>OX421971.1:117896847-119249191 GCA_949128135.1 Parasteatoda lunata
TAGTTTAAGAACATTATTACAGTAAATGGCATCGTAACAATAGCTGTTGTAATTTAAAGTTTAAAAACGATGGAACAGAAATATGAAAGTTAAAAATTCTCATTGCTTGATCAAATAGTAACAAAAGAAGCTTTTTATTTTGTATTGCTGTTATCGACATGTTTCAACATATTTTATATTCGAATCTTTTGTTTCCTCAGAGACAATATGCAGCGCCCGCGTTAATCATTCGCCATCTCTTCTAATGCGATGAAATTGTAAATTCGGCGAATAAAATTGTGTTTTGACGAATGATTTTAAAAACTTCAAATTTTCAAATTCAGCTCATTCGCACAAATTAAATTTTACCTCAAAATTACGTCAAATTTAATATTTCTAAGAAGTATTTTTTTATTCGATTACAGTAATTTTCGGTAGATGAGCCACATAACCAGTTAGAATTGGGTCCAAATAATATAAGCCTGAAACAAACTTCCATGGGAAGGAAATCAATCATAAAAACTTTTTAAGATTTGCATTTGGCGAAGACTTCCGAAAATTGATGAATTCTTTTGATATCCGGCTAATTTACTGGCTAATAATTTGAAATCCTTAGCGTGGACCCTGAATATGGCCAGCTCTTACATTTGAGTCAATTGCAAATTATCATTTTAATCAGTATCAATATTTTCATTATGAATGATTTGGAGGCATTATTTTTGTAAATGTGTAGAAAATGTTTTTGTGCTATTTAAGCAAAGGAAGCAATTTTAGTTTGAAATAAATTTTTGTATTAAAATATTTTTGAAAATGCCTATTTGATTTTAGAAAATTTAGTACTGCTGTGCGAACTCAACAGAATTTTTCGGTACAATTTTTTTCTCGGGTTACTCTAAATTTTCGAATGCATTCGTTCCATTTTTATAGTACATCTCTTTGTATTAATTGTATTTTATTACTGTTTTGAACATTCAATGGAATTGAACAGATTTTATTGGAAAAGTCTTTGTATTGATCTTACATATTTTTGTTAAAAGTTAACTACTTTCAACCAAATTCAGACTTTTATAAAAATGTCTAATCTGACAACTGCAAAATTTGTATATGTACATTTCAATTTACATTAACATTTTGCTCTGTCAGCACACGTTAAAAGCCTGTAATTAGAAAAATGTCCTTCGCCGTTTTAACAAATGCAAAAATATTTCTCTAATACAATACATTCTTACAACAAACCGAGAAAACTGCATAGAAATAACATTTCTACTGAAAATAAAAACATAATTCTAGTTAATAAAACCAAAACAAACGGTATTTAAACCATTTGTTTGGTTAATTGTTTTGTTCATCTGGTAACGGTTTACAGGAACTTCTGGGTTTCAGACTTATAGTTCGATATTATCACACATTTAGTTAAAAATACAAAATTGAAAACTAAATTTAATCAAAATGGGTTTTATGCTACGCTAAGGTATCATGATCATAAGTGTGGCGTGAGAGGGCACACTTTTTATTTCTAGTAAACTGTTCGTTTATTTTAAGCTTTATGTATATATGCATACATATTTTTCAATGTATGTCTATTTAAATATAAATAAATGCATAAAGCTTAAAATAAAGGAACAGTTTCTTAATAACAAAATGTGTGTTCCCTCACTCTACACCTACGATCATGGTTAAATTACTGAATTTTACCACATTCACTAACTTTATCACATATCTTATAAAACCACGTTTTATCGTTAATTTTATCATAATCATTATCAAGCCGGTTGGGTAAAAATTACAGAACTTTTTGGTGTTATCCAAAAACAAAGTAAATTTAACCATGGTCTCTGGTAGTTTTGACCATACTTTTTTCTCGGTATAGCAATGAGTTTTATAACGCTAATACTGCGATGTCAGGTTCCTAGATGGAAAAAAAAAAATCCTATTTAAATTTATCTATTTTCTCTCAACACATCCAAACTGGTCTATTGATATCTAAAATGCCCTATTGATTGTGCTTCACTGTTAACGCACCGTGTAGAACTGCTTATGCAAGCCCGACGTAAACCACATCTATTGAGGAAATATTTTTACCCTCCTGCAGGTAAAGCAGGCTCTGAAATGGCCCCATATAGTTGAGTATCATACGTCCGAATTTATACCAAAAGTTAAGAAGCTCTTATTTCTTTCTCATTGTATATATATATTTGTACCATACATTGAACAAAATCTTTTTCTAAAAAGTTACCAATGGTCATGCATTATTAATGACATTTCAAGCGAATTCGGACTTCTATAAAAATGTCTATGCATCAGCGAAATGTGTGTGCCTTTCTAGAAACAACATTATCATATATCTCTAAGGACACGCTTTAAAAGCCTTTTAAGCAGTTTGGAGAAGCGAATTGTCCTTCATCGAACTAAATGCAAAGATTTTTCTCTACCACAAAGCTTCTTTACTACCACGGCATTGAATTGTTAAAACTCAAATACAGCTACAATGTCAAATTTCCAGGAGGGAAAAAAAAAAAAAAAAAAAGTACTCCCATTTACCTATTTCCTCTCAAACACATCCAAAATGGCCTATTGACTCCATTTTCGGCAAATCCTCTCTCTTGTAAAGAAAGCTCCTTTTTTGTCACCAGCTGGCATAGGGAGGGGAAAGGAAAAATATTCGAACCAACCCTGGAAAAGAATGGGATAACCCTTGTCTCAGGACTGAGATGCTGGTGTGTGCTCCGGGAAAATTTTTACAGGAGAAATACCCTCTTCGTCTGCTTGGAGAGCAGAACAAACCCGTACGTTATCACTATGAGATATCGGCGTTGAGTTTACACAGAAAAACGGCCAAGAGCAAAAACAGATGTTCGAAATTTTGTTCCGAGGGCCCTCCCCCCGAAACGTTTTCTTATAAGAAATGTGTTTAGCTTTATTTTCTTTTCTGTATAAGTGGATAAATATATTTGAACGGTATGTTTTGAATTGTGCATATTCTTGCATGCGAACTATCTTCTGGAAAAAAACGCGTTCTATGTTTGACAGTTTTCGGTTTAAACGTGAAGGTTTGACGAATATGTTTATTCTATTTTTAGTATTTCTTTTTAAATACAATGATTGACGTAAGGAATTGTAAAAACTTAAGTGAATATTTCTATTTGTATCCGATATGAATTTGCTCGTGAATTTTTAAAAAGGTACCCAGCTGTGGCAGTTTTTGGAATGTTTTTAAAGTTTAATATTATTCTTCGCCCGACCGAAAGTTTTGAATGCAACTAAAAATTTATCGCTTTATTTATTTATTTTTTGTTTCTAAATGTTAAATACTATTTTTGAATGATAAAAATAACACTTTATTATTTAAGAACAGTGAAATAGTGGCTTAGATTCAGATTACCGAGTTTTTTTTTTTTTTTATCAAATTATAATTATCTATAACGCAATTCAGAACTTACTAGTTTGCTTTTTAATTTTCAATTTCTCGTTTATGAAGTAGGTCATTAAATGGCAATACAATTACGTGTTTTGCAATTTTATTTTTAATTTTCACTTCTTTTTCCATTTTGCGTTTGCATAAATCGATTCATTTTATTTTTGTTTTTATTAACTGTATCCCCCCTTTAATTTTTTGTATTCTATTTTGATTTATTTTTAAATTTTCCTCTTTGGAATTGTTCCTCTTTTTCATTTTGCTTAACTGTTTTGAATTTCGATTTTTTATTCTATAAGAGTACCTTTTCACAGCACACCGTTTAATTAACTTTATGTTTGTTTTATTTATTGTATTGTTTTAATTTTCTTATATTTCCATTCAACATTCTTTTACTTGTTTTATTTCCAAGTAAATTAATTACTCTTCCCTTCTCTAAGCATAAGTTGTTTACTTAATTTCTTTATGCTATAATTATGCTATCTAATAATTACTATTTATCAAAAAATAATTTTCACATATATTTATTTAATAATTAATTGTATTATTTTATTTGTTTGTTGTTCAATAGTTTATTTATTATAGTTTGTTTATCCTAATTTTATCTACTTTTTTTAGATTGTTAATAGTTTTTACCAAAATAAAATATATTCATCAAATCACTACAATTAACTACAATTATATTAACTATATGAGGATTAGCTCTGTTTAAAATTGGGTTCAACAATGATGCTGAACCCATTTTTCGAACAACTGATTCCCATTGGACAAATGATAATAAAGTGCAGGAAAACTATTTAAATTAATAATTTAAAATATTACTATAAACATTAGAACAATAATTACAAAAATTAATGGAATAATACTTAGGATTATTATTAATGGAAATAAAAACAATTTTACAATTGTGCATTAGTAATATCCAATATTTGCTAATATATACAATACATACGAGTCCTAAGTAATAAAAGAAAATGTTAATTAATTAGTAATTAACTGATGAATTGATTAGTCAACAATGATTATCAGTAATATCAGATTAATTAAAAACCTAATGAAAAAATTACACTACGAAATAAAATAATTTTTTGAAGAACTCATACTTTTGAGTAATTCAGGTGTACACTAAAGACCCGAAACTTATATATTTTTCCGCATAATACTCAAAAGTCACAATATAGTTGAAATGATTAATAACTTCTTGTAATAAATTATTAATTTAAGTATCACTATATAATTATATAGTGATACTTTATATTATCACTATATATAAAGTATCACTATATAATGATTAATAAAGTATCACTATAAAGTATATATTCAGAAATATTTAAGAAATATTATTATATACTATTTGAATGATGCATATTATTAATTTTCGACTAACAGAAGTTTTGTGCATGCTTAAAATATTTTTCAATATGATTTTATTGCCCTATGATGCTTAAAATATAATTCTCTGCCATTCTTCATTTTTAAAAGTAATAAGAGTAGTATTAAGATTATTCTTGATATTCAATCATCAAGTTCAATCCTACTAATATTTAATAATAACAATGATGCATTTTATCAACAAATCGTTTAGTATTTTATAAAAACGATTTCCAAATAAAAATGAAAGCAAACTTTTAAGCTATATGTTTTGTAAGGCCTTTTTCTGTGTTATGATATCCAAAAAAGTTTGAACGACACAAAATGCAATTAAAGTATAAATAAATCTATATTTCAAATAAAATAATTGTATTTACGTTATCTTAAGACTAACTCTAATCACTGGTTAGAATAAATTTATTCGAATTTATAGATTTCAATTACAGTTTTCGAATCCCTTATTTAAAAGAACTTATCCAGAACAACTATTTCGATTCATTGTCTCAAACCAGTGTCAATTATTTCAACTGATTTTTTAATTAACAAATTTGACCAGTTTATTTAAATGAACAGTTAATAATCAGTTGATCATTTGATTGACTTGATATAAATCATTAATTAGAATTAATTCCCTCGAATAAATAAATTTGACTGTTTGAATCAGCAGTTTAGAATCATTGATTTCAATCAGTATTTAAAAGCATCAGCCAGTTTTATTTGAGTCAAAAATCCTTAAACAAATTTCAGAGTTACAGAATATCAATGATTAATTATATCAAATTTTATCAAATTATTATCAAAGTGATTCAAATATGTAATTTAAATAAAATACTTAAAATCAGCAAATTTGTTTTCATGGGAACTAATTCATTCGAAATAATAAATTTAATCTAACTAAATAAAATGTCTACTTTGAATGAACTTATTATAATCATTGATTTAAATGAGTGTTAACAAAAATAAACCAACTGATTTTTTCTTTATAAAATCATTGAAATATCTAATATTGATCAATTTATTCTACATAAAAATCAATTAATTTGATAGGTATGAGTCAAAGCTCTTATTTGAATGAATCGGTACAAATCAGTTGCTAAAATAATTATTTTTCGCATTGATGTTAAAAGTTTTAACTTATTTTAATGTAAATTTTTCCAACAGTTCATGCAACAGATTTCAATCGACACCTAACAATTTAAATAATATAAATTCCTAACATGAAAAAATGAACTGATTATAACAGCGATTCTCAATCTGTGGGGCGCGGCCCTCTAGGGGGGCGCTAAAATATCCAAGAGAAAATATTATTTTCAAAAAAATTGATTAACTGACTGAAAGGAAAGCACTCATACACATAGAAAACAAAATACATTTCGACATATAATAACTTATTAAAGTAAAATAACTTATTAAATTAAAACTTAGTGTGGGTGAGCCAAAGGTGGCCATGGCTAAGATTTGAGTAGTTTTCCTAATTTTCTGGTTAAGTCTGTGTGGCTGAAGTTTTTTTTTGCAAAAACTTACACCTATCTCTAACAGATATCACGAATACTTTTAATTGTAAAATAAAATTTCATTTATTTTATAGTACAATTTCACAATTGTAGCTTTTGCCCCTAAGGTGGCCCATATATTGAAATCACTTTTTCACTTACACAAATCATCTTTAGAAAAGACACTTGGACTGCCAAACGTCTTTTAAAAAGACACTTTAAGAGTGTTGCTGGTGGAGACAAGTTTCCCGACTTTAAAAAAAGATATTTGTTTTTAGAGTGTATAATTTTTTTATATATAATTTACATTGATAGTTCTTGTGTGACGTTACTAACGGTTCTTTTGAGCTAACTCATTAGAATAAATTAAGAATTACTGAGTTAATTCTTTCAAAAGAGTTAACTAACCATAAATAGTAAGTAAGAGTTAACTAACTAATTAACTAATCAAACCCATAACTAGTATAAAAATACCCAATGTAAGAAAATGCCAGAATCTATCACAAAACATTTGTGTCTTTTGGTTTCGCCACTTGTCATGGGTTTGGTTTCGCCACTTGTTTTGATTTCGCCACTTGCCACTTGTCAAGTCTATGAATTTTTCTTCCTCATCAATTGAGAGTTCTTCGGGAGTCTTATAAAATAGATCCCTAACCCACTCTTAACTAGCTATCAGTTTGTCGTCAGCAAGAAAATACTTTTCTTAATTATTTGCCAGCATGGCTAAATGATTTTAAATGGTTACAAAAACAAATTATAGATGTTCTTTTTTAGCCTTGTAAGTTTTAGTACAATCATCCATATTTGAAAGCATTGTTAGGTTTTTTTTGCCTTAAATTTCTGCTCCATAATTCCAATTAAATGAGCATCTTTATTACTATCTATTGCTTCATCGAGCTGTATTGGAAGTAATTTGTCGCGGAACTTAAAGAAATGCTGACACTGTACATACATCTTCAGCTATATCACCAATTTGACGAGCAACAGTATAATTTGAAAAAGGTATGGACTGCAATTGTTTTGAAAAAGTATCTACATAGTTTCTACTACCTCAATTGCTGCTGGTAAAATAAGCTCTTCGCCAATAGTGTGAGATTTTTTACAATTGGCTGTTCTATATGAAACTTTGTAAGATGCAATTAAAGTTTTTTTATTCACAGACAAAGTTTCTGTAAAAAATATTTTTGTTTTTTATATGATTTTAATTTAAATTCAAAGAATTCTCTCGGTTTGTTGATGTACTCACTATGAAGCTTTTCCAAATGTTGTTCAAGTTTATTAGGTACTGGTAAACCCAAAATTTAAATATTCTTGAGAATATTTTCTTGTGATTTTATTTTCGGAACCACGCTCGTCTGTGTACTTGTTGATGCTATCGTCTAATGCTGGATTACTTCCGCTTAAAAACTTATCCATGAGTCTGCATAAATCTGCTGTCGTGAATATTTAACACGGTGAATTGGAATTAACACGAAAATATACATAACATACACATTCACGATAGATTCGATAGCGATAGAAGAATGGACTAGAATGAGACTGGCTGGAATTTAAACTTACGTTATCGAAAATTTTTCTTCTTCCTATGAGAAAACATTTGCTCTGCGTATGCTCGAGACGCCATCGGTAGCGTGGATTCCTTACCACAAATATTACTTATTTTTTTTCTCTATTGTTTAGTCATACTATTGTTTTATTTATTTTATTATTCAAAAAAATTTATTCTCTCTTTCTAAATTTAGCTCACCCCGTCTAGGTTAACTTTCATCAACGAATTTTTCTACTTTTATATTCTTTTAACGTTATCTCCCTGTTTGGCTTTCATTTCAAATATAATATTTAAATTTTCCTAGATTTCATTGGCTTCATCTGTTCACCACCCACTTGGCAAAATGCAAGATGTGATTTCCAACGTTGGCTCGCTTTTACTTTTGTTTTGGCAGATAGTTAAATATAATTTAAAAACAGAATTCAAAATACTCAATATGCATTATTGTTGTATATATATTTTTTTTGAAAGTGGGGGGCGCGTTGAAAAGTGTGATTGAAAACTGGGCCGCGAATATTGAAAGGTTGAGAAACGCTGGATTATAATCAATGATAGAATATCATTGATTTCATTTACTAAAAAAACAGAATATTGCTGCATACCTCGAAGGGGGCAGTCTGGTCCTTCCTATATTGATTGTATGTACATTAGTTAGGCATCCAAAATCTTAAAATATAGTCCTAATTAATGTAATATGAAATATATTAGAGACTCAGTCTTTAAAATTCAATGATTCCATTTGATTAACGAAAATATTTGATAAAACGGAACACGGTCTTTTCAATTATACTTTCAATTATTAATAATTAATTAATTTTTCAATTATTCATTAGTTTCTTAGATAGCTGAGTTTCATTTTCTCTGTAAGAAATTCGTGAAGCTATCCTTACTTTTTCAATGAAACAGGGGTATCTTATTCCCATTATTGTTTGGGTAAATTATTATTTGGGTAAAGAGTACCTTATTCTAAAGCCTAACTTGGGTAATGGGGCACCTACCAAAATGCCTTAGGGGTCACTCAGGCCCCTCCTATTATTCTAGGTATAAGGTTATATATATATGGCATGGCATTGGAATGGCATTTTATTCAATAGACACTTAAATTGGATCAAATTACAAAATAAAGTCTGAAATACTCAATATTTTCAGTGAGTTATTTTATGAATTAAAGAGCAGTAAAAAAAGAGAGGGACCAAAATAGCCCAAACCGTCGTTCTAGTTCGAATTTTAAAATAATTTTTCAATTTAAAAAACTATTTCAGTAATTAAAATTAACAATGAGTACCTAGTGCTTTAATAAAATTTAGGAAATTTGGAACTTAATTATTATTTTGATATTAAAAAAAAATTGCAATAAATTATGACTCTAATTTACCCAAATAAATGTCCAAAACCGTAGATTTTACACAAATATGCGTAAAATTCGAAGTAATAAGATTTTTCTAAATTGTTTAAATAGTTGCGATGTTTTTGAATTGTTGAGAAAAGTATTATATATCCTTAAATAATGTCATTATAAATATAAATTTTAAATATGTGAGGGGGGGGGGATACATTAAAAATAAAATTGAGCAAACATGAACCGTTAAGGTTATTATCTAAGAATGTCATAAAAATTCTCATTTTATTTATTAGGAAATGTTTGAAAATGAACATTAGAAAACGTATCAAAAAACTATCCATTTGAAAAAATATCTTCTCAATTTTTTTCTTCTTTTTACATAAATGAGGAATTTGTTAATGGAATGAAACAAACTGGCACTTTTTGAGTTACTCTTTTGATACATTCTTAAAGTATCTGACAGCAATAAAGTGCCATTAAATACAGTAGAAAAAATTTAAAATTCGATTAAGTTAAATGAATTGAGAGTGAAAAATGAAGAATAATATGTAGTTAGAAAAACTTTGTTTAATTTCGTCTTTGTACTCTACCGAAAATTGTATTAACATCTTAAGAATAAATAAGAATAGATAGTAAAGAATAAAGTTGACTCTGTAGCTTTCATAGGTTACAATTCTATTTTGTTTAGTACTGTCGGCAGAATAGCATAAATTAGGAATAAACAAGAATAATTTAAATATGTGATGAGAATATTTAATCTTAAGATAGGATCTTAGATTAATCTTTCGTATTTAAATGAAAGCCTACAAATAAACAAGAATATATAGTTAGGAATAAAGTAGAATATGTAGTTATCAGAGCTTTTATACGTTGTTATTCTACTTTATTTAAAAATGTTGCAAAAAAATGTTAAGAATAGATAGCTTAGAAATAAAGTACAATAAATAGTTCACGGGGTTTTTATACATGCTAATTCTATTTTATTTCAAACTTTTATAGAAAAAAAAGGTGAGAATAGATAGTTAAGACTAGAAAAGAATATGCTGTTACCAGAACTCTTAACCGTTGTTTTATCTTAATTTTTTTAAAACTGTAAATAAAAGAATAAGTCAAGAATTTGCAGTAAAGAATGAAGTAGAATATTTAGTTATCAGAGCTCTGATACATGATGTATCAGAGTTCATTGTATAACTGCCTACAGATGGAAAAGTTGAGAACAGAGTTGAGAATAGATAATTAAAAAATTAAATAGATTATTTAGTTAACACATCTGATATGCGGTATTACTTCAACACAATAGATATTCTTTTACAAGCTCGTTAAGTTCATAAAATATAAAAGCTGAATAATTTTTCATATTTCTTTAAAAAAATATGAATGCACAGTTATAGAACTTAGATTTTTAAAAGAAGGAACTTCTCTTAACGAAATTTGTCACTCTTTGAACTTTTTCAGCAGTCAATACTGGTAACAACTAAATAATTGTAAAATAGGAAAAAGAAGAAGAATCGTCTACTAACGTCCTGGGATCACTGTAGTACATGAATTTTATAAAGTTAAACCAATTTTACATTTTGATTAAGTATACATTTAACTATTCATAAAATGAATAGTTTGAAGGGTCACTTTAGGGGGTGGAATCTCAATAATCTATATTATTTTTAAGGAACATTTTCTTTTTAAAATAGATTATGCAGAAACTTGATGTCATTCGAAAAAACCATTAAAAAAGCGTCATAATTTATTATCACAATAATAATTGCTAATGTGCATAATAATGAATATAAAGCATCACAATTATTTATTTAGGCAACACATTTCTTGAAAAAACACAAAAAAAAAAACAACAAAAAAAAAAACGAGAAAAGAAATTAAACAAAAGGGTAAAAATATATTTTAAATGAAAACAGAAAAATCATAAAAAAATTTAAATAGTATTAAAAATTAATTGCATAAATAATTAAAAATTGGAAAAATGAACGATTAAATTATACAATTTCGTTATCAACTCACACGATTACATCGCAAAAATAGTGTTTTCTAATATTATATTAATTAAGCAGGGAAAAAAAATGCATCAGTATAATAATGTGAGGAACAGTTAAAAAAAAAAAAAAGAAAAAAAAAGAGAGAGAGAGAGATAGAAACTGATTTAGAAACATAACTTGAACAAATAAGAATTTCACATTCATTCAAGAAAAAATAAAACACAAATAGGAGCATGTAAAATGATAAGGGAAAAAGATGTCATATACTTAAAAGGAAACTTGCAAAGGTGAGTTAAAAATATTTTCATAAATAAGTTGCCTAATTACAAAATATGAAATTAAAGCGTAAATATAAGGTAGTAGGACATATTTTTAAGGCGTGTTCATACTGAAGTTAAAAGCCGCATTTAATTTAAAAACAAAATTATCTTAGAAATGTTGGAATTTGAACTTTATTATGATGAAAATATTAAAATATTTGATTTTTGTTCAGAAAACATCCCCATATATCGATTTTTATAAATTATTATACGGTATAAAGGTACAATAGCAGATTTTCCCCCAGAGATTTTAAACTTACTTCCGTGAAGAAAAAATGTGCAAAACCTCAGTCGAAAATATTAAAAACAATTTTTGTAAATATTATAAATTGCAGAACTTTGTATTTAAATTTTAACACAAATTGAAGTAGTTCTTATTGCACTAAGTAATATTTAAACTATTATAGACTGATACAAAAACAGAATTCATGGTAAACCCAAATTGCCAAATTTCTTTATGAAGAAAGAAGTTGTGCACACTATAGTAAGTTAAAAATATATATATAGTCTATATTATATAAAAAATTTCTAGATAAAGGGAGTGAGCATCAGGGCCTCCACTGAAGTTAAAATTCAAATATAGTTGCTATAGTAGCCCTCAAGCTCAAAAGTTATAGTCTAAATGGCATTCTCTGAAATAAATAATAGTTGCCTAAATAGTATTCTCTAGTAATAAAAGTAGCATATAAAGTAAAAATATCTAAAAGAAAGCAGCTGAGATAATAGACAAAATGTTTCGCATAGGTCACTTTTAAGATGTCAATATATATATATATATATATATATATATATATATATATATATATATATATATATATATATATATATATATATATAAGAAAAATGGTATATTTACACCGATTCGCACATAAATTTATGTGGTTTTTCTGTCATTTCTACATCATTATAAGGTAATAAGTTTTATAAGGTATGATGTTATTACAACACACGAAGTTTAAACTTTTTTATGAAATTAATTTGCGGTGATTCTACTGTAAACTCAATTTTCGTTTCTTGATCAATTTTTTTTGGTAGACGAAAATATATTGATATCCATTGAGGCAAAGTGGCCTCAGCTATACAAAGCGAACCTAAACGGAACTGCGAAAGCAGTCCCAATGGTTGGCGATTGCAGCGAGCAGGGGATGTAGTCCCTTATTTATATAAAAAATACAATTACATAAAGAAATTTAACAATTTAGAAAATTTAAAACAACAATATGACAAGTTTAAAACAAATTTGGGTGAGTCAATAGCATGAATGCCGTGATTGGAACTGTGCCAAAATATGTAATAAGTGGTAATCAACAAAAAGCAGATATCAATATAAGTAAATATAAACTAATCAGAATATACTAATCTATTTCTTTCAGTTTATAATTAAAAATAAATGCTTAAAAGACTTTTTTTAAAACATATATTATTGATAATCTTAGTAAATGAGGTTACATATAGATGAATACTTAAATTCAAAAATTTAAGGAAATTGTTTTTTTTTTTTATTGTTATTACTTTTTTTAAAAACACAATTTAGTTTTCCTTCACTAAAGATGCCATTTTGTTGAAAAAATTGCATCAAATAAGTAATTGAAATTTATAAAAAAATAAAACTCACTATTTTTGCACTTTCTCTTGCAAACAATTTCTCTCTTTAATAAATATTCTTAATTTATATTGGTAAAAATCAAGTAATTATATCTTCTTGGCCTTACATTATATACTTCAGCTTTCTATCAAACTGTTAAGCGAAGTTGGCGGGAAGAATAGTTTTAAAAGAAGTGTAATTAAACCATATGGTAATAAATGCATTTTTGGAGATTTTTCATAATTCAATTTTACTTGTAATATGAAAAAAATAAAACAGAACTGTTACATGGCAATGTTTTATTCCTAGTATAAAATTGTATAAAATTGAATACAAAAAGGGGGGGGGGCAGGTACTTTTTAAAAAATATTTTTTACTGATGTATTTTTACTAATGCATCAATGTATATCTCAAAATATTATTTGAAGCATTATTACAAGATGATAAACATGAAAAATGACAAGACGATTTTTTTTATAATTTGCTGATAAAATGTTAAACTATCAACATTATAAAGCAATCAAAAATAGCATGCAAAATACCCCATCTCTAATTACTAACAATTAAAAACAAGCCCCAACGATTCTTTACCTAATATTTTAGTAAAATAATAAAATAAATATTGTTAAAAAGAATTCGGCTTTTCAGCACAACTAATTCGTGATTTATTAAAAGGTTTGAAACATCAAGAATAGTTATTATTTTAAAAGCATTATGAGATATATCAGGTATTTTGTTCTGTAAAATATTCCGGTAAAAATGAATATTACGATAAAAAGTAACGGCAACCTGAATGCTGATACTTTTGACCGTAATTTGATCCGAAATTTCTTACAGTGAACTGAAAATTTATCATGTACCAAAAGTAATGTTATTTTTACAAAAGCACTTTTGTAATGATTTTGGTAAAATTAACAATAAAATGAGATTTGATAATATGTAATAAAAGTTGGTAAATATGACAAAATTTATTAATTTTATTATAAATCATTACGCAAACCAATTATTCGGTTAAATTTTCTTCGAGTAGTTTTATATTTGTCACTCAATGTGTGATAATAAGAACTGCAATTTAGAAAACCAGAATTTCCGTTAGATCTTTATCATATGAACGGAAAAATTACCAAATGAAGGGTTTATATACCTTTAATTTTTGTATTATTTTTTTTTATTAGAATTATGGTATTCTTTTACCATACAGTGCGATAACTTTACCAGAATCTTGTGCCGAAGCTCTGTATAGCGTCTCAGTATAATTTGGTATTAAGAAAAATAAACCTTATTCTGTCGGTCACAAACAATAATAAAAAGGGATAAAATAAATTGATTATATTCTCATTTGATTTAAATTTTTAAGAAAACACCAACTTGTTAGTTATCATAAAACATTGTGGCCTACGTTGCAATAGCTGCTACCTTTAAGCTACTTATGTATTATTTTGAGTATATCATTTTATGTAGCGGATGAGTGGTTCACTGATGCAAAAAATCAAGAAGATTTATAATTTAAAACTATACATTTTACAACAATTCTGTTACTCATTATAATGCAGAGCATAGACCGTAGATTAGTGTTCCATTTCCCCTGACTTTTTGTTCTTTTTAATATCAATTAATCGTTAGAGATTTAACTTCTTTTAAAATAAGAAATATATGACAGAAGAACCTACGCTGCAATAACTGTTACCTCTAACCAACAGATATATTATCTTGGCAATATTATTTTATGTAGCACATGTGTGGCCCACTGGTGCAAAAGACAGAAGATCCATTAGTTAAAAATTTTCCTTTTTTTTCAACAATTCTATAACTTATTATAATACAGATCATGGATTGTATAATAGTACTCTATTTCCACTGATTTTTTGTTCTTTTTAATATCAATTAATCGTTAGAGATTTAACTTCTTTTAAGATAAGAAATATATGGCAGAAGAACCTACGCTGCAATAACTGTTACCTCTAACCAATAGATATATTATTTTGGCAATATTATTTTATGTAGCACATGTGTGGCACACTGGTGCAAAAGACAGAAGATCCATTAGTTAAAAATTTTCCTTTTTTTTCAACAATTCTATAACTTATTATAATACAGATCATGGATTGTATAATAGTACTCTATTTCCACTGATTTTTTGTTCTTTTTAATATCAATTAATCGTTAGAGATTTAACTTCTTTTTAGATAAGAAATATATGACAGAAGAACCTACGCTGCAATAACTGTTACCTCTAACCAATAGATATATTATTTTGGCAATATTATTTTATGTAGCACATGTGTGGCACACTGGTGCAAAAGACAGAAGATCCATTAGTTAAAAATTTTCCTTTTTTTTTCAACAATTCTATAACTCATTATAATACAGATCATGGATTGTATAATGGTACTCTATTTCCACTGATTTTTTGTTCTTTTTAATATCAATTAATCTTGAGAGATTTAATCTTTTTATAGTAAGAAATATATGACCAAAGGTTAGAAAAGGTTTAGTTTAAAAGAAGTATTGCTAATAAGCAATCAACCACTGTAGTATAATATACAAAATGCAACACATAATTTCCCACCACTTTTGTTTCTGGTTAATGTTAGTTATACTTCAAAACTTACTGGTTTTAAAACAATAAATGATGAAAAAAGAAGAATTAGAGGTATAATTTAGATTTTTTTTTTAAGTTTGAAATTCTTAAAATCTTTGTACTGGTTAAACAGTGGTTAATGAACTAGCAGCATCTAAACTAATCTTTTAAATTATGTTTATAAAACGTTTAGTGGTGCAAAGAAAAAAATATATTTTTACCCTTTCACTTCTGTTGCTTTCAAATATTTATTCTTATCGTACATTTTTTCCTTAAATTATGGTATCAGATGATAGTACGCTTAATGTTTTTCTATTAAAAACTTTATCTGAAATTAATATTTTTTGCTATTTAAAATATCTTTCTTACTAATATAGAAATCTCTTTGCTCTCAAAAATTTCTCTTTGCTTTTACGATATGTTTAATCGTAAATGTATGCTTTTACGATTAAAAATATCTATTTGCTATTAAAGTTTTTTTTTTTTTTTTTGCTATTAAAAACATCTTTTTTCTATTAAAAATACATCGTTGCTATTAAAGATATTTATTTATTAAGGATATATCTTTGCTATTAAATATATCTCTTTGTTACTAAGGATATTCCTTTTTAAAAGATATTTCATTGCTGTTAAAAATATCCGTTTAATAATAAAGATATATCTAAGTTACATTTGCTTCAAGTTTTTTTGAAAAAAAAAAAAATATGACAAACGTTCTATTTTTTTATAAGTTATTAATTAAACGTTTAGAAATCCTGTCCCATTTTCTCCATTATTTTTTTAAAACATGATAGAATACAAAAATTAATTATTAGGATTAATTAAAAAATAAATTTTTTGTACTTGCGAATTCATAATAAAAGTTCTTTAATTATTTATCGCCCTTTTTCTCGAAATCACATTCTTATTTTAATCCAATCAAAATGCAATTCAAAGAAATAAATATCTCATAGTAAATGTCAAAAGTGACAAAAATAGTTTTATTAAAATAAAAATAATATTTTTTTTTTTAATTATTAAAAACTTTAAACCTTTTCAATTCATATTCCTCACACCAATTCTCCTTTTTTTCTATAGTAAATAAGAAATTAAATGAAATTAATTAAATCTTTGACTTATTATAAAAGAACAGCAACGAAATATTTCATTAATTATAATATTTGGAGTTGAGGTAGGCATTCCAGTAAGTAAAAAAAATAATAATTTAAATCTCGAATTCCGGGAATTTGATAAGATTTTTTTTTATCATCATATTTATTTGTAAATTTAATTTTTATTTTCTTTGTAGAATAAGACAAATCTGTCCCCATGACTGAGCTGAAAAGTTTTAACTGCAAGAAAATGTTTTCATAGTTTTTTTTTTTTTTAATGTCATGAAAAAGTAAAAATATTTTTTCTTCTTTAATTTTACTTTCTTATTAAATGCTATAGCTTTCAGTTTTCAGTGTTGAATATTACTTTTTCTTTTAAAAAGAAGAGAAAAAGTTACTTATTTTTCTTATAATTAAAAGAAAGTTTTAAAATTTTATCAATGTCAAAAAAAGAATTTTATTTAAAAAAAAAAACAAATGCTTTCTGCCCACTTTTATACTAATTAAGAACAGGCTCTAGTTGAGCAGGCTAAAAATCAAATTGGGGATTTTTACTTCTTTTTTTGTTGCATCCATGAAATGGATCTGTTAGTAAAAGGATTTAAATCATCTCAATTTGGTAAGGATTTACAATTCTTTGAATGAAACTCTATGCTTGATCTCAAATACGTACATATGTATCAAAAATTTAAAATTTTTTTATTTTTAGTAAATTGGAAAATTAACTAAATCCAGTTTTTTTAAACCCCCTTTTTATTTTTATTTTGGTAAACCGTACTCAGAGAAAAAAATTCTGATAAAATTACTGTACTGTAGGGTAATGACAATTCTACTAGGGAAAAAATTATAATAATAATAATTCTGGCTAATAAATTAAAAATATACGGTATTTAAACCATTTATTTGGTAATTTTACCATTCATATACTAACTCTTTACCAGAAATTCTGGTCTTCATTACCATATAGTTTTTAATACCATACATTTAGTGAAAAATGTAAAACTGAAAAGTAAATTTAACCGCATAAATGAATTTAGTGGATATTCTCATATTCCCTAAGATATCATGTTAAAATTACCAAATATTACCACATTTATCAAATAATATCACATTATAAAATCATGTTTTATTGCTAGTTTTACCAAAATCATAATCAAAGCACTTCGGTAAAAATTACCAAGATATTTGGTGTTCCCATAAAGCCAGTAATATGGTAAAATTTACTTTGTTTTAGTGGTTTTGACCATACTTTTTTCTCAATGAAGTTTGGCATCTTTTTGACCCCTTCAAGTAAAACTTAATGCTCATTCTAGAAGATTACCAAAGTCTAGGAGATTACCAAAGCCAACAGTCAAATAACCGTAATAACCATAGTTCAAACTGTTAACTGTGAGAAAAAATCGTTTATTAACGGCTTTCACATAATACGGTTGAGCAACCAGAATTTTATCGCACCTACTAGGCTCACCTAATGAAGCAGTTTAGTTTCTTGCAACTGCGTATGTATTACAGCCGAGCGAGCTAATCTGTCAACCTCATAACTAACAGAACGGGGTTCGAGTCCTAGTGTTGACATAGCAATATTTTCTTCATTTCCTTCAACATGTGAAGAGTTTCGAGTATCATGCAGTCTCCTATTTGTGACCCTGGACTATTAGAATACGATACTCTCATCCTCGCATAGATGTCAGCACCATAAAGCTGTTTAACACAAAAAGTCTCATCTTTCCCATCTCTTATGATAGGTGAAGCAACCAGATAAAGTAATTAAACCACATTCCACGATATGTTTGATAAAACACAACTCAACCGCAAGATAACTCCAATGTCAATTATCTAACGAAATGCCTAGCTCCAATGTCCAGTTAAATTTCTTTTTCACAGATTTGAAACCATGCTAGTTGTAAGTGGTTTAAAAATAATATAGTTTTGTATTCATTGTTTTTCAATCATGCTAGTTGTAAACGGTTTCGAAACCGTAAAGGTAAAAAAAAGTTCTTTAGCGTTAACTTTACGGTCAATTGGATGAATAGACCGCCGCTTGTTATTTTACTATAATTTTAGAATGAAAATTATAACAGTGTATTCCAAATGAAATAAAATGATTTTGTAAGAAATTTTGAACAGTTTTTAACTATTAGTTGATGAAATTAACTCCTTTTAACAGAGTTATACAAATGCACCTTAAGAGACATTGGGTACCGTATGCAAGCCGATCTTTTATGTATTCCCTGTCGCGATGCGAACACTATAAAAATATTTCAGTTCTTAATGAAATGCCGTATTAAAAAATATATTTTAACAATAAATTTACCTCAAAAAATAAATGGGTCCATCTGTCCAACCGCCATTCTAGAATGTGATCCTATGTACAAAAAGGGGAGGGATCCCATTCATAAGGTAAACATAGATAAAAATGTACTATAAGAGTAAACTAGTTCTATTTACACTATTAATTCAGTGGATATTAGTGCCATTTTTTTCTCACAAAAATAAAGCGTGTATTTGTATCTTTAAAACTCTACTACAGAATGTACTAGTAGCAGTTTGCTGTACCAGAACGTGTATCAGTACTATTTATACTAAACTAGTCCGTATATTTTTACGATAGTAAAGCATGCATTAGTACTGTTTATATATTAGAAAGTGTATTATCACCAGTGAGCATATTCGTACCATTTTTTACTGTACTAAAACATATATTAGTACTATTTATACTATTATAGATAGTGTATAATTAACATTTACACTCCACTAAAGCGTGCATCTTATAATTTTTTTACTACAGCACTGAAACATGCATTAGTACCATACCGAAAAATGTGTTGATATTATACAAATTTATCAATCCAGCAGAACTAATACAATATTAATAAACAATAATAATAATAATAACTATTACAATAATAATAATATAATACTAATAAGCTAACTACTTCAACAGAAATATTTATGAGAATATGAGAACTGGCAAATATCATTCACAAAAATTAAGTTTTCTTCCTGATACAAAAATGTAATGATTTTTGAGGTTTTGGAATTTTTGCACTTTTATGTTAGCTATGGCAGTTTTGATGGAGCTAATTCATATTTATTTTATCTTTACAATGAAACTTATTACTAGTTGTTTGTCAATAATTAGTTGTTATCACAGAATTAATTTAAATGATGATTAATTACAAATAAGAAAATTGGTTACCCATTGGTCAATTTTTTTCGAGATAGATTTTTATAAACGCCCCAACCTATTAGTTATGAGTTAAAAAGACCCCATCAATTAATGTTTGTTTTCTTGTCGTCCAATGAGCTGGATTGGTTTTCAATTCCAGCCAATATACGTTTATAAATGCATCATAAAATTCTTTTCATTCTTCAAGTATTCATATCCATATTAAATGCATCATAAAATTCTTTTCATTCTTCAGTTTTCATATCCATATTAAAACCATCACCTAGACAGTAATGGGATACCTGGAAGTGACGTAGTGTGGGTATCTCGATACTGATTGGTTGTTAAAACGTGGCCTTTGTTTACGTTAGCAAATATTTCTTCCATTCTATTTAGAGTAGGCTAAGTCCGTCAAGTATCAATTCTCTTAAGCGATACATTCTATATTCTTACACAAGGATTCTTTCATAAAAATTATTTCATAAGAATTTCAATTCTTTCATTATATATTTCTTACCTAACACAGAGACAGGCACGAAGCCATGCAGAACATTACCAACCTAATATGCATCGAAGTTGCTAGGTACACGAAACAAAAATATATCACGGTCACAATAAAATACATAAACAAATAATAAACCTAAGTTTAGTGAAAGATGTAGATGAGAGAATTATATTTCAACAAATTCGATTTGCGATAAGGCTCTGTATTTAATTAATTTCACGTTAATTAACGTTCTATTTACGAGAAGAAACTTAGCTCAACTTTAACACGGCATTTTGCTTATAAGCGATCAGCTGGTGCTGACATCATAGGTCACATGTGTGTACATTCGTGATCTTCTTCCTGAAGTGCAAGTACCCAATTATGAAAATGATAATTATAAAAGAATATTAAAACACTTTAAATTAATATTACGTAAAAACATTAAAAGTGCTCGCTGGAGGGGGAAAAAAAACCTCTGTCGGGAAGACTGAAAAATTTCAAGAAGTTCAAAAATTATCGTCTGCACTTTTTTTTTCCTCTAAATTTGCTGTTTTTTTTATTAATGATTTTGTTAGCCTGATTTTTTATGACACTATGTGACTATGGTGTTAAAGATGTTTTAGTCGATGAAGTTTGGTCATCGTATCACTTTTATTAAATTCAAGACCATACATCCGAGAGGGAATGCATAAGAAATTTTGTAAATGTTTTTTTAGGCTTATTCTAAATTTAAAGTTAGGATCATTTTTATAATAGGTTCCCGTATTTTATTTATTTGAACTGAATAAAAAGTAATATAATTTTTTAAAAAAATGGAAAAAGAGAGAAGATAGTTTTTAAATATTATATTTTCAAAGTTTTTAGGAATATTTTTTCGAACTTATAATGATCATTTTAAGTTTTAGGAAACAAAAATATTTCAAAAAAATAAATTTTATATTTTATGTGAGAAACTGAATTAATGAAAATTGACAGATGAATCGAATAAAAATTTATAAATCAATAGACTACTTAAATACTATAGAATAAAATTACTATACCTTAAATTTCCTAATCTTTTAATTATAATTTTAGAATATTATAAATTTATCCTGTCATATTTACATACATTTTTTAGGCTAAAGAATATTTTGGTAACTTTCAATGTTAAATGAATGAACAAAACAAGGAAAAAAATTGTTAAACGAAAAATCAATCAACAGTTCTACGAAAAGTTTCAAATTCTGTAATAATTGTATTAAAATTTGTTAAAAAAAATAAAAGTCTTTCAGTTAAATTAAAAGTAAATTAAATGAAATTGAAATCATATTCAAAAAAAAATTATTTAAATACATATATGTATATTTTTCTTTAAAAAATGGAAATGAACAACTATGTAGTAAGACCAGTATAAATACTTATATTTTAGTCTAGATTTTCCATCCAGGCAATTGTGCAGTAAATCAAAACGAGAATTCTTTGAAAAAATTAAGCGATGCAATTTATTGCTACTAATAGATAAGTATTGAAAGAAAAAATAAATGGTAACAATAAATATTGCATTAATGCAAAAATGAAAGAGATAAATTTGTTCTATTTCCAAGAATCTGTTTTCTATTTCAATGATCTCCGTAATCCATCATATAAAACTCCGAAACGATGTACAATTTAAATTTATCAGTTCTCGAAATGAAATTGCAAAAGGTTTTTCAAAATCGAAAATAAAATCTATTCTCTACTGAAAAACAAGAGCATACATTTAACCTCGTGGCAATGCGTGCGACATTGTTTCAATCGTATTTCATAACACGATTTTTAGAAAGAAAAGTGTAAGTAGTTTCTATCTATGTTCTATTTTTTAAACTAAACAAATAATTGCTTGTGAATGAGAATTGATTTTGAGACTTTTGAGAGTTTTAGAAAATCTTGCATTTTTTAATTCAGCTATTTTTTTCTGTCTTACTCTCTCTTGAAAAAAATTACACAACTAGCTTAGTAGTTTTATATTTGTTTTATGAAACATTTTTTAAATCTAAACAGTTTTTCATTAAGTAAATAAATAAATAAGAAATTTTTATTTAAAAAAAAGTAAGATTAACATGCTCTAAGATTAGTATAAATATTTATATCCACCGATATTTTATTTGCAAAAACTGTTTTAAAATTTATAAAATAATACCGTAGTACTGTTACTAAAATGTAATAAGTTCTTCAGAATAAAAAATAAATATATTTTTTACTGAGAGACTTAAAACACAAGAAAAATATACAGTTAACCTCGTGGTATGTGACATTGTTTCAGTGTTGTTCCATAAAGCGATATTCAAATGAAAAAGGAAAAGCAATTTAACTTTGATCTTTCTTTCAAAAATAAATAAATAAATAAACTTACGGTAATAGTCTAGAATGAAAATTGTATTTGAGAGTTTTAGGGAGTTTAGAGCATTTTTTCGAGAAAGATTTATTTTTAAAAATGTAAATAGATCTGCTAATTGAAATGAATTAGCAAAGAATTAATTAATTAAACAAAATTTAAAAAAATTCGCCATATAAAAGGAATTTAGATTGCTAATACATCAAGCAATATAATTTATGGGTGAAAATAATTAAGTATAGTGGGAAAAATGGCAAAAATAAGTATTACACAAAAGCAAAAATAAAGAAGATAAAATTTTTCTATTTCCAAGAACCTGTTCTCTTTTGCATTGATTTTCGTAATCCATCATACCACACTCCATAATGATGTACAATTTAAATTCATCAGTTCTCGAAACGAAATTGTAATAAGTTCTTCAAAATCGAAAAATAAATTTTATTTTCCTGCCCAAAAAACAGAAAGAGAAAAAAATGCATACATTTTACCTCTTGGCTCTGCGTGCGACATTGTTTCAATCTTATTCCATAACACGATCTTCAAAAGGAAAAGTGAAAGTAGTTTCAATCTGTGTTCATGTTTTCTTTTTTTGTTTAAAAAAAAAAGAAAAATACGAAACAAAATAATTGCTTGTGAATGAAAATTGTATTTAAGAGTTTTAGAAAATGGCGCTTCTTTTAATCAAGCTGCTTTTTTTTTCGTCTTCGCTTTCATTTTAAAAAATGCAGCATAAAGCTAATTTTGTAATTGTGTCGCGAAGCTATTTAATTAATGAAAATGCTTCTTTCTATCTATTATAAGGAATTAGTTTAACGAGTCTCGGTTGTTTGCAGACGATAATGAAAGTCTTAAGGCCATTCTCGTCACTGAGATTCGAGAAAAAGAGAAGTGGAAAAGATTTTTGCCTTGAAATATTTCGGTATAGTTTCATCGCAAATATTATTTGAAGTTTTGACATATTTCGTTATGGTAATTTTTAAGCAGATTAGATTCTTCAGTTTTAATGTATTAAACAAGTCTAATATACTATTTTCATCGGTCAATTAAGAAGTATATATATTATAGATAAAAATAAAATTCAGCCAAATATAAAAGCGTGTGTATTGACTTAAAAAGACCCTTATTATGTCTTTTATTTTAAAAATTATCCAAGCTTTAAATTATCTTTTATAAATATTGTTTTCAAAAAATTTGTAATAGCGAAAAAGCGTTGGCATGAATCACAGCGAAATTCAGAAAGAGCTTCCACTTTAATGATGTGGCACATAAAAGCAACGAGTATTTCACTAAAAGCTTGTAAAATGGCAACACTCTAAGGCAAATGGTTACAGCACTACGTTACATCAAAAAACTAAACTAATTAGTAAACTAATCGTTTTCTTTCATTAATTTAAATTTAAATTATGAAGTTCACTTAAATCGTTTGCTTTTTGTTTTATTTTTAGTTCTATAAAATGCTTAGATGTTGACTCATTATGTGTTATGATTACAAAAGTACATTTTGTAAAGCAATTTATGATGAATATTTTGTTTTCTCATAATATTATTTGTTCTTTAATTCATGTCACTATTGAATAAAACACATATTTATATGAATAACATGAACCATTAGTCCTTTTTAAACCTATTTCCTCCGCTTATACTAGAAGTTATAATGGAATAAACAGGAGTAAATAAATATGGCAGAAACATCTTTTGGAATTAATAAAACTAAAATGTATGGTAAAGTATATGGAATCGATTTGTAAATGTTAGGTTTATAAAAAATAATGATAATATGAAAATAATATATGACACAATATGAAAAAACCAAAAAACTCCAACATAACACAACCCTATGCTATATTTTTATTGAAATGAGGTAAAAATACTCAACTTTAGAATTATAAATCACAGGAAAGTTTATTCATGTTACAAATTAAATCGTACAGTAATGAACGTAAACATGACAGAATTAATTGTCAACTATTCATATCTACTGTATCAGCCAACTGTTTCCTTTTAGTGTTGTTAGAGGGCGCAGCGGACCCCTGGAGGTGAAGAAACTTTAAGACAAACGTCGTGAAGACGTCAGAGTGAATTGTTTTTAAGTAATTACCATTTTTGTCCCGAATTACATCATTGGTGTTAAAAAATATCTAAACAGTTACGGAAAAATATTTTAAAATAAGCTTTCATCAGAATCTATTATCAACAATTTTTAATTAAGTTTGCTCTGATTCAAAATTTTATTTTATCTGTTTTAAAACATTATTTCGAGTTAGTAAAAAAAGAAAAATTTTATTTTAATTTATTTCAATTTCAAAATTTTTTTATTTATTTCAAACGAAAGATTATTTCAAACGTATGCCATGCAGAGAAAAGCTACACTTATTAGAAATTTCTCAGGAAAAATGGTTAAATAACAATTTATTTTATTGTTATTTTACTATTTTCAAACAAAACTGTCAAATAACCATAAATTAGATGGTAATCAAGCTGTTAACTGTGAGAAAAAACCGTTTATTAACCGCTTTCACTGGTTTCAAATGGTTAAACAACCAGAATTTTATCGCACCAACTAAGCCCATTAAATGAATCCACTTGGTTTCCTATAACTATGTGCATATAACGCCGAGAGTACTAATCTGTCAGCCTCTTAAACGATGGAACCGGGGTTCAAGTCTCAGCGTTGACACCACAATATTCCCCCATTCTCTTCAACACATGAAGATTTTCCAGTGTTCAATCCAATTTGTGTCCTGCCCTCTCCAAATGCACATTACCTAACAAAAAAAGCTCAGTTCCTATGGTCAGTTAAATTTTCGTTTTACGATTTTGTTACCATGCTAGGTGTAAATGGTTAACAAACCGTATAGTTTTGGATTCATTATTTTGTAGCCATACTAGCTGTAAACAGTTGCAAAGCTGTAAAGGTAAAAAAAATTTCTTTACCGTAAACTTTGCGGTTAATTGGATGAACAGACTACTGCTGGTTATTTCACCATATTTTTTTAATAAAAACTCTAACATTGTATATTTTCTATTCATTTAGGAATAAGCAATTATATCTTAAAAAAATAACATAATTTATTTCAGCAAAATCTCAAATTTTGTTCTATTTCAGACAAGAAATTGTTTTTCTTTAGTATTACCAATTAAAATTTGATTTGCTTCTATTCTTTTAAAAATAAATAGCTCAATGTCCTTACCCCAATTTTTATTTAAAGTTATTCTAACTCGATAAATTATTTTATTAACATAACTTTGAAATATGAAACTAAAAGCTTTTAACATAAATCAACTGTAATAACAACATCTCGTTTTATTAAATTTGTTTTAAATTTAAATATAATTTTATTTGTTAACTTTTTTTTAATATAATGAAACTAACAAAGTATTTTTCTTCTTTTTGAAGTAAAGCAGATGTATGAACCATAATTTTCAATATTCAATTCATTCTTATTCAAAATACTTAGCCAAAATCCTCTACTCATCTTATACAAAATCCTATATACATCCTATAAAAGATCCAATATAAATATTATGATTTCTCAAAAAATTTGAATTTATTCTGATCAATTATTGTTTTACCTATACATACATTCTATCAATAATTACTTTACCTCAACATGATACCAGGCAAATTTTCTGCAACCTTATGTAACCAAAAAATATGATAAATTGACTCATGTTTCTATTCAATTTGAACCGTAGTATTTTATTGTAATCAAATTTAGGAAGGATTAAATTGTTTGAAAACTTTAAAAAAAAAAAAAAAAAAAAAAAAAAAAAAACAGATTTTTTAAGCATTTCTGACAAAAATTGAGAATTCTGGCAAAAAAATACATTGACTTGTGGTATTTAAATCATTTCTTGTCAATTTTTCTGTTCGTTATAATAATGATTTATCAGAAATCTGGTTTTCAAAATTCTAGTTCTCGTTAAACACACTTTCAATAAAAATACAGGATTGAAGATAAATTCAGCGAAATTGTGGTGTGGAAAGCTTGGTTTGCACACCACACTCTGAAGAATCTCAACAAAATTACCAGACTATTATTCAGATCGTACCGTTCATTTTAACACTTATTTGTTAGTTTTAAGAGTTTGGTGGCAATGCCTTTTACCCAAAGGAATGCTAAAAGACCTTATCCGTTTATCTTGCTTTGTGTAATTGTTTATTTAAAATTACGGCATTTTGTTAATAGGAGTTAGATATACCATCTAACCATTTCATGTTATTTCTTTCCCTCATACAACTAAATTTTTCATTAAATATGAAACGGTATATATGTTTATAATTAATGTATTGCAATATATTTAAATTGAATTAATACTAAATTGTTATTTACTGTTTAGTAATGTAGTTTTTAAACATGTAAAATTTACTACCATGCATTACAATTATAAAACCCTATTTTAATGGTGATTTTAAGATAAGTCATTACTAACGCAACTGTAAAAATAAGTTTACTTTTCGGTGTTCCCAGTGAATGAGAAAACGCGGCAAAACTTATAATATTCTGTTACTCTTGACTATACTTTTTTTCACAATGCAACTCTCTACAAATGTTTCAGCAAAACTGATTAATATTATTGTACAACACTGTTCGAAATCACTATTAAGAACATAAATTGTGTTCTACACAATCAAAAAGGACATAAAATGATATCAATATTTAACTAAATGTTATGATAATTAATTTATTATGATAGGAGAGAGTGTGGTATCTTGTTCTGATTGTACCTTGTACCACTGTAAGTATTTTCACCCCCAACTGGAGAATTTCTGCATTCAGTTTGATAGCAGTCAATACTATTTGCTGAGTTGATGACCATTGAAGATCAAAGCATGTGCCAGAGATCTTTTTTCTTCATTTTCTAGGAGCTGATACTTTAATCTATTTGTTTAAAAATCATAAGTCATTAATCCATTAGATTAAAACCCATTAATCATTAATCGATTCGATTAAACCCATAAATCCTAAATTAATTAGATTTGGAACATTAATCCATTTCATCTGAAATTAAATCTCTATAGAACATTCATTTGAAAAAGAACTAATAAAGTAGGTAATTACCAAAATGTTATTCTCTTTAAGATAAAATAACCATTTTCTTAGGAAAAAAAATATTTTAGTTAGGCCTAACAAAATAAAAAAACTTGTACGGCTGGTGTACATAGCACCATTCTACGATATGTGCAAGAGGTGCAAATATATTTCCCTGTGCATTTTACCACCAGCAACATTTAAAGAGTTTAAAATTCTTAGTAAAGCTATAAATTTTCGAGATATTGTAATAAAATTTAATTTATATTAACGTTTAATATTTATTTGATTTCTTTAGCTTTTGAAGGCTACTTGAAGACTAAGTTATAAATACATCCAAATTTAATATACTCACAAGTGCAGAGAACACGAACTGAGTGCAATCCAGGGAGTAACACCAGGTGTCCAATATATGGGGCTCCAGGGTGTTTTTCTATGGGCCTTATTTTTAAAAAAGCATTCGTTAAATGTTGAACAGAATACATCCACACGAAGAAATTATGCTAATGGTCAAACGTATAATGTATAACCCAAAAATTTTAATTTTATTTTTTAAAATATTACTTTTTGAGAAAAGATGATAAATCGAACGTGGTCCAGGGTTCAATATATTATCCTACATTATATCAATAAATTAATGCTTTAAAAAATCTGTTCTCCGGTTGGACCATAATCTTCAGCAAATTTTATGCAAACGTATATAGTTTCTAAGTTAAATCTTTTTTCAGTTCAAGTTTAAACATATTATTTCATAATTATTTTTAGAAAGGATTTAAGATTGTCACTTAAAGATTGTCGCTTTATTCGTTTTGGATAATAAATAATTTGCTTTACACGCATCACTGACCAGAATGATTACTCGATATCAATTAAAAATTTAGCAATGCAAAAAATAACAATAATTTCATAAGTATTATTATTATTGAACTAAGCTTTCAACACATTACGAAGGTTTCTAAACACACTTTTTATATAGTAACTTATTTTTTCATAAATATATTTTGAAATGAAGACTTTGTTGTCAATTATTAGAGCTGCTTAATAATGCATAAAAATTCAAAATTGTTGCACATTCAAAAAAGGTTGCGTCTTCATATACTGGCAAAACTAAACTTTAAAATTATAGTTATCTCGAACAATTGCATTTAATATAGGTTTTCCAAGAGATGATGTCTTGCCAAATAAGTGAAATACAAACAAGCAAACTCTTATAGTAAAATATTATAAACTGTTTCGTAATTTTAAAAAAAAAGAGCTACTAATCAAGATTGCTAAGGTATAGATTTTATGAAGCCGTTTAAACGTAAACAAACGAAATCAACATTTTAAAATTTTGTTATTGTATGTAAGTAAAGGTGATAATTTCTGACAGTTAACTTATAAACTTAATAAATTAATACGAAGACAAGATTTTTAGAATACTAAACGAGAGATAGAGAAAAGGTAATAACTTTTGATAATTTTGCTTTTATTGGGTTCCCTGTAACTAACTAAATTATAATACTATACAAACAAGAATAACATAAAAATATTATTCTTGTTTTAGCATACAAAAATGCATACTAAAAAAAATAATGGGTTTCCTATAACTCACTAAATTATAATACTATACAAACAAGAATAACATATTATTCTTGTTTTAGTATACAAAAATGCATACTAAAAAAAATAATGGGTTTCCTATAACTCACTAAATTATAATACTATACAAACAAGAATAACATAAAAATGTTATTCTTGTCTTAGTATGCAAAAATGCATACTAAAACAGAAATAAATGAAAAAGAACATGCTTTAGCAACTTTAAAAAACTTCAAATATCGCTTTACTAAACAAGTAAAAACCAGAACTACATTTTTAGAATACTATAAGAGAAGTGAAAAGAAAGCGAAGAAGAGAAATTAGACTTATTCTTATTTCCTAAAATTTATAACGAGTAAAATTGACATTTCAACAAAAATACAATTGACTGCAAATTGCCTGAAAAAAAATTAAATTATTCAAAGAACTTTTATAACATTTTTATTAAGAGATATTCTTTAAAGAAATTTCATTTTCAATTGATATTAGGGAATTTGCTTAAAAATGCAAAATGAGAAGCACTTATCTTATGTTCAAATTAATGAATAAACAAATAATGCCCGTATACTAAGAAGTGAACATGAAATGGTTGCATAAAAATCAAAACATTGTTTATCCCTTGTAATTATGTTTACAGTTGAAAGAAATGCAGGACTTAACTATTATTATAATTTATTCATTTGTATTGTTATATAGTGTAATATAATAACAATATCAATCAATATAAGTTCATATATATTGTTATTTTTGTATTCACTATTTAAAATTCGATGCTTTTTATTAAAACGGTAATTTTTTAATGATATTTTATTAAGAACATTAGTAATTTTATATTAAGTTGTCAAAAAGCATGGCTTTTTTTTTCCAGAAATAGTTTTGTTTATTTTTTTATTAGTTTTTTCTTTCACTTCTCAATATTTACATAAGTAGCCAAAAGCTTGAGAAAACCATTTTGAAATATATCATTTTTTAAAAAAATATTGAAATAATCATTACAAAACTTTGAATTTGAGGTTAAGGAGCATCAAAATGTATAATTTTACTACAAAAATTCATCAAATGATGTTTTTTTTTTCTTTTTTTTTAACACCACTAAGTTATAAAAAAAATTAATATTTGATTACTATATTTATATTCTTGTAATATCTATGGATACTCTGTTGACATTTGTGCCGTGAAGTTTATTATCATGTTTGACACATTTTCGTAGCATTTATTATTTAAAATCGTTGCAAGATGACAAAGATTTAAAAATTAATGTTTTCAAACTTTCAGTAAATTTTATAATATTTGCAATAAACTTTATATATTAGTTTAAATAAAAAAAATAATAATTTATTGAACTTTCAACTTATAGGTCCCGTGACATTTGAATCAGGCATTTAAAATAAGAATAGTTTTATTTAGTAATACTTTTTGCACATGGGATATATTTTTGGGAATACACATGGGAATTAAAATAGATTTGTTTAAAGCTACATTTTTTAAAATTAAATTGAAATGAAAAAAAAAACTTTACAAATTGTACTCAAAAATAGTTGAGATATGGAATCAAGCCCATAGTATTAAACTCTTTAATTCTATTAAAAAAAAAAAAAGGAAATAAAGCTGAGTGGTCAGGCACCTTTATTTTATTATTTTTTACCGTAACTCTTAAAAAAAATTAAATTCATGAAACATAGTTAAATGAAATTTGGTAGAGAATCGAGCAGATAAAAAAGTAAATTTTAGTCATTTACCAAGGAATTTTCTACGTTCCACATGCTTTTAATTCTATTTATTCAGTAATTAAATACTTTTAATGTCGACAAACTTAATTTGTAAAACTTAACTGTTAAACTGTAATTTCGAAAAAACTTTTTTCGTCCTGAGTGCAAAAAGTTGATATTTTTAGGTAAATGACTGAAACACATAAATTTAATTTTAAATTGTTCCTAAACTCGAGATAGTTTCAGTCCATGAGAATAGTTTCATATGTAATCTTGTGGTATAAGACTCTTTAATGCTTATAGCAAAACACAGTGACCAATTTTATTTTAAATCAGAAAATGTTTAGTTAAATGGTCAATTACTTTATACCAAATTAGGAAGCAAGCCATTCTGAAAAAAAGTTATACATCTCTTACGTTTCTTTTCAAAAAAGAAATTTATAATTTTAAGTTTTACTATGCACTTTATTAAAATATTCGATAGTTAAGGATATTCGATAGTTAGGAATTAAAATAGGATATACATCACTAATTGTTTTTTAACAATGAAATTTTGACATTTTTTGTGGAATTCCCAATGATTAATGAACTATATTTCAGATACATCCCCCATTTAAATATCTTTAATTTTATGAACTCAAGGGTTCAAACCTCCTAAACTAAATTACCACAAAACTAAAAATTTCAATGATAATTAAGATAGTATGAAATACGCGAAGAAATTGTCATAAGAAAAATATGTTTTCAAATTTAATAATTTTGTAATAAGTAAAGAATTTAAGTAAATATTTAACAGACAAACGTTTTAGAAGCTTAATTTTAAAAAAAAGGAAAGAAGAAAAGGAAAGAAGAAAAGGAAAGAAAGTAAGAAACTGCACAAAAATGCTTCAAAGAATTTGGTAATTCTGACAAGATAATAAGTTGTGACACTTTATTTGGTTTAAAATTACTCAATAGACCAATAACAAAAGACTTTCAAGTGTTTTCATACAGTCTTATACTTTATTTACCTCAAACGTATTTCAATTCCAAATTGATTTCAAGTTTTCCAATTGGCACATGTAGAATGATTTATACGGGTACAATTTTAGTTACTAAAATTATTCCCTTGGAAAAAACAAGTTTTTTCTAAGGTTGTTTTGTGGGTGGTAGATGTAAAAAAATGCACGTTTGGTAGAAAATGAGGTTAAGTTTTGCAACAAAAATAATCTCATCAATGAATCTCAAATTAAAGCTCATTCCCACCTTATAAATACTTTTAGTTAGAATTTATAAAAAAATACTTACACCTCATATGTACTTATTTGTATTAAGTATATTAAAAAAAAAAAGATGTACAGGTGTACACCTCAAAAACAAGCTCTCTAAACTGGTTGCTCTAAGGTTAATTTCCATCAACTTCAAAACAATCTCGAGCATGAATAAATCAATAAAACTTGATTATTAACTTTAGGAGGTTGATGTTTTTAAGTTGTTTTTGAAATCTACTACAAATAAAAAACCTCAAATACACTTTAGCACCTCAAATAAACCTAAAACTACATAAAATTTTTGTAAGGGCTAGTTTCTCAATCTGATATCTAGCAAAATTTAGTTTTGACAGATCTAAACACCGGCGCACTGAAAAAATTTTCTAAATTAAAAGTGGTGTGGGAAGGCTATTGGTCGACCTAACATACAGTGGTAAAAATTTTGTGGCGTACAGTAGATCAAAAAACATACAGAGTGGCATACAGTAGAGTAAAATAGTAGAGTAAAAAGCTTTCCTTGAACCATAATGTCGCTTATAAAGAATCAAGATGACTAATCAAAAGGATGTATTAAACACTTTTGGCATACAAGAACAAGGTGACTACAGTTTCTACTTGAGATGGTATGAACGACTATATACAAGAAATGATATAATGGAAGGTTCTAGAAACTTCTAGAAGACACGCAAACAATAAATAAAAGCTTAAACAACATACATATATATTTACTTTTTCTTCGATCTGCTCTGAGGAAATTATTACAGTCAAAACTACTAGAATATGGTATTGCTCTCTGCATGGGAATACCAAAGGTTTGGTGATTTTTACTGATACGCTTCGGTAGTTGATTTTGGTAAAAGGAACAATAAAATATGATTTTATAATAAGTGATAAAATTTGTTAAATGCGATAATTTTATCTGGATACTTTATAACACGGCATAAATAGCACTTATTCGAATAAATTAGTTTTCAGTTATGTATTCTTTACTAAATATGTGGTAATGAGAACTATAATTTATATATATATATATATATATATATATACAATAATACAATATATTACAATTGCCTTGCGTCAATATACTACTCATGACACGATATTTTTTTTGAACTTGAGGTTAAACACTTAGGTCAAACGATGCAATGTTTCAAAAATTAACTAATTCGTCTGAGAATGCAGGATGATCCTTAAACACAAATAAAAACAAAATATTGCCTTATACCCAAGTGTTACCAAAGTGTTTGGCGTGGCACTCCTCAAGTTTTCTCTAGAAAAAACGAGGAGTGTCTTAATGTGTTCCTGCTTTCAAATCTATAATATTAATTGTATAATAGTAATAGATTGCTATTAAAAACAAACGTTTTTTAGGTGGGTTTTATATTAGATAGAATTAAGCTATGAATATCTTGTTCAAAATGAAATGGATAGTAGGGTTCTAATTTCCTTTGCAGCAAACAGATAAATGTCTGAGGCGCGTGAGATTATTTGAAATCTCGTTAAGTGTACAAAAGGGAAAATTTAGGAATCTCTGGTCACTACAATTAATCAAAAATAGCTCTTAATTTAGACGGTGCTGTGCAATAACTCTGAATAACTTTTGATCTGATGATCGGATTTTCACATAGTCTTAATGGTTTGAGAGTCTAATCTCAAATATGTTAATTATAAAGTGCAAGCAATATTTTAAGTTATGGAATCAGGCATAAAAACAAAGTTTCTTAAACTTATTTTTGAATTACGTATTTTTCCTATATCTCTAAAACTAAAGAAGTGAAACAAAAATGTTTTTGTGCATAATTACAAAAGTTATTTATCCAAAGATAATTCCATATAAAAATTATATTTTATTATTTATTGTTTGTTTATAAACATTTTGAATTGTAAAGTATACAAATTTTAACATCAATTTGCTCTTTGTAATTTTGAATGACGAATTCCTAAACTTGAAAAGAATAGATTAAACAGTTCTTGTGAAATAAAAATTTAAAAATAGAACTTCTTTGATATGGGGATCTATGCAAAAAAGTAAAACTAACATTTAGGGGCTCAAACTTCGGACCACTCTCCTGTCTAAACTTTTGTGAACATATTTTCCAGATTGAGGGTAGCCCTTATAAGGTCAAAAATCCATATCTGTCGGAAAAGGTACACTGTAAAAAATTTCAATTTCGGTAAAAAGTATTAGTATTCATGGTGCCGGGACATTTTCCGTAAAATCCATTTTTACAGCAAGCTTTTACGGAACAAAACATTTGATATATTATTGTAATTAAACAAAGATTATTGTTAAAAATACAGTATAAATTAATTTTACAGTAAAATGGGTCCTTGTAACAGAATTTTTCACTATATTTGCTAATTCGAAGGAAATGCTTTTTTGTGTCTTATTTTGAAGCTTAAAATATTGTTTACACTCACTTTTAAGATTAGACCCTCGAATTAGATTGTGTCCTGGGGTGAAAAATCTGATCATATAATCAATGATTATTCTGATTTTCAGATTGCCCGGATATAAATGTATTCAGATTATTTTTTTTTTTTTGTACATTTGAACATTATAAATAATAAATGCGAAAATAAAAGCTAAAATTTTTTGTGTTCTTTTTCTTGGAGCAAATGATTCTACCTTTCATGCATCGTTTCTTCATTTTAAATTTTAAAATCAAATTTCTCAATTTATATGCTACAGCATTCTCATAAGAAAAGGGTTAACAAGGTTCAAGGCTGAACCATGACATCGATTCCTTGAACCGTGCAAATGTGTTTAACAAGATATTTTATCGAATAATGCTTCTGTTCAAATTTAGCCATAGATATTTGGGTAACCAAGTTCAAAAAGGATTCATGTATCCAAGTTCAAGAAGGACTAATTTCAAAATAATATGGTTCAGCTTACCACCGAATTACGATTGCAGAGAATTTCAATAATCTTGCTTCAAAACATTTTTCGAAATTTCAAACAGTTTATGGGTGATTCTTTTTAAACATGACAATTCGGACCAAAAAATTTCTTTAAATTTAAAGTCTTCAAAATAATCTAAAATTTTTTTTGTATACTTCTTTAGTTACACTTATTAATATCTTACAGACAGCAGTGTAGTTTATTGACATTTGCTCGAGAAAAAAAAATAGAATAGAAATTCACCAAATCTTAAATGCCAGGAAAATGACATATTAGCTTAGAAGTTTAAAAAACAGTAATTTTAAGTTAATAGTAAGTAACTCAACTTAGGCCATTATGTTAGATGGGCCATAAATTGCTTGAATTAATTCTTTTTATCCACTGTAGAAAGAAACAAAAAAAAATTTGCTGCTTATATGTACAGAATAAAATTGTGTATAATAATCAATCATTAAATAAATAAATAACTTTGATTACATCCAAGCATATTACAATCATGCATAAACTTGGTATTAGGTAAATATTTGCTTTCCCTCCTTGCAGTATTAGCAGTTAAAAAAAATTTCTGGTAACACTTCAATGTCCTGGCATTCATAAGCCAGGAAAATGACAGCTAGGATAAGGACAAATTCGCCATTTAATAGCATATAACTTTAGTTTAATTTTATATTTTAGCCTAAGACGTTTATATTCTGCAGAAAACAACAGGATTTCGTAATATAACTCAGATAAATCTATGTAGTTTATGTTATTAATGATTTCAAGAAGCCAGGAAAATGACACATGAAAACCTACTCACCTTAAAAAAAATTTTGAAATAGATTTTGAACCAGAAAATTGGTTCTTTATTCATGCAACAAGACATGTTCAGGTAGGACGGTATCTAATCAATCTATTAACATAAGATATTGATTGCTGGCCCTGTCAATTTTGGTTATAAACCACTAAATAAAAGTAGCCAGGAAAATGACATATTTTCTTGGGACAAACAAATTATTTTAACCGAAGTTTTTGTGAAAAATACCCTCTGCGCATATTCTAGAAATGCTTACACCGGTTGAGATAAAAAAAAATTAGATTTTGAAAAATTTATGAGAAGTTTTGAAGCTAGTTATTATTGGAAACATTGTTTGGGACATGCCAGGAAAATGACATTTTGATATTCAATTAAATTTTTAAGTATACAAAACAGTCAATGCTAGTGCAAAGCCATTTTAAAATGCCAACAGCAATGATATTTATTCATTTTTTTAAAAGAAAGTTCTTTTAGTATTATAGTGTTAGATCTTGGAGCAAGGGACAGTGAATTTTCATATTTAGTGAGAATCACCCATATACCAATGCATTTATTATATTATATACCATGCATTAATTGTTGTATATTAGTTTTGAAAAATTTAAAAAACTTAAGCTAATTCTAAGATATTTTCTCCAATTGAATTAAAACTTTTTCCATACTTTAAAAATGATAACATTTGGATTAACATACATTCGATTGACTCATTTGAACACATAGCGTAACATTTGTTCCTTGAGTTCCTCGAAGTTAATTTTATCATTGATCTATTTGCTTTCTGAGTTATTAGGAATCACAATTCATACTAAGCTATTTGCCCTTTGAGTTTCTAAAAAGCTTCTATATACTCATCATAATTCTAAATAGGAATTACACTTAATTTAAAATAAAATCAATCAGTTAAATCGAATTAGAATAATAATTAATAAAACAAATACATTCATGTTACTGTTTCTTAAAAAATCAACCTAGTAAAATTATTAATAAAACATATTTTATTAAATATGGTATGTGTGTTAAGGTATCTGGATAGTGCCAAAACATTATTTTGTGCAAAATTTTCGAAATTGAGTTTATTATAAATTTAGAATCCTTGTACACTTAGCTTCCTAATGATACTATACTTTTGTTTATACTCTAATTATTTACAAAGTTATAGCAGTGTTTGTGCAAGAGGAAAATGAAGGATTGACTAATGTTTTTAAATCTGTAAATGCGTTTATCTCAAAATCAGATTTTTCACATTTTACACTGCCTTAAACATGATATAGCTCACATGTTTTAAACTAAAGACTGAGAGAAAAAAGTTGAATTTCATTTTTTATGCATGTTTTTTCGCAAAGACAAGTGCGAAAATTTTTACAAATTTGCTTTTTTAACTACATTGATCCCTAACTCAGTAGTATATGTACTTGCTTTTAATATAATAGTTCAAAACATAGTTGAGAGCCCTCTAAATAAAATCCTTAAAAGTTCTGTTTTGTTTTATGGGATAAAAAATTTTTTTACAGTGTTTTGCGTATATGCAAAGAAATGCCTATTTTTTTTTTAATCTAAAAATGGCCATATAAAAATAAAATAATAATACTTTTTTGCTAGTCTTATAAGTTATTACACATAATAAAACAAATAAAGTAGTTTTTTTTAATTTTATATTAATATTTTAACAAAAAGCTGTCGTAACTAGTCGGATACCTTAAATTAATCTCTCGCTTACTATTACAATTTTAGGAAACTACTGCTTAATTATGGCAAATGTATTCAAAGTAATATTGTCTATATCATGTGTCAGATAAATATACTAATTATTATCTTCTTCGAAGTCAACCCCGAAATGAATCACTAGTTCAGAAATTTAGACTATATCAAATTGCTAATTGCATTAATAGTTAAACATAATCAGTTTTGACTCAGTAACTTTGTCCAACAATGCATAATTATTATGTATAGCCATTGCTTAACTATATCACATATGATTATCATGCTTGATAAATAGTCAAGTTTCGAATGGTGTCTAATGAAATCACGTGATTTATTAAAATTGATTGATAATGTTTGTACCAATCTGCATATTTAAGCAGGAATTACAAATGTTTTAAAGTATAAAAACTCTAATTAATGAGGGCCAATAATCAAATCAAAATAAAATATTCAAAACTTAACAATTAATAGTGGCCAATTGACGAAAATTTGGCCGTAAATATCAATGTTTTTAGAATATTGATTATTTTATTTCTTTACACTTTATTTTAAAATTTATTATAATTTTTATTTAATTTGACTTAATTTGTTAAATTTAAAAATATTACATAAGCTTGTTTAAGTAATTGTTTAAAACAATCAAAAATTTATAACGTACGTATGCTTTCCATAATATACTTGTGATGAAAATAAAATTTGGTAAAAAAAAAGGCAATGTGATAGTAAATTATATGTTTTTGGAATAATATTTGTTTTTATTTTTTATTGGGTTTATTTATTTATTTTATTTTATAATTTTTTTTTTACATAATTTGTTACATATAGTATTCAAGAGATTGATTCTTATGTTTCGGAATCGTTTTAAACAATCAAAACATATATATAACTTATATGTGCTTCCAAAAATGCATGAAGAGAAAATTTATGGTATACAACAACTTGATTCCAAATTAAATGTTTTTGCCATATTGTCTGCTTTAGTCTTCCGTACGTTTCTTTTTTTTTCATTCTTATAATATTCTTTTATTAAATTTATCACATACTTTTATTTAATTTGGCATAATTTGTTAAATTTAGTATTATAAGAGATTGCTTAAGGTTCGGGTTTATTTTAAGCAATAAAATATTTATAACTTATTTATGCTTTAAAAATGCATTTGTGATGAAACAAAAATTTAATTGAAACAACTCTTTGGTAGTAAATCAAATGTTTTTTTAAATATTATTTGTTCAGTTCTTCGTTTTTCTTTTTTTTTTTCTTAATAATGTTACAAGTTAGAAGAGCATGCTTATTTTTCGAAATTGTTTTAAACAATCAAAAATATATAATTTATCGATGCTTTCGAAAATGCATTTGTGATGAAACAAAAATTTGGTAGAAGCAACAATTTGATATTAAATTAAACGTTTTTGGAATATTGTGTATTTAATTTTTATTACGTTTTTCTCTTTTAATTTATCATTTAATTTTGTTTAATTTAATATATTTTTTTACATTAAGTATTACAAGAGATTGTTTTAAACAATAAAATGTATAACTTATAAAGGCTTTTAAAAATACATTTGTGACTAAACAAAAATATTTAGTAGCAACAATTTGGTAGTAAATGAAATGTTTTTTGGAATACACTTTTTTTATTTCTCCAATATTTGCTTTTTAAATAATTTGTTAGTTTTAGGAATGTAACAAAAGCTTGAATACGTTTCAAACTTTTTTTAAACTATAAAAAATAAATAACTTGTATATGCTTTTAAAAATGCATTTGTGAGAAGCAAAAAATTGATAGAAACAATTTAATACCAAATTAAATGTTTTTAGAATATTATTTTTTCGTATGTTTCTTTTTTTTAAATTTATCATATACTTTTATTTACTTTGACTTCATTTGTTACATTTAGTGTCACGCGAAATTATTTTAAACTATGAAATATGAGCAATTAGGTAGTAAAAGAAATGCATTTTGATATACTGTTTGTTTTATTTCTTTATTATTCTTATTTTTAATTATTTGTTATTTTAAGAATGTAACAAGAATTTACATATGTAGTCATATTTGTTTTAAACTATCAAAAATAACTAACTTATACACGCTTTCAAAAATGCATTTGTTATAAACCAAAATTTGATTTAAAAAAAACAACAACAACTTATTACCAAATTCTATGTGACGTTTCTTTTTTTTTAATTTATCATATACTTTTATTTAATTTGACTTAATTTGTTACATTTGGTATTACTATCTATGCTTTTAAAATTCCATTTGGGATCAAACAAAAATGTGATAGAAAGGAATATTTGATAGAAAATAAAATGTTTTTTAAATAATTTTTGTTTTATTTCTCCATTCTTTTTTTATTGCTTGCTGCATTTAATAACGTTACAAGAGTTTTCTTTTGTTTTGGAACTGTTTTAAACAATTACAAATATGTCAGTTTATATATGTTTTCAAAAATACATTTGTGATGGGGAAAATTCTAGTATAAACAGCAATTTGATTCTAAATAAAATGTTTTTCTCTTTTTCTTCTTTTTTTCTTTTGGTAATTTGTTTAAAATCATGATATAACACCATATTTTATTTTATAGTCATAACAAAAAATTAAATTGCAAACAAATAAACTTAAATAACATCTATTATTGAAGATAACGTATTTTGTAACTGTTTTTGTAACTATGTTTATTCATTTATAGAATTTAAAAATTTTTCTGAGAATTCGTTTTAATTTTCGTTTCTAAATTATCAATATCACAGAAAAAAATTGTAAACAGACAAAGTTCATCAATTTCTATCGATAAAGGTAACATGTTATTTTTGCAGTCATTATAATATTTTTCGTGATGCTTTATTTTTTAAATTTAGACATTTTTGATATCTAAATTATTATTTACATAACACTTTACATAATATTATCATTAATGTTACAGATGTAACACAAAAAATTGTAACTAGATAAATTGAATTGCAACTGATGAGTTCTATCATCGAAGGTAACGTATGATTTTATAATCGTATTATTTTTTTGATTTACTGATGCAATTATGCTAATTCGCTTGCAATATTTAAATGACATTATTATTTGCATTACATCTTTATTTGACATCACCGTTTATATTGCAGACAAAATAGAACAAAATTGAAAACAAATAAACTTAATGAATTTCTAAGTTACTTGAGTAATTATGTTGATTTATTTACAATTTTTAAATTGCATTACATCTATATTTGGAACCATCATTTATATTGCAAACAAAACAAAACATAATTATAAACAAATAAGCTTAATGAACTTCTATTGCTGAAGCTAACATATTATTTTTTTCATGATAGTATTATTTTATTAATAATTTATGTAAATAGTACGTTAATTTGTTTTTAAACTTTATTTGTTTTTGTGATCTGAATTATTATTTACATAATACTTCATGTAGCATCATCATTAATGTTGCTGACATAATACAAAAAGATTTTAAACAGATAAATTTAATTGTAACAGATGATTTCCATCAACGAAAGTAACGTATTATTTTAGAATCGTTTCATTTTTTTAATTTAATTATGTTAATTAATTTGCAATTTTCAAATTGCATTATTATTTGCATTATAGCATCATCTTTAATGTTGCAGACAAAACAAAATTTTAAACTAAGAATTTTAATGAATTTCTATCGTTGAAGAAAGCATGTTATTTTTAATAATAATATAATTTTTTAATTATTTATATAATTATATTAATTTGTTTTTTAAATGTATACATTTTTGTTGGGATTTGAATTATTATTTAAATAACACAGAGCATTGTAAGCAGATGAATTGAATTGTAACAGTTAATTTCTAGCATCAAAGGTAACATATTTTCATATAATCGTATTATTATTATAATTGATTTTATTTTTAACACTGTAATTTAATTTATTTTATATGCTTTTCTATTTCACTTATGTAAATTCTATTATAATTCTAAGTGGAATATATTAGAATGTATAAGCAGAATGTTATCTACTCAACTTATGCAAGTAATATATTTACCTTATTCCAGAACTTCAGAGAAAACCCCTTTTTTTCGGACTCCGTCCATTACTGAAACTTCAAAATGGATTAATCCGTCACAAAACAAACCAAAAAAATCTATTTTCCTACAAGCACAGAATAGATCCTAAATCCAATTAATTAACTTTCCAATTTCCAATCCAATCTTAGGATAGGATTTTCTTCGGGCAGAACGAAAAATCACAGAGAAGAAGACCAGCTTTCGAATCATTCTAAGCCCAGGACATTTACTCCGACAGCAGAAGAAAAAAAAAGTAGATAAAACTCGGTCGTTAATCTATGCCTTCCGTAAACGATTCAATACAGAATGATCGAAAAAGAAAATAAATAAATAAAAAAGTTCTAGAACAGCTGCTTCCTTCCTTATAAATCAGGGGTCGTTGTACTTCTGGATGGTACAGGGGGTCTTCTGGCGATTGCCTTTTACTCAACAAGATGTGCAAAGCACACGGGGCATCTATTCACCCGAGGTTATTGTCTCGCAACCCTTTCTATTCCAGAATTTTTTCTATATGAATCTAAAAGAATAATAAAAGGTTGTATTCTTATCCGGCACACGCCGGATATTGAAGACATCAACGATCAACCTTGGTAAGGCGGTCATTGATCAATTCGGTATCTGCTCTCGACCCTAAGTTTCTGAAATGCTTCGAATATTTCTTTTCATTTTCTGTTTAGAATTATATTATTATGTAATCCTATAAGACTATCATATAAGACTACAAAAATTGGAATTTTATCTTTTTCTAACTAATTTTGATTTGCACTTTATTGAAGCCAAAAATCAAAGTACACTATCAGGTCAGGTGTTGCACCCAAAAAAATTACTACATTGGTCGAAAATTCACAGTTTTGAGCTAAAAAGCCCCAGAAAAATGTACAATATTGACAATAGTGTATCACACTCGTAAAAAATTGCGCAATATCTACAATTTTGCATTACGCTTATAGAAAATTGCATAATATGCACAATATTGCACTTCCTTCACAAATAAATTCGACAATATTTTCAGTATTTTGCTGTGTATATTAAAATACTGCACATTATTCTCAAACAGTGCACTAAATAATATCGGTAGCATTGTACTACATTGATAGAAAACAGAACACGTTTCAAGTCTTTTGAAATACATCCAAGAAAATTGCACATCTGCAGTATTGCATTGCATACATAGAAATTACTCAATACCGATAGTCTTATACTGTAGTCATAATTTTTTTTTTTTTACAATTTAGTATCTTTGCAGTAATGCACTGAGGCCACTGAAAATCGCACATTATGCATAAACACACTACATCAATAGAAAATTGCACAAAATTCCCTAGCATTACATTGCAGAAACAGAAAATCACACAATACTCACAGTATTGCATGCCATCTATTGAAAAGTATTCAATATTAGTAGGGTTGCATTACATTGAAAGAAAATGGCATGGTTTCCGCAGTATTGCCTATATTTATAGAACATATTGCACAATATTGTAGTGAACAATATTGCTGTTACCGAGGTACCGCGCTATATGCATAGAAAATTGAATATTCTCAGTATTACAGCACAACATTCATAAAAAACTATTTCAACAAAAATTGCTATGGTCTTTTAGTTCGAGTAAAGAGAAAATAAATAAACAGTTAGATTTGTATACCACAGGAGAATTACTGTAGGAGCCCAACATTGGATTCAATAATGTATCATTGTTCTCATGTTATTCAGCAATATTTTTAAAAGTTCGTATATGACCTTCAATAGAACGTTATTTAAAATTATTATTGCGCACGAAATTATAATTTATGCTGATATGCAACATTCAATAATGTATCATTGTTCTCATGTTATTCAGCAATATTTTTAAAAGTTCGTATATGACCTTCAATAGATTATTTAAAATTATTATTGCGCACGAAATTATAATTTATGCTGATATGCAACATTCAATAATGTATCATTGTTCTCATGTTATTCAGCAATATTTTTAAAAGTTCGTATATGACCTTCAATAGAACGTTATTTAAAATTATTATTGCGCACGAAATTATAATTTATGCTGATATGCAACATTCTGTACATCTCAAAATAATTCAGAAAAACATCATCAGAAATTTTCGCTGTAATACTGCAAATGTGTATTGACTTTTTAACTAAGAACAAATTGTGAACGTGAACATATTTTATTAGTGTAATTCATAACTATAGCTTTAAGTTTCCTTTCACTTTAAATAGCATATAACTTTACTATAATTTAACTTCAGAAATTCAAAACATTGTCAAAGTTCTAAGCCAATTATTTACTTTCAAAATTATATAAATTGCAATAGCAAAAGCTTGAAAATCAAGCATGTTTAGACATAAGAAAATTAAAGCGAAACATCATCAATTTTTGTATCGTTCCTCTGACAAACAATGTTATTTGGTTCACTTTATTAATCAAATTACTGTACACGCAAAATGTCATACTATAATAAAAAGAATGAAATTTCACTAAAGCAATGCTCTATCACGACAATTCCATGATTACAATTCGATTATAATTCATAATAGTCAAATATTAATTTGTAATTTTTTTAGCACAATGAAAATTTATCATAGAGCATGGCACAGAAATAATTTACTCAGTTAAATTTGCTTTTCAGTTTTGAATTTCGTACTAAATGTGCGGAAATAAGGGCTATAATTTTGAAAACCGAAATTTCCGGTAAGCTGTTAACATATGAATGGAAAAATTACCAAATGAATGTTTTAAATATGTTATATTGTGGTTTGAATTGTGTTCATTTTTTTTTTCTTTCTTTCATTTTTTTTTCCTTTGTATTAAAATTGTCATCGCATTACGATAATTTTACCAAATTTTTTTTTCTAAGTGCTTTAATTTTGCAAAAGGTAATGTAATATTTATATCTGGCAGAAAGTGCCTCTTTGTTGTGAAGGAAAAAAATCAAATCCATTAAATCTTCGCAACATTTTTTCTTTATAGCACAGGTATAATTTATTTTGCCAGTTACAGATGGTGCATTTCATTTGGAAATCTAACCAATTCATCAAATAAAATTTATTCATACATAATATTGTATTGTTTTTTTTTTCAGGAGATTTATATTTAGCGTTTTGTAGCGCACACCTTTAATGTATATTTGTGTTTATTTTGTTAAAGATGAATCAAAATAAAATAAACAAATGTTTCATAAATTTGTATCCAATTGAAAAGAAAAACAAGGTTTTCAAACTACTATTAATCAGCATTGAGCTCAATAAGAGCAAAGGGTGGATTAAAACCATCTAAACAAATCATCTTTAAACTAAAAAAGAAAGCCGATGAACTGGTTTTTGACTATTTTAAACTCTCATTAGCTCTTCCAACAAATGATCACTAAATGCATTCTGACAGAAATAAAAGTTTCTTTTAAAATTTATTTATTTTAAAATTTCGTACATTTTTGCGCAGACTAAGATAGTTATTTGTTATGGTTATAATAGTTATATTTTATACATACGTTGCTGAGACGTTGCGTCAAAGTAAAAGTATAAAATTTGTACCCTGGAACCATAATAAAGTGCAAATTTGCTGTTACCCTAATAAAGTGCTAAATTGGACTATGTTTCCAATCGAATCTATATCTAAGAAATAGGAATGACAAGGATAAACTTAGCCCCATATTAAGGTTGAAGAAATTTTAACCATATTTTGGTTTAAAATGCTTAAAAAATTTTAAAAGTATATATTAACAAATACGGGATAGCAGCTTAAGGAGTACTGGGATATATTTTTGAAACATTTAAAAACTTATTTAATGGTTTTGATTGATTTACTTCTTTGTAATATTTTATAATTTTAAAAATAAACAAAAGTTCATTTCAAACTTTGAATTGGTACATTTATAACAAAGGGAAGATTCTTATTTTGGATGGATCTGAAAATACCACGCTTTTACATTAAAACTTATTTTAATTTGTATTGAATAAAAATATGCACACTTCAATTGGTCTTCAGAGTCATTTCTTGTTAGTAAAAACTAAAAATGAATGTCTAGAAACATTCTAAAATGAAAACTGGATACGTTTCCCTTTTATTTACATTTTCAAATAAATTATTTGTATTAATATTTAATTTCTTCAAATTCGTTTTTATTTTTTTTGTTACTAAAAATGAATATTTAAAAATGTTCTAAAATAAAAATTGAATGTTTCTCTCTTTTCATTATTTGTTTTAAACTTTGTATCAAAGTCAAATTTTAAAAACTAAATATTCAAAATACAAATTTCCATATCATACTAAGTTAAAAGAAAAAAAATCGGAACTAATATCTTTTCTCAAGCTCTAGTTCAGACAAAATTTTATTAGTTTAAATCATTTTAAAGATGAGACAGCATTATTTTATTACTTTTATACAATAAAAATGGAAAAGTTAAGATTTTCAAGATTTTTATTTTAGATTTTAAATTATTCAATATAAATGTTACAGACGTCAAAAGTCGTCGCCTTCTTAATTCTCTTCTTTCAATACTATTCAACATTGTAAAAATGTCCGGATCAAATTACCGTAAAAAGTACTGACAGTCTGAGTATACCATGCGTAAAATTCCATTTTACATTTTCACAGTAAAATTTTGCATCGCTATTTTTACAGTAATAATGATTTAATTGCAATGACTCAGTGATTTTGCAATATAACTGTAAAAATTACGGTACATCATATTTTTTGTTCCGTATAATTTTGCAGTAAAATAGAATTTTACGATAAAAAGCACTAGCACCCTGTGTACCGGTACTTTTTTACCGTGCTTTAATTCGGAAATGTGCTATGTATACACTATATTCAATGTGTTATGTATCACTATCAGTACATACTATGTAATACTGTACATTATGGTCACACTATGTTACTTTATTGTCATATGAAATGTTTGGAATACTTAACATAGTTATAAATATTATTTTTTAACAAAATTATAATTATAAATAAAATTTGGAATCATAACATAATATTAAATATTAGTACAAATTTTTATCGGTAATTATAATAACATTCATAGCATAATTTTCAATATAATATTTATTCAATCCAAGGCATGTATTTTAATGTAACTGAAAGCTAATTTTTATCACAATAGCAAAATATTAAGATATAATTTTTTTTTTTTAATATAACATTAAGATTATTTTTCATATAAATCAATGATGTATTTAAATTACTGTACTGCATTTAAATTAATAAGGAAAGAAAAAAAAAAAACATTTCATAAAAAAGCAACAAATAACAAAAAAAAGGGTTAAAAATCACATCACATATATTGGCTTAAAAACTAAGTATTTACGAATAAAATTTTTGTCAGTACGTTTCAGTCACAAATATGCCCTTCATTTAATACAATCAATTCAGATTTAACTATTAGCTTAGTTTGCTCTTTATATTAAATTGCTGGTACAATGGCGCGCTTTAAAGAAGGGTTTCTCAGAATTGAGCATAAAAGCGTCAAAATAAGTCCGAAACAAATGAAAACCAATGGGGAAGAACAGTTTAGATCCATTTTTCACAAAAATGACTATTGGATCGCAATCTGTTGTCTTTTGGCAAATAAATAGCGTGAAAAATCAGTTCTTACCGAGAGTTATTACACGTCAAGGATGTGCCGTATTGTGGGAAAATCCCTCCTTTCCGCGCTCAAATTTGTTCTTACTCCGCTATACTCAGATGTAAATTATACAAACTATCCTCAAATGTAAACTGCTCTGCCCCGTTGAGTCTTCAAATATAGTCGAATTTGAAAACCCCATGCATTCAAAATTGAAATAGCATATACTCATTTATGAGCAACACCTTTTTGGAGGCTAGAGCATCCTACTAAGATTCCAAAGGTCCTTGGTTCGAATCCAGGCTGTAGGCAACGAACATTTTCCCAACACACTTCACTTTAGAGACAAAGCATTTCGCTCAATGTGTATATGTGGATTCAATTTCAAATACAAGGAGTTTTTTTCTGTTTTTTTTTTTCTTTCAAACGAGATCGTTAGACACATGGTAGCTCAGGGGTTAGAGCGTTCACATTTCAATGAGGTGAGCCGGGTTCGAATCCCAGCGATGACTGGTCGATACGAATTCCGCACCCGGCCACCCGAATTCCGCACCAACCACAGTGTGACGTAAGTATCCTCAATGCTAAACGGATCATGTGTTAGAGTCCCTTTGCCGTCAGACTAACCATGGCTCCTCCAGACTTTCTCACCATGTAACGCGAATGCGGGTTAGTTCCATCGAAAAGTCCTCCACGAAGGCAAAATTTCTCCCAATACTTGATCCTGGAGTTCCCTTGTCTTCTGGACTGGTTTCAAAATTACAAGGCTACGTCGTTGAACATTGGTAACCGTAAACTCAAAATCGGGTCGGCTGTTCAATGACTGTAATAAAACAAAAATTAAAAAACGTGGTTGTTACAGTAAAATATTATGTGTAATGATCATAAAGAAAAGTGATTTTATTAGATTTTATAAATGTTTATTTTTAATTGGTATTTAACCTTAAATTTAATTTTTTGCTTTACAATTTTATATTTTCACTTCACAATTTATAAGAATTAAAAGTACTTAATTATTCCATTTGTGAAAATTTAAAAAAAAAAAAAAAAAAACTAAATATCTTCTCAGTTACAAATGCAGATACTTTTTATTAAAATTTTCTAAGAATACACTAATTGTCTTAAAATAGCTCATAAAATTGAAACAAATATTTTTCAAAAACGCTTAATAATGCAATAATGAAAATAAACTTTAATAAGAAACGTTAAGAAAGACCTATGCTGTGCTAAACGACTGCTGAATAGATTCTGATCAGTATCTTAAATCATATATTGCTGATTACAATTTTATGTTGTTTATTTAACAATATTTATTTTTAGATGGATGCCCTACTTTTATATTTAGTTGTTAAGACTTATAATTTATTCATAAAACATATTGAGACACATAATTAACGCAAAATTAATGACATTTTTTCTATGAAAACACACTAAGCTTAAAAATTTAAATTAGAATAATATGTGGTTAAATTTACTTATATATCATAAAATAACGTGCATTACTCTAAATGTTAAATTTTTTGTAGATTGGCAGTCAAATTTTAATTATTTATTTAAAAATTTTGTTATGAAGTTAAGCCGGACGAAAAGTTTTAATCTTAATTGTTTGATGCGAAATAAGTTTTCGAACTATGTAAATAACAATATTGCTCTTCTTCTTCAAAATAGGAAAGTTAATATTTTAATTTCATTAAATTCAATTTTCAACATGATTTCGACCCTCATTGCACCAATATTCAAGAATCTTGGCTCAAAGAATCGTTATTATATCAGCCATATATATATCATTGTCGATTCACCCTATATTTGATATTGATTATTCAGCCAATATTGGCCCTGTATGGTATTTTCTACACTTTTACTGCCTTTTCTTCCGGAATACTGTTTCCGGTGTATTTTGAAAACATTTGATTCGCAACTTGATCCTTGTGTTTTGAGACTTTCTTGAGTAATATTTTTTGCATACTTGTATTTGTTACCTGATTTATTATTTGTGTTTAAAAAAAGAAACATTATTTGAAAACTGATCAACTATGTGCCAATTTCGAAATTTAAACATAATTGATAATTTGTAAAATTAACTTAATCTCGCAACTCGAAAAATATGCTAACACTAACATATGATGGTGCACGGCTATATATATATATATATATATATATATATATATATATATATATATATATATATATATATATATATATATATATATATATATATATATATATATAATAAAGTCAATTCGTATTTAGGTCAACAAAGAAAAAAATTATTTTAGTTACTTTTTATTAAATAATTACAATTTTTTCTCCGGTATAAAAATAAAATTAATTAATTAAATTTAATGAATGAATTAATATTTGAAAAAACTGTATTACCTTCAGGCGTCATCCACTAAAAGTTTTAAAAAATGTATTTGAACTTGAGTGGATGAATGAAAAGTGTTTTATTAACGATTGAAAATTAGAACAAGATATCGAGAGAGTGTGAACTAATTGTAGGAATTGAAAAAGAGTGCAAATCAGGACTGCCAAAAAAGCAATTTCTTTCTCAATCTAGCAACAACATCACCCTTTTTAACAATACATCTATAAATATCTAAAACAAATTTTCACTTCAAACTCATCAGAATTACACAATATCTTGTGAAATGCAGCAGATTTGAACTCATAAATTTTATAACTTATTTCTTTTATCAAAAACAAAACTAAGTTATTTTGAAAATATCGCCTCGCAGAATAAACTGTAGTAAGCAGCTGTATACTTTGTAACCGGAAGTAGAGCAGGTCACGATCTCGAGATTGTTGTTGTTTACATTTATATTGAAAGCACCATCCATAGGAACAATATTAACAAATCTAGACATCCCAATATTGGTCCTTCGGTGCATGTCCATTTGGGATCCATACTGAGACCAACTGGGACTAAGGCAAAATTGTTGTTAGGGTTAGCTTGATTAAACATATTGTTTGTTTAAAAATTTTCAAAGTTAATTTTGATTCTTTTCTTTTAATGTCATAAAATTCAATTTTAGCTCTATCAAGTATATTTTAGTTTCTTGTTTTTATTTTGAATGCACATTAGTGTCATAAAATTGGTATCATAAGATTTGTAAACAAGTAACTTTAGTTTTTTTATTCACGAATGTGTGTGACCAAGTTAAAACTTTCCTTCCAAGGGACAATCCAAGTTTTTTTTTCATATTTTAAACGTTTGTGTCGAAATAAGTTTTCCAGCAATATAACATCTCTTGTAAATTCTTCATCTTTAAATAAAATTTTAATTCCATTTTAATAGGTTATTTTTAATTAGTAAATTTAATTTTACAAAAACAATATCAATGAATTAGCATTATCTAACATTTTATTATAAACATTTTACTACACTAAAGCTTTTACATCCTATGATACGATGAATATGCTTTTCTTTTCTCTCTCCCAAGTTATGACCACAATAGATATAATACATTCTTAGGTATAGTCAATGCGCTTTCTTTTTGTGTTCCAAACTATTACTATAATCAATATAATACACTCTTAGATATAATAAATGTACTTTATTTCCCTTTTTTGTCTCCCAAATCATGATTATAATAGATATAATACATCCTCAAATATAATAAGTGTGCCTTTTTTTTTATTCTCCCAAATCATGATTATAATGGATATACATCCTCAGATACAAAAAATGTGCTTTATTTCTCTTTTTAGACTCCCAAATCAGGCTTACATTAAATATAATACATCTTTAAATATAATGATTGTGCTTTCTTTTTCATTCTGTGTCTCGAAATAAGTTTCCAAATAATATAATAAACATTTTCTCCTTTTAAATATTATAGCTACACTCTACACATATTTAAATTAATTTTTTAAAAAAATTATATAATTGAATTTAGCATTGTAAAACATTCGACTTTTTTTTTAACAAGTGTGAATTAACCACGCTAAAACTTTTACTTTCGATCCCAGCATTATTAAATAATAATAATTAATGTTTTGAAATGTCATGTTTCTCATATGTCGAAATCTCATATGTCGATTTTGAATTAATAAAATCAACATCAAAGAATTCAACTTAAGTATTATTAAACATTTGACTTTTGTATTTTGGTTACAAGGGAAATTTAACCATTCTAAAGCATTACTATAAGTATAAAAAATGGCCTTTTCTTCTTATTTTCTTTTAACATTTTTATTTATTAATCATTTATTTTTTGTAATAAAATAAGTTTTCCAATAACATATTATAAAAGTCCTCTTCTCTTTTAAAATATCATTGTCATAACCTTATAGGTTATTTCCTTATTATAATTTTTTTAATAAGTAACAATGGATTTATCTTTAGCATTATTTAACATGTGACTAATAAATATATTTTTTTTACAAATGCGATTCAACCACTTTAAAACATTTATCTTCCAAGGTAATAAATAAATATATCTGTAATAAATATGCTTTTATAATGTGTAATAAATATACTTTACTTCCCCCCCCCCCTCTAAATAAGTTTTGCAACAATATTACCTAAGCAGAAAGCTCATCTCAGTTGAAATTCATGATTAAACTTTGAGTTTTTTTCTAACAATATTCTATTGCAAGTTCTTTTTTTATCTTTGAAATATCAAGATAATTTTTTTTTCAAACTGTTATCGAATTTAAATTAACTATTATTAAACAAGTGACTTTAGTTTTTTAGTTAAAAATCATAACTTTGCTTTCACTATAAAATAAATTTGCTTTTTGTATAATTTGTCTCGAAATGTGTTTTCAAACAACTTCTTCTTCTTCGTAGTATTTAGAATTTGAATTTAAGAAGGAAAAAAAAAAAAAAATCTCTTTTGAATTTTATTTAGCAATGTTTGTTAAGAAGCATTGTTGATCAATTAGATTTAGTTATTTGTTTAACATAGTTTCAAGTGTGATTTCATCATGTTTATTCAATAAGGTAGAAGGCAGAATAATAACAAGAAACATTAAGTTTAATTCTAAGGAACAATGCAAACAATTAATAACAAGATTGACAAATATTTTTTTAACCTATCAGTCATGAAGCAACATGAAAATATTAGCATAAATGCGTGGGTTTTAAAGAACTTAACTTTTCTCCGTCAGAGATTCATAACTTTTTTCTAATAAGTTGAATTTTCTAAAACATAATCTTAATTATGAGTTACTTAATGATACTTTTATATTATATACTATCTTTCCAATTTTTCTTCTTCTATTACTTCCTTGTTGTCTCCAGTAATATCAAACGTAATACAAATATCGTCACAAACAAATTGGAAATACGTTTAAAAAAAAAAAAAAACGCTAAAGTTGCACTTTCAAAAATGTCTTTCTTTTTGTGCTTTGTTTTGTACTGTCACTTAATTTTATTTCCACATTTAATTTAAAATATTGCTAATTATCAAATTGAGTGTTGCTTCCTGTTTAATAAAAAGTTATTAAAATAGTTTCATTAACATATCGCAGAAAACTGTTTTAGCTAAATTTGAACGTTTGGTGTGAATTGGAAGGCAAGAGTAGAAAATCGAAGTCATCGAAAAAAAAAAAATAATAATAATAAGTTAGAGATCCTGCAACGATTAGATAATGGTTGAAAATTATAATATTGAAAAGAAATGAACACTGTATTATTTAATGTTGAATTTAAAAGAATTTTGTTTGTTTTTTGTTTTCGGTACCTTTAAATTTTTTTTATCAACTTTATTTCTCCATTTTGTCAAATATTTTTTCGTTCTTTTTCGGTATGAAGTGTTTAAATATTTTATCTGCTGAGTGTTCCATTCATGATTAAAAGTATGTATTGACACTGATTAAACATATCGTTGTGAAATGTTAGATTTTTGTATCATGTTTGACTGGCACTATACATCCAACTTTAGTATACGTATATAAAGTATTTGAGTAAGACAGGTTATGAATGATAAAAACGTTAGATTCATCTGAAATTTATATTTTTGCTTTGGAATTTTAACAATATAAATTTTGAAGTGAGTTTTTCATTCTTAACATTGAACTTGAAATGGATACCAACACATTCCTTGGCACTACCCACTCTTCTCCGACCCTGAAGTCGAATGCAACAATTAACAGTTTATTAAGTGGTAAAATCATAAGTTTGTTTATGTAATATTTTATATTGAATATTCAATATATTATGTATAAAATTAAAACTATTTTATATTCTTATTAATTTATTTCGTTTAAGTCTGAATTTAGTAAAAATATCCAATTCATCTCTAGTCGATCATATTTGATAAACCTATGAATTCACCTACTTAGTTAGAGACATAAATTTGAAAAACAATCAATAATACAAATTTATAACATAAAATTGAAAAATATTCTGTTGATGCGTCTAGATTAGCATCGAAAATTCCTTTTTCTTCCACTCTTCTGAAACGTAATAAATGAAAAGTTTTCGTTCACTTTTTTTATATACACACACTTCCGTATTAAAAGATCGGCGATATGGTAGAAAATGAAAATTTTAACAATAGATGGCGCTATCCTATACATTGTACCGTGCTCGTAACTTCTTTTCTGAAGTATTCGTCCCTTTCTTCCTCTCCCCTTGTGACCTCATGGTTTCTTTCAAGGGGAAATGTTTTTGTTTAAAAAGTATGTTTGGAACTTTAACATTTGGATACATTTATGAACAAACTTATAATTTTGTTTCAAGTTCGATTACAAAACCATAAAATTTGTAAACTTAGGTACATACAGTAGCTGTTATTTAATATTTATTTATTTACTTTTTAAAAAAAACTTTTTTTTTTCAAGATATAATAGTTTTATGACAAGAATATCTTAGCATATTCTTTGAACCCGCTAAAACTGTTTTGAAATTTTTTATTATAATGACAGTCTAATATCATTTGGTGACAATATTTGTGTTATCCAAGTTTTAAATGATTTCTCTGATACAAAAGCAAAACATCTAATATCAAAGATATTAAAGTATATTCTTTAAAATATTTGAATATTGTGTTATTTAAACTTCAATTGATTTCTATAATATGAGAGCAAATCTTTTGATATCAAAGATATTAGAGCATATTCTATGAAATGCTTGAACATTTTTATTTTATTTAAGCTTCAATTGATTGTTATGATATGAGAACAAATCATTAGACATCAAAAAGATTAGAGCATATTCTTGAAAATTTTTGTGTTATTTAAGCTTCAATTGATTTCCATGATATAAGAGCAAATCTTTTGATATCTAAGCTATTAGAGTATATTCTTTGAAATGTTTTGATATCAGAAATATTAGAGCATGTTCTTTAAAACATTTGAATATTTTTTCCTGTAATTCAATTGCAATTCATGTCAAGAATATTTTAAAATATTTTTTTCAAATACTTGAATTTTTTTTTATTTTAATGATATTTTTTCATATCATTTGATGATTTAAGATATCAAAAACAGAATGCGTTGTCTTTTAAGGAATTGAGATCCTTAATTCTTCGTGTCACCAATTTTAAAACAACCGGATTATATTAAGAACTAACCCTCGCTAATATTTTGAAAAAATAGCCTGAATTCACAAAAAATTAATTATGAAATAATATGATACTCATTTCAGTGGAATTCATCATAAAATGTAATATGAAACAAGATGATCCTGATTTCAGAGGAATTCACAAAAAATCTTGCATGGAACATATTTATTGTCAAGCCAGAGGAATTCATTAAAAATTTTGATGCATTCCACTGAAATATTTACAGACCCCCAGGAAAATTTTTCCTATGGGATATTTTCATAAGTCTTTTATGTTCTATTTAAAAATTAAGAGCTAACTTCCTTCTTGATCCCCAGAACATTTATACTTCTACTAATGTTGTTTTATGTTCAAAATTATAAATATCTCGTCACACTAAAACAAGTTCATTAATATGTTGTTTTTTTTTTGGGGGGGGGAGGTATTTCTTATAGTATACATTTTTTCTTTCTTTCAGACTATTTCAATCTAAATGATCAACTAAAAATCCTTTTAACTAACTCGACTCTGTTAATTATAATTTTAGAGATAAATTATTAGATGCCCAAGATTAGGACTAATAATAATCCGGCAAAGCTTTGGATTGATTATCAATGCATCATTACTCAAACTGAACATAGACTGTACAGGCAGTACAAACATCAATTTCGGGAAGAGAATGTAAATGTGTACAGAACAGATCTAGGAGATCTCAATAACTCTGCCTGTATTATTATGATACAGTACTGATATGACTGTCTATTCAACAGAGCGTAATTACCTTTTTGGGCAATAACAAATAACCGTATTTCTCGAAGGCATATTATTAGAAATGCCTTCGGTTATGTTAATAGGGGAGAGTGCATATCTGGTGCACCAATCGAACTCCAAAACAGAAATCGACCTCCAATTACGTTTGGCGCACGGAATAAAAGTGATTTAGGTGTAGACATTTTGCAGGGGTTATTACAGGGCGCACGATGAGTGGCTGAGTTTGAAATTGCCTCATGCTTACGTCACTCGTTAGGTATTTCCTGGATAGAGGGGTTACTGTCTTGGCGAGAGCCTCACTTCGCCAAAAGTCGCAGCGATTATATAAATAAAAGAACATTTAATTAAGTGGGTGAATACAATAAAGTTAGGGAAGTTACTTTGGCGGGGAGTCACCAATCTTTGGTTATTTCTTGGAGAGCGCCAATTGTCTTTTCGTGCTGACACTTTCGAAATCAAATCACTTCGGCAGGGTAATTTGAAAAAGGAGTTTTATGAGTAATAAATACGTTATTAAAATTTTATCCACTCAAATTAAAGAAAATAATTATTTTATAAATTTTTTTAAGGGGGGGGGGGGCAGAGGATACAGTTGGAACCCCTGGAAATCCCAAAAATAAAATTTAAAAAATTGCAGAACTGATTTTTCTTTTAAGCCCATGACATATTAATTTTAACACAATAACGTATTTAAAAAGAGAGTGATTTTTTTAAATTTCTGATTTACAATTATTGTACATAAATTTATTACTACTGTGGCTTGACAAACAATTTACACATATAAAATTATTTTTCAAGAAAAGCAAGATTTGAAAATGTTTAATATGTTTTCTCTTGTTAAAAAAAAATTTCTGCGAATTCCCTAGTATTAATTGTAAATTATGTTCTGATGCATTAAAATATATTTTAAGGGAATTTTCGCATCTAATTTTTTAAATAATCAAAACAGAAAAAAAAGAAGAAAAAAAAAAGAAGAAAGTAATCAACAAATTATTAAAATTTGTTTTGAAAAATACAATCAAATGGAATCGGAAATTAAAGGGAAAAAATATTATTATCATATATTAATTTTATTTTGATTATTGAATTTCAATTACTGGTGTGTTTTCACGCATTAAAGCAGTTTTACTAAATTCTCCCCTTTTCAATTTAGAAATTATGAAACAACGGAAGAATTTAGTTTTATGAGTAATAAATGCGTTTCTAAATTTTTAGAGAATATATAAATTTTTTATCAATTTGCATCTCAACTTAAGAAATTAAAATTACTTTAATGTTAAGAAAATTAGGTTTCTTGTTTGAAAGGATGTTTGATTTTTAATTTTTGGAATAATCAAACAGCAATATACAGGTTTCATCCCACTCTTATTTTGAAAAGAATTCAATGCAAAGGCAGTGAATGATTACCACTAATGATAATGCTTATTCACAACTGTATATACAACACAGTTCGATTTGTAACTCTTGTGTTATTTTCTCTTTCTACATTGAAACATGTGTAAGTTGACCACTCGTATGGACAACAATTTAGTGATGGTCTCCTCAAAATCAATTGGTTTCTCTTTCATTAAGATCAGCTTAGACAGATGATCAAGTAACATAGGTGGTCAACTTAACAGGTTTCATCGCATAGCATTGTAACAATATTTACAAAATAAATTAATAAATAAAATAAAAATTTAATTTCTGTAAAATAGGTTTAGTTGTCAAAATTTAAAACTTCTAAACTATATTATTTTTATCATGTTTTACTTGAACGATTAACTGTGTTTGGTAAATGTTGCTACCTTCTTTTGATATATTTATTCTAAGTATCGCAAATTATGAAAATAACAAAATATAAGAGTTATAGTTGTTTTTAGTTAAAAATTAATTTTTTTATACCTACGCATGCCAGATCTAAGCAGAGAATAATAGCCAAATCTGCAAGCGATTACGCCAAATTTGGCGTTTTAAGTCTTCCCGTTGTGGCAACCATCTAACAGACGCACGTCAGCCGCTGTCATCAATGGGCGCGACTGCTGCTGAAGTTTCTATTGGTTGGTCCTCATCCTCATCAAAATGCTGTTATCCGAAATTCGGAAAGAGCTGCGTGCAGCATTCGGATGGAATTAAAGTTTTCGTGGAACAACTGTTTTGAGTCGATGCAAAATTGCATCGATTCAAATCCACACGGAATTCCGTTGCACACGGACAGCCCTTTCATTAAGTACGATTAACATTTAAACTAGGAGTTAGAAATGAAATAGTTAAGGGTTTATACAATACGGTCATTGATCGTTATCTTCAAATATATTACACGATATGCAAATAGATAATTATAATATTATCATGCCTAGTGATGCATACGAAGCGGTATACATTAAAAAAGGAATATAATTACGAGAAATTCTAAAATACGCAAAGCAAAAATACAATGTGCTTTAATTCAGTAGTTAGGCGCACTTCGGTGATTTTAGATGGATTTGAAATAATTCCTCATCATAATTATTTCATGTATAAATCATTTTATAAGTATGCAGTTTCATTCACAAATTATTACACAGGTTTCACTAAGTTATATATGAAATAAAATGTTCTCACTCCAACACCCAAATGAATAGAAACATATGTTTTTCAATTATATATATTTATATAAGTCTGCGTTTGGATACAATTAATCTAATGTAACAATATACAAAAATGAAAATCGAGATTGGCTTTATTTTACTTTTTTGAATTTCTCTTCAGCTTACTGATCATTATTTATTATCTGGAATCTTACTTATATTATTAAAATGACTGTAACAATTAAATCAGTATAACGTAGCAATTAACCAGGTTTAACTAAGTTATATCTGAAATAAAATGTTCTTAATATCTGAGTCCCCCCCCCCCCCCTTCAAATTGAGTCGAAACATATAAGTCACCTGTATTACTATATAATTTATCTAATGTAGCGATATACGAAAATAAAAATCGAGGTATGGTTTATATTAGTTTTTGAATTTCTCTTTGGCTTACTTGTCATAATTTAGTATCTAAAATTTTATTTATATTTATTAAATTGACCGTAACGATTAAATCAGGATGACGTATGTAAGGTGTGATAAATAGTTCTAATATATTTTTCCTTAGAAAATAAATAGTAGTTCGTTTTGTGTTTACGTTTAATTCTGGGTAACTCATATGAGTGACTTTATTCTGAATACTCTTACAAACAATTAATGTTCACTTTACAATATTTGAATTTGTTTAATATTAAATTTGAATGGGAGCAACAAAAATATATAAGTTTAGTACTTAAATGTACTTCAATAATTTTGTCTTTATTCAAGAGAATTTTTCTGTCGGTTTTACGATTTATTTTGAACTTAGTAATTTTAGAGTGTGACTTTATTTTGAACACGCTCGCAAACTATTATTTGTAAATGTTTATCTTGATTTATCGATATATTTCATCGTTGATTTAGATTTTTCAAAACATTATTTTTTAAAAATTAATGAAAAATTAAATAAATCGCATAAAATTTGAATATAAATAAGAAAGATGTAAAGATATAAGAATTAAGAAGTTAAAACTTCAGTAATCCAAAATACTTTTTTTTAAATATTATCTGAACTTTCATGACCCGATTTCAGTTTGTACCCTTTTTTAATAGCCTCACAAATAATTATTTGAAATTTAATACAATAAATAACATTTTATTGATTATATCTCTTCAAAAAATTAATAAAAATTCACATTTGAATAATAAAATCAGCAGTTATTGATGAGAATAATTCAGAATAAAGTTGCATTAATTTTTACCATATGCTTGAAGCATTCTAATTTCTTCAGCCTTCGAAATGATGTCTATATTACTCAATTATAAATGTAATTTTAAAGACAGGAAGCTCTTGTTTAATACATCATTTTAAAATACATACTAAATATTTATTTTTAATTATTAGAATAAAAGTTTAATACAATAAATAATAAGAAAATGCATTGAAAACAGTTCGATAAAAATATAAAGTAAGAGGGATTTTTTATTATTATTATTAGAATTTCTCTTTGACTTATTTTCTGAAATATTGCTTATATTATTCATTTAAGATACATTATTAAATTAAGAGTTACTATTTTGAAGAGTTTTATGTACTATTTTCAAAATTAACAAATATTTGACAAAATTAACTAATTAACAAAATTAACTAATAAGATATTTTATGAGTTTTAAAATAAATAAATTATTTATAAAAGTTGACAGTTACTATGCTCGTAAGAAAAATACATAGTGTAAGATAAACGAATGGAAAAAACATTGATTTCAGTCAGTTGCTAAAATAGATACATTTTCTATTAAAAGTGTTTTGGATGATTATTTTAACGATTTTATATATATTCAAAGAGTATTTGATTAATTTATGTAACACTGCTTTGTACTTGAAATAAGAATTAAAGTGTTAGATTACTGAAAGGTAATGAATATAAATATTTCAAATGACATTTCTTTATTATAATGTATCTTAAAAAATCTAATGAATTAATTTATAACAACTCATACATCCTTGTTCTTTACTTATAAAATAATTAGCAACTTAATGGGAGAAGAGGGGGAAAAATTGGCTACATGTCTAGATAGAAATTGGCCAAAAAATGATACAATACACAAAATAAAACAAAACTAAAAATATTTTCTCACATTTATTTAAGTTCCAAAAATACAGATAACAATTAAATACAAAAAAATAAAATACAGTGCGTATTTAAAGCGAGGAAGGGCAAACTATGTTCATTATCTTTACAATTTAGCCTGATACTATCGATATAGATGTTTTTATTCCTTTAAGTTAATTATGACATAAAAATTATGAATGAAAAAAAAAAATAAACATATATTTGCTTAAATAATTTACAGCATTGGTCACTATTAGCACCGAAAAACTGATATAAAGTTATTCAAATTTTACAAAAAAAAAAAAAAAATTATTCAAAATAACTGCAAAAGTAAAAAAAATATAATGTAAAAATTATTAATTAAAGGCAAATTAAATGAAAAATATTATTGAAAGTTAATTTTAAATCATTAATTGGAATAATAACACTGAAACTCATGAATCTGAAAATAAAAATTTATTTGAAGGAAAAAAATATTATTATTATTTTTATAAATTTTAAAAACATAAATTGAATTTCTGTTTCTTTTATTTCAAATATACATTTTGCACATCCTCTGAAGCTAAAAAGTATTAATTAAAAAGTTAAAAAAAAGTATACATATTTACACGCTGTTGATACAGGAACGAAACTTGCAACTTCAAACTAGGTAATACCTAAATAAGGAGGAAAAAAAATTTATAATAATTTTGAAAAATGGTAAAAATAATAAAAGCAAGATCATTTTTTAAGAAAGCAGTATTACAAGTCATTACCAAATTTTTCAATATAATTAATGCAAATAAAGCTGTTAGTATAAAAGCAGTTAAACTACATAATTTGTGTTAAAGCAGCTGTTTTTAAAAATTATATACTAATTGTATTTAGGGGAAAACAATTAGAGATTGCAGTTTAAAAAAATAAATAAATAAAAAAACATAAATTTTTATCTTTTATGGGGACATCAAAATTCTTTGATAATAACTTTGGTAAATTTAAAAATAAAATATGGGAAAAAATTTGATAAATGTGGTAAAATTAGGTAATTTTATCATAATGACTTAGGGCTTGGCATAAAAACCATTTATTCGGTCAAATTTACTTTTCAGTTTTGTATTTTTTACTAAATATATATTTTATTTTATAACCGTCGTTGAACAGCCGACCCAACTTAATGGGTTTACGGCTACTAATGTTCAATTCCGTAGCCTTGTAATTTTGAACCCAATCCAGAAGACAAGGGAACTCCTGGATCGAGTATTGGGAGAAATTTGCCTTCGTGGAGGACTTTTTGATGCAGCTAGCCCGCATTTGCGTTACATGGAGAGGAAGACCACGAGAACCTCCCACGGTTAGCCTGACGGCAAGGGGACTCTAACCCATGATCCGTCTACCACTGAGGATATTTCACGTCAGCACTGTGGTCAGTGCAAGCCGGATGCGGAATTCGTATCGACTGGGATTCGAACCCGGTTCGCCTCATTGGAAGGCGAGCGCTCTATCCCCTGAGCCATCGCGGCTCTACTAAATATATAGTAATAAGAACTACAATTTTAGAAACACGCGTTTCTGGTTACCCTATAAACGAAATTATTACCAAATGAATGGTTAAAACAAGTCGCATATTTTGGTTTAACCAGAATTATATATATTTTTTCTTCTTCAATACTAAAAATGCCATTACTATACAGTAAGGTAATTTTTATCATAAATTTCTTTTGTGTGTACTCTTAAAGTATCATAAAATATTTCTTTAAGAACAACTAAGAGTTAACAACACTCAAAATTTCGGAGTATAATATCTTAATAAGAAAAAAAACATCTTATTATTTTGCATATAAGTATTTAACAATCCTGAAACGGTACAAGCATTTTGATGGAGCCATAATAGCTCAGGGGATAGAGCGATCGCCTCGCAATGATTTGAACCGTGTTCGAATCCCAGAAGCGACTAGTCGATACGAAATCCGCACCCGGCTCGCACTGACCACAGTGCTGATGTAAAATATCCTTAGTGGTAGACGGATCATGGGTTAGAGTCCCTTTTAAGGCAGACTAACAGTGAGATGTCTTCCACGCCATGTAACGCAAATGTTAGTAAATTCCAACAAAAAGTTCAACACAAAGGCAAACTTTCTCCCAATACTTGAACCAGGAGTTCCCTTGTCTTCTGAATTAGGTTCAAAACTACAATGCTACGGAGTTGAACATTGATAGCCGTACACTCAAAATTGGGTCGGCTGTTCAGCGACGGTTATAAAACATAAAATGAAATGTTTTGATGAAATCTTTATGTTTTTTAAATACATATGTCATACTAAAAAAAATAGTAATAATTTTATGCAGAAGCTTGTGAACTGAGATAATAATGAGATAAACAGAGATAAGGAGCCTGAAATAATGAATTAGTAATATAGTAATATAAAATTCTAATAGTGAATGAATCAGTAATTAGTAATATAAAATTCTAATAGTGAATGAAAATTCATTCGCAATTTTAATTAAAAAGTTTAACATTACGAATGAACAAATGTTTCTAAAAACCGATTAGTCCCGCAGTGGACTGATCGTTAAGACACGGTTCCCAACAGATCACCGAAGTCAAGCATCACTGGCTGTGGTCAGTGTGCGGGTGGGTCACCACCTGGATCAGTCTGCGTAGGGACCGAGGGTGTGCGGTATTGGTCCTCGTTAAACTGTGCTACCGTAAAGTGCTCGACTTCGCGTGCAGGTCGTTGGGCTACCGAAGCAGGGGTGCCATCCCCTCTGCAGAGGATCAAAATTGTGATGGCATGTCTTCGGATCTTCCTCAGGGATGTTTCCCAGACCGTCGCCAATAGCCCATTGTGCAGCTCTAGTGCGACATAAATAAACTACTAAACTACTACTAAAAACCGATTAAAAGTTACTAAACAGATAATTACAATTACGTAATGTGAACAATGTTAGATAGGAAATTAGCAGTTCATCCAATTATTAGCAATTAAATACAAAATAAGAAGTTAGCAGGGAATTATAATTGATAGGATCTATGTTAGATAAGAAATTAGCCCGAAATTTCAAAATATAAAAAAGTCACAGATTTTTAAAAATAAAAAGTGAGTGATCGAATTTTTTTAAATATTTGAAATGTCATTCTAACGCTATATTGTTTGGATTCCTAAAAATATAAAAATAAATAAATATTATTTACTTACTTTACTGTTTATTTTTCATCTAAATAAGAATTTTTAAAAAAACCCCACCCAACTGGTAAATTTTTACAAAAAGAGTTACGTCAAATTGAAATGATCCTAACGTAAAAACATAGAAAAATGAATTTCAAAAGAAATCACTTGTTAAAATCGCTAATACCAGAAAAAAAATTCAAGAAATAAATATCATATAGCCACTTCTACATTATTATGCGCCTTAATAACCCATTATTTTTTAATTAATTAATTTAAAATTTAATCGACGAAACAAATTTATTTAAGATTGAAAGAAAAGAAATTCATATTCAAATTAAATAGAAATTTAATATACATATGCAGTTTTGAATTTGAATTGAATTTATGTAATTTGATTTTTCAGTGAAAATAAAATTTAGGACATTGAGGGAAAGGAGTGAATTAAGAAGAGATATTAAAATGTGTACCAAAAGATTTTTGAAAAACTATAAAAAAAAATAATACTAATGCAGATAAAATAATAATTACTAATATTTTAAAATATTTATAACCTTAACTTTTGTATTGTAGTAAAAATTAATTTTATGTGAATAAAGCGGATAAAAATGGTGACTTAGGACAATGACATTGACTGACTTACGTCAGTCATTTATCGACATTTTACGAACACTAGTATTAAATTCTTTTAATAATGAAAAGGTAATTTATAAAAAATTTTGGTAGCAAATAAATCATTTCAGAATGCTTAATGACATAAACCCCAAACACTTTTTCAGAACACGCCAAAACAGTAATAATATAAAAATAACATAAAAAAAAGCAAATAAATAACTTAATACTATTATTACTACTATTACCTCCTTCAAAAACGTTCTACTTTTCTTATTTTAGAATATTTATTCGCACGTTTATTTTTCATTTTTTTTCTTCCCTTTCTTCAAAACTTCTTTTTTTTCTAACACGGTCACTAGCTACTAGACAAGAATAAAAATGTTTTAAAAAAATAAAGAAATTGGCTGATACTATAAAGAAGAGTAAAACTAAAATGAATAAAAAAAAGTGGAACAAAATAAAAGAACAAAATCACTTCTTGTTGCCTCAAAAAGCGACGATGTCAAGTAAGTGTATGTATTCCACATATATTCCCGCTTCCTTCTGGAACATTCTCTTCTGGCTTGCCCCCACCCCAACCACCCCGTTTTCTTGGCGAACTTCGGGTCCTCCCCCCATCCCTCTAAGTTTTTGTTACTTTTATACATTTTCATTTTATTTTGTGCCCGGATCTTTTATCTGTGCCACAGAGAAGGGCCGATTATTATATAGCAACGGTACTTTTCGTCCGAAACAGTTCTTTTTTATTCTGTCTATATACATTTATATTCTCTTTTTATTCTTTCTTTTTTTTTCCTTAATCCACCTGTGATCTCGAAAAAGAAAAGCAAGCGGTATCATTATGGACACAGAACGGAATTCAACAGGTGGATGTTTCGGCTTATATTTCTTACTATTTCGGTGTTTTATTTATTCAAGGCAAGCCTTTTTTTTAACATTTATCTATTTAAACAGTTCAATATTTATATGAATAAGAAAATATCATGAAGATATTGAAAGAAAAGCATATCACAATTACTAGCAGGAGTTGGTGTTTATATGAGAGGAGGGAGCGGGACCAACCACGAATAAAGCATTATTAGGCTTAACTTTAAGATATAAATTTTTTTTGAATTTTTTTTTATAGAACTGTAACAATATTTTTCTTCGGACCCAAGGTGGCTCAGAATAGATGACTGAACCACGAGAACCGTGGGAGATTCTCGTGGTCTTCCTCTCCGTGTAACGCAAATGCGGGTTAGCTCCATCAAAAAGTCCTCCACGAAGGCAATTTTCTCCCATTACTCGACCCAGGAGTTCCATTGTCTTCTGAATTGGGTTCAAAATTACAAGGCTACGGAGTTGAACATTAGTAGTCGTAAACCCTTAAGATTGGGTCGGCTGTTCAACGACGGTTATAAAAAAAAATAAAAAAGAATAGATGACAACGAATAGAGCTTTCGCCTCCCAATCAGCTGATCCCGGGTTCGGATCTCCCAAATCAGCCTCTTCATGAGATGCAAATGCATGCTTGTCTTCTGAATTGGGTTCAAAATTACATGCTAAGGAGTTCAACATGGGTAGTCGTAAACCCAAAAGTGGGTCGAATGTTCGACGATGGTTATAAAATATGTATATAATATAAAATATGTATCTAACCATCTTGGTCTAGGTCTTTTTCTTTTTCGCTCTGATGTTTAAAAAGTTACTTTAACGGGATTCTAATCGCTATATCGAAATACCTTTCAGAAACCATTTTTACAACGTTAAATTCTTTGTATTTTGATTGTAATTCATGGTTGTACCGAATTTTCCAATTTCCGATATCTCTTACTGCACCAAATTTTTTTTAAAGATATTTTTCCCCTCGAAAGTCATCAGTTCTATTCAGTTCGTCTGCTGTGTTAATTGCCCAGTAATCGCTGACATATAAAACTATTGGTCACACTAGGGTATTGTACAACTGTATTTTTGCTTCACAAAGTATGTATTTTGGATTTGTAATGATAGAACAGAAGAGTCGTATTATCTAGTAACGATTCAGATACTTGTTTCTTCTTTAAATATTTTTTAAAGAAAGTTCAAAATTAAAATTTTTTTATTCTCTCTACGTACTACAAGTGGAACGTGTACCACCGGCAAAAAACAACTGTTTTTAAAGATTATTATTTCATTGTGAATTTTTTAAGCACAAACTGGCAAGAGCCCCTCCAAATGAAATATTTCTTAGAAAACATATACAAAAATTATTATAAAACAGTTATATTCCCGAGATAACATAGTAGTCCCATTTTTAAAAGCATTGGAAAACTATGTTTTTCTTTCTGAACTTTCCGAGTATGACCCTCTTTCCAAATAGAATATTTTAAATAAAACATTCCTAAACAATTATTATATGCCAGGGGCGGCCAAGCTCCTTGATAGTCGAGCCATTTTTCAAAATTTGAAATTTTTCGCGAGCCGCAATTAAATACCTATTTAAGAGGTATTAATATTTTTTTTTGTGCATAACTTATATTTATTGAAAACATATACTTAAAAGTACCAAATATATGTATTGAATTAAAATATTAAAAATTAAACACATTTATTTTACTTCTCTTGATAATTCTTTACAATTTGCCGAATAATTGTTGACCGCACTTCTCAGTAATTCTTTGAGATGCTGGCTAGTTAATACTGATCGGTGTTTGGATTTCACGAATTTTAAAGTGGAATTAAATTATTCACATAAGTATGTTGTTCCGAATATTCAAATAATTCGACAAGCAACTTTTTTTAATTCAGGATACTTCGATTCTGGTATAAATTTCCAAAATTCAGTAATCGACGCCGACTTATATTTTAATTGCAGAGCTTGATCTTCTTGCTTCTCTATTAATTCTAATTCTCCAGTTCTAATTCTACTTTTTGTGTCATAATTATATTGGAAATGGAAAACTCACATTGAATTGAACAACGTTGCACCTAGTCTTTCATATTTGTTCTCAGCAACTTAAAAGACATTTTGAAACGCATTCGGAACGATAATTATTTTTTTTAAATATAATAGCACAGAAATGAAAAGAGAACTCGGGTACATTTATCGAGAGCCACAAATAATCCTTCAAAGAGCCGCAGGTTGGCCACCCCTGTTATATGCTATCAAACTAATATATATCCAAGATTAGATGCTAGAACATTTTCAAAGCATAGAGAAATTATGCTTTTTATTCATTTATTTTAGATCTTTCTAAATACGTAGAAACTGACTTCTCCAAATGAAATATTTCTAAGAAACATATACAAAAATTACACGCTACGAAACTGTTATATTTTTTTAAGATTACATATTAGTAACATTTTCAAAAGCATAGAGAAATTATGCTTTTTATTCATTTATTTTAGATCTTTCTAAATACGTAGAAACTGACTTCTCCAAATGAAATATTTCTAAGAAACATATACAAAAATTACACGCTACGAAACTGTTATATTTTTTTAAGATTACATATTAGTAACATTTTCAAAAGCATAGAGAAATTATGCTTTTTAATCAATTATTTTAGATCTTTCTAAATACGTAGAAACTGACTTCTCCAAATGAAATATTTCTAAGAAACATATACAAAAATTACACGCTACGAAACTGTTATATTTTTTTAAGATTACATATTAGTAACATTTTCAAAAGCATAGAGAAATTATGCTTTTTAATCAATTATTTTAGATCTTTCTAAATACGTAGAAACTGACTTCTCCAAATGAAATATTTCTAAGAAACATATACAAAAATTACACGCTACGAAACTGTTATATTTTTTTAAGATTACATATTAGTAACATTTTCAAAAGCATAGAGAAATTATGCTTTTTAATCAATTATTTTAGATCTTTCTAAATACGTAGAAACTGACTTCTCCAAATGAAATATTTCTAAGAAACATATACAAAAATTACACGCTACGAAACTGTTATATTTTTTTAAGATTACATATTAGTAACATTTTCAAAAGCATAGAAAAATTACCAACGTTTTTTCTTCCCCTTAATTAATTTTTGTTTTTGTGACGCAAAGAAACTTTGTGCAGCAAGGAATTAAAACTGTGATTGTTAAAATCACTTCAGTTGGTTTTTTTTTTTTTTTCGGAAAGAAAAATAATCTTGCCACTAGAGGGTTAACGTTAAGTTTGATCTTTAGTTTAATACACAATATTTTTATTTTCAAAGTTAATAGATCAAATTTTGTTTTGAACGATACGGAATATCAGAAGTTAAAGACTTGGGTTAAAGACTATGAACCGTACTTTTCATACCAGAAAAATTAAAAAATTTATTATCCAAAAAAATAAAATAAAAAATAATAATAATAATAAAAAATTAATAATTTTTTTTTTTATATTAACATTGAAATTTATAACGTAAATCTTAACACTGTGACACGGATGATAACGATTATTATGGTACCTTCTAGCAAACCGATTTGTATATTACATGTTTTTATTCCCCTTTCTAATTATACTCTAGGATGAATACAACTTATTTTTTCATTGGACAAAATTGAAAGCTTATGGAAAAGAACTAATACTGTACAGTAGTTAACTATTAAACAGATATTGCACTGTAGATTTCTTATATACAGTTTTAAAATCATATGGTTACTAACGTTTGCATAGTTAGAGATTAATTCTAACCAGATTCAAGATTTTGACGTCACAAGCTAACTTTTGACACGACATGGGTTAAGTGGATTAAACTGACAAAAACCAAAAAGCTTAAATATGTTATTTTAAACATAAGCGAAAATAGAACTAAAAGTTATTATCAACTACTTTTAACTATGTTAAAAAAATTAGTAAATATTAATTGGGGGGTTTCAAACATAAAAAAAAAAATAGCCAGAATACAATTAAAATTGATTCAATTTTATAAAAAGGACTTTCTGATAGATGATAAGAAGGAAAAGATCAAAATTACCACGTAACATTCGGTAATACATTAACTTTGAACATTTATTAATACAAAATTTCAAAGTTTTAAATGTTTTCAGTTTTTTTTAAATTATTAAAACCCAAGAAATAAAATTATACATAAACTTGAAAGTTAAAAATGTTTGAAATGAAGTATATTTTTAGACTCTATGCATAAAAATACAGGCTTTATTATACTGAGTCGTTCTTAGTAAATAGATAATTAGTTGCAGGTAATTAGAAAAGACAAAATAAGATTAATTACATAAGAGTTCAATAATTAAATAATAAATGGTTAAATAGGAACATTTTTGAATAGTTAAATAACAACAATTAAAATATAACAGTGAATTGCTTGCTGTCACCTCATTTTACCTTAATAACAGATAAAATTTTGAAAACTAAGCAAAAGGGCTGCTTTTGCATTGCGAAGAAAATAATTATGAATCATAGATTGTTGTTGAACTTCAAACATAACAGTTTTGGACTTTTATGCATTATTTGAACTCATATAGAATAATTTTCTCAAGTAAACTGTAAAAACTTTCGGCACATAGTTGCCACCGTTTTTGGTGCTGAGATAAACTGAAATTTTTTACAGTGTATGTATCACATTTTTTATTTACTTTTTCACTGTTATAGTTTTATTTATTTATTAATTCATTCTTCTTTGTTCGTTTACTAGCAACTTCCTGCGCATTCGAATCAACTGAATGGCTTCATTGCAAAAACACCTGGCTTAAAAAAGAAACACATTTTTTAGCAATATACTTTGCGCAAATTGGTATTTTGTTTATTTTATATAATCTTTGCATAAGAACTACAGTTCTGTGTACTTAGAAATGCTTTTAGATTACCTCAATACCAAAAATGATGGCAACTGTCAATGCAAAAATGATGGCAGAAAATGATACACCGAAATGATACAAATAACACTTGCTGAAACACGCTTTCGGTACTTTTCAATAGTATTAACAATTTTTTGATTGTGTAAATTTTATATGTCAGTCAGTGTATTATGAGAAAAACCGTGAAAGGTGTTCAACTTTTAATCATTGCTTTTACAATACTTTTAGTTTATTTGTGATTTGGAATCTCAAAACAATAACTTATAAGACACTTTTTTCATAATTATTCATTGTTCTAATTCTAGCCAAATTATAATGGCTATTTTTGTTTAAAAAAATAAGGTGATGATGTTTATATATTTTTTTAAAACAATACGATAAAAACGAATCATGGAAAAAAGAGCACTGGAAAAAAAGTCCGGAAAAAGCACAGGAAAGATGAGCACTGGAAAAAAAAAAAACACCTTATTAAGTATTATATAACGTCCGATTTGATTCGGGATGTTGAAGACGAATTTATTGCACCTAAATAATTATTCCATTATAATTAGTTATTTTTAAAAAAATAATTAAGATTTAAAGTTTAATTTGAAATTGGCCAAACGGAACTTATATTACTTTAAACATTTTCAATTGCAAATACACTTTTATAATGTATTGTTATAAAAGGTTTATGAATTAACAGAAGTATCTCAAGAAGTAAATATTTTGATGAGATAAAAATAACGAAAATAAAAGTACTTCAATTAAATGCAATTAAATTGTAAGTTGAAAAAAAAGATAGTTGGAAAAAGATTATTTGTTTATTATTGTATCACAATACAATAAGTATAATTAGTGAAATTTAGAAGAATTTTAGAAGTGCTGAAGCGTCTTAACCAATTCGTTAAATAGTGTTAATATTTCAATCTATTAAGTATTCGTTAAATACTTCAAGTGGGAAAAGTTCCTTTTCTTAAACTTTAAACATTAATTAATTAATTAATTTAAACATTTACTTTAATTAATCTAACCACATTCGATTATTAAATTACATTAATTAGTTTCCGTTTCTAGGGCCCGAAATAGAATTTGTCGCTACATTTATATAATGCTACATTATTCGCTACATTATTTTTATTTATATTTTAGGGTCTTAGTATTTTTAAATCAGAAACTTAACATTTAAACAGTTTTATATATCGTTTAATTATTTTGACTCGTAAATATTAGTTTACTGTGTAAATTAGGGAAAATTATTCATAACTTAATAATTTAAAAGTTGTGTAAAATTTTAAGGCTTTTATTAAAGTAAATTCGCCACTTAAACACGAAGTAAACATCTATTTTGACTTTTGGAACTAGTTGCTTAAAAAAAAAAAAAAAAAAAAAAAAAAAAAAAAAAAAAAACATCGCATTAAGACCTAAACGATTTTTCAACAAAACAAAAACAACAAAAAATATGACGTTAAACTTACTTGTACTTAAACATTACGAGAAAAAAACAGTATTTAGGGAACAGCTTTAAGTTTAATGTCTTAGATCATAGACTTCAAAACATTTTCAACAGGTTAAGTGATTATTCAAACTTGCAGAACATAAAATCATTTCTATAAAATAAAAAAAAAATCCTGATAAAAAAAAATAAAAAGAAATTATTAATAATTTAATAAATTAATAATCCAAATAAAAAATATTTTTAGAGCACTAATAGTTTGTTTATTAGACAAATAAATAATAACGCATGTTATGACACCTTTTGAATTTATTGTTTAATAATTTGTAAGTAATGTGCAAGTTTGATGGCTAATTTTAACACATAAAATAAATGTAAATAACTTCCTTATACTTAAACATTATGAGAAAAAAAAAAGCATTTAGGGAACAGTTTCAGGTTAATGCCTTAAATCATTGGAATTCAACATAATATTTACAACAGGTTAAACTTCGATGATACTTTTTAAGTGTAGAATCATTTGATAAAAAAAAAAAAAACTCTTGGAATAATTTTTGTAACAGTAATAATTTGTTTATTAAACAAAAATCTAAGGCCAATTTTAACAAACTCGTCAAAGAAAATTTGACAATAAACTTGACTCATGTTTGAACATTGCAGGAAACACATTATCAAGGGATGAGCTATTAATTTGGACTTCATTGGACTTCATAGCATTTAAACATTACTTTGATGCATTTTTCGAAAAATAACGCACGTTAAAACCCTTTTTGGATTTATGGCTTAAAAGTGTATGCTAAATTTGAAGGCTAATTTTAAAGTATTTGCTAAAGAAAATTAAGGTTAGAACGGACTTATATTTTAACATTACGAGAAAAACAACATTAAGGGATAGGTTTTTAGTTTAAGATCGTAATTAATAATTATTTCAACCATAACATAAAATAGAAAACAAAACAAATAACAATAAAATAAAACGTTGAGGAGCAACATTTGAAGAGCCCGAATCTAGGAAGAAAAAAAAAATAATAATATAAGAAGAGAAGATCCGACAACCATTACTCGGGGGGCAACCATGCATCCATTCGCCGCTTCATTAAAACGAAAAACACCGAAATGAAGATGGGTTGGAGTAGGGGGGGGGATAAGTCTCCACCCACAGTTTAATGACCAAGTACGGGAAAAGAAAAAAAAAGAAAAAAAAAAAAAAAAAAAAAAAAGAAAGAAAAAAAAAAAAAGAAAAGAAAGAAAGAGAGATATAAACAGGTGTTGAAAAAGATGGTCAAAGTGATGATCGGCCTTCGAAAAGAAGATACGGTCTAGGTAAGGTGTCATAAGGCAAAATCAAATGAAAGAGATTTCCTTACAGACACATTTTCTTTTTATATCAGAGTTTTCAGAAATTAAATAGAAGCATTGAGAATTATTCGAAAAGGTCAAAACTTTGATTTTTTTTTCCCTTTGCATTTTTTCCCCCTCTTTCCCCAAATTTCAAGAACATACTACACATCTACAGATTACTGATTTCTAGAAATATTTATTAAGTATCGCTCATAAATCAAAAACAAAATTATAAATAAATAGTGTTAAAATGGTTTTTAAGACGTGAAAAGTTTATAAAATCGTTTGCTCAAAAAAATTTATTTGAATTGTAATTATTCAATATCGTTTGACAAAATTTTCGTTATATCGTTGACACGTTAGAAATTCCATTCCACAAAATTTTCCATTTCATAGGTGAAAATAAAATGTGATATTCCTTGCAAACTATTAAAAAAAAGAACCAAAATCTAAAAAATTCAAACATTTTTGATATCACGACGAATTTTTAGGAAACAGCAGTCCAAAATAATTTCATTTTTGGTTATGGTTTTTGAAACGATGCTTTTTTGCGACAGATGTGCTATTTTCATGATTACTGTGACTTTTCAATAGTTACTCATGACAAGTTTAGCTAATCTAAAGCTAGCGTGATCTATGCTTATTTTGAAAATCGCACAAAATGTCAATATGGAGAAATGTCACAATTTTGTCGAAATAAAAAGCTTTTGCTGTCTAATTTTTTAATATTTTAAAACTTACTCCAATATTGTATCATCAAAAACTGAGAATATTGCAGTATTTTTGATAATTTTCTTCCAAAAAGAAAAATGCCGCCAAATGGGTGATTTTTACAAAAGTTTAATAACTTTTAAAATATTTAAGTTATTTGTCTGTTCTAAACTCCAGATTATTTTTCTCGGTAAGATGATATACATAGTTACAAATCATCGTTTCGTTTCAAGTGTAAAACACTTAAATTGTTACTTTTATATTTTTCTTGGCGACATAGCTTTGAAAAACCATGCAATTAGGAAGAAAAGGAGATGATAAATTTTTCTAAAATATTGGGTTGCTAGCTGTGACTTTTTAGATGGAGTAGTTTCCTGATTCGGACTGCCCTCTACGATGAATCACCTTATAAAGAATAAAAAAATCCGTTAAAAATTAGGAAAGCAGGTGTTATTTAAAATCATTAGCTCAAAATGACTCGTATTTAAATTATGCCTTTTATTTAAATGTCATTTTTTAAAAAAATTAAATATGATAGAAAACACGCTTTAATAAGATAGACTTTGCTGCCATGTGTTTTTAAAAATTTAATGTAAGAACAAACAATAGAAAAGAGCAATAAATGCAAATACAATGTAACTTCTAAATAGTAAAGTTCAAAAAATGTTAAAAAAAAAAAATTTCAAAATAATAATAATAATACATAAATAAATAATAAATAAATAAATAATAAATAAATAAATAATAAATAAAGAAATAAAAAAATTATTACATATATATACGTATATATATGATGAATTGACTCAAGCAATTTTGTTTGTTTCCTTACTTTCAAAATCATTCTTCAATTAAATAATAAAACGTAAAAGCTTTACAATTAAAATTCCGAAATTTTTTTTTAAAATTTATTACAATAAACTACATCATCAATTAAATGGGTCATCCATCCCACTAAAAAAATAATAAATAAACAAACATAATCATGCATTTCATAAGTAAAAAAGAAAAAGAAAAAAAATTAATAATCATGCAAATGTTGAAATGTAGGGCTGTAAAACGATTTTGAAAAAAAAAAAAAAAAATACAATTCATGGAATATTTTGCTCAAAATTTCTGCACATTTTCTAACCTTTAAATAACATTTTTTTCATTCATCAACGAAACTTTACCTTCAGACTTGAAGAAACATAGTTTTAAATAGTAGCTATGTATTAAATTCTTATACAGAAGCATTTATAAACTGAAGTAGAATTAAATTAATTGATTTTGCTAATTTTAAAATATACATTCTACGAAAGACAATTTAAATTTAGATAAAGCACCAATTATAGCTTCTTTCATAAAAAAAAATTTTTTAAATTTTCACACTTTCTAATTCTACAATTTTTAATAGAAGACATCAATTTAATTAAATATTCAAATTTCTTATTAGAAATGAGATAAATTAGCATTCATATTTAACACAACTTAAACTGTTTTAGTAAAATGATTCACTGCATAAAAAGGTTTCAATATATATCATACATTATTCAAAAGCAAAATTTAAAATAAGCAGCGAGAATATGATTTTTAAATACAAGTTCTGTTCGTTTTCATACTTTTAAATATCACTTTTTTTTATTTATTAAATATGCAAAACATCATGTAAACACGATTGTTTATCACATAATTAGAATATTTCAAAAACAGTTAATGATATTTTTTTAAAAATAAAAATATAAAGTGATTTGAAAAATACAATTTAAAATAGATAATGATATTTTATAAAATAATTTATTTAAAAAAATCATTTTCCTAATCCTATATACATTAATATTTTAATAAGATAAAACGAAACTTTTTTTGGGGGGATACAAAATATTCCATTGCTAAATTCATTATATTTCATAACAATAAAATCGTTTGCTCGAAAATCGTTTTCTGGAGAATCGTATGCTTTAGTTTTCTCACTTATAAAATGTTAATAGAACTTAGAATTAGCTGGAATATAAAAAAAAAAACTTTTTCGGAACATAAACAGTTTTAATGTTTCATTTAACTCATTAAATAACAATATTTCACAACAATAAAATCGTTTATAAATTTACATATTCAATAGTAATAAAATCGTTCGCTGAAATATATTTTTATAACATTAGATAGACCAAAACTTTAAGGGAACTATAATTTCATTAAATTTGACACATTAAATAAAAATTAAAGTCATTCGATTTTAAAATCGTTCACTTTTTCTTACTTTCAAGTATTAATTTTTGATAAAAACAAGATAGACCAATACTCTTTTTTGTACTTAAAGTTTTAAAATATCCAATTCAGAAAATTTCATGTTTAGTCTGTTTGCGCTGAAACTGAGGGACAACAAGCTAATTAAGAATTGAAATTCTTTTATAAAATCGTGTTTATGTTTACGCTACTGATAAAACATAAAAGCATAATTATTAACAGAAATTCATTTACAAAATATTAGCAACGCATTCGTGATTTAAATTATAGAAATTATTTTCGTAAACAATGCATTTTCTATCTTTACGTTAAGGAAAAGGAAAAAACTATTTTTGGAGATTTTCCACATTTAGGTAAGTAGTCATAGCGAAAATTTTAAATTAAGTTGCTTAATTTCTTTTACTACGGAAAGTCACGTTATTTATTACAGCCAACCAAAAACTTACTAGACGTTAGAATGTTTGCTTGTACCATCGTCGGAGAAACTGAAGGAACCACGTCGGTGTTGCACCCCCGCATGGCGGCAAAATCCGAATAAAACCATGCAATTTTTAAATTATTTCTAGTTTTCATAGAATAGAGATTTTAAATGGTTAAACATAAACGGAAATCAAATAAGCAATTAAAATAATAATAACTGTATAGCTTTTAAATTCATTATTAGCAACTAAAAAAAAATAATGCGGCTCAAGATAATTTAATATGTCATGTAAAAAACAAAAATTCACGACGCACATTCTTTTATATCTAAAAAAGAAATAGATGAAATTTTTAAATCATTCATTTGAAAAACAAAAGCAAAAAAATCACCTTGTACAAATACGAAAAATCCCAAGATGACAGCACGAAAACTATTTTAAAACTACTGAGCCGACCATCTCAAATTCCTTTATACTATACAACAATGTTATGACGATTTTAATTATTATTATAATTTGTTAAAATGTAACAAATTACAATTTAAACTGTATTTATTTTTGTTATACTTATCATTTCTGAACCCATATTCTTTTTGATTTATAACAAGTCATGTTTTATTAATCAATAATCAAAGCTTTTATGGTGCTTTGAAATGAATTAACACCGTAAACAAACATAAAGAAATTCTACGCATACGCGTGTTAAAAATAAATAATAATCACATTGTTTGAATAAATATATTAAAGTACTAATTATTGTGCTTAAAAGCTTATAACGTCTACATTGTAGATCATACAAAGAAGATACCTCAAGTGCCATTCGGCAATTAAGCCAAATTTTGTTTGCAGATGGATTTTAGGACTAAGAAATAACACTTGAATTTATTTCCTTGTCCACTGTAAAACAGATTTTAAATTATAGATTGTTTAAAATAAGAATCTTCACCTCGAATATGCCGCCAATCTCTATTAATCGGCCAGCGAAGGATATGTTGGCACAAAAATTACTTTAATTTAAATACATGTTTTGCGTCTTGTGGTTTGAATAAAAAATAATTTCCAAATTTTTAGCAACTTACAAAATATTGTTACAGAAATGTTCTTACCACAGACTTTTTTTATGTATAAATTTTAAAAAAAAAATGCTTACTTTTTAAAGTGAAAAAAATAAACCCTTTCAGCAAACGATTACAGATGCATTTTCGAAGTAATTTTTTCCGTTATATTAAAAGTAAAGCTCATATTTTTTCAATCGTTTTCAAACTCATATTTCTTTTCTTACTTTGAAAGGATAAGTTTTAATTTTGAATTAACTATAAATAAATTTAGTGCAGCAAGCAAATACATTCATCGCATTATTTACCTAACAAATAACTGTTTTAATTGTAATATAAAACAAGGAATATGCACAATTTTAAATTTATTAAACTGATTCTACTACAGCAGTGTTTCCCAAAGTGTGGTACGCGTACCCCCAGGGGTACGAGAACAGTTAGCAGGGGTACGCGTTCTTATGCGAAATATCTTGCAACAAACGAAAATTTAAAAAACTTTTATTTAAAAACAGAGCTAGCCATGAAATTTTACGATTATGTATTTTTCTATCGGCTATTTTTTGCAGAGTTAGTTAATAATTAGTGGTGTCAACAGCCAGTTGTGATTTTAACTTTTGTGCAATTTTTTTAGAGTAAAAAATACATTAGTTTTTTTTTATTAGTGGTACACGGCGTTACGAAAAATTTAGAACACTGTACTACAGGAACTATTTATCGCATGTTCGGAGAAGACTTGATTTTGTCTCAATTACATCCAAGTTTATATTTCTAAAATTATTTATTTTCTATAGGCAAATGAGTTTTACTTTTTCAAATCCTAACTATAATTTTATATAAAATTTCAGCTTAATTGGTGAAAAATATTTGAGGTGCTTCTCTTCTTAAATGATAAAAGTAAAGCAAAATTACAATTAAACTCATCAATTAATGCCATATCCCAGAGATACATAATGATGTTTATCATCCTTAATTTTCTTGAATCTAAAGAGAAAAAAAAGGTAAGATATAAATAAATCAAAAAAAGATAATAAAGATAAATAATTATAAGAAACAAAATAAGCAGAATTATTTCAACAAAACTTTGGAAAAAAACTGAAGATTTATATAAGATAACAGAATTAGAATGATGCTATTTACTATATTATTACACCTTACTTATACGCTATCTACACAGCATAAGTATAGTCCGAACCACCGAAGTATAATAAAACTGACCGTGTTTCTGGCTCTTTAGGGAATAACAAAAAGCTCGGTAATTTTTACCGAAACGCGAAGAGGTTTTGATAAAATAAACAATAAAATTTGGTTTTATAAAGTGTGATAAAATTTGATGAATGAGGTAAAATGTGGTAATTTTATCATGGTATCTTAAAGCATGGCAAAAAAGAATTTTGCTTTGTATTTTCTACAAAATGTGTGGCAATAAGAACTATAATTTTGAAAACCAGAATTTTCGATAAACCGTTACCATAAGAACGCTAGAAACGGCATTATCATACAGTACAGTAATCTTACCAGAATTGTTTTCTTCGTGTAGCAAGACAAGCAATTATTACTCATTGATTAAAATAACGCGATAGTTTCATTAAAATTATATCATAGGATATAACATAATAGGGACTAACTAACTACTATTGCAGTAGTGCTAGGCAAGATAAACGTAGAGGGGGGGGGGGGGCGTAAACTGTATCGTAAAACTTTTCAAAGATAAACGAAATAGCGAATCAATAAAAATACACACTCAAAAAGATAAAGATAATCGCATGTGTATTTCCCAGATATTTAAGAAAAATACAAACACAATCTGACTCCTGCTCTACAATGCAGTTAGTTACTTTCAGATTCATATAATTCAGTTTTATTTTATATTAACAAAATTATAATTAAATACGAATGTAAAATCTTAGCTAACTTTTAAAATCACAAGTTTCTCTACTTATCCAGTAAATGCCTTACTTAAAAGTAACAGCTGCCACAAGAGAGAGAAAAAAAAATAGACCTGATCAGACAGCAAAACGTTTTTATTCCATACAAAATAAAAATAGACTCCGAGAAAGAACCAAAATTACTAATTTTCTTATAATATTTTTTTTCTCTCAGAACCTTTCAGTAAATTAAAAATGCTAATGTTCAGATTAAATTTAGTTCCAGATAGGGGAAAAAAAAAAAAAAAAACACACGTCAAGTTTAAAATAAAATGCCATCATTGCATTTTTTGACAATATTTCTAAACCAACTTTAAAACTAAGCTTTGGGAGAGCAAGCATTTTTGCCCATTTCAATATATATTCGAAGAAAAACAAACGAAGACAATTTGAAATTGTCATAGAAATAATTTACCTTATATTCTTAACTGCACTGTAAAAATAAAATTCGGATCTAACTACAGTAAAATCCATTTTTACTGTAAAAGTTTACGGAACAAAAAATCTGATAAATCGGAATTTTTACTGTAAATTCACTGGATCACTGAAATTAAATATCACAGTAAAAATTACGGTATAAAATTTAGTGGTAAAAATGGATTTCAGGTAAAACGGGTTTTATAGTTACCAGACTCAGGGTGCTAGTACGTTTTACCGCAATTTGAACTGAAATTTTTACAGTGTAACATATATGTATAATTGTCATATAATATTTCAACATATTAAATTCTAAACACATAAATATGTTCAAAAAGCTTTTACGGTTTTAAAAAAAATTGTTTAAGAGATACATTTAATTATATTGATAGATAAAAATAAAAGAAATTATAGACACATTCAACAAAGATAATGTAAAACAAAATTTAAAATTTAACTAAACCTGTAAAGTCCGTGCTTTAATAAAAATCCAAAAACAAGTTTTATCAACTTGTACATAAATTTAGACAAGATCAGGCTAACGAATCTGTGGAAGAATGAAACAAATGCGTAAGAATTTTTAAACTTATCAAAATTACGAATTTATATTTAACTGTAGCAACAATTAATTTAAATACTGAATAGAAATAATTACTTCTAGAAACACAGCGTTTTAGTTATCTGTCATTAATAAAATTAAAATTTCTCTTTATAACAATTCTTACTACAGAATTTTTTGAACTTTAAATACAAATTTAAATTAATAGCAACAACTACAGTGCATTGAAAGAAAAAAAAACACATAAAAAAAAATAATAAATAAATAAATAAAATATATATATATATATATGTATATATATATATATATATATATATATACAAGTGCAGCAAATATGGCACTATTGAGTCTTAATAACTTTTAAAATTAAGTACAAAATATAGTTTTTTCCAAAACGATTTAATCCGACGAATTCTATTTAATATTGTTCAAAATATTCGAGACACCAGAAGTTGTGCCTTCCGAAATAAAAGAACAAAAAAAAGACGACATCAAATGAAAGTTAGAAATTTTAAAATTCAAGAATACAAAGATATTTTAATTTGAGAAATGAGCTTTGCTTTAGGGAACTGAAATGAAGACAAGAAACCGGGCCATTAATGATCGTCTGCTTATTCAAACGGTACGATTTCTTACTAAACAATAATCGAGCATTTTTGAGTTACGAATCTCTTCCCTTGACTTTCATTATTTGACCTCTTCCAAAGAATAGTTTTAAGAGAGGAAAGTTTTCTTTGAAGATAGTTACATATTTTTCACATTCTATTCTGTATTCGAAAGCGTATTATTTTTATAACGTATAACAATAATGAATATAAATGTTTATAAGAAAAGCACAATGAATGCATAACGAGTTATTTTGAAATTGGAAAGCGGATTTTCATTCATAATTAATTATAAATGTCTACATTTTTAAACTTCATTTCACGATATATGTAATGCAGTATTTCATAATAATGAAATAAATGAAATATGTAATTTTAAAAAGTAAGAGAATATTAATATTTATATTATAAAATTATATTTTATGAGAAAATATTACTTTTTTTCCAGTTAGTTACTCGAGCTAACGACATTATAAGTTGAATTTAAAAAAACGCCGGTTTAAACAAATTCATATAAATTTTTGGAATACACTCTGTAACCAATCGGTCGAAAAAAAGGCCAATTGAGATAGATTTCTAATAATCTCTAGCATGGAAAAAAAAAAAAAGAATAGAGATTTATATTGAATTTGAAGGCTTAAAAAAGCAATATAGGTAATAAAAAAAAAAGAAAACTTCAATGTTAATGGTTTTATTTATGTTACATGTTAGAATCAACAAATTATTCAGATCATTATACATCTTTTTGTCACTTTTAATATGCAATAGAAGCACAAAATTCAGAAATAGTATAAGAAACATACATTAGTACCATCATTCTTTGCTACGCCACAGTATGTTAATTTTGTAACTCACCACTTATGACGGCACACGGTTAGAAATTTCTCGGAAAAAATAGTTACATAACAATTTCTTTAATTGTTATTTTACCATATTCAAACAAAACAGTCCAGTAACCATTGCTAATCAAACTGCTAACTATGAGAAAAATCGTTTATTAACTGCTTTCACCTTTTTATTGCACCAACTAAGCCCACCTAATGAAGCCGCTTAGTTTCCCGCAAATGCTTACATATTATAGCCGAGAGGGTTAATCTGTTAGTCTCATGACCGGAAAAACTGGGGTTCGAGTCCTACCGTAGACATCACTATTTTTATTCCGTTCTCTTAACACTTGAAAAATTTCCAGTGTACCTAACAAAAAGCCTAGTTCCTATGTCCAGTTACATTTCTTTTTCATGGTTTTGAAACCATGTTAGTCGTAAATGGAAAAAACACCCGTATAGTTTTGTAATTATGGTTTTAAAACCGTAGTAGTTGTAAACTTTGATATTTTACAACTAGTGCAAGACATACTAGTTGTAAAGTTTTAATGCCGTAAAGGTAAAAAATTTTCTTTACCATAAATTTTAAGGTTAATCGGATAAACACAGTGCTGCCGGTAATTTTATGATGAAAATTCTAACAGTGTACCGTTTATAACACTAAGGCTCTGATAAAACCAAAACACATGCAGACTATCTAGTTTTTATTGTAGTTTTTTTTTTTTCTTCAACATTAGTAACATTTAGCACAAAATCTTTCTTATTTTCGGCACTAATACAGTATACTACAGTCTTTTGTGATATAGATTTCTGTCAGAACTGTTACTATGCCTTACTTCAATTCATTAATTAATTTTGCAATATTGCTATGGGGGCATGTATAACACACCTGTGAAATGCTAACTTTCAAATTTTAACATTTTTCACAGCAAAGTAAAAAAATAAACAGAATAAATAAAATATTTTTAAAGCAACTTACAGATGTAAAGATAATTTAAGACACTAGTGTTTACAATACCTTTCTAAGGAAGATTTTAAAAATAAAACAAAAGTCGACGGAAATTATTTTTTGGGCATAAACTATTTTCTAGTATTTTTAACCAACTTTTTCAATTGAAGGAAACACTTTTTATTTCAGAAAAAGTGTGGTTTGAACGCTAATGGATTGAAGTTAATTTTTAGGTTCCATTGATTGGATTAGGATTTTAAAAAAAATCTTATAACAACTTGGTTTTATGATGTTTCTGTTGATGTAGTAATTCTCCCAAAAATCCAGGTCAACTAACTGAAATATATATATGCATGATATGAGGTGAAGAAAAATCGAACCTATCGGCCATCTGTCCAGCGATTTCGCCATGGTGGAGTTCTTGGTTGTTGAAGTAGCCTTGATGATCTTAGAGCCGAAACTTGAATTCGCGTTTGGATCGTTACATGTATGCCAGTTAACATTGGTATGAAATTTTGTATATTTCCCAGCTATTAACGCATTTAATTTGTTGTTTGAAGTTCGACTAACTCATTATGTTATTCGGAGAAAAAATTACTTGGAATTACCATTCACGTAATTTATCCTACTGATGATTAAATTTCTGACATAACGCGTATAGGTTTTTAATAAATTTTTACTATTTGTGATTTTAAAACGCTGTTTTGAATGAAATCTAATTCCCTTATAATGAAAAGTTTTCTTAAGTTCTGACATTTATTAATCTGATTATTACCATTGTGACATCGAGACGGGTATAAGTTTTTAATAAATTTTTACCATTTGCAATTTTAAAACGTTATTTTTAATGAAATTTAATTTCGTTATGAAGAATAACTCTTGCAATTTTACACTTTTAGCTTTTATGAAGTTGCAAAAATAAAAGTATTCATTAATATAAAATTTCACTCACACACACACACATATATATATATATATAAAACTAAAAATCAATCAGACAAAATTTCTTTGTGCACATAAACTCTAAATAATTCCACTTATTAAGTTTAAAAATTTTTATTACTTTAATTAATTAATCTGATTTATGAAATAAAAATTAAATTCAAAGTTGAAAAGAACGAAAATGACTTTAATACTACAAGTGTACTGAAAATATCTATTCAAAAACGGAAAAATAACGTTATAAATACTTTAACGAACATTAGCTAGAAGCTATATTTACGTACTTAAAACAATTATAAAAAATTTTTCCTATAAAAAAAATATGCCACTAATTTAATCAAAAACGAATGAGGTTGATTGAAAAAAGGCTGGCATGTTACAATTTTTTTTTATGAAAAGGGGAAACGGAAAGATAAAATGCTGTGTTTAAAAACAGTTTTCCCTTCTCCTTTGAAAGACAGGTCTAAATAAGTAAACAAATTTTAACATTTAAAAGTGCCTTTAGATAAAATTTAGATATTTTTCAGCATTAATTATGGGATATTATTTGACTATTAATAATGATTTGGAAAATAACTCACAGAATATTACTATTTTTATAATAACATATTACGTAACTGTATAATTTCATGTAATATTATAGTTTTGTAATAACAGATATGCCGAAATAAGGTAAAGTATAAAAATTCATAAATTATATTTAAAATTAGCGCTAGAAAAATATATCTTAAATTAATTAATAATAAATTGATAATTAATAAAAACTAGTTTTATCGTAGAGTATGTTATATAATAATCTATGAATAAACATGTAGTAAAATAGTATATTAAATCATTATTCATCGTGTATTACATTTATGTAATCAGAATTCATTCAATTGACAATATTATGGTATGATTAATTCTCTGTTATAATAAATAACATTTCTACGGAAAGATTTTTGCTTTAGAAATTTGTCTCAATAACAAAAATATAATATTGGTAATTTACAATATTTATTTGATAAATAAAAACAATAATATTACAACTTATAAAGATTTTACTTTTATTAATAATAATTAATAGTATATTATACTTATATGCATAATAAATAGTAGTCATTTTGAATTTATAGAAATTCATTATCTGTAGTTATAAAAAAAATTCAATAAAAGTTTGTCATAACATATTTATTATACTTATTTAAGTTTTCATGTAATACATATTAAGTTGATTGATAATTATTTGTATTAGTGTTTAACCAATTCATTGTACATAATATTGAATAACTAATAATTATATAACCAATAACAGCATAATGCGCTTTTTTTTTAACTTAGTTTATTTGATGTCGTCGTTACAGATTCGCACATAAATAAGTCAAAACAACTTAATACATATAGTATTTGTAAAATAATAATACTTGATTAACAATGATAGTAATAATTTGAAATAAATTTATAAACATACTTTAGCAAAATTTTTTCTTGCAATAATGAAGTCGACGTTAAAGAATAAAATAATAGCAAAATAACGCAGTAGAATGTTTTAAAATTGTATATTTCCCAGTTTCCGGTATAAATTATACAATTTAAATAGTTAATTGTATCTATCATATTGAGAAAAAGAAACTGTTCTTATAAGCAATAGTGGTTCTAAGCCTTTTTTGGCACTCTCGCGAAATATGTAGGGTAAACTAACCAGTGAAGGAACACTTAAGCTTCACTTGCCTTTTAAAAAATCATATTAATTTCAAAATTCGTAATTTTAGTTAAATGACAGTGTCAACATATTTGTTACTAATTGCAAATCATGTAAAAAAATTGTAGAGAACTTACATAATATTGTTTTAAAGTTTTGTAGGTTCAAATAACAAATAGTAAGAAGACCAAGTGAAGGAACAGCTCTTACCAGTGAATGAACACCCAGTGAAGGAACACTTAATTTTGGTTATTTTTTAATGCTCTTTATGAATTAATAAGCCATACGCATATTTAAAAGCAAGCCTATTCTTGAAGTTATAACATATAAATACTTGGAAAATGTTAACTTTTTTTTGTAATCGTGAATTAAAATTTAAAGTGTCAACATGTCAACACATACTGTTCATTCACTGGGAAACCTTTGTCCAGTAAAGGAACCTGTTTCCTCACTGGTTAGAAGTTGTTTTTCGTATTTTTAGCATACTTTTGATGTGGAACATCACTAAAGGTACAAGAAAATTAAAGTTTATCGTTTGGTGATCCAGCGAATAAACACCCCCTTATCTCAGTACTTTATTATGCTATGATGCTTAAAAAAAAAACAAAAAAAAAACAAAAAGCGTAACTCCAATAACTATATTTTGAATTCTCTTTTTCACTGTGAGAAAAATAAAACTATTACATGCAATTAATTCTACTTCAAACATATAAATACAAACACTCACCTTATAATTTTTTCAAAGAAACAAGGTGTTGAAGAGATAATAACAAATTTAAAAATTTTTCCAGAGAAGTCTATTTGACCCGGTAATCCAAAGCATTGCTAAATGACTTCCTATTGTTTGGCAGTAAGCTATTGTTACCAATCAATCTAAAGAAAAACTTTCAAATTCTTATTTTTAATCAATATATATGAAATGTTCCTTCACTGGTTGGTTTACCCTACAAATCTTCTTTGTTATAATCTTGTATATCCATTCGCAATTTCCCTCTGTACGGCGAGAGATTTCAGTGCCGCATTTACACAACTGCGTAAAAAAAAAATGACCCTGACCTAACTGTGATATTGTATACTGCAACAGCTGGAGTTCATTAACCTCTATAAAAGAGTTTTGAATTATGTAGTATAATAATTTTTGTTTCAATCAATTTAAATACGCGTATAGTTTTAATGTGTTTATACGTGTGTTTCCTACAGTGTTTATTCATGTCCCTTAGATACACATATTTAAATAAAACTCAATATTTTTTTTATATTATACACTATATATTGACTGTAACAAAGAAATTTACTTTCCAAACAGTAAATTAACATTAAGGGTTTTTATAGTTTAAATTCATCAATTTCAGTAAATTATTTTTCCAAAATTTATATTAAAAGTAAGGATTTTAGAGAAAAATTAATATATCACCCTTTCATTTAGAATATAAATAAACATTAAAAATAAACAATAATAAAATAAAAACACAAATTTTTAAACAAATGTGTTAGCGAACTTGGTAAACTATATCGTTCAGAAACAATTTGACAAACTATGCTAAACAAATTCAGAATAACTCAGAAACGTTACATAAAAGATTGTTATAGACAAGATTTCGAATAAGATTATTGCATTTAAAATGATATTTATCTCAAAACAAATTACTAAAAGTTAATTTACATTATATTGTTAAAACTTGTAAGGTTATATAAAGCTATAAGGAAATGACGTACAAACAAGAAAAACGAAATAACAGAAATACTTTACCGCCACGTCTTTCTTTATGCAATTACAGCCCATGATCTTAACTATATTCCAAAAAGTCTGATGTCTAAAATAATAATGACCAGTTGTGATTAATAAATAAATTTTCAAAAAAAAAAACTTTAGTTTGCTTTTATAATGTTATTTAATAACAGCTTACGCGTTTTTTTATTTATTTATTTTTCTTTTTTAATTATTCTATCTCATTACATCTACACCTAACTTCACCACATAACAACAACTACCTAACAACAACTACACCTAACTTCAAACTTTCTTTTATACGACGCTTCATAATATTTTAATCCATTCCGATGCTGAATTGACTATTATAGTTTTATATTAATAATACAATTATGAAATATGAATACCACACATATAGTTATATTAGATCTGCTTTTTTGAATCCTACTCTCACAAACCATTAACATACATATATCATCTATTTTTTATTATCAACCTATTGCCTTTGTTAATTAGACGTAAATGGATTAAAATAAATAAATAAAATTTATAATATAAATACATATTTGTTTTTTATTTGGAGAATACTTGACTGTCCAGTAACAACATATTCATTTATTAAGAATTAAAAACAAATTAGAATTTTTATACACATTGCAATCGAATTTGAAATTTTCAATGTTTTTAAATATTAAATTTGTTGATAAGAAAAAGTTAAGTGAGTCTTAGACCATAGTTGCGCAATGTTACGGTACATATTTTGATTTCGCTGCAATTTCGCTAAAAAAATAATAATGCATAAAACTTAACAAAGTTAGTACGGACTTCTATTGTATAATATCGCAATAAGGCATGTATAAAAACATAACATGAACGTACCACGTTGAAGTTATAAAAAACGTTTTGCTAACAATACATTACATTAAAAACAATATTTTCTAATATTTTCCAAAATTATTCAAATTAGCTAACGTCCAAAAATATTGAAAAATCATTTGAAATGATGATTAGTTTATATTTCAAGGGGGGAAATATCATACTTGGAGGCGATTTTCCAATCCAGCGACGTTTAACGACCCGTCAACCTGCTTAGCATTACTCTAAAATATAAAAAAAAAACTTGATTCTTGTCATTGTTTTAGTTCAGGTAACAAATTTTAAAAGAAATAAAAGCCTGCATTATAATTGGGACGAACTAGAGCCCTTACCTAGAGCCTAAAACTTACCTTTATAGATATACATTTAATAAAAAAACTACTACTTATGATATCGCATTGAAATTTTTGGGGGACTTTATATCAGTTGCATGCTGTGATTATGTTTTAGCGTTAATAGGAATAAATTTTGAGTTTTGAACGATTTTCGATGAAACTTTTTAAAAAATGTTAAAGTTTACAGTTCATAAAAAAAAATCCGTCAAAGATTCGTCTTAACAGTTATCACATGTATATGTAAAATCTGTTCAAAAAAAAAAATAATAATAAAATAAAATTAAAAAAAAAAATAAAAAAAAAAAAAAAAAACTGAAGCAATATCTTGTTTAGATGCTGAGAAAAGGTACATCGAAAAAACGTAAGTTTTAGCATTATTGGTATATGCCCTACCCACTCCCCTTAAAGGTCGTTGGATTGTAAATTAGCTACCCGGATATTGAAAAAATTATTATAGTCACATTATTCTTGGATGAATAATTAAAGTTGTAAACACGAAAGACAAAGTTCACGTTTTTCTCACCAGTTTTCAAATTTCCTAAAAATTTAATTGATACGCTATTTTAAAACGCAATGGTAATTAAATGTGCAAAAACAAACTTGACACTCTAATTAAATAACTTGATAAACAGAAGATGTCGGCATGTGTCATTAACAAAAATAATAGTGTTTCGTAATAGACTATATTAACATCAGTTTTTTTTTTTTTTTTTTTTTGCCCTAACTCATTGTTGTAATGCTCCACATAAATTGTTGCGCTTTAACTCCCTTGCAAAGTTTGTAGTACCCTAATTTTAAAGTGGAACACTGCATTTATATCGCATCATCATCGAAATCTTAAATTTCTTGAAAATTTCCGCTGAAAAAATATTTGCAACTTAAGAAATAAATTTATATGCCTAATCAATTTTAAAGTATTTATAATGTTATTTTAAATACGATACTCTAAATGATAAATTTTCGGAATAGGTTTACTTATGATTTTATTTTTGCCATTTGAATGAAAAAAATATGTGTTAACGAAGCGAGAAAATTATTCTACAACTGTAGTTTGTCAATTGTGAAAAGTTTAAAAAGCGAACCGAATGTAATCATAGAGAAATAGGAATTCAATGAATAAAAACGTTTAAGAAAACTAATCAAACGATTTTATAAGAGAAAACTAAGAATTCTAAAATTTGACAATTTTATAAATTTGTTATTTAATGAAATTCTTGTTATTTAATGAATTTAATTGCACCTGAAGTTATAGATGTACAATTTTTTACATTTTCAATGTAATTGTTAAAGAAAAGCAATGAATGGAAAAATTATTTTTCGAAAACATCTGATTTTTTTTAATCGTTTCCTAATTATCATGCTTTGTTAATGTATATATAAGACATATAAAACCCATTTAATGTAGCTTATTATTATATACAGGAATTATTTAAAGCAAAATTTTAAGCCTAATTTTCATATAGACCGGACAGAAAATATGAATGTAGCGAATGATAAGAAAAAGAAAAAACAATGTTTCTAATAAACGATTTTATAAAAAGTAAATTCTAATAATTCGAATAATTCTGTTCTAATTACCAACTTACGGTGTGGCATAAAGTAAGGTGCATAAATACTTGCAGCTTATTATTACACTACAAGTTTGCAAATTTATAACTTGCTTTTAATATAATTCTATAAATTGTATGTCAACCCATGCTTTAACATTGATAGGAAAAAGTGTGTTTAAAAATTAATGTAATATTGTGTTAAAAAATTAATGTAAATTTGAAAAAATTATAAACCAATTTTAATGCATTTTTCATCATGTTAAGTATTAGTATTGCATTATTTCCGTACAATGCTTCACATAATTAATTAGCTTTAGAATGCAAGTTAATGTAAGAGTAAAATCTAATTTTAATATATTTCTTATTGAAAATCGAAATGCAGTGTTTTTCCACACTGAGCAAAAAAAATTATGGTCAAAACTGTCAGAATATGGTAAAATTAACCGTGTTTCTGGCTCTTTGGGAACACCCAAAAGCTTGGTAATTTTTACCGAAACGTTTTGGGTATGATTTTGGTAAAATTAATAATAAAACATGGTTTTATGGTATGTGATATAGTTTGGTAAATGTGATAATAGCTGGTAATTTTATTGTGATATCTTCGAAAAGAGCAGAAAAACCATTTATTCGGTTAAATTTTCTTTTCAGTTTTGTATTTTTTACTAAATATGTGGTAATAAGAACTAAAAGTTTGAAAAACTGAATTTCCTGTAAACAGTTAACTGTATGAACGTCAACAATTACCAAATGAATGGTTTAAATAACGTACATTTTGGTTTTATTAAACAGAATTATTGTTTTGTTTACCAAAAATATCATTATCATACAGTGCTGTAATTTCATAGGAATTTTTTTCTCCGTGTACATACTTTCACAATGAGAAACAGTAATAACAATCAATCTTAAATGACTAGTGCAATAATAGACAATAACTAGTAAATATCAGTGATTGATCGTAAGTTAAAACAATACATAGATAAAAAAAAAACCTGACAAAGTCATAGATAATGTTTTTAACTGAATCACAAAGTAATAGATAAATTTGCTCATAGGGTTAATTATTTTCAGTTCATAGTTTTCGATTAATTAAAAGTTAAACTCTAACTTCTCTGAGTGATTTTGTACAATATGCTACCATTTCAAAAAAAAAATTTAAAAAATTCTACGCGCAATTCTACGCACTATAATACTAATGTAAAAATTTTAAATTTTAATAAGTAAATTACACTAAAATTGAAGTAGGTATCATGACTATCTTTGATAAATGTTTCCTATACAATTGACAGTTACAGTCACACTGTTTATTTTATCAAATATATGTTTATTAAAATTACACATACGTTACATGTCATATATATTGCATTATACTATGTAACATAATCCTATGTATCATTAATGTAGCAATTTCATGCACATACATTAAGTTATTGCACCTGAAATTTTCTAACAAATTATGTTAAAAAGAGTACAAGTGGTGTTTCCCCATGAAAATATGAAAACAATCCTTTTTTAAATACTTTTTCAAAAAAGTTTAAATATATCAATACATTTAACTTCTACAGTCTTCTTGTGTCTTTTCAATTGTACAAACATTTATTTCTATTTGAAAACTTGACAGTTTTAATAAGAAAAAAGTCAAATTTAACGGGCGTCATAATATTTATAATGTATTTAAGCAATGAAGTTTGAATCCTGGATTTCAAGTTCAATAACAAACATAATGTGCTGAAATTGTTATTAAATTTTCTTTGAAAAAATATAATGGTATGTTGGGAAAATTTGTGACAGCGTGTGGTTATTTATTCTTCGTATTTTATTATGGTACAAATTTTTTATAGAAATAAAATTAAACTGATAAGAAATGTGTAGCGCAAAAATCATTTCCTCTACAATTAATTATGTTTAGCACAAAAATAAATATCTCAACGTTCAAAAAAAAAATAAAATAAAATAAAATAAATAAATAAATAAATAAAAAAAATTAAAACAAATCATACAAGGAAAAGTAACCTAATTTGTATGCTGAGGAAAAAAATTTCTAGCAAAAATGCCGAACTTAATGGAAATTCTGCTTTTCGAAATTAGAATTGTTATTATCATATATTTAGTAAAAACTGAAAGGCAACATTTTGCTATGCTTTAAGGTATCATGATAAATCTACCGAATTTTGCAACACTAAAAAAATTTTCACATATTATAAGACCATATTTCAGTGCTAACTTTACCAAAATCATTACCAAATTGCTTTAAAAAATTACCAAGTTGTTTGTTATTCTCGTCAAATCAGAGATACGGAGAATTTTATCACATTCTGGTAGTTTTGATAGTATTTTTTCCCAATGTTTAATTTTACATAACATTATATTTCAAATAATATACTAAAAAGAGAAGTAGTTTATATCTATTAATAGAAACAAAAAAAGTGCAAAAAAATAATAATAAATACTTCCGTTTATGCCATAGAGTTTACTTTATAGAGTAATTGCATCCATATTATTGTCGTAAGGACTTAGTACATCAATTTTTAGGCTTCGATTCTATTCCTAAATTTTAGTTGAAATTTTTAACCCTTAGTATAAAAATTTGAAAACAAGTATTTAAGGTATATAGAAAAAAGCCGAGTAAGTATAAAACTTTTAAAATTAAAAATCAAAATATTGAAATAAAGTAAATAACTAAACAGATTCACGTTTTCTATTTAAAAAAAAAAAAAAAAAAAAAAAAAAAAAAAAAAAAAAAGATTAAAAATAAAAGGAATAAAAATTTTCAGAAATTTCAGCATTATTTACGGGAAAATCTCAACTTTATGCAACTTAGAACATCAAAAATAAAATGAAGAAAACAATTATTTATAAAATTACGTTCTAATCCATAAGTAAAAAACTTAAAATCAACTTTTAATAGTTCAGGCGGAATGATAAAAAAAATTAAGGTTAAGTTTGTCAAAGCATTATGTTATATAGGAGCTATTTATATAGGAGATTAAAACTGGAATTTAAAATCCGCGAAACTATGTGACTACTAAAGTTCAATAAAACTTTCAACTACGAAATCGAAAAAAAAAAATATATTAATTTTTTGAAATCTATCACAAACAAATTATGTAATAGGAAATTTTTTTTACTAGTGCGTGTTACAAAAAGCTTTGAAACACTAATACTAAAAAAAAGCAAATAAAGAATTTTACAAGAGTGACACAAAATCTTTGGATACGCCATGTAATACTAAAATATGAATCTAAAACCCATGTAAAAAGAAAACTCAAAATATTAAAATACTTAAGTCAAAAACCATAAAATATTTAACAGAATTGCCACCCAAAAATGTTTTTTTCGCTGAGGAAAAAAAAGAGTATCATTAAAACTACTAGAATGTGGTACTAAGTAAAATTAACCATGTTTGTAGCTCAATGGGAACACCAAAAAGGACGGTACATTTCTCGAAGCTGGTTGAAAATGGCTTTCGGTGAAATTAACAATAAAATATGGTTTAATTACTACATTGTTTGGTAATAAATGTGGTAAAACTTGGTAATTTTATCATGATATTTTGTAGCCTGACATGCAAGACCATTTATTCGATTAAATTAACCATATATTTTGGTTTTATTACTAGAAGCATAATTTATTTATAATAAATGGCATTGGCATACAAGTGCGGTAATTTTAACATAATTTTTTTTCAAATTTCAAAAAATTTCAATAAAATTTCAAATTTCATAATTAAATTTTTGAAAACAAATGGCTCTAAAAATAAGATGTGTTATATTAAAACCAAACAAAGCTCTATTATTGTCCATATATATACTAGAAACTTGAAATATGCAATACATAATTTGTAAAATATAATGTCTTTACAACACTCCATTGAAAACAGTGGAAAAATCGAAGCATATTTTAGCATATTTCTTAAAAAAAATGAATTAAAAAAAGGTAAATGTAAAATTGTCAATAAATTCCACAGATAATGCCATACAAGAGGAAAATCAACATAAGCTACAAAAAATTCAAAATTGCGATTTTTATAATTTTTGCATTTTTGCACGATAAAATATATTTCAAAATCATTTTCTTACAAAAATCAATTTTCTAATCAGTTTTATTGAATTTAATTTTAGGAGCTGCTTCTTTTGAATCGCGTAGCACTTACGTTGTTTTTTCAATAAAAATAATTACAAGAAAAAATTTATCGATTATTTTATTTATCTCTAAGTGTAAATCACAAGAGCTTAAAAAATATAAAATAACTAACAGAAATATCCTTTTTAGCTATTTCGTAAATTTTGTTACTTCATACTTTATCCAAACAAAATATTGAAAAACAGCAACAAAAAATTTGCAATTTATAGGAATCATTGCCTTAAAAAATACACTTTTAAAAACAAGACGAAAGCAGTGAATAAAAAGTTTTAACTTTAGAGGCAGATTTTAGCAAATTTTACAAAAAAATAAAAAGTAAAAAATGTGTCATACAGTGGCTATTCTCCAGAAAATGTGACATTTGTATCCTTCGCCTTTATTCAACGTAATTTTTTTTTTTTTTTTTTTTTTTTACTGTTAAAGCCTTCAACTACCCTTTTTAAAAACAATAATTTATTAAGTCATAAATGTTATGACTACTTCAATTTGAGTGTGCAAAACGTTAGTTATGACCCTCTTAAAGTAAATTTTCAATATAATCACAAATCATATTAAATAAACACGGTACATATTTTTGTTAATGTTATTAGAAATGTATACTATATTTTCCATTAGACTTTTGTTCCTGAATAAATCAGGAAAATACTGGCCTTTAGTTTACTTATTACTATTGTTCTTTGCAATAAACATGATTAAAACGATCACTAGAAGGACACGTATTTAATAATTTAAGAATGAATAGTTCGTATTCAGGTAAAACAGGATACATTTTCACACTAAAAACATTTTTGCATCTTAATTAGCTTAATGGTAAAAATATATTTAGCAGTTTCACTACTGTACCCTCTACTATATGGTATTCTATTTTAAAAGAATAGTTTATGTTTTGCAATCAATAATCCTTCTGGCGACTAATTTAAAAAATTAACACAATTGGATTATTAAGCCTAACTAGGCTTAAGCAAAATATTATTTTATCATGATTTTTTCGTTACTGTTCCCTTTAAAATATGTATTAAATATTTTTTCTTACCTTAATTAATATAAATATTAATTGATTCATCTAAAATGTGTAAAAAGTGTTACAAAAGTATGTTTTAATACAGTTTAAATTAATTTTATTAATACTGCTAATTTTTAAAAGTAGTACTTCAGTAAAAGTGTTTTATACTCTAGAATATCACACTTTCTAAAGAAACACCTATAACAGCTGTGGTGTAACGTGACGACTTCATAAGACAATATATTCATTTGAGAAATGAGAACTAAAATAAACAATTTTATTTTCCACAAAATAGTTTACCTATTCCTATGTGAAGTGCCATTGAAACAGAACTTAACAAAACTCACGTTAAAAAAGCACCATCATTACCAAATAGTTTTATTACATTTCAAATAATAAGTTTATGTTTAACTAAAAATCGCAATAAATACTAATAAAAAACGAAGTTTCACAATCATAGACAAAATTTAAAAAATATAATAGTTATGAGTAATCAATTAATTAAGAATATTATAATATTAAATAATATCCTTAATTAATTTATTACTCCTATAATATTCCTAAACAATAAAGAATATTATAGGAGTAATTAATTAATAGAGTAATAAAATTCTAATAGCAATAAATAATAATAAATTCGAAATTACATAAAATTCCAATAGTAAAAATTGTAATAGTTGATTTTTTTAGCAGTTTGTAAATTTATCAATGGGGGACGGGGAACTTTTCCCCCCTTCAGGCCTCTCAGTTGATTCCAGAATTTTTTTTTTTTTTTTCCTCCTTTAATTTCCTTTTCCGCAGTTTTCATTTCCGACTAAGTTAACTTAAGAGGTGACAAAACTTTCAAAAACGAAACAAAAAAAAAAGTTTTAGGTTTGTGAGGATTCATCTCTAATAGAACATTTCAGAGCAATTATAAAAGCATATTTACTTAACAATTTTAAAAAACGTAATTTTTTTTTCAATGAAAATTGTTATTTTTGCTATAAAAAAATTACATAAACGTAATTTTTATTTTTTCATTAAAGTTTTAATTGACGTCGAAGAATTTAAAATTCTTATTTTAAAAAAAATATAACAATTCATCAAAAATAAATAATTTGAAAGTTCGAACGAGATTTTTTGTATTAGTTTCGAACATTGTTGCATAATTGAAGGCGAAAGTGTCTAATCTATTTACTTCTTAAAGTAAAATGTGCTATATTTTCTAGAAAAAAAAATTCAAATTAAACCAAATCAATACTAGTTATTTGGATCACGCTTTATGACATGATTTTTACTTATTTAAATCATTAAATAAAAAATATCATTAAGATAAATTGCTTTTAAGAGCTTTTTTTTTTTATCGTGAGAGCAAAAAGCAAAATCTTTCAATAGTTAAAAAAAATAACAATAATAAAAAAATTATATAAAACCATCTTTTAATTATTTATAATAAAAAAAGCTTATTTTAGATTAGAATTGACTAAAAAATATTAATTAACTTAGCACAGTGAAATATATCTGGTTTTACTTTTTAATATAGTTCTTTGCATGTAATGTATATTTCGAAGTTCGTTTAATTCAATTAATTAACAAAATTCGGGAATGAAGAATGGAATTCATTGATATATATTGTCGCACTTGAATCAACTTAATTGCATAAACATGCAATTGTGTAAATATTTCCCAAAAAAATCTAATTAAACATTTAAAAACTTTAAAAAAACCTTCAATACATAAAGTATCATCTATTTAGTTCATCTCTTCATCAATCACATCATCATCCACTCAATGCAGAAAAAAAATTAGGAAATAATTTTGATTTAAGTAAAAAAAATTGAATCTTAGGATTTTTATTTATTTTTTAGTAATTTCAGAATTTTTTTACAGTCTGCTTTTAACTATAATTGCAGAAAATAAAATTTAAAATGTTTACTGAAGAATAAATATTAATAACAACTAAACTAAAACAAAAAGGTACATAAATGCGATTTTTAGTTTAAAATATAAGAATAGAGAATCACAAGATTAATAAAAGAAATTAAAATTTTAATTAGCTTTTATAAAATTAAAATTTTTTGATTTTTCTGTTACTCTTTCTTGTGACTTACATGTAATTTGTCAACCCAAAGTATTTTATTTTTTGGCCAAAAAAATTTAAATAGGTTATCAAAAACTTTTGTGTGTGTGTTTATAAAGTAGATATGAAAATAATTTGTTAAAATGAATGTAGAATGCAGCAAAATTAAAGATTATAATAATATAGCCAAAAAGTAGAACAAAATTATTAGTAAATAGTTTTGTTACTTCAAATCATTAATGAGTCAAAAAGAGTTTTTTTAAAAAAAGAAATAGTTAGGAATATTTCTTATAAAACTTTTGCATAGGATTTTATCAATATTTAAATATGCCATGCTTTATCCACATTTATCAGGAATTTTATTAGGAATGAGGCAAATGAGGTTTATTTTTTAAATAATTAATAATAATTTTCAAACAAATATATTAAATTTTTGCAAAGAATCTTATCAATAATTAAATATGCTCTGCTTTTTATCACATTCATTAGAAATTTTCATGATAGACAACATAAAGATGTTTATTTTTTATTTATTACGAAAAAATATGTATATGAAATCGTTTTTATTTTATAAAAACATAGAGCAATATACTAACAAAAAAATTTTTTAAATGAATAAATGCACCCATTTAAAAATTGTGTATGTATGTATTTAAAAACAAACGTAAGCATTTATTTCTTAACATTAAGATGCTCGAATCTTTCATTTTCAGTGCGTATAATTTTTTGTACCTTTAACAAATCATTACTATGCAAACAAATATGGTAAATCATGAAATGTTGGGGGGGGGGAATTAAAATTAGGCGAAATATTTTAAATGGTTTTCTTAAAAATATGGTTGCCCCCCCCCCCGCCCCCAAAAAAAGAAAAGAAGTTTTTTTTTATTTTTTATTAAATTATATTATTTAGGTTTTTGTTCATCCGACTTTTAAATTGTACTACGTGAAGAACAGATTTTATTTTGTGGCAATAAAGGCTACATTGAAGATAAATAATATTAGAAGAGAAAAAAATAATATAAATTATGTTGAAGAAAAAAAGATGTTTACATAAAAATTTTAACTCATAGTTCAAAACAGATACGATACGAGATGTCTACATTTAAGTTTATAATTTTTACCAATACACAAGTACACAAACGAATTTTTAAAAAAAAATTTGCATAAATAAATGAACGAATATGGTTTTTATATTTCCAAAACAAATACGAGACGAAATAAGTTAGCTATCAATTTAGTATTTTTATCGATGATCAAGAAAACAAATAAGTATTTATAAATTTTACCGATACCGATAGTAAAATATAGCTTTTATACTCGATAATTTTTGCATTCCATGTTAAGTAGGTTACAAAATCTGTAAATGCTTAGACTATAATTTATAATTATTTTCATTCAAGACGTAAACGAAAGATTATAATATTTAAACTGGAAGAAAAATAACTGTACGAAATCTATTAACATTTAGCTAATAATTTATAATTTTTTATCGATAGTCAGATAAACAAGCATTTATAATTTTCGCCCTATACTTATGTGTCATAAGTAAGCAAAAAAATATAATTTTTACTTTCAAAAAAGAAAAAAGAAAAAAAAGATACTAAATCTGTCAATATTTAGATTATAATTTATTATTTTTTACCGATCTGTAAGTAAACGAAAAAATATGACTTTTATAATCAAAGAAAGATACGAGACGAAATTGTTAATACATAGATTATAATTTATAAATATTATCGACGATAAAAATAACATGCATTTATAATTTTCATCGATACAGAAGTAAACAAAAGAATAAAATTTGAAAAAAAAAGATACGAAATCCGTAAACATTTAGTCTATTATTAATGTATTTTATACGTCCATAAGTAAATAAAAGAATCTAATTTTTATACTCGAAGGAAAATGTGAAAATCTGTTATCATTTAGATTGATAATTAAGTAAACAAAGAAGGTATTCATAATTTATACCAATACAAGAGTAAACAAAAAAATATAATTTTTACACAGGAAATAAGATACGAAATCTGTAAACATTTATTTTAAAATTTCTAATTTTTATCCAGTCACAAGTAAACGAAAGAATGCATATTTTGATACTCGAAGGAAGGTACGATTTTTATTACTGATCAGTTTTTGATTTTAATCGATGATCGAGTACACGAACGAGTATAATTTTTAGAACGAAAATCAAATTGATATGAAGCAGAATACAACATCATTGAAATACTTACTCTTATTAAGGGCTGGGTAAGAACTATTTGTGACATTAGGCATAACTTCCGTTTGTATTCCAAATGTGGCCCCGAAAAGTGCGCGGAAAGATTCGGCGCCATTCCCATCGAAAGGGAAAGGGGCCCCACGCGAGGAAACAGGTTTTGCCCATCCCGAAGACCCCTCCACAAGGTCAAATATTCTTTTCCACTTCCTATCATGCTTCAAAATTTAGTTCCACGCCTGCCCCCCCCCCCCATCCATATCGTTCTTTTTTTTTTTTTTTTTTACCATTTATTTATTCCTTTTCTTCCCTGGAAATTTTGGGGGTGACTTCTTTTCATCGTTCAACCACCTGCAACAGCTAAAGCCATCCCCACCCCCCCTTTAAGTGGTAGGAAAAAAATCCACAACAATGTAATTAGAAAGGTTGAAAAAAAAATGCCTCTCCCATTTTTTTATATAGATTTTTTTTTTTAATATTGGCACTACCCTTCGCCATCGATTAATCAACCTTGAAAAGAATGAGGCTTTCCCGTCCCCTATAACAGCGGTTACATCGGACAAATAAAAAAAATATATTAAAAAAAATTTGCTCTATTCGTAAATAAGGTCTTGTTGAATCCTCAATTTGTAGTGCTTAAAACAACTATGTAATAAATATGCTGATGATTACTTAAAAAAATTCTTGATGAAATGATAATGGTAGACTGCTGAAAAATTTAGAGCGTCTTAATAATATTATCGCACTTCTTTAACAATGACATAAGATACTATGGTTCAACTAGAACGGAACCATGGTTTAATTTAACACCGTATTATGGTTCCATGTTGCACCGTTTTTTCTGAGTGTGTATATTAATTTTACCAAAATCATTACCTAAGTACTTCGGTAAAAATAACTGTGGCGTTCCCATTGAGTCAGAAACACGGTAAATTTATCTTTTTTTTTTTCTCACTATAGTTAAAAAAACAATAACATAATTTTGATGAAAAAGACCAAAACATAAGGTATATAAACCATTCATTTGGTAGTTTTACCTTTCATACAGTAACGGTTTACAAGAAAATCTGTTTTTCAAAATTAAAGTTCTTATTACTACATATTTAGTAAAAAATACAAACTTGAATAGTAAATTTAATTAAATAAATGGTTTTTCTGACCTTCTCTAAGATATCATAATAAAATTACCAAATATGACCACATTTACCAAATTATATCACATACCATAAAACCATGTTTTAATGTTAATTTTATCAAAATCATAACCAAAGCGCTTCGGTGAATATTACCTTGCTTTTTGGTGTTCCTATAGAGTCAGAAACACGGCAAATTTTACCATAGTATATTAATTTTGACCATACTTTTTTTTCTCTGTGTAGTAAATAACGATAATAAAAATCAGAATAAAATTAATATTTTGTACTGACCACTAGTTTAAATATAATTAAATACTTTCCTTTAAGATCTTATTATGTTTTCCGACATATGAACGCGCAGTGATTAAATAACAATGAGTATCTTACTTAATTACTAAACTTCCATAGTTTCCAAAGAAAAAATTATGGAAACTGGGACTAATTTGAAAAAATTTCGCTAGCACAGAAATTGAAAACATTAAAATTTTTACATCCTTGAAAATTTATTATTTCTATTGGTTGATTTATCAAATGATACTTTCAGTCACAAAATATTAGAAATTAATTCTTCGATGTATAATTGTAATTTATTTATACGAATAATTTTAACAATATTATAAAAAAAGTTTAGTAAATATTGCATAAATTGACTGGGAACAACTAAAAATTCTTCACACTTTCACTATTTCTTTTTAATGTGCTTAACTTTGAATTTATTATCGTTTTTTTAAGTGTTAAACAAAATATGCATAAATAATATAGATAATTTTCTGTCTAAGTTAAATAAATAATCTTGTAAATGATCTTATAAAAAGATTTTGAAAAATTATCTAGAAATTAAATCATAAAATTTTCAGTAATTATTTTAAAAATTGCTCTATTTGACATTGTAACGTATATAATCAATCATATGTGTACTAAACAAAATAGATTTTTAAAAAATATTACGAAGTATCAAGACACTGATTCAAAATGCTTTTTACATACTGCAACTTACACAATTATAAGTGGATTCATCGTAAGACTTACTAAACATTTAAACTAGACTTTAAAAAATTGCAAAGTTCCTAAATGCTAAGCAATTAGTTTAAATATTGCGATTTTTAGTACTGTAGTGTACTGAATTATAACTGAACTTGTCACAGTGCATATATGCTAAATTATGAATGCTAAAAAAAAGAAGCCAATTTTAATACTGTAGCTTACACAACCATTAATGAACAAATTTCAATGCTAAATTGTATATAAATATACGTAAAACAATCTTCTATAGTTTGCTTTTTACTTTTTTATATATTATTGTAAAATTACTACATTTCAAATGCCTAAATTCAGCTCATTATCAGTTTGACAATAACCAGGTAAATTTGGAAACGTGTGATATTTTCAAAATAAAAGCAGCGTATGATTACATTTATTTTATAGTAATCACTAGAGAATACGCTCCTCCTACATGTAAGGTAAACATCTAAAAGCTTTAATAGTTTACTTTGTATCGTTAGAGGTTACAAGCAAAATATCTATATTTCAATTGCTTAAAATCAGCCCATTGAGAATGATCAATTTGATAATAAACAGGTAAATTTGAAAAATATATTTTTAATAAAAAAGAAGCGTATGATAACACATCCTCAGTATTCACTAGTTAATAAGCTACTACATATATTGTAAACATCTAATAGCTTCGACAGTTTACTTTGTATCGTTAGAGGTCATAACCAAAATAGCTCTATTTCAATTGCCTAAAATCAGCATTATCAGCTTCACAATGACCAGGTAAATTAAGAAAAGATGCAAAGCTAACATCTAGTAGCTTCAATGGTTTACTTTATATCGTCCGAGGTTGTAAGCAAAATACCTATATTTCAATTACCTAAAATCAGCTATCTATCAATTTGTCTGTAATCAGTTAATTTTGAAAAATATTACACTTTCAAGATAAAAGGATCATATGATAACATCCGTATTCCCTAATATTACGTTACTGCATTGCTAAGTCTTATAACATGTTATATCTTCTACATTTTCTTAATATTTTTTAAATGATATTACAAAATGCGTATTACTTTGATTGCTTAACATTGAATGTCTAAAAAGTCAATGATCATAACAAAATATGACACTATAAGTTACCTAAATATAACTTTTAGTTTAAAAGGAATTAATTCCTATAAATGCTTGCTCACATTCTCTATCAAATATATACAAAATTTATAGACTATATTAAGAAGCTAAATTTTTCACTGTGTATATAGGATGCGAAATAAAGCCTTATAAAGCCTTATAAAGTTAAGTATAGTTTTTAAATAATAACAAAATATCTCAAATTCATTGCATTTTGTTATTATTCTTGTAAAAATTAGTTCACGTTTTCAATTATATTAACACATAATTTGTTGACAATATTAACAAACTATTTTCTCAATGCATGGAAAGCAAAATTGTGCAAAGTACAGTTAAATAATAATATAATATTTTAAACCTATAGCAATATTCATTTTATTCCAGTAAAAACCCTCCCTCGTTTTTTATCATATAAATACAAAATATGAACAAGCTGTACTTTTCACACCATACCGAAAAATTTAAGTGCAAAGTATAGTTTTAACTATAACAAAATGTTTCAAATTCAATGCAATGGCACTATTAACAAATTCAATATTGTACTGATACTATTAATAACGTAATGTTTAATATAAACTAATTATATAATTCTAAAATCACGTTTCGAATACGGTGAGAATTCATAATTTTTTTAACAAAATTAAAAAGCTCGATACATGTATTAGCATCTTTTAAGAATGTCTATATAGTTTTCAATTGATTAAACAATGAAAAATAAATTTAAAAACCACTAATCGAGTATATGGTAAGGAAGCAAGTTACAAATACAAAATAGCATTCCATTCTATTGCTTAAATTGGGTAAAATTATTAAATTAATTATAATAATTATTATATGTTGTTAATAAAAGTATTTAATTTTGTTTTGTTGAATATAAAGAAATTATATTCTTTATATTATTGTTTATAAAACTAGATAGGTGTTCACAAGTCAACGTTTATTATATATATATATATTAATAAAAAATTTTTAATAAGATCTTAATAACAACATTTCATTATAATGCTAGAAAAATTATGTAAACCTAAACTTTTGTTAAGATTTATGATGCTACTGATTCCATTCCATTCCAGTAGAGATGAACATTCCATTCCAAAAATTAATGTAAAAAATTATATTTAATTAAATAGTTAAAGTTTTTTCTTTTATGCTGTTAATATCACCATTTTATTTCAAATTTTAATTATAAAGAAATTTTACAAATCTAATTATTTTGTTAGGGTCTTCGTTGTATGCTGTTATTAACAACATTCTAATCCAACATTTAGAAAAAAAGAAATTATAATAAGTGGAGTTTTAGTTAAGTTTTACATTATAATAAAATGTTAATGATAACAGTATTCAATTTTATTTTTAACACAAAAGAAAAGTAAATCTTAAATTTAATTTTGGTTCTTACTATAGGTTGTTAAGAGAACGCTTTATTGCGAGAGAAATCCTTGCTTGCAAATTCTCTTTCATTTTTATATGCAATTTAAAATTTAGAGTATAGAAAAAATGAGTTCAATAAACCATAAAGTTTCAATGCTGAAAAAAATTTCTACGATCAAAATACAAACAAACTATGACAGGATTACACATTGAAGAAGTAATAATTCAGAATAAGAAGTCAATAATTTGTTTGCATTTTTATAGTTTGAAAACATTTTATCAAAACTGTTAGAATTTTCATTCTGAAATATAGTAAATTAACCGGCAGCAGTTTGTCCATCCAATTAACCGTAAAGTTTACGGCAAAGAATATTTTTTATCCTTATGGTTTTGAAACCAATTGTATGATTGAAAAACATGAATACAAGCCTATACGGTGTTTTAACCATTTACAACTAATATGGTTTCAAAATTGTAATTGTGTTGAAGCTTAACTAGGATAGATCATTAAATATCATTTCAGCAGTTTTATGGTGCTGCCATCTATGCGAAAATTAGAGCATTGTATTCGAATAGCCCATGGTCACAATTTAGGGAGTGCAGGATTTTGAAAACTTTTCATGAGTTAAAGGGAATGAGGGAAAATTTGTGGTGTCCAGGGTTGAGCCCCCGTTCTGTCGGTCATGCGATTGACAGATAAGCCCTCTCGGCTGTAATGAACAACTGGCTTCATAAAGTGGACCTAGTTGGTGCAATAAAATTCTGGTTGTTTAACCGTATTAAGTAAATTCAGTTAATAAACGGGGTTTTTTTTCGCAGTTAACAGTTTGAATACCATCTTATTTATGGTTAATTGGCTGATTTGTTTGAATATAGTAAAATAACAATTAAAAAATTGTTATTTAACCATTTCTTTCTGAGAAAATCAGAGCAGGCCTACAAATATTAGTACGCCATGCTTTTAACAACAGGAAACAAAGAAAGAAGAATTTAATGTTTTAAACTAATAAAGAACATGTGTCGGTGAATGCAGATCGTCAGTTGTCCAAAAATATATGAAGATAAGTTACACCTTGTGTAACTTATGAATAAAGTAAAACAATGTGAATAAGTAAAGAAATGGACAGTACTCATTTTTGTGCTTTATTCACATTACTTCATTCAAAATTTCTCTATATTTAACATTAGGAGACTATTTATGGAACAATAATAAATACATTATTAATACTTTTAATACGACTGATTCTGGAACTTTAAACAATTAAGTATCACGATTCAATAAATATAGTTCGTGACTGGCATGAATTTTGAATTTATTTCTGTACCCAGTTGTAGAATTTGCAGAGTCAATCTGCAGCACTATCTTTAAAAATTCAAGTTTGTCTGCGATTTTAATGCAGTCAGGCATAGCTTTTATCTTAAAAATTTACCTTATCTTAACATAATTTCCATATATTAAATATAATAAAGTTTTATGTTAGAACTTTATGTTGCTTAGATTTAATTTGAATTTTTCACAATCGTATTTTAGCTTTGGCGAAAAGGTGAAAAAAAATAGAGGCTTATATTAAGCCCAATTAAGAAATTAAAAAGAAAGGATGTACTTGCAGATGTTAATATTAAAATAATCCCTTTTCATTTTATAAAGGAAAAAACATACTATGGAATTCTATTTTGTGCCCATTTAAAGTTTCTTCAAGCGAAATTAATTAGCATACCATCAGAGGCACTTTTGCAGACAAATAAAACTATAACTAGCGGAAAAATTAGGTTTTTTTCTCCAGTATCAAATTTAAAGATCAGTATCTTATTTTTCATAAATTACGATAGTGGTGGTAGAAAGTAATCTGCCGTGTTGAAGGGTTTCAGTTACTGGATTTCTGAAAATGTGAAGACAGAATTTCTCTATATTACTTACATAAGGATACTACATTCTAAAAAGATAAGTCATTCATAGATTCTTACTTTAATAAATATATTCCAATCTAAATAGAAACGTTAATAGATATTGATAGTCCATTAACGTCAATTGATATTGCAAATCTACCAACGTTCTTTCTTCCTCATCACCATCACAATCAACCTTACATTTAACATTAATATCACCATTAGAAAATATAATAGGAATTTAATACTAACTGAGCGTTGAGAACCGTTTTCAATATATATTATGCTTATATTATATGAATTTCGGTGGATTTCGTATATAAAAAAATAACACGTAGAGAAAAAATGGAATGAAAAAGTTAAAAAACACAAAGCTGAGAGTTTAATAAGTTTATAATAAAAGCAGAGATCAAAAATGAAGTAGGGAAAATCATTTCATGTCAATTATTAGGTGCCAAATAATTACGATTGATGCCTAATATTGCATTAGTTCAGTATTTCTTTAAAAAAAATGTTAAGACAGAATTTATCTATATACTTCTAACATAAGGACACTACATTAAAAAAATTATAAGATAAATCATTCATAGATTCTAACTTTAATAAACATATTTTAAATTTAACAGAAACGCTGATAGATACTACTAGTCTATAAACGTTAGTTTCTTTCTCATTTATACATCAACATCACAAACAAGAATACGAAGGCAATACTAACTGAGCAGTGAGAAACTTTTTAAATTTATATTATGTTTACATCATATGAATTTCGGTGGATCTCGAATATGAAAAATAATAAGTAAAAGAACAAGAATGAAAAAAAATGAGAAACACCAAATTAAGGTTTCTATACTGTCTGAGATTGAGCATTGAATAAGCTCGTAATAAAACCAGAGGCCAAAACCGAATGAGGAAGAAAAAAATTATTTAATGGCGTCTATTAAAACTAAAAAGGTCCTTCAGAATTAAGAAGAAAAAATAGAAAATCAAACAGCTGTTACGTCGTGACTCGGAATTACTTTACATAGCTAGTTGCAAATCATTTTTGACATTCATTAGCATAAAAGAAGTTGTTTATAAAATGAATTAATCTTTTTTTTTTTACTATATATTTTTTTAGATTAAGGAGATTGCAGAACTGGACATGTGATGGTTTGTTATAAAATAAAGGCCTTCTTTGATACAAAGGATAACTTTCAGACGAAAAAATTAACATGATTTTATCACATGAGGATTTAATAGCTTTTATAGGAATCAATACAATTGAAGTTGAATATTTTTGTTTTTGTGGTTCTATACTGAAGCACATTTAAAGGGTCCATGTCCAAATACAGAATAAAAGAAACATATATAGATATTCAGAAGAACAAATGCGTAGCGTTGGGGATCACAAGGGGGGCACGCGAATCAATAATTCTCAAAACTTCAGAATTTTTTAAAAGTCATAACTTTTTTTAAACACAAAAAAAATTACTTAATAAAAAATTAATAACTTTAGGTAGTTTATCAATAATTTGAGGAAACAATTCTATGTTTATCACTTTTATGTAAGTGGTATCTTAAACATTTAATGATTTTTTTAAAAACTTATTTTGATTATTATTTAACGATTTCAACAATAGTTTATAATTGTGGTTACTAGTTATTTATTTCTTATTAACATTGTGTAATAATTTTCAGAGACACTGTTTACTTTCTGTAATTGTGGAAAGTTTTAAGTATCGTTTTAACTTAGGTTTGTGTTAAAACATTGAAGAACTTTCAGCTGGTTTGGAATTCTAAATTTATATTCCGATTTGTTCCAAGTATAAATTTCTAGGTATAATTTGATAAAATACTTATGTTTAATATCTTTATAATTTTTAACCAATTAGTTCAATTTCATACACACGGAATTTCGGCATATTTCGTGTTTTAAACTATTTTATTTGATAACAATATAAACTTTATTTATAAATAAAAATACAAAAAACTTTGAAAGACCTAGCACCAGACTTTGAAGACCGGATTGCAGAAAAATGCATAAAAATATGGCACATTATTGCACTTAGTAAAAATGTTATTCTCTTATATTTTAGGAAAATCCCATATTATTAAATTATATTGTCAAATAATAAATAACGTACATTATTATGATGGATATGATTTTCTCTCTTAAGTTTCGAGTAATAATTAAAAACGAATTATATCTGTGTGAAAGCTAATATAAGTTTTGGACATCAAGGGTAGTCAGATCATATCACTAATATCAAGCTTAGACTAATTATTAAAACCACTTTTTTATTAAAAATGTATTTTGTGAGAATTAGGATTTTCAATAAAATGAAACATAATTTCTATATGAACACCTTCCTAATATTTATAGTAAATATTAGAAAAATCTCGCAATATAAAGTATAATAAAATCAATACAACATAAAAAAAAAAAATTATAATTAATTGTTATAAAACACGCTCAGAAACCGAGGAAATCGAATTTTTATATTATCGTTCCATGAAATAGAATTATACACCAATCTCAACCTTTTACAGGAAGTATTTACAAAATGAAAAATTTTCCCAAGGATTTTTTAATTTTAAGAAAATAAAGTTCAAACATGCCACGGTTTTACAATATGCTCTGAATACATTACTGTATCCGTGATGTCAAACAAAAGCTTTTAATTATTGCCAATGTAATAGTCATTAACTTATATGTTAAATACAGAAAATAACTCCTAAAGACATTTATATATAGAGAGAGAGAGAGATTTTGTTTTTGTGTGTGTTTTTCACTCAGAGTTTCAATTTTAATGTATTTATTTTATTTTATAACTGTCGTTGAACAGCAGAGCCAACTTTACCAGATTACGGCTTACCAAAATGACCAGATTATTGCTACTATTGTTCAACTCCATAGCCTTGTAATTTTGAACCCAATCCAGAAGACAAGGACACTCCTGGATCAAGTATTATGAGAAATTTGCCTTCATGGAGGACTTTTGTAATGGAACCAACCCACATTTACGTTACAAGAAGAGGAAAAACTACGAAAACTCTACGCAGTTAGCCTGACGGCAAGGGGACTCTAACCCATGATCCGTCTACTACTGAGGATATTTTACGTCAGCATTGTGGTCGGATGCGGAATTCGTACCGACCAGCCTTCGTTGGGATTCAAACCTGGTTCGAATTGAACGCTCTATCCCATGAGCCAACACGGCTCTAATTCTAAAAAATAAAAATAAACAAACAAATAAAAATAAAATAAAAAAAGAACCGCGTGCCATTTAAGAAATTTCTTTCGCGTTACGCTTATTCAGAAGAAGTTTTAAATAAGTCCTGAAAAGTTAAATATCAAGATTGACTAATAGGGATCAAGCTTTTATTTGATTACCTTGTTCTGAAACTAAAGTATATCTGTTAATGTAGCATTTTCCACTTTGATTAGCTTAATTCATAACACAAATTAGTCCTTTCAACACTTGGACAAAAAGAAAATTTACAATTCAATTGCTTTTAGCAATTTAGTAAGGATTTTCTTTCTGATAAATTAGTGATTGGAATCCAGAATCATCTTTTCACCGAATAACTAACACGAACAGGGCCTAAGAAGCCCACAAATAATCATTCTGAGAAATTCGGCATACTTGCCAACTTTTGTTCTTTCCCAGAATGATGGATGAAGTGACAGAAAAATCGAATAGAAAAATAAATTTTACGCAAAGTTATTTTTATATTTTACAGGAGCTTACTCGTTGTAAAAAATGTCTGTATTTTAAAAATAAATAAAAAATTCGTGTATTTAAAGTTTTAAAGCCGTTTTCTTGTCGAAACGGCTTTTCTCCGTTTTTCACTCTCATTACAAAAGGATTAAAACCATCAGTTGAAATTTTAGTTTTGCCCCGCAGATCCGTAGTATGACTTTACCTTTACACCAGTCATTTGTTCTTACTTTTTAGTAATTAATTTACGGTTTAGAACGTCGTATAACTAAAACTGCGATTCAACTTTATTGTCAAATTGATACAATATGGAAGCGAAATTCCCACTCTCACAATTCCGATGACAATTTCTTCATAACAAAACACTATAGCCGAAATGGCTCAGGGGAGAGAGAGCGCCTCCCAATAACGAGAACCAGGTTCGAATCCCAACGATGACAATACGATACAAATTCTGCAAACATAAATTATTCACATATTGTGCGACTTTTTCCCATATGGTGAAAGTCTGACGAGACAACAGATTTATTTTTGTTGAAAAAACTTGTTTAGTTACGGTAAAAAACAGTCTGATTACGAATATCCTTCGCAATTTTTACAGGAAAACTTGTTCTTGTATGGTAAAAAATTGTCGAAGTTACGGATTTACTTTCAATTTTACGGTTTTACGCAACCAACACAGGTGCCGATTAAAACCGTAAATTTTACGGGATTTTTTTAACAATGTAGCATTACCTGACTATAGTGCAATTTTATACAGATTTAATGTCTTCATGTGTAGTGGTGGTTAAAATAATTATAAATTAAATTTATAAATCCAATTATAAAATAGAAAAACTAAAAGTTTTACTATCGCTTTAAAGGTAAAAATAATATCTTTCCGAAAATCCGGAAGAATTGGAAGGTAGGATACGGGTAAAGTTAAGAAAATTATAATAACCACTATGAAATTTTAATTTCGGACGAAAGATTTGACCAACATGAAATGCTTAATAACATAGCATAAAATTAAATAAAAATTTATTTTACAAATTTTGAAACTAATACATATTAAAATCAATGAGCACAAGTGCCCCTTTTCCCATAATAGTAAAAAAAGAAATTTCGTAGTGTGCCAGATTCCATTCTAACACTTTCTAAATTAAAGTAGCTATACTGTAAGAAATTCAGGATCAAATTATGGTAAGAAGTGCTGATACTTTTTACCGTGAAATCACTGAATAATTCTACTTAATTATGGTATGATATTTTAAGAAAAAAAAATGGATTATACCGTAAAATGGATTTTACGGATGATGCGCCGAAGTGTCGGTATAAAGTACGGGCAGCGTAAAAATTAAATAAATTAACATTTATTCCCTAATAAAAAATGAATTTTAACTTAATTAAATAAAAAATATTCAGTGATAACATAATAAGATCATAATATAAATGTTCTGCTTAGACACAGCACAAAACTGAAAAAAAAATAATAACATTTAAAAAAAAAAAATTAAAAAAAATTAGCCCGTTACTTTCAAATCAAAAGATCAAAATCATGAGTTTTTTAATCACCTTCAAAGAAACTTCGCCAACTTTAAACACAACAAATATATATATATAAATATAACAAACAATATTTATCTTAATGTAAGTTTTCAAAATAAACTCTTATACTTGAAATAATTGTCTTTAGAATTAATAACATATTTAGGAGAACCAACATGATTTTGTTTCACCGTACGGTTTCAACTATAAAGAATGTGCCTATTTACTATAAGTTTAAATTCGAAAAATAAATTACTTCTTCGCGAAAACTGTAATTTTAAATATTTCATAGAATTCCCAATCGTGATTATAGTAACTGCAGAATAACTCATTTCAAAATATGTTTTTAGAGTCTTAATATCACGAAAACTTCTACAAAAATTGAAAGCTAGATAAATAATGGATATATTTCAGCAAAAGCATTAAACAACTTTCTTGCAATAGAAGGGAAAAACTATTAAATAAAATGGTTTGAAATTTGGTCGGAAAATGTTTTAGACAAAGCTATTTTCAAATAAAAAATCGATAGAAAAAATACGTTTTGAGGAGAATAATTTAAAACTAAAAGCAGCAAAAATTGAAGCATTTTTTTCAATCAAATCCTCTAAAATATTTAGTTGATTATAACTTTATAATCATATTTGGCAAATGACACAATTAAGAAAGATTTTTATAGATATCAGCGGACAATTTTCCATATTTTGTCAGTAAAGCTTTGAGTTAATGATTGATGGGGAAAAAAATAGAACGAAATTATTTGAAAACCAATTGCTTCATTAAATAATTTTTAAAGAAATTTTTTGCTCACGTAAGAAAACTAATTTCAGTACATATAAGTAATGAAATTAAAGGAAACAAAAATTTTTGTAGATTAAATGCTCTCATAAATTAAAAAACAAATGAATAAATGCAAGTGCGACTCCAGACTTATATATCTTATTTGATCAGATAAAGCCGGAAATAAAATTTGAGCATTTTTAACAAGTTCATTCGATTCAGATTAATCATATCGCTTTTGTGATCTGAGTAATTGATTCGTATACAGTAACTTGATAACAATTAAAAAAAAATTGATAACAAAATAATTATAATAATAATGAATTGCTTATCCCATGCGTTTGATTTAAATTTTTGAATCAACGGATTTAATACTAAACAATGGATTCTAATCTACTGATTAGTATCAGTGGTTTAACATTAGCAATGAGCGGTTCAAATGAATGGTTGAAATTTATATGAATTCAAATAAATTGAAACGAATTCGAGTCGGCAGATTCAAATACTTCTACTTGAGAAGCAAATTTTTTAAAAATGTCTTTCGCAGTTTTTGAATTTATGGAAAAAACATTTCTAAAAAAAAATTACAAACGCTTGTAACTATAACACGTTGCGTTCAAGAAGAAAAGACATATAAAGTTTATTTATAATTACTACAGCACGGTGTAAAAATTATCACACTAGACGGCAATGATATTTCTGGTAAAAAAAAAACAAAATAAATAAATAAAAAGAAACGTAATTTTGCTTGATAAAATTAAAATAAACGGTATTTAAACCATTCATTTGGTAATTTTTCTGTTCATATGGTAACGGTTTACCGGAAATTATTGCATTCGAAACTATATTTCTTATTACCACACATTTAGTAAAAACTGAAAAGTAAATTTTAACCGAGCAAATGGTTTTTATACCATGCTCTAAGGAATGAGGATAAAATTACCGAATTTTACAACATATAAATATTTTTATCACATATTATAAAACAATATTTAATTGTCAATTTTAGCAAGATCATTAGCGAAGCGCTTCGGTAAAAATTACCCAGGTGCAGGAAATATGGTCAATTTTACCATATTCTGGCAGTTTTGACCATACTTTTTTTCTTAGTCTTTCTTTCTGTTTGCCTTATCAGGCTTTAAAAACTGTTATTAAGATTATAAAAGTTATAAAAGCCTGAAAGCGGTATAGATAATGTTATAAGTGGTGTCCCAATTTATAATTTTCAAACAAATTAAATTATTTTCCTAATTTTCTTTAAAAAATAATAGCATTAACGCAAGAAAAACTTTTTGACCACAGAAAGCCCTAGCCGTAAATATAAATCTTTAGATCTATAATTATGCATTAGTTATTCCTCCCTAAATTATGGAAATTTGAAATTCTGAACAAGTTATTCTTGCAAAAACTTGTTGAATATAATTTGACTTCCGGTTTACGCAAATGTTGTATTGCAATTGTGTTCTTTTTCCAGAACTTTGTAGATGTAACACTAATTATACAAATGTTGATTATACAAATGTTAATTATACAGATGTTAATTACACAAATGTTACAAGTCCAAATGGGTTATTCTTCTTAGATGTTAATAATAAAATTTGCTGCAATTTTATGCAATGTTGCAATTTCAAATTTATTATTATTCTAACTTGATGATAATGCTATAAATTTATCCCCCCCTTTTTATACAAATGTTTGAATTCCAAATGTATTTTCCTTTAAGAAACAAGATGATACTGTCATAACCTTATCGCTACTTCATACAAATGTTGTAATTCTAAGAATGTTATTCTTCTAACTTGTTGAGAATGCTATAGCCGCCATTTTCTACAAATGTTGGAATTCCAAATTTGTCATTCTTTAAAAAGCTACTATACACAAATGTTTTAAGTCCAAAAGTGTAAAAAGAATAATAAAATATAATGTTACCACTATTTTAAACATTTAAAAAAAAAAATAATTGCGAATCAAATTCGAAGAAACAAATTTAACTTACATTAGCGATGCAATATGTTCAGAAGGAAACTGAAAATAAAAGAGAGAATATTCATTACACAAAAATACTAATGACTAAATACTAACATCAAAATTAATTTTTTAACAACATCCAAAACACATGAAAAAAATAATACTTGTCTAATATCCGAAGAAAATTCTTTTTCATCGTATCGAATTTCGAAGTCTATATTATTAACATAACCCAAGTAATGCCCTCAACTGATGGTCAGCCAAAGTTCCACGTGGTCCACGAGGGAAGTTGTGGATTATTAAAAAAAATATATTTAACATCATCAATAAAAAAAGCATATGCTATCAACTCTAAATTTTAATCAAAAGATAGATTTAAGGATATAAAGTAAATAAATAAAATATACAATAAATTTTTGTTCAAGAATATCGAAAAAACACGAGAGAGACCAAATACGTACAGTAGACACATGTATATAAATATCACGTTAAACCTATTCCACTTTTAAAATATTTCTTAGTAAAATTATTTTAAATAAAATATACTTTTTTTAATGCTTTATATAATCGCCAAAGCATAACGTCTTGTATTTATTTTTGTCTGTATTTATTGGTTTAACAAATTTTATTTTGGGAATACAGATACAGGCGCACACTAGTCGGAATTTAAAAAAAAAAAAAATTAAAAAAATAAAAAAAGCCAAAATTTCAAGTGCTTTAATCCTTATGAGTTTGAGGGGTCACTGATTACGAATTAGGAGTCATATTTGAAAAATGTAAATTGGTTAATCCAATATGGCAATGAAAATAAAGATTAAATTGGCGATAATTTTCACAAATTACGTATTATATTATAATATATTAAAATCTGAATGATTGCTTTACAATAATTGCTGTTTCTTTGGCATAAAATTATTATGGGCTGTGGCTGGTGGTTTCCCTGCCTGATGACCCCAGGACTCCTGGAGTGCGGGGTAGTTACTTTTCGTAGAGGCCACTGAAAAGTTGAAACCCCGCTTAGCGAGTCCGCTGGCCTTGGTCCCATATGACCAAACTATTTTATCTATGAAAGTTGAAATTCACTAAAATATATGCACTATAAAGAATTCTGTTTGCATACGCCAGTGCCCTAGTTTCTCACGTTCAACATTTATTTCTTTAAATTAAATGTTTATTTCGAATCAAATTTGATTGGTAAATAGTATGAAAAATCTCGTATGATTTTATTTCCCCATATGATTCTATTCTCGTATGATTCTATTCTCTATTTCCCTATAATAGATGTAGATCTATTAGAGAACATTAAATTCGGTATTAATCATTTATTTAAACAGCATTTAAAATTAAAGATATAATGTTATAACAAATTTGATGAGTTCACAACTGTAAATTAATATTTTGCATACCAAACTGACGGATATATGAAATACAATATATCAGAAAAAATATTTTATGGAAAAATAATATTTTTATGACTTTTTTTGATTTGATGCTAATGACAAGCAACAAAATTTGAAAATTAATGTAAGACAACTGGATCCAACCATGTGATTTTCGGACCTTATACTGATAACAATAGAAAATAGTGACAAACACCATCATTGGATTTTTATACATAGTTAGAAATAAAATATTTGAATTCATATGTCAGTGTTTTTATTATTACTAAAAATAATCATAGTTGATATAGATGGAGCAGTTTGGATAGTAAAGATAAAAAATATTGAAAATTATATATTATTCTTTCGAAAAATTTACTTACAATTTAATTTTTAAAAAATATATATATTTATTATGCATTACTGTACAAAAGAATAAAGCAATAGTACTACTTGAATTGTTTATTTAAAAAAAAAAAAAAAAAAATATATATATATATATATATATATATATATATATATATATATAATAATTATCGTTATATTTTTAATAGATTGGATGAGAAAATCTACTAATATAACTACTCTAAATATAATGAATTCAATTTCTGTGTGCAGCGAATTAAAATTGTTTTTCAGAAATCAATTAATATACGAGAACCATACGAGAGAGATAATACACATTAATATACGAGAACCATAAAATATTGCCATATTGTTACAAACACCAATGATACTTAATTAATTTTGATAATAAGTAAAAATTAAATTTTAAAAAAAAGTAGTTAATTAAAAAGTGGAAAAAAGTGCTTATTGATCTATTTATTTTTTATTATTAACGCCAATGACATTTAATTAATTTGAGTAATAGGTAAGGGTGAGGGACCTTGGACATTTTATACGAATTGTCAGAGAACCACATTTAATATAATTTCAACTCATGAAGTATTTCTTCAACAATGATTAGAACTTTTACCAGCATTCTTGTTTATATCTGGATTTACAAAGTTGTTTAATTTTTCCATAATAAGTTTTTTTTATATATATATTTTTTATTTATTTGAAAAGAAGGTTGTTTTTGTCCACTTCCCGGCACTAGCAGGAACTAATTTGATAATTTATTAAATAATCGTTTATTGCAACTCAAAAGGTATACCTTTTAAGCCAAAATGAAATTAATTTCAATCTAATCCTTTTTGGAGAATAAATACTGACATACTTTAATTAAAATGCTATTTTTCTATAAAGCATTTCACTATATTAAGAAAGTTATTTTGGAAGGAAATTGATTTATCTGAAAACCAGTATTTAATTTTGATTTAGTTGAAAAACAGTTAGAAATTTGTTTTTAATTTTATCAAAAAATTTGACATGCTAACTTTAAATATGCATCGAAATGAAGTCCTGGTATTGACAATGGAAGTTTGATAACTATTCTTTCTCTTGAAATTTGAGAAATGTCTCTTTTTCAGAACAAAATAGAAATGTATGATTAGAAGAACTTTGTCCCACTTTTTGTTTTTTTTTTCCCCTTTTCAAAATTTAACATCTTCTTATCTATAAAACACTTCAAATCTACAACACTGTTTCTTTTCTTCTTTTTTTCCCTTTAAAAAAATTAATAAATAAAAAAACAGACGAGCACTAAGTCGTTAACACTTATTAATCAGCGCTGTCAGGACGTTTCAAGTCTAATTCTCTCAATAATATCATTATAATTCAGAAAAGAAATAAGATCACATTTGTTAAATTTATGATCAATTTATATATTTTTTCCATTGTTGGTTGAATGTGGCCAGTGTGAGACGTCTAAACTAGTGTCACAAAGATATGTGTGATGCTTAAATGCTGGTTAACTAAAACTATCCACAGAGAAAAAGTTAATACCAAAGCAGGTTAAAAAAAAGAATATATTTTATAACATATTATCACCTTTTTTTGAAATACTTAAAATAAAACAAAAGGGTTGTCACTCAAATCTGAAAAAAAAATTCCCTGTGTTTTCCCTGTCATGTACATATAATACAAAAAATATATTAAGAGGAAAGACACAACCACTGTGCTCCTTAGTGACCTATATTAGTCTAGCTATACTAGTTTTAATTGCTGGAAAAACTTAAAGAAATAACTTACAGATTAACATACTTAACACAAATAATGCTACAGTGAATGAAATAGTTTAGTAAGGTTGGAATATCATCCTTAAATATCCCATAAATTGCGCTTTGAATGGTCACCACGTTTAAAAGACAAAAATTAGAGATAAAATTCCCTGTGTTTTCCCATTTTGTAAGGAAAAACTCACAATTCCCTGCATCATCCCTGTTATTTCAGGGGATTTTTAAATTCCCTGTATTTTCCAGTGTTTCCCTATTCTCACTGTGGAGTGCCAACCCTGAATAAGTTTATAAAAAGGTCAAGAGCAAATTTAAAAGTTTCTTTTTTCCCCTTAAAAATCTTCTTTTACAGATTTCAACTAAAGTATTCACAGTGTTTTATGCTACTGTAAAACATATACATTAGTGTTGCCAGTCCACTATAACTCACAGCTAAAGTTTGACTTATAAATAATAAAATTATTCAAGAAGTCCACTCGAGTGTCCACCGTAGTCTCCCTTTTACCCTATTATCTTAATAGTATTTTTTTTTTTTAAATAAAAAGGTACTAAATATACAAGTATTGGTACCATTATACCTTTTATAAGTATTATATGAAAATAGGTTTTTAATGGCCAACAGAAAAGAATAAGTAAAGGAGAAAATTGTTAACTATAGTAATTTTTTACTATAGTTGACCTCGAGCAATACAATTATGCAGAATGATATTGAGTATAATTAATCTTTACTTCGAGGAGATGAACCTGCTTTGCTTAATCTGATAACATTAAGTCAATGGAAAAGGCAATTATAATATTTAAAAAAAGAAAAAAAAGAAAAAATGGATTTGGAATTTTTTTAAACAAATTTTTATACTATTTGTTCAAATAACTTATTGAACTTATTTTGGATTATTATTATTTTTGATACTCTCCTGCATGTTCGAATCAATATTTTCCGGTTTAACGAAATTAATAAGTTTTCGGAAAACAACTTTTATAAAACCAATGTAGGACAGAACGAGGATACTACTAGAGCACTTAAAAAAAAAAAATTATAAAATAATTTTATCGAATATTTTTATTTTTTATTCATTACTTTTCCTTCTAAATTTTCCATTTAATTGCTAATATTTTTATTGCTGATATTAATTCAACAAATTCAATATACAGTGTTCTCCATAAGCGTTTTTAGAAAGGCAGCCCGCCCTTTGATGCGTCCTCTTTTATCTTTTTTTTCCCTTCAATAAGTCGCTATCCTTTAAAAACCCTGTCTATTTATTCGTATTCAATTTTTTTTTTTTATTAATTCATTCTTTAAATAATTACTACACACCGGTAAAATTATCTGCGTTTATAGGCTTAATCTATTACAAATATTAATTTTGTTAGAATTATTCTCAACTGGTTAAATTTTTATAAGTTTTCCTTTTTTCGGGGGGGAGGGATAGATAAAAAAATTTTTTAAAGTGATTTTAAGATTTAAAATCATTTTTTAAATGTACCTTTAAATGTTCATTGTCTCATAATTTTTAGTTTAAATAACATAAAAAAGTTTTCAAGTCGCATATCAGTTAATCATTTTTTCAGTTTACTTTTTTTGAAAAAATTTGTACACAGTGATTTGTCTTTAAGAATGTTTTTTAATTATTTTATACTTTAACTACAAATTTTTCTCTTATTTTGATAATGAGCGAGTATTACTTTCTAAAATATACACATAGTATAATATAAGAAAATAATGTAAAAATGTTTGACAATCAAATTCAGTTTTTAAATAATATTACATATTTGATTAATATTTACGGTGTTAAGTGAGTGCCATTTTCTATGAGGAAGCACCTTTTTTATTCCTAGGGAGAACTCTGCAATATATGTGCACTACAAATGATATAGCACACTAATTGCAGGTACATATATTTTATTTGCAAAAGAACATACTCAATAAAAGCGGATTCAATCTTTTAAAGAGATATATATGTTTTTGGCTTAATCTGATTACGTTATATTTAAATGCAATCACACAAACATTAAAATATACGTATGTAATAATTTTAGGAAATGTCATTCATAATCAGGAATTAAAATGACATCTCTAAAAAACGAAAAAGAATGTCGAACTTCGAACACAAATGCAACTTCTTAGGCTTAGCTAAGCCTGCAATCTGGCTCCCTTGGAATCCCAATCCTTTACGATAAATTTGCCGGGAGGGGAAAAAAAGAAGAAGAAAGCAGCCTCCCTCGACATTTTTTTTCCTTTTTATTTTCCCTCTTTTTTTGCTTTTCTTCTTAATTTTTTATTTTTATTTTAAACGTCTTGGAAAGGTGCCAAGGAACATCGCTGTTGGAGGGAGTTGCAGTGGGGGTAGGCACTGCTTTGGTCAACATCTTTTTGCACAGCTGGGTTGGAGAGTAGGGAGGCAGAGCAGCTTGAACTACTTAAATGGATGAGAAATTAAATAAAAGAAAGGGGGAAAATCAGAAATAATAGCCAACACACTACCTAAACTACGTTATAGGCCTTAAGAATTGAAAATGTCAGTTTAGATTTAACGGTACTGCTTATGCAATGCAAGGTGGAAAAGGTAGACAGTTTGAAAAGAAATTGAAGAAATTCTGTTTTGAATTGTTTTAGAGGTTTATTTATAAAGTTATAGTAAAATACATTCTTTGAAGAACATTATGAGTAGAATTTTGTATGTAATATTGAAGCACGTAATTCATGATAAGAAAGTGTAAAAACTGAAAAGAAATTGAAAATTGTTCTGATGTAATGTTAAAAAATAAAATCACTCGTTAAAATAGGGTGCCCAAAAATCCGGACTGAAATTTAAGTCAGTTGAAATTTGAAGAACTATACTTAGTGTGGAAATAAATGAAAATGTTAAAACAAATATAGCAAAATTATATCAATAAAATTTAGATCTTTTTACAAAGTTTAATTCCTCGCGCTTCCATTTAATAAATAAAGAGCATATTATGCTTAATAAAAAAAAACACAGCATTATATAAATAAAAGAGCACGAATATTATTTCTTTTTGATTGTCACTTAATTTACAGAATCCTGAGATTAAGAAAGCAAAAAAAGAACAGTTCTGAGAGTACAGCACTGCTTTTATTAAAAAAAATTAATAACAAATACCCTCTTGCTAACGACTGGTACATTGCGTGGTCTTGAATAATGTAAGCTCCTCATTCACAAGGGTAACATTCCTATGGGTTTGAATTCTGACCTATTGCAAGATGCATGCATCAATTTAAGAAAGATGTCAATATTTCGAGAGAAAAAAAAACATTTAAAAATGTTTACTATTTATTATGTGTTAGTTATCATGTGTTAGTTACTATTTTTTATTGAAATGAAACCAGTATTGGCAATACGCGTTAAATTTTTAAGAAACACCCTCAAATAAAAACAAATATAGGATATTAATTATATTTTCAACTAATAATTAAATAAAAGCATTTTTATAAATGTTAGTAATTTTTATTTTTAAGAAAAATGCAAATATTTCGATAATTAAATTTTAAAACATAACGAATAGTAGATGTTAGGTTTTACGAATTCAAGCATTATTTACTATAGTAATTAATACTTATTTACAAAATTATCCATCAAATGTCCGCTTTTTAAATACTAAACCTAACTTTCAAACACTTTAAATATGAATAATTTTAAAATTTAAAACGTGCTTTTCTGCATGATTGCTTTTATAAAGTATACGAACCACTCATTTGCAAGCTATTCTATTTTGACTTTCTGAAAACACTGACGTATTTTCTAAAAAATATATGCATGTCATTAATTACCATTATTACTACAGTTATTTCGCATGTTCTCACTACATTTAAATCATACCGAAAAATTAAATTTACCATTTAACATGTTTTTTTCTCCCCTTAATTCTTATCTTTGACATGTGCAAACCCAGAAACAATCGAAGATATTACTCGAATTTATTTCTTAAAATATTCGAAAATATTTCTTGAGTCAAAAATTTTGGATACATTTATGTTTGGTCTATGACATTTGTACCTTCAAAAATTCTTTCTATGCTTACTTTTTGAAGAAAAAAAATGCCCTATGTTAAACATAAATTTTCTAAAGCACACATGCAAAATCGATACGAAGAAAACAGTACGAAAAAAATTTATTTAAAAATAATATATTAAAGATTTATTATCACAAAGCAGAACTCCTAGAAACTTTGAAGAGCCTTGCAGCATAGTCATAAACAATATTTAAGAGCTTAACTAACATCGAGTTTTTGTAATAATGATGTCTTAATTGCAATATCCATCTGCTTGCACTGGTTAGTGTAATCAGCCGCTTACTATTATCAAAGTTCGAAGAACAAAATTATTTTCCATAATAACATTGAATTTTGTTCAGTTATAACAACGTGATAACTCATCGGAATTCGCTATAACTGAAATAAAAATGAATAAAAATAGTTTCACATTCTTAGATAAGGTTTCTAAATGCCATTTAAATTATATTAAATTGCATAAATTTACCTTCGTGGGTCTCATTCGATATTTATAACTGGAAAAACGACAAAATTTTATATAATTTCAGATGAAAGTAGATTTTTTGTAGGTGGAACATACTGAGAAAAAAAGTATGGTCAAAACTATCAGAATATGGTAAAATTTGCCGTGTTTCTGGTTCTATGTAAATCTTAAAAAGCACGGTAATTGTTACCAAAGAGCTTTGATAAAGATTTTGGTGAAATTGACAATAAAATATGGTTTGATAATATGCATTACAATTTGGCAAATGTGGTGAAATTCGGTAATTTTATTATGATATCTTAGAGCATGGCATAAAAACAATTTATTCGGTTAAATTTATATTTCAGTTTTATAATTTTATTAAATGTGTGGTAATAAGAACTATTTTGGAAACTAGGATTCCGGCAAACCGTTACTATACGAAAGGAAGAATTACCAAATGAATTGTTTTAAATACCGTATATTTTAGTTTTCTTAATTAGTTTGGGGGGTTATCAGAAATTTTATTACTGTACAAGTACGGTAATTCTACCAGATTTTCTTTTCAGGTACCAATATGATCATATTAAACGGCAATTTATTTTCATTCAGCAACAACAACCGAAATCACTTATTGCTATCGTTACAAAGAACTGAGAATCGAATATTCAAGTTTATGAAAAAAAAGCAAATTAATGTTATCCTGCATTTGACAAATGCACTTTACCAAGCTCTATAAAAACACAATATTATTGCCTGCAAATCATGTTTACAAAACCCATAATACATTGGAACAGACGAAACTATTTTTAGAACAGTGTGACCTATGAACTGCAGCCTATCAGAGGAAGGGAAAGGGACACATTCTTGGAAGAGAGGGAGGCGAAAACAGCTGTGGAAGACCTTTTTCCCATGACCGTTCTAAAAGAAACGGTCACTTTGACACCCTCAAATCCCTCCCACCACCAAGATGAAAGCAGCAGGTGAGTAGGTGGAATATTTCGAAGAAAAAATTCAAAACTGCTGCATGAGAACAAAATATCATTAGAATAAAGGGGAATAAAATATCAAATAGAATAATTTTGAAATATTAATTGTAAAATATATCACCTACTATAGAACATTTTTCGCTTTTATACTTCATTTAGATATATTGTAACTTCGATAGATAATAATAATTCCTGAGGTAAATAAGAAAGAAATAAACAGAAAAAAAAAAAAAAAATGCAAAACATATAAGTTACGTAAACAAAGAAGATTATATTCGAACATTTCCCAAGACGTAACAAAACAAAAATTTGAAAAAGTAACAGAAACACAAATTTTCTCTCACTATAATCTATCATTAAAGAAAATATTTAAAAAAGTACTTTAAAAAAAAACAGAATAAAGATATTTTCTGAAATTTTAAGCAATAAATAGACAGTATTTTTATGAAATGCAAAATATTAGTGACGTAGAAGGTTTAAACCGTACTACTAACTGTATTATTCTAAAAGTACTTGAAAAGAAAATGTATAGTAACAGAAAAAGGGCACTCTTTAAGTCTAAGCATTGATAAAATTTGATTGAAAAATGTAAAATGACGCATTAATAAAGTTAGGTTCGAATATATTGCAAGTAAAATTTTCTTCAGTCTGGAAACTAAGTGCCATTTTGTGTTTCGATACTTAAAAAGTACAATCATCATATGTCTGCTGTTTGTGATATTTTTGCTTTTCACGTTGTTACAGCTCTAGTTCTTTTTTTTGGGGGGGGGGGGATTCGTAGCATTCTGAAATTCACTGATACTCATGGAGAAAAAATTTCTGTTAAAATTACCATATTTGTATGGTAATTAATATTGACATTTCTGGGGAACAAAAGTCCCATAATTCTGGTTATAAAACCAAAATTTTAGGTATTTAAACCATTAATTTGGCACTTTTTGCGTTCCGTAACGGTTTTTAAAGAAAATGAAATTCTGGTTTTCAAAATTATAGTTTTTAATTGCCACATATTTAATATAAATACAAATCTGAAAAGTAAATTTAATTGAATGAATGATTTTCAAACCATGCTCTACGGCAGTGTACAGTCGTGTTTCCCAAAATAGCCGTGTTTCCCAAACTTATGACTTTTGTGTACCCCTTCTAAATTTTTCGTAACACTGTGTAGCACTAATAAAAAAATGAATGTATTTTTTTAAAAAACATGTTTCTTTTCCTTTTGGTACAAAATTTTGTAGATACTAACCAGCGATCTATGTTAGGGATAAAAATTATATTTTATAAAAATAATCAAAATAAGTAGAATTTATAACAAACCCTTACTATAAAAAAATTGCACAAAAGTTAAAAATCACAACTGGCTGTTGACACCACTAATTATCAACTGTTAGCTCTGCAAAAAAATAGCCAATAGAAAAATACGCAATCGTAAATTTTCAGGGCTAGTTTTGTTTTTAAATAATTTTTTTTCTTCGAAATTTTCGTTTGTTGCAAGATATTTCGCATAAGAACGCGTACCCTCGCCAAACTGTTCCCGTATCCCTGGGGGTACGCATACCACACTTTGGGAAACACTGCTCTACGGTATCATCAAATTTTACAACATGGTAATAAACCCATATTTTATTGCCAATATCACCAAATGTCATTACCAAAGTGCTTAACGCTTTAGTTAAAAATACTATGCTTTTTGGAGTACCTATAGAGACAGAAACACTTACCATGTCATATTTTATTAATAATTAACCATAATTCAAATGTCGCCATATTTTGGTAGTTGTAACCAAGCTTTTTTCCTCAGTGCAAAACATTTTCAGACTTTAATGTTTTTTTTTTTTTTTTTTTTAATAATTTATTTATATAACTTAAAGAAATCAATAAATAAAATTAAAAATAATAATAACTAAAAATGGTCTTATATCACAAAATTATAATAAATATGAAGAGTGTTTGTACAAAAACTACATCAGATAGTGTCCGAACGCAAGAACGTTCGTCCGCTCAACGTTCAACTGTAGCATAATGACGTTGATTCATAATATGGTGCAAATTTGTTGCAACTTTTAAAAAGACGTTAATTTGAGAAGTTAAAGCTGAATTTTAGTTTAAGAATATACATGGCAACAGGTTTCACTGAAATATGGATCAATTCAACATATTAACAGTAAACTTGATTATAAATTATGCTAAAGAATTATCAATATGCAAGATATTATCCTTTAGCACACTCAACAATTTCTAACGGCTTACATCCAGTATCAGGTACTAACAACAATACTTAATATTTATATGTATAAAAAAATCTGGGAAAATACGAAATTCGTTAAACAAATACAGATCTAGTTTCAATTAAACGATAGCTTAATTAGCGACAATATAAAGAAGGAGAAAAACTGACGATAGTTCCAAATCTTGAAAAGTAATAAATTTAAAGAAGCACATAGATAGTTTCAGATAAAACTGCTATGCTTTCAATCGAAACATAGATAGATTTTAAAAAAAAAAATATTGATATCGTATTCATTGTGTTTATAGAGCGATTACAGATATCAAATGAATAAGGATTATTATTAATTAAGTAATTTGAAGACAACAAATTTCTGTGCGTTATAATTCATATCACTCATCTCGAGGTTGTCTATTTGTGTTTTAGCAACAGCAAATATAAACTCAATGTTTATTATGCATCTAGAGTTCTAAAATGCATTAAAAAATTCGATTCATTAATCTTGTAAATTTAATTTTTAAACAGGGAAAATGTCGTCTTAAAGAATAAAGTTCATAGTTAAAAGAAATTAGTAATTATAATGAGAGCAATTCAAATTTTCGTCATTTTATACAAATTATTGAATTTAACTAGAGGACCCTATTTGAGCTTGCTATGTTCTCCAACCTCCTGGAACTGCTATTGCACTTTACTTAGTAATTCGAACTCGCGTAGCTTGTTCATTGGAAACTTATGTATTTTAGTCTAGCTTTGTATGTACTCTTTTTTTTTTTTTTTGTATTTTGTTTAAATGAAGTATTAAAAGTGGGCAATCATTACGTATAGTAAAACCTTAGATTTGTAAACATTTTATTTCATTTATACATTATAATTTATATACATTTGAATACTGCTTGGAAATTACATTCGAAAACATTTAATTTATAGAATTCCCCTTATTTACAATTATTAATATCAGAGTTTAAAAATACAACTGTTTTATGTCCTTTATTTTAAAAATGACCCGTAAAATGTTTAAAACCAAAGAAAAATATGAGAAAATGAAGGGAAAAAAGATAACAAAATTGGTACAACTGGAAATATTATAACAGCGAGAAAGAAAAAAAATGTAGGTTGAATAGTTTGCCTGCCGTCCGCTGATTCTGCTACTTTGCAGTTTCATTTAAACACGACTCTCCCATGGGACAATCATGAAGCATCATAATAAAACTAAAACATAAATCTTAATTATTATGTATAGGAAAATTAATAAGGATAACTAAAATAAAAATATAGAATTGTTTGCTTATATGAATGGTTCTCTAAAACCTCTCATTTTTTTTCTAGCTTATAGCTAATTTTGCTTCAGCTCTTCGGCGCCAAAGCGAGATATGAAATTTCATCGATTGTGCAATAATGTATAAACGTAATAGAGTTCTATACTGTGTAGATAAATTTTTTGAATTCAAATTTTGTATGAACTCGGTAAAGTTTGTATAGTTCAATAAGTCTGATACGACTACTCTTTCCTTCGTGTCTCATATTTAGTGCTTTTCTGATATCATGCGATAATCCTGCTTGCCATCGTTTTCTTGGGCATTTGATGATACTAGTCAAAGAAGCCGCAAGGTCAACAACTTCATGCCCTCCCTCCCTCCTTTAGGCGACAGTCATATATTTGAATAAATTTTATGTCACTTTTTTAAAGGACTAAATGAAGGAAAAAGATACTACCGATGCATTAGTAAATAAAAATTCGTATTTTCTACCGTATTCTGGGAAATAATTCTTGGAACAGAATTATTTCTCCATTGTAGGTTTTCGTAGTTTTCCTCTACAGGTAACGCGAATGTTGGTTAGTTCGATCTGAGTGGTAGGCGGATCATGAGTTAGAGTCTCCTTGCTGTCAGGCAAACCGTGGGATGTCTTCCTTGCCATGTAACGCTAATGCGGGTTAGTTCCATCAAAAACTAATTCACGAAGGCAAATTTCTCCCAATACTTGATCCATTAGTTGCATTGTCTTCTAGATCGGGTTCAAAATTACTAGGCTAAGAAGTAGAACATTAATAGTCGAAATCTCGAAATTGGGTGGGCTGTTCAACGAGGGTTATAAAATAAAATGTAAACGATAAGGTTCACGAATCAATATTCAAGAGAGAGAGGGGGGGAAAAAAAGACATCAAATCCTGACAAATTATAACAAATAATGCAAGATTAAAGACATCAAAAACCAGTTTGATTGCCTAAGGACACTTAGAGAAGATATTTCATTAATAACTTCGCACCTTTAATTTCCATCCAGCAATCAAACTGGTTTCGATTTTTTCGAACCAAACTTCCTCAAAAGGATTTCGGCCGGCTTTTATATGATTTTTGTTTCTTTCTTTCTTAAATATTATGTTAGATTCCTAATCTATATTTCCAGTTACCTTTTTTTTTACACAGGATTTTGACAATGATTCTAAAAATACATTTTAAAGACGTTAATCATCATTTATATTATATATTTTAAAAAATATTCATATGAAATGTTCTAGTATACTTAACATTTTAAGAATTCTAAAGAAAATGGTGTTATATTTTCTTATGTGATTTTTTGTAATATAAATTTCCTATAATAAATTTTAACGCTCCATGCATAAATTTTAAAAAAAATAAAGAAATATAATTAGATTCGACAAATTTATTTATATTATTCGGAATTACTTTCCTCTTATAAAGGCTCTTCCCAAACGAAGCACATTCGACTAAGTTAAAAAATTTCTCGAATTGCATTACGCAATACTTGATGAGAGTGAAAACTTGAAAAGAAACTAATACAATCTTCAGAAGCAGAAAGGAAGAAGAAAAAAAATCGAAATAAAATAAATACTAGAGAGCGAAATAACCATAAGCACAAAATTCCATTCGATTTCTGCAATTGGTTGTGTACCCGCGGTTCAGAAACTAAGTTTCCTCCCCTAGAAGAATATTCGGTAGACACAGGAAAACATTTTAGATGGGAAAAGCTTTCTCAAAAGATTCGAAAAAAAAAAAAAATTATTCTGAAGGAATAAAGTGGGGGGAGGGTGCAGGCAATAAGGGAAGGAAAATTGTGAGTACCCTCTGAGGGAAATAAAGGGGTTGGCGGGGTGCGCGATCGTTTGGTATCCACGCGAACAAGCGCACGCACAAAGAGGGAGGCCAAACGGTGAAAGTAACACTGGAGCGGCGCAATGAGCATAATGGGCTGGTTCGGGGGAGTATACGCCCCCACGTTGCACGCTCATTGGCTGGATTTTTAGGAGGTGTGCAAAACGGCAGGAAGATCTTTTCTATCTCAACTCGGTAGCACGTGCGCTGATCACCGCATCTTCTCATGGAACCCCCGGGGGGTGGTTGGCCCTGTCTGGGGTGGGAAAATTCCACGGAAAAGAAGGAGGGGGCTTAGGGGACTTTCCTATTCTTTAGAGAATGCTGGATCTGTATTATACGCCCCTGCCCCCCCTTTAAACAACAGCTCTGGTGGGTTGCAAAATGCATCTCCATGAAAATGAAGAGGGGGTTTTAGGGTACTCCACCCACCCCCGTAGAAAAGCGCTTCGGCATAAAAGGACGATCGCCTTCTTATTCGCCAGAAACTTAATTTCGAAAAATTCAAATGAGCAAAAGGACTGACAGAAAAATGCCTTTCTATATGACACACTATAGATAAGCAGCAGACGACAATGGGAAGAAGAATATTGATAATTTTCTACTATGTTCTGGAACTTCTCTCTTCCTATTGACACAGCTTCAGAATCAATTCCGGCATTTTTGGGGAATACACAAGGGGAGGTTGCTTACAAAAGCAAAACAATATTGTAATGGAGGTATCTTAGAACAAAGTACGACTACTAAAAATATCAAAAATTTTACACTCCTTCAGAAGGAATTTATAATATATGCCTCATTATAAATTGCAACTTCAAAAATTTGTCATCTGGAGAAAATGAATGACTCGCATATTTTCTGTCACATTTAATGACTTTAATAGTAAAGCAATGGAATATCCAGTGCTTGCCATCTTGAATTTATTATGATAATACACGTAAACAGTTTCAAGCTACACATTTTTCCAACAACAGACATTTTCTAACAACAATAATAACTTGAAATAAAAAAATATATAAATAAAGGTTGTATATAAAATATATAAATAAAAATCAACGGTGAATTATAATATGTGTATCTTGAACTATAACATTAAATATGCTGCAAGGTGTTATATTGAACAATGTTTTTTCTTGAGTCATAGTATAGTCTAAACGAGTTCAGTAATATGGTTCAACTTAGAAACAAATTAATTAATTTCTTGAACTATAATATTAAAAATGCTGCAAGGTTTACATTGTAATTATTAATAATCGGGCAGCTCATTAATAAAACATTATTAATTAATAAATTGCTTGAACTATATTAAATATGCTCAAAGGTGTTACATTGAAAAATGTTATTTTTTGAATTAAGTTTTAGTATAGTGTAATCAAGTTTTAAAAAGTACTATAATATGGTTCAACTAAGCGTAAAATTAATAAGTTTCTTGAACTATAATATTAAATATGCTGCAAGGTGTTATATTCTAATAGCAACTTATTAATAATCAAGTAACTTATTAATAACACATTATTAATTAATAGATTGCTGGAACTATATTAAATATGCTCCAAGCTGTTATATTAAACAATGTTGTTTTTTTCAAGTTGAGTCATAATATTGTGAAATCAAGTTTTAAAAAGTATTATAATATGGTTCAACTTAGCGTCAAATTAATAAGTTTATTGAACTATAATATTAAATATGTTGCAATGTATTATATTGTAATAGCAACTTATTAATAATGAAGCAGTTCATTAATAATATATTACTAATTAATACGTTGCTTGAACTATATTAAATAAGCTGAAAGGTGTTATATTGAACAATGTTTTATTTTAATTTCAGTCATAGTATTGTGTAAACAAGTTCGATAATATGGTTCAGCTTAGCGACAAATTAAGGTTCTTAGAGGAGTTCAGGGATGAGCAAGTAAAGGTCAAAAAGAATATTGAAGCAATCTTGTATATTTCGTCTTGCATAATTGAAAGTTGAGTATAATCCTAATTAATAATCTTTGCAATACGATTTTTGTCATATTTTCACTATTTCCTATAAAACGCAAATATTAATTTGAGCTAAACTATCAACCGATTAACCATTTAAGAAATGGAGAAGGATGGATTACACCAAGGATGGACAATTTCTTTGGCACGGGTGCCATTTCATGGAAGCAGCGAAGGGTAGCATAGTTTAAAATGATTGCATTCGATAGTTAACTTAGCATTGAAGAGAAGATGAAAATTGTACCATGAAAATCAATCAAAATAAACACAATAGTACCAATTTCAGTTAATATATTTTGTGCTAATTTTATATCACCTATAGCTACTAAGACATTTAATTTTCGAATCAGTTTAATGAGACAAATGCACTCTATCACACTTCTCAATATTTTTTTTATTTTTTTATCGTAAAATCAAGCGTGATATTTATTGCTTGTTAAGACAACCAACACAAAACTGCAAAATTGAGATTGACTGCAAGTGGATTGTATCGATAAAATTAACGGTATGCACCGTACCTTCTCCACTACACCCCTGTTCAAAATAATTTTTTTCTGCTTTAATGGACCGCGTGTTAGAAATTTCACGGAAAAAATGGTTAATTTACCTTATTCAAAGAAAACAGTCAAATCTCCATAAATAAAATGGTACCTTAATATTGAACAAAATTAATACTTATTATTGTCTTTCTTAAACTTGATTACACGACACTGTTCTTCAAATTGAACGAAAATTTCAATTTAACAACTCATAAAGGTAGCAGCAAATTTGCACCGTGTTACGATTCAAAGAATCGATATTATGGTTTAAAATCGAACATGTTTTTCAAAAACTGTTGGGCTTTTCAAGCAATGTCATACTTTTGGTATGACATGTTTAAAAATGTGGGACTTTTTCTCAGTAATTTCATTATTACAACTGGATTTATAATAAACTGCCCTGAAAAATTTTTACACTTCCACTGTGTTAACGTCACGTCATTGTTAACTTCATATAGCAGATCTTCTTATGTTATTATTATGAAAATTTACCTTTCTACATAAACTTTATTGAAACTATCTTCCCCGAGTTAACTTAACAGAAATAGTCATTAAAGTGTTGAATTGGTAGAAACATACCTTTAATAACATAGCCAATAATATGTTGCATAAACCATAATATGCTGAAATATAGTTAGATAGAGGTTTGGTTCATTTTCCCCTGTTCTCCGTAAGAATAAAAAAAAAGGAGTAAATAATATCTAGATCAGTATTTATCAATATACGATATCATGAACAAAACTGAAAGGTACATATCAAAATATTAGATAAAGCTAAAATAATTCACATTTTTTTTAAAAATTCATTATTATTTGTTGCCCTCTCCCGGTGACTTTACGTTACTAGTTTAAACAAAACATGTTTTTTTTTTTTTTTTCATCATAAAAAGATTAACTACATTCAATATCAATTGGCTTAATACTTTTCCTCGATGCCAACTTATGATAGTCAAGGTTTACCAAAATCAAGAATTTTTTTCGCTCCTTAACCCTTTTAGGAGGCGTAAAAAACATATTAGTACTAAAATATCGATATTAGGTACCTTAGTACCAGCTAAAATCCCCCCTTTCAACCACAGTCGAAAGTTAAGATCCTAACATAAACGGTTTCTGGAGTTATACGAAGGACACAAGCACAATTTTTTTCTTTTACAGATAGAAACAGTTTGAACAACAATTCACTTTTCCAAGGATCAATAATTTAATTAGGATTTTTTTTTTTTTTTTTTTTTTGTGATAAAGAATGGAATTCCCTAAGTAATAAAAACGAGTGTATTGGAAACCATTATTTTTTTTGCCAAAAAACAGATATTTAGTGAGTTGATGTTATTCAAAAAGGTACCAAACTTTTAATTTCCTGTTGACATGACTTTTCGAGGAAGATATTTTTTTTTCCTCACAAGTCAGAAGAAAAAAATCTCTGTGGCTAAAATGCCTCCGTCTAAGAAATACTAGTGTCTTACAATCGTGATCAAATGATATCATTCTAATGAAATTTCAACTTTTTTCATCAGATCGAGTTTAAAACACTGTTTGATTTCATTAACTTGAGCATGAAATGTCATTTAAATAAGGTGCAGTATAACCACTTCTACCATTCCTTCATATGAACACAATACTACAACCCCTCAAAAGTCATGATCAGAATGCACTAGGGATCGAATGATAAGTAAAGCCATAAAAAATGCGGCTATTTTCGCATAATTAAATTTAAACTCTTAAATATTTATTTACATGGCAATTTTATGCCATTTGCGATGTTTTATTATTTATTTAATAAAACATCGCAATTTTTATAATAGCATTTTGACAAAAGATGAGCTTAGTTAGCAGTAACAGCAAAAACAGAATAAGGGGCCGCTCAAATATTACTTTAGCATGTTTTTGCCTGGACACCCCTTTTCTTTCGTAATCAAAAATAGCAAATCACAAATCACTCCCACGCTGACGTAAGACAGTTTAGTTTTTGCTTTAACTTTGACTTACATCTACGATTAACAACCTAATTTTTAGATTATATTCAAATAAAAGATGCAACTTCACATAAAACAAATTTTACGTTTGACTTCGTTTTACAAAATTTAGAGTAGAATATTCTTTAGAAATCTTTTGTATTTTTCTTTTTAGTTCATAACTCTCGAACTTTACAACTCCTTATGAATTTTTTTTTAATTTTTCCTTCTCCGAATTCAACTTTAACTTCAAATTTTTTAATACTTCTTTTGTTAATTTTTTTAGGGTATTTTTAAAATTAGGGGGTTTAATGTTTCTTTACAAACATTGCTCACACCCCTGTCTTCTCTTTATCAGCAAAACTAAATGAATTCTAAACCCCTACCTCCAGATAATTGTTTACGTGATATTTGAACGGTCCCTGACAGGTAAAAAATGGTACTCAAGAAAAAGTGAAGAATTAATATCACTCTCAAAGACAGTTTTTAACAAATTTAACCGTCAATCAATTTTTATTGTGCATGCACAAATTAAATAAATGAATGATCAAAATAATAAAATAAGCAAAATTAAAAATAAAAAAAAGAAGTCAATAAAAAATAAACAAATAAAATGAAGTTTTAAAAAACAGTATAGAAATAATACGATTATCATTGGTTATTCTCACGGTTATAGTTATTGCAATCACTTCCTAAACATCGGGGATACCCTGTCTGCACATTATGATAATATATTCATCAATGATTTAATACGCGGCGAAATATATTTCTTCTTAAAAAATTATAGTTCTATTTGTTTTGATTTTATATAAATATATATACTGAACTGATTATACACAATATTATGAATTTTAGCACTTAAATTGCATCACAAGAGATTTATAAATAGTTAACATAATATTAGTTCAAAAAATTGAATAGAGAACTTTTTAATTAGTTTCTATAAAAATCAAAGCGCATCGCAATAATTCTCTGAAATTTTGAGATTCTTTTGTCTACATTAAATCGTTTGAGAATTTCTGCCGCGAATGTGTTCTAACTTTCAACTTCGTAGAAAGGGGGCGGAGATAGCATAAAGAAGAGATGTGCAATTTAATGTTGCGTAAAGTTATGAAAGTTTCTTTTTTTTATTCAAAAAAATAGGTTTATAATTCAGAGAAATATCATTAATTCATTTTTCTATTGATTTTTTGGCAGTGGAAATCCTTTTTATTTAATAGTTTAAATAAATTATCATGAAATGTATTTATTATTATAATGAATCCAACGTTCTCAAACATTTTTTGAATCGCAAGTTTTCTTTGCTTTTTTAACTAACTTTTGACGAAATAAATTAAAAATATGCGAATATACAGTAGAAATTTGTATCATGTAACTTTTGTGAGAAAGACACTATTTTCTAGGTTTTGGTGTTCTTTTCGAATGTACAAAATAAGTTTTTGGCAAATCATGCTAAATAAATATATGCAAAAGAGCTGAAATTGTACGTAAAAAATGATCAAAAGATATTTTTTACAGTTAATTAGTTGAACCGAGAAAAAAAAATTTCAAAACTACCAGAATATTTTTTTTTTAAAAAAATTACTATGCATTTCTATAAATTTTGTACTAGATTTTTAATTTTATCACGTGTGTCGTGTTGTACAGTTATAAATTTATAAACGACTTTACGAATTGTTTATACTTTTACTCTGCTAAATAAAGTATGGTCAAAACTAATACTAATATGGTAAAATTTACTGTGTTTCTGACTCTATGGGAACATCAAAAAGCTCGGTAATTTTTACCGAAGCGTTTTGGCAATGATTTTGGTAAAATTAACGATAAAATATAGTTTTATAGTTTATGTGATAAAATTTGGTACTTTATAATGATACCTTAGAGCATGACATAAAAACCATTTAATTGGTTAAATTTACTTTTCGGTTTTGTACTTGTTACTAAATGTATGGTAATACGAAATAAAGCTATAAAATCGAGAATTTCCGGTGAACCATTACCATATGAATAGAAAAATTACCATATAATAGGTTTAGTTTTATTAACCAGAATTATGTTGCTTTTTTTGGTGCCAGAAATGTTATTGAAATATTGTACAGAAATTGTAAGAACCGTATTTTCTCCTCCGTTAAGAAATGTAATACTATTTGTTGTTACTTAATTTTTCATCCCATCCTCCTGTCGTATTATACACCTCATTATTTATTTATTTTTTTCAAATCTCTTACACTTGGAGAATTGCGTACTGAACGAAATTGCTTAAATTTACCACATGCGTCAATTCATACAAATTATAATAATTTTAGAACATTGTCGTGAGTGAAAAATAAGTTAAAAACAATGTATATGAGATATGATTTGTAAAAAATGTATCTGACGTTATTAAAACTTCGTCATTTGATGCAGAATAACAAAGATTATAGAAATGCCACTTATTAGATAGACTCATGTATATTGTAACGAATTATAGTTATTGGATATAAGTATAATACACTGAGCTCTAAGTGAGCAATTATGCTAACATAAACTACACTAAATAAGAGTGTCATAACACAAGACATTCATGACACAATTCAAAATGAATGCATAGTTCTATTTTTCGCAAATTTCCTACTTAAAGCATATAAACTTCATAAAAGCAGAGCACAATGTTTAAAAATGCAAACATTGAAGTTAACCAAGACAGACGATAAATATTATTAGAAGCATCATCATCACTCATCACTATCTTTCGCTTGCAATATAAAGAGCTTATCTAAACAGATATTTGTTTCATTGGATAGCTTTCTTGCAAAAAATAAAGAAAATAAAAAATAAATTATTGTTTGCTTCATTGCACTAGGAAGACCTTTTAAAGTAAAAAAATAATTGTCTACGTTCAGCGATCGATTAAAAAAAAAAAAGTCGAGGTCTTGGACAGAGAACAAATATAGAGGACTTCAAATTTTGCCTGACTTAAAAATTCTTTTCAACATAAAAAAATGCATATAAAGAAAATAATGTATAAATAATAATAGTAGTGGTCTTAAACTATTTATTTATTGCAGGAAAGTTCAATGAATGATTAAAAATTAATAATAATTCAATTAGTAAAATTTGTATTATTTTTGTTTTAATAAGAGTTACCCAAGTAAATCTTGAATAAGCTTAGATTTATTATAATAAAAAATAAAATTTTAATAATTATTTTAAAGGAAAAGCATTACTTGCGATTTAATTTCAATGAACAAGTATTGTACAAATTTCCATAAAAAAATTTTTAAAATACTGATAATTATAAATATATATATACACATATATATACGACACTTGAAGGACCTTAAAATACGGCACTCTGGGTAGGTGTCCCCATTTGGCCATGCTATAATCAAACCCAATCAATTCTTGTGCCTGAATTATCTTTAAATGAAATGTGAATCGATAAAAAAAGTTTTATTCATATTTATGAAAAGTCTAAAGCTGTATTACAAATTATGATTTATGATTGGCCTGCACGTGACATGGAATCGCCCGTCTAATTAATACGTCAAAAACGTAAAGAAGTGAAATTAATTTCATAAGAGTTTATTTTATGTAAACTTAACATTTTGCTGTGATAGAGCAATGTTTTTTTTTCACTTTCTGATAGGTAAGAAATTAAAAAAAAATGTCGATTTGAAATTTGAATTTTTTTTTTTTTTTATATTAACAAATTTAAAAAGTGGCTAATTGGAAAATTTTTAATCTTTGTTATACTAATACTAATAACAATTATGTGTCCTACAGTGCTAGGCAGTCCCTTATAATTACGAAATTTAATGAAGTCTCAATTTAAGAATTTTGAAAAGGTGATCATTTAAGAAGTTTTAAATGTTGTTAAGTTATTAATTTTAATGAAGTAGTTTAGACTTCTTGGTATTCTTTTAGAATTAAGTATTTTAAAAAGTTGCTAATTTAAAAAAAAATTAAACGTTGTTAAGCTAATAGCATTAATGTGTAAATGTCCTGTACTACTTGGTTCTCTCCATGTTAAGAAATTTGAAACGTAAAGTACTTAACATTAATGTGTAAGTGCCCCATACTGTTTATCTGGTTCGCTCTTATGATTAAGTTATTTAAAAAGTTGTTAATTTAGGAAATTTTAAACGCTGTTTAGCTATTAACATTAATGTGCATGTGTCCCATACTACTTGGTACTCTATATGTTAAGAAACTTCAAACGTTAAGATATTAACATTAATGCGTAAGTATCCTATACTATTTGGTATTCTCGTATGGTTAAGTAATTTAAGAAATTTTAAATGTTGTTAAATTATATTAACATTAATGTGTAAGTGCCCAATGCTACTCTCTTATGGCTAGAAAAATAAAAAAAAGTTGTTAATTGAACAAATTTTAAACTTTGTTTAGTTAATACATTTAAAAACATTAAGTTAAAAAATTTAAAACTGTATTTAAATGAAACCTTTAAAAATATTGTGTTCAGAAATTTTAAACTTTCTTAAATTCTTAACTTTAATGTGCAAGTGCTACTTGGAACTCTCTTATAAATTTGAAATTTAAAAAGTTGCTAATTGAAAAAATTGTACACTTTAAATAATTTAAAATACTGTTAATTGATAAATATTGTTTCATTTTTGAAATAAACGTCGAAAGTCGAAACAAAAATTAATGAAGTCATTCATTTAGTTATACATCAATTACGTCACAATGTATTCTTACTTATTATTTTGACAGAATAAAACATAATTCTATAAATTTGATGTTTGTTTCAATTTTTTTTTAATGGACTATAAAAATGATTTTTTATTTTCTAACAATTAATTCATTTTAATTGTTAGAATCAAATAATTCACTTAATGAGAAAGAACGTTGCATATTACTATGTATAAATATATTTTATGCATTGTATTTTTGCGACAGAGGGGAGAAACTAGTATATTCTTAAAAACACTTAACAAAAATAATCTTCAAAATGGAAGTTTATCACATTTTGCCGTCGAAGCATCTTTTGTGCTTATTTTTACAAATCATTTATTCTTGGTTCTAAAAACTTTTTGTGCTTTTATTTTTATACAAAGAAAATGTGGTAAAACTACCGTATATGGTAATGACATTTCTGGTGAGAAAAAAAATTCATAATCCAGTTAATAAATCCAAAATATAGGGCACTCAAATCATTCATTTGGTTATTTTCCCGGTATTATTCTAACGGATTACCGTAAATTATGATTTTCTAAATTACAGTTCTTATTTCTTATTCAGTAAAGAATACGAAATTTAAAAGTAAATTTAACCGAATAAATGGTTACGATGCCATGTTCTAAGGCATCATTATAAAATTATCAAGTTTTACAACATTTATCAATTTTTATCATATAATATAAAACTATATTTTATTACTAATTTTACCTAAATCATTACCAAAACGCTACGGTAAAAATTACCGAGCTTTTACGTGTTCCCATAGAGACAGAAACACGGTACATTTTACCATATTAGTATTAGTTTTGACCATACTTTATTTAGCAGTGTAAAAGTATAAACAATTCGTAAAGTCGTTTATAAATTTAACTGTACAACCAGACACACATGATAAAATTAAAAATGTAGTACAAAACTCATAGAAATGCATAGTAATTTTTTAAAATAAATATGTTCATTAAGGTGTTTAATATGACGTACATGATAAAATTAAGAACTGAGTAGTGCGATGCTCCTAAAAGTGAAATAATGATTTAAGTTGTAACAACATGAGTACATGGTAAGATTAAGTTACTATGAATAGTACCGAACTCCTTAAAGAGTAAAAGATTTAAAAAATGCTTTTCAGACATTGATTCTGAATTTATGGAACAAAGCATGAAAGTACGAGTGCGTAAATAGAATCAAAATTCGGTTGCGATACATGTTTAACAGGACATGAATTATAAAAAGGAATAGTAACATTCTCCAACAGGAATCGTAAAAAGCAAATTCCGTTTGAGGTATCAGGAACTTTTGTCATGAAATATAGCTATGAGATATAGCTAAGTTTGCATTTATGAAATTTTTGTATAAAAATGAAATGTTTAAATGAAACATATTAAATTCAGTACTCATAAAAGAATTTGTGAAAAGAAAGAAGAAAAAGATCTTAAGAAAGTGAAACCGAATAATCAGTTCCAATTATAGACAGATGAAAAAATATTGTTATCGATAATCAGCAAAACTGTTGATAAGAAAAAGTACAATTCATCAGTTTTAAGTGAAAGAGTTCCAAAAGCAGTTTGTACCAACTAAATGTATGAAAAAGTACTAATCGGTAGTCAGGGGCTTCAAGAAATTTCCCTGAGAAATCCCATAAGTTACATAAAAATTGCCAACAATGCAGTTTTCAACTTTAATAATCAAATATGGTTTCTTAAGAAAAAGAAATCGAAAGCAAAAGAAATTTTAAGCAAATAAAACTAATTCCCCAACTAGCATTAGCAGTATCAACTATCTATATGTATGAAAATGTACTGCTGCAAATTATTCACAATTATGAGAACATGTTTTTTGTAATCAAAACCAAGAGAAAGTGTTCCATTAGCAGTCAATATCAACTATTATGAAAATGTACTGTTTGATAGTTAGTTCTTCACAAATTATCAGGGGAAATCCCAAAAGTTATATAACAAAGCTATATTCAAGTTAAATTTGATTATCAAACATGGGTTTTTAAGAAAAAGAAATCGTAAGCAAATAAAACTGATTCTCAACTACCCCGATATATGAAAAAGTACTGCTGCTAATAATTCACAATTATTGGTACAAAAAAGTAATTTTTGCAATCAATACCAAGAGAAAGAGTTCCATTAGTAATTTGTACCCAACTATATTATGAAAAGGTAATATTTGGTAGTCAGTGCTTCAAAAATTATCCTGGGAAATCCTAAAAGTTATATAACAAAGCAATATTCAATTTAAATTTGATAATCAAATAATGGTATTTTAAGAAAAAGATATCGTAAGCAAATAAAAACTAACAGAAGTCAGTACCAACTATCGATGTATGAAAAAGCTGCTAATAATAGTTCCAGGCGTAGTTTGTACCAACTATCATGAAAAGGCACTATTTGGTAGTCAGTAGTTACAAGAAATTTCACAGGGAAATCCCCGAAGTTACACAAAAGTTGTTAAAAATACTGCATCCAACTTGGTTTTGATAAAAAGAATATACGTATTTTTAATTACCTTATTAATTTTCTAACAGTGCAAAAATTTTATTATAAAGCCATTATCAATTAATTTTCATACGAATAAGTGCAAATTCTAGATAGCGCATGAATACTGAAATTACAAATACAAAATACAAATTACATGAATACAAATTACAAATGCTTTTTTTCTCGTCGTTATTAGGAATGGAAAATTTTTAATTATTTTTTAAAAGAAAAAAAAAACTTACAGTCGCTATATCTTCATAGTAAAATTAATAATTTTTTAAAAATTTTTTTTTAAAGATTTAAGGAAGATTAGCAACCTACTCTTAATTAAAAACGAGAAAAAGAAAAGTGAAAAAATATCAACAAAGACACATTTTTTTCTTTCTTTCTTCTAACTTGAAGACATATACAGAAGTGGAATTATATCATGTGGGAAATAATGCGAAGAAAGAACATTTGGCTCAATCCCGATCGAATTGAAGAAGAGAGAAAAAAAAAAAAGTTTAAAAATACGAAAGATGAAAATTTTATATTTTCATTCAGGTGTTGGCGTTCCACATCTAAGTTCCACGAAGAATAATAATGGTTAATAATTCGAAAAATACAAGCGCAGAATAATAATGAGCTTAGCAATTGTATTTCTGACGATAGGAAAAATAGAATAAATGTTATTAATTAGGAGTAAGGAAACATATTAAATTAATTTCTTATTATTATGTAATTAATACTACTGTCTTACACAATACCAAAGGCTCGGGAGTTGGGTATTTTTGAAGTTTTAATTAATACTGTAAAAAATATTGGGTTCATGAAATTTCTTTATTCGAATACTCAAGAGTAATAACGTTGAATTAAAAATCTAATGTTTACCTAAAATTGATTAGGAAAAATCTCACAATAGGAAAAACATGATTTAATTTTGATGATGAAATGTTTTATTGGGTGAAGAAATGAAAAACAAAAAATTTTATAGTTGTTGTATTTATTGTACTAATTTCTATTCTAAATAAACAAAATTATAAAATAAATTTTAAAAATTGTAAATTTTAATTTTTTTATTAACTATTTTTTAATTTTTATTATTGATTTCTACAAAAAAAATATACATGCTCTAGGTTTATTTAAAATCTAAATTAGGGTCTGTATTGTGTGGAAAGTTCTACTTTCTACAGCATACAGATCTAACTCAGAACTTAAGTAACTTCTACAATACCTATTAGATTTAAAAGAGAGAGAGAATGAAACTAGAATCAATGACAGAGCTTTCGTGCAAAAGTTTATTTAATTATTGTTAATTAGTAAATAATATACGCATTTATTTTAACCAACGATATGACGAGATCATATGAAATTTCCAAAACTCATATTTTGAGTGGTGAAAAACTTCTTAATGTTTTAAATCTTTTAACTTGAAATATTAAAATTACCAAATAATATTTTCAATAATATATTATATTTTTAATTAATATTTTCAAAAGCTTGCACAATTTTAGGCAATGTAAACTAACTAACTGATGAATGCAAGAAAAATTCTCCATTAATAGTTTCTTTAGGAAATATGTAACACTAAGTAAAAATAAAATATATATTTATAAAATATTTACTTTTTATTATATATATATATATATATATATATATATATATATATATATATATATATGAAACTAAAAATCAAAAATCAATCAGACAAAATTTCTTTATGCACATATAAACTCTAAATAATTCCACTTATTAATTTAAAATTAATTTTTCTCACACTAAATTTAATTTCACAAAATATGAATGTCATATTTGATTAAAATAAAAAGCTAAACAGTTTAAAAAGAGACATGGCTTTTTGATTTATTTTATTTTATTTATTTATTTAATTTTTTTATGAATAGCGTGTTTTTAACTTTTTATCTGGGTTAAGGTTTGACATCTAAAACTGGGTAAAACTTTCATATGTATAGGTATACTTAAACCTATGTAGATGTGTATTTAAAACATCAAATTCAATAAATGAAATGAAGGAAAATCTGCCAATAAACAAATAATAAAATTGAAGAAAAGAAAAAAAAATATGTTCATATTATCTTTTACTATCTTATTTTATTTAAGAGCTCACAAGGAATTTTTAAGAAGATTCAATAAAATAAAAAATTTTATTCAATTATTATTTTAGATGTAATATTTACTTTGCCTAAATATTTAAAAAAAAAAAAAAATTTGAAAAAATAAAATATATATTAATTCTTTAGTTTCGTTGTTATTATTGTATTTATTTATTTGTAAATTGAAAGTTTTATAACTAAATAAAATCCAGATTATAACATTATAATATTGAATTAATATATAAACAGCATTGTCCATAGACGGAATTTTTTTTCCTCAAAAAAACAAAAACAACATAAATTTTTAATAATTATTAAAATATTTCAAAATTCTTGTTTTTCTTTTTTCCCCAAGAAATTATAAACTATAGAGCTTCAAGCAGATCCTTAGTCGTTCTTCGTATTTTATAATAAGTATACTTCATTATTTTTTTAATTTTATAAGTAAACTAATTTTGTTAGTATATTTATGTACTAAAAGTCTTTGATTCTAAGACATTTTCCTTCTAAAATATAAATCATAAAAAAGTAGTATTAAAATGATAAATACGTAGTAGTAATTACACGTAGTAATAAAAGTAGTAATTGCACGTAGTATACATTAGTAGCATAATGTTAGTATTATATTAGTAGCATATTATTAGTAGCATATTACACTACATGCAATATGCTACTAAAAATGAGAATAATATTTACACCTATACATAAATACGGTTTTAAGTTTTTGACATGACTGGCAAGGTTTAAAACAACGAAAATTGACATGAGTCAAACTGGTATTCATTTTGAGAATCCTTCCGTCACAAAATCACAGGAGTGACGAAAGGCGAACTCTCAAATGTATGATGAAAATGTTTCCTCGATACGAAACCTCATTGAAGAGCATTAATTAGAATGACTAAACTGGAATAAAGACTAGACTTACGAAAATAAACTGGCTGCTTGTTCGGTGGTCAAAGAGTTGGCCTTGTACCAGGAAGATCCGGGGTTCGAATCCCAGATGGTGTAATTTACCTATCAGTCCTTGTTCTGCCATATATATGATGCCTTCGTTAAAGGATTATTGGAAAAGTAAAATACATTAGGCATTACAAGTTTTTTTTTTATTTTGGAAAAAAATAGAATGATGAAATATTTTTTTCGTTAATTTTGACGAAATTCGTTTTCTTGAAGAAGTAACGATAGTTATTTCGTCAATTTGAGAAAATAACCATCGTTGCTCGGAGCATATATCAGGAAATGGTTTCGTCAAAAACGAAGAAAAAAAAATCGTAATAATTAAGTATTCATTTTTTACAGTATATCAAGATATTTTTTAGATAATTAACTATTTCATAACAATAGATTTTAAAATTTGTCTTAAAATTAAACGTAGTCCTAAAATTAATTAATAGTATCAAAATTTAGTAAATGCAAACATATTTCCAATGATACTTATAAGTGTAGACTTTTTTAAGGTATAATATAACACTATGGAGTTTACTTTATACTTTAAAACAACCTTTACTTTAACACGTGAGACAATTTGGAATAACGTACTAGAAAAGTAAACTTTGACCTTTACGTCTTTCAGATGCACACTCGGCTTTCTCCAAAAACTTGGGAAATGAATTTTTTTGAGTTCTAAACAAACTTTTAAATCATTTGAATAAAAGAAACCATGGAAAATTCGATCAATTATAAGGGTTTTTAAAATCACTTTATGCTACGAAACCGGCCAAATCAAGGTGAGATGCAAAACCAGCTCCTTTATACACCAAATACCGCTTTTGATCAAGATTTTAGTAAATGCTTGTTGTTAAGCGTTAGTGGGCCTTCTCCTGTGACCATACACAAAAAGCTTCTAATTGAGTTTCATGATTTTTTTCTCTTTCGAGTATGAAAAAGTTTTCGCAGGCAGTGTTTTATAATAAATCAAGAAAGAAGTAAAGTAATCCTCCGATATTGAAAAAAAAAAGCCCTCAGTCTACAGTGCAGTGATTACTTATAGTCCCGGGTTTCGGTTTCCGGGTTCTGATAAAATTACTACATTTTACCACATTTACCAAATTTTATCCCACATTTTAAAACCATATTTTATTATTTATTTTACAGAAATTATTACTAAAGCGCTTTAGTAAATATTACCGAGCTTTTTTGTGTTCCCATAAAGGCAGAAACACGGTAAACTTTATTTTATTATTACGGTAAACTTTATTATATTCGAATATTCCGATAGTTTTGAGCATACTTTTCTATCTCAGTGCTCAGCATTATGGAGCAGCATCAGAAAAGCCAACTCAACATGTTTTATGAAAGTAAATGGGAATGTAGAATTTTTAGTTCATATTTTAACTAGTGATACAACTAGCATATTCTTCACATATTTATATCGCACAGCATATTCTTCAATTACGATAAGCTACATTTACCACTAAATACTGCTACTATGATTATTTTTGTTTTCTTATATATATCTGATATGATACTCTCTTTTTAAACAGAGCTTGTAAGGTCCTTAAGATACTGAAAGGGGGACACAAAAACTTAAAAGATAAAATATTTAATTTCATTAACTCAAAATATCTGGTCTCAAAATTTTAATTTTAAAGTTATATATAACTTTAACAATATTGATGCTCTTATGTTTTTAAAGACCACATAAATCCTGTTAAAATATGAAAATGCGTATGTTTACTTTAACGAGTGTAAAATCCTTATCAAAATAATGATCAAGACCCAAACGTAAAACAGTATAATTGATGATAAAAACTCAACTGGCTTCAAAAAATATGAAGAGGGAAGTAAAAGTCGACATGTTTCGAGCATTCAAATATAATCGCCCATTCTCAAAACTTGTCGAGCTTAAATAACTTGTGACTTTTATTATTGGACGCTCAAAACATGTCTATTTTTATTATCATCTATTATTTTTTAAATCAATGAAGTTTTTATATTTTCGATTCAGTTTCTTGGGATTATCTATTTAGTTACACAACATATTAAATTATTTCCCTCGATATTAAAATAAGTTTTACTTCAGTTATAGGCACAGGTTCTTAGATTGAAAAAATAATAATTCACTACTTTGTATAAAAATCAATGCAGTAAACTTGTTTTTTTTTTTGCTGCAAGCCATAACATTTTAATTTAAGGACATAAAAAAACATGTACATGTATGTAAAAACACCTAGGGAAGAATGTTTAAAAATCAAACCATTATTTTTTGCTGCTCCTATGCAAAAATAAAATAATAATTTGAAAAAATAAAAATGCTTGACAATTAATTGAAAGGTTTAATTGATTTGGAAAAAAAATCAAAAACGAAAAGCAATAAATAATCAATCAAGGGTTGGGATTTCTTCCGGAAGAAAACGATTTCGTCTAGGGCACTGGAAGAAAGAGATAAAAAACCCGGAAGAAACTGAAAGAAATAGAGAAACTTGACACAATGAAAGAAACTAAATAAGACCGATACAATTGCTTAGTGATCATTATTAAAATAATAGTTCAAATTAAAAACAAATAAAATTTTATATGGTGCAAAAAAAATTAAATGTTTTTAACATACATTTTTTGTTAAAAGTATTTTTATATTACTTATAAATCACTTTATATTTATTACTTTGTACTTACTGTACTTACGAAACAGTGCCGTTTTATCAAAAATTTTTTGAGAAACAGCTAATTTATGTGTTTTATAAATCTTAGATGCATATAATCGTAATAATACTTAGTATAATTTCTTCTACGTTAATATCGTTATTTTGTCAAAATCTCATTTAATCAGAAAAGAAGTACATAAGAATTTTAAAAATAAGTTTTTCATAATCTAATGCTTATAAGCAAACAAAACAAAGCTATACAAGTAAAATTCAACAAGACATTATACTAAGAAAAAAAAATCTGGTAAGATAACTGTACTTTATAGTAATATCACTTCAATGAAAAATAAATACATAAATAAATAAAAAAAAATTGTTAATAAAACGAAAATATACGGTATTTAAACCATTAATTTGCTAATTTATCCATTCATATGATTACAGTTCACCAAATATTCTGGTTTTTAAAATTACAGTTCTTATTACCACACATTTAGTAAAAAATACATAACTGAAAGAAAATAAATGTCTTTTATGCATGCTTTAAGGTATCATGATGAAAAATTACCAAATTTTATCACACATTATAAAACCATATTTTACTGAAAATTTTATCTAAATCATTACTAAAGCACTTTGGACAAAATTACCGAGCTTTTAAGTGCTCCCAAAGAACCAGAAAAGCGGTAAATTTTACCATATTCTGTTAGTTTTGATCCTATTTTTTTTTTTTTTTTTTCAGAGTGTACTGAAATCTTATTACAATAATAAAATATGATAGGAATTTATAATATAAGCGAATTTACTTAAAACGGTACACTTTAAACAACATGCTTCAGCCGTAAGTGATAAAAATATTACAAAATCTGAATTATTAATTATGGAAAAAAAATTAGGTTCCAACGAAAAATATTAGTTGTGAATTTCATGTACTATTTTAAAATTTTAATTTAATTAAGAAAATTGAAAAATATCTTGCTTGTTCGTTTTAAAGATTTTTTTTTAAAGAAACTTTCAAGAATAGAATAATAAAATATATAATAAAAGAAAAAAAAAAAGATGTCTTTAGCTCTTTTACATCTAACGGCGTATTTTACATTCGCGTGTTTAATTGGTGCTTTTTACTTTAACGATAGGCCATAGTTTCTTAAACTTAAATAGAATTTAATGTTAATTAGCTTTCTTAATTAATGTTATAGCTTTTTTAATGCAAGATTTTGAATTTTTTCATTGAATTTAATGTATTTTCTGCTTCAAGACTAATTTTTTAGTTCACGCTAAGTTTTAATTTGTTATAATTTTTATTTAAATCTGTATTCTTTTTCTCGGAAGAATTGATATTCCTCAATGACGTTTTCGATTTACATTCAACGCTGTTTTTTATGTTATAATTTTATTACATGAAATTTTTAATTGTTTTTTTCTTTTTTTAAACTTTTAAATATTGTTTCATTTGCAGATGATACAACCCAAAAGATTCACTTATGCATACAAAGTTACGTATACAAAGTTATCATAAGTTTTTTTAAACTTTAACGGCAAATAACGTTCTTTTAAAACATTTTATAACCTTGCTATTTTTGATGACAAAAGATTTTAAAGAAGTGTGTTTGTATCTGGAATAAAGCTGAACCACATAACGCCAAATATTATGTGCTGATAATTATTTAATAACTAGTATTTATTAAATAAATGAATAAATGAAAATAAAAGTATTATTCCATTTCTGCAGGTGAAAATATTATTCACGTTAGTGATGGTTAAATTATTGTCGTAATTAGTATTACTCACATTATGATATTCATAATATACTTGATAACGGAATAACTTCATTAGCTTCAAAATTTTTTTAGGGGAAAAGATAGAAATTTTTCGAGCGTTCAAAACAAAGATGTCTACTTTATATACTCAACAGACGAACACTATATATTGATTAACTAATTATGTTTGAAAACAAAAATACAGTTTTTTAGAAAAGTTATTCACAAAATTTTAAATTAATTCAACAAAATAAAAACTTACAATCAAATCATTTTAATGTGATTTTGATTTAAACGCTTTGGCGTCCTAAATCAAATTTTGAACTATCTTCATCATGATCCGGCATATTTAGCTATCATAAAAATGTGAGAATTTAAATACAATCAAAGCAAAGTCTAAAGATACACATGTTGGTAAAAACAACACTTTATCCGGGGACGCATCGCCTGGCCAACATGCTGAAGCCTGTCTGCTGTCGGTGGTAAAACCAAAAACCGACAGTGCCCCGAGACCCAATAATGGAAAATAAGACAATAACGCAATACCTCAAAAATTCTAAGATGGAAATAAAAATGAAAATAATAAAATATAAAGACTAACCATTACCGGAAGATGACCAGAAACTTCTTAAAAATGTCAATAAATTCCGAATATTGAAAATTAACAAAATATTAATTTCCAAACAAGATTGTGCATTGCAACTAATCAAGATATGAAAATATGAAATCCAATCTAAATATAAAAATAGAATTAAACAAAAATTAAGGACAAAATTTTTTTCAAAAACAAAAATCAAAATGCATTATTATCTTATTTTATTTTCATTATGGGGCTTCGGGGCACTGCCGGTTTTTGGTTTTACCACCATTCACCAAACGGATATGAAGATAACGCATCATTTAGAGCATTAATCCTATTGTTTATCGATTATTATTGTATATCGATTATAATTTTATATCGATTGTCATTAAAAAAAAAAAAAAAAAAAATGAAGAAGAAGAAGGGGGGGGGGGGGACAGATACTTCTGGAGGCCTATCTCAGGAAATTAAAATCTGAAAATCTTTTTTTTTGAGAGTTGAGAAGTTCTGCCATCCACTTAGCATGGATGTTTGGCACCTGAAAGATATTTTGTTTTAATCTCTGAAGAATATTTTGTTTGGTGTGAAAAATTTTATAGAAGTCAAGAACAAATATGAGAATCCTGTATAGTCTCCTTCAGGAAAATATATTGTAGGTTTTGCAATTGACTAGAAATAATTGCATATCAAGATCTTCGATGTCATTATTTTTTTATTTGACCCAACTCAACATCTCAGTTTGATATAACGTGGCTTTACCTTAAATTTCAGAAAATTCCTAGTTGAAGTTTTATACTTTACTATTTTTAAATCAAAAATTGATATCAAAATTAAAATTTGTTGAAGACATGGAAGGTATAAAAATTGCTCGAACGAAACGCAAGCTCTTCACCAACTGCCAGCACTAAAGAAGTATATTTACATTACTTATATTTTGTGTCCTGTCCCCAATTACGTACTTCAGAAATATCAGTTTTGTGCTACCTCAAGCAAACATTAAATTTTAACAGAAAATCCCTTAGTTAACCCTCATGTATGAATCTTCGATAGGTTTTTGGAATAATCATGCTTTTATTTTAAAGATCGATGTTATTTTTCATATACTTTGGAGCAGTGGTGAGAAGTAGCGCACTATAACTCTGTTAGAAATTTCTCAGGAAAAAATAGTTAAATAACAATTTATTGAATGGTTATTTTACCATATATAATCAAAACAGTTAAATAACCATAAATAAAATGGTAATCAAAGTGTAAAGTTTGAGAAAAACTCTTTATTAATTGCTTTCACCTAATACGGTTAAACAACCAGAATTTTATCGCACCCACTAGAACGACCTAATGAAGCTACTTAGTTCTTTGCAAATGCGTACATATCATAGCTGAGCGGGCTAATCTGTCAATCTCATCACCGGCAGAACTGGAGTTCGAGTCCTAGTGTTGACACTACAATATTTCTTCTCTTCCCTTCAACATTTGAAGAATTTCCAGTGACCCGCACTCTCCAATGCCCATTACCTTACGAAAAGCCGAGCTCCTATGTCTTGTTAAATAATTAATTTTTTTACGCTTTTGAAAAATGCTAGTTGTAAATGATTAAAAAATCGTATAGTTTTGTATTCATGGTTTTATAACCATACTTTTTGTAAATGGTTTCAAATTCATAAAGGAAAAAAATGTTCTTTACAGTAAACTTTACGGTCAATCGGATGGACAGACAGCTGCTAGTTATTTCACCATAATTTTAGAATGAAAACTTTAACAGTGAAGTAGTTAAACTACTGTAGTCGCTACTTTTTTTCCATAGTTTTGTAGCGTAGAGTGGTACGTTTTTTAAAAAAGTAGCGTAGTGAGTAGTGCGATACAAAAAAAAAAAAAAAAACATTAGTTTGTACTAATTTTTCAAATTTAATGGGTACAAATCTCAGCGGGTCCGTCAATGGATGCAATGAAAATGATCCGCTACCGCTGAGCGTTAATAGAAATTATGTATAACTAATATTTAAACTAGCCAATACAAAAAATAGATAATTGATCATTTTGGTTGCACTTTCACATGCTAATGCACCCTCGTGAAACATTGATGTTATTTCAAGGGAAGAGAACGTAGTTTCGATGCACTTTATTTCTTAGAGGAAATAAAAGAGTATTAAACAATTAAACAATTTCAAGTATTTGATAATTTCGTATTTCTTAAATTAAATATTCGCTGTCGAAAAAAGGCATAAAAAGTTGAAGGTGAGATGAATAAATTCGGGGGGAAAATGTTTTGGAATAACAAACCGGCTCATGTTAACATGAATAAATATATATTTTTTAATTATTCTCTTACAATTAATGTAAGTTCGTCTCCTTAAAGTTGTGAAGTAGTTACTAAATTCTAAAGTAGTTTGTAGTCACTACATTTAAAAAAAAAGTAGTTGTAGTTTTAGTAAACTACAAAAATAATGTAGCTTTTCCGACCACTGCTTTGGAGATATCTTTGTTTCCTCCAATAAAAAAGGATGAAAAAGAAAAGATAGTGAGCTTTTTTTTGTATTCTTATGTTCCCAATTTTACTTAGAGTTTGATGCAGAATTAAATGTGAAAAACTTGTCTCTTTAGATGTTAAATTGTTTACAATAATTTGATGAGTCGCATACATAATAGGACAAATATTATCCTTCTCTTTTAAAATTACAATTGAAGCTGAAGAATTTTAACTTTTGTTAGAAAACGTATTTTTTTAAAATATCTTTAAGAGAAAACAGAGCTTTACTTTAAATTTAAGTTAAAAAGAGATATATTTTGTATAAAGTAAAAAACTGAACAACCATGAAAAAAGAATCAAATTTTTTTGTATAAAAACTGCATCGTATGAGCGTTGTTGTTATTGTGTTTGATATAGTAGAATAAAATTATAAAGTAACAGAATATAGAGTTTATATAGCAATATACTATTTGAGTTTATTCTACGATGTTTGTCCTCAGTTTTTTCTCTCAACTTTTTTAATCGTTAAAACAGATGCATACAATAAGAAATGGTGACTAAAAGAGATATTGTATCATTTTATTCTTTTCTATTTTTGATTTTTTTTTAAATTTATATTTCGACACAAATAAACACTTAAACAATAAATATTTAAACAATCACGATAAAGCTTTTAAATTCCATTTTTACGCTTATGACTGATCATTTCATGAAAAATTCCAAATTTCACCTTTTTTTAACATTATTTATCAAAATATTACACAGGGAAAAGATATTCGCCAATTATGCAAGACAAGAAGACATTAATATAATGTAACCCTTTCTCAGAAGTTACATCGACAGAAATTATTACTTCTGTCTTTTGTCTTCCTATAGGCGTAGCATTATTTTTTGAAATAAAAAATGAATAATTAATAAATCGAAATAATTTATTTCAGTTTTATCAGTCTCACTTATTACTTTCTTTATTATTATTAAGTTTTTTATTATTATTCGTTTTATTATTATTATTATTTTCTTTATTATTATTATTACTTTCTTTATCATACTAAATCCATGTGCTAGGGTTTCTAATATAGATCCATTTACAAAAGAGGTAATACATTGGAATATTCAATTTAATTCAATTTAAAAAATTAATTTTACTGCGAGGATTATCAAAAAACATTTGTTAGTCTATTCGTTTCTTAAACAAATTTCAATTGCAAAAGATGAAGTTAAAAAGCATTACCTATAAAATGACTTCAGATTTGTGTTTCAGATAGCAAAAAATGTGCAATTCTTTGAGAAAAATCAGGCTTTTTTTTTTTTTTTTTTTAAATTATTTCAATCGCGGGCGGTTTTACTTACTATACTTACTTTACTATTAGTTTAATACTACTGAATGGCACTTTTTTTTATCGTGAAAGATTCGATGAAAAGAAATTTTCTCCCATTTGGGCCTACCGTCCTTTCATTGGGACAGTTCACTTTTGTCAATAAAGAAAAAAATAGTACCACACGTGTTTCATTATTAGTATTTATTTTGCAAAAACAAGCTAATTCCATCTACCTCAATGTATGAAAAATATAAATATTTATATTAAGAGTGAAAATCAAAGTATAGTGTTTTTTTGAAAGCTAAAGTGGCAAGTAACAGAACAAACATCCACTTGATGTAAAAAAAAATATGAACAACCACTTTTTTCGCACTAGAGCTTTTCATATATAAACCTTATTTTGGGGTCAGGTATTAATGGGCTAATAAAAAACACCCTATTACTACACATAAACATTTTATAATGATTTCTTAGAACTACTAGTAAATAATTGCAAAAAATAATATTACAATAATTTAGTTCTACTAAAACAACAATGTAAAATGGCGAATGTAAATAATCATATTACAACGGTTTATTAATACAACTAATAAACTATCAAGGGAGTACGATATACCTAGACACCATTGTAATATGATTAATATAAATAATCGTTGATACAGTGGTTTATTAGACTATAAAGCTACCTGATTTCCTTGCGATAATACTAATAATTCTAACTTGTTTAATATGTTCATGTTACTCATTGAAACCAAATATTTAAATTGAAGTGTAAAAAGATTATCATTTACTTTTTAAATACAGTGTGTTTTGAAGCAGTTTTTTTTGTGAGTGTTATCGATGTATATATATATATATATATATATATATATATATATATATATATATATATATATATATATATATATATATATATATATATATATATATATATATATATATATATATATATATATATATATATATATATATATATATATATATATATATATATATTTTCCATTTCTTTCTCGTAGTCATAAAAAAAAAAAAAAATTCTTAATACCTTGTTTGTATACTGAAAAAAAAAAGTGTTGTCAAAACTAATAGAATGAAATAAAATTTACAGTGTATGTGGCTCTATGGGAACATCAAAAGCTAGGTAATTTTTACCGGATTTTCATTTTGGTAACTCTTGGGTATGTAATAAAATTAGGTAATTTTATCATAATGACTTAGGGCTTGGCATAAAAACCATTTATTCGGTTAAATTTACTTTTCAGTTTTGTATGTTTTATTAAATGTGTGATAATAAGAACTATAATTTAGAAAAACAGAATTTCCCTTAAATCGCTGCCGTATGGACGGAAATATTAACCAATGAATTGTGTAAATACCGAATAATTTGCTTTTTATTTATCGGAAGAATGAGTTTCAAAGAATCTTTAATTTTTTCTTTTCTAATTTTCTGTCTTTTTTAAATAATGTAGTTCGCTGGACAGTTTAAGAAGTGTTGAATACTTAGCTATACGTTAAGGAAATTTTTTTTTGAATAAATTTGTATTCTTATAGAAATAAAAACTTAGTAAGGAAGTAAATATTTAGATTTATTTTTTATCCTTTCTGAAATAACTGTAAAAAAATTAAACATAAGCGGTGATATGGTGCGCATACTGCCATACCAATTATTGGCGATGGTTCCTTCGAGCAATAATATAAATATTATACCATTGATGTGACTCGAGAGGTGCGTGAGGAAGTAGTATAGCACATACTGTATGAGTTATCCGCCTCATCTCACGACAGAGGTGAAAATAATTTTAAGATTTCTGCTTACGCTGTAATGTCTCGAATTCATACTTATGGTGATTTAATGACTGCCTGACAGATTTTGAGTTATTACTAAACTGCAACTCATAGAGGAATATCGCGGATATCTCTTGGGAAAAAAAGTTCAAATTGAAATCAAAGTACTTCTGCGAGGACAAACCCGTGATTATTAATTAGTTACAATTGTTTTTTTGTTTTTTTTGTGTTATGATATTCGAATTTTACATCCTTTGAATTACTAGTCAAGACATTTAAATTTGATTACCGTGATACAGAAATTATTGTTGTAGAAAAATTTTAAATTTTCAAAATTCTTTGACCGTCAGGAGTGTAAAAGTTGTTGGATAATAATCAAATCTAGGAAGTTTAAGCTAGTATGATAAATCATTCAGTTAGAAGAGTCAAAGATAAAACTTTTCATTTCTTGTAAACAACTCATGAATGGTAAACAATTCTAACTGGATTTTATCTATCTTTTCTTATTTCATGACAGACACATTAACAGATAAGATAACACTAAGATCTACACATATATGTTGATAATTTAGATCAAATAATGAGTTATCGTAACTGTAGGAGTTGTACATATGGGCGTTTCCAAAAACAGTGTCATTTTTATGTCATCGAATATTTTGGACATTAATGCATTCATAACGCATTCGTATAATAAAGTAAACATCACTCCGAAGAAGAAAATATAGTTTTTCGAAACAAATTTATTGTTCACTAGGTAAATTAAAAGCATATTTATTCATTTCTGAATAATTCTACGGATTTTGAACAAGGGGCGGAAAGTTTCTTTCACACAGGAAAAAACCATGCAAAAAATCGCCCCGTAATATATAGGTTTTTTTCCGACCAAAGTGGAAGAAACACTTTTCAAAAAGAAACGTCAAATATTAAAACATTTTTTAAACAGTTACAATCTAATTACAATTTACAGTTACAATTACAGTTACAATTTACAGTTATAATCTAATTTAAGTAATAATACTAATTTATAGGCTGTTCTACTCATTTTAAATTAGTGAAATTAAAAAGTAACTTTTTGATAAATTTCGTTCGAAGTGATAATAAAAGTTTAATAGTTTAAGTAAATAAATATACTACAACGCCATATTATAACTCCATAAAGAGCTTTTAAAAATCATAATCAAATTGTATCAATTAATACTACTAAATTAGCAATTAACATACTAAACATCTACACCACTACAAAGCACTTAGTAAATTCACAACTACAAATGCCATACTAATTATTGTAATCAAATACTGTTAAGCATGAAAGCTAAAACCATTCCTATATAATAATAATTTTAACATTTCGTATAAAACTAAAAAAGAAAGTGAATACGTTTGCGTGCCTGATTTCTTAACTTATAATTTCGTCTGTACTAATCAATTCCCCCTTCAATAACCCCTTCAAGCCTTTAAAATTGAGTCCTAAAACGTGAAGATCCCATCATTAGATGAAAAATTATTCAGGGTGGTCCTTTTTGCAAATTTTTTCTTTAATGTTTTTCATTAAAGATTAGCGTAAAATTATATTCCAAATAAAACTTAATATTTTATCATCATCTGCATTAATTATCCTAATTCAACGAGATTTGTAAATAACAAATAAATATACTAAATAATACCTTATTCATTGACACAGACAACTTTAATCCCTGCTACACTATATTTAAAACTATAACGGATCTTGCATTTATGGGAAATTTCTGAAGAAAGTTTTATTATGAAAAATATTCTTAAAGAAAATTTCTTACATAATTTTATTATTATATTTAATTCTGCAACAAAACATAAATTTATACGTTAAAAAGAATATCGAGTTCTTTTTTAATAGGAACGTTTTGAGTATTGCAATTATTCTTGAATTTTAATTGCTCTAATTTTTAATACTTTTAAGTTCCCTCAAGTAAATTTGTAAGTAAACCCAATAGACATTATAATTTCTAAGCCCCTTTTCCCATTTCCCCCCCCTCTATTAAACGCTTGCTTGAATGACTAGGCCTAAATCAAGATTTGTTTACATTTCATTTATTACAATCACTTATTCATTCATTATTATAACTGCATTAAATAAATAAACGAAAACTACGACCACCATAATTCATAAAACCGATAAAATATCAAAGAAATATTGACACAACAAAAGAAACCTTATACAAAATTAGTTTAGTTTAATCGAAAGAATCACATCATTCGTTGTCATCTAATAGTATAACTTATTATTAATACGTGATATTCACAACACATTTTTTTCCCGAAACTTACAACATTTTTATAAATAGTTGATTTCTTAAAACCACCATAATTCATAAAACCGATAAAATATCAAAGAAATATTGAGACAACAAAAGGAACCTTATACAAAATTAGTTTAGTTTAATCGAAAGAATCACATCAATCGTTGTCATCTAATAGTATAACTTATTATTAATACGTGATATTCACAACACATTTTTTTTCCGAAACTTACAACACTTTTATAAATAGTTGATTTCTTAAAACGACGTTAAAATAAATAAATAAATAAAAATAAAACATCAGTGAATGTCAAATAGTAGGTTAGAGCTGCAGTTCCAAATTTTTTTCGGCTACGGAACACTAGATGATCTAACTTCTTTCGGTGGAATCACGAGTTTATAAATAACGTTTATCAAGGTAATTCTAAACGCATACACCTATAAGAGACTATTTTTAAAAATATTTAATTACAGGAATAAAGATTTTTATTTTATTGTTATATCATTAATAATCTGAAATTATGTTTTATATCCGACTGTTAAATTTGCAGTCTCTCTGTTGTATCTTGTCTAGTTATGAATTTGCTTTTGGTATAAATACATAAGCTGAAAATGAATAAGCCGAATTATGGTTTACTTCGTAATGAAAACTAAAAAAGAACTGCTGTATGCGTTGAAAATGGTTATTAAGGAAACATATTTCTTCATGAACGAATTCAGTTATTCTATTTTGATTTGAAAAGCGCGATAGGAGATACTAATGCAATATTTTATAAATGTTTGTTCTTATCAAAATTTGTTCAATAGATTGTTGCCAGAAATACTATATTTTCTTTTTAAAAAATGCCATTTCTATGTCATTCGCATTTTACTTGAAATAATTTCATAAAGGCAACCGAAAGATGAAATAAATTGCGAATTATAGGTTGAATCTAAATATAATAAGAGGTTTCAAAAATCATCATTGGTTCTAGAAAGTACTAACTCGCGGAACCCTTTTCACTCCTTCACGGAACCCTAGGGTTCTGCTTAACATCATTTGGAAACCTGTGGGTTAGAGTACTGAATGTTGATACAGTAAAGAAAACGTGTTAGATGTGAAAAGTATTGCAAAAGAATATTAACTTAATAAAATATAATCTTAACATTAACTTACGTTAATCTTAACATTAATTTAAAATATAATCTTGACATTAACTTTGATAGGTTGGATAAGACATTTCAATATGTGACCATTTTAATTAAAGGCTTGTTATCCAAATAGGCATGTAATAAATACGTGATATAATAAATACGTAAATACGTGATACGTGACATCACATTTTATTCAAAACATACAATATTTCTATAAATAGTTGATTCCTTAAAACGACGTAAAAAATAATACAAATAAACCATCAGTAGAGACCAGATAGTAAGTTAAAATACTAAATGTTGAAATTGTAAAGAAAATGTATTAACCTGAAAAGAAGGATTGCTAATATTAACTTAATGAAACAAAATGAATCTTAAACAACATTAACTTACTCTAATAAGGAGAATAAGAAATCTCAGTAAATAATCACTTCATACAATTACTTGTAATCCAAATTGTTATATAATAAACGCATGACATTTACATCAAGTATTCCCAAAGCTCCAAGAGAGTTCTATAAATGATTTATTTTTTAGCCAAACAGTAAAAAATAATACAAAATAAATTATTGGTGTAAGTCTCGTAAATAGTATAGTAAGTTAGAGTATAAAAATATTGAGATTGCAAAAGAAAACGTGAAAAAAAATAGAAAACGCAATATAATATCTTAGAACTAAAACCCTTTTCATGAACAAAATGGAACAAAGAATTAAAAGCAAACAAAGACATAAGCCTGCACGCTGTTACGGAGTTCAGAAAAGCAAACGATTTCGCTTCTAATGCGCAAAAAACATGAAATATATAAAACAGAAACTACAACTTTAGTTTCTTAAAACTATTGAAATAGGAAAAAAAGAACATCAGCATAAAACAAGAAAAAAATCTTTTACAAAATTAACTTACTTTAGTAAGAAGACTATGACATCACAATGGATGTAATCCAAATAGGTATATAATTAACACGTGACATTTACATCACACTCATAATAGTTTACAAACAGTTAATTTCTTAGACAGACGTTATAAATAACACAACAAAAAACTATTGGGAAAAGAAAGATAGTAGACAAGATCACTAAATTTTGATATTTCAAAGAAAACATGTTAAGTGAAATATTGTTGAGCCATATTAACACAAATACAAAATCGTAGAACTATAATCATTTCAATAAATAAAATGAAACACTTCAGACGATAGCAAACGATAACGTAAATCCGCACACGACTGCCATGTTCAGAAAAGCAGACGATCACGCTGTCAGCACGCGAACGGAAACCGCTTTAACTAACAAACTTCCAACACCTGATATTTTGAACATAAGAGGGAACGTCAATTGAACCTGTGCAAAAAAAGGGGGATTGAATTGCTCATCTCTTTAACAAGCAAATTCAGTCTATTAGAAAAAAAAAATTGCTTTGGAGAACCAGCCGACTTAATGAAATAGAAGTACGAAGGGATTAAACCGGAAGATATGGAAGGAATATAAGAACGGAGGGGAATAACTTCAAAAAATAAAGGTAAGGAAATTGAAGGGGTTTGAGAAGGGGTATATACTCAAGGACATTCAAAGGAGAAAGTGTTCCAAGCGAAAGAAAAAGAATAAAAAAAGGGAAAGTGGACCCCAGTTTCCGTCGCGCAGAAAGGATTTAATGCTAGAAAAGATTATGAAAAAAGACAGCTGATATATTTTCTGGTTTCCGTCTAAAAGAAGGTAGGTGACATTGGCCGTCAAAAAGGAAGGTCAAAAGTTTCGAGAATTTTTTTTTCCTACGCGAAAATGCAAGATATTAGCACTGCGGATATCCGGCTGAAAGTTTTCAATTTTTCAGAAATTTTAACTGATTTTCGTAAAGGTGAAAAGGGTCAAATTTCGATTCAGAAATCGAAAGTTTTTAACAATCATTAAAATCAAAACACAATCTTCGCAGCAGTTTTTAAAATAATATTAAATATGCGATTCACCAGGGTTATGTGAAGATTTAACGAACCTCGCTTAACACATTTAATGCCCAGGTTACAATTTTCATTCTCTAACAATAACAAACATGTCCGAAATAACCAATAACAAGTATCAAGCATATCTAAAATGTCAATCTTTGATATTCTGAACTCCGCTTCACCCCATCTCGCCGCAGTTTTTTTTAAAAGGATTTTGTACATTAATTTCAAATGTTGTGAAATTAGTTGAAATATTTATTTATAAAAATTCTAGTCGAAAAAGAAAAATTCCTAAAGTTTACGAACATAAAATGCAGAATATGAACAATAGTGCATATTTTGCATTAGACTGAGATTTAGTTAATGATATTTTATTTTCTCTATGAGACAATTCATATAAATAATGAAAAGGAAGCAAAACATATCTGGTTAATATGTAATCGTCAAAAAATGTTTTTCGTAATAAGACCAAAAAATATGTGATTTATATGAGATTGTAGAGACATGTACATGTTTCGTTTGGAAACTAAAAGATATGTGATTGTACAGATACATATGCGTTTCGTAAGAAAACTAAAAGATATGTGATTGTAAAAGATAGTGTGTATTTCGTAAGAGAACCGAAAGATATGTGATTTATATGTGATTGTAGTGTTGTATGTGATATATGTGTTTCGTAAGAAAACCAAAAGACATTTAATTTATATGTGATTGTAGAGATATGCATGTGTTTCGTGAGAAAACCAAAAGATATGTCATTTATATGAGATTGTAGAGATATGAATGTGTTTCGTAAGAAAACGATAAGATATGTGATTTATATGTAATTGTAGAGATATATACGTGTTTCGTAATATAGAGATATATACGTGTTTCGTAATGAAGTCAAAAGATATGTGATAGGAAAAGTATGTGTGTGTTTCGTAAAAAAACCAAAAAATATGTGATTTATATGTGATAGTAGAGGTATGTGTTTCGTAAGAAAATAAAAAAATGTGATAGTAGATAGATAGATAGTATGTGATAGGTATGTGTGTGTTTCGTAAGAAAACTAAAAGATATGTAATTGTAGAGACATGTATGTGTTTCGTAAGAAAAACGAAATATGTTATTGATACATTATCGTAACAATGTATTTTCTTAAGACATCAAAATGTATGTGATGTGATCGTAAAAATATTTATTTCTGGAGAAACCAAAAGATAATGTGATCGAAATAAAATGTTTTTTGGAAGAAAAAAAATAAGAAAAAAACTCGATATTTGTATGCTTAACTAAAGACGTATGTTTGTGAAACACTAAATCTGAAAGATGGTATCAATTCGGGCCGCTTGTCTTAAATTTAATATAACTAGGTATTTATTCGAAGGATTTAAAAAAATTAATTAATATATAAGAATTAATTTAAATACTAAAAATACTTTCAAAATACAAAACAAAATGATTAACAGGACTCTGAAGTAATTTTATAATTGTTCCAAATTTCAATAATTACTCTTATTGTATTGTGATAGAATAATAATATACAAATAATGCTTTTTTAACTAGTTACTTTTTAAAAAAAAATTTTTTTTTATTAAATTGAAATACTTTATCCTTTTTGTTAATAATTTAAAGTTATCAGAAATATTAAGCCCCGAAACACTATTTTTAATTGATTTAATTGATAATAATAATATTGATTTAATTGATTGATATTGGTTTAATATTGAATTAATATTGATTGATATTGGTTTAATATTGAATTAATATCGATTTAATTGATAATAATAATTATTTATAATAATATTAGTATACAAAATATTTAATTGCATAAAAAATAAAGTATTAAAAGTATATATATTATATTATTAAAAGTATAAAATATTCATTCGGCTTTAAATTAAACTTTGTATATTAATAATTATTTTAAAAAATATCCAATTACCTTCGAATAATTATTTAATTACATTAAATTCGGGTTCAGCGGCCTGAATGGAATGAATTTATGTACTAGTTAAAGAGGTGCTTTTTTCCCCATGTGTTATTTTTTTCTTCCTCTACTATCCCCCCCCCCCCCCCCCCCCGTGATTCCAAAAATTTTTGTGATCCTAAAGATATTTATTTCCTAAGAAACTAAAAGCTTAGTGATGTGATCCTAAAGAAATATGTTTTGTAAAACCAAAGGGTAATGTGATCTAGATGTCATAGTGAAGATGAAGACATTTCTTCGTGAGACTCCAAAAGATATGTGATGTGATCGAAAAAATATTTATTTCGCACGAAAATATAAAGTAAGTCGTGTGATCGTAAAATTAGGAGTTTAACAAGAAAACCAAAAGGTATGTGGATGATAGATGATAGTAAAAAACCAAAAGATAAGTGATCGTGAAGATATATCTTTACCAAGGAACAAGGCTATGTAGTTGATAGAACATAAAAATAATAAGGTTACGTAAGAAAGAAAAATATACGAGGTATAGACGTTATCGAAAATATGTGTGTTTTGTAAAAAACCAAAAGATATATTAGGTCGTAACGATATATCTTTACCAAGAAACAAGGCTATATAGCTAATATAACAGAGTAATAATAAGGTTACGTATGAAAGAAAAATATATGTGATCGAAAAGATGTGTGTTTTGTAAGAAACTAAAAGATATATATGATCGTGAAGATATATCTTAACCAAGGAACAAGGCTATGTAGTTGACATAACATAGTAATAATAAGGTTACGTATGAAAGAAAAATATATGTGATCGAAAAGATGTGTGTTTTGTAAGAAACTAAAAGATATATATGATCGTGAAGATATATCTTAACCAAGGAACAAGGCTATGTAGTTGACATAACATAGTAATAATAAGGTTACGTATGAAAGAAAAATATATGTGATCGAAAAGATGTGTGTTTTGTAAGAAACTAAAAGATATATATGATCGTGAAGATATATCTTAACCAAGGAACAAGGCTATGTAGTTGACATAACATAGTAATAATAAGGTTACGTAAGAAAGCAATATATATGTGGGACATATGTGATCAAAAATATGTGCGTTTAGTACGAAACCAAAAGATGGTCATGGATACCAAAACATCGTAAAGATATATCTTTTCCCGAAACACTAAAGGGTATGTAGTCGGTATGAAATTGTATTAATAAGATTACATATGAAAGAAAATGATATGTGGGATATATGTGATTGCAAAGATATGTGATTCGCAAGACTCCAAAATTATGAAACCATGTGATTTCAAACCAAATCGTGTACGCTCTTTTTGATTCGAAAGTTTACTCAGACGTTCGCGTAGGCAGTTGCCATTCCATGCAGATGCACAAATATTTGCATAAATACAAATATTATTAAATAGACAGATTAGATTAATCAGCATCTAATTATTATTTTTTTACAAAGATATTTTTAAAATGAGAAACGCTATTTCCTTATGAGTAAACATAAGAGAAAATCTGCCAGAGGGTACATCCTAAAATCTTATAACTTCATGTTTAACTTACTGATAACATCTTTTGAAATGCAGATTCAGGTTGTAATCACAATCAGTTGTAATCATAATTACTTGTAATCACAGATTATTATTATTATTAAAAATGCTAAAGAATGTGAATAAAGTACAATTAATGCCATAAAAATGGACACTTTTTAGGGAATTTAAGTTACTCATACGTAGGAACTCAAATCACTCTATCCTTATTTCGGTAGATTATTATTACGTGTATGCGTAGTAATAATAATTTTTATCATAGATTGTAATATCAGCTCAATATTCAACTGTTGTAAATGTAATTATTATTGCTCATAATTTTGATTAAAACTATAAAAACTTATTACGATTACTTGTAATTAATTACATATTGTCTAACTCAGCTGTATAATAATAAATAGAAATAATACAAAAAAAATTTTAAATTGTAAGATGCTGTTTAAAAATAAATTAGTAATCAGGATTCAATGCGCAAAAAATTCACAAGGCTGCACTGTAAGAAAAACAACTTTAAATACGTATTAAGGAAGCTAACCTTGTTTGTTTTTTGTTTTTTTATATTTTTACGAACGAAAACAAGTCTACAAATCTCAATAAAAAAACTTGAAGAAATTTAAAAATTACCTAATTATCCTTGAAAATGAGTAACAGCTTCGTCAAACGCTTCGTCACGTAACTTGTGCAATTTCAAAACAATTATAAAAACTTGGCAATTTCACAATAAATGTACTTTATAGACATCTAATTAGTCATTTTCCTTTCTGCATCAACAATTCTGTGGGAGAAAAAATAAAGTCTAATTTATTTTTCAAAATTTTAAAGCACATTAGAATACTTCAAATTTGAATTTCACTGCGGTTGTGATTGTTTTACGAAACAGATGATTTGAAAAATTGCTTTTAGTTTTGCTTTTAAAAAAAATTTATGATGAAGTCATGGTTGAAATATCAATCAATTTAATAAGTTCGATAAGGATATTTATCCCTGAGTGAATACAACGACAACGTTTAAAAATATTTGTGAAATATATATATATATATATATATATATATATATATATATATATATATATATATAATTTTTTTTATTTTTTTTTATTATTATTTTATAAAATTAAAACGGAGGACTTAAATCATGCTAAATAAAAACATATAAATATAAATGGCATGTTAAACCTGTTATTTTTACTAACTTTTTGTGCAGCCTTAAATAAAGTAATAACATGAAATAAAATAATGACATAAAATAGATAAAAACATAAATTTTTCAGGTAGTCACATAAGAAGACGTATCATATCCAACACCAAATTATCGAAAGGAAATTTTTTTTTAAAAATTCTCCTAAAATTACAATTATTTTAAATTAAGTTAAGTGTTTAGACTGCTGGTTAGATGCTTGTCTTTTAAGTAAAGGTGCCGATGTGTAAAGCTGGCCATATTGCACGTATCATGCCGTTGGCTTCGCATTTGTGTCTACACAAAGAAAAAAAAAACTGGTAAAATTACCGTAATATACGGTAAGGACATTTCTAGTAAAAATAAATAAATAAAAAAAAAAAAACATTATTAACAAAAACAAAATATAGGGTATTTAAACCATTCATTTGATAATTTTTCTGCTCCTATAGTAGCGGCTTACCGAAAATTCTGGTTTTCAAAATTACATTTCTTATTACCACACATTTAGTAACAAATACAGAACTAAAAAGAAAATTAAACAAAATAAATGGTTTTTTATGCCATGCTCTAAGGTATCATGATAAAATTACCTTAATTTTACCACATATTATAAATTTATTTTTTATTGTCATTTTTAATCATAACCAAAGCGCGTCGGTAAAAATTATCAAGCTTTTTGAAGAGATAGAAACGTGGTAAATTTTGCTGTATCCATTATATATACATCAAATATCATATTTTGGTAGTTTTGACCATGTTTTTTTTTCTCAGTGTAACACCACCTTGACAAATTGGATGTTGTGGGAATACTTCCTTCTTTTTATTTTATAGTCATCGTAACGTTATAGGCAATCCATGTAACGTACCTAACGAACGTTACGAAACGGGCAACCGAACAAGATATTTCTGATAATAACACGCAGGTGTAATGACATTTGGCGATTAATTCAATCGAGCAGATAATAAAGATGTACGCCAAAACAACATCTGATACGAATCTTCATAATATTATCATCTTATAAATAGATAAAAAAAACACAACTATAACCGAAACGCATATTTTAATATCTAATAATTACATAATAACAATATTTTACAATAATTGTAAATAATTAAATTGTAAATAATGATAATGAACAGGTGGAACCAAAATTTACGCATAATGGAAAATTTATTTAAAAATATAATTACGCTTTGATATCAAGAATAAACGACCATTAATTGAAGTTTTTGATAATTTTACTTAAAAGCGGAATTTTTAATTTATCGGTTAATAACAGACATTTAAACAGTATTCTGGAATCAAATTTCAATGGTACTTTCCTTCGCGAAATTAATTATTTTAATTTAAATAATTGGTGCCAGGCAAGTTAAAGCAACACCCATTTAAGTCTAGAATTACTTGAATACGTTTTTAAAGCTCGATTCAAGGATTTGCAACCCTGAATTTGTTTAGATAAATGCTTAAAATATAATTTTGCATGTAAATAATACTACACAAACATGTAATCAAAAAAGCTAGTTCAAATTAATGTCAACGATTAGATTAGAAAGTATAATAAACGTATCCATTAAAAGCTTTGTATTTTCTATAATAAAATGAGTCATAAAAAAGTGTTTTTTGAAATTCAAAACTTCAAGTTGATAAAAAATTTGCACTGAGGTCATATACTTACAAAAAAATTTGAAGCCAAATTGAAAAATATGTCGATTTATGATTATTATTATAGATTATATTAGACTATATATTATATTTATGATTAAACAGTGATGATTAAGATTAGATTGATTGATTAAATGATTTTTATGTCATGTTCTAAACAAGATATCATGATAAAATTACCAAATTTTATCTCGGATTATAAAATCATATTTTATTATAACTTTTATAAAAATCATTACCAAAGCGTTTCAATAAAAATTTGCGAGCTTTTTGGTACTCCTTCAGCGCCAGAAACACGGTAAATTTTACCATGTTCTGGCAGCTTTGGCCATACTTTTTTTTCTTCTTCCCTGCGTAGATATGTGAGCACAGTGACAACTTTTTATGGATTTCAATTCTGTAATTTCGAGAAGAAAAAAAAATTATTCTCTAAAGAAAAAAACTTCTTGTAAAATTACAGAACTTTTATAGTAAAGACTATTCTGGGGAGAAAAAAATAATTTTGGTAATAAAACCACAGTATACGGTATTTAAACCATTTAGTTAGTAATTTTTCTGTTCATAATGAAAAGGTTTATAGGAAATTCTGGCTTTCAAAAATATAGTTTTTATTGGCAAGCATTTAATAAAAATACAAAAGTGAAAAGTAAATTTAACCGAATAAATGCCATCTTTTAAGTTTAATGGTTTTTATGCCATACTTTAAGGTATCATGATAAAATTACAAATTTTACCACATTTATTACCAAACAACATGGTAATAAAACCATATTTTATTGTCAATGTTATCATAAGTCATTATGAAAGCGCTTCGGTATAAATTACCGCGCTTTTTGGTGATCCCATAAAGACAGAAAAACGGTAAATTTTATCATATTCGGCAACTTTTGATCTTATTTTTTTCCTCGGCGTAAATGTTTTCTTTTAGGCCATCGAAGTAATTAAAGATAATTCTAATATGTATATAACACTCGTAAATTAATCACAGTTTGTAAAAAATATTGACAAAAACTGATATTTCTTTACCATAAAATATTAAGCAATATATTGGCAGTTCCAAGTACGCAATTTTAATTGAATTTTTTTTTTTAAACTGTTTTTCGTTATAAGATATTATATATTTATTTTTATTAGTTTCGTATTTTTTACAACCTACAAACCATTACAATAGAATACCTTAATCTGTACAAAAAATATCGGTATCTGCTTCATTTTTTTTCGATAAAAAAAATTTATACTGAAAGATATAAAACGAGAGTAAACATTTTAGAAAAGAAAAGGCGAAAAAGAAATATCATTACTACTTTTTTAAAAAAAATGAAAACAATATCAGGTCATTTTCTGGATACATAAATCTGGTCATTTTTTGTATACAAATACCGTTTTACGGTATATCTATGTACCAGACAACTTTAAAAAAGGAAAAACTCAGAATATTTTCAAATCAAATAATGTAATATTTGTATAGTACTGTTGCATTATTAAAAATAACTAGTAGGAATTAGTTATTATTTCCTCATTTATCACTATATACTAAAAAATTTTAATTGAGTAGAATTCAAGATTTTTATTTAATCAAATAATTAGGATTTCAATAATCTCAAACTGAGAACATAGTGAATATGCCAGTTAACATTTTTGTACAAAAATAATATTAGTGAATGATCCTCAAATCATCAGTTAAAAATTCTAGGATGTGATTTATGTATTGTTGACTGGAATCGACCATTTTTAAAATCATGTGTGATTTTAAAAAAAAACATGAATTACAATTTTTAAATCATATGAATCAATAGCTGTTAAACTACATAAGTGCACCCTACAAAATTTGTTACCGTATTGCATACCGTAAAAAATTGCGGTATAAAGCTTCGACACTTTGGGTACATCAACTGTAAAATCCATTTTACCGTAAAATCTATTTTTATCGTGAAATATTATGCCGTAATTTTTACAGTATTATTTATTTAATTAGAGTGATTCGGTGATTTTACTTTATATATTACTGCATTTTGCGTGATTTTTACAGCAATATTTATTTAATTAGAGATTTTACTGTATTTAGTACTTTATAAATTACAGCATATCAGATTCTTCGTTCCGTAACATGTTCCGGTAAAAAGGATTTTACAATAAAAAGTACCCCGAGTGTTAGTATCTTTTACTGTAATTTGATCTAGAATTTTTTACTGTGTATAAGCCCTAAATTTATCACCATAAAAATTTTATAATACAAGAATGTTAATTGAGTTCCTTTTTCATTGACTAACAAAAATATTTAAACAATTAATCCTGTGGGTAAGGCTATGAGCCTGAATCCTGTACATAATTAGTAGACGGTCTCTAAAATTGAACTTTCGAATTTGTGCCAAATTTATTCTAAATTTTAACTTTCGAATATAGCATTATTAATTAAAGCAAAAAGAAGTTGAATCAAAAATGCAAACTTTTCAATTCTTCAAATTTATTTTTAAAAAGTCCGCAATTGTATTCGCAGAAAATGAGATGTTAGGACACATAATAAAACCAGAAATATCAGGGGGGGGGGGATTAATCAGGGCAAAATATTTTTCATCAGGAAAATCATAAGAAATAAGAACCCTGAAAAAGAAAGCGTCATTTATTGAATCGTAAAACAAAAAAACTTAATTCCTTTAGAAATAAATAATAGAGTTGGACAAATACATTGTGAAATACCGGTATTTTTGAAACATAGAGTTAACGATATTTAACCAGATATTTTTTCAATGCACCGTGATTACCATGTCTTAATATAAGCATTAAATGCACGATAATTTTTGAAAGTTATAAATTTCTTATACGATATCGGCGAAGTATTATTGATAGTAATAGCTGGATACCATATATACATCGTGAAAATAATTGGCAATAAATATCGACTATGATCAATTCACAACGCTAAAATTATACTTTTTAGGACATAAATATTTTCTGTGGTTATCATTCATTAAAACAGAGCCATACACTTAACATTCGCTTCGTAACTTTTTCCAAAAATGGTAGTCAGTTATTCTCATAAAAATGTCTCACTTAACATGGAACACTTTAAAAAAGTAATTTCACAAGCTTTCACCGTTATACCTATATTTTAGGATATAAATAGTTTCTACGTATATGATTATTTTGGTGCCATAATATGTGCGGCCATACAATTTGCTTTCAAGTCGCAATGTTTTACAAAAACTGAATTTTTAAAATAAAGTAGTAATTTTTATGAAAACGTATTTAAACGTAGACTTTCCAAGAAGTATGTTACAAAGAATGAAAAATGTGTTGCATTCTTTATAATGTGAATCTTAAATTTGGCATTCAAGTGGTAACTTTAAAAAAAAAATAACGGTATTCAAAATTATAGTAAATTTTGGGAAAAATTTTCTTGAGCTTTAACATAATTTCATAAATTTGCATATAAAAAGTTTCTACCTGTGTCCTTCTATAAAATAGAGGTATAGACTTCGTTTTCTAGTAGTAACTATTGACAAAAACGGTAAACTTACAGCAATTTTTGTGAAAACGTGTCTTAAGCTTTTAACATAATTTCCAATATTTGCGCACAAATTGTTTCTATGAGTGTTCTTCGTTAAAATGGTATCATACACCTTGTTTTCGAGTAGTAACTTTCAACAAAAACGATAATCAAAATTTGAGCAATTTTTGTAAAAACGTGTCTTAACTTTAACATAATTTCACAAATTTGCACATAAATAGTTTATACATATGTTCTTCTTTACTATAATGCACTTGGTTTCGTTAATAACTCTTAACGAAAACAGTAGTCAAAATTCTAGTTATTTTTGTGAAAACGTGTCTTAAGCTTTATCATAATTTCTCAAATTTACACATAAATAGTCTCTATGTGTGTCCTTAAAAATAGGCAGTTGCGATAAAGAAGTAACTTTGTTTTAAAATGGCGATAAAAAAAAGCGATGCTTTTTTGATGAAAATAGGTCTTAAGTTTTAAAGTTGTGAGTTTCACTTTACAAAATACTTTCACAAACTTCCAGCGGGAAGTTTATATTTTTAGGACAAAATATAGTTTCTAAAGTGTGTCATTCTTTAAAATAACGTTGTAAATTTTAAAGTCAAGTTATGAAATAGTAAAAAAAAAATGGCAATCAAAATAAGTCTTAAAAAAAAAAAAAAAAAAATTGTGTCTTAAGTTTATAATGTCATCAAGGGTCACTTCGGAAACTGATTTCACTCATTTAACAAACTTGGACGGTGAAATTTATATTATTAGGAGGAAAATAATTTCTAAGTGTTTTTCTTTACGCTAATGGTGTCTTAAAAAAATGATGTCTTAATTTAAAAAAAAAAAAAAAAAAAAAAAAATTAACATTTGAGTTATAAAATTTGTTTAAAATCATAGTTTATTTTTATAAACTCCTAAAATACACTCCTATTGAAATGCCGATATTACTTAAAATAACTTATTTCAGTTTAAAATCATAAAAGCTATTATATGGATGATAAACTCACCATAGAGTGAACAATATAATGAGAAAATTACATGTTTAGAACTCAAATGACTTGAAGTTCTTGCTATTTCACGAAATAACATTCATTGTGACCACTCACTAGGAATAAAAGAAATGAAATTAATTAGACTAAACATAAAATCAGCAATAATGTATCATACATAATTAATAAACATTTTTGCATATAATTACGTTAAAAAACCAAAGTTCAATAAAAATGAATACAAAAACAATGTAGAGAAGAAATAAGTTCATGAAAAATTTATAAAATAAACTGAAACATATATAAATGTTTCACTCCAAAATTAAATGGTGATTATAATTAAAAATTATAAACACAAGGATTTCTTTTCTAAAACTAATCAAATAAGAATACTATCCAATTTTTTATTATTTAATTTTGAACCGTAAGTTGTAGGAGGGAAGAAAAAAAAAAAACTATTTTAGTTAAGTGTAAAAAAAAATTAAAATAACATTTGATTCACGAAATTTGGCAGATCTTGTTGTATAACCACATGTATCTTGTAAACAAATTTATAATCGTATATGTGTATAACCACTTGTAACGCATATGTATCTGTATAATAATGTATGTGTATAATAATGTATATCTTGTAGAACATGTGTATCTTGAATGTGCACTAAACAAAGCATGGCCAAAACTGCCAGAATATGGTTAAATTTACTGTGTTTGTGGTTCTGTGGGAACACCAAAATGCATGGTAATTTTAACCAAAATGGTTTGACAATACCTTCTGAAATTTAGCAATTAAATACGGTTTTATATTATACGATAAAAATTGGTAAATGTTGTAAGACTTGGTAATTTTATAATGATGCCTTAGAACATGTAATTTGGAAATTTTATCATAATAGCACAGAGTATAGCATAAAATCATTTATTCGGTTAAATTTACTTTTCAGTTTTGTCTTTTTTATTATATGTGAGGTAAAAAAAAAAAAACTATAATTGTGAAAACAAAAATTCCCATTAAATCGTGAACGGAAAAATTACTAAATAAATGGTTCAAATACCGTATATTTTGGTTTTATCAACCAGAATTATGTTTGTTTTATTTATTAATTTTTTTTTTTTAATTTACCAGAAATGTCATTACCATACAGTACCGTAATTTTGCCTGAATTTCGCTTAGAAAAGATTATAACCATATTTTGTAACATATGTTTATCATATAAAAGGAGTTAGGTGCTTGACCATAATTGGGTAATGTATATTTTGTATGTTTGAAACTATATGTATTTTGTATGTGTATAACCATATGTATCGTGCAACACGTGTCTATATTGTAAGTGTATAAACATATGTAACCTATACGTGTGTAACTTGTAAAAATCAAAATTATATGGCTCAACTCAGAAAGTATTAATGTTGCAGCAATTTTTAACGATATTACAGTTCAACACACTCTAAAATTTCTAACAGCGCAGTCTTAACTTAAAAAACCATGATTTCAGTTTTTTAACTTTCTACCATCTAAAATTAATAATCTCGTGAATACACCTTTGGTGTACAATGCGCTCAATATAAGAGCAAAGCCTTAAAAGTTTTCAATTTGATGATTCAAATATAATTTTAATGATTCGTGGGGTGACTCTCCAGTGACCTTTGGTTGGAGAACTGGGTGGTAATGAGTTCGATCCTGGTGGCCGGCAAAACAACCGTCGTCTATACGCAGCAAGATACACGTAAGATTTGTCGTGGCTGATTTGTTGTACCAGCTCAGGCGTTGTTCACATCGTCTGACTAGGACTAATATTACGAGGCATTTCTAAAATGGCCGATAGAGCCCTAAAAATGGGGCTAGGTACTTGGCCATGGTTACGTGACGTTGATGATTCGAGGGACCAACTTTAAATATTCTAAAATTACTTGCGTAGATGCTATTTTAAGTCATGAAACCAGACACAAAAATGTTCATCTCTGAATAATCATACCTTAAATCATCGAGTCATTGGAATTGAATTCTAGAACGGGAAATATCCAATCGTAAGATCAAAAGTTATTAAGATGTTCGCTTCTTTTTTAGTTTGCGCACTATGATTTCACGACTGTCAACTAAAAATAAGAAAATAATCTGAACCAGGTTTAAAGACAGCTCCATTGAGCCATCCAACCCACATTGAAAAAGCAGTCCATTATCATGTTTACATAGGTGCTGGGAACTCCTACTCTCTCTGTGTACGCATCAACAGCTGTACAAAGTTTTCTTAAAGGGATGAGGGAAGATGGAAAAACATTCGAGAATTTCCAGCTTTTCCGGTGCTTATCTTTTATTTTCTCTTCTGATAGTTTCGACAGTAATTTGTTTTAGTTATTGATGCCCGTTCTCTTATTCATTCTCAGAAATAGCCGTTAACATTTGGTGCAAAATTAGGAAATTTTGTTACCAGCCGCTAATAACATTTTCAATGGTGATCACTTTTGAAAATATGTGGCCACTTTTTCAAAAATCAAAAGTTCTGTAATATTATTAAAAAAACTGAAGAAAAAAAAAAAAACTATTGATGTAATAAATGCGAAGCACTTCTTAAAATATGGAAACCACTATAGGGTTCATTTGCAAAATGAGGAAATTCCTCATTTCTTTAGAGTGAGTTTATGTAAAATCTAAGAACTATATCATTGTAATCATGATGATTAAATTATAGCAATTAAACTTTAAAAAAACACCACTATGAGTATTTCAGCAGAAGCATTCCAATCTCTGTCGTGAGATAAGTTTATGTTTAAAATTTCTACAGCCATTTTAAAAAGGATCAAAAATAATCTAAACAATCTGTTCGTAATAGTTCGTACAGTAGCTGTTTGAATAAATACTTAATGCATATAACTAACTGTTCAACACTATTTAACACTTAAGACTACCTGACAAAATAAATCTAAATTAAAATTTAACTTATAACTAATTATTTAATGCTACTTAAATTATTAGTTAAAATAACCTAACAAAATGAACTACTATAGTGTTGCCAATTTAAATAGAAAAATACCAGCGTTTTTGATGTCACATAAGGGAAATAAATATACATAGATTACACTAATTTGTACATAAAATTATAAATTTCAGTGTTTGGAGGACGTCCTATTCTTCATTTATTTCTATAAAAATATAAAATTATTTTGAATAAATACATAATGTGTATAACTATTTAACACTATTTAATACTTAAGACTACCTAACAAAATAAATCTAAATAAAAATTTGACGTATAACCAATTATTTAACACTAATTAAATTATTTGTAAAGACAACCTAACAAAATGAACTATTATAGGTGATTACAGTGTTGAAATTTAGATAGAGAAATATGCCACGTAACAGAAATATACATAGATGACGTTTTTATGTATACAAAATTATAAATTTCAGTATTTGGAGGACGCCCTATTCTTTATATTTACACAAACTTATAACACCTTTATTCTAACATTAGCTCACCAAAATGAATAAAAATATAAAAGAAAGAAAAAGTAAAAGAATAAAAACAAGCATAGTTCTCCTATGATAAACCGCATCTCTTTTCAGCAGTATTTATGATACATTGTTAAAACTAAACTATAGCTCTAAACAGTTATTGAATTTGGGTAAATTAAAAAGTAAAATTTTAAGGCAAAAATTAAAGACAAAAATATAGGTCAGTTAGTTGACTTGCAGTGTTCACTGTTAACATTTTATTTCTATAGCCAATTTTAAGTTCAGTTTGTTTCAGCTTTTCGTTGTTTCAATTCTTTGTTACCAACGCAAAAATTGAAATAAGGACTTCTTTTGCTGTTATGTAAGAGTTATCTCGATAGAAGAACAATTATAAATAGAATTCAAAAATAAATATTAAATAAAAATAAATATTAAATAAAAATAATTAAGGAATTTAGAGAGAACGGGGCTTTTCTCGAATTTAGTTTAACTACTTTATTGCCTAGCCTATCAAAAATTTCAGTTACTTTTTTTGACCTATTAAAGACCACGGTACTTCTTTTTAGATAAAACTGCATTCTAAACTGACATAAAGTATTTTTCAACATAAATTCTCCAATTTTGCATTCTCTTTTAGTTTCGGCCAATGAAAACAAACATGAAGCTTTTAGTTGATAGCCCTTCATTTTAAAGTCCAAATCTAAAGTATTGTTTAATACAATGTGAACAAGAAAAGTGTACAAGTTCGTTTAGTTATTTATCACTTCCACCCTCCTAAGACCCAGCGTCCAATATACTGGACAACATTTTATACAATTTTATTGCTCAAAATTTAATATTTTAAGATATTTTCTATTATTACACTTTTACAAAGCGATTGATTACGCAAAAATATAATTAGATTTACCCTCGTTGGTCCCAGTTTTATTTTTTCTATGTAATGAAAAGTTTAGATTTAGGCAATGGATAGCCTATAAGAATTACACAATGGATAGCCTATAAGAATCACTATTAGAATTTTCTCAGAAAAAATGGTTAAATAAGAATTTATTTAATTGTTATTGTGAGAAAAACCGTTTACTGACTGTTTTCACGTAATTCAGTTAAACAACCAGAATTATATCGCATCAACTTAACTCACTTAATGAAGCCACTCAGTTCCTTGCAAATGCGTACAGATTATAGCCGAGAGAGCTAATCTGTGTGTCTCACGAACTAAGGTTCATGAACCAGCGTTGACACCACACTATTTCCTCCATTCCGTTCAACACATGAAAAGTTTCTATTGTCCTACACTCTCCTTTGCATTATCTAATGAAAAGCCTAGCTTCTATGTTAAATTCCTGTTTTACAGTTCTAAAACCATGCTAGTTGTAAATGGTTAAAAAACCCGCATAGTTTCGTATTCATGGTTTTATGACCATATTAGTTGTAAACGGTTTAAAAACCATAAAGATAAAAAATATTCTTTACCGTAAACTTTATGGTTAATCGGATGGACAGACTGCTGCCGGTTATTTTACCAGAATTTTAGAATGAAAATTCTAACAGTGTTTAGTTATTTATTAACTTCAACTATCTAACACCAAGCGCTCAATATATTGGATAGCATTTTATATAATTTTATTGCTTAAAAAATAAAAATAATATTTTAAGATTTAGCAGGATGACGGTTAAAAATATTTTTAGACGGTATGGTTTAAGAAAATTGATATTTTAAAAACGAGATAAACAAAAAAGTGGAATTCGTGCAAAAAGTCAACAGTTTCACGATGTTTAATCTGGGAAGTTAGAAGAAACTTGAAATTTCATATCAGTCTGCCAGTTATAACACAGATATGTAAATATACGCAGGCCAGGTTGACATTAAAATCATAAGAGTTCGATGAAATACTATCTTGTTTATCAAGAAAGAAAAACGATATAAAGTCCTTGTTTGCCAGGCACTGATTATCAGGTCATAGTATCAACTTTTATTCGGGGAAGATACAGATCTTGTGGCAACACGTGAGGTAATAAACAGAATTCGATCGATTTTACCAGTTACTGCATAATCGATAAAAATTAGTTCTAGATATTATTTCTAATAGCGGATTATTTTCGACATGAATCAATAGGTAGAAATTTTTTTGTTATAATAGCACTTTTTGTAATTATTTACATTTTCACCTTGGCATCCATAATTATTAACAATTATTGTGCACTGGGAAAGAAATCCTGGTAAAATTACCGTACAATATGGTTATGGCATATCTGGTAAAAAAGAAAAACATAATTCTGGTTAATAAAACCAAAATTTAGGTAATTTTTCCGTTCATATTGTAACGGTTTACCGGAAAATCTGGATTTGAAAATCTTAATTCTTATTATTACACGTTTGGAAAAATATATGAAACTGAAAAGTAAATTTCACCAAATTAATGATTTCATTCGATTTATACCATGCTCTAAGAAAATTATTAAATTTTACCAAATTTATTCTAAAATCATAGTTTATTGTTTATTTTATCAAAATCATTACCAAAGCACTTCGGTAAATATTATCGATCTTTTTGGTGTTCCTATACAAGGTAAAATACACGGTAAATTTGGCATATTTTGGTAGTTTTGACCATACTTCATTTCTCCACAAAGAATAATTTGCGCCATTGCAATTATGGAAAATTTTAGAATATCAGCATTCATTGTAATCATATTTATTTTGACACTTGTGTAGATATCTAGAAATTATTATAGAAATCTTTTTGCACTTAAGCATTTATTGCAATCTCATGCCCTTTAGCACTTATTGGAATTATTTTAACTTAAGAATTCACAATAAATTGTAATCCAAAATCCTCAAATCTTTGACAAAAATCTTCAAATCAATTCTAGTTTTATCGAGGGTATTTTTAAACTTAATCAGTCTTGGTAGTATAATATACGTAATTAAGCCTTAGACTTAATTTAATGACAATCAATTCCCAGTCATCCTTTAACCCTTGTACAATAAAAACATTAAGCTGATGGTGACTGATGTCTGAAGCGCAGTAAATTTGTCATGGTTGAAGTGTTGAGTGATCTGGAAAGGTTTGCAGCTCAGGCGCTGACTATGTCGTCTAGACAGGAGTAGAAAGCCAACCGTACAATTAATGAATTTACAATAAAGAATGCATTTTTATTTTATCTACCAAAAAATGCAATCTCAGATAACAGTTCGTTGGTTATTTGCCAAAAGCTATTTCTTATTTTTCAAAAAATTTCATACTTCAGGAATAAAAGCTCAAGTATTCTAATTATTTAACCTAATTACATAGAAATTAAACATATCTTTTTTATTCTTAATTCGGAAACCAAAAGAAAGGGAAATTTCTACTTATCACCCATGGCCATTTTTTACCACATCCGGACTCGAAGATAAGTGGATTTTTATGAGATTTATTTCGCCCCCCCCCCCTAGAATATGGGAGGGGTTCAGGAAGAGACTTATCATTCTGTCGGCACCGACTTGAAATAACGCCAATTGGCGAAATTGACCTACTACCCAAACCACAGCCCCATAATTTCCAACAGCGAAAAATTACCCATCTTTATATGATAAAATAATAATAGTTAATTCCGCAGAAAATGTTTTTCTTAATGCGAATATAATTGTAGAGGGCTATTTCATTCACGGACGATGTTATGATGCTACTGAGATGTTATAGATTCATTGAAGTCAATTCATGAATTTAAGAAAGCCAGGAGAGCGATATAAAATATTTGTATGAATGATGGGGGGCTATTTATGTTGTATTATTGAATGCTATTGCTATCTTATAAGACATTTATTCAGTTCTTAATTGCGGGAAAGTATCTTTGGTATCTTATGCACGTGTCCAATTATTTAGAAGCAAAGAGCACGTTATAAAGCGATATCGATGAATTATAAAGTAGCGAATAGTATTTATATGTAGTTGAGAACGTACGCCATCGCCATTCACTCTTAAAAATAACTTGTTTTTCGGTTTTAATTTATTCATTGCGTACTAAATATAAGCGTAAATATTAATTTTTTCCTATTTCATTATTTTTCCCTATTCATAAAATTTCTTGAAAATTCTAAGGCTAAGTTTGATCTCATTTCATCTATATTATGTGTCTTAACCTCTTCGAAATAAAAAAAAAAATAAAAAAATTTATAAATTCCAAATTTAGTATTCTAATAAAATATTTCTACTTCCACAAACATCGTGTGTACATTATTATTGATATTAAATGATTTTTTTTTTTGTAAATAAATAATTGAGCAATATATTATTCATAAAATTAATTGACAAAATATTATGTTAATAAAAATTAACTTATATCAATTTTTTAAAAAAACTATTATAAATTTAAGAATTGTTCAAGTTTACTTAATGTGCAACACATTAGAAGTGATACATAACTAAGTTGTGTTATTTAAAATATGTCAATTGAAATTATTAAAAATGTGAGCGATTTTGTTTCTATTATTTGTCCAAAATGAATATTCTGTGTTGTGCAGTATAGGGTAAGTACTAAATATTTGTATGTTGCACCTATAATTTAATAGCAGAAATAGCTGTTTATTTTTGAAAGTTTAATTTTTTTATTTTTTTATTATAATTTTACAGCGTTAAGCATAATCTTGTACCCATTTACAATTTAAAAACTCTTTGAAAAGGTTTTTTGCAATAACACGACCCTATTTGCACAAATTCACAAAATAGGACCCAGATTGAAAGAATGTAACTTAACGCTTATTTTATATTCACAAATTACGAGTAATTTTTTCACAATTTTACAAAAACAAGACCTTTCACAAAATGTCTGGACAGACCCCTGATTATATATATATATATATATATATATATATATATATATATACAAAGAGAGAGATAAAACCCCATTTCTAACACTGCTCTCGAAAATTATTATTGTTTTATATATTTGATTATTTTATATAACATGCAAACAAAACTTTTCATTGATTTGTTAGATAAAATTGTTGAAGACAAAAATTGAGAAAAGATAATATGTTCGCTTGTATCCCATTACATACATCGTAATCCTTTTTTTTTTTTTTCCTTCACAAGTAAAATATTTGAAACTGAATTATTTTATCTAATTTGATGTAATTTCCTTTACTGCTGATGGGAAAAAGTCATTTAATGTAGACAATATTAAAGCAAATGTAACTGGGCATTTATGTCGTCTATAACTTATTCTAAAAAATTCTTAAAAAGAGAACTATTATAATACTCTTTTCACACTGAAAACTTTCAGAAAGTAAAAAGACGAAAAATCAAAGGAAGCTGAAGGTGCTACCTGGTTCGTTAACTTCTAAATTGTTTAGAAAAGAGTAATTTTAAGATGCAAACTGACAAACCTCATTATCTCAATTTACGAGTAAATGATAACTTTTAAATTAATTAGTTAATATGGATTTTAAAAAATGTGTTACATTTTATTTTCACAACTTTAGTTCTACTTTTAAAAGTTAATAAAGAAGTTACAAGAATATAGCATAAATCTCAATTACAATGTTCTAAAAATTTCACGTGAGAGCAGGCATTAAATTTTTAAAAAGGTCAAACTTCGACGTAACTAAGTTTCAAGTTATTCTAATTTATATATTAATTCGAGTTATAAAGTCTTAATTACATTACGGTTTAAGCTGAAAACAAATGATAGAACATAGGATTAGATAAATATTCTATAGTATGAATGATACGTTAGCTTGCAGCTCTGATAAATCAAAAATTAGTTTTATCGCTCGTTTTTATGTCATTTCTTTCTTTTTTTTCATTTCTTTGATATTTTTTTTTTTTTTTTTTATATTTTTTTTATGTCATGTTATCGCAAGGTGTAAAAGCTACAACAATAATTTCGTCATGACGTCACATAATTCGCATTTTAAAGATATCACGTGTTTCTTGTTCTTACAAACTTAAATGATCTAAACTCAACCAGAACTAATAAAATCAATTTGAAATTATCTACTATACCATGGGAAAATGTGGTAAATTCGTATTTTAAATTATACCAATATAGTTAATCTTTCTTTTGTTGAGTTAAATTGTTTTTCTCATATCATGGTAAATCTAATAATACGAAGCAGAATAAATAACACATATAACAAAAAAATAAAGGTTGTTTATTAAGGAGAATATATTAGAATGTGTAGTATGGTGATATTAGGGTACTTATCCGTCTTGGAGGGGGTAAAAAACCTATTACCACAGTACCTATATTAGGCACCTATATTGGTATAATAGCTTCGTATTACCACAGCGCTTAGAACCAGTAGTATTTAATACTACATTTATTAAAGCATCCCTGGCGTCAAAAATAGTTGGGCGAATTTCTACGGTCATCCAAATAAGTACCGATAATAGTTCGTCAAAAATAATTATAAAAATAACGGTGTCTTTTAGCACACTGTTAGAATTTTCATTCTAAAATCACGGTAAAATAACCGGCACCAGTATGTCCATCCGATTAATTGGACAATTTACAGTAAAGAATGTTTTTTACCTTTACGGTTTTGAAATTGTGTACAACAAGTATGGTCATAAAACCATGAGTACAAAACTGTTTTTTAACCATTCACAACTAGCATGGTTTTAAAACTATAAAACAGAATATAGGAGCTAGGCTTTACATTTGGTAATGCAAAGAAGAGTGCATGCCATTGGAAACTTTTCATATGTTGAAGGGAAAGGAGGAAATATTGTGGTGAAAACGCTGGGACTCGACAGATTAGCCCTCTCGGCTATTATATGTAAGCAGCTGCAAGAAACTAAGTGGCTTCATTAGGTGTGCTAATTTGATGCGATATAATTCTGATTGTTTAATCGTATTAGGTGAAAGCAATCAATAAGCGGTTTTTCTCACAGGTAACAGTTTGATTACCATCTTATTTATGGTTGTTTGACTGTTTTGTTTGAATACTGTAAAATAACAATTAAATAAATTCTTATTTAACCATTTTTGTCAGAGAAATTTCTAACAGTGCAGCTAAATGACTCGGGCCCTCATTGGATCAATATTCACGAATCTTGGCACAACAAAGTTTCAAAAGGCCGTTATTTTTCTGATATTCGCCATATATATAATTTACCGATTCAACCGATATTTTATTGCCACTTTATAACCAATATTGGTCCTACACAGAATTGTCAGATTTACCCTATATTTTATATTCATTGCTCAACCCTTAGCATACAAAGATTAGATACTTATTCTGGTGGCCAATGTTTAACCAATATAGGCTATTGTAGGACAAATATTAAAAAATCTAGACATTCCAATATTGGTCCCTTGGTGCATATTTTTATAGGACCAATGTGAAGCCAATTTTGAGCCCAACTCGGGCCAAGGTAAAATTGTTGCTACGGTCGTCACTGATAATTTCAAAGATTGCAATTAACTGATTTTTTGCATTAAGTACGAATTGAAATTCAAAAGTAATTTTGTATTAGAAAACTAAATTAATCGAGAAAAGATAATACTAATTCGTAAATGCGAACCGTAAAAAATTGCCATAATGATGCTTAATTAATTTTGGTAATAGGTACAAGTTGAAAAAAAATATAAATTCTGTACAGAAAAGCCAAATTAATGGTGAAAAGTTTCTTATTAATTTAGAAACACCATAAAAATCGCCTTATTATTATTGACGCCAATGATGTTTAATTAATTCTAGTAATAGGTAATACTGCTATTATCTAAATTTGAGTTTTTTAATAAGTACTAAATACAATAGTATCAGTACCCCAAATGGTACAAAATACCTACTATAGATGATAGGTTTCACTGCTTACCAAAAGGATAAGTATGGTAGAAAATTGTTGATAAATTTTGAATAATCAACCTATCATAATCATTCGAAGTTGACGCCGAGCAATAACTTTATGGCAAATGATACTGAATGTAATTCATCTTTATTTCGATGTGTTGAGTTTCGGAAAACATGTTTTACTTAATCTGATAACATTAAGCCACAGAGAAGGGCAACAAATAGAGATAATCAAAAAAAGGGATTGTTTTAGCCTAATCAACTGTGTCGGTATGTGACTTTCAATTTTGTACATGATTCAGTATCGTTGTTTAACACCGATTTGTTGAGAGTAGGAAAAATAAGCAACTACACTTGAGAGTATAAACAGAAATTGTTTAGATTTTTATTAAGTTAAAACATGAAAATTTTGCCATTTTTAATTATTAATTTTGGACATTTAATTTCTGAAGACTTTTCCATTTGAAGACAATGAATTCTGTATTTTTAAATTCCTAGAAATGTTTTTATTAAAATAGACGAAAACAAATTTTTACACGTGCGTTATACATGGTGTGAAATATACATGACATGGAAAAGAAAAATGTTGTTAAAAATATATGTAATTTCAAATTATACCTATTAAAAGAAAACATAATTGCTTAATCGAATTGGCTATTTTGTTAGGTAAAAATATAATAAAACAAGTAATTAAATATAGTTTCGATTCTTTTATTCCGATTAGAAAACACCGAAATTCTTTTCGAAGTATATTGTCATGAAAATGTAAGTACTAATTATAAATAATAATTAAGTTAAAATGTTCTCTCCTTCATTGGTCTGATTTTCAGTCACGTGGAAGTTCTATTCCAGTTAATGTTAACAAGGCCATATTTGAAACTGCTTTCATCAATAAATATTAAATCAAATTTCAAAAAATAAATAAATAAACAAAATAAATAAATACAAAATAAATAAATGTAAATAAATAAGTAAAAATAAATAAATATAAATAAATAAAAATAAATAAGTAAATAAAAATAATTCTTATTTTATAATTATAAAAATAATTATTATTAAAATTGAATCTTTTATTTTACTATAACAATTTTACACGTGAATTTTCAATATTTGACTTGAAAAACTGAAGTTTAAGAATTTTTTTCCTTCCTTCAAAAAATTGATTTTTAAAAAAAAGAATAAAAGACTGACAGTTTAAAAAATAAATTTATAAACCTTGTGTTATAATCTCTCTCTCTCTGAGCAAATGAAACAAAACAACACTTTTGAAAATCGATTCAGTTTTTTCTGAAAAATGTTCATCATTTTAACATATATATCTGAACAGAACATGCAATTCTTCTGATAATATGATAATAAAAATTAAAAAAATACCAAAGCTGAAATCCTTACTAATTTATTCTAAAAGAGAAAAAACATCAATGGGCTCGGCCGGGATTTGAACCCGGGACCTCTCGCACCCTAAGCGAGAATCATACCCCTAGACCACCGAGCCACATTTTCAGCTGATCTTATTGACAATAAACTGATTTGACAAAAATAGTCAAGATAAAATTAAGAGAGAGGATTTTATATGGAGCAAACGATTACAATGGAAAAAAAATTTTAAACTTATTTCAAAAAATTTATATAAAAGATAAATTAAATTTATAATATTTCTAAAATAGTGAAATATAAAAAAAGTAGCACATTCAAGTTGTTATACTATTGACTTTATTATTAATAAGAAAACAATATGATTAAATTAACTGTAGTTATAAAGCGTAGTAAAAAATTGCACTATCATAATACGAAAAGAAAAAATTAATAAATAAACATAACAAATTGCTTAAGGGGGGAGACGGTAGGGTATATATCTCAATAATTTTATAACTTACCTTTTTTGGTGTACCTTTTCTAAGACACTGCTTATTATATCGCTTTAAAATGTTTTGGGGATATTTGAGATTATATCAGTTGTATGCTGTGATAATGTTTTAGGGTTAACGGGAATATTTTTTGAGTTATGAAAGATTTTTGCTCAAAAATGATGAAACTTAGTTTCAACTATAAACAGTTGTAATTTTTTTTTTTTTAAATTAACGAACATTACAGAATTAGCTTAAAATCTAGGTTATAAAATAGGATTAAATCTTTGCAATTATTAAGGAACAAAAAAAGTCTTGTTAAAAAAAAAACTTAAACGAAATAATAAATCCCATTTCAAAGTATAAATATAAATAAAACAATCTTGTAGATTGGTAAATTAAGAAAGTTTTTATTGACAAAAGCAAACGAATGACTTAATAGAAAACAATGTTGATAGTAAGTTATAGAAATAATAATTGAAGAAAAAAGGTAAGTTTCATATATGACTAATGATTACCGGGCTATAGGGCTGGAGTCGGAAAAAAATGTCCGACTCGGATTTGTTAAAAGTTTAGTCGTGCAAATTAAAAAAAAAAAAAATAACACATTTTGATATTAAGAGAATTATTTAGACAAATATTTAAAAATTAGTACATTATTTAGAAAATATTTAAAAATTAGTAAAAATTAGTGTGACAATTGTTGAGAAATGTTCTGCAAATGTTGTTAAAATCATACACACCCTGTGGCAGAATTTTTTTGGGCTTTCTGCGACAAACCTCTCCAGCACTAATATCTTTCTGCAAAATATTTTTAATAATAACTAGTATAATACTAGTATGTTAATAATTATATTGAAAGTAACAGAAACGTTGTATTCACAAAGAAAAGCCTATTTGTTTGGGTATGATAAAATTGTATGTATTTTTTTTAAAAATGAAAAATGTAATATTTTTTTTTCTAATATCAAGGGCGAAATTGTCACATTTTGTAAGAGGAAAACAGACTAATTATATATATTTTTTTTTTTTTTTTTTTGCATTTTGTAAACCATCATCACATAAAAAAATAATTAAAAATTGTAAAATCTGTGAAGAAAAAAAAGAAAACCAAAATTAAAACATCACGTTAAAATTAATCATTCACGCTAAAATTAATCATTTCTTTCCCTCTGGAAGGGGAAAAAAATTCTGCAGAAAAGAAATTTTTTGCTTCAATATTCTTTATTTTTCATTTTTCTCAAGTAAGAATCGAAAAATTACGAACATTTCTTTCCCTTCCAATGTGCGAAAAGGCATCTTTTAAATATAATTTTAAAGAAAAAAAATTTCAAAAATTTTTACATAAAGAAAACCAAAATTTTTTACTTTCTAAATAAAAATTCTTTCTGCAAGAAATCTGTAACGTTCTGCGACAATGTCGCCGTGTCGCCGCGATTCTGCCACAGGGCATACACATGGGCGACAAATTTGTGAAATAATATGTAATGTATAAATTTCACATATTTGTGAAATATTATGTAATATTATTTAACTAATTTGAAATACGTTGGAAACTTACAAAATAACAGCGAAAATTAATTTTTTTACCTCGAATTCTATGTATTTAAAATATATATATATTAATTTTATTACAATAGAATTTACACAATTTAATAAAATTAATACATTTGTTAACTATTTTATTGTTCTAAAAATTTCTATCAATTTTATTACGGTTTAGAATTCAAGTGCGTGGTATTCAAATAGAATAACTGAAAGTGCCTGTAACAAAAAATTATGAGCTTATATGTTTAAATTTCAAATTTACATTTTGTGCTGTGGTTTGCACTCATGTACTGACACTATAATTGTTCATCAATAAAACAATATTTTTTGCTCTGTTAGAAATGACTTTGTTTAAAATTTTAAAGCTTTCAGCATAATTAATTTTTTAAATATAATATTTGGTTAGTTCTTGCTTTCTATGTTTTTCCTCATTTATTTATTTGGTCTCAGCGTTTTAATATCTGTGTTGAATCTACTTACTAATATTATTTTAGCTTTTTTCTACTTAATTTTAATAATTACTAATCTTTAATTGTTATGGCGTAATGAATAATAGTTAGTCTTAGAGTGTTATAGTAATTAATAACTTTTGATGTGTACCATAACATTAATTATCTAATTGTTAAGAGCTTGGCCAAGGGTAGAGCCGCGATGGCTCAGGGGATAGAGTGTTCGCCTTCCAATGCGGCAAACCGGGTTCGAATCCCAGTCGATACGAGTTCCGCATTACGGCTTGCACCGACCACAGTGCTGACATGAAATATCCTCAGTGGTAGACGGATCATGGGTTAGAGTCCGCTTGCCGTCAGCCTAATCGTGGGAGGTTCTCGTGGTCTTCCTCTCCATGTAACGCAAATGCGGGTTAACTCCATCATCAACAAATTCCTCCGCGAATTCTCCCAATACTCGGTCCAGGAGTTCCCTTGTCTTCTGGATTGGGTTCAAAATTACAAGGCTACGGAGTTGAACATTAGTAGTCGTAAACCCATAAAATTGGGTCGGCTGTTCAACGACGGTTATAAAATAAAATATCTAATTGTTAAGTTCGCATTTTTTTCGTCTACCATTTAAGTCTTGTGACCACTAAATAAATACCTAGGTACCTTGCATAATACCATACTTAAGTAGTATAGGGTGTTATAGTAATACAAAGTGTTGTAGTAGTATAGGGTATTATAGTAATTAATAACTTATGTGTACCATAACATAAATTACGTAATTGTTAAGTTCGATTTTTTTTTTTTTTTCATCCAACATATTAAGTGTTGGAACCACTAAATGAATATCTAAGTGGTGTATAACTTACGTATCTCAAATTTAATTTATCCCACTTAAACGGTTTTGAGAACTACTGAAAAGATACATAAATTTGAGAAACAAATTCATTGAGCTCATTTTGAAAAGTTAACTAAAAGGATATGAATATAAATTCTATGCATCATTTGTTATAATTCCATAAATTCTTTTTTGAAATAAGATGTTTATAAACTTGCGAGTGTGCATATAAGATACTGCTTCTAGCTCTTTTCTTGTAATGGTTTTGTAAATTTCAATATCCTTTCACAAATTTTATTAAGTTTATTCCTTCATGAAATGTAAATTTAAATAAAATATATCTAACTCTAATTTTACATAGATAAATTGAAATTAATATTTACCATGTAATAATAGTTATACTTTACGAGAATTCGGTGAAAATTTTGATTGAGTACAAGTCGAAGTTGTAGTCGAGCTCTTAAAAAAGTTTCGGATTTCAGCTACCGATTCCACAACTCTGATTACAAATAGAGAGAAAGTTACTGAAATGACTATAAAAAAATCGTTCGTTGCTTTAAAAGTTAACAAAATTACAAATATTATAGATATTATAGATAATATTATTACAAATATTAGGTTTTAACTTGATTTAAACTTCACAGAAAGGCAAGAAATTTGCATTCGTGATACAAACAATAAACAAAAAATACTGGTGAAAAAAAAGTTTTTTTAAAAAAAAGAAACCACATTTCCCCGTAGACGATAAACACAAACAATCTTGTTGTTTTGGGAAATAAGATTGTTCTATTCACAAAAGCAATAGAATAACTAAATACATCGTCTGCTACGAAAATGGGAAGTGAAGGAAGAACTTCAAACACGGCAGACGATGACCGGGTGAAAAGACTGAAAAAAAAAGGGAAAAAGGAAGGTGAAAAAAATACTATTACTTTAGGAATATGAAGGAAGGTATGAAGAAAAAAAAAAAAAAAGGGGTTGGGGGGTTTCAAAGTGAGAGGAAGAGCAAGTCCAAGGTCATGCAAGAGAAATAAAGAAAAAAAGAGAGAAGAGGTTAGTGTGGGGAGGACCATGGAATGAATGATGAGAAGAGAGAAGAAAAAAAAGAAAGAAAGAACGAATGTCATTGAATCGATCGGGCTAGAGAAAAAGAAGACAGCGAAGTAAAGTGTTGTATGCTTGATGGATGCATGCATGTTTTTGAGCACAATTTCATACATTCACCCACAGCATGTGGGCGTGTCTTTTTATCAAAAGATGGCAGTTGCGCAAAGGGGGAAGCGCTGTAAAGACAGCACGCGATTGGCTGAGAGACAGAATCTGTTCATTATATCTGTAGATGATGGCATTTTGTGGCCGCCAGAATCTGATGCCGTCGGGGCTTCTAAGGAAGTGCAAGAAATGACGGGTAGTAAAAACGACTTCTCTGGCATCTTCCGTTCGATAAGAAGCAGACGATCTTGCCGACTACGTCATCTACTCATGCGTCCCAGTAGACGTAATTAGGATGAAGATTGTGGGCTTGCTGAGTAACGTTCCCAATATGATGGCACACTGCAGATAACCCTAAATTAGAATTATTACTCGTTCCAGTGATTCGTTTTTAATTAATGCGGGTTGAAATTTTAAAAGTGTGCCAATGAGGAATTCTGGGTGATTACGCAGTTCCGCAACTATTTCTTTTACTTGGAATGCAATTAAAGTTTTAAGCTGCAGATATACACGTCAAACATTGTTCGAAAATTTTTAAGGATCAATTAGTTTTAAGAATGCGATTTTAATAATTCGTCAGTTTTGTAATCTTAAAAAATTAATCGGCAGCTGAAATAATTTGCTTAAAAGTTGAACATTTTTATATTCTGAAAATTGAAGCAGTGGCGTTTTATTTCCCACTTATAGTCTTTGAAATGATAACTTTGAAGCAAAATTGCTGCTAACAGAAGCGTTTTGAAACTTGTAAATAACCCAATTTCTAAAAAATTCTAATTGAAATTGATTAAACTGTGTTATTTTTAGCTGCGAATGGAAAAAAAATGCATATGGTGGAATATGCTTAGGAAACATTTATTCACTTATAACATTTTTAACATAATATTTTATTTAAGATCGCCAATTAAATGAATCATCTAGCAAGATTTCCAAAATAAAAATTATTCATGTATTATGTATTTTATTGCGCAATGAAAATCAATATACATGTGCAATATATATATATGTGCGACTTCACGTTCTAGGACTCAATCTTAATGGTTCGAGATGGTAACCTCAAACATGCTTAATTAATAAATGGAGATGATATTTTGAGTTACGAAATCAGATGCAAAAAAAGGTATTTTATCTGAATAAACATACCGGTTTTCAAAATTTTAAACCCCTTAATGTTATTTTTACTCATTTCACCATATCTCGAGAACTTTGTAAGTGAAATGAAAAATTGTTGCAATTAAAAAATTCGTTTATCCAAAGATAATTTTAAGCAAAATATGACTTTTAACAAGGGCTTATTATTTTATTTCATAATAGTAAAAAAAAAAAAAAATTCAATCGTTAAGTTTAAAAAATTTTACATAATTTTAAGGAATACAAATTTGAATGGCAAAATATAAAATTTGGGCGAAATCGGCCGAATAGTTCCCGGGAAATCACATTTAGAAAAAAATGTATTTTTCAATTCATTAAGATTGAGTTCTAGAATGTGAAGATCCAATAATTAGATCAAAAGTTATTTAGGGTGATTCGTTTCTTTTTTGCGCACTGTACATATGAAGTGGAGCATGTATAGTTGGTAATACGCATAGCAATTTGCATCGTGTGGTTCTTTAGCAAAGCCTACTGGATTCCCCTATCTAGATGCATAGGAGAATCAGGTTGCACTATTTTGTTTATTTCAATCATAAAAATTTTAAAAAGATTTTTGTGTTCCTGCGTTTGACTCCTGTGAACTTAAAACCATATTTATTTTAATTAAAAAAGGCAACTATACCGTAATAAAAAATTTCAAAATTCACAGTGCTATTAGTGAAGCAGACTGGTTCTAAGAATCACTATCAAATAAATCAATACCTGCTTCGATTAAGATTTTACGAAATATAAACCTTGTGTTTAGATAATTTTTATTAATTTCATCTTATATTTATAAGATAAAAATTAATTTTTTGATGCCTATAAATTATTTCAACTAATGCTGCGTAATGATTAATCTGAAGGCAAAACTACCAATTCCACACTATTAGAAATTTCTCGGAAAAAATGGTTAAATAACAATTTATTTAATTGTTATTTTACCATATTCAAACAAAATAATCAAATAACCATAAATAAAATGGTATTCAAACAGTGAGAAAGACAGTTTATTAACTGCTTTCACCCAATACCGTTTAACAATCAGAATATTATCGTACCAATTAAGCCCACCTAATGTAGCCACTTTGTTTGTTTGCAAAATCTTATCTTATGGATAACTTCCAACTTCCTGAATGTTCTACTTGTGTAAATTCTTACTATACACTTTGGGTATTTCCGGGTTTATCCATATAGTTTTAATATTTTTCTGATTTCACAGTTTGCATAATACTGCAACATTAACTTGTGATCCTGAAACGAATATGGAAATATATACGTAGTTTCAGAAAGATATGTAGCTACTAGTGGGCTCCACCTCCTGTTCGCTGACTCTCACAAATTAATCAGAAATTTGTAAACATGCACGTTTACGGCTTCATGCTTATGACAGCACACACACTTGATATTTCCCTGTAGCTAATGCGAAAAAGATAAGAAGACTTTCCTTGTCGACGTGTAAGAGACACATATACAAAATATAGATAGCTATTGAAAACAGAAAAATAATATAATTTTTCATTAATTCCACGTTTAAGTTTCTCCGTCAAGTTACATCACTATTAATTTACTAAGTTCTTCCCCACATGGTGTTAATATGTATTTTTTGAATCCCTTTAAAAAATGAAAACAAAAAGCATACATAGTAGAGGGACGAAAATTAATATTAAAGTGAGGAAGAAGAAAAAAAAAACGTTATTGAAATTAGCATCCGGATGTCGAGAACAACAGGACAAGTTTGATTGCGGAAGGAAATAGAGAGTAGATGTAAAACCATAATAAGTTAAACCTTTAAGTTTCAATTAAACGTGTTTTATCGTTTATAACATTCGCCTTACTCGAATGTTAATTTTTGTTCAGATTTCGATAGGGTTCATTCCCCCTCCCCACTTAAATATTAATTCGTGACCCCCAATGCAATTTTCGGCTTTCATTTTTTATAAGAATTCTAAAAAAATAGACATTAAAGGCGGTCTTAACGTCACACTGTCAACAATTTATGGTAGTAAGAAAAATCACTCAGAGTGGTGTACTGAGCGTTGCAAAAAAATTTTGTTTTATCCAGGTTGGGTTTTTGAGTACACCCAAGAGATCCAAGTTAGTTGTTACAAAAAAAAAAAAAAAAAAAAAAAAAATTCCTTTAAAAAAATAATAATCCATTTATATCCATTTATAAGTTTACCTTTTTCAAAAGACTCAAAATAGAAAGCCAATATACACATATTTTACTTGAATTAATTTTATTAACCATTTTAAATTTAGTCCAAAGCAATGTAGAATAATTTTAAATATGCAGAATATTAATTAACTCATCCCAAGAAACTGAAGCGGTAAAATATTACACGAATAAAAATTTCATTTCTTTAAAACCGTGTTTCCCAAAGTGTGGTACGCGTACCCCCAGGGGTAGGGGAACAGTTTAGCGGGGGTACGCGTTCGTATGCGAAATATCTTACAACAAACGAAAATTTCAAAACCTTTTATTTAAAAACAAAGCTAGCCATGAAAATTTACGATTACTTATTTTTGTATTGGCTATTTTTTGCTGAGTTAACATTTAATAAATAGTGGTGTCAACAGCCAGTTGTGATTTTTAACTCTTGTGTAATTTTTTTTATCAGATTAAAAGCAATATCATTCTTCTCACTGATGAAAATAAACTTATTAACAAAACTTTGTACCCAAAAAGAAAAATAAACATATTTTTAAAAAAAATACATTTATTTTTTTATTAGTGGTACACAGCGTTACGAAAAATTTAGAAAAGGTACACAAAAGTCATAAGTTTGGGAAACACTAGTTTAAAACGAATGAAGTTTTTAATCAGGAAAGATGCAGGATATTTTATAATGACCACTCTTACTACAAGAAATTAGAATTTTTTTTTTTTTTCGTTAAAAAAATGAACTTAAAAAAGTAAGTACACAAGGGTTTGAAAATTATTTCTAAGCGAAAAAAAAAATAGAATCATTTTAGAAAATTTTTGTAACTCTTTTGTAATTGAACGTCGTTATTTATTTATTTCACACGTCCCTTCTTATTTTTAAATTCATCCTAGAACAACTATCTTTTTGAATTTATATTCGCTGTCTTGTCTTGTTTGTTTATCATTTAAATGCATTTTTATGTTAAACTTAAAGAGAATAATTATTTTTTTAATGTAGTGATTACTTACATTCGACATGACTACTACTCAACTACTTTAAGAAAACGAATTACACTGGAGGATTACTCCCGTTCACAATTAGAAATAGTTAAAGATATATAGAAAAACTGTATAGAAAACTGTATTGAAATAGAAAAACTGTAATCAATGAAGTGACTTATATAAACATGAGAAATTATTAAAAAAGTATTATTCGCGCTTATAAGAGTTAATTCAATATTCGAAACGACTTTTTCCCTTACAACTTTTCCAGCCTTTCTTCACAGCGAATATTAATTCAAGAATTGCCAGAAAATTAACAGATATTTATGATTTTGCTAAGTGATTGAAACTCAGTAATTTTTTTCAAGAAGTGAAATATATGTATATATTTTGATCATGAGAATACTATACGTATGCTACGGTATGGTAAGGACATCTTCCCGTTTTGAAACACGCCTCCATGGGCGCACTGATATAGCGTCGGCTGACGGACTTTTTATAAGATTTGCAGAAATAATTCATTTGTTTATTTTGATCATGAGTGTACTATATAAGTATGAGTGTACTATATACTATATATATATATACAGTACGTATATATATATATAGTAGTTTTACGTATATACTATATGCATTTAAGGGTATGGTAAGAATATGTTCCCATTTTGAAACACTCAGCCACAGGGACATTGATATAGTGTCCGATTACGAACTTCAGTAAGATTTGCATCAATCAGATTCGAAAATTACATTCATTGTAAAAATAAAATATATAAAAATATTTTACAGAAAATAAATATGTCAAAGTATTAAATAGCACATGTTGCAGACACCACGACTGCTATTAGCAGATGCAAGATTTACGAAAATGTTGTTTTCAGCAATGTTGGCGTTTCAACGCTATTTTGAAATATTACCGCAAATTAAATTCAACACCCTACTGTAATTGAAAGTGCATAACACTGTCAGAAACTGACAGCAGAATGCTGTAATATTCACAGCATAATCAGAAACAGAATATTGAGAAATTTACATCTGTGTGTTGGAATATCCACGAAATTATTTATCTTGTGAAATTTGCAGCACAATGTTGTATGTATTATTTACAGTGCTGTCAGCAAAAGCACCTCGCGAATTTTAAACTAGTCTACTGTAGTATTTGCAAAATTGCTCAAAATATCAATTTTGCAAATTTCATAGCTGCTGATGCAACCACGAGGCAACTTCTGTTTTAAAAAAATACATAAGATTTAATTTGTTTTTAATTGTGCTTGAATTGTTTTTTTTTGTTTTTGTTTTTTTCTAAACTAATGTTAAAAATAGTTTCCAGGAATGACTGCAAACTAGTATTTATTTTGTATCACCCTTCCCACTACACTATTTTAAAAAGTTAAAAAAAAATCTATACATACATAGCACATTAAAATATTAATTACTAAAAAAAAGTTGCTGCTACAGTAGTTTCGTTAATTCAATGTAAAAGAGTTTGGCGCAGAATAGACACTTTTTTCACACATAGTAAACTAAAAAATTTTACAGTGCATGCAGCCACAATTTTTATTAACTTTTTCACTGCTACAGTTTTATTTATTTATTTATTCTTTTTTGTTAGTACTTTTACTGACCATATATTTTCACGCGCATTAGAATCAATTTATGGCTTCATTTCAAAAACATTTAATTTCCAAAAGAAGCATATTTTTTATAATATATTCACACTAATTCCTTCAAACAATTATTATTTTGTCAATTTTGTGTGATTTTTTGCACGATAATTACAGTTATGTACTTAAAAATGTATTTAAATTGCCTTAACGCCAAAATAGGTGGCAACTATACACCAACATTTTTTACAGTGTATTCTATTCATTTTTAGCTTAGATACAATAAATCCTGGAACTCCACTAGATTTCGCTCCAGTCTTGCAAATTCAACTATCTAATAAAAAAATTGTAATAATAATTTTAAGAAAATTATTGATAAAACGATAAAAAAAAAACTTATTTTCAAAATGAGTTGTGGTTGTTTTTTTTTGTTTTTCAAATTAATGTGCTCAGCATTGCTAATAAACATCGGAGTTCCACAAAAAATTCCACAATTGAGAACCACTGCATAGAATTTTTTTTTTTCCAGTTTCTTACCAACTTTACTAAGTATTTTTATAAAACAATGTTTTACATATACTCGAGTTATCGTCTGAGTTACTTTAAAATTTAATAGCATACAACCAATACACGTAGGGCAATATTTTTTTAATTCGGTATTAACACCCACAAAACTCTACCATTTTCATAATAATGTATACGATACGTCAGCCCACAATATTACATGGTGTTTTTTCATTTAGAAACATTTTTTATGCTCGCAAAGTCGATCACATCTCCAATTTGATTGCAATTCACTTTAAAATTTAATAGCGTGTAACTAGAATTATTATTATTTCTCGTTTGTGCTAACAGTTTTAGTTTTTTATATTTATAAATATAATTAAAAGCTACACAACTTAATTTTTGTTTAACATGCCATTATTTCATTAATAATTTTTTAAAAAAATAGTAAAAAATTGTATTTTAAATTTTTTTCCAACATCAATAATATACGAGCTGTTAAAATCGAATAAAACTTTCAGATATCCCCAAACAGAAAATTGTTAAAATTTTAATTATTATTACCATTCTTGAATGCATTGAAATTAATTGTTACCATACACGTATTCAATAAAAATTTATTTATTTCCAATTCACTCCAAAACATTATAGAAAAATACAAAACTAAATATACATGTTTTTGTTTGATTAGAAAAGAGTTGTTAGTAGTTCTTCCTTCTAATCTATGCTATTTTTTTTTATTATTATTTTGATTTAATAAAATGATTTGCAAAGATATATACATAAGTGAATTTAATAGTTTTTCACCACTTTTTATTGTATTAACGCTTTTAGTAATGATGACTGATCACTTTTCAAGGTAGAGTGAAATGGTGAAGTTCAGAGCAAGGTCAATGCCCGCGAAGGCGAAGAGCATGGGAGGACCCTGACAGATGAATGCAGTCTTTTTGTCCTGTAAATCAGCTTACAATATAATCTGTTTTGAATCCTCGCTTCATCTGTCGAATTTTATCGGGGTTTCCCCCCCCCCCTTATTTTCTTAACTTTCTGTGTAGATCGTTTTATAGAAAATAAATATTTTATGTAACAAGCACATTTGTTTGCAAATATATTTTTGAAGGGAATATTTTTATACCGAAATTAGCTCTCAATTCAATATGCATGTTTCCAAGAATGACTGATCACCTTTCCAATTTCAACAAGTTAGAAACTTTAGAGTTGTCAACTTTCCAAATTAGCTATAAGTAATCAGACAGTAAAATACGAGTATTAACATTTAAAAAAAAAAATTTGAATTAGCGCAATTTCAAAGTGTTTTTACAACGCTATTCTAAAGAGGTATATACCAAATATTAATAATGTTATGTATGAATTCATTATTAAATGTGAAAAAAGTAACACTCAAGTGTTACTTTTTTCGAATATTCGTTGCAAACAACGAGTTTTTATCACTCATAATAGTTGAGTGAAGAAAAAAAAGACTTATATTTAACGTACAAACCACCTTTGGTAACCAGTTTGTCACCTTTAAAAATTATCTTGCACAACATATAAATTTTAATGTGACCAAGCCGCGTGAATAACACAACTGAGTTAAAATATTCCAATTATTCAATCCCTTTTTCAATCCTAATACCTTCATCAGTTTTAAACAATATATTAACCAATTTTTTTTCACCGTCTAGCTGTTGCTTGCGCGGAAGATATCAATTTTAAATTTAAAACAGATATCAGCTGTATTCGAAATTCTTTATGCATTGAATTTTAGTAATAAATTAAGAACCTGGAAGGCAGAAAATAAATCGCACAGACAACCGTAAAGCATGAATTCCGGACATTTCAGTATAGAAGGAAGCAGAAGAATTAAATTCATTTCCATCTTTGTCTTGAGATAAGATATTTTATTTTATAACCGTCGTTGAACAGCCGACCCAATTTCATGGGTTTACGACTACTAATGTTCAACTCCGTAGCCTTGTAATTTTGAACCAATCCAGAAGACAAGGAAACTCCTGGATCAGTACCCCCAGAGGTATTGATTTGTTATGGGAACATGGAGGACTTTGAGACTCGACAGATTTAACGTGCATCAGTCACCATTTACTACACGGGGAGTCTTCGGCCGGCGAGGATCGAACCCACGACCTCTTGGATATGGGCCCAGCGCCTTACCGACCAGGCTATCCCGGCCTCTGAGATAAGATATAAAATTTATCCTAAATGATCTATCATGTGCTGTACTACTTCCTCATACACCTCTCGAGCCATTACTTGAGTATCGTTAGGGTTCACGCCAGTAAGACGACGATTGTAGCCAAAAATTTTACAAATGTCACTGAAATCATATGCACGAGCGACAAATTTGTCGCCTTGATAAAATAGTAACGATTTTTTTTTTCTTTTTTGTATTGAATTCCATGCATTTAAAAATTAAATTTTACTATTCTAAGCGTGGTATTCAAATGGAATAACTGAAAGTGTCTGGTACAAAAAATTCTAAATTTAAATATTGAAATTTCAAACATACATATTGTGCTGTACTTTGCATTCATGTATTGACAGTATAATTATTCATCAACAAAACAAAAACAATATTTTTTGCTCCATTAAAATTGACTTTATTCAAAATTTAGAATTTTTAGATAATTAACTATTAATGTAACATTGTGTTAGCTCTTACTTTCTCTGTTTTTCTCATTTATTTATTTATTTGGTCTCATAATTTCAATTTTTATCTTGAATCTATTTACTAGTATTATTTCAGATTTTAATTTTAGTAAATACTTATCTTCAATCATTATAGGGTAATGAACTTAATTAATTTCAGGGTATTATAAATGACAATTAATAATTTTTGATATGCACCATAACTATGTAATTGTAAGGTTAGATTTTTTTTCTCAAGTTCATCAACCATATTAAGTGTTAGGAGAACTAAATGAATACCCAGGTGGTCCTATTGGACCACTAAATTTTCATTGCTGTGTGAACCCTAAGTATCGTATAAAATATATTTGGGTAACATAATGCGCATAGATTCAGTTGGGTAATAATTAAGCAAATATAAAAGTAAACAAATATAAAAAAAACGTAAATAGTTCACCAAGAATCATGCACATTCTATATAGTTTGTGGTCATGATCTATGGTACATACAAGATGGAGTTCTAGACTGAAACTGAAACTTTAAGTCTAGAAAGTTTTTTTAAGAATTCACTAACTGATACCATCTAATATTTTGATCTTAGTAGCAACAAGTAGCACTTGACATATATATGTAATTGCAATGTTACCAATAATTGGTATGACAGTATGCGATACTTTTTATGTTCAAAATTTTTAAAACCATTTTAGAACGTATCAAAAATAAAAATAAATTATTACTTGTATAACTAAGTTTTTAAGTTCTATAAAAATACAGAATTACTCTAAATAAATAAGTGGAGTAAAACTATATTAACTATTCAACATTATTTATTGAAAATCTAACACAATGAATCTAAATAAATACTTTTTAAACTAAATTTTTTAAATACCAGGGGGCTAAGCCCCCTGTTCGCGACGCTCACCAACCCCAGGGTTGCAAAAAACCACCCAGTAAAACCCGCCCGGGATTTACTGGGTAAAATCCACTCTGAAAAACCCACCCTAAAGTGGGTTTTTCTAAGATTGATTTCTTTTTTATCCTCTGTTATATTAAAGAGCTATTCTATTAAAATATATATGTCGTCTAGCCTAAAAAAATTTACCTATAGTGAAAGAAAAAACTAATTGTGTTGGAGACTGAAGAGTCACCTTGCTGGCTAGGTTTGACTGTATGGCCATTGATTATTCAGTGCCATTGAATCGCTTTCTATGCAAATAAAAAATTTTCCTCAAATATTTTTTAAGATTAAAATATAAATAAAAAGTAATCCTGTGTTAAAATATGTTTCAAATGTGTGATGTTATGTGAGTACATATAACATTTTGTATCGTGATGTCAGAAGAAACTTTTTTCAGACTTCTGCATCGATCTATTTGTATTAATTATTAATTAAGTCAATTTATAAAATTAAACTTAATTATTAATATTAAAATAAGCTTTTTTAAAGTAAGGTACTTATCCGTGCCCTCTTTTTTGAAAGAAACCCCCCCCCCCCCATTAAAACATGAAAAACCCAATAGAACCCAGAAAAGCTCAATAAAACCCACCTGGGTAGGGTTTTTCTAGAAAACCAGGGTATTTTGCAACCCTGAAGATTGCTTCGCAATAATTGCTGATTTTTTGCATAAAACAGTTGAAATTATTCATCTAAGAATATGTGTACTAAAAAAGAACACTTATGCCTCCACTTCCCACGTCCAAATATTTCCCATGTGATACTAATCCATAAGTGAACATAAATTATTTTTCTCATAAGTGAACATAAATTATTTTTCTAAGTAATCATTTTTTGAAATAATATTTAAAATTAAAATTAGATTATTATAACAAATTTGGTGAGTTCACAACTGTAATTTTTTAATATTTTTGCTTACCAAACAGACGGATGTATTTTAATACAATTTTTGCTTTCAGCACTTTGTGCATGAAGTAGAAAAGTTAAGTTCTAAATCATTTAACATATCTTTTTAATCATAATTGATAATAGTATATTAATGTAATTTGCACCAAAAAATAATAATTGTAAAATAGTTCATAAGATCAGACACCGATTTATCTTAAAATGTAAATTACAGTATTCTAATAATAATAATAACAATCCTCCCAAACTCTTTAATTTAGAAATTAAACAAAATCAAAAACATAATTATAACAGTGGAGGTAGTTTTCACCTTAGAACTAGGGAAACAAAAATATTTATAGGAAAACAATAACTTTGAGGGATTTATAATTATCGACTATGCCAACCTTCATCTATCAAAAGGTACCTCGCGATAGAATCAAGTTAGCATGTCTTATATACTAGTGAATTGATATTTAATATTTATAGTGGTAGTTATGACACATTACTCCCCTTCCAGAATTTTATCTGTCATAGAATTCGATGAACAGTTACCACTAGTTGATTCATGCTGTTTATTTATTTTTAGCAATTTTTGCTCATTATATTTTCAAACTTTTTTTAAAGCATTTTGCTCATTATTTTTTTTTCTTTTAGCATTTCTTACATTATATTTTTTTCCCCTTCATTTTAAGTATTTCGCTCATTATTTTTTTATATTGTTTATTACCGGGAGACTTTATATACTTCACCGGATCCTTTATTTTTCTTTGAGCAGTTTATATTAAGCAAATCAACTGTTTAATATGTGGACCATTCATCCATGTCGACGAGTTCATATCACGTCCGGGTCACCAATGAAGGAGTTATAATTATCGACTATGCCAACCTTCATCTATCAAAAGGTACCTCGTGATAGAATCAAGTTAACATGTCGTATATACTAGTGAATTGATATTTAATATTTATAGTAATAGTTATGCCACAACTTCATGACTTTTATTAATTTTATGCTGATGACAACCAAATCAGTATGGAAATGAATGAGGAAAAACTGGATCTTACCATGTGATTTTCCGGCTAATAAAAATGCACGGACTACAATGGAAAACTGCGGCACCATCATTAGATTTTTATACATAGTAAGAAATACTAATTTAAAACCTTTTTTAACTCTATTTAAAGTATTACTTAAAACAACTTAGCAAAATGAATAATAACTATGTTGCCAATAGATAGAGTAACACCCAAGTTTATTCTGCCACAGGGAAAAAAAATGTATCTTTAGATTATTACATAAATTCTCCAAAAACCGTAAATTTTTATCACAAAATCGTTACACGGTAATTTTAACAACGAAATCGTAATAATTATGGATAAACCATAATAGTTTTGAAGTTTTAAAAATTCATTCAAATTGCTGGGTTACAGAAAAATTAATATTTCTTGAGTTAAACAAATTAATATTTTCTATTTATTATGGGCATTGATAAATATTATATTAACTCAATTTTTATCAAAAAAATTTGTAAAAAAGTGAATAAAGATAAATATATTTTTACCAGCGCTTGAGACCATTTTTGTTAAAGTTATCGCAAAACTATTAAACTTTATAGTTAATTAAAATACTGACTGGATGAATACGTTATATATTTCCTATTATATATAGTTAATTAACATACATAATTAGCTACATAATCAATAATATTCTGACGTTTTTTTGTCATGCCTATTTTTTTATTTATGATATACATAATAGATAATATTTCACATATTAAAAAAATCGCAAAGGCCACTGTCCTACTGTTTTCGGTGTTAAATTCAAAAGCTACATTTTGGTTTTCAACGCAAAAACTTTAAAAACTTGAAATTACTAATGTGAGTAAAAAAATGTAAGGGAATCACGATGGAAAAAAAAATTTAACATATGATAACTAGTTTTAGAATTATTAACTGTTAAACTTAGAAAAAATACTAAGCAGGCCGCTCTACACGCCATAAGAATGCAACTACAGTTAAGTTGGCAAGTGGTTAAGTTGAGTTGCTAAACGAGCCCTATTTGCTTATGAACTAAACACAGAGTTACTTTCGAAATTTTAATTTATTCGAATTTTATTGTAAATTTTAAATGGGTTTTTTTTAACAAATTTTTCTACAATTTTTATTTATTTACCGTTATATTTTATTTTGCCGCGATAAAACTACAACGCTAATATTTGATATTACGAAGGTGTGTAGAGCAATGTATAAGGGGTTCTGCCTTTATATCTATGGGTTCAACGAAATAAAAGAAATTCGCGATTCGATTATGAGTTGCATTATATTATTCGATTATTGGTTTCAACTATAGAGTTAAATTAGACGTGCTGACTGAACAATTTTGAATTATAAAATTAAGGAGAGCTTTTACGAAATTCCAATTTGTTCGAAAGTTATTGTGATTTTTTGTGTTTTTTGCTATTTTTTTTTTTTTTTTTCTTCTTTAAATAATATTTATTTACTCATTGTTGTATGAAACTTTACCCCACTCATTTTGTAACACATTTGTCGTTTTATTTTGTCATTTTGTAACACAGCTCATACTTGATTTGATGTTAAAAATAACAACAGCAAAAAATAAATTTAATAAATAATAGAAATTACATGTTGCCAGATGTAAATCTTAATCATCAGTCTTAATTTTTAAAAATGCAAAGAATGAAAAGAGATAAAAACTGTTTTTAATGCAACAGTTTATTATATGATATTTGGTTATCATTACATATTATTATGGAGTCAAATTACTACTTATTTATCACTTCTAATTGTAACGCGCATTCTGTATTTTCAAGTTTAATTTCTTTTTTCAAGTACACTGTAAAATATTTTAGTGTATAGTTGCCCTCAATTTTGGTGTTGAGGTAAAATAAATTTTTTTACAGTGCAGGAATTCACATTTATTATTTACTTTTCACTAATATAGTTTTATCTATTAATTTCTTTTCATTTTTACTGACTTTACATATTTTAATGTGCATTACTATCAGTATGAAAACTTCACAGCAAAAAAATTTTGTTTAAAAAAGAAGCCAATTTTTCCATATATTCGCACTAATTCTTTCAAACAATTATTATTTTGTCATTTTTATATAACTTTTTTCACCATAATTACAGTTCTCTATTTAAAAATGTACTTAGTTTACCTAAACATCAAAAATGGTGGCCACTATACACAGGAATTTTTAATAGGGTAGTGTTGATTAATTTTCAAATCCGTGTATCTTTTCATTTCGTTATGTTTAATATGTAATAAAACGTGCTTAAATAAAATAATAGTAATTATATATTTTATAAACAAAATTATCTTTATTTATAGCCTTTTGAAGGAAAAAAAACTAAAATAAATGAGAAGCAACTATGGAGGAAACGAACAGGGGGGCGTAGTCTCCCAGTTTTAGTAATTAATTCTTTTAACACCAAAATTTTTAAAAAGTGTAAACAATATGCATAAAAATTTTAACATCACTTGAAACTGCTTCAATTAAGAGTCATCACAATACAATAAAACTTCATATTTAACCAAACTACTTATACGACGAATATATTAGGTATATTTTAGTGTATTTAATTTACATACATAATGAGTTATACAATCGCTTATATATTATAGTAGAAATTCATTATTATTTATATAGATAATATAATGGCAATTAATTTTAAGTTTTTATACATAAATCGTTAGAATAAAATGTAAAATAATAACAAAAATTTTTTGCAATCGCTTGAAATGCTTTTTTTAGAGTTATCGTAATGTATTTAAACTTTATATTTAATTAAACATTATACTTAATTATTTAATTAAATCTCATTCTTAATAAGAAGTTAAACTAAATAAGAATATTATATTTAATTATTATTTATTTGAAGAATACATCATGTATTTTAGTCTAGTTAATCACTAACTATTACTAATTCTCTAACATAATCAGTTATATTATCGATATAATTAGAATACAAAATTTCGGCTATTTATTAAAGACATAGATATATAGAACAGAAATTAAATTCATTTTTTTAATATGTAAATTGTTAAAAAATAATAATAAATTTTTATTTTAAACATCGGTTAAAATAGAGTTATGACAATTCAACGAAAATTCATATACATATAATTAAGCTGCTTATGCAGCAGATGTATTTTAGTGTAGTTAATTCACATACATAATCAGCTATATAATCGATAATATTATAATACAAAATTCCCGTCCAGAAAACATTCGTCATGATTAAAATATGCGTTGAGAATGCCTAGAATACTATATAGATATTTTTTTAAATAATCGTGATTAACGCTAACTCACGTCTATAATCCAGACACAACAATAAACATAAACAAAGCTAGAGATCACTGAACTATTGAGAGGGGTGAGGGGGTGACAGCCACATTAGGCTTAACTCTCATTCAAACACATGACTACGAAATGATTAGAGAGCACTAATCATTAACTGTTTTCACCGATTTACTAATGAAAATTTGTCTCACAATTTATTACTAATAATCTATAACTGAGAGCCGAATTAATCAGTTAAAAACGTACCTTTAATGGATTCCAAGATGGCGGAGATCGAAAAATCATTTATCACATTATTCACGGCAGAAAAAAATAAACGCAAATTTGGATAAAACAAAAGAAACTATAGGCATTTAGTCACACAAAACTCATCAAACAGACAAATAAAATTCATAAATTTTAATCCAGTAATCCATAATTGGCAAATTTAAGATTAAAAAAAATTATATTCTCCATTAAAAAACACGTGACAGCTCAGTAAGTAAATGCAGCTGTCAGATTGGACGGAGGGGTGGGATTTCTTGTTCTATGTCGTTGTCAGGGTCGATTCCCCACAAATATCGTTTTATTCCACGCCACTTGGGGTTTTTTTTTTTCTTCTGACAATTAACAATGGATTCGCAGTATAATACTGCCATCTATTGGCATAAAAACCGTTATTTTTTTTAGATTTTGTGATAATTTGCATTTTTAAATTTCATTTATCAAATTAAGAAGAACACTTGCATACCTTTCAAATAAAATTTCTGCTAATATAGATAATTTAAGAAGATATTTATGCAACATCATTGACATATAAATTAACATATAAATAATTGCTATTAAAAAATATAATTAAGAAATTATTTTAAAATAGTTTTTGGATAACCAGTGCTATAAATCTGCATAAATAAAATTATGATTACTTTTCAAAAATATATTAATCAAAATCAACTAAAAATACACAACTTTGAAGAGATTTAAATTTTCTCCTCTCACCCTCTCCCCCTCACCCAAATTATTTTTTAATAAAGATTCAATAAAAAAGTCATTTCGGACTGAAAACCTTACTGTCCAACAAATAAAATAATAATTTTCTTTTTAAAATAATAAATAAGCTGATTTTCAAAAAAAAAATTATATCAAAAACATTCATCATTAGTTTTAAGGAGGAAAACCAGTATATGTACATAAAAAAAAGAGAGAATTTTTTATTTTTACAGGACTTAGCACTTTTATGTTGCCATCTCTGTAAGTAAAATAAGGCAATATCAATAAAATGTTCGTATAAGTAGATATAATAAATCCTTGAATTTTCATCTCATTTAATTTTCTTGAAAATTCAATGGATCAGCTAATGCAGGTTCTATTGCATATAAAGATTTTTTTATTTTATTGTTTCAGAATTTCTAATTTACTAAATCTTAAACTTTAACGTTTGAAAAACTCTGCATTTACCATTTAAGTTCTCAAAATCGGTGAAATAAATAAATAAATAAAAAAAAATGCGCTGCAATAGAAATTATTATGGGGATTAGATTGGTTAGGGGGATAGATTGGTTATGGGGAGCGGTAAGAATTTAACTAATTGTTAATGGCGCAAGTAAATCGAATGAACGTTGAAGAAGTGAGAATATTATTAATAATAATAAATTGTTTTCTGAAAAGAATATCTGATATTTTTTTATAAGATCTTGCTCGTTAGATAAAAAGGACCTTGGCCGTGCTCCGTGTGGCTTATTTATTTATTTATTTTTATTTCAGCCCAATAAGTTGAAAAACAAGACAATTGATTAATTTTACACTGAGAGAGCCATCGTAAAGGTGGAACCCACGAAAAAAGTTCTTAAAATTGTAATAACTTTTAGGCGAGTTAAAATTTTGGAGGAAAAAAAACTCGTTTTCTGCGCAAAACCCGAGTTTTTGCGCTGAAAAACAAAAGGAAACATAAAGCAAATAAAGTGATAAAAATAGCACTTAAAGTTTCAATGACTTTCAAATAAATTGTAATTTCAAAAAATAAAAAGTTAAAAAACTTGCATAAAATTCATAAACAAAAATTATAACTCCTTAATTCTCTAACTAAGAGTGTGATGTTAAATGTTTTTTATTATTATTTATTATAGTTATTATTTTATTATTTCATTATATTCCCTGTACATTCTTCTAATTTTCTGCTCATCTTCATAATTTTAAGTTTCTAAAAGTCTTATAGTTTTTACTCTGCAAAACAAAATGTAACATTAAGTTTAGCTTCAAAAATTGCGTTGGCAACAACGCTTGCGATTTTTTAATATGAAGAGATAATATTATTAACATTTCGTTGAAAACAAGAAACTGAGAATAAAATCAAACTGGAAAATAAAAATTGAACTTAAATTCAAAATAGTAAAGTTAAGTGCCAGTAAAGTTAGACGTCAATTCATCTGAGATATTTAAAATAGCGTCAAGATATGGTAAATAAAGGGTTCTTCTTCCATCAGCGTGACAGTCTAGTTCAGTCCAGAGACGTCCCAACAAATCGTTTCCTTCTGACTTGATCAGACTATAGGTTTCTCCATCAATTGATCCCCATGCTCTACAGATCTTTTTTCCACTCATCTGGTGTTAGGTCTTGAGATCGATTATGTTAACCTGTATACACCATACGGTACCTAATGATAGAATCAAGTTTTACTGATTTAAATTTGGATTTTTGAAGTTCCTAGCCCGCAGGGCTATCTACTTCTCCATCGAAGATAGTTCATTAAGGGAAGAGTGGGGTTAGATGATATGTGCAGATTTGAGGTATTTGCAGTAGTCAACTGGAGTTGGGAGATAGAATCAAGTTAAATTGTATTATATACTATGGAATTGGTATTTAATATTTCTAGTGGTAGTTCCACCCCATTACTCTACTTCCAGAATTTTATCTGTGTTAGAATTTGATGAACGCATACCACTAGTTGATTTATGCTGTTTTTTTTTTTTTTTTTTTTTTTATTTTTTTTTTTTTTTTTTTTTATTAAAATCAATTTGCTCATTATATATTTTCTTCACTTTTGTTTTTTATATTATTTCGCTCATTATTTTTTTCACCTATTTTGTTAATTGGTCGGAAAACTTTTAATTATTTCTCCGGGTTTTTTTTTTTTAGTGGTATTATATTAAGCAAAATAAACTGATTAATGTGGACCATCCATCGGTGTTGACAAGTTCATATAACTCCCGCAGGTCATCAATTGTGGGGTCGACTTCGACCCTTCATCTGTCGAAAGGTAACTTGTCTTATATAATATGGAATTGGTATTTAATATTTATAGTGTTAGTTACGTCACAGTCTTACCTTATTTTGGTTATTAGTAAAGTCTCATAAGGTCTCATTTCTCAATTGGGTCATCATCTTTTCTATAGATGAGACCTAGCCTCTCTAGGATTCAGTGACTGAAACTAGGTTTGGTTGCCTAAATTTTCTGTTATAATCCGTAATTGTACTGAATCCGCCGAACTTCGTTTTCTTTAACAGCTCTGATAATGACTCTGAGTATTTCTTCAAAAATTATTATTATTTTTTTTTTTTTTCATTTAGATTTATTTAGAGGCAAGCATTTGTTGGCCTAAAATAATACAGGCTTAATTTGAGTGGTGAAGGGTTGGTAATATAAAATATAGTAGTGAAAAGAAAAAGGAAGGAAAAAGTGGAAACAATAAAGCATGTTAAATTTAAAAAAAAAAAAAAAAAAAAAAAAAAACTAGAAGAATTGTTAAATTAAAGAAAAAGAGTATTCCTAGTCGTTATTGATTGTGCTGGGGCTCTTTCTGTGGCGTGGAAGGGTGTGAGGATGCTCGAGGCAAACTCCTCGATAATATGCCCTCTAGAAAAGGAATATATGGAGTAGAGGAGGGGGCAAAAAAAGACAATTTAGTTTAAAAAGTCAATTTCAAAATTGTAACCCATATTTTGTATTCATGTATACATATAATAAAATAAAGAATTTAATTGGTGTATCAGTACAAGATTGCGGGTATACCGCAAGATCTAAAAATACGATATTCAACATGAAGCTAAATAAGTATAATTGAAAACAAATTACGAAGCCTGAATTTTTATTATAGACACATTTAAAAAATGAAATTTTCTCATTGGCCTAGTAAAAGCCATTGTTTTAAATTATATTGTTGATGATTTAGTTTTGTCAAATATTTTGAAGATAACATCATAACTTTATTTGCTAGCTTATAGCTCAGATCAAAAAATTTTTTACTGTGCATTCTATAATACTTAATTATTTTTTATTCGTTATGCCAAGTTACCTGGATGATCAACGTGATTGTGATAGGTGGACTACGTCACTAAATTAGTATTTCTAAGATTATATGAAACCACGTGTTCATTTTGTTTATAGTTATGCTTTTAAAGCGTCTTGCTATGAAACTAAGTTATTTAAAATCAACAGTAATTGACATAGTAAAAAAAAGTTTTGTACTGTAAAGCAAAATTAATGGAGGAAGGGAACTGATTTGTTGAGGATAAACATTAAAAAAACAATAATATTATTATTGACGCCAATGATAATTAATTTTGGTAAATTGCTATTTGAAGTAAAATAATGAACTATATGTACTAAAAGGCAAATTAAATGGAGAAATGATACTAATTCTTTATGAAAGTGTAAAATATCTTCCAACCAATATTGACATCAATGATGCTTAATTAATTTTGGTAATACGTACTAATTGAAATAAAAATATACGCTGTTTGAACCAAAAAGCAGAATTAATGAAGAAAATATACTAATTTGTAATATGGAACGGTAAAAATTGGCCAATTGACAGCAATGATGCTTAAGTTTGATAATAAGCATTACTGGCACAATGATAATTGATGCCGTTTTAATAGGTACCAAATATACTCTTATATGGATACGAAGTATATTATGTGTTAATTTGTTCCCGATAAGAGCTGTATCAATGCTGTACACTTTTAGGAAAGATTTTTAACGGTTGTTCAAAGATGTGACAAAGTTGCTTGATTGAAGAAAAATGATACTGAATACAGTCAATCATTACTTTCATGGGATGGGCTACTAAATACGTTTTTGCTTAATGTAATAACATAGTGCCACTGAGCATGGCAACAAATAAAAATAAATAATGAAAACATTGGAACCATTTTATTACTTTTTGCGTCGGTATTTGTCCTACCGTGTAGTTCACGATATATATATATATATATATATATAAGTTCAAAATGAAGATAAAACAAAGGTAAATTACAGACAAATGAAAAAAAAGGGGGGGAATAATAAAAATAACAAACAACTGGGGAAGAAAAAGAATTAATTAAAAAAAAAAGAAAAAAAAAGGATAAAGTTTTTTTACAAAAAACCGGAAAATAAAAGATATAAACTTTTCATCAGCCCACACGATTATATCCGAAAAAGAGTGCTTTCTAATATTGTATTAATATAGCCAAAGCAAAATATATCAATACAATAGTGTGAGGAGCACTCAAAAAAATATATTGTATTGTATTGATAAATTTTGCTTTGGCTATTTTGATACAATATTAGAAAGCACTCTTTTTCGGACATCTGTGGGCTGATGAAAAGATCATATCTTTTATTTTCCGGTTTTTTTAAAAAAACTTTATCCTTTTTTTTTCTTTTTTTTAATTAATTCTTTTTCTTTCTCCAGTTGTTTGTTATTTTTATTATCCCCCCCCTTTTTTTTTCATTTGTTTGTAATTTATCTTTGTTTTATCTTCATTTTGAACTTATCTTATGAGTTCTATTTACTTGCAGCTTATGCGCAATAAATGAAACTTATTGTTTTTCTTTTTTTTCTGGTTTTTTTGTATTTATTTATTTTGCTGTATATATATATATATATATATATATATATATATATATATATATATATATATATATATATATATATATAATATATATAACTTACATTCTTACAATTATAAATTTGTTTGAAACGCATTTCATTCTTCATAAAATAATTTGCACGAACAAAATATCTGTCTCTAACAACCTTAATTTCAGAATAAAAATAATAGTGAAATTTTTAACGTTTTAGTGTATAAGTTGTCAACTGAATGCCCCCCCCCCCCATCATGCCACTCGTCTCTTAGTAGAAAGAGACGTGTTTATTGGCTGATGAAATAAGTATCTAGGCACAGGCTCATTATAAAATTTTAGTATATAAACTCTTTTGTCACTTTCATAGTGTAGAAGTATGTAAAAAATCGTTTCGAACAGTTCATATGCAAAAATGAGTCATTCAAAAAATATTAAAAAACATGAAACATCAAGAATCAACATTAAGTAATCTATAATAAATATATTATTGGAAGTGTTGTAGTGGCAAATTTTTCAATAGAAGAATGTTAAAAATCCCAACTTTTTATGCCAATTTTTTTTCAAAATAAACTATGAATTTTTTTTGTTTTGTTTTAAACCACATTTGGTTTCAAATTATCTAAATTATATTTAATTACTCTGTTTAGAAAAGTTTTTCACATTTGTTTTAAATTCATAACATAATTTAATGCTAAAAATAAATTTAAAGAAAAGGCGAGGAATGTTAGTACTCCAAGAACTCTTACATTTTAACCATTTTTTAAAAAAAATAAAATAAATAAATAAAAGAAACATTAAAACGAAATAAAAAAAAATGAGTATATAAATAAAGGAAAATAAAAAGTAGTTAAAAAGAAGGCTATGAAAATTGCAGAAATAAAAAAAATATTCAATAAACAAAAAAAGTTTTCAAAAATAAATAAATAAAAAATAAAAACTATCGATCTCCGCTCGGTTTTCAATAAAACTAGTTCCACTGGCGCCATCTCTGATTGCTAAATCGCTTTAAATTAAATAATGAGACTAGTGAAAAACGAGGGCAAGACTCTTTCAAGACATCAGGTGAGGAGACGTGATACGAGTATTGCGTAATTCTAAGTTACATAAGTTCTTTTTGTTCTTTTCATAGTATCATTTTCATTTAAATTATCGATTATACATATCGATACCCGTAGAGGGCGTGTCTTGGTTGACGCGCATGGTCAGATATGTGACCAAAAAAAAGAAAAAAAAATATTTATAAATAGTAAACAAACATTGTTTGTGACTCATGAACACTACTTATAGTTACGTTTATTTACAATATTTCTTTTCGTGAAGATCGAAAATCATTATCACAAGATGAAAATCATTAGGATGATCATTATATAATGAGTAAAAAGAATGGGGAGTAGTTACTTCAAGAATATTGTTTAAGTTTAAATTCATTGTTTTGGAGTAGGTAAGAATATATATATATATATGTATATTTTTTTTATTTATAATTTGTTTTGTTTGTTTGACTATTATTTTAAATGATATTTGAGAATTTAGTTACACTATAAAAATAAAATTATAAATGTCTAGGTGTTCTTACTTTCTTATTTTTTCAACCATTAGTTACATAATCTTATTAAATTTTAATTAGCAAAAACTTCTTATCCTATATGATAAATTTATTCTGCTATAGAAAAGTTAGTTATGATAAAGTTTATGGTGTTTAGTAAATTATTTATAAAAAAATCTCTTACGAGTTTCTTTTAAGTAATTAGTTGTTTTTGATTTTCTTAAGTATTATACAAAATGAAATTAGTCTATGATTTTCAGTATAAATAAATAAATAATTATAATTATACTGGTAATTATTATTTTCATAAGCATTTTATATGAATGGTATTCAATTTAACTGCTATTCCCAATATTTATGTACATAATATATACTCTTTATATATATTAATAATTATTAGATTAAACTGAGAGGCTTAATTGAAATTTCAAACTTATCAATACTTCAAGCAAAATTAATAGGGGAAAAAAGATAATTCATTACATGAAATTATATGCAGATGAAGTGTAAGAGTTATAGATCTTTGATGTAAAAAAAAGTTATGCTATTTCATTTTAGAAATTATGTGCCAATGTAAAATAATTTTTATTGTTGAGGTTTCTTTCCTGAAGTCAAATTTAAAATGTGTAAAGGCTTTTAAAAGTATCTTTTTAACGTACATATTTCTAATCTACTTGAATTTTTTTTAAAAATTTTATTTAAAGAAATTTTGGTTGAATGTTGTTTTAATTTAAAAGATTGATTTAAATTAAATGACTTTTTTACTTGATTAAAGCAATGATTTAAATTAAAAAATTTATAATAGACTGAAGGACAAATCAAAATTAATTTATGTGCTTTATGATTTTAAATAATGCTCTAAATTTTGGAAACTGTAACATTTTCAAAATGAAATTTAATGTATTTCTCCTCTTGGATCTTTAATTGCTATATTACATATATTCAGTAAATGATATTTGAGTTGAAATCATAATACCTTCATTATTAAATTGAGTTAAGATTAAAATAAAAGTTTTTATTCTATATTTTCTGTAGATTTTTGCTATTATTTTAAAACTATAATTTACCAGTACAACATTTTTATAAACATGTTTCTTTATTATTCTTTTTATATGTATTTGTATAGAGATGTGAAATGAGAATATTCTTGTGATGCTAATATTTGGAGAATTTTATTCTCTTAATTGTAATCTATTCCTTATATGTGAAAAACAAACAAACATAAATCATACTTGTATAAGAAGTTTAATTCATTTATCTATCTCAAAAAATTATCTGATTATATTTAGGTGTTCTCAACATGACATTGATAATTTGTAGTTTCTATTTCAAGAATTTTTTTTGAACTGTGACTCTAATAAATTTTATTTAGATGTACAAATGCTTTTGATTTTTTTTTTTTCCTTTTTATTTTTTTCTTTTCGTTTTTGTTCCCAAAACAAAACATTTCAAATTCATTAAGAATAAAAACTTTTAAATTATATATTGAGAGCATCATTTATAATTTAATTGTATTTAAAAATTGTTTTTAAAACAAAATTAGACTCTCAAAATTGTTGTTAGAACAATTTTGAATGCCTTATAAACACTTTTCAAATAATGTTTGTTTTATTTCAAATTTTGATTTATTGCTGCTTTATGCACTTACAATCTTAAATCTAATCAAATTTTTTTATTTGATTATTTTTATACTTATTCCTAATATCTTTTTTTTTTTTTTTTTTTTGATTTTTGAGATATTTTTATGTACAATAATTATTTTCTTAACAATAATGTACAATAATTTTTTTCTTAAAAACAATTTTCAAAAAATGTTTCTCTTTCATTTTAATCGTATTGCTATTTTATCTTAAGAAACAAATCTGAAATATACCTAGTGTATTTTATAATTTTTAAATAATTTGATCAAATTTATTAATTGTTTATATTTACACTTGGTCTTAATGTATTTTTTAATTTTTGAGATTTTAATTCATATGTAAAATGCTATTAAATTATATAAGTATTGTTCCTTGATAAAAATATTATAAAGAATATTCTTCGAAAGATTATGACCAAGAATTTTACATGTTTATAATAATGCTATTTATATCATTTCTAAATAATTAAATTTATCGATTTTTATTAAATTTAATAATCTATTATTAATATTTTCTTTTTATCTCAGGAATTTTATAAGCCTGAAAATGACGACAGATGATTGGATTTACTTCTCTTGTTTATTATCATCAGTATCATTTGGTTATTATCTTCGTCAAATCAAAACTTTGCCATCAAAGCAGCTTCTGTGTACCATCATAGGTTTTATTCTTCTTTTCATTCTCTCAGGATTTCATATATTGCACCATGTGATACTTACTGTTGTTAATGCTTTGATTGTTCTATATGTAAATAAAAGGTAAGTTTGTTAGTATAGACTAGGGATATCTTAAATAATAACTGCTTGTATATAGATTGAAGGGAGAAGGAACATAAATTTTTTCTTAATGTTAGAGGGTAGACATGAAAATAACTACTCATCATGTGGCGAGTCAACAGAGAAGAGTGGGAGCTTAAATTAAGTAGAGAACTGGTCACTTTTCCCTATGGTTTATTTTTTAAATCATTTAATGATAAAAGTACATCAATACAGAAAGACTCTGGAAAACAGAATTGCTGTTGAAATGTCCAATGTCTCCATTCAAAATTTTCATTTTTCTGAATCCATCAATTTGTGATGGAAAATTCATGTGGAGGAAAGTTCAGTATCGTCCTTACGTATGGTCACTCTCGGGCAGCTCCCGGGGGGCCCAGGCACTCGGGGGGGCCCTCGAGAATCTAATTTTTTAAAATTGTATTTATAAAAAGCTAAGAATAAACAACATTTCCTTATATATTTTTTTAAATAAATATATTCTATAGTGTAATGTGTGCATTTTTTTCTACAAATAGTGATTGATTATCATGCAAACACCAATAATTTGAATAGTTTATCACCAAGAAAATTTAAAAAGGCAACCAAAATTTATTATTATACATTCCAATGAAAATTTTAGGTACTTGGGCATTGAAAGATAACATTCATAACATTCGATTTTTTTTTATTTGTTATACCTTTATGTTTATTTAATTTTTTTGATTAACTTCCCTGGTTTTGAAAATTATTTTATAATTTAAGGATTACAACTTGTTAGCGTCACAGTTGTACATAGTTTAAAAATGCTTTATTTTAGTTTTTGGGATAATCAAAATGTGTTTAAATTTGTTATTATTGCATATCTTAAAAATGACTTATTTTACATATGTAAAGTTTTTTTCAGTTTGTTTTTAAACATTATGGCATGCTATAGGAGTCTAAAACAATTTTATGCCCAGGGGCCCTGCATACCATTAAGACGGCCTTGTATACATTAAATGTATTTTACCTTTCCAACAAGTTCTTTAAAATCAGTGTGTTTAACAAAAAATTTTTATATATCTATATTAATTTTATTGATAAATTAACCTTTTATCTTATTATTCTTTCTTATATGATTTTTTTTAACAATATAATTTAATCCAAGCAAAAAACTGTTTGCAAAAAGTCACTATTAAATTAAACGAACCTATCGATATCTACTACAGACTGATTAGGTTTGAGAAAAAAGTGACTACTAAGTAATTAAGAGTCTACCGGCCACTAGCTACTAGCTGAAAATTAACATTTTCTTATCTTTTAGAGAGTCAAATACTCTTTTAAATTGAAAAAATTGCAATAATTTCCTATAGATGAATCATAACCTATCTGTGTTTAAAAGTCAAATTATCACAACAGTGCTGCCAAAATATTATCATCTTACCACAGCAGATTATCTGGGTTCTAGAAGAGACAAATAACTGAAATATTTTAAAAGTTATTAATTTTTTAAAAACTTTGCTTAGTTGGCAAGATTTTTCCACTTGAATAAAATTTTTTAAAAAATCAATGAATATTTCTCAATTTGTGCAAATATTCATGAGCAGATAATGCTGCATTGGAGCAATTTTTTAAGCCTGAAATAAACTGAATGAATAGCTGGTCTGAAATGAGCGTTTAACTTTTATTAACATTTATTCAAAATGATTTTTATTTGTGTATTATTAGTTACTTCAAAGGGAAAATTTTTTTTAACTGAAAATAAAGCTAATAGCTTTTCAGAGTTTCCATTTTTTCATGAATGTATAAATAAAATATGTGAATATAATATTAAATTACATGAATATATAATGATGTTTTGAAAATTATTTTAGGTGTTGCCATATTGTAAGTTTCTTGTATTGTTTCTCTCATCTAATGCTCACTCGTACATTTCAATATGTTGGTATTCCACCAATTCCAGAATTGCCTAACACTGCCTTGATGATAATGGTCTTAAAAGTATGTATTCAATATCAATTGGAATATACTTTGTCAAATTATTACCGAGTTTAATTGTGTCTAGAAGAATTAAATTCTTGTGTAACACTAATCTTTTCTATTCCTTATAATTTTACGCAGCATTTATTTTTTTTCTGGCACATACTGTGTGTTTAAATTTATGAATTAACATTAATTGTTTCAATTAGATATTTTTTACTTTATATGGATCTTTTACTATCTATTTTTAGATTCCATGTTAAAAAAGTACATGTCTAGGCTCAATTATAAACATTTAAAATACAATTTCAGAAGAAATTAATTGCAGAATCCAGAAAGGGAACCAAAGTTATTTTTCACATCAGCATCTGTAAAAAAAATTAATTGATCCCGAGAGCAGTTAAAAATTTACCTAACAATCATCTGTCTTGTGGTGACATATGGCTGTGAGACTTGGACTTTGATATAAAAAGATACATATAAATAATTTACTAATTTTTGAACAAAAAATACTTAGAAAAATTTATGGCCCAATACAGCTAAATAATAACTATTGAAGAATAAGAACTAATGATGAACTGGAAGCTCTGATCAAGCATAGAAGCTTTGTAAAATTCATCAAGGCACAGAGGCTTTCATGGCTTGGTCACATTGGGAAATCACCTGACTGTAAAGATCTTGCATTGGAAGCCCATGTGCAAAAGGCCAAGAAGCACACCAAAGAAAAGATGAACGGATGATGCCTTGAATTATTTAAAAAGTTTAAAGATCTCCAACTGGAAGATCAAGGTCATGTCTGGAGAAATATTTTACAGTGGGCTAAGGCCCACCCTTGGCTGCCAGTGCCAATAAAGAAGATGTTACAAAAAAGTGTTTCAAAAATAAAATGTGTACACATTAGGGTTTGTAAAATAATATTTAAGCAATAAAAAATTAACATCGTTATCCAAATATATCACTCTCTTAGTAAGGTGAAATGAAAAACATCAAAACCAGTTTGATGGCCAAGTGGAACACAGTGTTTTGAATAATGGCCTTTAACTCCTCACTGTTTTCTTTCAGTGTCACCTTCTTGCGCAATAATTTGTTAAATTTTGATGGGGGTTTTTTTCTGATTGAATAATAATTTGTGATTACTAATGTGTTAACTTTTTCATCTTTGATAAAGATTCTAAAAACACATTTTAAGGGCGGTGATTATGAAACATCCTCTTTACAACTTATGAATTTTTTTTTTTAAAGTATTGTACAAATGGTTAATTTTATCATCTAAAATGTAAGTTACTGAGTTAAAGACTTAAGTAGAACAAAAATGTTGATTACATTTTTAAAATCATTCAATTTTTCAAGTTGAAATATTTGTTTTTTGACTGTGAGCTCCATTTTATACTTTAGGCATGGAGGATTTTCTTCTAACCAACTAAAATGTCAATTCTTCAATAAGAAACTAGAATTTTTTTAGTATAAATTTATAGAAATTATAAATTCAACTAAAAAAACAATTTTTTAAAATGTAATTCAATTTATAGAATGTAAAAAAATCTAAATGTCTTTTATGTTTTCACTGTATGTAATAAAACTTGCACTCAGTCAGGAATCCTTTTTCCCAATTTTTAAAACTTTTTATATCATTATTTCAGTAGTTATATAGATTAGTTTACTGTTTTCTTTTTCATTTTCAATGTTTTATTATTTAATTATTCATTTTATTTAATGCTTTGAACACATTTTCAAGTACCACTTTGGTTTTGCGTTCTGAATAAATATAAAAGAGGACTAAATTATTTTACAAATTTAAAATATTTTCAAGTTATGTTCATGTGTTTATTATTGTTATGTAATTGGTAATAAGTCACTATAATTTATATTTATATAAATAATTTTAAATAACTTAAAACTTTTTTTTTTATGTTGTAAAAACTTGTTTTGTAAATTAAAAACGGAAACATAAATTTGTTAATCCATAGTTTTATTTTATCATATTGTTTATTTAGTCATTATTATGTAATGATATAAATTTTAATTGAATTTAAAAGTTCAGAATCTTTTGTTCATTAAATTGCACAATAACAGATTTATATCTTTCTAACTTTTAAAACTAATCTTAAGGGAAAAAAATATTATATATGTATATATGTATAATATTTTAAAATTTTTATTTACAATTGGTAATCAGTGAATGTTTTTTTTTTTTTTTTTTTTTTTTTTTTTTTTTTTTTTTATCTTGTTAAAAAATGTTTCAATTTTATGAAAACTTGGTTTTTTGTCTACAAAGATAACTTTGTAATAAACTTACTTTTATATATGTAAGCTAATTATTAATTTATTTATATTTGTTTTTTAATGCTTTATAGATGGTAGGTTTGGCTTATGAAGTTAATATCCATCATTTAAATTTTTTATCATCTGATGCAGGGGATAAGATAAAAGAAGAATACACTCGAATAAAACCCACCTTTACTGATATTATTCAGTACTCTTTCTGCTATGCAGGCTTACTTGTTGGTATGTTATTATTTTAAGTTTTAAAGCTACTATGAATTAATATTAAAAGCCTAAGATGAATTATTAGTTTTAAAATTTCTTTTTATTTCATTTTAACCAAAAATAATAATTTAATTTTAATGTGCTTTAAAACTCATGTTGCATTGTTACTAATTGAGGGCTACAAACTTCTTCAATAAAAAATTTCAATTTTTATCATTACCAAGATTCAACTATATTTAAACAAGTTTAAAGAAATCAACTGTTTAATTTGAATTTAAAGATAGAAAACATCTTGTGCCATTAATTTGAGCATTAAATTTATGATAGATAACTTAAATGGAACCAAATAAGGATTGATTTCTTTTTATCTTCAATGGTGTTTCTAAAAAAATTTGCATGGTAGGCCATAGTCTTGTTAGTCAATCTCAAATATATTATGATTTTATCTAACGATTTTTCCATTTGTTATTTCCAATATTAATGCCGTCTAAGCTTTAATCCTGACTTCTCTTAAACTTTTTCGAACAGGCTTTCTTGCATTCCCATGTTATTCGATAGAAAAGTAATGACAGCAACTTTCAGTAAAATTATGCCCAAGGGCTCAATGCTTAGAAGGTTAAAATTGAAATTGATGAAATCAAAATTTTCTAAAATAGTCAAACCAAGCATATTTTGTACTGACCCCTTCGTACTTTCTCTAATGTTCTATGTACTTACTTCTTGGCGCTGCAACCCATGAAGGATGTTTGGCCAGCTCCAAACTTAACGATTCTTAGCCTTCTTTTAATTTGTAAATTGCTATCACTTTTTGTATCTTTCTACAATTCTCCTTCCTGCTATTTTCCTCCTAAAAGACCTTTTGTTCACTTCTGTTTTTGTCTACCCTTGTTAAGTAGCCCAACTACTGTATTCTTTATGATGTTTATAATATAGCCCTATCAATTAGCTAAGCTTTTTTTTTTATTTCCTAGGACCGTATTATAGGTTCCGCACGTATGAAGATCTATTCAAGAAACCATACAGCATGAATGTCTCACATTCCTCATTCTTAAAGAAAAGGATCATTGTTGTGCCATTGTATGCATGCCTGTATCTTCTTACAGATTACTTTTTTCCCCTTGAAGTGAATATTTTTTTTTCTTGTTTTTTTTTTTTTTTTCAAAGCTGCATTTAAAACATCATTGTTATATTTCGAGTGTATGAGTTTTGAGTGTTATATTTTGAGTGCTTTTCATAATGTGCTTATTGCAGTATCATTTATTACTTTGCTAATTACAAGGTGAAGTGATTAAAAAGTATGGTCTTTGGTGAAATTAGTTAAATTATCACCATTTTCATGAGACTTTAAATCAAGTGATTATTATTTATATGGTTGTAAACAGACATAGTTTATAAAAAATCTTTCGGGAAAGCATTTAAATTTAAAGTAGGCAAATTTCTATAATAAGTGTCCACTATTATGTCCCTGAAATAGGAAGATTACTTTAAATCTATATTATTTGTAAATACAATATGGTCTTGATATCTCAAAAACATCGTTATGTCAAAAAAATATTTTTCTTCTTGGCATTATATATCCATCTAATGTTAATTTGAATTCCCATGTCGAAGAGTTTCTTAGCAAAATCTTGTTATATCGAATCTTTTTTTAAATAGAAATTGCATTTTTTTTTTTTTTTGGAAAAATCGCAATGTAAATTGCAAATTTATTGTAAACCAATTCTTTTCTATTTCATACATAATTGTTCATGTCTTACTTTTAAAAATAAAATTATCATTGTTGTATTTAGACTTATAATCAACTATCATTGCACGCAAATTTAATAGTATTTATTCTTATGTTTAATGACTCTACTTTTTAGAGTAATATTTTAGAATATATTTTTCTACTTTTTAAAACATACTTAGTTCTGAACTTGTTGTCTTGAAAAATCTCTTTCAAATTTTTTTTTGTCCTTTCAATTTTGAGAGCATACTGTAATACATTTTTTAAAAACTGTTTCCTTTTTGATTTTAATCTCATTTTTTCGTAACTTTTAACTCATCCCAAATTTTAATTTTACTTAAATTGAATAACATATTTTTATCATATGAAATTAAGTGGATCAGCATTGTTTATATTGCATGCATGCTTATAGCTTTTTACAATACTTCCCTCTCTATAATTTTTTTTAAGAAAGATTATTTAAAAAATATCTGTGTAAACTTTTTTTTTATAAAATGTTTTTGTAATTATTTATTATCATCTAATTACAGTAGTTATTTTAATTCTTAAATTTAAATCAAAATGTTGAGCATATATCAATCTTTATATTGATCTGTTAATGCTAATTAATATTATAGGTATTGTAGAAGTTTTAAACTTGTTTCTGTAAACTTCTTACACTTTGAGGGCAAACTAAAAATATTATATGTGCTATGATTTTCTAATTAAAACAGCATTTTCACCATGTTATATATTTATTTACTTTTGTATTATTTTGTATGTTTACCACACTAGAATATATATTTTGCTAACTATTTATTTATTTTTTAAAGTTTGCTTCGTCCCAAGAGATTTGGACTCTGCCATTTATGCACAGAATTTTTTACGTGTGGCCATGGTTTTTCAGCTTTCGTATGAGAATTTATGTGGCATTTGTGTTTGGTGAATGTATCTGCATAAATCTGGGACTGGGTGCTTATCCCGAGAAAAGCAACACTCAACCGGGTGCTGGACCGACTAACCTCAATGCTCTTCAAGATATGTAAGCAAATTTTCTGAAATAGATAAAATAATGATGAAAATTGCCAATTTATCAAACATTGATTTTCAATTAAACAATTTAGATCCAGAATAAACTGTTTGAAAAATATAACTAAAAAAATTAATAAAAGCAGAATTCCCAAGTGCAAAGAATTTAAAGGGACACAAAGGAAAGCTCCCCCTAACTTTAATGTAAAATGAATTCTTTCTGTCATGGAAACTGCAGAAGAAGAAAAAAAAAACGAAAAGACTAAGAAACAAAAAATCTATTTTTTAAACCTGCTTTTTTTTTTTTTTTTTTTACAAATAATTTTTGTTTATTAGCCCATGTTATAATGAGATTTTTCTCAATTTCCTTCTTACAATTCTCAATTAAGTCTTGTGATATTGGTGCCAGTCAAAATATACTAATAACTATGAATAAATAGCATTAAATAATACTATATTTGTATGTAACATGTAAAATAATAGCTAAGTAGAATTAAGGGATCTTAAAACTAAACCCAAAAAGAATTATATTTTAATTGTAGATTAGCCTTTTTTAACAGATGAGAACATTCAATAATCTATTTCGCATGATAAGAAAACACTTCATGTTTAAATTATCGATAATTAGTTAGAAATTTTAATCTTTATTTATAAAATGAATCCTCATACTGTGCAGTAAGATGTCTTTATGCAACCAAAATATCATTTATTTTAATAAATATTTTGAGATTTTAATGCATCTTCATTCAGTCTTATGGTTACTTATTAAGGTGTCTATCCTAACAAAGAAGTCTGGATATTATGGATCACATGACGTGAAAGAAATAACTATATGATGCATGTGGAAAAAGTGTGCACTTCTCTTTTGAAAATTGATCTGTAAAAGTCACCAGGAGCTTCTGCTCCATGTACATTTGTAAATAGCAGTTTAATTTCTGTAGTCTTTTTCTCTTAATAAATGTTTAGTAAAAATTATAATGGCATTATTTATAAAGTGGATATACACTAAATTCCGATGTCATAGAAATTATGCTCTTAAAAGGATAAATTCGAATCAGTGACTGCAAATATAATGAGATAAACTTGGCATTAAAGCGTAACATGTGTATATAAATTGAGACAGATAAGAAACCAAGTACTTAAGATTTGCTTTTGATGAAGTGGTCTCCTTCAAGAACCAGATTTTAGTGTGAACAAATAAGGGGATTATTGAAAATGTGCTTGTGTTAAACCCCAGAGGGCAACCAGTATGTATCCAGGCAAAAAGGCTTGGATGCTTGTCATGCGTACTTATGATTCTGTAATATTAATCTCTTGAGTAAAATACTAACTAATTACTTTTGATTCTTGATTACAAATAAGATATAGCCATTATGGCTGTATCTCAAATGTTCTTATTACTCAATAAACTGAGTTTGTTAAAGTAATTTTTATATTTTTTATACAAAAACTGCTGAAAGAAAAGCATAATTAAGATTTTTGTTTTCAATAATAGTTTTTGTAGCATAATAGTTTTTGTGTTAAAGATTTTTTTTTTCAGGAATCTATTTATTATAAAATCCAAAAATCAGTTTTTCTCTTTTAGAAATATTTAGGTATGTCTGACCCCCTCAAGTCTAATTAGAACATCCACCAAATTGAAACAAATCTTTCCTCACTTCAGCAAACAACAAAAATTAAAAAATTTTTTTATTTGTTTATATATAACTATGTTATATTTGAATTGTATTTTTTAAATTTATTGCTATTATTATTTTTTTTTTGTATTGCTATGACATACATATAAATATTTGTTGCTTGAATTTTCCTATATTTAAAAACATGTTTTATGAACAATAGAGAAATTATGTGCATTATAAGCAAATTTAATATTTACTTCATTTATTTTAATAATTTCTTCAATATTTTTATTTGATGTGCTTTAATAAAACTAAATTCACTTGGAAAGAGCTGCCATTCTACAAAAATCAAACTGTTATGATATTTGTTAACTATAATGATACCTGTAACACTAATTAAATACTAAATATGTAAAAAACACAAGCATCTTTATTGATGGCGATGGACGAAGCGAACTTTTTATTCGCAAACTTGGAGTTTACTCTTACTAGGTGTTGCCAAAACACTATAAGGAAAAATGATGTTCCAGATGTCACCTATCTACCTTTTAAAAAAGTGCTAATTTACAAACATTATAAAAAAATGAATTCAGTAAAAAGTATGTAAAAGAGTCATAATTTCATAATGAAAGGCATATAAAAGAGTCACGTGTTCAATCTGTCGCTAAATAGTTAAAGCTATTAATTTCCAGCATGTTCTCCTGCCCTTAAGAAATGCTCATTACTACTATTGTTTATATATTATTGTTTTTCATATTTTTCTTCTTACGAGAATTTTTTGACATTAAATTGTGAGGTTTATGTTTTATAGCGATAACGATTCTAAAGCCCTGGCGACAGCAACATATAATTTTGAATCAATTAGATGCATGAATGAACTTGCTAGTGAATTCAGACCAACTATGAGGGAGGGTATCAGATATTGGAATATGACTGTTCAATATTGGCTTGCAATTTATATTTACAGAAAAACTGCAGCTCCAAAACCTGTGAAGTAAGTAACATTTATTTTAATGCAATTTTTAATATTTTTATAAACTCAGATTGTTGTTATTTGGATTACTAAGTATATATTGAGGAAGGTTTTATTTATTTAATATTATCACTAGTTTCCTTTTTTTTAAAAAAGTCATTTCTATTATTATGAAAAAACTTGACTGTTAGAAGCGTTTATACAAAGTGGCATCCTTGTCTACCCTTTAATCTCAAACTTTTGTATTCTTAAGTATGTAAGGAGTAGACAAAATTAAATTGGTTCTGAGTTTATATAGATGTATTAGGGCTGTTGGGCTCTTTTGCCAAATATTCGTCGTAATATCCAGTAAAATATTCATTTCATCATAATATCCGGCATTATTTTGTAAATTTTTTTTTATCACAATTTGAATGGATTTATAAAATAATAATCAAAAATCGAATTTTTTACATACATTATTAGAAATATTTTTTACACATATTTGTTACTTTCTAAAAATTGCAAATTTAGGTTCTGGATGACTAGAAAAGCGAAATTTGAAGAATTGAAACTAGATTACTTTATACTGAACCATAAGTTTTGTATTGCTGATTTTTTTAAATTATATTCAGGCAAATCAATTTTGTCGTTTTTTAAACACTTTTTGTTTTAAGAATTAAAAAGTTTTTTTTTTTTTTCATTTTTGCTGTGTTTTGTTTTTATTATACAGGGTGGCCACCCACCTTGAAAACCTGGAATTATCAGGGAATTTTTTTATACTGGAAAAAACCTGGAAATATCAGGGAAATTTGGATAAAAACCTGGAAAAATCAGGGGATTTTAAAGAAAAGCTGGAAATTTTTTCTTAGATATTTTCTTTTAATTTCACTAATTTAAATTATTTACTAATTTTCTTAATTTAAATTATTTCATCCATTATACCCACATTTTTTAGACGGAAATGTATCTCCAAGCAGTTAAAATGTCATCAATTTAGCTATACTTACATCAAAATTTGCTCAATTATAACCCTGTTAAACTAGAATGCCACATAAAATTCTCCCATGGTTGCTAAACAAATGTACAAACCCTTGATCTCTAGCGGGACTGTGCAATTTAGGAAAGGCAAAGATGGTGCTGGATGTGGAAGAAGGGGTTAGGATATTTGCTTCTGTTTTTAAATTCTGTCCTTGGGCTGAATCCATTTATGACTCAAGTTTGTTCCGATGCTTTGGTGGTATTTTCTTTCTATTTTGACAAAATGAGTCGAAATGTTTTTGTATTTTTAACTTAGTAAAATTTTTCAAAAATTGGTTGGTTATAATTTAATATAATAAATTTTATATTGTACTCTTTTTCTGCAAGCTTTTGTGCTCCCGTTCAAAGAAATGTGTAAAAAAAAAATTTCTCGGCAAACCAACCAATCACACATTTTTTTTTACAATCGCTAACAGCAATGTTTGTCAATGACTCACAAAAGTGTTGCTACACTTATGACTTTCAATGAAATAAGACTATCCATTAATTAAAATAAATATTTCAAAATGGATATTTAATAATAAAAATTGTATTCTAATCTTAACAAAACTGTATGGAATATTTTAAAAACAAAGGAAAAGTTTATTTTTAAGAAATCAATCATCAAAAAATGACAAATACTTTATCCCACAAAAGTCATCACACACTTTAAAAAAAATAAAACTCTGTCTATTAGTAAATATGCTTATTTTTCGTTAAATTAACATTTACAGGGTTCCCACTCAATTTCAGAAAAAAATTCCCTGACTTTTCCAGGTATTCCAGGTAAATTTCAATGAAAATCCATACCATATTTTATCTTTACTACGAAATTTTTCATCGGAAAATTTGGATTCTTTCATTTGTTAAGCCAAGAATAAGATTTTTTGTGTAAAATAAATATCATTATATAAGGAAGGAAGCATTTTAATATGTCTAAAATGTAAAATTTTTACAATAAATAATTGTAATAGATGTTAGATTTATTTAATTCGAACCTCAATAACTGAGTATTGTTACTGACAATTTTAAGACAGGTTTTTTCCAGGAATAATGAAGGAATTTTCCAGGTTTTTGTAAGAAAATAGCAACTTTCCCTGACTATTCCCTGATTTTTGGAGTTGAAATAAAATTCCCTGACAATTCCAGGTTTTCCCTGTTCTCCCTGACCAGTGGGAACCCTGCATTTAGTAGAGTTTCCTTTCGCATCTAGCTTTAATAAGTTAATAGCTTTTAATAAGTTTGTAAATATATGTAACTCGTATTTTTTTGTCGTGAAATTCGTGCAAAATATTTTAAAAAATTTTTTCACAGAAACTTTTACAACACTCAATTGCGAATTCATAATGAATTTTTCCACAAATTTTATAATTTTAATCTCTGATATGATAGACTTCTTTTAAGCATTTTATCACACATTACACAATGTAATCGAACACAATAAACTAATTTAACATATTCATTACTGATTTACCTCTTATGATGACAAATAATCAAATTTGGTCTGTTGTTTTATTATGACCATGAGTCGTTTTTAAATGATAAAATAAAATATGGAGTTAGCAAGCAACATTTAAAATATAATTTTGCTATCATAGGGTTTGATTCTAAATTGCAGATAAATAAATAAAAAATTAAATGAAAAATAATCAAATAAGAAAATTAAAGCAATTGACGATAATTTTAATTCTGAAATCTGAAAACATTTAACTGTATGATGTCTTTTCGTGGGGTAAAATTTTTGTTACTATTTGATTATTGATTTCTTAAAAATTAACTTTTGCTTTGTTTTTAAAATATTCCATGCGGTTTTGCTAAAAATAGATTATACATCTTATTATCAAATACCTATGATGAAATAAATAAAAAATTAAATGAAAAATAATCAAATAAGAAAATTAAAGCAATTGACAATAATTTTAATTCTGAAATCTGAAAACATTTAACTGTATGATGTCTTTTCGTGGGGTAAAATTTTTGTTACTATTTGATTATTGATTTCTTAAAAATTAACTTTTGCTTTGTTTTTAAAATATTCCATGCGGTTTTGCTAAAAAAAGATTATACATCTTATTATCAAATACCTATGGTGAAATATTCATTTTAACTAATGAATTTTTATTTCCTATTTCAATAAAAGTTATAAATGAACGAACACTTTTGGGAGCCACTGTAATTATAAAATATATTGATATATAATCACCTGAAACAGTTATCCTTTGCTTGATGAAAATATATTAAACAATACTTATCCAAGGTTTTATTGACCTTTTTTTTGCCATTTTGTAGGTACACTTTGAGCAAATACTACTTAAAGTAACACATTAAAAAAATTTTATTGAATAAAAATAATATATTCTACAAGCTAAACATATTATTTTCTCCACATGTCTTAATTTTTTAAAAATTAAGACATGTACACATCCTGCACTTTATAAGAAAAGAAAAAAAGCCCGAACCTGGAAATTTTAAGATTTTTACCTGGAAAACCTGGAAAAATCTGATTTGAGTGGCCACCCTGTTATAGCAAGACGTTTCAACGCAGGGTTTCTGATAGACTTCGTTCTTTTATTGTTACTTTTTTCCTGTGCAGAAGACAGATAACTGGTAACATAGAAAACTGTGATTTTCAATGATAAAGTTCTTTTTTAAGAACTGAGAACAATTTTTATTCTGTTTCTTTTGTTTTTTTATTAATTTTTCTTTTTGTTTATTATGAAACAGTATTTTTTCAAGAGTATTTCTAATAAACGTTATTACTGTCACTTTTTTCTAAAAGTATGGCAATGTGAAAAAGTTTAATTGGGATTTTTAGAGTTAAATTTTTAGTTTAAAAATTAAAAATTTTTGATTCTATCTGACTTTTTTTTTAAAAAAAAAGAAACTTTTGCTTTTATTCATGTTTTAATTATGACGTGGTAAGTGAGAGGTTTCTATCAAATTTTGTTAATTTTTCTTCACTTTTTCTTGAAAATACAGAATTGAAAAACAGATGTTCAGCTTTAAAATTTTCCTGCGAGAACTAAGATGGATTTTTATTTTTTCTGTTTCGCTTTTGTATATAAACTTGTTTTTATAGACAGTTTTATGATAACACACTCTTTTTAAAAGTATTTCTAAATTTTTTAAACTCTTTATGAATTTTTTTCCCCTGAATAATATTTTTAGGTTCTTTTTAAGAATCAAGAGAATTTTTTTTATTTCTCTTTCTTTTTTTCAACTTCAATTTTTTTTTAAACTTATTTTTTATGTAACTGTTATTCAGTATTCTTTTTTATCTTAAATATTTTTATAGTTTTTTATTATAGTTATGTTTCATCGTTGCCCCATGCCAATAATGTAGCTAAGTTTTGATTGATTTTCAATAATTACTAAAACTATTTATGTATTAAAAATTATATTTATTAATGAATTTTTTTTTAATGTTGCTATTTGGCAGTTTTTTCGTTTTGTTTTGGTAGTCCGTATTCGGCTAAATCATTATTCGTTACATCCCTAATATATATTTTTTGTTCAAACATGTTTCTTGAACTGTACAAAGTTTCACTTTGATTTTTATTTCAAATGAAACATATTTTATTTTTAACTTAGTCCTAGATTACCTTAACCTTAGATTCTCCTTCTTGGTATTTCTGATCTACGCTCAAAATTTGAGGAAACATAAATAACTCAATTTAAAAAAATCTTGTAAATTTCTAAGATTTAAGAAATTTAACAAAAAAAAAAAAAAAGCATTTTTAAGTTTGTTGACTTCAATTAAAGATTTTTGCTTGCATTGCTTTGCATTAAAAAAAAATTTAGTTTGACAATGAGTCATTTAATTGCAAAAATTTTTAAATCACTGTTTTAGTTTATTTCATTGCTTATTTAACCTGAATAATTTTTTCTTTGGATCAATCTCATTCTATATGTTTCTGATCTGTGGTCAAAATTTGATGAAATATAGACAACTTTACATTATTAATAGATAAGAGAGGATATTGCATTATCACATAGAAATATGCATAATATTTAGTATGCACTCTTTGGGCTTAAAAAGATGCTCTTTCAATTTTGCTTTCAAAGTGTACAATATATTTATCAATCATACTTTTCTTTTTATTTTCCCTTCCGGTGAAATATTTGCCTTCATTTTGTTAAAATATGAGACACTCAAATTTTGTTTTGATTATGTTTGTTACGTTAAAAAAATATATATGTTGGTCCAACATTTTTCACTTCTTTTTAAAAGTTACATAAATTGCTTTATTTTTAACACAAATTTGTCCATTGGATGTCTCAAAACATATGACCTATAGTATAAGTACAATTGATTTGTAAAAAAAAATTTTGGAAATAAAGAAAATAATTTTTATTTATAATTTTTAATAAGAAAATAATTTTAATAAGAAAATAATAATAAGAAGAAAATAATTAATAAGAAAATAATTTTTTGTAAAAAACAATTTGCCAAAATTTTTCGTACATTTCTTCCCATTTTATTATAAAATGTTCCAGTGGATGTTTTTATTTTTTATTTCTATTTCATTACTTCTGTTTTATTACTTCAATTAAATATGTTTTAGCTTATAAAGGATTTTAAATTAAAATGTGCATTGTAGTAAATTTTTCTATTTATTCTTATTTCAAATATGTTGAGATTATACAATGATATGCTTTTTTTCTTTTTTAGAATGCTTGTGACAATGTTTGTAAGTGCCATTTGGCATGGTGTTCACCCAGGCTATTATTTATCACTTCTGGGCACTCCGCTGCTACTGATATCTGAAATCGAGGTGGAAAAAGCTTTCCGTAAGAACGCATCTGCGACGAGTCAAAAAATTTATGATTTCATTTGGTACTTCATAAAAATGCAGTGCATATCCTATATGGGTGTTGCATTTATTCTTTTAGACATTGGAGTTATCCTTCATTACTGGAGCTCTATTTATTATATGGGACATTTTTTAATATTGTTTTTATTTGTTATTGCTTTTGTAAAAAATAGATTTTCAAAAAAAGTTGTTAAGAAAGATAAAAAAATACCAGAGCTAAAAGAGTCAAAGTCATTATAAGTTATATTTTCAAGAAAAAGTCATCCATAAATAATGCGCTTTTATAGGATATTAAAAAATGCTTTTAGCTAACTATGTACCTGATTTTCACCTTTTTATACCAGTTATTTACCAATTCAGCATCACCCTCTTTTTAAATAATGAACTTAAAGTGGCAGACTTCAATAAAATAAGTTTAAGTTTTTCTCTATTCTTTTTCTCAGACTATTACAAGACCAGACCCATTCATCGCCTTTAAGTCAGGTTTATGGATAAGAAAATATTCAGTAATGGCGCTTTTGAACCAGATTATGTGAGTGGACAACGCTGTATTGGTTAAATTGTCGAGATTATAAATGTAGAAAACCTTGAGGCAGCATTTTTTTGGGCTTTCTGCGACAAACCTCTTTAGCACTTATATCTTTCTGCAAGATGCTTTTAATAATAATCGTTACTAATTTAAAGTGGCAAAAATGTTAGGTTTAGAAAAAAAGAAAATTCCTTTTGGTTAAATAAATTTTACATATATTTTTTTAATAGAATATGTAGTTTTTTTTAAGATAATTTTGAAAGGAAAAAACTCACTAATTATTCCTTTTTTGCATTTTGTAAATCATCATCACACTAAAAAAAACTAATTAAAAATCGTCAAATCCGTTGCAACTTACCAAAAAAATAGTGACAATGAAATCACGTGAATCAGACTCTTTAAAAAGGGGTTACTCAAATGCGTGTTTCGTTAAATATCAGATTTTTAAAACTAAGAAAAAATCATTGTCAATAACTGTCAAAAATACAATCAAAACACTATGGATTTACGATATTATTGGCATAAATTGTGATTTGTATCAGAAAGTGATTATTTAAATGCGAGATTATATGCAGGAATCATATCAACTGAGAAATAACCAAAATTTTAAAAACCCCGTGGAAATCGGTAGCACCAACAATAACTGCCGAAAAAAATTTTAAATCTTCATAATCGAAAAGTAAATTATCAAATAAGCGATGGTGAGTTTTGTGTGTAGTAAAATTGTTTCGAAAAACATAGAGGAATTTTTTAATTGTGGAAATTCGTAGCAATAACTGTCGAAAGAACAATAGAAACACCGTATGGATCAATGATGATATCGGTGCAAATCAGGCATGTTAAAGAATGATTTCTTGAATCCAGGATTCAAACTTTGTGTGCCATAATAATATCGGCAAAAAAAATCACAATTATAGGCTCTGAGCAATAAAAAACTCCGAGATTTTTTTTTTAAAAATGAATACATTAAAAAAGTAAAATTTCCAAAGAATAAAAAAAAAAAAATATTAAAAAAAGAATATAAATATAAGAATATAAAAAATTTCTAAAGTTTACGCAAAAAAGAAAACTCTTTCTACAAGAACTGAGCAACATTCTGCGACAACGTGATTCAGCCACGGAGGTAGAAATATATTTTTTTCTGACAGGGAAATTATTTACCAATCCATAGCTGCCAACATTTCAAAGTAAAAATTGTTCAAATTTTGATACTAACAAAATACTATACAAAACTAATTATACAAGAAAATTTTCCAAGGATAATATTGATTTTTTTTAAGAACGTAATTTTAATATAAAATTGAGGTATAAGTAACCTTTATACAGTTTTAGTAGGTTACTCATGATTAAATGAAAGCTTTTTCCATTTACCTCTCATTTTTTAAAAGTTAAAATTCCCTTTTTTAAAAACTCAAAATGAATATTGATATCCAAAATATAATTTTTTAAAACTAATAGCACTTGCAAAAATTATAAATGTTTAAACAGCTCACTTGTTATAAGTATATTAATAATAAATTTTTATATAACATTTACATAATTTCTTTCTTTTTTTAAATTATTTGTAATAATTTATCTTTTTAGGGAATTTTTATATTTTTCATTTCGATAAGTATGTAAATTTTTCCTCAGTTCAGAGGATAGCTCAAAAATTAGGGAATGTCTATAAAAATCAAGGTTTGGCAACTATGTAAATATATTCAGTTATGCATGAACTATTTTATACTTATGATTAAAAACATTTAACCATTTTGTACTTTGAATATGAGCAGAATTTATAATGAAAATTTAATTATCAAACAAAATTTCTAAATGCCATGTCTAAAAAATAATTACTTGAGCAATTACTATTTCATTTTAAAAGTCTATACTTTTTATGCGTAAGCAATTCGTTTGTAAAGGAAATATTTTATACTTTTTGTCATAAATGTCACTATTTTATGTGTGTAACAAATCCAAAATATTTAGTTATAAATATTTATACATAACTCAATTCAGAAAGTAAAAAATCTTATTTGAAAAGTTATTTTGATTAATATTCTGGTTTTTGGTGTTTTCCAATAAAAATTTTTAAAGCGTCTAAGGGATTTTGTTGGATGTCTAGGTTAATATGTCTAATTATGTATTTTCTCTTTAGGTTTAAGTTATTTTAATGTAAAGTACAATTAATGAATATTTCATGGCGCATGGCTCGTCGCACGCCCAAACAAGGAGCACTGAAGTTAATCTTGACTTAGGGATTACTTCGGATAAAAAGTTACTAAGTCAAATATTATGTTTAAATAAATTAAAATACATAAAAACATTTAAAAAGTTTAAAAAATGCAAAAATAAAAGATGTAAAACTTGTCCATTAGCAGATAATTCTCAGATTGACAGCCATTCTAATGTATTTTTTTTTTAAAGTTTTAATATTATTTATTTAATTCAATGCAATTGCTGTAATTTATGTTATGTTGGTCAGACAGGACTTGAGTTTCACAAGCGGATTAATTCCCACAGGTCTGCTATAAAAAATTTTAATAATAGTAATTGTTCTACTGATTATGAAATTTTGCATTTTCAATTTCATGATTTTGATAATGTTACTCTTTTCATTTTGGATTTTATGGATAACTTAGATAATAGACTTGATTTAGAAAATATTTACATTAGATGTCTTAAAACTCTTTTTCCATATGGATTAAATATTAAGTTTAATGGGGAAGGTAATGTTAATGCTGGAGATTACTGTATTTATGACAGATTTAAAGTTTTTGATTTTTCTGGGATTTTTAATTCAAAATATAGGAATAAAAGAGGTGGTGGGAAAGGTAAAGTTATTGATTTTGATGAATTTCGAATTTTTGCAATTTACTTGTTAATTTGAATAATATTTTCAATATTAGGAAATATATTTTTGGTTTCAAAAATAAAGTTCTTAAAAATTTTCTTATTAATTTTGGTTCTAAAATTAAATATGATACTGAACTTGTTAAATTTATTGTTTTGGATTTAATTAAATCAAAACTTGGTATTAGTAGGACATATTTGCTTTTTAATAAGGTTTATAATGTTGATAAGGTTTTTTGTACGATTAATTTTTATGATAAAAAATTTGAAAATGCTAAATTGCCACAGATTATACATGAACTTTCTGATTTTTTTCCTTTAAAGCAAATTAAAGTTTCTGCTGCTTTTAAGTATTCTTCTACACTTAGAAAAAAGGTTTGCAATTATAATTTTTTAAGTCAAAATTTAAAATGTATTTCTAAATTTGATTGTTATTGTAATGAAAAGGAATTTTCACCATATATTGATAATGATTATGGTCATATTATTGCGGGAAATTTGGAGATTGTTGGTAATGAAGATTTAATTAATATTTTAAGCAAAGGCTCAAAATTTAGGACAAGATTTAAAATGAATAAAGAAGATTTTATTTTGTCCGTTAAAAAAGATCTAGATTTTTTTATAGCAAAGGTTTCCAGAAGATATCATTGGCCCGTTGAGGTTTTTTCGGAGTGGAAGGCTAAAATTATTGAAAGGGTTAAATTTAATTTATTTAATAACAGTTTTAGTTCTTTTCTTAGAGGTACTATTATTGATTATGATTTGTCTAGTAGAATTAAAAATCTTAAAGAGAAATTTATTGTTACGGTAGTGGATAAAGCTTCAAATAATTTTTGTATTATGTGTAAATATTTTTTTAAAAATTTGATTATTGGAGAATATAACGCAAATAATACTTATTTAAAATTAAAAGAAGATAGGAAGGTTGTTGAAAAAAGAATTATTGCGTTTAGTAAAAAATTAAAATTTAGGTTAAATAGGATTACATTTCCATATTTATTTCCTATTGTTAAATTTCATAAAAATCCTGTTAAATTTAGGTTTATAGCGTGTGGTACTAATTGTTACAATTCTGATATTAGTAGTAAGTTTTTTAGTTTTCTAAAAATTATTTTGCTTAAAATTAAAAAAGAGAAAAATATAGTTATTAATAGTAATGTGAAGTTTTGGATTATATTAATAATAATGAAATATCCAACATTAATACTTTTGATTTTGAAAATTTGTATACCACACGATAAAATTATTAAAATTTGTAGTGGCATTTTTGATAAGTATTTATTTAATGAGAAAATTGATAAGTCTAATTAGTTGGATTTATGTAGGTTTAATCTTTTTGAGAATGTTCTTTTTAATGGTATAGATTTTTATAAACAAATTATTGGAATTCCACAAGGTAATTCCTTTTCTGGTGCTTTTGCTAATATTTTTTTGCATGTTTTTGAAGCTAAATTTCTTGAGTATAATGAATTTCAAGCTTTTAGATATATTGATGATTTGATTTTGTTTAATTGTGATAATTATAATTTTATTTATAATATTTATCCTAAAGATTTGGTTTTGAAGAAGACTAATGAGGATTGTTTTAATGTTGAGTATTTAGATTTTAAAATTGATAATGTGGACAAAATTATTAAAATTGGTGTTTTTGATAAAAGAAAAGCTTTTAAATTTAAAGTTATATTTTTCTGCAACTTTTATACTAATTTGTGTAATAAAATTTTTAAAAATTTTGTTTTTTCACAATTGGTTAGGATTAAAAATATTTGCAATAATGTTGAAAGTTTTCAAGTTGCTGTGAATAATTTTTTGAATAATTTGAGTAATAATGATTTTCCTTATAATTTTTGTAATGTTAATTTTTTAATTAAGAAAATGATTGAAGAATATTAGTTTTTTGTTTCTTTTAACAGGGCGCAATTCAAGACTTAACTGAGCAGCCCCAGTTAAGCATTCTATTAATATGTGACGTAATTTTTCTTGGACAATTTTTTCCTATCATTTTCTCAAACCGCCATTTTAAAAGAGGGCGTTGTTTTCCTTTGGTTTTAGTGATTCCATTTCATTTGGTTTGCTTGTGAGATCGCTGTCTGACCTTGTTTATGTGAGTTTTTATTTTCTGATGAATTTGTATAGTTTCTTTTCTGTATTAGTTTTTTGTCTTATATGTTTTTCTCCTGGACTTTTATACAAAACCTTCGGGGTACTGAGGGAATATTTAGGCTTTTGCCATTTCCCTCAATAGAAAAGGTTTTGTTTTTTGGGCATTGGAGCTGGTACCCCCTGAAGACGTTGGCTTCAGTGGTCATAATTCTAATTTTGTTTTATTTCCTTCGCTACTTTTATTTCTATTTTTATTCTCTCTTTTTTTGAAATTTCTGCTGCTTTTTAGCGCATTATTTTAAAAGAAGTTATGTCCATTTTGTTTAATACTTAATTGCATTCTGTTAGTATTCAATTCAGAAAGAGCATAAACACAAGGAATCAATATTGCACTTATCTACTTCCTTCATTTATGATAGATTATGTGCGTCAAGTGATTCATATATTTAAAGGTTTTACAGTAAAGGTTTTAATTAATTTACTTTGCATCCATATTAAATATCTCAACAATTTTTAAAGTTTATTAAACAGAAAGGATGTTCTGAAGTAAAACATCCATTCAGAATTCATCCTATTGCCTTACACGCACATGCAGATGTTTAGAAACTATTTGTAAAACAAACTGCTCGTTCATGTATGAATCACATTTAGGGGCTATCACGTATGCAAATTGCCGACAATGAGATTACTCCATAAGTGTTCCTAGATAGTGTATATTTAAGAGATGCTATGTGCTATTGCTTAGCTGTATGGGAGTAAATTGCTAAGATCAGTATAGAATAGTCTGCTTGAGATAGCCAAGGCTAGCAACAGTGTTAATAGAAGATGTATTTAAGAGAAAATATTTAATTTTGAAATGATATTTTATCAGGGCTCAGCGCAGGTCATTGTAAAAAAAGTAGTGACAAAAGTGACTAAATTTTTTAATAAGTGATAAATAGTGACTTAATTTAAAACAGTGTTAATCTTCAGGCAACATCCTAATAACCTTAAAAATATACATCTTCAAATAAACAAATTGGTTAGAAACATTTATTGCTGCAGCTCTTTATTGCTTAATTTTAATGCTGTTGAAATAGTTTTTTTTTTTTTTTTTTTTAAAGTTGCATGTTTAACTTTAGCTACTATGGCTTAAATTATTATATTAAAGAAGCAGTGAAGGTATAGAACAAAAATATTGTTGCTATCATGTAAAGTCAATATACATTTATTGAGATGTGTTTCTCTTCTGGGAGTCAAAAAACGATGAGTTTTTAAATACGATCTTAAGAACTGAAAAAATAGTAAATAAATATTATTGCAAAAAATAAATAAATAAATTTACAATAGAAATGTCGCAAAACGAATGTGGCAAAAAGTAATTAATAAAATAAAAAATAACAATATCGTCTTAAAAGTATCAAAATTGGAAATATGTGCGAAAATGGACACATGTAATCATTATTCTAAGCAGGTTAAAAACGAAATATGTATCTGTAATAACATTGCATAAAAAATATAATAAAAAAAATGGTTGAAAAACTCTCAGGGGAAAGAAAGTGTTATCACGATAGAACCAAACTCGTTAAAAGCGATTTTTGAATAAATCATAAACACATTGTCATTACTGAAACCTGAAATTAAAGAGCAGTTACAACATCGTATTACTATGAAATTAAATTAATGCAAAAACTGTCAGAAAATAGCATTAATTTACAACGTAATCGTCCTGAATCGAGTGTGTAAAAAAAAAGTTAACTTTAAGGTGAAAAAGACAAGTAGTAATAACATCATATTAAAAAACCACGAGGAAAGGGCTGAAAAAAAATAAAAAATTTGAAAGAGCGCCTAAATTAAAAACTGTAAGAAATTACGATGTAATCAAACATGTCCAAGAGCGATTTTCGAATAAATCATTAACAAATAGGTGTTACTGAAATATGTGTAACATAATAAACATCATATTAATTAAAATAAGGAGATTTAAAAAACCTTGTAAAAACAAAAATAACAGAACTTTGTCAATCATTTGACTGATAAAACGATTATAAAACCAAGCAAACTTACTTTGAATTAACCTGATATTCTTCAATTTAAAATTCGTATGTCATAACATTGTATAAAAAAAAGCAAAATTTGAAAAACCACACGGAAAGGACTAAAAAAATTCTTAATAACTACTGACATTAAAAATAATAAAAAAACATCCAACAGTGTGAAATTACGTGCCAAAAAGAGATTAGGTACTTAAATTTGCATGACATAACAACATCTTATTAAAAACGAATAAAATTTTCGAAAAGGAAAAAAAAATATATAATATAAAAGTAAACATTTTATTTAAGTTTTTTTTTTTTTTTTTTTTGAAGAACTTTTAAATACTTTTAGCATAAAATAAGAAATTTTAATAGTGCTTATTTTCTATGATGCAAAATTATGCTAAGCACATTTAAGGTACGTATGAATCCTACAGAAAAAGGAAATTCAATTCAAGGAGAAATACACAAAATTTCATGTTTTGCAGCTCCACAGCAGATAAGAAAACGAAAGTTAAGATAGATCATGAATAAAATCATTCCTCGGTACAGTGAATGGACTCTCTTGGATTTCAAGAGGAATTTATTTGAAAGTGGAAATAGCCTATTTTTTTTTTTTTTTTCCTTCACATATTCAATCCTCTTCTATGCCCCACTCCCTTTGGGTGAGTCTTTCTTTACTAGAGCAACAGGATTTTAATATCAAGAGTTTAGGGAAATGTGAAATCTTTCTTTTGATTGAAATGGGGGAGGGGGAATTAAAATTTAAAAAAAAGTGAGATAAGTGCCTAAGCCTAAAAAACAGTGAATAAAAGTTACTATTTTTTAAGATAGTGACATTAAGTGAGAAAAGTGACTCACGCCTAGCCCTGTTTTATACAAAATTAAGTTTAGTGATTTGTTTCATATTATAAATGTTATATTATGTTGAACTTGTAACAAAATCATATTAATTAGTAAAATAGAAACATAACATGTTTAATTGTATAATATGTATTTATGAGATTTTATCTAATTTTACAAATATATTTCATACACAATTGAATTGAAAGACTAATTCGTTGGTATTTCTGATTTTAAATGTCAGTTTATTTTAATTTATATTTAAAACTGACTAACATTTTCTATTATATAGCCTGTGTTTATAAACAATTTTTTTTAAGTTTGTAGATTGTATTTTATACATGCGGGATGCACAACGTTTCTCAGATAACTAGCCATAAAAACCAGGAAGTACATACCTAGGTACCAAATAAATATAGGTATATAATAACATAGCAGTTTATTACAGCAAATTTTAAAACAAAAGAAAACCAAAAAATTAAAAATTTCATTTACGTCTAAAGTATTATTATTAAAAAATAAATTTTGCTATTAAAGTTTATAATATAATAAATTATGAGTTTGATGTGATATTTTTGATTAGCTCATTTAAATTGTAATTTTTTTAAAGTATTTAATTTTGAAAATATATTCCTCCTTCTCATTTTATATGTTCAAATTCTGTAACATTTTTACCCAATAGAACTGAAGAATCAGGAGGAGTCAACAACTAAGTTTATTGCAGGTTCAGCACATCCAATTATTATCATAGAATTGCAAACACAGGAACTTGTTTATGATGAACACAAAATAACAAAACATGGCAACACATATCAGCTACTATTAATGAAATATCAATATGACAGTTCACTAAACCTCCTGGACACTAGACAATCACTTGTAACAAAATCGATGATTTGAAAACACTATCCCAATACTAGATGTATTTTCCAGCTACAAGTATTGGCAAAGTATACTGAATTCATCACCAGTCCAAGTATTAACAGAATACTGAGTTCAGACATCGCTCTGACACATTGACTACAATATTAAAGATCCGTCAGCTTTAGCTCATGTATGTAAGACAATATTTCCATGATTTTTCTGTTTTAACGAAATTTCCATCAGCAGATTCTGGCAGAAAAGCTCCCTGATTTGACCTGTAAAAATTGGCAAGAGAGCATAGAACTATCTGGCTTTTATCCACAATCTGATTGAATCCAGCAATTAATGCATCAAATTAATAAAACTTATTTAAGACTAGAAATATAGGTAAATCTCAAGTATGACATATAAGGCAGCAGCTCTGCCCTCTGATGAATTGATGCATGTATGCTAACAAAATATGCAGCATGGAAAAAGCTCAAGTTTGGCTGGTAACAGCCTTAAATTGATGCATTTGAGGTCATTAATAAGTAAGTAGTATTGTATTTTCTCCAAGACTTAAATATAAACAAAAAATTTAATATTTTTATATTAATGTTTAAGGTTCAGGGGCCAAGTCAAAAATCCTCTTGTGCTACGTTTGGTCTGTGGGCTATAGGTTGTGCATCCCTGTTATACATAATTTAATTGAGTGTTTCATTCATACTTAAAGTGTTTTGTTTTTCTGAATATAAATGTGCAACTATTTTGAACTTTTATCGATACCAAAATATACAGTAATAACATTTCCAATTTCATACCATGTATTGCAGTTTTGTAAATATATTTCACATACAATTGAATTACTTAATTTTTAATGAGCTTTAAAATATAGAGAATTAATGAGCATTTATTTTAAATATTCCTCATCTTGTGTCCCTTTTGCATCTAATGATTAAATTATGCAAAAAGTATTTTATATTCCCGGTTAAATTGTTCAACTATTTTATATTTTTTACATAAGAAGAATATATTAGTTAAGTTTGCTAATAAACTGAAACTTTCCAATCGTATAATAATGAGAAATTGTCTTTTAATATTACTCTATGCAATATTATTTTTAAACTGATAAAGTAAAATATTGTCAATTTTATTAAAAAAGGAGAAATTTTAATAAATTATTTCCTTTGTATAATTAATTTGTAACAATGCTGCATTAATGTAATAGCAACTGAAATGTAGTTCTATACGTGTAATGGTTACAATAAATGATATATTTTAAGAAAGCGATTATTCTTATTTATTCATTGTGAAAATTATTAACTGCATTGCAATTTTTTTTTTTAAAAAAGCAAAAGGAAAAAGGTGTAAGTAAAATTTAAAACTTCCTACCCAATTCTCTAGGTTTACGACTACTAATGTTCAAACTCTGTAGGCTTGTAATTTTGAACCCAATCCAGAAGACTAGGGGAGTCCTAGATTAGGTATTAGCAGAACTTTACCTTCGTGGAGGACATTTAGATGGAACGGACCTATATTTGCATTACATGGAGAGTAAAACCATGAAAACCTCCCACGATAAGCCTGACTCTAACCCATGATCTATCAAAAGGTGACTCTAACCCATGATCTACCACTTAGGATGTTTTTCGTCTGCACTATGGTCGTTGCAAATTAGATGCGGAGTTCATATCGACCAGCCAATGCTGGGATTTGAACCTGGATCACCTCATTGGAAGGCGACCAAATAAGGCAGGCAAGTACTCAGGTTTACAAGCAATTAATTGGAATTTTTGTACCTAGCATACCTTTTGTGTCTAGTACATAGCTTAAACTTAATTGGTGCGCAAGCCGTGGAAAGCTGTTAAAACATTATTTCCAATTTTTTACAGAAACTTTTCTCTGGTTCTACACATCAGAAAATGCAAAATATTGTGTTAACAGAATTTTGAGGTGATATGTTATCAAAAATAAATCTGACTTCAATAAGCATGAAGAAGAAAGGACTTCCTCTTGATGATGGTCTGAAATTGATTGAATCCTTAATCGCTTTTATGAACGAACAGAGAGAGAAATTCTCTACTTATGAAACCCTTTTCAAGAAAAATTTATTTAATTTTAAATATAAAGAGATAACGCGTACTTCACAAAGAAGTTCTCATTTGACATTTTATGATGGAGATGCAGATGTTATATTACAAAGTTAGAAACTGTTGTTTATTTCTCAGTAATTAACTCATTGATTAGTCAATTAAAATATCGTTCAATGGTAATAACTGATTTGTTTGAATATTTTTCAAATTTGAATTCTTTAAAATTCAAGGAATTAATGCTTCACTGTAATAATTCTTGAAGATTCTATACCAGTGGTTCCCAACCTTTTGTGGACCATCGCCCCCCTCTTGGGGTTGGCTGACACATATCGCCCCTTTCTCTTTTTGCTCAAAAACCATTCATTGCTGCTTGTGAGCAACCAAACACTGAAAATAGGCTAAGTTATATTTGATTTTAATTTAAATTGTAATGCAAATAAAGAGAAAATTTTATTCTGCTTTTTTTATTAATTAAAAAAAATTTTCCAAATTTTTTTTTTCAAAAATAAATGATATTTAAAACGAAATAATCACAAGTACATTTTTTTAAATTCATGTTTTTATGTAATCAAGAAAAAGTTAAAACGTTAACAACTAAAATTTGAGAAAAAAATGAAGAGCGAGAAAGTACATTTTTATCACTTCAATGACTGCCCTGTGCTTGGTGTATTTCAGGTAAATCTTGAATGTCAGGTTTTATGTTCGTCAGATTTAAATGCAGGTCTCCTTTGAAGCAAATGTCCAACTTATTTCTTTGCTTTGAGAGCAGCTGGACGACAGAGCTAAATCCTCTCTCCACTAAATATGTTGACGGGAACGATATGAGGAGCAGCTCAATTTGTTTTCACAATTGTGGATAAGTGTCCATAAGCTTTACCCAAGCTAACTCGTAACCGTATTTTTTAAAGACGATTTTAGCCTCACAGTCATACTTCAAATCTAAAAACTCAGTCTGCAAAGAGGAAGTGAGCTTATCCACAACTTCAAATGAGAAAAGATCGAAAATCCAATCCGGAATTTAGTTTCATCAAATCTTTAAATCTTGATTCCATATCAGTTTTTAACTGATCAAGGTGATCAGTAAAAATTAAGATTTTATTTTCGAGAATCTCGATATCTGCCATTGAACACTTTTAAAGAGTTGGAAATTGCATTATCTCTTTGAAGTTTTACGTTGATTTCGTTCATTTTTTCAAAAATATCCGTGAGGTACGCAGTTTCCAACTATCACTTAAAACAGGATCAGTGGTGTCGAGAAACTGAGTAACCAAGTCAAACAATTCGAAGAAACGGAGCAAACAGTTTCCTTTTGAAAGCCATCTCACAGATGTATGTAGGAGCAAGCGCTTGAAATCTTCATCATTTTCATGGCAAAATTCTCGGAACAAACGGTCATTGAGAAAATTAGCTTTTACTTTATTGATGCCAGAAATAACGAATTGTAAAGTGTCATGCAGGCCCCATTCAACTTTTTTGCAACCAAATGTTGACAATGAATGGTGATGATCTCTGGTGCTTCTTTTTTAAGGTGTGCCAGAAACCCAATATGACGACCAGACATTGTAGGAGCAGGTAATTTCCTTTTCCTCAAAATAATCTTTGACCAATTTAAAAATCGACGATAATTTTGTATCAGTGATCAAAGTTCTTGTAAACAACACATCCTCGTTAATCTCCTTACTCTCATTTATGAATCTCAGGTAAGCTTTGTTATCTATCACAGTTCATTCATCAATCTAAAACGCAAATTTACCTTCTTTCAAAAATTTGATGAGTTTTGATTCAACGTCTGAGGCCATCTCATCAACGCCTGGAAACAGTATTATTGCTCAGAGGAGCAGATTGATTTATCTTATTGCTCTATCCCTCACCCAACATGATTTCAACAACTTTTTTAGTAGCAGGTAAAATTTGAGTTTCGCCAATTGTGTGAGGTTTACCACATTTAGCAATCAGTAAAAAAAATTCGTAGGAAGCAAGAAGATCTTTGTCAAGATTGGTTGTTTGTTTCTTAAATAGTTCATTTAAATTAGGCCGATTTTCAAATTTAGATTTCAGATCTTGAAAATAACTTAGGGGTTTGCTTACTTTATCACTATGCAATCTCGATAAATGGCCTCATTACTAGTAAATGTTTCAGCACACAAAAGACAATATGGAAACTGCGCATTTTGCAATAATGCGATAAAACCGAATTTTAAATATTCGGATGAATACTGACGACACTTCCTTTTCGAATCCATTGACACTTCAATATAAATGCATGGAAGCTAAACTATAAAAAATAAGCTAACAATTTATGGCTGTGGAAAACAAGCTAACAATTATTAACGGTGAGGTACAAGTAGCAATTAATAACGATAAAACAATTAATAACGATATAAAACAACCTAGCAATTAACAGCCAATAACTAATAACAAAATTAAAAAAAAAAAACAATTAAGCGATGCGAGGGAAAGAAAACGATTTAAAAACTGCACAAGAGTAAGGACACTATAGCAATGGCTAGAAGAGTCGAAGAGTTGGCTGCCCAGTGCAAAAACACAGCCAAAGCGCCAATTATTTAGTCTTGGAAACTAATTCATCACCAAATTAAAACACCTTCTTTGTACATTCGCTTTTCTGAGAGTGTATTTATGGGAGGAATGCATTTAAAGACGAAAAAACTTCAAATACATGTTAAAATCGTCTTACTATACAATATATCTTTATAATTGTACTCATACTAAAACTATAATTAATTCCAAGAAAATGAGGAACTACTTTACAAAAGTTACATTTCCCACCTTTCTCTCTACAACTTTTTTTTATAGCTCTCAGGTCTATAAGAAACTGCTCTGGGGATGTCTGCTTCAATGGTTACCAGCAGGAGCACATTTCTAATGGGGGTACAATGAAGGAATGAATGTGACGATTGATTTACTTGATTGAATGTTAATGTTACGTCTATCAATCCGTTTCTCCCATAACATGCCTCTTAAAATTGGAGGTCAGGGAATGAGACGAGAGAGGAACATTTGAGGAGAAGAAGGTATATAAAAGACCATGACTTTCAACAAAAGAGAATTCTTGAAGGTCAGATTTCCGCCTGCGATACCAAAACGTATGACAAAAACGACCCTGAACTTGAAATTTTTTAATTATCATAATTCTTTGTCCAGACTAGAACCAAAAGTTAAATATATGTTTTCAATTTCGATCTCAAATAACTTTTGTTATTAATATTATTAGCAATTTTTATCTTTTGAATACTCGTCGCCCCCCTAAGAATTATCGCCCCCTTGAGGGGCTCCATCGTCCCCAGGTTGGGAACCATTGTTCTATACCAATGATATAAATGAAAAAGAGCTATCGCTAGAGTTGGAACATTTCCTGCATTATTTGCCCAAGGAGAATAAGTTAGGTCAATTAGCCATAGATGATATTTATAAAATAGTAAAAAGCAACAATCACACACATTAACATTTCAGTTCGATTTTTTTAAAAATTCATGATAACTCCATCTAAAATTACTCATAAAAAGCCCCCAAATAAAGACAGGCCCAGGGCTCTTCAAAGCATAAAAACTGCTCTGATTCTATACAAAAGGATTGTCAAACTAGAGCGGAGCATAAACACCGCTAGTAATACTTGCTTTATGCTTAGGTCTTTTTTTAGTTCAGGTAATGATTTCAGTATAACTATTTGTCTTTTAATTCAAAAATATTAAAATAAACCATTGTTCATGTTTTGTTTTCAGCTGCGACCTTAAGACTGTTCAAAGAAACTAGCCGACGAGAAAAAGCTGGAAAATTTGTAGAAGTTCTTGTAACCGCAAACTACGGCAGAAAATGTAAGTTTGCTTCAACTGAAACAGAGTATTGTTTTTAGAAAGAAATAATTGTACTAAAGAATACAATAAATTATAGAAATTAATATATTATTCTTTACATTTTAATGAAAATTATACTTCATTTATACATTTGACAAAAATACTATCTCTCATAGATATTTTGGCAATACTTTTTACTCAACAAATGCCAAAAGTAAATTAGATCGTAGCTAACTCTACAATGTTATACAAAAAATGTATTTCATTTGGAAAAAAATCAGTTGAGTTTTTATTACCTGTGTATTGATTTTTTTCTCCATTAATACTGAAAAAATGTTTTAACATAAAAGTAAATTCTATTTTTCAACAATTTTAATTTTGGTGTCATTAAAAAAAATTTATACAGAATTGAAATTTTTTTTATAAAGTTTACATTATTTAAACAGAAGTGGTTTAAAAAATGACATTACTCAGAGATAAAAACCAGAAATATAGTTAGAATTCAGACATTTTTCAACCTTAAAAATTTCAAGTATTTAAAAAAAATATCACAAATTTATTATATAACTAATATGTCTGATTTTACTTTGAATGCATATTAGTTATGACTAATTAATAGCAACGAAAAGCAGTTATGACTGTTTATTAACTGTGAATCCCAATTGGTGTAATTAATATGCATTACCAATTAACTCACTGTCATTGCTAATTAAGAATAATATTTATAAAACTGTCACAGTGATACATTTTATTAAAAAAAACTTTCTTTTCAGTAATCTCATAAAAATATAATCATTATTAGAATTAACAATAGAAAAAAGGATGCACTTCTGAAAGTATACACACATATATTTTTATCTCAAAGATATTTTTCGGAAATCACATATTTTTCGATCTAAAATCTACTGGCTTTTAAAGAATATATTTGTTTCAATTATTATTTTCTTCAAATACCTGTTGTGATGTGAATTATTGGGCAGTTTGTGTTTTCAGTTTTGCTACAATCATGCTTCATTTTATTTAGTGTTTTAGATTAAATAAATTTAAATACACGAAATCTGGTCTTGAATGTTTACAGTTACAATTATGAGGATATTATCACAAGTTATAAACAATATATATCTGCCTCATAATAAATAGTTAGAACAGATGAAAGCGTACTACGGCTTAAAAGTTGTATTCATGCAAGCATTATTGAAACTAAAAAACATAATAGGAAGGTTTTGCAAATTTACATTAGCTTTCTTACATAAAATTTCAAGTAATTGCGTAGGTAAAATTTCAAGTAATTGATTTTGCAAAAACCCATAAGTTAAAAATGGTAACATAATGGAATATCATTTTAACTTTGACTACTAATTCACACTTTGACATGATACTTGATTGTACATAGATACATAAGATATAAAATATTGTAGATATATGCATGGAACACACATTGGTACAATGTATATATACATTGTACCAATACAAACAACAAGTACTTGTATATGCATGTCTACATGACCATATACATTTCACATACACAAGTGTTTGCATAAAATGCTTACAGTTATAGTGTACAAATCTATATTGTTTGCATATGCATATGTAATTATTACATATATATAAATATATACATTTTCTGCATACAAAATAAGTGTATGTAACTAAAATGTCTGTACATATGCATTAATCTATATATGCATATGTATATACATTTAAGTTATATTCATTCATACATATACTAAATATCAATACGTACAAAATGTATCATTATACTATCTACTGTAAAATATAATCATTTATAAGTATACAATATTTTGTAATCGTATATTAAGATTAATTGTAATTACAATTACATGTAATCATGATTATGTGTAATATTTTTTGATTACTTGTAATCATGATACTTGATTACAGTAATTGGTTATGTAATCACGATTTTAGTTGTAATGAAAATTTGTAATCACGATTACAAATAATTGATTACTATTATTGAAAAATGTAATCAAGTACATTTTTGCCCTACTTTGAAGTATTCGAAAATTATGATTATATGTAAACGCAATTAACTGCAATAGCCACTATAAGTAATTAATTTATTACATAACGGTAATTATCTGTAATCAATTACAGGTGTAATCGACGCTCAACTCTGACATTAGCTCATAGAAGAGGCAACAAATACAATTAAAATTTGTAAAAAGTATACGAATTTTTTTTTTCAATATAAACAAAATTAAAACATAATTTTATTGCAACTAATTTATCAAAGATATGATAATCATTCTTTTTTTTACATTTAGAATTCTATTTCAATTAACAATAAGGCAAAAAAAGACCATGAAAATCTTACACGATGCTGTTTTTAGTGCTAATCAAATGTTTCACAGTAATTTGATTTACAGCATATTTTTGATTAAAAAAAAATTATTACCTAATTGCATAGTCACACAGCTATTACAGATATACTAAGAATAGAAATGTAGATATTTTTGAATAAAAAACATGACTTTAGAACAATAAAAGTTAACATTTCTTTGTCAACTAAGTTGAATTTTGTACATAATGTGAAAAACTACTTAAATCATTCACAATAGGTTAATAAATTTATGTAAAATATCAATGTAAAAAAATTTATTTAAAAACATTAGAGCAATATAAATTAAATTTTGTTTGATAACAAAGTTGAATTTTGTACACAACGTGAAAAACTACTTATATTACTCACAATAATTTAAAAATAAAATAAACTTCTTTAAAAAAAAAAAGCAACAAAAAATTGATTTTACTTGCAAAATTACATTAAAAAACATTATTTTTATGTATAGAACAAAAAAATTTTGCCATAAAATTTTGAAAAACATCTAAAAGCATGTTTATAAAAAATTTTAAAGAATTTATATTCTCTATTGTTTTTGCTTTCAAAATAAAATGCATGATTTAAATTACTAAATAAAATGCTAATATTTTTGATAACGTTCCACTTCTAAATGATTCAAAGTTAAATTAGTTAGTAAAATATCATATTGATTGCATTTTATCAAATAAATCATTTTCTATCTGCATTTAAGTCTTCACAATTATTTCAATTATTATGTTAAATCGTAAAATATGAAATAGTAATGAGATTATATTTAGAGATTATGTTTAGGTAGAAAAAAAAAATCATGTTTTAAGATGGAAAAATCATGTTTAATGGTTCGAAGCTTATGCACTTCAAAAATAAGGAATCAGAGGGAAAAGCTTAATATTCCCTTATTTATTTATATAAAAATTAACATTGAATCCCGCTAAATAAAATAATATAAAAAAACAAAACAAAATTAACCAAAGCAAACTTTATTACCAATAATAACAGGGGGGGGGGTGAACTTTTTGTTACCCTAGCAGAACTATAAAAGAACTTGATCAGAAAACCAATCTCGAACTTTAACATTTATAAATCTAATTTGAAATATAAAAAATGCCAAAGGTGGTGGCATTCTTGCTTATTGACTGGCTAAATTTAAAATTGGCAATCTTTACTTGGAAATATGAGGGGTGTTGTATCCTACTTATTACCAAAAGTTAAGATGACCTTTACTTGTCTAATTTGAATCAGAAACAATATATTTTAGTAGCGAAATATGCAGGCATTAGGCATAAAAAGAAAACTATGGTTTGCTTTCAAACAAAAAGTAGTTAACGATTCAGAAGCCAGAAAGCCTAACGTTCAGCCGATACTCAGTAAAATCATTATTTCTCGCATTTCTAAGCCCCATGATATTGAATAACAGCTCTGCCCAACTGAATTACAAATTTAAAAAATTGGTACCATACTTTTAATTTGTAGTAGTTGCTCTGGACTAATGCGCAGGCATTAAAAATATTTATCTATGAAACTTGTTATATAATGTTAGAGAGTGAGATTTCTAACTAAAATGAAAATAATCACGAACAGGTTTATTTATTAGGTTATACTATCCTGATGAACATTATATTATACTTATATACAGGTTATACTAGCATTTAAACATTATGTGAATAAACTTACAAAAATAAGGTTAGTCAATAGTATGAACAGAGTGAGCATAAAATTCCTTTATAGAGATAAACTCAAAGAATTAACAACAAGAATCAGGTTTCTCACCAGTATGAACATGAAAATGCTCAGTCAGACATTTTCTATATGAAAAACTCTTATTACATATACTACAAGAATAAGGTTTCTCACCAGTGTGAACACGAAAATGCTCAGTCAGACAATTTCTATATGAAAAACTCTTATTACATATACTACAAGAATAAGGTTTCTCACCAGTGTGAACACGAAAATGCTCAGTCAGACAATTTCTATATGAAAAACTCTTATTACATATACTACAAGAATAAGGTTTCTCACCAGTGTGAACACGAAAATGATCAGTCAGATAATTTCTATGTGAAAAACTTTTATTACATATACTACAAGAATAAGGTTTCTCCCCAGTGTGAATACGAAAATGCTCAGTCAGATAATTTCTATGTGAAAAACTCTTATTACATATACTACAAGAATAAGGTTTCTCACCAGTGTGAACACGATTGTGTCTAGCCAGATGACCTCTTTGTGAAAAACTCTTATTACATATACTACAGGAAAAAGGTTTCTCACCAGTGTGAATGCTATTGTGTATAGTCAGACAACTTCTTCTTGAAAAACTCTTATTACATATATTACAGGAAAAAGGTTTCTCACCAGTATGAACATAACTGTGATCAGTCAGATGACTTCTCTTTGAAAAACTTTTATTACATATACTACAAGAATAAGGTTTCTCACCAGTGTAAACATGATTGTGTTTAGACAGATCACTTTTTTGTGAAAAACTCTTATTACATATACTACAAGAATAAGGTTTCTCACCAGTATGAACATGACTGTGTTTAGTCAGATGACCTCTTTGTGAAAAACTCTTATTACATATACTACAAGAAAAAGGTTTCTCACCAGTGTGAACACGATTGTGTATAGTCAGTTCACTGCTTTGAATAAAACTCTTGTTACATATAATACAAGAATAAGGTTTCTCTTCTGTATGCACATGACTGTGTCTAGTCAGACAACTTTTTCTCAAAAAACTCTTATTACATATATTACAGGGAAAAGGTTTCTCACCCATTTGAACACAATAGTGTTTAGTCCTGTCACTTCTATGGGAAAAACTGTTATTGCATATGCTACAAGATTGAGGCTTCACACCAGTATGAACATGACTGAATTCAGTCACATTACTTATTTGTGAAAAACTCTTTTTACGTATATTACAAGAGTCAAGTTATTAACCAGTATAAGTCAGACTGTTAGATTACTTTTCTATGAAAACTGAAAACTCATAAGTAACACACCTTTCACATAAACATTATGAAGAGATTTTCTGAGACTGTTTGTGAATTTAGACGCTTTAACACAAACTTCTGAAATAACTTTTGCACCAAAGTTTTAAATGCATAGTCATGAATACAAGGAAACTCTAAATAATATTTGCAATGATAATGTCTGTCTTTATAGACTTATAATGAAGATTCCCTAATGAATGACGATAATTGTGCCATACGAACAAGATCTGTAACAGGTAAACAGTTTATAGAAATTAAGCTTTTATTTATTATTAATTATTTTAAAACACTTTTTGCCATTTATTGCTTTGAAGTATTTTCCTTCATACATTGCCAATGTCTTTTCAACAAACATTGTGTTAGTATCTTAGCACAAACAATCTAAAACCAATTAATATATTTCACACATATTAAAGCAAGAATTTATATTTAACATGATAAATGATATACAGATTTAGAACACATTTTTACTTATTCGGATAACGGATTTCCTAGCTCATCTACATCAATGCTTGGATAAGATTGAAGGATTGAGTATAGTAAAGTGAGGCGTGCTCTCTCCTTTCGGTTATTGCACTGCGTTTTAATCCAGGCTTAATTTAGCCTATCAAGATTTATAAGAGCTCTGAGACTCTTCTTCAAATTCAACATGCTTCCACCAAGTCCAACCCTTTGAAGGATTGACAAGAGTGGAAGTGTTGTATAATGAGACGAGATCTTTTTTTCAGTTTATAGCTTGCGAATAAGGCTTTCCTTGAGGCTAAATAGATAGCAGATTCGATACGATGAATCGCTGACTTTATGGGTGATCGCACCTCATCTGGGGAAAAGACAGGATCCATGCCTTTTGCCCTTCACTCTCTTTTCAGTTGTACAGTCACTCGAGGAAAAAAAACCTGAGCACCGTGATCTTCTCACAAAAAAAAAAAAAAAAAAAAAAAAAAAAAAAAAAAAAAAAAAAAACTCACAAGCGCTAAACGACCCGTTTCACGATGTTTTTAATCCTTGGACAAATTGTCACTGCACTGTCATGACACAATTGCTTTCAGTTTGCAATGAGCTACGCGCTTCCGTTACAAAAGGGTTTTGATAATCATTTCAACAAACTTATAAATGTGAAACATTGAAAAAAAAAAAAATGAATCAGTTCGGCGAGTCTCCAAGGTTAAAAAAAACATGCAACAGAATATAGAGTCCCGTATCATCGAAAGGACATCCTGAGATAATTTCCAAATAGAAAGCAACACTGGATGTCTTACACACCCTGTGGCTACAATTAGAGACACAGTATTGTTCTAAAACATTCAATTTGGAGTTTGGACTGACGTCAGGCCCTGCATTCATTTTTCAGTGACTCGATCCGTCGTGCTGGACGAATCCATTTCATCTGACGTCAGGTCTTGCATATGGACTCACCCAAACGGATTGTATAAAAGAACTAGCACACTGAGGAACTGCATCGGCTCTCTGGTCATTAACATATCAATCCGGCTCTCAGTCTTTGGACTCGTGTCTTTCTAGTGTGCCGGACCTACTTCATCCTCTAGCAATTATGTATGTTTTTTAATTTCTGATTTAAGAGTTTAAGTAGCAAGTCAAGTTTTAAGGTATTGCCGGTTATCTAAGTTTTCAATTTACAATTCATCATTGCCGAAGTTATTATTTCGATTCTCGCTCAATGGCTACGTATCACCACCACGGACGTGGCGGAAAGCGGCTCACTGAAAGACCAGGACGCGATTCTAAGAAGGATGAGGAGTGCACCGATACTGCCACCAACATTGCCGAAGCCGAACAGACTATCTGGGAAAAGTTTCCGGACTTGAATAGGAAAATGGAAGAATTTCGAAGGAAAGTGAAGGAAGGTCAAGGGAAAATGAAAGAAGATCAAAGGATAGCGAATGAAATGATTGAGACAACATGCGAAATAATTCCTCCCATGTCTGAGTCAAGTAAGCCTGAAATGCCGACAACTTCAGTTGATGTCATTGATATGGAAACTTATGAAGGCGGCCAACTTTTGGAACAGACGGGAAAGGAGTCGACCATTGATTCAGAAAGCTCAACCAAAAATATAACAGAACCCCTATTGAAAAAGATGAAAAAGAAGAAGAAAAAGAAAAATAATGTCAAAATAGCCGAAGAAACCTAACCATGATCACAAATAGCAGCCCTCCATCACAACTAGATGTCGCCACTTCCTTGCGGCAATTTGAAGCCAATGTAGATTCTGACTTAGCCCAACCCAAGGAGGATTATAATACAGCTGCAGCTCCACCCTCAACATCAGAAACTGAACTACCAATCAAGTATATTAAAGTTCTTGTCCGTGGACTTACAGCTGGCACCAATACAGAACATATCTCCCTTGATTTGGCCAAGACAGGCATTCAAACACAAAAAGTTATACAGTTTAAGAGAAAAGTGGGCGAGGCCTATAGGCTCCTTCCACTTTTTCTCACAATACTAATCCATACCGATCAAAATCAACAAATCTTCTCAGTAACCAATATTTGTGATCTTCCGGTGAAAATTGAAAGATTCCGCGGAGGGAGAAGCCCCATCCAATGCTACAACTGTCAGGATTTCGGTCACACGCAGCGAACGTGCAATTCTCAACCAAGATGTTTAGAATGTGCCGACGATCATCGTTCCTTTCAGCGCCATAAAGACAAAACTACACCACCCAAATGCTGCAACTGTGGAGAGGCACACACTGCAAACTACACGGGATGCAGCATCCCCCCCCCAAGAAGGGCTTTCGAGCAATTCCATCAACAACGGTAGGTCAAGCCCATAGGCTGGTCTCAATCATCAAAGAATTTAAAGAACTATTAAAAAAAAAAAGAAGTTCTACAACTACTTCATGAGTCCACACCAGAATAATGCCACTTTGACTAAACCTGAACTCTTTTTCGAACTTTGAATTAATATCTATAGTACTTAACAAATTTATATTTTTGAATGTTTCACGCTAGAGCAATGGACGTCAAATCATCAGAGCAATGGACGAAAATACAATGTTGGTTGTGATTGTCGAGAATCGCAAATCCAGTCGAGTCCAGCAGATTACAAAGCACATAAAATGATTTGTATTTTATACATGCATGACTTGTGATGCATGTGTTGAATTTGGAATTTGAGCAGGATTGGGGTTTGGAAGAAAAAATTCAACAAGTTAAAAAAAACTTATGGCTTTCGCTTTCAGCAAGTTGTTTAGCTTTAAGATTTTTTTCATATCAGTGTTTCAGAGTTGTTTAATTGAAATGTATTTGCTCTGATCCTTTTCGGATAGGTTGTGCAGCTCATTCCAAAACGTCTTGCTCAAAAAATTTCTCGCTTCTTGCAACACTCTACAGCAGTTCCTTCTTTGGCCCAGTGTTGCTCCACAGTCATTGTTCTCGCCTCTGTGGCAGTACAGGCAAATTTCACCGCCTTCTTGTGCTTGTGAAAACACGCATACAATTCTACGTCTCTCGCATTTAACTCAACGAACATGTGACAGGCCAATCTCTTTAATTAAAAACTTTTTTGGGTAATGGATCTGACACCCAACACACGGTTGTTCAAAGTCCAGCAAGTAATTTATATATTTCAAAATGTGTCTCCAACACCAAGGCTCTATCACAAACACTTAAGGCTTCACCATGTCCACCCAATTATTTTTGCAACGTTGATGTATCAAGTCGTTGTTGGCAAACAAGTTGTTATTAACATTTAACTGTTTCCTTCGACCCTTTATTTAACTAATTATCATATACGTAATTTCTCTGAATAAAAATACCTTTTTTTCGATGGATTCAGAATTTTCTGACCCCCAAAAGTATAAGGGACAGCAACAATCTGGGCATGGTCACAATAGTATTGTAATTAATTCACAATAGTGAAATTAATATTAAGGGGACCACATTTTCATCCACTCTCCTGATTGCAGCTACCCCCTATATTTTGAAGGTGAAGAATCTAAATATGTAAAAAGAAAATTTTACGTCTGATCGAGTTTTAAATATATAATTTCCTTAAAATTCTATTTCTCAAGAACTATTCATCAGATTTCGCTCAAATTTTGCCGTGTGAAATTACATTCTTAAAAATGATATGAAAAATGTTTTACCTTACATTTCCAATTTTTTCAGACTATTATTGCATAAATATTTACCAAAAGTTTCTTTTCGCATGGAATTATCTTTAGGGAAATGAATTTTACAATTGTGTGCTAAAATTTTCAGATTCGATTAAAAAGTGCTCGAGATACGGCAAAATACTCACAAAATAAAATTAACGTTAAAGGGATCAAACTATGGACACTTATACTTTGAGGTGCAGAAATCCGTTTGCGTCGTAAAAAAGGTATGTCTATTCAGAGAAAGTACGTTTTGGTGCCCGATTTCGCAACTTAAAATATCGTCTGCACTTTTTAATTAACATATTTGAGCTTACACTTTCAAACCATTGAGTCTTAGAATGTCATTGGATCAAACGTTATTCAGTGTGGTCCGTTTATTTATATTTGCGTATTGTATAATGCGGATTTCAGGAGAACTCCAGACACCCGTCTCGTGTCGTGGTGGGTTCTATGGTTACGGAGAAGGTCACTTCGAATAGGGGTGTGGGGTGAATAGTTTTGTCTTAATCTTAGCGTAGGTCTGTGCTCTAGCTTGTATTCTTTAAGTCTGGAGGAGTTCTCCTCAAAGCCGCATTATACATTGGTTGTCTCTGATAAGATAAGCTTCAAAACGAATATTGTTGTTCATGTTATTCGTGTCTCCCTGTATACCGGCTGCGTGAAATGCGCATGCGCTAAAGCCGAAATTTTAAGCCGATTGATGTAAAGCCGACTTACATCAATTGTACACAAATTCATTCTGATGAAAAATTTTGCTTTCATAAAAAAATAGAACTTGGTTAAAAAAGAAAGATTCTGTAAACAGTATTCACTAAATATAGAATTTTATTTTTTGAACTTCTTAGAAATCATCATTTTTTAAAACTTAGCCCCCCACTTTAATTAGGATTAGAAAAAAACTATTAACGATTGTACAGAATAACTACGTAATAACCAGATCTTTTTTTAATGTCTTTTCTTTAAAAGTATAACTGATGACAATCTCATCTCTTTATAATTATGCTCACTCATTATATTTTTTCCAATTCAAATATATTTCTTATAAACATTTATTAATTTTAACATTAAATTTGATTTGATGCTTTAAATATTAACAGAGTTAAATACCCACTTTTAATAATATTTTAAAATGAAAATTGTGGATATTTAGCTTAAATTAAATTGAATATTGTTTACATAAAAAGAAAGATGTTCAAATCTCACCTTTGAAAATTTATATTTAGGGAAAAGTTCATATAAATAAAATGCATTTCATTTGAAAAAAATCAGTTGAGTTTTTATTTTCTGTTAATTGATTTCTTTTCACCATTAATAATAAAAAAAAGTTTTAAAATAAAAGTTGATTATATTTTTTAACAATTTCGGTCTCATTAAAAAAAAAATTGATACAGAATTGAAAAAAAAATCAGTCAAGCTTCCATTATTTAAGTAAAAGTGGTTTAAAAAAAAAAGACATTACTCAGAAATAAAAACGAAAAATATAGTTAGAATTCAGACATTTTTCAAAAATTGCGAAATATACTTCTTGTGACCTTAAAGATTTGAAATATATTATATAATTATTATAAATTTATTACATAACCAGCACATTTTAATGCTTTTCTTCATTTATTTTGCTGTTAATTGATTATGTAAACCATATTATAACTAATATGGTTTTACAGTTAAATCACAATCAGAACTAATGTGTCTGATTTTACTTTGAATGCATATTAGTTATGACTAATTAATAGCAACAAAAAGCAGTTATGACCAGTGGCGGATCCAGCGGAGGGGTCATAACCCCCCCCCCCAAATTGAAAAAAAAAATAGAAATAATAATTTTTTTAATAGTTTACAAAAGAAATAAAATATTTTAAAAGTTATATAAGGGGGCATGTACATTAAAAACCCCAGTTTTTTTTCTTCAAAAAAAGTATTTGAAAAAAAAAATTACTATAAAAAAAATTAATAGTGGGGGATCTGAGTCTATGACCCCCCCCCCCAGGAAAAATTTCTGGACCCGCAACTGGTTATGACTGTTAACTATGAATCCCAATTGAAGTAATTAATATGCATTACCAATTAACTCACTGTCATAGTCATTGCTAATTAAGAATAATATTTGTAAAACTATTACAGTGATACATTTTATTTAAAAAAAACTTTTTTTTCAGTAGTCTCATAAAAATATATAATTATTAGAATTAACGAGGATTCACTCCTGAAAGTATACACACATATATTTTTATCTCAAAGATATTTTCGGAAATTGTATATTTTTCAATCTGAAATCTGCTGGCTCTTTAAGAATATATTTGCTTCAATTATTATATTCTTCAAATACCTGTTGTGATGCAAATTATTGGGCAGTTTGTATTTTAGGTTTTGCTACAATCATGCTTCATTTTATTTAGTGTTTTAGATTAAATAAATTTAAATACACGAAATCTGGTCTTGAATGTTTACAGTTACAATTATGAGGATATTATCACAAGTTATAAACAATATATATCTGCCTCATAATAAATAGTTAGAACAGATGAAAGCGTACTACGGCTTAAAAGTTGTATTCATGCAAGCATTATTGAAACTAAAAAAAAAAAAAAAAAATAGGAAGGTTTTGCAAATTTACATTAGCTTTCTTACATAAAATTTCAAGTAATTGATTTTGCAAAAACCCATAAGTTAAAAATGGTAACATAATGGAATATCATTTTAACTTTGACTACTAATTCACACTTTGACATGATACTTGATTGTATATAGATACATAAGATATAAAATATTGTAGATATATGCATGGAACACACATTGGTACAATGTATATATGTTCATACAAACAACAAGTACTTGTATATGCATGCCTACATGACCATATACACTTCACATACACAAGTGTTTGCATAAAATGCTTACAGTTATAGTGTACAAATCTATATTGTTTGTACATGCAATTGTTACATAAATAAATATATACAGTTTCTGCATACAAAATAAGTGTATGTAACTAAAATGCCTGTACCTATGCATTTATCTATATATGCATTAGATAAATGCATACTTATATATATTTTGGTTATATTCATTCATACATACACTAAATGTCAATATGTACAAATTACGTGCAATTATACACACATATGTCAATACGTACAATTATATTGTCTACTGTAAAATATAATCGTTTATAAGTATACAATAGTCTTGTAATCATATATTTAGATTAATTGTAATAATAATCGAGATTACATGTAATCATGTTTTTTGATTACTTGCAATCATGATTACAAGTACTTGGTTACAGTAATTGGTTATGTAATCACGTTTTGAGTTGTAATGATAATTTGTAATCATGATTATAAGTAATTGATTACTGTAATTTTAAAATGTATATTATGTAATTACACTTTTGCCCTACTGTGATCTAATCAAAAATTATGATTATTTGTAATCGCAATTACTTGCAATCGTGTTTACAAGCAATTGATAATATAGCAGTAGTTATCTGTAATCAATTACAGTTGTAATCGACGCCCAACTCAGACATTAGCCCATAGGTGAGGCAACAAATACAATTAATATTGTCGAGTCTCAGTAGCTCAGCGGTAGAATTCGCTTCTATAAAGCAGAAGGTCCGGGGTTCGATACGGCAAGCGGACACTAACTTTTCTTATTTAATTTATGAACATTCCAGAAGCTTCTGGAATGTTCAGCTTATGTCATTTCCTCTTTCGTTGTTCCTAGGAAGTTTCTAGAACATTCTATGCTAGTTTAAAAGCGATCCCGTGATTGTAAAGAGGGGTTCTGCTTGGTACAGACTGGTTCCTGGCGTTTGTAATTTCTTGACGTTAATAAATTGATTATCAAAACCTCATCTTGTAATCTGCACTAACACTAAATATAAACACTTTAACGTGACAAATTTGGTGGAGGCGCCGGGTACGAGTTAATCTCTCAATCAATATCACGGAGCAAAACATTGACCGGCTTAGGAGAAGCCGTCGAGTTCAAGGATTTCCACCTGAATTTGGACTCTACGAAAAATCTAAAAAAACCGTTCGTGAAACCACTGTGCCAGATACAGCCATGACCACTGTGCCAGAGACAGACATGTCCACTGGGGACCAACAGGATGTGAAGCCTGCCTTTTGGATGACGCCAACAGTTGCTGCTGAAGCCAGGAAACCAACAATCTTCCGGGGTGATCCCGGACAAGACCCGACAAAATGTCTGAAGGAATACCAGAGAGTGTCCTCGTACAATCATTGGGACGACACTATGCAATTAGCTAATGCGTACTTCTTCCTGGATGGCACCGCAAGACAATGGTACGAAAACAATGAAGGCTCACTGACGTCTTGGACTCTACTCGAAAATGGTTTGAAAGTGACCTTTGGAGACACCCAATCTTACCTCAGACGAGCCAAAGACCACCTCAAGTCTCGTGCACAAAAATCCGGCGAAAGCATCCAGTCTTATATTCAAGACGTTCTCGGACTTTGCATTCAGGTTGACCCGACCATGTCCGAAGGAGATAAGGTTTCCCACCTCATGAAGGGCGTCGCAGAAGACGTGTTCCAGGCCCTTCTTACGAGAGAAATCCTAACAACATCCGATTTTACAAAGTGGTGCCTGTACATTGAAGAAATGAGACAAAAGAGAGTGGGACGATACAAGTTTGCCAGATTACCTAATGTTGTCCCTATGGCCGCCGTGGATGAAGCACCCGACTTGGCGGTGCTAATTCGTCAGATTGTCAGAGATGAAATTCAACATGTAAACGCGCAGCCATTCGAAGTCCATCCACATGAACTGCAAACTACTGAGGCTTCCCTTCGGAACGAGATGGACCGATCCATAGCAGCCCTTACAACCAATCGACCTCCCTTCTTCACAACAGGACGCCCGGTTGCAAGACCTCCTAGACGTTTGACGACATACGCCGCAAGGCCAAAAAATAATGTTCCTTGGAGTGAACCTCAACGAAAGACTGACCTGTGGCGTACCACGGATAACCGTCCGGTGTGCTTTCATTGCGGACGACCCGGGCATGTCGTTCGCTATTGTCGGGAACGCCGAACCATATTTAACGACTACCGATCCAACAACCCGAGAAGATACCCGCCAGCTGACTATGAAGAGGATACTACCTACGATGCACCTCCCAGACGAAGATCACCTAGTCCTGCCCGAGGACGGTCCCCGATACGTCGTATGAGATCCCCTTCTCCGATGCTGCACCGCCGTTCCAGTCAGTCACCTAACCGAGAGGAAAACTAAGCCTTGCGCCCTCAGGGGGAGGTGAGGCCGCTAAATTACAGGGAAACCACATCGACGACGAGCCTGTAAGAGCACTAGTGGACTCTGGGGCATCCTTTTCCGTTATCTCAGAAGCATACAGACAAAAACGACGAAGTCATGTTCCGAGCCTCAAAGAACACTATCCTTAAGGTCGCCGACGGCAATTTTGTGAGACCACTGGGTACTTGTGTATTACGACTGACCATAGGAAGACCTGCAGAGGAATCTCGCCAGTTGTCTCGGATCCGCACTTTGGAAGCGCAAGAGAAAGACCGACGTCGCTATGATTCCAAGCACCGCGCAGTGTTCTATCAGCCTGGTGACTTGGTGTGGATTTTTATCCCTGTGCGCAAGGTAGGTCGCTCCGAAAAACTTCTCAAAAAGTATTTCGGCCCGTATCAAGTTTTGCGTCGTATTTCGGAGGTCACATATGAAGTTCAAGATTTTGACCCTACATCCAGAAGACGTAAACCAAAGGACATCATTCATGTACTCAGGATGAAACCCTACTACGCACCAGAGGACTTGTTTCCAGACACACCGAGTACAGACCAAAATATGCGGGTCGCCAGAGTTCAAAATCAAAATGCAAGAACTGATGTCTCCAAAGCGACAACGGCCTATACCGGACCAATAACAAGATCACGCAAGAACCTATAACAGCGAGACGCTGTTCTCTTAAGACGGGAGTAATGTCGAGTCCCAGTAGCTCAGCGGTAGAATTCGCTTCTATAAAGCAGAAGGTCCGGGGTTCGATACGGCAAGCGGACACTAACTTTTCTTATTCAATTTATGAACATTCCAGAAGCTTCTGGAATGTTCAGATTATGTCATTTCCTCTTTCGTTGTTCCTAGAACATTCTATGCTAGTATAAAAGCGATCCCGTGATTGTAAAGAGGGGTTCTGCTTGGTGCAGACTGGTTCCTGGCGTTTGTAATTTCTTGACGTTAATAAATTGATTATCAAAACCTCATCTTGTAATCTGCACTAACACTAAATCTAAACACTTTAACGTGACAATATTTTTAAAAGGTATATGAAAAAAATGTTTTTGATATATTAGCATTAATTTATCACAACTAAATTTTTTTTTCATAAAAGATATGGTAATCATTCTTTCATTTTTTTTAAATACTCTAAATGATATTTAGAATATTTAAATTAAGAGTAAGGTTAAAAAAGACCACGAAAATCTTTCCATTGCTGTTTTTAGTGCTAATCAAATTTTGATTTACAGCATATTTTTGATAAAAGTCACATAACTATTACAGATATACTGAAAATAGAAACGTAAATATTTTTGAAAATAAAACATGACTTTAGAACAATAAAAGTTAAATTTTGGTTGTCAACTAAGTTGAATTTTGCACATAATGTAAATAACTACTTAGATTACTCCCAATAGGTTAATACATTTTTGTAATATATCAATCTCAAATAAATTTATTTAAAAACATTACAGAGACATTAGAGCAATAAAAATTAAATTTTGTTTGTCAACGAAGTTGAATTTTGTACACAACGTGAAAAACTACTTATATTACTCACAATAAGTTAAAAGTAAAATTAATTTATTTAAAAACATGTAACAAAAAATTTATTTTACTTATTACTACATTAAAAAGCATTTTTCTTTCTGAAAAAAAAAACCAAAACAAATGCTTCAACAAAATAAAATGCATAATTTAAATAAATGAATAAAATTCAATTATTTTGACTTTTTACTTCTAAATGATCAAAAGTTAGATTAACTCCTTAACTGCCGCGGGCGTATATATACGTCTCGGCCAGACGATGCGTTAACTGCCGCAGGCGTATGTATACGCTTTCCCGAAGTACGATGCTTTGCATTGCGCTGCTATAAATAGAACTGCACCCCCTATTTCAGAATGCAGTAAAATGACCTTGAAAGTGTTTGCTTTGCGAATATATTTCTAATTTCGGAGGAGGGGGAATGGGAAAAGGATGTTATGGAAAAGTGATATCGTATTAATCGCTTGCGTGTCTGGATTTGAGTAAGGTCTGGTTTATTCTTTCCATCAATGTCTTGAAAGAAAAATGAATCGCGAAAATGTGCTGTTTGTTAAAGAAAAAAAATTCGTCTTGAATCCTGCTTTCAGTGCAATGAATTTGATGTTGGTTTATGTGTCCAACCATGTTTCAGGATTTATCATACAACAGCAAAGTTTTAACATCTCTTATATTGTATTTATATTATTTAATTAAAATTTTGTATTTTCTTTCTTTCCTTTTTCTTGTCTTGTAAAAGTAAACTGTTTTTAAATTGCAACACGTGCATCAATTCCTCCCACCAAAACACTGCGTAAGAAAGTGCACTTGAGCGAAAAACGGTGGCACTGGGGAGTGAATCACGTAAATTTTACTCGGCAGTTAAGGGGTCAATGAGTAAAGTAATGGATTGCATTTTATCAAATAAATAATTTTTTATCTGCATTTAAGTCTTCACAATTATTTCAATTCTTATGTTAAATTGTAAAATATGAAGTAGCAAGCAAAAAAACAACAAAATTATCAAGTTTACTTAAACTATTTTAGCATGGCTCCAAATTTTTTAGATAATTTTTAATTTTCATTTTTATGTTTAAAATGGTATTTTATATTATTTAACCTAAATGTGAATTGATATTCATATTTTCATTTATTAATAAATTTAAGTATTTTGTCACAAAATCAAATTTGATTAAAAAAAAAACTGGATTTACTCCTAAATTTTTGAAAAAAAAACTTTCTCACACTTTGAAAATAATGATTTAAAATTTATGTTTTGGTTTAAAGAAAATAATCATGTTTAATGGTTCGAAGTTTATACACATCAAAAAGAAAAAAATCAGAGGGAAAAACTTCAAAATTCTTTATTTATTTAGATAAATATTAACAATGAGATCCTCTAAATAAAATTTTAAAAAAATCAAAGCATCTTTCATTACCAATATAAACGGGGGGAAATGTGAATTTGTTTACCCTTCCGGAACAATAAAAGAATTTAATCAGAAAACAAATACAGAAATTTAACATTTCCAAATCTAATTCGAAATATAAAAAATGACCAAGATCATGGTACTCTATTGCTCTTTGACTAGATAAATTAAAAATTGGCACCCCTTAATCGGAAATATTGAGGGATATCCTACTTATTACCAAAAGTTATGATGACCTTTTATTGCCTAATTTGAACCAGAAACAATACATATATTTAAATAGTGAAATATGCAGGCATCAGGCTTAAAATGAATACTATGGTTTGCTTTCAAACAAAAAGGAGTTAATAATTTAGAAGTCAGAAAGCCTAACATTCAGACGACAATCAGTAAAATCACTATTTCTTGCATTTCTAAGCCCCATGATATTGAATATCAGCTCTACCCAACTGAATTACAAATAAATAAAAAAATGGTACCCTACCACGAACAACTTTTAATTTGTATTTAAAAGTATTTGCTCTGGACAAATTTACAGATAGTTAAAATATTTTTCTATGAAACTTGTTACATTATAAAAGGTTGCCACAGAAAAAAAAGAGCAAAATAGCTGCTTTTAGTAACCTAGAGCAGTGCTCCCCAATCGCAGTGCAGTGTTCCGCGGTCCGTGGGTCAAATGATACCGGGCCACCAATTACATTGAAACTGAATTTAAATTCCTAGGTTTATGCTCCAAACTAAAAATATATGTGTTCCATTAAAATTTTACTTATTTAAAAAAGTCCGTAAAGGCATTAATTTTTTAATGTTTTAAAAAGTAAAAAAAAAAAATTAAAACCACCACAACTACTTTCTCTTTCAATTAGTTTTAATAAAAAAAATCCATCATCATAATTGTAAATATCATAAATAAAACACGAAAATGCGGCGCGAAATTTACATTGGAACTAACGAAGAACTTAGTCTTCTCTCTAGATCGTGACTCATTGATTTAATGTTCCAGTAAGTTAAAATGTTAAATCACTTTACATTTATTTTTTGGTGTAACTATATTTTATTTTGAAGGCATGTTTAAATACAATTAAATTAAAATAATAAATCAAAAACATAAACAATCAACGTCATTGTTCCCCCACTGGGCCGCGGTAAAATAATCAAACGTTGACAGGTCCGCTGTGACAAAAAGGTTGGGGAACACTGGCCTAGGGCATGAAAATAGTTGCAGAAAACTATGAAAATAATTACCTAAATAAATAAGAACAAAAATACGACTAAAATTTTATTAAATGTAATATACTTCATTGTCATATACCATGATCCATTTAGTCAAATTGGTGGCAAATATGATAATTTTTATATAAACGTTAGTGTTCTAGCACTAAATTTATATATATATATATAAAAGTATATTTGCCGAAAATTAAATAGTACTTTTAATTACTAGAATTAATTCAAAAAATACTTTTCCATTAAAAAAAAACACACTTATTCTAAGAAATTTTCCCTTTTATCAATAATTGATTTAGCAAACATATATATATTGTGAAAAGTGATTACCCAAATTCAAGCATCATAATATCGAATGAAAAATTGGGTTTTTTAAAATTGTGCAAAAACCGTTGAAAAGGTGACCAAGAAACAAAATAGACTTATGATACAATCTGCGCAAATTGAACGCATTAAAAAGTGATGATTCAAATTTGCAACCTAAAATTTTTCATTTTTTTAATGTTTTAATTATTTATTAATTTTTTTAAATTTTATTTTACATTTTTTAAGAAAAGAAATTCAGTGTGTTCAGAAGATTTTGCGGGCTGCAGGTTTTCAACCCAATTTATGCTAAAAATATTGCTAGGAGTACAGAAAAGTATCCTTTACCTGAAAATAGTTGCTTTTTTAGCCTTTTCAAGCAAAATAAGTTGCCATAGTCGCCTCATGCTGAAAATAGTTGCATTTTAGTCACCTGTGGCAACCCTGATATATGAGACAATGGTGAGACTTCTAACTAATAGGAAACTAATTGTGAACATGTTTATTTATCAGGTTGTACTATCCCTATGAAATAATATTATACCTGTAAGCAGATTATACTATCATTTAAACATTTTGCGAATAAACTTAGAATAATAAAGTTAGTCAGTTGTATGAACAGAGAAGTGAGCATAAAATTCCTTTATAAAAATAAACTCTAAGAATTAACAACAAGAATCAGGTTTCTTACTAGTATGAACATGAAAATGCTCAGTCAATGTACCACTTTGTGAAAAACTCTTATTATATATACTACAAGAATAAGGTTTCTCACCAGTGTGAACACGATTGTGTGTAGTCAGATGACTTTTTAGTGAAAAACTCTTGTTACATATACTACAAGAAAAAGGTTTCTCTCCAGTGTGAACACGATTATGTGTAGTCAGATGACTTTTTAGTGAAAAACTCTTATTACATATACTACAAGAATAAGGTTTCTCACCAGTGTGAGCACGATTGTGTGTAGTCAGATTACTTTTTAGTGAAAAACTCTTGCTACATATACTACAAGAAAAAGGTTTCTCACCAGTGTGAACACGACTGTGTTCAGTCAGATGGCTTTTTCGTGAAAAACTCTTATTACATATACTACAAGAATAAGACTTCTCACCAGTATGAATAAGACTGTGAATAGTCAGATGACTTTTTAGGGAAAAATTCTTATTACATATACTACAAGAAAAAGGCTTCTCACCAGTATGAACACGACTGTGGCTAGTCAGACAACTCTTAAATGAAAAATTCTTATTACATATACTACAAGAATAAGGTTTCTCACCAGTATGAACACGACTGTGTTTAGTCAGACCACTCTTAGATGAAAAACTCTTATTACATATACTACAGGAAAAAGTTTTCTCACCAGTGTGAACAAGATTGTGTGTAGTTAGATTAATTCTTTGTGAAAAACTCTTATTACATACACTACAAGAAAAAGGTTTCTCACCAGTGAGAGCATAACTGTGTTTAGTCAGACCACTCCTAGATGAAAAACTCTTATTACATATTCTACAAGAATAAGGTTTCTCACTAGTATGAACACGAATGTGTTCAGTCAGATTACTTCTGTTTGAAAAACTCTTATTACATATATCACAGGAAAAAGGTTTCTCCCCAGTGTGAAAACGACTGTGTTTAGTCAGACCACTCCGAGATGAAAAACTCTTATTACATATACTACAAGAATAAAGCTTCTCACCAGTATGAACACGACTGTGTCTAGTCAGACAACTCTTGAATGAAAAATTCTTATTACATACACTACAAGAAAAAGGTTTCTCACCAGTATGAACACGACTGTGTCTAGTCAGACAACTCTTGATTGAAAAACTCTTATTACATATACTACAGGAAAAAGGTTTCTCACCAAAGTGAACATGATTGTGTATAGTCAGATGAATTTTTTGTGAAAAATTCTTGTTACATATACTACAAGAATAAGGCTTCTCACCAGTATGAACATAACTGTGATTAGTCAGCTTACTTCTGTTTAAAAAACTCTTATTACATAGACTACAGGAAAAAGGCTTCTCACCAGTGTGAACACGACTGTGTCTAGTCATGTCATTCCTATGGGAAAAACTCTTATTGCATATGCTACAAGAATGCGGCTTCTCACCAGTATGAACACGAAAATGCTCAGTCAGACTACTTCTATGGGAAAAACTCTTATTACATACACTACAAGAGAAACGTTTCTCCCCAGTATGAACATAACTGTGACTAGTCAGATTACTTCTACATGAAAAACTCTTCTTACATATATTACAGGAAAAAGGTTTCTCATCCATGTGAACACAACTGTGTCTAGTCACGTCATTTCAATGGGAAAAACTCTTATTGCATTTGCAACAAAAATGTGGCTTCACACCAGTATGAACATGACTGTGTTTAGTCAGATCACTTCTTTTTTAAAAATTCTTATTACGTATATTACAAGAGTCAGGTTATTAACCAGTAACAGTCCGACTGCCGGTCATTTCTAAGAAAAACTCTTATTACATGTTACACAAGAATAAGTATTCTCGTTATCACCAACATGAATAGTCATCTAATACTTAGAAATATTAGACTTAGTTCATTTGGTAAAACTTTGTGTAAAAATGTGTACATTTAAATAAAATTGTTTTAACTAATTAAAGTTGAAAATAATGTCACAGAAATGTGATACATAATTACTTATGCTTCAAATGGTAAATTTATCAGAACAATTAAATTAAATTTTCAAAGCTGACTAATAAATATTTTATAAGAATTATGATTTTCTGAATAATAAGTAAATCATATAATAAGTAAAGAAACTAAGGCTAGAAATTGATTTTGACACTATTTTTGTTATGCAAGAATGAAGAAAAGGCAACAGAAATATTTAAATTATTATTAATACTTAAAAATCATAACTGGAGAATCATTTAAAATGCTCTACAATAATCTATATTTTATTCTTGGTAAATGATCAAACTTGCTTAGATTATGTATTGTAGCATTCAAAGCAAATTTTAAGGCTGTAACTATATGTTTTGGCAATCATATGATTAAGATTAACACAGAAACCAACCTTAAGAAACTAATAATATAAATAATGTTTAATGATACAGACTTAAGACAAAAATAAAATTACATATTATAGGTTGAAATTTTGATTTTTGAAAAAATATTTTATCTCATACACAGAGATAGAAGATATTTAAGCTGTGAACAAAAAATTTATCTAATATGCGTCATAAAAATTTAGTTATCCTAACCTATAATTATTGTTAATTGCTTAGCAGGCTAACAAAATAAATAAGTTTTTACGTTTGTCTAAAAATGAAATTATTCAGTTAAACCATTATTTTTCTATGACAAACATTGTTCAAATATTATATTTCATGAGTGACACACTTTTCATATAAACATTATGAAGAGATTTCCTGAGACTGTTTTAAAATTTAGACACTTTGGGGATGACACTTTAACACAAACTGCGGAAATAACTTTTAAACTACAGTTTTAAATGCATAGTCATGAGTACAAGGAAATTCTAAATAATATTTGCAATGATAATGTCTGTCTTTAGATTTATAATGAAGATTCCCTAATGTATGAAGATAATTGTGCCATACAAACAAGATCTGTAACACGTAAACAGTTTATAGTAATTACACTTTTATTTTTAAAACACTATTTGTCATTTAATGCTTTGAATGATTTTTCTTCATTGCTAATGTCTTTTCGACAAACATATCGAGTAAGTAAAACAAACGTGTAAGTATCTTAGTACAAACAAACTAAATTCAATGAATATATTTCACACATATTAAAGCAAGAATTGCTGATACTCAAATTCAATGATTGACATACTTACGCGTGTAGTATAGTGAGACGAGGTCTTAGCTTAAGCTTATAGCTTTCTATTTTCATTCATAAGGCTTTGGCTGAAGCTAGGTCCTATTTTTCCGGTGGCAGCTACGAAAAATAGGTTACCTTTTTTAATCATCGTAGCAACTTTTTCTATGTGTAAAATCGCTACATCGCCAGTGTTCGTATCATGATGGAGTCTAGAGTACCGCTTTAGGATCCATGGTTCGTATGCATATTGTTATGACTTGGTTAATACACGTGCTGAAATTTTACAGCATGGAGTAGATATCTAATCTGTTGTGGTTAGAGCCCCTGGATTAGAGAGCCGACTAATCATCCAGGTCAGAATGAAGAGCTACAAGATTGGCAACTTCTCGCTACAAACGAAGTTAACCTCAACTATAGGTTAATCAGAAAAGCGTGCATCGATTAACATTGTTTTTAGGAAACCTTTTTTTTATGCTTTTACAAATTCACTGTAAATTTTATTACCGGTTAAAAGTTTTAAATAAAAAAATTGTGTATGTGCTTCATTCCAATTACATCAGTCTTTTTTATAAATGATTTTAAAGTAAATTTGGCATTAAATTTTATATTTCTGTTAGATCTGGGTTTTTCCACTTTTTTTCCAAATTTTTTTTTAACAAAATTAAAATAGAAAAAAATATGTTTTGGCCTGAAATATTTTGAAGTATGTTTTTACAATCGAGATAGTTAAATTCATAATGCAATATTCTAAATATAAATGTCTACAATCTTAAGAAGTAATGAATTTTGTTTTAAAATCTGGAATTAATTTGTGAATTTTTAAAGCAATTAAATAAAGCTTCTCTATAGATAAAAATATTGGCTTATAGCTTACTTATATACCACAATTCAAAATACAGTCACTCGAAAAAATAGCTAAGCACCGTGACCCTTGCAAAATAAATTTAAAAACGTAAAACGACTCAAATGAAATGCATGATGCCTCCAGCCTCGATTCTCACTGCTCTGTCGCGACGCAGTTTTTTGAAATGTTCCCACTGCCCTGTCGCGACGCATGTTGTGTGGAATTGTGTCACAATGAAAAGTTCCCATGGCCAACATTGGCCAGGAAATATGACAAAAACACCAGAGAGCCTCCGCAGAAGCCATTTCAAAACAAAAAAAATGGATTTCAATGGGCGTGTACCCAATGTGGGAGAGCCAAAAAAAACCAGAGAGCCTCCGCAAAAGCCATTTCAAACAAAAAATGAATTTCAATGTGTGTGTTCTCAAGAGTTTTGCGCCACAACGCCCAATGTTGGCATCGTGTGTATTTTTAGAAAAATGGGACGAGTCCCCAAATAGGGGGACTCGTCCCATTTTTTAAAAAAAATTCGCTTTGACATAGAGTTACAGGTAGATGGTTCGTCGGCAAAGGGGGCAAGTCTTTTGACTGCTAGTACACATCCAATCAACCAGACATTTTTCATGAAATTCATGCTGGCAAAGAGTACGATGAGGCATTTCCACCATCTCTTCCAAACAAATCGGGCAGGTCTTGGGTGGGGCGTAATACCAATTCTCGAAAGGTAACGAGAAGAGGCAATTACGAATTTCGCTGGCTAGGCGAATCCGCAGTGCCTCTGCCACGTTAAATCCTTTCAAAAACCAGTCATACACAATAGTCGTCAGCCATCTAATTCCAAAGCAATTAAAAGTTCGAAAAGCTGGACTCACGTGACTCAAATCAGTTTGGAGACTCAACTCTCGATCGATGAATCGCTTCAAAACGCCTCTCATCCGCCTCACATCGGAATAGCCTTCCGGGTCGAGGAATCGAAGCACTGAATGCGCCTCGTCCCCCAATTCCACGACCTCCGGCTCTCCCATCAACAGCACCTCCCGAGGAAAAGCATAGGATGGAAACACCTGATCAGGTGTCAGGGGAAGCAAATTACTCACAATAAAATGATTTGCCATCTGGAAATGACTCTATGTCAAAATATAACTTTTTCCTCGGCGTGCAAGCCCTTTTATATGCAAACAGAGGGCGTGATGCACTTTCTGGTCATGACGTGACAAAACATCCGGTCCAATGAAACCCTTTCGAGATGCGTTTCCAAGAAAATGTGCGACCCAACACATCCGCCAGATGCACTTTCAGGATGTCACCGGATGCATTTCCAAGAAATTGTGCGACAAAACACATCCGTCCGATGCAGTTTTAGAATGTCACCGGATGCATTTCCAGGAAATAGAGCGACAAAACACATCCGCCGAAATACACTTTTAGGATATCACGTGACAGGACATTTATTTGAAACAACGTCATCACCAGATCCAGAGGATGTGGCCTTATCACCCAACCCAGGATATTTTGAAATCTTTGAGAGGGTTGCGTCACGATGATCATTTGAAAATTTTTGAAATGGCCTGGCTCTCAAATCCTGGGGCTGGGGGTTTGAGATATAAATTGGATTCCAAGTCATTGTTCCAATTACATTCTGGCGATGCGTTGAGAGTGTGTCGAGACTCGAGGCTTGGCTCAAACACTCAGCTAAAAAGCTGGACCGGAAGTGGGCGTCGCCAAACGTCAACGACTGCTTATGACAACGACCACCAAAAAGTTGCGTTTCGAAAATTTCAAATTCAGTCTCGAGAAAAGTTTTTGCTCGACTCAAAATCTCCAGACAAGTGAAAAAAAAAACATATATATAGTATTACCATATATGGGCATAAAAAGCTTCTCGTATATGCTTCACGTTTCTGGACAGAATTTGACCTTTTTCAAAAATGTCATTTTTTATCAATAAAAACCCTTTTTCTTTAAAAAATGGGATCCATTTTTAATTTTCAACGATGAAAAAAAAAATCAATCACGATATCAATTTTTTATAAAATAACATCATTTTTTTATAAATCGACGCCTTTTTTTTCTTCTTTTTTTTAAAATCAATTCTCAGAGCCTCCAATCTCTGATGGCCCTCCAGGTGATGGGGCGCGCTCCAGCTGAGGTTGCACGACGAACGTGGTACCCGAGGCCACGTGAATGTACCGGCTCACGAAATGGTTGGTGGTGGTGGATCTCTACTCCAACTCTTCAATTTTACGCTTCAGCGTTTCATTTTCTCGTTTTAGTGCGTCGATGATGGCATAGAGCTTATCCATCTCCGCGCCTTGTTTCTGGAGCACGTGCTCCAAGATGTGCATTTGAAAGACTTGTTGTTTATTGAGCGTGTAGTAGACGTCCTTCATGCGTTGACGCCAAGAATTGCCCAGTTTAATCTGATATGTCATCGCCGCCACGCGATTCTCGAAGCTTGCCTGTGTGAGTCAGACGCGCATGATATCACTCTCTGTCCAGTACAATTTGTGTTATCCAGCGGGATGCGGTTCGTAATCCCATCGCAAAGAAGCAGGACAATCTCAAAGCTCCGGCATGGCGTCGAGCACGCGAACCAGGTATTTTCCCCACCGGACGACCAGTAGGTTTCCGTTTTCCAATCCACGACCACATGATAACGAAGCTTTTGCTGGATGTATTCCGTGGAGCCCGTCGGCCACAACAAGACCATGGAATCGACGGCATGCTTGTGCAACGTGCGATTGAAGTAAAAATGTCCTCGCTCCACGCCCGGCGGCTGGGATTTAAAACATTGGGTTTTTTCACACGATACGTAGTGGATGGTATGGGCCAAATGCATGGCCGACACGATCGGTTTGTGGCCTTTGCAATAACGCTCTGATTCAAACTTTACGCGGATGCGCATCCAAGCTTTGAGGTAGGCGTCTCGATGTCGCACGGCCACAATCATGTGGCGATGGAGTTTATCACACGCCATGGCTTCGAGCTGGTAGGACGAGCAACCGTCGCACAAACACCAAAAGGCCGACACGACCATTGCTCTGGCCTCCACGGCAGCAGACATGTGTGTCTTGAAACTAGAAAAGGCATACGATCGAATAAAAACGTGATAGAGCGTCCAATCGTTGGAAAAAAACATTCGAAACAAGGCCAAGGGCTCACGACCCAAATTGCTCTCTTCATCAAACTCGGCAAACGAAACCGTGTCTGTCAACTCTTGAAAGTCGCCCGGGTAGTCTTCGTAAAATCCAGCCTGTTGCGTCTCCTCCTCCACGTCTCGGTGGTTGAGTCGACGATAAAGTAATGTGCGATCAAATGGAGCACAGTCACATAATCTGGGAGCGGTGCTTTCGGGAGAATCGATTTCAGAGGCAGCACTGGTTTCAGCAGCTATTGGAGTGTCGTCCGATTGGAGAAAGCAAACTTTTTTGTTTTTTCGATTGTTTTTTCTGAGACGGATAAAGCATTTTTCAATGTGGCTGTTGTTTGCTTCGGGACGATTCGCACAAAATGTGTGTATTCCACAAAAAATTCAATCAGTTTTTTCACTGAGACCATGTTTGGATTTTGAATGAGTCTTTATATACTCTTCCAACGTCACTTTATCAGAGCAAACAGGACATTCGATATCTCTTTTCTTCCATTTCCGGTAAGAAGAACCCAATCTCTTTTCCAAAGCTGTCAAACGCATTCTCGAGGATTCTCACTAACTAAATCTAAAATCAATTTCAAACTGAATCCAGCAAAACTCGACGTTCATTTAAGTAGGGCATCTTCAAAAAAAAAAAAAAAAAAAACTTATTATTTTTTTTAATATATTTTTTTTAAACGAAGCCTTACTTAAGTGAGCGTCGAGCTTTGCTGGATTCAGTTTGAAATTGCTTTTAGATTTAGTTTCAAGTCTTGATGATCTCAGTTCTTTAAAAATCTCGAGTTTAATACAAGCCAAGATTTCATACATCGATGCATTATTTGAAGGTGCAAATTTTAGAAGCGTCTTTACTCATCGTTGAAAATGAAAAATGGATCCGTTTTGAAATGGAAAAGGGCGTCGATTTATAAAAAAATGATGTTATTTTACAAAAAATCGATATCAAGATTGATTTCTTTTTTCATCGTTGAAAATGAAAAATGGATCCCATTTTTTAAAGAAAAAGGGCATTTATTGATAAAAAATGACAGTTTTGAAAAAGGTCAAATTCTGTCCAGAAACGTGAAGCATATACGAGAAGCTTTTTATGCCCATATATGGTAATACTATATATAGGTTTTTTTTTCACTTGTCCGGAGATTTTGAGTTGAGCAAAAAATTTTGCCGAGACAGAATTTGAAATTTTTGAAACGTCAACTTTTTGATGGTCGTTATAATAAGCAGTCGTTGACGTTGGCCACGCCCACTTCCGGTCAAAAAAATTGTTTTCACTCGTCCTGAGATTTTGAGTCGAGCAAAAAATTTTCTCGAGACAGAATTTGAAATTTTCGAAGCGCAACTTTTTGGTGGTCGTTGTCATAAGCAGTCGTTGACGTTTGGCGATGCCCACTTCCGGTCCAGTTTTTTTTAGCTGAGCGTTTGAGCCAAGCCTCGAGTCTCGACACACTCTCAACGCATCGCCAGAATGTAATTGGACCAATGACCTTGGAATCCAATTTATATCTAAAACCCCCAGCCCCAGGATTTGAGAGCCAGGCCATTTCAAAAATTTTCAAATGATCCACGTGACGCAACCCTCTCAAAGATTTCAAAATATCCTGGATTGGGTGATAAAGCCACATCCTCTGGATCTGGTGATGACGTTGTTTCAAACAAATGTCCTGTCACGTGATATCCTAAAAGTGTATTTGGGGAATGTGTTTTGACGCATGACTTTTTGGAAATGCATCTGGTGACATCCTAAAAGTGTATTTGGGCGGATGTGTTTTATCGCTCAATTTCCTGGAAATGCATCCGGTGACATCCTGAAAGTGCATCTGGCGGATGTGGTTTGTAGCAACATTTCTTGGAAATGCATCCGGTGACATCCTAAAAGTGTATTTGGGGAATGTGTTTGTCAAACAATTTCCTGGAAATGCATCTGGTGACATCCTGAAAGTGCATCTGGCGGATGTGTTGGGTCGCACCATTTCCTGGAAGCGCATCCGGTGACATCCAAAAACTGCATCAGACAAAAAGTTTTGCTCACAATTTCTTGGAAGCGCATCCGGTAATTAGGATCCAATGTCCTGTCACATGAGATTCTAAACTGCATCGGGCGGATGTGTTGTGTCGCACCATTTCTTGGAAACGCAACTCGAAAGGGTTTTATTGGACCGGATGTTTTGTCACGTCATGTGCAGAAAGTGCATCAGCGCTCTCTGTTTGCATATAAAAGGGCTTGCACGCCGAGGAAAAAGTTATATTTTGACATAGAATCATTTCCAGATGGCAAATCATTTTATTGTGAGTAATTTGCTTCCCCTGACACCGGATTAGTTGTTTCCATCCTATGCTTTTCCTCGGGAGGTGCTGTTGATGGGAGAGCCGGAGGTCGTGGAATCGGGGGACGAGGCGCACCCAATGCTTCGATTCCTCGACCCGGAAGGCTATTCCGATGTGAGGCGGGTGAGAGGCGTTTTGAAGCGATTCATCGATCGAGAGTTGAGTCTCCAGACTGCTTTGAATCACGTGAGTCCAGCTTTTCGAACTTTTAATTGCTTTGGAATGAGATGGCTGACGACTATTGTGTATGACTGGTTTTTGAAAGGATTTAACGTGACAGAGGCATTACGGATTCGCCTAGCCAGCGAAATTCGTAATTGCCTCTTCTCGTTACCTTTCGAGAATTGGTATTACGCCCCACCCGAGAACTGCCGATTTGTTTGGAAGAGATGGTGGAAATGCCTCATCGTACTCTTTGCCAGCATGAATTTCATGAAAAATGTCTGATTGATTGGATGCGTACTAGCAGTCAAAAGACTTGCCCCCTTTGCCGACAAACCATCTTCTTGTAACTCTATGTCAAACCGATTTTTTTTTAAAAATACACACGATGCCAACATTGGGCGTTGTGGCGCAAAACTCTTGAGAACACACACATTGAAATTCATTTTGTTTTTGAAATGGCTTTTGCAGAGGCTCTCTTGTTTTTTTTTTTGGCTCTCCCACATTGGGTACACGCCTATTGAAATCCATTTTTTTGTTTTGAAATGGCTTCTGCGGAGGCTCTCTGGTGTTTTTGTCATATTTCCTGGCCAATGTTGGCCATGGGAACTTTTCATCGTGACACATTTCCACTCAACATGCGTCGTGACAGAGCAGTGGGAACATTTTAAAAAACTGCGTCGCGACAGAGCAGTGACAATCAAGGCTGGAGGCATCATGCATTTCATTTGGGTCATTTTGCGTTTTTAAATTTATTTTGCAAGGGTCACGGTGCTTAGCTATTGGCGATCGAAATGGGCTGCAGGTGGCGTAGAGCAGAGCTCTCTATCTATGGCAACACTTCACATGCTTTCCCCATTAGCGTGTGGAAAGTCATAGAGGAAGGAAGTACGTTAGTTTCTCTCTTGATTTTCGTATAAATGAAATCTTTTAACTTGGAAAACTATTCGCGATCGCAACTCTCGATACGCCATCTAGCGGGAGACTGTAAATATCGTACATTAGTTCCCACATAACCATTGGCAATGACGGACGCCATTTTCTTAGCATCAAAAAAGAAGCAAAAGTTCCCTAAAGAAAAGGTAAAACTTCTTGAAAAAACTAATCAGAACATGCCAAACATTGAAGCAGAACACGCCAAGCATTTGAAGAACAACTTCTCAATAATTTTTACCTTTCTATTACCAACAACATAACATTATTTCATGATCACTTGCTGTTACAGATGTGTGTATTGCGGTAAAATAATTTTTCTGTCTTCAATTCATTACAAGTTAAAATGAAGTCAACATTGCTTTCGTCATTCCAATGAATAAATGTGTTCCAATGAATTCCATACAGAACTGTAATAGTTATAGAATATTCTTCTTCTTCATAGAATAGTATATATTTCTGTATCTACATAATTCAGAAAACAACAATAAAGAATAATCCGAATTGCTTGAAAAAGTATCTTTTGTGCTGATTATAAATAAATTTTTTATCGTTTTCTTGGTAAGTGTTTTTCAGTTTTATTCAGAAAGAATTTCAACTAGAATTCAGCTATTCTGTTTTTAAGCTACATATTAAAATTCATATCGAGATCTTACAATTATAAAATTTTGATGTGTGGTATGTTACCTAAAAATAATGAAGGAATAAACTATGTTTATATTATTTGAGAATAAAGTTTTCAAACAAAGAACATATCATTTTGGAATTCTCCGGACTTATAAATCAGGTAAGCGTTATGATTTTTATAATAAAAAATTTGCTTGTAAATAATTTCTTTTCTTACTTGATGATCGTTCTCTACAGAATGGTTTTTTTTTACTTTACGTCTGATTAAATACTATAAGAATAAAAAAAAAAAACAATACGAAAGTCTTTATTGAAAAATGAGGAATTTTTGAAATCGTTTTTATCCTAAGAATTCTTTATTTTACGTTTTTTAGTTTATAATTTTTTGATAAAATTGTTGTCAAAATACCTTTTTTGAAAAATTAAATGGTATTAAATTATGTGTTTATGTATACTCCTTGCATATTCTAATATTTGAAGTAATATGATACAAAAAAGTATGGTAGAAAAATTCGGTACTTACGTATTAACCACAGCTACAGATTTGGCAGATTTTTAAGTGCCGCCAATCTACACCTAAACTTTTTGGAAAAAATCTTAAAATGAAACACTTTGTTTAAAATCAAAGTAGTCAATCGGATTTCGGTGGAAAATGGGCCGATATAGAGTTTAGCATAGATTCAAAACAAACTTTTCTCTCACCTGATTCTATAGCCATTATGAACTCTAATAAATAAGATTCAAAATGAAATAACATTTCCAAAACGGACGTTTACTAAGATAAAGTTTCATGTTATGGACATTGGCACATTTTCGTTATATTTCACTCCATAAAATATTTCGCTTCTAAAAAAATAAAATTGCATCTTGTTTAGTTTTTGTTTGGCAAGTCCCAAAGACGCATTTTCGTAACACTAAAAAATGGCGACAAAAAAAAGAATGGTTCTTTTTTTTTCTTTTTCTTGTTTCGTAAGCATTCTTTATTTTACGTTAAAATTTAAATGGGCCTTTCATGTTATACCATTAAATTTAGTAAAATTATTTCTCAGGCATTAGGTTTGAACTCTTATAAGAATATACCTATTTTTTTCTCTTTATTTACGAATATTTTTCCAATGTGTTTTGAATGTTCCTTCTCTAAAAAAAAAAGAGATACCATTTTGTTTTCGTTAGCATAAGAAAAAAAACAAACATTTTTCGTTTTTAAATTTAATCAGCCACAATAAAGATGGAACGTTACAATGCTACATGCTACATTAAAGACGTCTCCAGTGTAACTGAATGACTGTTCATATGGAAATCGCAGGGATTCGGCACATACAACAACGCCCCCTATAGTTCGTTGCGATCGCGAATATGGAACTGAAAACTACATTAAACATAGTTCTAAAGAAAAGTATCACGGAAATTTTAAAAAATATCTTTATTAAATAGAAAGGAAAAATAATAAGAAAAGGGGAAATATCGTAGTACATTCCTATACAACTGAAAAGAGGAGGATAGGGAAGGGAGAAGGGCTAAAGGCATGAAACCGGTCTCTCCCCAGATGGCGTATTCGATTATTGCGATCGCCAATTTTTTCGAGTGACTGTAGTTATAAAAAAAATTAAAAATTTGATTAAGCTTGATAAAATTTGAGTTAAATTAATTCTATTTTTCAAATTGAAGGAAGCTAAAATACTGTATAAAATAAATTTAGAAAATAATTTTTTTTTTAGATTAAAATGATGTGAACTGAAAAGGTATTGTTTATATTTTCTTCCTGCCTGCAACTAGCGTTCCCTTCTCTGCTTGTTGCGGTGAATAGGATAAATTCTTTATGTAAGTTTATTTATTATTAAATTGTATGCATAAATAAATTAGAGCTAATTTAAGATAAAATTGAAAAGTCTATTCCTTTCTTCTGTCTTTCAAAGTTTTTTCGACATCTTATAATGTTTTGTTCTAGTCAACTCTTAGTTGCAGACGATGTTTATAAATCTTCATAAAGAAGGAAAAGTATATCGGTTAGTAGAAGCATTATTAAATGCTTCTACGAACGGATATACTTTCAAAATTCATTTGAGCACTGCCCTTGTCTTTTTTAATTTTTTTAAAATTTAAAATTGATTGTTTCTTTACGCTCTAAGAATCGCTTACTTATAAACTTATTCTTTTAAAAAGGATGATTTTGCGAAAGCATTTCTAAGAGTATAAAAAATCTAAATATTTAAAATTTTTTCATTTGTTAGTTTAATAATTTAATGTTAAAAAATAATAAATTTTTCTAATTTTTTTTCTATCGTGCCGTAGAGAAAGAATTTAAATAACACCACAATAATTGCTAAGTTTGCAACTGAACAGTGAGATATAGATTATGAGTTATAGTATTGAACAGTAAGTTTACTAATAAGCTGTCAAAAACCATAATGATTTGGAAAAAACAATCATGTGGTTTGCCCAGGGCTGGTTACTAATTCTTACTCTTTGAGTTTACCCTTAACTTGAGCTACCCTTCAGCAATGTTTTTTCATACTTGTGCCTGGTTGATAATAAAGATCTAGCCACTTTTTTTTCTTTTTGGCATAGGTACAGGTATGGAAATCTTCTTAAGATTCCCCTTTCTTGATGACCAAACTCAACAATCAAGGGTGGGGAGAAATGTTAAATATAAATTTGATTAAATATTCTTAAATAAATTGTTAATTGTCATTTAATCTATTCATTAGCATCATGCAAAACATTGGAAATTCAAGACCATTGACAGGGGTCTGTCTAGGCCAAATTTACTACCGTTTATCGGTACCTTCACAAATTCAACTTTAGAAAAAAACGGTAGTTTCACAAAATACTTTCTCTCAAAAGTTTATTTTTGTATCCCTTAGGAAACAATAAATCCATACTTTTGTGTTGATTTTTAAATATAATTTATAATTTTCATAAATTATGTCTACATTTTTACAAAATACAGAAAAACCTAGACAGACCCCTGATTGATGAATCAGAAAGAAATAAAGGAAAAGAAATAAAGGAATTTCAATACCTTTTTCTGATATAATTATATTTTTACATTTTTAGAATTTGCATTTGTTGGGAATATATTTCTGTATTAGGGTAAACTAACCAGTGAAGGAACACTTAAGCTTTGCTTGTCTTTTAAAAAATCATATTAATTTCAAAATTCGTAATTTTAGTTAAATGACAGTGTCAACATATTTGTTACTAATTGCAAATTATGTAAACAAATTGTAGAGAACTTACATAATATTGTTTTAAAGTTTTGATGGTTCAAATAACAAGTAGTAAGAAGACCAAGTGAAGGATCAGCTCTTACCAGTGAATGAACACCCAGTAAAGGAACACTTAATTTTGGTTATTTTTTAATGCTCCTTATGAATTTATAAGCCATACACATATTTAAAAACAAGCCTATTCTTGAAATTATAACATATAAATACTTAGAAAATGTTAACTTTTTTTTTTGTAATCATGAGTTGAAAATTAGTGTCAACATATTAACACATACTGTTCATTCACTAGGAAAAAGCCTGTTCCCTCACTGTTTAGAAGTTGTTTTTCCTATTTTTAACATACTTTTGATGCGGAACATCACTAAAGGTACAAAAAAGTTAAAGTTTATCTTTTATTTTCATTAACTTAGAAGAAAACCCAGTAAATGAACACTTGTTCCTTCACTAGTTTTTCATCGTTTGGTGATCCAGTGAATAAACACCCCCTTATCTCAGTACTTTATTATGCTATGGTGCTTAAAAAAAAAATAAAACGTAACTTAATAATAACTATAGCAATAACTATATTTTGAATTCTCTTTTTCACAGTGAGAAAAATAAAACTATTACATGCAATTAATCCCCGTGGCAGAAACACGGCGACGTTGTCGCAGAAAGCGACAGAGTTCTTGCAGAAAGATTTTTTTATTTGGGAAAAAAAAATTTTTTTGTTTGGCAGAAATAAAAGTTCTCACAAAAGATTCTGCAGAAACAGAAGCTGTTTTACAAAAAAATAATTTTTACAGAAACTTCTGCAGAAGCAATAATGGTTCTGCAAATTTTTTTTCTTACTGAATAGTTTTTAAATAATTGTTTTTCTAGCGTACCGCGGAAGGGGAAAGCGCTCGTGATCTTCCGTTAATCTCCAACACAAACAGTTACTGGATAAAAAGGGGAGAAATTTTTTCCCCTGTATTAAGCTATTTTTGGAAATTTGCCGACTTCGGCCTCTATCGCTGGCGCAGTAATTTGTTTTGTGTTTTCTTTTTGCACTTATGTGGAAAATTTCATGCGTAAAAAGATTCTTTTATCTTTTTTAAAAAAAAAAAATCATGTCTAGCGAAAAGGTTATTTGTTGCTCTTGTGAAGCAATAATAATTAAAAAAAATTTGAAAACTCATTTTTCAAGACGGCATTCCGAAGAACAAATAAGATGGAAGTCGACAACATCTAGCGATGTCAGAGATATTTTTTATGGAAAGCGACAGGAAAAAAGAAGAGAAGTTTCCCCCGCTACTAATATTAAAAAAAAAAAAAAAAACGTTCTAGATTCGAACCAAATATTCTTACTAGTACCGATGTCGATAGTAAGGATGAAACAGCATCTCCAACAAATCAAGAAATTTTAGAAGCAGTCAAAGGTAAAAAATAACTATATATATATATTTTTTTAAAGATAAAATGCCTATATCCTTTGAATTAAGTCGTCGATATAAAAATACACTCGCAATCTGACGATAAATGAAATAAAGCCTGATTGATATCTCACTATCTACGATTTTTTGGCATGCGAATGAAAACCAGATTGGTGGAAAATATTTACTGGCGAATCACTAAGGCGAATCAAACAGGTTTCCATACGCATTCGAAAAAAATCGCATCCAATGAGTATGGCTCTAATACCGATGTTTCAGTACTGATGAAGACGATTTCGTTTCGAAATGTTGAATAGACTTGAGCGTATTGAGTCGTAAACCGCGTCTGCGTACTTCGTGGGAAATCAATGCTATATATGTACACAATACAGTGCGACTTCTGTTACAAATCACAAGCGATGTGTATTTTTTTCGTTCTGAACTTAATCTGATCACGAAAAAAGTTTTATTTACCTCCCTTTTTTTAAAAAAAAAGAATCTTTCAATAAGTCAGCACAATATTAATCGAATCTAATTAATCTGTAATTGTTTTCATATAGAAAAAATTGAAACAAAGATTGCGTTAATTGTTTTGCTTTTAGAATTCGGATATAGTCAATCCTATTTTATTATTTTGATTACACAACTTCAATATTGATTTTTTTCACCTGATTTGTTTCTGTACCTGATATAACTACCATAATGAAACTGTTAAATCATACTGTTTTAAATTGATACTTCAAATTCAGTTATCTTGTTTTATAAATTTAATCTTTTTATCCATTCTTAGCTATTTTTATAAGTTCCATCTTATTACAGGTTCTGGGTAATCTTAATTTATGCTCTAGTAAGCATTTTTGTCTGCAGATCTATACATTTATAATTTTTCTTTATTACCAAAGATTATGCAAATTTAAACTTAAATAATTTAAACTTATTAAGAAATTTAAACTTATATTATGAAATTAAGAAAATAAAATCTACACAGTTTTATTCTATGCATGTAGGCTTTTTTTATAAACACGAAGTGTATCTATTATTATAAATTCATTACACATATATTTATAACGATAAAAATATTTTGCAGAAAGATATATTTATAACTATCTTGCAGAAAGATATTGGTTCTAGTTAAGTTTGTCGCAGAAAGCCAGAAAAAATTCTGCCACAGGGCAATTAATTCTACTTCAAATATATAAATACAAACACTCACCTTATAATTTTTCAAAGAAACAAGGTGTTGCAGAGATAATAACAAATTAAAAATTTTTTCCAGAGAAGTCTATTTGACCAGGTAATCCAAAACATTGCTAGATGACTTCCTATTGTTTGGCAGTAAGCTATTGTTACCAATCAATCGAAAGAAAAACTTTCAAATTCTTATTTTTAATCAATATATATGAAATGTTCCTTCACTGGTTGTTTTACCCTATATACATGCTGACCGCAAATGCTAAGGCACTAAAACGGTTTTATTCTTGACAAAATTAAATTTTAAAAAAATATTGAAGGTGACTATTTTGTCTGCTGTGATGTATTTTTTTTTCCTTTCTCAAAACTTCTTGATTGATTATTTTGGTGCTGGTACATTTCGGAAATCTCCCCTATTATTGCAAAGGTAGTTACATTAATAATATAATGCATTTGCTGGGGTCTGTCAAGGCCAAATTTACTACAGTTTAGTGGTACCTTCACAAATTCAACTTAAGGAAAAACGGTAGCTTCACAGAATACTTTTTCTTAAAGTTTTATTTTTGTATCCTGTAAGAAACGATAAATCCATATTTTTGCCATAGTTTTTTTTTTTAGTTTTTAAATATAATTTTTAATTTTCACAAATTATATCTAAATTTTCACAAAATATGTACCTCAGAAAAATGTCGACAGACCCCTGATTTGTCTGTTTAGATATTTTGAAGAATGATATAAGTTATTTAAAAAATTAAAAGAATTTTACATCTTCATTCAAATCAGTTTTATTAGTTTGAAAAAACTAATTTTAAGTATTAAAAAACAAACAATTGTATTGTTTATTAACCTAAGGCATAGTTTTATTGCTTTCAGATACAAAAAATAGTTCCAAAAGACATCAAGCCCACATTTGTTTAATGATATTTCATGGTGAAATATTTCATTTAAACAAAAGATTGTTTTGAACAAATAAAGCACCTTAAAAGAATAAATAAAACAAAAATTTAACTTAAAATCCAGTATGGTTTGGGAAGAAGTTATTTAATTTTTGTTATAAAAAAATAACCTAGATTATAACATTGCAATACTGATTCCATTCTGCTTGTTCTGAGCCATAAAATTGTGAGTTGGCAAATCTTTAATGTTTTTTATCAAGTTTTCTTTATGCTGAATTTCAGATTTTTTTTTTCTTTCAGATTCTACTCTTACAGCAGATTTATCCATAGTTTTTCAACAGCAATGATATTAGATGACATAATATATATTTCTCTACTATGTATTTCTGTTATTCTTGGACCTGTCATTAGAAATGTGCCAAATCCTTATCAACGACAGGTTTTGTCTACAAGTGCTGGATTCATAATAGTTTTTATTGTATCTGGTTTTCATGTTGTTCATTCTGTGCTCGTTACGCTTATTAATGCAATTATCCTGCAACTCTTTAAAAAGTAATAATTACTTAAATTTATTAAACTTTATATGTTTCTTTTTCTTTTTGTCTGTTTAGATTTTATTGTTTTTAAATTGTGTGTATTTTATTTTAAAATTTATACTTATTTAATAAGTAAATAGTTTTGCTAATATGTATAATAAATCATTTGTAGCTAATAAATAATCGGTCAGTGTATTGATCAGAGTAAGAAACCACAAGGTTTTTAAATCATTAAATGTATTGGTATTTGAATTCATGTTTTTAATATACATTTTCCTCAAATATTACTTTTTCATATCTGAGTATATATGCTTTAGCAATTAATAAGGGATTTTGAGAATGAGAAACTTTCATTATTTCGGCCATACTAAATGTGCAAACATCTTTTAAAATTATGAGAATTGATGCTGGAATTTATGAAAATTAGGTAAAAATATATAGTCATTTAAATCAAAATAAGTTAAAAGAATAAAGTATAAAATTAGAAATAAATGTAGAAAAGTTCTACATTTGTTCTTTTTTGTTCAATAAATTTGTTCAATAAATGTTCTTTTGGTTTAAGTGATTCCTTTTCATTTGGTTTGCTTTAGAGTTTGCTGTCTGACCTTGTTTATGTGAGTTTTTATTTTCTGTTGATTTTTATTTTCTGAATAATTTGTGTTTTTGATGAGATGTATGAGTTTCTTTTCTGTATTGTTTTATGTCTTGCTTGATTTTCTCCTGGACTTTTAAACAAAACCTTCGGGGTACTGAGGAATGTTTTTAGGCTTTTGCCTTCTTCCTCAATAGAAAAGGTTTTGTTTTTTGGCCACTGGGGCCGGTACCCCCTGAAGACGTCGGCTTCAGTGGTCATATTTTTAATTTTGTCCTTTTCTACATTTATTTCTATTTTTATTCTCTCTTTTTTTGAAAATTCTGCTGCTTTTTAGCGCATTTTTTTAAAAGAAGTTTTGTTCATTTTGTTTTGATATTAATTGTACTTTTTTAGTATTATTTTAAAAGAATAAAGATTAGATTGCCAATTTAAAAAATTCTGTTTATTTTCTTATGCAATCGTAAAAGCTTTGTTGAAAAACAATTGTTATTCAGTGAGAAATTTAAATCAAATTTAGGGAAAGGTTCTCATAGAAAGTTTTCTACATCATAAATTTAAAGAATTAAAAAAATATCTTATTTTAAAGTCTTTTATTTCTATTACAAGTTAGTTCACTACAAGTGCATTACAAGTTAGTACATTAACAATTAAAGTTAAACTTTGATATTTTGATGTTTTGTCTTCCAAAACAACCATAATTTTATAATAACGGTTTAAAATTTCTGAAAAATCTGTTTTTATGTTGTGAATGTTTGGCTAAAGCATGATACCATTCGTTTGAAGTTTTTCAAACCAAAATGTAATTATTTTGGTTTAATCTAAATGTTTATTGCTTTGCTATTTCTGATTTTACTAAAAGAGAATTTGACTACAAATTGTTTCTTTTATAATTTATGCCATAGCCAGCACAGTCAATTTACATGTTACTGATGTTTTAGAGCACGTTCCATTGATCTTTTTTTAAAAAAAAGGTGCCTTTTGCAGCTTTAGACATGAATTTTCTGAAAATTAAGGCTCCACAATTTTCTTATGACTGCTTTTATTTCCCAGACAAGCGAGTACTCATCGGTCTAAAACTGAGTAGGCTGGTCCCTCACACTGGTAGCTCAGTGCTTCAACCAATATGACATCTTGGCACTATGTTAATCTTATTTCTCTGAACTAATCTTTTAAAAGTGAAGCCCAATTGCAATTTGTGGTAGAAAAGGTAGGTAATTTATTTACGTCACACTAGAGCTGCACAATGGACTGTTTTTGTTTTTATATATATATATATATAACCGTCATTGAACAGCCAACCCAATTTCATGGGTTCAACTCCGTAGCCTTGTAATTTTGAACCCAATCCAGGTGACAAGGGAACTCCTGGATCGAGTATTGGGAGAAATTTGCCTTTCTGGAGGACTTTTCGATGGAGCTAACCCGCATTTGCGTTACATGGAGAGGAAGACCATGAGAACCTCCCACGTCAAGGGGACTCTAACCCATGACCCGTCTACCACTGAGGATATTTCACGTCAGCACTGTGGTCGGTGGGAGCCAGATGCGAAATTCGTATCCACTGGGATTCGAACCCGGTTAGCCGCATTGGAAGATGAACGCTCTATCCCCTGAGCCATCGCGGCTCACAATGAACTGTTGGTGACAGTCAGCGAAACATCCCTTCGGATGATCTGAAGACATGCCATCTCAATTTTGATCCTCTGCAGAGGAGATGGCTCTCCCGCTTTAGTAGCCCCTGTGCGCGAAGTCAAGCACTTCGTGCTAGAAAAATTTATCGAGGACCGATACCGTGCCTCGGTCTCTACGCCAGTGGATCGAAGCGGTCACTCAACTGCTTATAGATTCCAGCCAGTGTAGTGGAAAAAGAATATACTTGCTTCCACACACAACAAATCATTTCTTTTTCTGTTATACTTTGGAGTTACAGTTACTTAGTTACATCAGGAAATTTTTTTGATTTTACTGAATTAATTTGATAGTTAAGGGGCTTGAATTTAAATTATTTATTTGTATCTGAATACATTGATTATTTTCTTCAAAAAAAAAACAAATAATATTAATTTTAAATGTTTCTTTTTGTAGGAAATGCCACATTTATAGTGCAATTTTCTCATTCGGCTATTTGGCTTTCTTCAGGAGTACTCATTATTTTGGGTTGCCAATTCCACCACCACACACCAATGCTATTCAAATGATTCTTACTTTAAAGGTATTTAAAGGGCAGAAATTATAAATTTGTTACATATTTTAAACCTTTGTATTTTATTGTAAGGAAGGAAAAAAAAAACATTTGTTAATTCAATAAAGTAGATACTCATAGTACTTAATTTGTAATTAAGTTATCAATAAATAAGTTTGTAATTCTTCATGTTTAGCAGCACTCTCCTTGAAACACTGATATGGTTAAACAAGTATTGAAATGTACTCTTTAATATTGCTTTTTTATCTGTTCAAATTTGAATGCCACTTCAATAACATTTTTTGTTTTTATAGGCTCCATTTATTCTCCAAGTATAAGTATGGGATAAATTGTATAGAATTTTTTTCTGTTATGCTCTACATTAACATTATTTATGTTAATTTGAAAAAAAAAATTGTATTTTTAACTGCTATTGATTTTTTTCTGTTTTGTTTGATTTCAGATGGTTGGATTGGCATTTGAAGTTCAAGAAACAAGATGTGCAAAAGAGAAAAATAAATCTCATAATTTTGATTTATTGTACAAATACAAAAAAGTTGAACCATCATTTTTGGATGTTTTTCACTATGCCTTCTGTATTGCTGGAGTATTAATAGGTAAGAAATATATTTTTTTTCTTAGCTTGGTTCATTATACTTTTATTCAATCTTAAAAATTTCTTGAGCATTCATTTGTTTTTCCATCGTTATGGCAGTATAATTTACAATTATCATATTACATCATTTGTGGATAACTGATTAAAAAAATGCGAACTATTTTAAATAAACATCTCTACATTTTTTTAATTAAATCAAATCATTTATCGCATTAAATTCTCATAGTGGCTACCCACCTGGAAAACCTTGAATACTTGGATTTAACAGATATTTTTTATTTTGGAAAATACCTAGAAATATTATGGAAATTTGGGGAAAAGTCGGGGAAATTTAAATTAAAACCTGGAAAAATCAGAGAATTTTTAAGAAAAACTTTATTATTTTTCCTCAATTTTCTTAAATTTACTATTATTTTACCATCCATCATATCCACTTTCTTTAGACAGAAATTTATTGCCAAACAATTGAAATATCACCAACTTTGAAATACTTTGGCATTAAGGCTTGCTCTATTATAACCTTGTTAGACTAGATAAGAATATCACATGAAACTCTTCCATGGAGGTTCTTACCTCTTTGAAACTATGCATTTCGGGAAAGGCAAATAATGTGTTGGGGGTGGAAACATGGGTTAAGATATTTGCTCCTGCTTATGAAAGCAGGGGATTTTCTTTTTTGCCTTCTAGTTTGTGGACCAAATCCATTTATCGTTCAAGTTCATTCCGATGTTTTGTAGGCATTTTTTCTTCTTTTGACAGAGTGATTCAAAATGTTATAGTATTTTTAATTTTATAAAGTTTCCTAAAAATTATTTGGTAATAATTTTATAACAATCAATTTTATTTTACACTCTTTTTCTGAAATATTTTGTACTCCCATCCAGTAAAATCTTTCAATTATTTTTTCTTTACTGAGCCAACCAATCACACATCTTCAAACAATCGCTAACAGCAATTTTTGCAAAAGAATTAAACCAATCGTTATAATTCTTGCACCATCTCTCATGTTTTTATTTCTTTTTAACCTTTTAAAACCTATTTTAATTAATTAAAAGGTTCTTTTAAACTCAAACTATATGCTGATAACATAAATTTTATTGTTTTGCTGGTATATATTTGATTTTCGATTCAAAATTTGAACTGTGCAATTAATCGCTATGTTGAAAGTTTGTAATTGTTGCTTGTGATTCAGAGATTAAATTTCTGTAACTGTTTCTCCTTTTTCCCTAAAAGCTGGCAAAAAACTAAGGAATATATGGGGAAAATGTTAAATGATGTAAAAATCTATAATATAAAAAAACTTAAGTGTTTATTAAGACGAAATAAAACAAAGATTTTTTTTGTTCTGCTCTCTACTGGTAAAGGTTTCTAGTTAAAAAAATTGAAAAAAAATTAACTAATTTAATTAAACTAAAAAAGCATGTAGTTAAATTGGAATTTTTTGATTAATTTGATTTCAAACAGATAAAAGGAATGAAAGTTAAAAAATTTGATAAACTTTTTTTTAATAGAATACACTACAAGAAATTTGACAATTTTGCATTTGCGGCATTCATCTTTAAATACAGTATGGGACCTCTAATCCGACATCTCGAAATTCGGCACTTAATCCAATCTTTTTTTCTCTTTTTTTTTTTAAAGAAATTTTTATTAATAAGAGAAAAAAAAATATCAGTTATATTCTCTTTTTATTTGAAATTTTATTCTGTTGTAGTAAGTAACTTTATTTTATCTTTTAAAAATGAAAAAAAGCATGAAAAAAAATCTGTGTTGAAGGAAACATCTGTTTCTAAAGCAGTATAAAATAAAGTGAAAGGGAAAAGTAAAAACCTACATTTCCAATGAACAAAATAAAGAAATGCAAGTTGGAAGAAACTGATCAATCAATCTTGACAGCTGTGCAAGTGCTCTACTGGTTGTCCCCACATTTCCCTCTCCAGTTTGACCATAAATTAGGGACACCCTTTTGACATTGAAACTACCATGTGGGGTGCAAAATGAATTCTATTCCTTTTGCTGCTTTTTTTATTAGTTATTAACTATTATTTATTTTATTTTTTTGTTAATTGATAGCTTGTTTTTTTTTTTTTTTTTAATCGTATTTAGTTGTTAGTTTTTTTTTTTATTGTTATTAGTTGTTAAATTATTTAAAAAAATTTTTAGCTTATAAAAAATATATATTGTTATTTCTATTATATAGATTATTATTTTAATTAATGAATTTCTTAAGATAGGACATTTTTAAATTCACCCCATCATAATCTACGATCAAAACTTAACTAAATTTATTGGAATTTATAAATTTTTTGAAATTAACAGTATAATTGAATTATCATAATATATGAGCGCCATATTCGAATTTCCGAAAGATATCCGAAATTCGGCAAATTCCGAAATACGGAAATTCGTCGGTCCCGTGAGTGCCGGATTTGGGGTCCTATACTGTACTTAATATCTCTATAAATAACAGTGCTAATTCCAAACAAACCACATTATTTAAGCATTTGTTTTTAGGTATTTATTTATATAACATATGATCAATAATTTTTGCAAAGAGCACTGTTTGCATAGAATAGTGATATGGCTCTATATTTGAACTTAAAGGAATTGTTGAATTTCAAAGCATTATTGCAAAGCAAAGATAAGATATTGTTGTATAGATAGACAACGCAAAGATATTGATGTATAATTGCATGGAATTATTTTCTTTTGTTTAGTAAAAACATGTTATTAAACAATATTTGTCCAAGGTTTTTTGGGTCTCTCTATATTCACCGTTTGGTACACTTTGTGCAAAAACTACTTAAAACTGCTAAACTATTTCAGTGGAAGGGTACATATTTTCAATCTATATAATCTCTGAGGTGCTATTTATAAGTTCCCAGCATTTCCTCAATTAAATATTTGCTCTTGAGAAAGACAAAAGTCGTTGAAGGTTAAATAAACGAATTTGAAAAACAAACAAACATTGTTTTAGAATAACAAACTGGTTTATAAAACATGAATAGATCTTTAAGGCCTTCTGCAATTGTTGTCACTAGTTATGGTACTGTTCTACCTTCTTTATCGGCATCAATGTGCAATTTTTCAGCTTATTTAACCGTTTCTTAAACAACAATCACCACAAGTTTATACTTTTCGATCAAATGTGATTTTCAAGGCCTTTTATTCAAATTATTATGAAAAACTTATTTTCTTCATCATTATCACCCGGAATTACTGTATTTTTTTCTTAAAAAGAGATAGCTTTTATTTTTAATTTCAGTAGAATTTTTAAAACGAGTTAGACCAGCATTATTAACATTGTAATAATGGTATATTTAATGGAGCTGTTAAAGCAAGACAATATGTACGGGAAAACGAATGATACTGAAATGATGAATCAAGGTTCAGCCAGGTTTTTTTTTAAACCATTAAATAGGGAAAAATAGGTCTTATTTTAATGCCTGCATCTTGGGAAATTTTTTTCTTGCCGTTTTGCTTTTTTTTTTTATTTTTATAAATCAAATTTAGGTATTCCTTTTTTTTTAAATGCTTATCATTGATGAGCTATGTGTTTTTTACAGGGCCTTACTATAAATTCAGAACATACTGGGATATGTTATACCTTCCTTATAGCACTCAGGTTGCAGCAAATAGATATGTTAAACAGAGGATTCAAATTGTACCATTGTATGTTTTACTTTATCTCATTGGGACATATCTTTATCCTCTTGAAGTAAGTTTACTTTTTTACTATTTATATGTTTTTATTAATTACATGTTTTTATTTATTTTGTGTTGTTGAAAGAAATCTACTGTAGATTTGATTAAAATTTTATTCAACTTTATCAATTATATTCATTGGGCTCATAAGATATATATTTATTATCGGGCTATTCCTAGATTTAGGAATTTTTATATTTGCAGATTTTAAAAGCATAACTTTTTATAAAAGACCTGAAGCAAACAGTAATTGGGCTAGTTTTCAGAATTAAAAAGTTATTTTTGTATTTCTCCTTTTTATTATAATTATTGCTTGTTTCTTTTTTTTTTTTAAATCTGTGAGGAAAAATAATCTTCAGGTGCTGAGATAATTTTAAAAAAAATATGAGATGAAAAGTAATCTGCAAATGCTCTGATAATCAGTTGTACCTCTGTCGTGCTGGAAAGTTTCTGCTACAAGGCTGTTGACTTGAAAGTTTTTTTTACTGGTAATTTTATTGCTAATAACTATACTCTCAATATTTCGAACTTGGCTATCTTAAAAACTTTGTGAACTCCTATGTCGAAGAGTTTCATATCAAAACCTTGTTATGTCAAATACTTTTCAAAGTAAAAAATTGATTTTTTTTTCGGTAAAATCACCACGTACCACCACTTAGCATTATTGTGTCCTGAGAAAAAAATACTGCCCACATATTAAAAAGTTTCACGAAATATTTCTAGAACATGTAAAACGATGACTCGGCCGCTATTTTTCTAATAGAAAAATTTATTGATGAGCAATTTCAAAACCGATGTCTACAGGCCACCAGGGTTGAGTTTTTTTATAAACTCTATTAATGTAAGTTTATTGTAAAGCAATTCTTGTCTATTTAATGCATAATTATTTTTTTGTTCCTTTTAAAAATAAAATTATCATTGCTGTATTTAAATTTACTATCAACTGAACATATTTTTTGTACTTATTTTGATGTTACATGATTCTACTTAGAATATATATACATATTACTTTTTAGAACATATTTGGTTCTTAACTTGTTATCTCAAAAATTGCTATAAAATTTTTTTTTAGTGGTCCTTCAACTTTGAGATATCAAGAGTATACTGTATTAAAAAATTCGAAGGTTTGAATTCAATAACCTATAACTGAAGTTTTTTTTCTTCTTAAATAATTGAAATTAATCTAATACATTTTGTTTCAGTATGTTACTACACCTGACATATTGGAAAAATCTTTCTGGTACAGAGTGTTCTACATCACACCTTCATTTTTCAACTTCCGTATGAGAATTTATGCAGGTTTTATCCTTGGAGAGTGTGTTTGCATTGCCATGGGATTAGGTGCTTATCCAAAATCAAGTAATCCACAACCTGGAGCTGGTCCTACCAACTTTACTGCTCTTGAAGAAATGTTAGTATTATAGTCTAAATATTCTAAGAAAAATTATATTTCTTTCCATTGAGTTTGTTTCAGTAAGGGCCAGTTCTTAACCTTTTGATGCAGAGGGAACACCAGTGTTCCTTTTATATATATATATTTTTTCTGATGCTCTAATTACAAGCAAACCTATATTTTGGTATTTTCAATTATAAAAGCAGTATAATAGTTACTCAATAAAATTCTGTTTATCTGAATTACATTTGTACTATATGTAAATTTAAAATATATAAAACAAAAGAAGTTTTTTTTCCATTAAAATTCAAAAATGCATAAATAATTGATTTGGTAAATTAAAGAAATTTCAATGATAATAACTGTTTCTCTTAGATCTAAATTACTGTTTGGAAGTAAGCCAAGTTTGGAAGTATTTAAAGCAAAAAAATGAATAAATCAGTGTTTCATGCTATATTTCATAACCATAAGTTATTAAAATGCTAAATGTAATATTTTTCACTTATTTTGAACTAAATAATGAAAAAATTGGCTTAATAAAAATTCTGCAACAAAGTGTTAAGGCTGTTATAAGTGTTATACTGAAATTATGTTATTCAAAATCTCTGTCTTCATATGAAATAATGTTTTTTAGTGAATAAATTTGTTTTCGTAACTGTTGGAAGCAGTAATTGTTATTCATGACTGTTAAGTTTTATTTTGTTCTTGGCTGTTAAGTTTAGTTTGTTAGTGTCTTGTATGTTAGTTTAAAAATGATATGGGTATAAGAAGAAATAAATTAATAAACGACCTTTCCAGTGATGTAATGTGGTAAACAAGATATTAGATTTTCTTTTCTTTATTGAATTCTCCATCTACTTCCAATGAAATCATACTCTTTTAACTATCTTGAATGGCTTGCTACCTGGTGTGGTTTCAAAGATCTGGTTGGAGTCTCCATCAGTCCTCGTTAACAAGCAAATTTCAACATAAATGCGGATCTGAATTTTTTTTTTTTTTTAAAGGATTAAGAAATGTTTCCGAAACTGGTATTTTCCCTTAGTATCAATAACATGATTAAATTAACTTTTATTTAAAGTTCACCATAATAAATAAAGCTTCTTTAAACTGTTATTAAACTTTAATTTTTGCATTTTAAAAGTATTATAATTTTAAGTTTTTTTTAAACACTTTTTCATTTTATTTTGTATTTTAGACAGAAGAAAACTAGTTTTAGAAAATTGCCTATAGCTAGTTTGTGGATAAAATTTCTCGAACTAGTTATTATTTCTGTCTTAAATTTCTACATTTTATCTGTGGATTTGTGAAACTAAAGAAAAAAAAAATTTAAGTTGTCTTGTATGTAATATTAATGGAAATAAAAATTTAAGGATAATTTTTATTTTAAGAATTGTATTTTAAATTTAAAAAATGAAGCCTTTTTTTAAAATTCTTTACGTTTTATGTATTTTTAAATAGGGATGTAAGGAATAGTGATTTGGCCGAACACCAAATATTGTGCGGGGAAAAATTGGCCAAATTCCAAATATTTGGTGGCCAAATAGCACAGTTTTTCTTGTCGTGAAATAATTATTAAAAAATAATCAAATTTTAGCTGTATTATTCTTATAGAGTAAAGGGAAGAAAACTTTAATAGAAATGCTTAAGATAGTAAAGATAATTAGATATTAAGATAATTAGAAATATTTAAGATTAAAAAAAATAAAGTATGAAAAACAAATAACTTCAATGCTAAAAATAATTTTACAAATAATATTTTGCCAATTGAATATTCGGCAAAAGGACCAAATACCGAATTGTGGCCAAATATTTGTTACATTTTAGAAAGAAGTAAATAATTTTAGAAAGAAGTAAAATCTAGAAATTTTGTAAAACTTTTGACAATTTAAGTGTTATTTTTAGAAAAATAAATAATATTTTTTTAATTTAATTCTAGAGAGAAGAAAAATCTATCAGTGGTAGAGTACTCATTTGACACCGTGAATAACATTTATGAATATGGCAGTGAGTTCTGGCCTACTATTAGAGAAGGAATAAGATCATGGAATCGAACTGTTCAATACTGGCTGGCATTCTTTGTCTATAAACGCATAAATTTATCCAAACCTGCTAAGTAAGTGTTCAAATTAGTATAAAATTAGTTTATTTTTTATTACAATTGGAAATAATGCATGATCATAAAAAAAAAAGAATGCAGGGATTTTGTTAATTAATTTTTCAACACACTTAATTTTTATGTTTAAAAATTGTAAATGAACATTACAAAGCAATATTGCTTGTTGTAGCATTTATCAATATTTGCCAAAATTTTAATTCTTACTACAAATTGATTATTTACTAGTTATAACAGGAAGTTTAATGTAAAGCTCTTCATTTTTCTCTATCAGTGTGTGAAGACTTAAACTAAATAGGTACTTTTTAATTTCGCTGGCACAGGGTATAAAGTTGCCAAAAATGATACAACATACGCCAAATGGAATATTCCAGGGGTGGCCAAGCTCCTTGATAGTCGAGCCATTTTTCAAAATTTGAAATGTTTCGCGAGCAGCAATTACATACGTATTTTAAAGTTGTGCAAAAAAGGTATTAAAATTTTTTTTTACAGAAATTATATTTATAGAAAATATATAAAAAAAGTACAAATTAGTGTATTGAATTTAAATAAAATTAAACACATTTATTTTACTTTTCTTGATAATTCTTTAAAATTTGGTGAATAATTGATGACAACACTTCTCAGTAATTCCTTGAGATGTTGGTTAGTTAATACTGATCGGTTAATACTGTTTATGTTCGTTCGCGCAGTTTTCGATGAGGCATATCATTCTTGACTTGGGCGGAAATGAAATTTGTTGCAATGTTGCACTTAGTTTTTCATATTTGTTGTCAGTAATTTAAAAAACATTTTGAAACACATACGGAACGATAATAATTTTTTAAAATATAATAGCACAAAAATGAAAATCGAACTTGGGTACATTTATCGGGAGCCACAAATAATCCTTCAAAGAGCCGCAGTTTGGCCACCCCTGGAATATTCCATGGTTACCACCGCAAGCAAATCGTAGCTAATTTTTATCAGTTGTTTGAATACATTAAAAATGGATGAAAAATCAATGAAAATTTGGGATTTGCCCAGGACAGAGAAAGAATCTGTCAGATTCTTTCAAACAAAACGTATTTTGCCTAAAATGTTATAATAATCATGAAAGGAAATTGTTTTTCAGAAACAAAATACAATAGCGCTGCAATCTAGCATTCAACTTGTCAAGGTGGAAAATTCTGAACATTTTAAATTGATCCATAAATACAATTTTTTGATGCACAAGTGAAAAATACTAAGATTAACTGGTAGCACTAAATTTCGGAAAGAGAAACTCAAAGGAATGGCACATCATCGCCCTGAAAGTTGCCTTGCGGAATTTATATGGAGAAGAACTGAATACCCATTTGAAAAAATTTTAAACGATATTAAAATGTTTAGGCCACCAAAGTTAAAAAATTATTAGAACTTACATTCTTAAAAAATGTTTTTTCTATATTTTGTGTTGTCGCTAATAATATATGCTTGGCAAAATTTGGTAAAGTAGCCTACAAAATGGTAAAGTAGCATAAAATATTCCGTAGCTCATGGATGAGCTGGCCTCCATAAAGTTTTGATCTTACCCCACTGAACTTTTTTAGTGTTTTTTTTGTGTGAATACATTTAGAACATTGTGTATAGTGAAATTATTATTGATATGAACTCTCTATCAATTGAGATCATAGTAGCATATTAATCAGAATTCCAGAGATGCTTTGCAAAACATGGAGAGAAATACATTACATTGTTTCAATGTCTTTTGAGCAACTTATGGTGCATGTACCAAAACACATTGAAATCGGTACAAAACTTTATACTTAATATTTTAGTACTGAATTTGTGTTGATGTGTTGCAATCTATATTTAATTTTTAGTAACAATATATTTTTTCCGGTGACCCATAATTGTGTCATAATCATTATAATCTGAATTTATATTCATGTGTATTTATTAATTTGCATAATGTAAATACAATTTTTTTTCGATTATCTGTATAACAAATAAAGTTAGGTGACTAATATTACTTGTAAAAATATAAAAATTTGTGTTTTAAAATTGCTGTATAACCGTAATTTTTTTAGGATATTTGTTACCATGTTGGTGAGTTCATTTTGGCATGGTGTGCATCCTGGTTACTACCTGTGCTTGTGTAGTGCTCCCCTCTTCCTCTTTGTGGAAATGGAGGTTGAAAAAGCAGTGAGGCGTCACGGGTCGCACTCTCAGCAAGCACTGTTCTACTGGATCTGGTGGGTGATAAAGATGCAATCCTTCTCATACATGGGGATGGCATTCTTGCTTCTGGATATAAGAAGCTGTTTCTACTTCTGGAAGTCTATATACTTTTGTGGACACATTTTCATCATCTTAGTTTATTTTATAGCACTAACAATAAATACGAGGATGAAACGAAAGAAAGAATAGTGCCAAATTTTTAAATTTTGTTTTTCTTAACAAATGCAGGGATGCCAACTATCACCAAGGATTTCAAGCAACAAAAATCTTGAAAATGTTATTCTAGAATATTGAAAGCGGTCTTATTTTATTTTATAACTGTCTATGAACAGAATTTGAGTTTAAGACTACCAATGTTCAACTTCGTAGCCATGTCATCCTGAACCCAGTCCAGAAGACAATGGAACTACTGGATTAGTACCCCCAGAGGTGGTTTTATTTCATTATTATTTTAACCCTAGAAAGCCTCAAACTGCCATAATTATTCTCATATTGTCTACTTTTTCAGTAATATTTTGGGTTAGTCCTAGCCCTTTTCAAAGGAGCCATCTAACAAACAAATTTTGCCTGCCAGGGACACTGTGAATTACTTAAGCATGCAATCATTAAGCATGTTAGCGTTTGTTATGCATAAAAAATAACTTTGAATAAATTATATTCTAGTTAGGGCTAAATCGAAACTGGATCATCATGAAATAATAATGAGTGATTTCCTTGACAAGTCTTTGATCATCATCAATTTGGTATAAAAAGTGTATGCTTTTTTTTTTTTTTTTTTTTTTTGCAATCATAACTGGGAGGAAGTTTTGATTCTTCCTGCATTGCCCATGAGTTTGGTGGAATAGTTATTAAAGCCTTCGCTTACCAATCTATGTTGATCCTGGCAGCCAACAAAACTGCTGGCACGTGAATGCAGCAAAATCACGTGAGAAATCTGTCATGGCTGAATGTTCTCTTTTTGGTTAGAGAGAGAAGTACCAGCTCAAACTCTGCCCAGGGTCGACTCTGCCATGGATATTAAAGGAAATAAACCATGGTTGTGTAATGTGAGTGTTAGTGAAGAGAAGATTGACTTCCTGATTTATGAAGAATTACCACCCTCTCTTTGTTTGGATGGGAAATGAAGTAGGAGAAAAAGGAGGAAATAACAGCATTATTTTCAGTTTAGAAATAGTTTCTGTTTTGATTCATTTCTGCTGTCCTTTTTTTTTCCGGCCATAATTTTTTTAAAAAATTCTTTGTTTATTCCCTTATGGTGAAACTTTTTTATCTCGGTTTTATTATTTTTATTTTGAAGTTAGAAATGAGTTTTTGACAGTATTATTTTAATGTTAAAGGAAATTAAAATGTGATAGTATTAAATTTGATATTATGTTAATTTCATAATTGTTATGTTTGTTTGATAATTTTTAGAGTGTTTTTTAGACATTAAATTGTTACATGTGAATAAATCAGTGAAAGAGTGTATGGATCTAGAGAAATTTTTTGGCAGAATCTGAAAAAGTATCTTTATTTAACTTTAAATAGATCTTTATGAAAGAAATTCATATTGATGAAAGATGGCATCCCTGCTTTGCACTGCTTGTTGCTTTTTATGAGCTTTTTTTTTTAGTTGTGTATTGTTTTCTGTATTTATTTATTTGATTGTTATTAACTCATTTTATCAAGTTTTACTAAGAACGTTTATTTTGCGTGTAAAAATATGTAAGCAAATTTATTTAAATTATACAAAAAAATCGTAATTAAGAAATTAATTTTTTTAACTGTGTTCTTATAAATTATTTTTAATTATTGTTGAATTGATTTATTTTTAACCTAAATGTTGCGTTTTATGTAAAAAAAAATTATGACTAGCACTGTAAACTACTTAATCTTGGTTACAGAGAATATAAAAGTGCTGATCTTGAAATTATTATAAATTCGTTGAATTTGATGTATAATACCTAATTTATTTGCAATGCGCTAAGCGTATCATTTTACAACTGAATCATAAGTTTATTGAATTCAAAATCTACAGTTATAAGTGTACAAATCTGTTAAAAATAATTTAACTGCTAATTGTGGATAATGCATTTATAAGCATCATTTATTATTTCTGAAGCATTTCTTAATGAAAAAATGTCATTTTTTCTACCTACATTTCTTAAAGAGAACTGTGCTTTTCTTAAATAAAAATTCTAATAACATTATTCACTTTGTTGCATAAAGCAACAAAATAAAGGTATATTCCACGCTCCACTTACTTCATCAGGCTTTATTACACCAGATCATACTGTTTTATTTATGTTATAGTTAATAGTAGATTCTATTTCATGAAGTAATCATTCAAAGTTTGTTGCATAAATGCTCAAAAATATTTGAACAGTTTAGAAGAACATTTTAAATAGAATTTTGAAAACTGTGAATATTAGGGGTCTGATTGGAAGACGCTTTATTTCGCAAAGGTTAAGCAAGTAAGATAAAGTAATCGACTTCCAAAATATATGTCCATCCAAAGCAATAGAAAAATGTTTTAAAAATTATTTCTTTATGCTTCCATATAATTTTTCTCCCCTATTTCATTAAAATGTTTTCAGATTCTATTTTTAGTTTGACTTCCAATGAGTAAGTTTTTATTTTCATGTTTTGCAAAATGAAAAAGTGAATAAATCAAAGAATGTGTTGGATAAGCAATTAAGAAAGTTATTTTGTTGCAACAAATCTATTAACTTGCAATATTTTTGTTTAAATGCTGCTTCATGGATTGAAATTTATCAAAGGCTTTTTAAATTTTGACAGAAGAGTTGATATATCATATTAATAAATCTGAAATTGTAGCATTTGAAAGATGTTCAACTTACCTTGGAATAATAGTGGCTATGTTGCAATTAAATTACTCTATAAAACTAACATTGCTGATATAAATATAAAAGACTTATAGAGCAAAAATGACCAAGGAGCCCACAATTTAATTCACACAACATAAAACCTTAACGATTCGCTTATAAACCACATTATTATTTGTGAACAATTAATCTCAATCTTTTTTCCCTATGTGGATTTTGAGTTGATCTTGATTAGTTTTCATATACTTTATCAATGCAGCACTTTTTTTCTGGATTCTCAGAAATGTAACAAAAGTTTGAAATACTATGAAAAAGAAAGAAAAATAATAATAGTCAAATATAAAAAATAATAATAGCCTGCCATAGTGGATCTTCAAAGTACCGAAATTTTGGTTCACTATATCCGTTCTGCAAACAATTTTAACTAATGGTTCCAAACTCCTCCCTTTTATTACACATTATTCAAATAAGTGACCAATAAAAGGAAATACAAAAATGACTGAAGAATAATGCATAGTAACAAAATTTTTTAAAAATTTACTTAGATTTTTTATTACACTTCTAATTGCGTACAAAAATAATTTGTAATCTTTTGCTAATGAGAAGCTGATTCAAGGAAATATTTGTCCTTACTTCTGTCGAAGGATCGAAATGTTCCCATCACTTTCTGCTATGTATTTTGTGTACACAAGAACTTGTTTAGCACTTTAATTACTGCTTTGGTATCCATCATGGTGGGGAAGTTGCTTTCCGCTTTTTCAATTTCTTAATCTGTATCAGATGAGCATTCTTCAACTTCACCATTTTAACCTTATTTATCGCATGGTTCGAAAAGCTCCTTGTCAAACTCGAAAAATGTTCCTATGCCATGTTTTTCAATCCATTTCGCTATAGGCAAATCATCTTCTTCAGTTACACTTTTTGACAAACCAGCATGGCAAAAACAATTACGAATGTTTGTTTCTGTAACAAGTCACCAAGATTTTTTGAGCAATTAGTATGGCGTCAAGAAAAGAAACATTACAATCAACATCTTTTTCAGAGCCTTCCAAAACCCTTAAAATCGGCTGTTTTCGGTAATGACATTTTGATCTTCGATTCACACCTCGATCCTTGGGCTGTACTATAGATGTTGTGTTTAGTGACAATAAAAACAATCTTTATCCATTCCAGGTTTTCAACATTTGTGCTGTGCAGTTATCTATCAACAGCTAAATTTTTCTTTTTTGGGCTGATAGTTCTATATCCCATATTCGAATCTCTTCTTCAAATAGATCAGATGGCATCCATACTTTACAATTGGCTTTATATGAAACTGGAGTGTTTTTTAAACATTTTTGAAGCATCTTGGCTTTTGAGGTTTATCCATTACCAAAAGTTTGCGTATCTTGGATCCCTTCATATTAGCACATACTGGGGCGGTGAGTCGCACTTTTGAAAGTTTACCATCAGAGCACTTTTCTTTTTTAAATTTTAATGTTTGGTTAGGTGCCATTTTATAAAATAATGCGTTGAATATGTATTTCTCTTCATAGTGACGAAAGATATCATTCCAAACATTTATTTTCCAATTCTCAAAATCAGATATGTTAACACCTCTCGACTCTCCGATAATTTTTTCTGAATTTATTTTATTCGGCTTTTTTAACCTGCCTAACTAGAAATTCAAGCACATAAAAGTAGTCTCACCGAATCACTTAGAAAATTCATCAGCTTTGACTTGAAGCATTTGTCCAAATTCCTGGAAGATTGTGGCTCCTTTGAATGCTGAACCACTTCAGTAATGCTTCTTCAACATCCTTGTGATCTGCTTTTCTCAACTTTTTCCTGCCATCTAAATTTTTTTCATGAGCAGAAATTGTTAATTGCCTATTTTTTCATATGTTACAAGCTGTAGATTTGAATAATTTATAATCCCTGCAAATATTGGCTTGTTGACATCCATTTTCAATTTTTCTGATTATGTCCATTTTATCTTCAAAGGAGAATATTTTACGTTAATTGTTCGCCGAAGTTAAATTTGTGAGACTTATTTGCAGGCTTCCTTAACTGAACTGAGAATAAAATCGAGTTGAAAGGAGGGCCTTATCAACACAGATTTGTGTCCATCCCTTTGACCAATAATAAATAAATATGCATTTCAAGGCACTCCTTCTGACGGGAAATGGATATTGACTCCACTGACCCCTTACAGGTGCAACATCTGCTGGGGTTGGCATTTGTTTAGGGATGGGAAAGTTAGATAAAAGAAGCAAACTAGAAAAAATGCTTATTGATACATTCCACTCTATTGATGGTTTTAAAAATTGATATATGTATTTATTTTAAAGTAGAAATTTTAAAATTATTTTTAAAATAATATAGAAAAAAAATCAGTTGAATGCAGAAAAAAGTTCATAATGTCCAACTTCCTCACTTTTTTTGGTTTACTATATCAACAAAAGATAACATTATACGTGTATAGCAAGGCACGGGACTGAACATTTCGTTCACTATAGCAGGGTTTGACTGTAATAATAATAAAAAATAAATAAGAAAACTGTGGATGGGAAAACAAAACTCATGCCTGAAAGGTGTTAGGTTGTTCTGAATAAATTTTTACTGAGTATGGAATCGTGGCTCTTTTCAGGCAAGTGGTTTAAAGAAAATAATCCTAATGTTGCTGAATAATGTGATAATCATTTGGAATAAAACTATGAGGGAAAGAACATCTACTAATAATATAGCCGATAAATTTATTGCCTCTTTTAATCCCATATAATTTCTACTTAATCTTTTTTATCCCATTGGTATTCATCAGTTCTGTTGATATTTTTTACCCTACTGTATTTGTTTTGACAGAGAAGAATTAATAAAAATGTGTGATTCTCGAGTCAAATTGTTACTGTAAACATTTCTTAATACACTAAAGTGACACTGAATTAAGGAAAGACTATGTTATGGAAATTGCTTAGTACTGCCTCTCATTTGTGTACACTTGAGGGCACTGTTAGAACTGTAGTACTGTGATAATTGTTAATCAGACCCTTCAACTGCTAGTATGGGCTAAAGTTCGGATTAAGACGCCTTCTATTGTTAACAAATAGTAGGTGCACAGTGCATTTAATTTCTGACATTGTCAGTAAACTTGGAAATAAAAGTTAACAGTTTAAACACTTAATCCATAATGACGCAGGTATGCATGGTATGCTTAAAACCTCATATCTTTTTATGTAGCAATCTTTGCATAGTGTTTCTTATAATGTTACCAAAATTATGTTATTGTTTATGATCGCAATAGTTCTTAACAATTTATTTCTTAATCTGTGACAATTTTCATTTGTGCACTATCTGAGCACAATTTCATTTCGGTGGTTGTTAGAAATTACGATTATTTTTATAGAAAGATATTGTATTTTGAAATGATAATTTATATAAGGTTTTTTTTGTTTGAAATAATATATTATTGTATGCAGTAGATTTGTAGAACTCAAGTGGTTATTTATAATGATGTAGAAATACATCAATATGTTTTTTTTTAAAAAAAGTATGTTTTTTTTTTTATTAACTACACCCATTTCCCAGTTGATTTCAACTTTTAATTATCAAAAACAAGAGTTAAGAGTGCACTAAGAATACACGGTGATGGGAAAAGAAACTATCAATTGTTGTATCTTAAATTTGGAAAGAGACTAAAAAATAATTAAGGAATCTAGAAGTTAATTTTTACCTTCATTTATAAGTTACAACAAGTTAAGAAGAATCATAATGCTAAATTAAATTAACTATCAAAATTATTAAATTTAATATAATAAATTATAATTAACTGAAAAGTAAAAAAATAGATTAAAATAAAGGATTCACATCCAATACTTGTATCCTAGATTAACATACATTTTATTTCAAAGAAATTAAACATAATTCGAGTTAAATTACATTAACAAAAATTATTCAACTGCCAATGCAAGTTTACATTTCAGTTATGCCATCTATCACATTTAACAAATCTTAAGTTATTTAATATTATAATGAAAATTATGGGCACTTATGAAAAAAGAAAGAGAAAATAAAACTTATCCTAATCGAAGCATTTTTTGTTAGGGCGCGTGGCCGAACACCCTTGCCGAAAGTTCAGTACCAGCTACCACTAGGACGATCAAGCAGGGAATGCTTGAAAAAACGAATTGCCTCTCTTTTCGCGCTCATTTGTCCTTCTGCGCCAAAAGGCGGCGCTGCAGTCGTTTCACCTTATCACACCTGTGAGACAATCCACTTTCAAGCAGGAGTGAAGGGAAGCATTTAGATGGATTTATTGAGTATAGTAAAAAGGAAAATCAAATAAAATTAGAAACGCGGTGCCCAAAAAATAAAAAATAAATTATGCCCATAACTAGAAATAATTAAAACATACAAACAACACAATCGACTAAACTGCAAAAGACTGCCTTGAAGGCAATTTAGTTGTATGAGATGCAGTCAGTGAAGTCAAACATAAGCTCAAATTACCAACCACTGATTATCAGCAATCACAGTATTAATTAAATATGTAGTGGGATATTACCTTTGCAACCCTTGCATGTACATAAATGAGGTGCAGCATCACATAATTTGCATAATTATTATCTAATCTTAATATAGTGGCATTTCAATGTAAATTATTTATAAAAACTTTTTTTTAAATTTAGTAATTTGAGAGACAAGAGATAAGTTATTGAACTATACATGCAGTCTGATAAATGCAAGCTTCAATGACAAACCTGAATTAAAAGTATTATTTAATCATTAATTTATTTCAATTAGTGACTTAGCATTTATTTTTACATTATGAAATACAATTTATATTGTGTTATAAAAATAATACAATTTATGTTAAGGTCTTGTAAGGTAGTTTCATATGCACTTTTATTTGCTTCAACATTTGATATATAAATGTTAAGTTGTGATTTTTTTTCTCAATTGAATTCTTTTCTGTTGTATTTTATTTTTACCAAGTACTCTAGACCATATTTTATTTGTTTATTTTAAATATTGTAATATTGTGTTTTTATTTTAAACATTGTATCTTTAAATAGTGTAGTTTAATGTTTCTTTGTATAATAACAAATCATTTGAAAAGATTTTTAATTTAGACAATTTCTTCATCGCTGAAAAATATTTAAAAAAAACCTGTTTCACCCAATAATGACTAGAGTCTCTAGTGATGGTTTGAATAGCTCATTATATGGTCACAAAAAATATTTGTTTCAACATAAATCTTTTTTATTTGATTTGAACTTAGTGAAGTGGGACTCAAATTTAATGATTACAATCTCAAGAAGAAAAGAGTTATTTAATTGTTATTATTATTTTTTTGTTTATTTATTTATTTATTTTTTTTTTTTGTTCAGCAATTATTTTTTTTCTTCCAAAATTTATTTATTTTGCATTGTTCCTCTAAATTTTTTAATCTTTTCTTGCATTTTTGGGCAGAGTTTTAAATGTCATTTTTAAATGCTCTGTTTTCCCATTGTTACATCGCTTAGAAAAAAATGCCTGATCCAGTTTTTGAATTATTTGAATCCCATCATGAATTCTATTGCATTTCACCACTTTAATTTCATAATCTGTGGCAGGCTATATTCTGCTGACCAATCAAAGATGTTGACATTGTTTTGTTAGATGTATTTTCAATTGTGGTTTTAAATTTATTTATGTTTGCTCAAAAGAGAAACTACTGATGATTGTTTTAAAATTGAATCATAGTGTTAAGACCCGGGATATATTCATGATCTTGATTCAAAATTGTGTCACAATGTGCCTTTTATACTAGCATGATTTCCAAATCATCAGAAAGGATGACTCTTACAATATTGCCAATATTTATTTGTCTTTAGCTCACTGTTCAACCTTAATCAAACTTTCTTAACTAACCACTACCTGGTAGTTTGAAGTCAATAATTTTTTAATAGTTTATAGAAAAATAAAATAATATACACTAATATTTTTAGATAACTTATAAATAGAAAAAAACTTAACTATCATTAGTAGCCTAACTTTATACTCAATAGAAAGGAAGTTGTAACAGTTGTTTTTGAATAACATGTTACAGCTATTACAATTTGAAATTGTGTATGTTGTAAGTATGTGTAACAAAATAACTGACTTTTTGCCTTGTAACATCTCATTATAAAAGTATCAGTTAACGCATATACTTTATCCTCTGAAACTAACTGGAGAAACCGATCCACAATTTTTGTTTTATATTGAATAAAACATATTCAATTCCACGTGATCATCTAACGGTGCTTTCATTAGTTAACCAGTACTTGTTTTGCTTAATAATAGCTGAGAGTCTGTCTTTTTTTTGTGACATAAACTATTGATAAAATGAAATTTGCTTTCTTATTTTGTTTAATTTTCTTATAACTGTTCAAACAACAGTAAATAAACAGTTTAAACATAGCAAAGCAATATGCTGAGAAAAATAAGATTTTGCAGTACAATCGATTATATCACACTTTTGAAGCATTTTGTAATAGATCTTTAAAAGTAACATGTTATTTTTGTGAATATAAAATAACTGTTACAAAAGATAGTAGCCATCTCTAATACCCAGGCTAGTTTAAACTTTTTGACTTATAATAGTATAACTACCGAACCATGATTGTAACATGTTTTGTACAATTGCTGTATTATCTAGCATTTTTTTGTTTTTTTTTATCCTTCATTGCATCAAATTTGAATCGGTTAAGAACCCTAATTGAAATTAGATTTTATTTTGGTTTTGAGTTGAAATTGAAATAACAAATAATTCATTTATTAAAATTGAAGAAATAGTAATAAACTGAATTCTCTCTAGCAGTTTTAAGGCATGAATATACCTCTTATGTTTTAATCTAAAATTTTTTAGTTACACAATAAGCTGTTTATAGCATTCAAAATTAATATAACCAATATTTATTTATTACAATTTCTAAATTAATTTCTCATTATTCATACATAAATGAGAATTTTTAAAAAATTGCTAACCTATTTCTTTTTTTATAGCTGAGTTTGGAAAAAGATCTTGGATAACTTTTAAAGGGAATTTAGCTAATTAGATATTTTTTATAAAATACTTATCTGGATTAAATGAATAATCTCAAGAAACCGAAGCGAAAAATATACTTGGTATTTAAAACCTTCATTCCCTATAAAAATATAAAGATGGTAATAAAAGCTCTCAGAAATAGGCACCCGATCTCAAGATCCGGAAAGGGTGTGAATGAACATCTTAAGAATGAAATTTTTAAATCAGGTAAAATTTTTAAATTTACCCTTTATGCGTATTTATTTATTTCGAGAATGGTTTTATGTGATATGAAAAAAAATCAATGTTTTTATTATTCTAATTGTTTGTTAAGGCTTATTTCTAATTGTTTATATGTGTAAAAATACTGATTCTCTGATTGAAATTTGAAATGTATAAACTATTCTTATTTTAAAATTAACTCATTTATATTTTATTATGTGTTTTATTTTTTATGTGTTTATACATTTCAATTTAAATGCTATGGAATTTTATTCACGAGCTTTAAATTACTGCTGTAAAATTAAGGTATGGTTTGCTTAAAACAACAGATTAAATTTATTTATCAAATTATTAAAAAATATGTTTGCTAAATAAAAGCAGAACTCAAAATTTTAAAATTATAGTCTTTTTTAAATGTAAAGACTTTCATTCAAATATGTTTTAAATTTATAACATGAAAAATTAAATGTTCTTGTATGTTAATTATTCAAAGTATTTTTCTGTGTTCCAATATCTAGTTTTTATTACAAATTTAATTTTTGGAAAATTCACATGGAAAATGTAAGAAAGTATAATTATTGGACCTGTGTTGTAAATTTGGTTTAATTATAATTTAATTAATTGTAAAATTTTCATGTTTTTTTAATTCCTAATGAATGTTACAACTTCCAAGTTTTTTTGCAAACAATGAGAAAGAAAGTACAATCATTGTAATTATGTTGTAAATTTGACAAAATTAGAATCGTTTACTTTTAATTATGATATTTGTTTTAAAAAAACTTTAAAGTTTAATTAATGCAAGCATAAAACTGTTTCTAGTCATTATAAGTCTGGCATTACTTAATGAAAAATATCTTAATCTAGTTAATATAAACATCTGTAATGTAGTTTTATTTTAAATTTGCCTATTTTCTTTGACTGTGATTTTATGTGTGACGTTCTTTCTGTGATTCTGCATCAATAAAATGTAGATACAATGCCCACTGCACCTATACTTGATTATAGGTTTGCTTAAAAAATTATGTTCTAGCTTATTTTCATAAGTTTTATATTTCTTATGAAACTTATTAATTTTAGTATTGTATAATAATTGTAGCATTTAATATTAACATCATCATTGTTATTCACATAATTTTAGATTCATCCACAACATATGAAATAAAGTTTTTTTTTTAAAGAAAAAATGCAGATATTTAGTGTTGATCACTTCGTTGAACTATTTATTTAAAACCATAGGTTGTGGATTTGATCGTGGTAGTCGACGTAATAACCTGCCTGTATACGCAGCAAGATGCCCGTGAAATCTGTCCTGGCTGAAAATCCTCATGTTGGTTATAGTGCGGAAGCTTAGAAAGAGGATTACTAGCTCAGGTGCTGTTCATGTCATTTGGCCGGGATCAAAATTACGTGGCATTATTACTATGACCATTAAAAGTTAGAACCCTAAAAATGGAAGGCGCTTAGCCGTGGTTGGGAGATGATGATGATATTCAACTATTTAAATTTAGCTGATTTCGTGTTACTCGCTTTCTTAGAAAATGAACGAAAATTATTTATTAAATTGTTTCCTATTGAAATTATCTACTATTGAAATAGTTCTACTACCAGATTTTTCTCTTTTCCATCTCGCTTTCAGGCCTGCTTATAATAAATATATATACAGGGTCATTCATAATTCCCTCTGTTTACTACAACCTTATTTTTACTATAACTGGCTTCAGTGGTACATACTACTGCCCTCTACCGGCAACTGCTTAAATTGAAACTTGAATACTTTCGGAACAATTTCATATGTTCTTTTTTGCCATATTCATCTTCGTTTTTTTACTATAACGCTTCGAAACCCCGGAGGGAATTATGAATAACCCTGTATTATAATTTACCAAAAAAAATGGATTTAAACAATTAAATTATCCTTAAAAATTAGTATTTTAAATATAAATAAGTTGTTAGCAGATTTTTCACATTAACTCGTTAAAAATATGCTTAACTATAAATATTGTTATTAAAAAATTTTGTAACACATTATTTTTATTCATGTTAAAAAAATTTCCAACACTAAACATTTGTGCTGGAAATGGAAACCAGAAAAATTTCAAATAAATTGTTTATTTATGCAACTAATTAGGCAATATTTTCAAAAATCAAATTAATTAAAAAGACTACAAGCTGTGTATCATTTTAACACATTTAGCTTTCAGAAGGTACTCGAAGAAATTTGCTTAAATCAGAATGATGCAATCATACTAAGTTCAGAATAGATTAAACTTACTATTCCAAATTTAAACTAAATCAAGTTATTTTCACTATACATTTTTAAAACAGGCTTTGTACATACTTAATCAGGATTCTATTTGCTACAAAAATTCAGTTGGCAAAGCTAGTTTGTTGAAGCAAAAGTGGTTAATTTTAGCATATTTTTGCTTAAAATAGTATAAATCTTGCTCAAAATAATTGCATTAATCTTACACAAACTTTCAAAAAAATTTTGATTTTTTTTTTTACAAGGCTCTATTATTTATTTTATTCTATCAAAATAACATCAAAAATTAAGAATAGCCAAATATCTATTTTAAATTTTTGATGTTAAAATTTTGGTAGTAGATAATTAAACACAATATGCTGCTAAAATTTTACTATCGAGATGCACACTGCAGAAATCTTTTGTTTTTATGTACCATGTGCATATTAGCTCCATCCATTGATATGATGGTTTTAATGTTCACCTGCCATGTCTTTGGTTTATTACCAGAAATAAAGACTAAATGTCAGATTAGATTTCACTTTTCTTATTGTGTGATTTGATTCACACTTACCTAATGTCTCCTGTAGTCAATTATGATCAAAAAATTGCACTCACGGTTGGGGATAAAAGAAGACTGGGTGATTACTACCACCATACGTAATTACGGTAGTATAGTGTGTGACTAGTCACAAGACTAACTGTCAGATCAGATTCCACTTTTCTAATTGTGTGATGTAACTCAGACTTTACTCATGTCCCTGATAGTCACTCACGATCAAAAAAGTGTACTCACGGTTGGAGATAATGGATACTGGGTAATTACTATTACCATACGTAATTACGGTAATACAATGTGTGTGTGCATGCACAAGTATTGTCTTTCTATCATCATTAGCAGATTAAAACCCTAATTTTTTTTTAATGGGAGTCTTTTTTGCAAAAAAAGGCTCCCATTAAAAAAGTAATTTTTTAAAAATCTTTTATCTAAATGAATATTTTTTATCCTTTAGCTGCTACTTGATTTTTGGAAAGAATAAAAAATATTTGCTTGATGTGAAAAGTTTTTTTTTTTCAATTCAGAAAAATTCTTATAGAATTCTTACAATTCCCATGTCGTATATGTCAAAATGGGTGAAGAATGCTTCCCAACGGTTATTAATGAATGATAATTATAGCTCTAGCTGGAGGAGTACTGTAAACGCAAAAAGTAAAAAGTAAGTTTATTCAAATTACTGTATTATAACAAGAAAAAAAAAAAACAGTTGAGTTTCTTGTTCATATTTTAAAGAATTTAAGTATTTATATGTAAAAGTAAACAAGCACATTCTTGTATACAAAATAATTTATTCTATTTCAAATAAAGTTTTACATCAGAACAACTAATCGGTTTCAAGCATACAGCTCATCAGAACAATTAATCACATATATACATATCACTTATGGAATAATTACAGAAAAATTCCATACAAGAATCAATTCTTAAAATTAATTCACCCAAAATTTAATAGTGTTTATGGCTGATCGCATCATTTCAATAAATAAGCATGTTTTAGTGATTTGAGAAGTCACTATCTCCATAGAGTAGAACAGAAGCTATTTTCAATATAAGTTGTTAGTAAACTCTCTTATAAAAGATAGTAAAGTAAAATAAAGTTACAAAACCGATAGATTTTAATAAAAAAATATTTTGAGAAATCTATAACCTTGATATTTATTTGCTTTTATTTATCTATGCTCTCACAGTTGTTAATAACTTTCATCAAGTGCTATCCTGATAATGGAAATATATATGAAATCATTGATGAAGATTGCTAGCCACTTTTAGATAAGTATACGCACAACACACGGATTTTAGACTCGAGATATTCTTTTAGAAAAAAAAAATTTATTTGATTTAAATAAAAAAAATAATTGCTCAAATACCACATTCGAAATGCACAATCCATAATAAAATTGTATTAAAAATTAAAACAGTACAATAACAACTAAAAAAAAAAAGACCAAATGACTATATGATGGAATAAAGTGCGAGTGTCAAAATGTGAATACTTAAATTAGTGATTCATAATTTACGTATCTTAATGTGTTAAAAATACTGGGATTTTGAAAAACCACGTAATCCTTTGTAATAATTCTCGAAAAAGTGATCAGCTATACTATTTGAATTTACGATGGGATCGTCGCGAATCGACTCCAACAAAAACTGATTATTACTTAAATGTGCAATTTAAATTTTGCTTGTTGTAATAAAAACATATTAAAAATTATATGAATTTTAAAAATCATGAGTAAATTCGTAATTATAATTTTCAAAACAGAGATTGAGAACAACAACGGTGAAATCGTTTATGGTAAAATTCCCAAAATTAAAAATTATGGTAATTTTAAAAATCATGAAGAAATTCGGGATTATAATTCTCGAAAAAAACGATTTAAATCAATAAGTAAATTTACGGTAAAATCGTCGCGAATCATTTATCCAAAAAGTGATCACTCAAAGGCACGATTCGCACGCCATATCAAAAATGTCAGGATTTTAAACATGTCAACATTCGTAGAAAAATTACCAGAAGAACGATCAAATGGGACGCTGCTTTATGCTGGAAGCTGAGAAGATTGGGCGTGTTTTATTCTTAGGCCTGTAACAGGGTCACCACTTTCGTCGACTAAGGTTTATTTTGGTAGCCAGTTTCTATGTAATGGTCCCCTGTTCGTGACTGGCGGCAGCTAATGTATGAGATCTATCTCAATGCTAAATGAAATCAGTCCACTTGATCTGTTACTACGATTTGAATATTCATGGGAAACACTAAAATGACTAGATAAAATTTATCTTCAAATCTATATAGTAAGTAGTTTATTAAGCACTAAAAAATACACTTTTTTAAAGCAATGTATACACAATTACATGCTCTAACAGTGAATAATTTGGGACAGGGACATATTTAAAAAATAAAATTTGTACTTTAAAAGATGTATATTTTTATTTTTGTGATCTAAGGTTAAAGCTTTATTTGCTCATATATCTTTATAAAAATTTAATAAATTATACATTAAAAATAGAGATACAATTGAGTAAAATATATGATATTTGGCATCCTGTTGCAGACTACATCTAGGACATAGGCTTTATAGGTCCATGTAATTATAAAGTCCTGCATATTTAAGTAGTAAATTTATAAATTAAGCAAGATCTACAAGATGATTATAAAGAGGCATACATTGGGGATTGTCCTTAAACCGTCCTGTATCTTCTAGTACAGCATATGGTGAACAAATCCAAGGATCATTAGTCTTGACTGACCAATCCCATAGTGCTTGCATCAATTTTTTAACCACATCGCTGTATACAGGATATGGTATTAAATTCCGCAGTTCATGGGGGTCTTCTTTCAAGTTGTACAACTCCCATTGATCTCTATAGTAATAATTAGAGAGATTTTTATACCAGTTGGTTGGACGTCCATCTAACGTTTTATTGAGGAGATCTTGAAACGTTGGAGAAATAAAAAAATCTTGATCTATAGGGAAAGGCATTTTGAAGTTTAAGTTGTGTATGAGTTTGTATTCTTTTGTTCTTATGACGCGCATGGGATAATACATAGTTGCTTCATGTAAATTGTGACTACCATATACAGTTTCTTCATTTTGTGTTAAGTTTAGAAGAGATTTCCCAGTCAACATGACACTTGCCTTATTTAGTTTGTAATCTGGATAGCTGATGTTGAACCAGTCTAATATTGTTGGTGCTATGTCTAGTAGGCTTACCATTGAATTGGATTCCTGAAAATTAAAAAAGTACTTTTATTATTTATTTTTTTATCCTAATAGGACAGGAACTAGATTTAAAATTATTTAAATTATTGATATTAAAACTCAAAAGAAAAAAATTGAATTTATGAGAAATATAAATAACCATTAAATATATACATATATATTTTACAATTTCTATGGTGTGAGAAAAATTATTTGCCTAATTTTTGTATAATAAAGTAACAGAGATAAGAAAGTGTATAAGGATTAAGAAGAAAAAAGGGATTTGTTAGTTACAACTTTATAATTTCTGCAAAATTTGCATGCCTAATTATCATAAAATACTCAGAGCCTGACTAAGGCAGGGGCATACGGGGCAGTTGCCTCGGGGCCCCCACATCAGAGAAGGCCCCTAAATCGAATAGAAAGTTCATTTTGCATTTCCTTCTTTAATGAACTTTATTTAAACAAAATATCAGTACTATCTAAAATCCGTTTTATGTTAGCTTCTTCATTAATCTATTGTATGAAAACAAGAAATCTATATTTCGTAAATCCATGACTTTCTAGGGCGGAATTCAGCTAAATTTTCGCAATTACGATGCACAAATTTGGCCAAAGAAAAGCCTGTATTTTTAAATATCGCAAAATGCGATGTGTTTACAAAATACGGGCTTCTGATTGGCTTAATTGAGCTATCATAATTGCGAAAATTTAGCTGAATTCCGCCCTTATGTCAACAAGGATATGCATTTTTTGCTGCTAGATGACAAAGTTAAAAATCAGTTATTCCCTTGATGGTCGTCTTATACTTCTTTAATTCAGTTAATTTAAAAAATATAATAACTTAGTTAAATAACATTGCTTTACACTTTCTAATTATAAATTTAAATAACATTTATGTCAAATTTTGGCTCTTCAGATGTGCATTAATCACAGTGCCGGATTAAGCTCACACGGGGCCCTAGGCCATTCAAATTTTTGGAGCCCTTAGATAAAAAAAAATTTCTCATATATTTCTTATTTATTCAAATATAAAAGTATTTATATATCTTTTCATTTAAGATAGCATATTTAAAATAAAAATATATAATAATAAATTAAATTTAATAAAATAAATTAAGTAATAAATAAATATGATTGAAATTATGTAAAAAAAATTATTGTATTTTATTAATATATATTTAAAATTGATTTTTTTTTTTTTAAAAAAGTCATTGTTTTTCTTAATTTATTTTCAAAAAATCCATTTTAAGGGGGCCTCTAATCATTGAGGGCCCCAGGCCATGGCCTAATGGGTAATAGGCACTGATTAATCATAGCAATTTATAATCATCAAAAAGAATGAGTTTTATAAACCTACAGATTATATAATTCCATTTTTTCACTTTTGTTTTCAAAATATCTTAAAAAATTCAAACTTTCATTATAATTATTTCGTCAATGTATAAGAACAACTTTGCTAAACTTTTAAGTTCTGATACCCAAAGTGTTTAGTTTGATCCAATAAAATTGAACAACTATGAAACCTGGTTTTAAAAAAATAGTAAAAGAAATTGTGTGAATCATTTGTCATATATTTTTCTTTTATATGAAATATAAGAAAAAAGGATTATAAGAGAGTCCACTGTAAATTATGTAAATGGATTCAAAAGAAATATTTTTAAAAATAAAATCTTTTGGGGGATTTGGACTTCCAAATGTCTTAAAAAAAAAAAAAAAAAAAAAAAAATTTGGAAAACCAATTTAAAAAATGGTTTGCTTATGCTGCTTTAGAAACCATTTAATCTTGCACTAAATTTGAAAATAAGTTACAAAGTTTGTCAACAAATTGTGCTACTAAGAAGAGTTTTAAAAAGAAATATTTTTAAAAAAACCACCATATTTACTTTATTATGTAATTCTGGTTTCTTAGGAATATGTAACAAGAATGGTTCAGCCATTCCAGGATCATATAGATTAGTGCGGCCACTAGGAAACGGTATTCCATTGTCAGAAGTAAAAATAACTAAAGTCTCATTTTCATAATTAAACTTCTTTATCTCTTCCATTATCAATCCAATACCTAAACATAAATGAAATAGATAAATACATAAAAGTATTAAGCAGTAACTATTATTATGTATCATTTAATATAATCTGTATAAATCATCATGTTATAGTTGTCCAATACCTAAACATAAATGAAATAGATAAATACATGCAGTGTTCTTCCTGAGCATTTTTAGATGGACAGTCCACCCTGTAATGATATAACTATAAATGCGCCCTCCTTGTAAAAACAAGCTGCTATCCTTTAAAAGCATCCCCTTTTTTATTCATATTTCATTTTTAAGAAAAACTAATTGACTGTTAGAAAAATAAATGAAACTAAACTAAACTCAGTGGCACGACAGCCCATGATAGGCCAAGAGCTACTATGTCCATCACAGTTTTCTTGACCTTCAGGTATTCCAGTTTGGTGGTTAACCAAGTGCTAAAATAATAATTACTCACAAAAATTAACTGTGTTTATAGGTTTAGTTCTGATTTTGTAAAGATTATTCTCAACTGGTTGAATTTTAAGTTCCTCTTTTTTCTCTTCAAATTTTTTAAGTGGTTTTAAAATTATTTTTTTAATAAATACCTTTTTTTTTTTTAAAAAAAAGGACACCTTTAAATGTTTACTTTCTAATAATTTTCAGTATAAATTATAGATAAAATCTTTTAAACTATTTTTCAAAAAATTTTTTTTTTCGTTTCCTTTTTTTTTTTTTTTTTGAAAAAAAAAATTTATGCACAGAGATTATCTCTTAGCGTGCCTTTAATTATGATTTATAAACTACAAATCTTTCTCTTATTTAAATTATGAGTGAAAATTGCTTTTTGAAATATACACTTAAAATAGTATAAGGCGATTACTCAAAAATTGTTGAGGAAAAAATTCTGTTATTACATGATATTACACTTTTTGATAAATTTTTTACACTGTTAAGTGAGTGCCCTTTTCTGTGAAGAAGCACAGTTTCCTTTTTAATTCCTAGGGAGAAAAGTATATGAAATTATTAAGCATTAGTAATGATGATTTAATATAATCTGTATAAATCATCATATTAATGTTTTAAAAAAATGACAGAAAAAACTTTACTTATATTTTTATTACAATTACTTATATATAGTTATCAATCTTTAAAAACAATTCTGCAAAACTAAAACTTTATGAAACTTTAACTGGTTTGAAGGAAAAAAAATTCCTAGTTAAAGTAACAGTAATTTAAAATAACAAATGTTTAAAATTGTAACTAAATAGTGATAGAAAATGAGGTCCTACTTTTAAATTAATCATAATGCAAGGGATAACTTACAGATAGAAAATTAAAAACAGTTAAATCTTGAAAAAAATATACAAATTAGTTACCGACCGTAAAAGAGCACATTATTCAGTTTTTTAATTCATGAATTGTAGTTTCAATCCAAGGCCCTTATTTCAAGTTAGCTTACAGTTTGATCATTAATTTTACTTGTATTTAAAATAATTTAATTATATGTTTAACATATCTGATTCAATGCAAGAAAATAAATATTATATTTCAAAAAATACAAATCTTACAAATGTCCGTTCTGTACAAATCTTATTTCCTAACAGATTCGATGTACAGATTCCAGTGTTAACATAAATTAAAACTAAGGAATGCTAAAGTATATCTGTAGAAAAAAGGCTCTCCTTTTCCCAAACAATTTTTAAACATTGTATTGGTGCTTAAAGGAGTTTTACCTACCAGTAAACTTGGATAAAAATCTTTTTTTATTTTATTTTTTGAGTTATAACACATTAAATGTACTAGTATAATCTGAAAGAAAACTAATTTAAGATTATTGTTCCGAATTTCAATGAAAAGTAATGAAGCATTACATTTATTTATGATATAGTGAGCATGATATCAAGAGTCAAAAGCCATTATGTCAAAAATATGTTTTTAAGCTGGTAACAATCATTTCTAGGCTTCTATACATTATATTTTTGTTTTGTTTCTATTTTTAGCTCAACCATATTTTCATTAGTGGTTCAGTTTTCTTCTTTAATTTCTTCTTCAATGACACACCAATCTGGTGTGGATCATGGCCCTTTCAAAAACAGATTTCCATTTTGACCTACCTCACCCTTATTTTTCCAGTTCTTGATTTTAAGTATTTTTAGATCTTATTCAAGGCAATCAATATATCTTAGTTTTTTTGTCTTCCTCTTGCTTTATGATTTTAATTTAATTTTTTAAAGTTGTTCATAGACTAATTTTTAGAGTGAAAAATCTGAAGTTGAAGATTGAAACATCACTGTTTTTTTATCACCTTTTTCACGAATTAAGTATTAGTTATTATTATAATTATTATGAAATCCTGCCAGAATGATATATATATATATATATTTTGTGGTCAAGGAAATGTCATAATTTTAAATTAGTTTTGTTTAGGAGAGACCATCCTAAGTAATAGGTCATTGATTTTTTTTGTAAAATTTTATTTTAAGACTTCATGAAAGTTGGTTTAAAAACTGTACATTATTTAAAAAGGCAGATCTTATGGCTAAAAGGATTGGGGAAAGAAAACAACATTCAAATCTTCGAACAGGATAATTGGATGAACTTGATTGAGATCTTGAAGTCATGAAAGTCACAAATTATAAAAAAAGAAAGCTAAAGATAAGGAAATTTGGAGATGTTTTGTGAGGAAGACCAAACTCCATCATGGATTGTAGTGCAAATGAGTAAGTAAGTAAATAAATGAAATGCAGTTAAAATACAGCTTATGATGTAATTGCCAGGGTAACAAAAACAATGATGCAGCTGTTGAAATTGTTTGAACTCAATTTATATGAAAAGAAATTGGTTTTAATTTCATACCTTGATCCAATCTACTTATAGTAGTGTACTGAGCAGCAATGTCTCTCCTTGCAGCTGGAGTATCAGGGACAAAATATGGTACCAAAACTTCTTCTGGCTTATAGTAGATTGGTTTCCAATCTGGAATGACTCCCATGCCTTCAGCACCGTTACCAAATTTTTCACAGAATTCCCCAAACTCTGGATTTGTATGACCACACCGATGAGGATCGTGAAATGCAACATATAAGAAAAATGGCCTGAAAGAAACAACTGATAATTTTTTTAAGTAATTAATGAGAAGATGTCTCTTTCCTGTTTGAGATATAATGATAATAAATAAGTTAACATTAATTAAACAACACAACTCTCTTTTTCATTTTTTTTAATTATTGCATTTAAATTAATTTTGTAAATTAGATAAATTATTACATTATTAAAAAAGTAGTTAAAGTGGAGAGTCAATAATTCAGACATAAAAAAAGCTTTTTTTTTAAAAAATAATTTTAAATTTTTAAATAAAAAAATTTTATTTTAAATTTTTTAAAAAGGTTATTTAAATCATCCAAATTATAACTTAAACCTTTTTTTTAAAAAAAAAAATTACAAGCATTGGATGTCATTAAAATGCCTCAAAAAAAGATCAATATGTTTATGAGTATGTAGATTATTAAAAAATCATATTAAAATGCAACTTTATGCAGGTAAAAACAGTTGAAAAATCGAGAAATAAGTGGCATATTCTTTGAACTACAACAGTTAATATTTATATTTATTATTATTATTTTGTCGAATGATTTATTTAATATGATAATGTACTAAATGTTATACCAACAAAATGATATAAGCTACTAAAATATAAGCAAGTTCCTTTCCTAGATAATAAAGTAGATAAAATAATATTATTAATCAAAAATAATTATTTTATCAATAATTATTTTTTAACAATTTTATATAGTTATTTATTGAATTATTTTTAGAAACTTTTGACCACCTGTCAGGTAATCTACAACTTAAAAAATCTATAGGTTATTAACTATCCAATTTACTATGTTTTCTAAACTGATAAAAGTTCTTTGTGCAGATAAATTTACTTTGTGATATTCTATTTATTGGTGATTACAGTAAAACATAATAAATTCATACTGTTAGAGACCAATTCAAGTTGCTTCTTACCTTGAAGAAGAGTTAGCTGCAGTTAAAAATTTATTAACTAAACTTCGAATTCGAGTTATATTACGTCCCACTTGGTTAATAGAATTGTTCTCTTCTGTGTAAGCAAAATCAAAGGGATATACAGATTCTGGTCCAACATGTTTTTTGCCAATTATTCCTTGAACAAAAAGAAAGTCAGTATCTATAAAATCTTACCAAATTGTTTTATATGCATACAGAATGTCTTAAAAATGCAAATCAGGTGATCAGGGGTGATTGTGGGCCTAGCTCAAAAATCCTGAAAATTTCTTGAGTAAAATCATTCAAAAAATTAATATCTTTAAATTTAAATCATTGAAATTTTCAAAACATGATATTCTAAACGAATCATATGCAGCATAATTTAAATGAATAATTATGTGTAAGTTTACTTTTATCTCTAATCACATTTATTATTCTACCAGAAAAAATATTTACAAATGAAAGAGATGCCAAGTATAAATTCTAGTTCTAATATTTTTAAATAAAATATACAAGAATTCTTATATATAAATGTGATAGATGATTTCTTGAAACTTCTGGACTTTGGATTTCCGGAAACTTTCGGATCGCAGTTAGCGAAATATCCGGAAATCCGGATTTTTTTCGGAGCACAATCACCCCTGGGTGATGCACATCGTAAAGATTGCATAGTATTCTATGACCAAAAATGTCATTGCATACAGAGAGAAGTATAGTTGTAGCGGGAGGAGGGGCACACATTTTTTTTTCTTCAGAAAACTATTAATCTATTTTTAAGTTTTAAGTATAAATTTATATATGTATGCATATAGGGCAGAGGTGAGCTAGTGTGGACCGGAAGCTAAAGTAGACATCATGAATAACACTTTTATTTACTGATTAAATATCTTCTGTGACATATTGTAAATTGGTAACATTGGTGTACACTTCCTTGTGCAGTTGCATAAGCACATGATGAATATTTTAGTAGAAATCTGTAAAAGGTTTTTAAGGTGCTAGAGTGACTTTCAAATTTTCTCTTTAATCTTTTATTAACACACTTTGTTTTCAGAATTTCAACAGGAGGGATAATATAAATGATATTGTTTTTTACCTTTGTCATATTTACTTTTGCTCTGTATAGTTTCTAATAATCCCCATTAGACATAAAGCATATATCTTCATGGGGTTGGTGTAGACACATGGCATTTAATCTAGTGTTTACATGCCCCAACAGGATATTTTCATTTATAAGTTAGCCTCTTTAGTTTTTTTTTTTTTTTTTTCATTTTTAAATTGCAATGATATCAGATTGATATAAATAGATTGAAACTTCTTGGCAACAGTGACTCGATATGAGTTAACATTATAATATAATATACCCTATAAATTCCAGTTTATATTGTATTAGCCCAGCCAATAGCAACATGGCCTATAGCTTTTGCCGTTTGTCATGTTGTTACAATGAAACCTAACACTTTAACTTATGTATTTATCGATATTTATAAAACTTAAAAAAAGTGTACCTCACTAGCGCTATGTTTATGGAGAGAAGCTATCTATCCTATCAATGTAATGCTAATTTACATCTAGGAGCACCGCCTTAGTGCTGCTAATTTATAGGGCTCTTCAGATTCATTGAGCCTCACTTCTGTGACTCTTGAATATTTCTTCAGTCAAAGTTAATTGGCATGTGGAATCTGTGGCAAAATTAGTTGGCACTGTTTTTAACAATCAAATAAAATCTTAATGTATCACTGTGTCTTGCAGTTAATGCTCTACTGATATCAAGTATTACAACATTATGAAATAGATTCATTTAGTATGCTATTTGTATGAACTACGTAATATAAGTGTTTTCAATTAGCAATCTTTCATGTCCTTTCAGAACTTCTACTCTGATCATAGGTTGCTATGCTATTCTGAATACTTAAGACTGACCTTACTTCCCCTAAAAGTTTCTCGCACCATTTTTCAGACTTCCTGTAACAAATAATTACGTATGTGTATTGCAAATTATAGACAGTCAACACTTTTTAATTTTAACTTGATAGGAACTAACTGCAATAATCCAAAATTCCAATAAACTAGAACCAGTTTTTTTATCTTTTCATGCTTAAGGGTTGTCAATATAAAAATGTAAGGATGTTACAAAATTTGACGGGGAAAAAATAGAAAGAAAAAAAAAACAAATACTGAAGTGTTAGTTTTTAGAAAATAAATTCAAAAAATATAAAAAAATCATATTAAATATAGGCATATTAAAATATATAAGCGAAAACTTGGGATTTTAAGTAATTCATTTTCCTAGGAGTACTGCAAAAAAAATAATAATAAATAAATAGATAAAATCTTCAAAGGTTTTGCAATATGTTTTACGTAGACTAGAGCTACACAAAATATAGTGATAGTTTGGAAGAAAGAAAGTAAAAAATAAAATTTTGAATTCTAAAAAACTGCAAAAGCATAATTGTTAGAATAAACATGTAGGAGTGAAGTGATACCTGAGAATATATTTTTCTTTTGGAGCAAAAATGGCAAACTCTTAACTTCATTAAAAGAATTAAAATGGTGCTGTCCTTGATGAAGTCCATACATGCCATTCTGATGCTGAGGGAGTCCTGTCAGAATAGTTGAGCGACTAGGTGAGCAGCTGCTGACAGAAGTGTATGCATTTTTAAATATGACTGATTTTGATGCCAATTTATTCAAATAAGGTGTTTTACACACTTGATTCCCATAAACTTGTGTTTCAAATCCTCCATCATCAGCTAGAATAAATTATTATGCATTTGTTATTAACAAAATGAATGCCACTAAAAAATTCTGCCCACCCTAAATTAAATATTAATGTGATGTTTCTGTACTAATTCATATAAGAAAAAAGGCTGAAAATTATAAATGTTTCATTTAAAATAAAAACATAGAATGTGACTGTTGTTATATAGAGAGGACATTGAGTAAAACATATCTTTATTTCAAAATTCTCCTTCTAAAGAATAATGAAATTATTTTTTAAATTTATAAAAAAAATTTAAAAAAGCTTCAAACTAACTGGAAATATTGAAAGTCCACATTAAATGGTGTAAAGAAAATGGCAAGTAGAGAAAAAGCTCTTGTAACTGACATAAAAATTTTTATGTCTAGATTAAAAATTTTCATTATTATTACAAATTACTTAAAAACTATAATTTTGGATTCTATATCTAAAACAGTTAATAAAAAACTAAGAAATTTGTGAATAGAGGAATTTTATTAAATGTTTTTTTAATTTTGTCCTTTGTATCATGAGTTGCCCATTATATGACACATTTTTCAATAAAATAAAAACGATTCCCCTGACCACACCAGACAATGCAGATGGACATAAGAATAATTTATTTTGGAAAAGATAGTTTAACTACAGCAGACATTTGCATCTACTCAGACTTTTATCATCTTTGAGCAATTTGAATGCCTATCTTAATTTTTTCCTACATATCAGTCCTTGTTGAGTGATTTCCATTCCTTGAGATACATTTATTAACATGATAAATTATGTTTTCTAAACTTTATTAAACTGATTACTTTATAGGTAGGAACTCAGTCATTTAAAAGTCTTTGAAAGAATAAAACTTCTTCCACTAGATGTATTTAATTTAGCTAAAAAGAGTCATTAATAAACTTTAGTGTAAAGAAAATGAGTTAATAGATTCTTCATGATAGTACATATAATGTAAAAAGAAATTTGCACGTTGATTTTTTTCACTCTGAATAAAAGAAACACATTAAGGTAAAACTTCACAAGGCAACCATGGTATTAAATATATTATAAGTTGCATCCTCAAATTTGATAAGCTTACATATGAGTATCATACAAAATATTCAATTTGTTGAAATAAATAATTCAATTAAAATAAATTGATATTTTTTGTAAAAAAATTTTACTTTCGAATAGCTTCATAAAAAATGTAATCACTGTAATACTTTAATTTTATATTATAGGAATTATAATATTTTAAAGAGTAATAACGATAAATAAATAAAGGAAAATATAGGAAACGTTTTCAAGCCAAACCGAATTTTCTATAACATTTTGCGATTAGCTTGTCACAAGATAATTTAACAAATTATTTTGTTTCTAGTTTTTTATATAATATTTTTGGAGGGGATCACTATTTAGTTATTATTATTTTAATATAAATAAATGAGTTAAAAATAATAGTTCAGTTTACATACATCAGGCTTGTCGAAAAGTATCAAATATTGCTTTCTAAAAATTAATTGAAAATTAAGATATTTGATTGAAATACTACAAATAAAACATATGAAAGGAAATCTTCATTTAAGTTATTAATATCATTTAAGAAGAGATCACATTAAAGATACAAACCTACTATCAATAAAACATTCTTTGAAAATGCAAAAAGCATCTGCTGTTTTATTAATACAATAAATAAAACAGTTTTTAGGAAATCCATTGAAAAAAAAGTTAGATTTATAGACTAAAAATATATAGTGACAGGAGTTTCGTCTGCTGTTGATGATGATGATTATCGACGGTCAGTTTTGGAGCTTTTTGCAATTTGAAGCTTATAGCTCGCTTATGTCCGGGGTAGCGAAAGTTAGTGGATGGTGTTTTCGACACTAGAGAGCGCTGCAAGCTGTATGCTGCTTATACTTCCGGGTTATTGTTTCGAGTGTATTTCAAAGCCATTTGGCTCACAACGACAAAATGAAAAAACAATACGCTTATATCATTTTATTAATGTTAAAATCATAAAGGGTATATAATTTTAACGTGGAATAGTAGTGTTAAGTAGTAGTAACATGTGGTATGATTAATATTAAATATGTAAACCTAACATAAGAAAAAAAAAATCTTTATAAAACACTTCTTACCTTGTCAATAATATATGCCAACTTTCAAATTTAAACCTGAATTGTAATGTATAAACTTGATCTTGCTCGCTCTTCAAACAATATGCTAACACTAACGTAAGATGGTGCACAGCTTGCAACGAAAACAAACAGTAATAAACAAATGGAAAGAGGCCAAATCAAGACTGCCAAAAAAGCGAGTTATTCAAAATCTAGCAACCATGTCAGCTTTTTTAACAATAAATCTCTTAATAACTAAAACATATTTTCACTTTAAACTCACTAGAATTACATAATAACATTAATATCTTACGAAATGCGACAGATTTGAGCTCAGAAATCATCTAATTTATTTCTTTTAATGAAAACAAATTTATACGTTTGAAAATATCGCCTCGGAGAATAACATGTAGTCAGCAGCTGCAAACTTTCCAACCGGAACTAGAGCAGGCGTACAGCTCGAGATTATTATTGTTTACATTTCTATTGAAAACACCATCCATAGCGGATTTTAGTGGATGGTGATCATAGCAGATGGATTGATTTTAGGTATTGCATAACAAATTGTAGTTTGCGTTTGTCTGATGTGTCCATTAGGTACGAAAAGGACAAGGCCCCAAGCCCTAACTGTGTTTTAAGGGTGGTGCGCTGTTGATCGAACAGAGGGCGTATTAGAATAGGGTGATCAATATCAAAGATGGAACCATAGTTGCATCTGTTGTCTGGAACGAGACCAAAACGGAATAACTATGCTTTGGTTGAATAGGATCTAGTGCGGATTCTAGAGAACGTAACGTCTTGGTGCCTGCTGGAGAGGGGTAGAAGTTCGTTTTTATTTTGGCTCAGATGAAGAAAATCGGTATTGTATTTGCTATTCTTGAAGGTTGATTGTCTGGATAGTTGGTGGATTCTTTTAATTGATTGATAAGTATCTTCCATGGTAAATCTATCGTAAATTCTCGGTCTGGAAAGCGCTGATTTTGCCAGCTCGTCGGCGATTTCGTTGCCGAGAATCCCAGAGTGGCCGGGAACCCATGCTATGTCAACAGACTGGCATGAGGGTGGGAGCTCTTCCATCGAGGCTATGATTTGGTGTATGATTTCTTGTGGAGAGTCTGTAGCTGAATTTAGAGCTGTCAGAACAGAGAATGAGTCTGTAAAAATTATAATTCGAGAACTTGTAGGGCATTTTTGAAGTGCTAATAATATTGCTATTCCTTCAGCTGTGAAGACAGAGCAAATGGATGGAACGGATCCGGACATCGCTGACCCGGAGCGGGAGTTGTATATTGCCCCTCCCGCCTTGTCTGATGTTCGGGAGGCATCTGTATAGATCAGAGTGTGGTGTGGCCAATTATTGCGGACAAAATCCCAGAATATAGTAGGTATTAAGTTTGGTGGTAGATTCTTGTTTTGATAGGGGAGATTTGTGAGATGTATACGGACTTTTGAGGATATTTTCGGAGCTCGATGGTACTTTTTAATCATATGATTAATGGTTATGCCGTGATCTTTCAGGCAGTTTTTTGCTTGTAGGGGGAGAGCTGATCTCCTGTAGGTATTCGGAATGAGTAGATTTTGGTATGTTATTGCACTTAGTGACTGATAATGGATTTGTCTGACATAAAACCGCATGGAGATCATGTTATGACGTTCTTGGAGACTCAGGCAGCCTGCTTCCTGATAAAGCAGCGGTAGTGGAGTCCACTTCGGAAGGCCCGTAGCTATCCGCAAGGCAGCATGCTACACCGTGTCGAGTATCTTGCGTTCACTTTTGCTGGCGAGGGAGTGCAGGTGACAGCCGAAATCGAGCGTTGGCGTAATGTATGACTGGACAATTCGGAGTAAGTGGAAGGAGCGTGCGCCTCAGGAGTTTCTTGATATACATTTTAGTATGTTAAGCTTTTTTAGTGCGGAATCTCTCCTGAAAATGATGGCGGTAGCTGAGGTTCGATGAAAAGTAAATCCCTAGAATTCGGATATGTGGCGTCCATATGATAGTTTCTCCCTTGAAGTGCAGGATAGGAAGGGATTCGATGGCTCTATAGGAGAAGTCTATTGCTCGACATTTCCCAATGTCTGCAGAAAGGTGCCATTCTGCTAAGCACTTCTGCAGACGTAGAAGGGATAGCTGAAGTTTGCGGGTTAGAGACGGCAGGTTCGGGGAATATATTAGAAGGAGTATATCGTCTGCGTAGATAAAACAATTGACGCCGTCGGGAAGGATATCAAAGATGTCATTTATATATAAGATGAAGAGGAAAGGTGATAGCACTGATCCTTGTGGGACGCCCTTACTGCTGCTAAAAGCTTTTGAGTATGTATGCCTCCAGCGCACTCGAAAGGATCTATCCGTGACGAAGTCATATATCCACAAGAGTTTGTATGCAAGGCCATCTGTCCAGACGTTATCATAGGCCTGGGCGATATCCAAGGAGATTCCGACTGGTGGTTCGATTTTGCAAAGCGAATATGATGATCTAGTCGAAAGGAGACTGTTGCATCCACGACGGGGAAGAAATCCGTGTAGATAAGGGTGGAGAGAGTTTTGATGTTCGAGGTGTGCAACCAAGCGTTTGAGTATTATTCTTTCCATAGTTTTGCAAAGAACGTTGGTTAAAGATATGGGCCTGTAAGAAGAGGTTTTGAGGCGTGATTTTCTGGGTTCGGCGAAAGGGAGCACCGTAGAGATTTTCCACTCCACCGGAAGCGATCCGGAGGACTAGGATTTATTGAATAAAGACAGCAGAATGTTGAGGGATTCGTCATCGAGACCCTTCAGCATACGGGTTGAGATTCTGTCCGGACCTGGTGTAGTTGATTTGGCTAAGGATATAGCTGTTTGGAGTTCCACGAGTTGGAAAGGCTCTGATAGAGCTGAGTTTGAGTCTGATTCGCTGGAGTCGTAAGGGATGCACATAACGATAGGTTCTCTGGCGTAAAACTGACCAAAAAGGTCAGCCTGTTGGTTTACGTCAAAGATGTGCTGATTTCCCAGCAATAGGATAAGATGGGAGTAAGACACATGAGATTGTGTGCGTTGAAGATTTTTAAGTAACCTTAAGATGCTTGGAAAGGAGCCTAAGGAGCAACAAAGTTGAGAACAGTATTTTATGGATTCATTTTTAATCATGAGTCGGAGGTGAGCAGCAGTTCTCTTAAACTTGATCCATAGCGCCGTGTCACCAGAGCGTTTGGCCCGCCTCCATGCTTGTCTTTTTCTTCCAAGTAGGTGAGAGAGGTAGGAGGACCACTAGGGGGGGGGGGGTATTTAGCCTTCGGAAATTTTTGCCATCTGCGATTTACCTGTAGTGTGTTAGTGCACGTCGAAGTGAATTCTGCAATTGTGTTACTACCACTATTTTTTAATTTATCATTGACTTGGGTATAAAAGGCATTCCAAAGAATTCGAGGACGGGAGTAATCCAGATCATGACCGGAACCCAGACTGATGGACGTTTTTATGGGCACGTGGTCACTCTCGAAGCTGTCCGCATGGACCTCATGAGAGCAAAGTAGATATAAGTCTGGAGATACAAGAGCCACGTCGAGCAGCGATGGTCTATGGTGCTGGTCAAAACGGGTTGGGGTCGATAAATTGAGCATGCAAAGGTCTTCAGATATTACAAAGTCGAGGAATTGAGCAGACCCTGGTGAGTCACTGGAACTGCTCAAGGCCCGATGGCGTACATTGAGGTCGCCTACTATCAGATATGGTGGTTTTGATTGGCGGACAATTTGTTCAATCCAATGTAGGTCTAGCCTTCCTGGGGGAGAGTAAATGTTAATAATAGTTAGTGAGTGTCGTCCGACACCCGTCTCTACGATAATGCATTCATGTTCTATGGAGGGGGTAGGAGGAGGTTGTATTAGTCTGGAGGGGTAACGACTATTAGCTGCAGTGATGAGACCACCACCTCGTTGTCCATCACGATCCTGACGATAAATAGAGAATGGTGGTAGGTTAAATGCGCCCGAGTGCTTTAAAAAGGTCTCTTGGATGCATAAACATTCTGCGTGGTTAAAATAAGATGTTCGCAACCATTGCCGTTTATTTGAAAGGCTTCTAGCGTTCCAAGAAACTATCTGAAACATGAAGTTAATGGAGAGTAAAAAGGCAGAGAGATACGAAAAAAAAAAAACACTTGTATAATTTGAGTAATAAACGGCAGAGAGATATTTGGGAAATTATGATCGTTTTAGATTTCTAGCGTGACGTTTGTCCAACTTCACTGTGTCACTGATGGATGTCTTTGTTCTGGCTTGTGGTGTATTTTTGAGAGAGCTCTTAGTTGTGGTACTTGTGTAGGTTTGGGATGAGGCCAGGCTTGAAATGTCTGTCTGATGGATGTCTTTGTTCTGGCTTGTGGTGTATTTTTGAGAGAGCTCTTAGTTGTGGTACTTGTGTAGGTTTGGGATGAGGCCAGGCTTGAAATGCCTTGTTGCGATTGTTCCCAAGTGGGGATAAAAGAAGATGCGCTGTTTTTGGATGTTTGATTGGTTAGGTTTAGCTGGATGAATGGGAACTGGTTCGGGTGATGTCGGAAGTTAGGCTTGATTGCCTTGCTCTAGAGAGCGGAATTTTTTTTGGAGGAGTGAGGTTCGATTGAGTTGTCTAATCGGGAAGTTAAGTTATCAAACAGATTTTCAAAAAGAATGTCCTGCCGTTGGGAGAGTGCTTGCAATTTGGAGTCGAATGATGTAACTACTTCTGACAATACGCTCTTGACTATGGACTTCCACTTTAACTTTTAACTTTTAAACTTTTTAACTTTGAACACTTTTAAACTTTTAAAACTTTTAAACTTTTAACTTTTACTTTTGAACCTTACTTTTAACTTTTAAACTTTAAAGGACTTTAGGGAACTTTTTAAAGGACAAAGAAATTCAGAATTATTTTGCCACCAAAAACATACAATGGAATTTTATCGTTGAAAGAGCTGCCTGAAGACTGATAAAATCTACAAAAATTTGCCTTAGGAAAATATTGGGAAGTTGACGTTTCCGGAATTAAAGACCATAGTTATTGAAGTTGAAGCAATTATAAATTCCAGACCATTGACCTTTGTCTACAGTGATATTGAGGAACCTGAGCCGCTTACACCTGGTCATTTCCTCATAGACAGAAGGCTTGTTGCTCTCCCACCTCCCACAGCTTCGACTCAATCAACTTCTAGCAAATCCAATCTAGAACAAGGATGGAAGCAAAAACATTCCCTCTTAGAAAGAATATGGAAAAAATGGAAATCTTCTAGAACTAAGAACGGCCCACCATTTAAAGAGACAGAAAGAAAATGTTCTACCAACCAAAGACTCAATCGTCCTAGTGTGCGAAGAGAAACTTCCTCGACTCATGTGGAGAATAGGGATTGTCACCTGTGTCCATCCTGGACGTGATGGAAAGACTCGATCGTGCACAATTAGACTTTCTAATGGAACTAATTTAAAAAGACCAGTACAACTTCTATATCCTTGTGAACTTGGCTAAGACTCAAAAGGACCGAAAACTGTTTGTCCAATGGTCCTTTGAGGCCGGAGGATGAAGCAGATTAACTTTAATGCCAACAGATGGCGCGCCGACTGAATGAATATTAATGTTTTTTATTTTGTTTCAGTTTGATTTCTATAGCTTTGAAGAAAGACGTTTGTTATGTTATGTCCGTCCTTTTCTTATTAAATTTGTTATATTATTAGAGTTCATTTTCATTAAAAGACAAGCGATGCAGTACCGAAGTCTGAGGTAAAAAGATAGAGCCAGGTAGGAAAGAAAATTTGAATTATTTCTACTCTATTTCTTCAGTCTATATCCCATTTTCAGTTTTTATGGTAATATTAGAACCACTGTAGATTTGATTTGAACCTAAAATCTGACAAAAGTGTTTAAAACTTTTTCATTTTGTTGATTGTACGTAATAAGTACATTTTTATGTGGATAGTTGCAAAAAACCTTAATACACATAAAACCTATGAATGTAATAAACAGTTATGAATAGTAGCTCTATTTAAATATTCCACATTACAAGTTGAATAGTACTTAAAAGTAATTTGGTTTTAAAATTAATCTTTTTTACTGGAAATAATGCAAACAATACCTACAAGAAATACAAATTTAACTATTTGAAATTGAAAAAAAATTGAAATTTCTTGAAAAGAATTCGAAAAAAGTTTCACATAAGCATTTTTTTTAAAATTTAAGTTCAAAAACACTTTGTAATCATCTCTTTTCCATATTGATTAAAAATGAAATACTTCTACGTTAAATTTATCTACCTTGTTTCAAAAATGAAAGAAATTACAGCAAACTTTTTATTACATATAAAACTAATAAAAATTACAAGGTCTTAATTTAAGAAAAAAATAAAAAGCGTAATTTAAAACATTAAATTCCTATCTGCAGTATTTTTTTAAGATTATAAAAAGTAATTAAAAAATGACACACTCGTTTTTTAGTCGAGTAAAAGATTTGCTAAGAAAATTTAGACAATTTCTGGTTATTAATCATCAATATTTATTATTTACACTTTAACTTTAGATAATCAAATTAAATAATAAGAAAATAAAAAATTATACAAAATGTTTAGTCAGAAAAAAGTAACATTTACAATTTTACCTATTAAGTTCATCAAATATACTATTACAACCCCAAAAATACCTATTTATTCGCATATAGCAAAGAAAAATTAAATTCAATTAGTTTAAAAAAAAAAAAAGATATGCTCATGATATTGAAAATAAACTAAATTTAACTTTTGTTTCTACTGAAATCACGTTTCCTCGCATTGCTTCTTTTTCCAAGTCTTTACCGATTTAAGCTAAGTCATTTAGTGTTCCTAGCCCGAAGGGCTATCTACACTTCCATCGAAAGTTAAAAACAATAAGGAGAATAAAAGGGGTTAGGCGAGAACGCAAGCGTATAACATATTAAATAAAAACAATAATTAAGCAATAAGATAATCGTAAAAGTACGCAGTCTGGGTTAGATAATTCATACATGAAATATACAATATAATGAAATAGGCACGTAGGGAATAATAAAAATATATACAGGTTAAAAATTAATATACATATTTACATCGAAGAACGAACAAAAGGGAAATTAAAAAAGGCCCTTTTTAGAGCCAAAAATCTATCATGCTCGAAGAGTGAAAGGATGCTTAAGAACCGGCGCATCTCTTGAATCCCTGCATCACTCCCTCGCCTCCCCCCCCCCCGAAAGGGCTTCATTGGTGCAGAGTGATGCAGTTCATATTTAGTACTTAAGAGAATTATTTGTTAATTAAAGTATTTTGATAAGATACCGTCGCTTATAAAAAAAAGGCGATGGCGAAACTAAATTTCGCGTTTTCTTTGATTATTTCAAAATCGAAGATGCTTTTCCAAGTCGTCTCTTAGTTTCACGCATAAATACGGTACAAAATTTCGTTAATCGAAAAAAAAATCTAAAAATACATCGTCATGAAGACTAAAAGCTTCTTCTCTGTTTCGATATATCGGTCTCCTCCGAAGACTTAGCCGTGTAAAATAATTAATTATCAATTCATTCCACGTGCTCGCCATTACTCTACTGAAAATACTGGTGGGTTTCGAATCGACCGAAAAGAGCGCTCAATATCCACTAAAACTTGCTTGGAATACCAAAAATCGAGCGATGGGCTGGAAAAGTAGAATATCAGGTAAAGCACCCCCTGGTGGGGCTTCCAAAAGCTCAAATCGACGGTCGATTTCGAGCTCAGAATACTAGCCCTGGAGAGACGACAGGTTCCATGCCTTTAGCCCTTCCTCATGTCTTTAGCTCCAGTTATATCGAAATGTACTGCGCTATTTCAACCATCTTAATGTTTTTCGTGCTTAATTGTTAAAAATATTTTTTAAAATTTCCATGACGCTTTCTTTTAGAACTATGTTTAATTTACTTTTCAGTTCCATATAATTTTCTAACTTAATAGATTTTAATCTATTTGAAAATCAAGACAGAATGTTACGTACTTCCATCTATAACTCTCCACACGCTAAGCGTCCGAAGTGTTGCCATAGGTAAAGAGTTCTGCTCTAAACTACCCGTAACACATTTCGATCGCCAATAGTTACTAATTACTACCAAAATAATCGATACAAGTTACAAGCTTAAGGTTGTATTTTCTAGTATAATGTTTTCAAAAATATTTGTTTTCGTTCGTAATTTATTGCCGACCCCTCAATTCCCTGAAAGCTGTAAAATTTATTAATAAGTATGAGAAATTGCATGACCTAAACATATCTAAAATTATAGAATCTTAGTATTCTTGAGAAATTTATAAAATTGTAGAGTAGAGTACTAGATTTAAGGGTAAAGAAGCCGAATAAAATTCTCCTTTCAATCCAACCCTTTAGGACAGAATTTAAGTTCAGCGAGGTCTTAAACTATTGAATGTAGAAGAGCCTTCATTTGCTCAACTCCATTTTCAACTCACCAAGAGCAAACTATCATTATTTTTTTATTGTTAATTATTTAACACAAAATGCTCTTATTTAATAAAGCATTTGATTATATTACTTAGTTATCGAAAATATCTCTCTCTATTAAAAAATAAATTGTACGAGCCTCCACAGTTTTTAGTGTTCAACTTTGTTTTGTTGCATAGAAATTATAATAGTTAGAGAGTTTTCAAATTGCAATAGGGGTGTAGAAAAATGTACAGGAAGCATAAGGAAATGAAAAAAAGTAACAATTATAAAATTCATTTATCCAGTCTCATCTAAGGTTATGGTAGCAATGGGCCAAGTCCTACACAAAGACAAATTTTCCCCTTATATTTGATCTGGGAGTTCCCTTGTCTTCTTGATTGGAATCAAAATTGCAAGGCTGTGGCGTTGAACATTAGTAGTCGTAAACCCAAAATATGGGTCGACTGTTCGACGACGTTTATACAATAAGCGTAATGAAATAAAATGGTCCCATAGATTCTGCTGTAGACCTTGGTTCCCGTATATTTGTAGCTGCTGACACCATAAGAGAGATGTCTGCATTAATGTTGGTGGGCGTAAATATGAGCAGTTCCTGTAATGGGGGATTTAGTATTGTGTAATTTCCTTTTTTTCAATAAAACGTTACATCTCTGCCTGTCTTGTTTCATGTCATTTTACGACACTAAATGTTTCATGCTCTGGTGCTTTGCAACTTGGGTCCCGACCAATTCATGTTGTTCTGGAATACCGTCCGTGGTGATTGTATAATGATTTGTGCTTATCACCAAGTAGCACATATCTCAAAAACGATATCGTAAAAACTTAGCTTCGAACATTATACAATATCGTAGTGAAACATTGTACTATATAAAAATGGACCCCTTTTATAACTTATATTCAATATCGCAAAACAATATTGTTCGATATTGTAAAAAACGTTGGGGAATGTCAATAGACATCTCTCAGCATTTGCAAACGTTGTACCATGTCGACCGACATCGTCAACACGATATTCAAAAAACGAATGCTGTGGAATACCGACAATCGCCAAAATTACGTTATTTGTGAAAATAAAAATTAGTTTTTGAAAATATTCATGCCTGTTTGTGACCCGGAAAAAGCTGATAACAACACCGTTCTAGCTTGTTTAAAATTATATTATTTTTTATTACCAAAACTTACAGCTTATTTTTTTTTTCATTGCTTTTATATAAGCTATCTACTTTTCCCCAGGAAAGACATGCTCATATGTTATAAGATGTAATAAGTTTTGGTAGGCAGGTATGTTTTACTTTTATTCTAGAAAATAAGCTAGAAATTAAATAGTTTTGTTAAGAGATTTCGTCTCTTTTTCAGGGTACAAGCAACCATTTATACTGTGAAATAATTTTAATATTTTAAGTGATTTGTGCAATAATTTTTACAGCATCTATATTTTACTATGTAGATTAAAATTACAATATGTTTAATTTAAAACGATAAACTTTTTTGCTGTAAAGTTTTAGCAATATATAATCTGTATTTTACTAAAATAGCATGTATGGAAAACAAAATTCCTTATCTTCACAGCATCAGGTTCGATTTTAAGAAAACTGGTTTAAAAAAAAAAGAAAGCAACGTTTACACTGATATTATCATAATAAAATAACCGGAGTCATCTTTTCAGATTTCTGATTTTAAAGAGGGTAAACATGGTAGAGTAAGCAACGACCTAATTTACTTATGGCCTTTGTCCATTAAAAAGTGTTGCCAAAATATTTATTAGGGCTTGTACGATTGTCAAATGCGTAAATGAAGTATAATTTTTATAAAACAGTAAGGAATAATATAGTAATTTCTATAATTTATTGTATTCTTTAATACAATCAATTGTTTCTAACAACAAAACTCTGTCAGTTGAGGCAAACTTTAGTCTTTCTGCCATCGTTGGTGGTGGCAAGAACTTCACTAAATTTTTCAGCTTTTTCTTGTCGGCTAGCTTCCTTGAACAGTCTCAAGGTAGGAGCTGAAAAAAAATAAGGCATGAACTGTGGTTAATTTTAATATTTTTAAATTAAAAGACAAATAGTTATATTGAAAACGTTACACGAACTAAAGTAGACATAAGTATAGGTTGACAATTTTTTCGTATAGAATCGGAGCAGTTTTTATGTTTTCAGGAACCCTGGGCCTGTTTTTATTTGGGGGCCCTTTACGAGTAAGTTTATAACGTTTGGAAAATATTATATTTCATAACATAATAGATGGAAAAAAGTTTTTATTCGAATAATTTTTAAAAATTATTTGGTCACCTTTCGATGTGATGATCCGAGTTCCAATCCCAGTATCGGCTGGGATTGGAACCTGGCTGGTCAATACGAACTCCTCACCTAACCTGCGCTGACCACAGTGCTGATGAAAAATATCCTTAGTGGTAGATGGATAATGGGTTTGAGTCCTTTTGCTGTCAGGCTTATAGTGGGAAGTTTTCATGGTTTTCCTCTCCATGTAATGCAAATGCAGGTTAGTTCCATCAAAAAGTCCTCCACGAAGGTAAAGTTTTCCCAATACTTAATCTAGGAGTTCCATTCTTTTCTGGATTAGGTTCAAAATTACTACGCTACTTAGCTGAACATTAGTAGTGGTGAACCCTGAAAAAGTATTTTGTTGAAAAGTACTTTGAGTTGTAAATCTGTGTAATTGCTATATCTACTTATTTTTACGGAAAAGCGATCCTGATTCATTAACTGCGAATAATTCAGACTGAAAACATAATAAAAGGAGAAAATTATACTAAAATATAGAACTAAAATATAATTTCTGACAATAATAAATAAAGCATACATGCATTACAGAAAATTAATTTGCAACAAAAGTGAAAATATAACGAGAAAATTTATTTATATCTGGTGGCACCGTGAAAGAAACCTCTTTTATAATTAAACATAAAGCATAACAGCTGCGAACTATAAAAATATTTGCAACTATAAAAATAATATGTTAAGCCTATTATTGCTTCTAATAAAATAACGTTTTTTGGAAAATACATATGATGCTAAAAAATAAGAAAAAATGGCAAATACACAGTTAACATATGAACCATAAATCAGTAGACACTGTGAGTTCTTTAGTATACCATTATACTAAAAAATAACTAGAATTTGCAAATGTGAAACTACTACAAAGATAATTAAATTTTTTGACACAGTCAAAAAGTATCTTTTCGAATAAACACATAATGCTAAATAGAAGCAGAGATTTGAAAATGGGATAATAAAACGTGAATAATTAAAACAAATTATACAGTGAAAAAAAATTCATTTTCAAGAATATACATAATGCTGCACAGTAAGAAAAATTAGATTTGCAAATACTAAAATAAAATATGTTCATTTAACTCTGTTAGCACTGTAAAGGAAACGAAACGTATTTTCAGAAATACGCATTATTAATGAACAGTTATAAAAATTTAGGAAATGGGAAAATTTAATATTCATATTTAAAACTAGCAATCTATATAGAAAATAAAAATCTGAGCAACATTATACGATACTCAAAAATAGTTAGCATTTGCTAGTGAAGAAATTAAAATATAAATCACATATCGGTTGACGCTGTGAATGTAATGTGGAAGTACAACATGAAAATTTAAATTTATGTAGACAGTCAGAAAGAAAAAAAAAATAATAATAAAAAAAGTATAATAATAAAAATCCGGAAAATAAAAGATACAATTTTTTCATCAGCTCACTCCATTATATCCGCAGAAAGGAGTGCTTTCTAATATTGAATCAATATAGCAAAGCAAAATATATCAATACAGTAGTGTGAGGAGCACTCGAAAAAATTACAACACATTAGGTAAAAGTATCACGTAAAAACAGACAATAAAATGTAACGCGAAACAGAACAAAACAGAAAACGAAATCTATAAAGCGAGTTGCGAATTCAAATGAACTTACATTAATGGGAAATTTTTCAAGAATGATTTAAAATATTTTCGTAACATGATTGCCAGGTTATAAAATCTGAAAACAGAAGCGTAAATAGAGGAGTTTTGTTTCATAGTGCGTTCTTACTGAAGTGCGTTTGATTTGTTAGTTTCCAAGGATGGGCCCGAAAATGGATGTGTGCAAGGTAATATTATACTGGATAATTTAAAGAAGTTGCCAATTAATAATTTTAGAAAATTAATTTCTATTTAAGAAAAACATAAATAAAACAGAAAAGAGAGAGAGAAGGAAACATGAATTGTCTGTTATGCACATAATTTCAGCCACGGATTTGCCCGAAATGGATTTACACTCAGTAAAAATTATATAAATTAACGATGAAGTTTTTTAGTAAATCTATTACCAATAACATACAATTAACTTAATGATTTTATATAGAATTTAATTACTTTATTTGGGTAACCATTGCTTTTTTTTTTTTATCAAATTTTAAAAGAGTTTGTCGATTTGTTTTTTGGATAACTAAACGTCACTACATATTCTTTTAATTCTATTCATTTGATTAAAAATGGTATTTAAATAGATGTTTTTAAAAACATTAGAATTCCAAGTAACTAGTTTATTTATATTAAAATAAAAATAATTTCTTTTATCATATAGAAGACCAACCAAGCAAATATCTTCTTCCTTATAATACCCAAATCCAAAAAATTTAAATTATCATCATGATTACGAAGCAAGGCTAATTCCTCGGGGTAAATATTATTTAATAAAAAAGTATATTCATGAAAATTGAAGATAATTAAATAATCAATAAAACTAAAAACTAATTTAAAATTAATAGTATAATTTTTTTAGTGCAAAAATAAATTAGCAAGAGAGATGAAAAAGAAGATCCTTCTGGCATTCCATCAATTTGATGAAAAATATCTTTTCCATTTTAAAGATAATTATTAAGAAGACAAAAATTAATTGGAATTTCCCAATAAACAAAATCGCAATTAAAGATTTTTTTAAAATCATAGTAATAATTCAAAAGGACATCTTTTAGTTTAGAAAGGGTTATTATAACTATTGAAAAGATCTTGGAAATCAAAAGTGGCAATAGAATTAATTTTATTATGTTTAATAAATTCTAAAATCGGTTGATCATTAGTGATAATCGAAGAAAAACCTTCTTTAATATTATTGTTAATAATTTTATTTAAGTAGTTAGAGATAATGGTGCCAAGTTTAATTAGGCAAGTATTAGACCCACATGCGACTGTTCTAAATTTTATAGGAATTTTATGAAATTTAGGAATGACAATTAAGTAAGGAAATTGTATATTGCTAATTTTAATTTTTAACCTCTTACATAAAGCTAAAAAAATTTTAATGGCAATATTATTATTTAAATTACGAAGTTTAAAATTTTTACTATTTATAACTGCGTATTTAGAAGTTCTATGTGGAATTTTTTACAGAAGATTGCATAATTATTGTTAGCTCTGTCTATGGGGGTAATTAAAAAAAATTTTGAAGTTGCTTAAGTGATATACACTGAAGAGCCATTACATTATGACCATCCTGCTAATAACATGTAGGACCACCTTTAACCCTCAAAACTGCTAGCACCCGCCGTGGCATTGATTCCACAAGGTACTGATAGGTAGTCTGAGGTATCTGGTACCAAACGCGCTCACCAACTGGTCCTGCAATTCCCTCACATTGCGAGGGGGTAGCGTGGCAGCACGAATTTGGTTTTTTAATGTAAAACCACAAATGCTCTATTGAATTAAGTTCAGGTGAATTTGGGGGCCAAGACATGACTTGAAAGTCACTGGAATGTTCCTCGAACCAATCCTTGACGATTCGACCCTTATGACATGGTGCATTATCCTGTTGGTAAACACCATCCCCCGCAGAAAAAACTGTTGCCATGAATGGGTGAGTCTGGTCTGTTACTATATTCAAGTAGACGTCAGGGGTTGTTCTATGAGGATCATGGGTCTTAATGTGCCCCATGAAAACATTACCCACACCATGCATTGTTATAGATGGAGGATGGTCATAATGTAATGGCTCTTCGGTGTGTATATATATATATATATATATATATATATATATATATATATATATATGTATATATATATATATACAGGGTGTTTATAAAGTCCCGGACCCATTTTTGTTTAATAACTCATAAAATAATGAAGATATAAACAAACTTATGGCATTTATTGATGGATTAACTCACATATTTTCCTTTTCAGTTTTGAATATCTTTACTTTTGTAAATATCGTCTGTGCGTGTGGTTAATTTCAGATAATTTCATTTTACAGTCTAAATATCTGTACTCCGACGAAGAATCCTTTCATGTTTCTGGCCTTGTTAATCGCCATAATGTGCGCATATGGGGATCTGAAAACCTCCATGAATACCGTGAGGCACAAAGGGATTCCCCAAAGGTTAATGTGTGGTGTGGACTAATGCACGACCGAGTCATTGGGCCTTTCTTTTTTACAGAAAAGACGGTCTCATCAGTCATATACTTAGACACGTTGGAAAACTTCGTATTTCCACAACTAGTAGAGCTTTAGCCGCATGTCTTTTTGCAACAAGATGGTGCACCACCTCATTGGGGTATTATCGTTCGTAGTTCTTTGAATGACCATTTTCCAGGAAGATGGATTCTGCGAGGAGGTCCAATTTCTTGGCCCCCCAGATCACCTGATATAACGCCGCTGGACTTTTTTCTTTAGGGATTTATAAAGGACAATGTTAACGGGAGGGTCGTGTCGAACATTTATGACCTAAAAGCCAAAATCACAATCGCAATAGCCTCTGTGGATGACGACATGCTTGCCGCTACCGGGCATGAAATTGACTATCGACTTGATATTCTCCTTGCGACGAAGGGGGCACACGTGGAAGTTCATTGACAAGGGTCATGAAACTTTTTGAGTCTATCTAACCATTTGTGTTATTAATTTTAATCTATCTTTATTATTTTATGAGTTATTAAACATCAAAATGGGTCCGGGACTTTATAAACACCCTGTATATATATATATATATATATATAATCATTAACTAGATAAGTATACAAAGTCTCTCTACAATAGTTTCCTTACAACTAATTATTTCCTATAACGAAATTCTTAATCAAAATGTTAAATAACATTCAAAATATTCTCAATACAGTGAAGTAGTTGTCTTTTTCTACAAGTTTATATTTCCAATTTTTGAAATTTTTTAGACGTTTATCTTTTTTATTTGCTTCATTTTTGATTTGAATTCAATTTGCTTCATTTTGAATTTCTGTGCAACCGATTTGCTCTGCCATGTGTCTAGCTTTGGACCACACACATTATTCATTTTAGCGAAATAACTTATTTTAAACACTGCTTTAAAAGTGTATTCCTCCATTTTTAAAAGTTATAATTATATACTTTTAAACGTATGATATAGATTCAAATGTCATGCGTTTCATTTTAAATGACTGTTCATTATATCCCGGGTTCATTATAGAGGGGTTATTTCACTGAGAGAATGTATATATATATATATATCCTAAAGTCTAAAAAATTTTAATATAATAAACAAAAAAAAATGAACCACGAATTGATTTTTAAACCGCTTATTTATATTAATAAAATGATTCAATTTAATTAATAAGTTGAACTGGTATAAGTGGATTCAATTACTTTTCATTGTAAAAATTGTATGCACCCAAAATTAAAAAAAAAATAAAAATACTAATAAATAAATAAATAAAAAATATAAGAAAATTCAAAAGAAAGTCTTCCATCCCAACTCATTCTAAAGAGAGTGAATCAAATAAGAATTATTTTCAATACAATAGAAGACCCCAAGGCTATTTAACCCCTAAACTATTCAAAGAAAGTAAAGAGGCTATCTCCTAACCCCCCTCCCACCAAAAAAAAGATCCCCCCTACCAGAAATTATACTCCGATTGGTAAATGAAGAAAGTACAGGTGAGAGGCGTGGTTTAGGCTCTTTTCGCAAATTTTTAAGGAATTTTTTCATTTTTCTTTGATGATAACATATTTAATAATTGAAGAAAATAATTAGAAAGTACTATTTCTTTTGGACCCAAGTAGCACCTAATATTAGATAATGTCAGAAAACCGGTAAAATCTAACGTTATCTTGCACAACTTCTAATATTAGAAAGATACAAGAGGTCGCTGTTTGCTCTGCATTATATAATATTAGATTCTATGCAAACTAATATTATCTAGCGTTCGCCGTAATATTATTTTGCATTAGTTTTGACGCTATATAATATTAGATTTTGTATTTTCTGATATTATATTGCGTTGCTTTTTATTTTTTGGAGTAAGCAAGAGGAAGATTTGGATGGTAGTAGAATAATTCAGCGATATAATTTTGATTATTTTTCTGTATTGCCGTGAAACAGTAAAACAGTAGTTTTGTCATTCTATGCATTATTTACTTAGCAATACAGAAATAATAAATAAAATTATATTAGCGAATTCTGGTACCATCTATTTTCCTCCCTTTTACTCTAAAGTATATCTTATGTTCAGCTGATTTTGATTATTTCAAATTTATTTCAGAAATACTAGATTACAACTTTGATTGCTATTTTTTTCTTTTCTTCATACAATGAGTTTTCTGATGAATCATTAATAATTTTCAAGTCTTAAATTTTAATATTTATTATTTTATTTTTTTTTTTGAATTTTTTTGTTTAGAAATGAGCCTATTTTAGCAAAATCTGAATTGAATTTGTTAGTTTTGCAAAACATGCTTTATAAAAGTCGTAACTTAAGCCATTTGTAATTTCAAATTATCATTCGTTATTTATATTCTGAAATTATATTATAAAAAACCACACTACATAACTAAAGTTAAATTTACATCTGATTTGAGTTGAAAATTTACCTTTATAACTTTGTCATTCACTTCCAAAAATATTAAAATAAAATATTTCGAATTTTTAAATTGTTATTTTTTGCAATAATCAAGACAATAAAGAAAATTTAAAAATATTCAAATTACTTACTTGCATTATATGGAAATATTATTACTTTATATGGAAAAATACTTACGTAACTTACTCCTTTCAGAATCTGAAATTTTACTTAACAAAACACTTGAAGCAACACTCAAAGGCACCCGTAGAAATATTTTCAGGGAGTGCAACCAGGAAAGCCTTTAAGAATTTTAATTAAAATTTTGCCAATTACTTTTTGTAATGAAAAAATAATTTCCGATGTGCGAATGCAAAATTGGCACATCAAAAATTTTTAACGATTTGATAACCAACAATTTTAGTCAAACCTTTTATCAAAATTCAAATTTTGAAACAAAAAAAAGTAGTAAATTTTGTATTTCATCAAACTTAAATTTGCACTAACATTTAATTGCACACAAGAATAGACGAAAAAACATAACATCTTTTTTTTATTATAAGTTGCCTTTACTAATGATAAAAGTTTGACTACTATCAGTTACTTTTTGAGAATGTTGCTATCACAAAACTTTTGTTCAAAATCAATCAATTCCATTTTTGGTATTTTGATGATAAGAGATTATGCATTATAACATAGTAAAAACAAACAACATTATATGTAAATGTCTTAAATAAGACTTTTTATTAAAAAAAAAAAAAAAAAAAAAAAAAAAAAAAAAAAAAAGAAGAAGAAGAAGAAGATGCAATCGCACCACATGCTTTCACAAAGAATATACAAACCTTTCAGATGAAAGTTTAAGCATTATTCTTTTCTACATTGATTGGGAATTTTCATTAAAATGTAAATGTTATTCAGCTTTAAGTCAAAGAAATTTTTTACAATTATATTCTTTTAAACATGATAAAAATAAAAGAGCAAGCCTTTTTTCTCAAATTTCAAATGAATAATCATGTGAAAATTTTCTATATTTAAATGTTATTCAGCTTAAAGTTAAAGAAATGTTTACAATTAGAATTATTTGACAATTATATTAAACTAAACATGATAAAAATAAAAAAGCAAACTTTTTATCTAACATTTCAAATGAATAATCATGAGAAAATTTTTGAGATAAACTTCGAAGCCTGAAACGTATAGTACGAGGACGTGAACTCAAAAATAAGGATTTACTGAAAGAATTTTGATAAAAAACGGATTTCTAGAATATAACTGGATTACCGATGTTTCAACTCAATTAATAATTTAAAATTTATAGTTTAAAAAAAAGTGAAACCACAGAAGCTTAGAGAATTTCTCAAAATATCAAAATGCAAAAAAAATTATTTGCAAATGAAGCTCCCATAGAAAAAGCATTAGCTGCTGGCATTGAGAGGGGAAGTATTGCGTCCTCTTAAGTACGGGTGAGCCCTGGCCAAAAATAAGAATTTTTACTTTTGGATATTAACAAACTGAAAAATGAGCCAGATTGGCAATATTTTCAGACGACGAGGCATTGCTAGAACTGCAGCATTCTAATTCATGCTATGCTCAAAGGATGACAGCACGTTATTTAAGCTAGCCACTTTTTCGCTGCTGTACATGTGCTATTTACAGCCTAGGTCATCTCAGAAATATCAGGGAACTGTGAATAATCTCTGTAAATATATATAATACACAAATATATATAATATATATATATAATTAAATATTATATTGTACAAAAATAAATTGCATTTTAATCAGATTTAAAATGCAGTGTTAATATACATATTTTCACTCATAAACAACAATATAAACTTTGTATACATATATCCAAGCAAACGATCAGCATACAGTTGTTGTAGAATTTCAAAGCAAAATTGCTATTTTAAAATCTTTCAATTTTCAATGATTTATTTATAAGAAAAATTATGAATATTTTATTTAATTAATCAGCTTGCATACTGCTAAATTTAAACATATACATTTAAGCAAAAAAAAAAAAAGAAGTTATATTTGAATAAATAACAAACAATAAAATATAGTATGCGTAACCTGCTGTAACGATTCACCAGTAACGTTACCCTAAACAGCGACGAGAAATATTCCGATCTGTCTTATTGCTAAGCTTACAACAATAGCCTCTAAGAATATCATCCGACTTAAATTTTTTAAGATGAGGGACGTGTCTAAAATAATAATAAAATTTAAGTTTGAAAATTGAAGCATATTTGATTAAAAGTCATAAAACTAAATTGATAAATGTCAACACACTTACCGAATTTCGAATAGACGTTCGATTGTCAACAAACACACACGCCATTTGCCGTTCTGCACGGAACTCTGGAAAATGTGTTGGTTAATATGAAGTGTACTTTAAACAACCTCAAAACAAGCTTAGGTATAACTAAAATGACTTCATACACTTTAATAAATACCTGACTCTCTTTAGTTGAAAATAGGTATTTTTTTTTATACCTCGTAAATACCTTACTCTCGTTAGTTGAAATAAGGCTAATTTTTTTATACCTCATAAATACCTCTTTTGTTACAAGTATCAGAAAATCAACCTGGTCTACCTTAGAAATCACTTTATCAGTCTGGTTGATATGAAGTGAATCTAAAAAAACCTCAAGATAAGCTTAGGTATAAATAAAATGACTTCATACATCTCAATAAATACCTCACTCTTTTTGGTTGAAATAAATAAGGTTTATTTTTTAGTACCCAATAAATACCTCTTTTGTTACAAGTAACAGAAAAACAACCTGGTATACTTTAGAAACTACCTCATCAGCCGAAGTGATTTTAAAACAACCTCAAAATAAGCTTAGGTATAAATAAAATGACTTCATATACCTCACTCTCTTTAGTTGAAATAAGGTAAAATTTTTTATACCTCAAAAATACCTCTTGTTACAAGTGCCAGAAAACCATTCTCATATACCTTAAAAATCACCTTATCAGTCTGGTTGATTTGAAGTGAATTTTAAACAAACTTAAAACAACCTCGTACACCTTAATTACAACCTTTACGAGGTATAATTTTTATTGCTGTTTTCTCAGCAACCTTGAATATACCTCAAAACAACCTCGATACCTCAAAATTACCTTAAATTTTCGTAAGGGCACTTTGCTTTCCGAGGAAAAATCTTTTATCAAATGGACGTCCTGAATCCTCCATTCCTGTCAAGTCCATTCTTGGCAACTTTCCAAAAAACTGACTGTTGCTTTACTTCTGTGCTGTACTGGGAACATAAGCTAAACAATAAATTAATTGATCACTAAATAAATCGTGATTGAAAAATCTCGTTGATTGCACATTTTTTAGAGAAAAAAATTTGATGTAACTTTGATTTTTTTGGAAACATATATTGTTAAAAGAAGTTAGAAATTCTATCGTAATTCTTTTGATAATAATAATTTATATACCTAAACTATATAAAACACTTAGTATTTTATACATACATAAAAAATGAAGGGGAAACTGAATATTTTGCATCCAGTAAAGTTCAATCATTTAGCTTAAAACTCAATTAAACATAATTCAAAAGTCATTAAAAATGCTTAAGTGTATTTTAGCTTTAATTAAATGAGTATGAATTTACAATAATTATTAAAATTTATGTTTTAAGTCAGCATAAACAAATTTCTTTTTTAAACTAATTTATTAATAAATGCATGGAAAAATATAAAATACAGACATATGATTTTTTTTAATGACTAAAGTGTAACTAACTGTTGCACAGAGAAAATACAGTATTAGCCATGTGCAAAGGCTATTTCATGATTCCTGTAATTAAAGTCTAAAAAGCTTGTGATAAAGAAGAAAGCAACTTTTTTTCATCTCCGTTAATAAATAAAAATTCTTTTTGCCTTCATAATAATCATCAATTCTACACAAAAGGAAGTTCATTAAAATTTTTTAAGCATACGAAAAACTGGAGTTCATAAAAGAATTAAATAACATAGTTCTCAGAGAAATTTTAAATCTTAAAATATGAAAGACAAATGGTTAAATTTCCCTGTTATATATTTACAAATAAATCATAATATAACAAATCAGAATCATAGGTATATATATTTCAAATGATTTAATTTTTGTTATTAAAGTACAGGTATAAAATGTTAAAATAAATAATTGTAAAAAATTTTAGTAATATATAGGATTGCTAAACATGCACATAATCAGATCTTAATAAAAAAGGGAAACGCTATTTATTTTTGAAAAGGCTGTTATTTAAAATATTAATTCGAAAGTTTTCACATAATTTCCTTCTACTTGTGTAAAATAAAGTATTTTGTGCCAATATACAGAGAATTGAAAGCTGCTATGCATTTATTACAGAAGTTTGAAGCACAAAAATAATGCAGAATTAAAGGCAAGTCACTAGTCAATCCATTGTTTTATGTAAATACTTATCTTTATAAATTGATACACGTTTCATACAAACAAATTTGAAAGAAATTGAAATAAATTTTAAATTTAAGTTTCTTAGAAACAAATGAGTATGATGCAACTTACTTCATTTATAATAAAATAAAAACTTTTACAGCTGAAAAAATGAAGACAATAAAATCATAATAAAATACTTTAAGGAGGGGAGGGGATGAGTATATGTAACAAATGCACAGTATTGTAAAAAATGTCAGTTTTTTTTATAAATAAATTAAAAATTAATTTATAGTTTAAGAGCACAAAATAAATATAAAATAATACAAATTTAATTGATTTACACAAAATTGAAAGCATTTAAGAAAGGTAATAAATATTTTTGGTTTATGTTATCCATATTTCAATAATTAAGGGAGATGAAGTTATATCATACATCTAGCATAAAATATAAGCAAAATATTGAAGCTAAACAACATTAATACAGTTTACTACAATGAGATAAAAAGCAGAGGATGACAGATACACTGATGTACATGGTTTTCAGAAGAGGGGAGGAAAGGCTGCATGAAACTACTTCTTTTTACTTTTGCCCAAAGTTAGGGACTGAAACGGAGCCTGGGTTTGTGCTTGCTGTACGGCGGCTTTTCTTTTGTTTAGATTGTTTATGTCATCATCCAATTGCTTTCGGTCTTCTTCAAGCTTCTTCTTTTCTTCAGCATGTTTTTTCTTCAAGGTATCAAATTTAGCATGTAGCTAAAATGAAAAAGAAAGTTAAAAATTTCTGTTTATATAGGATATACGAAAAATAGAATTGAAGTAATAAACTGGTTTGATTGAGGGAAAAAAATGAACAAAAATTTTAAACCTATTTTAATTTTTAATGCTATAGGCTATCAATAAAATTTTTTCTTCTTTTTCGAATCCATTTTTTTCTTTTGTTTAGAAGTCAGTATTGTAGCACGAAGAATAAAAACTGTGAAGTTTATACAAAAAGGCAAAAACCAACTTTGAAAATCATAAATGTATTAGATTAAAATAACATACAAGTCTGTCTAAATTTTTCGAAATGTCTAAAATTTTTTACAATTTCACAAGTATACTGCAATTATGTATTTTTCTTCGTATGTTTTGTCAATATTTCTTTTGTCAACAGATGGTTTGATGTTTTTTCAAAATCTTTCTTTTTATGCCTATCCTATGTCTGGCTAATATACTTTTATGTCTGACCTTTTCTTACTGGCAGTTTAAGTTTTATGTTTTATTTATTTCTTACTACTCATTTGTGAGGTTTTTGTCAAGATGTTACTGTATTGTACTTTGCACCAGTGTTCTCACTGGCTCCTGAAAAACTTTAGCAATTTTACCTATCTGCAAAAAGGAACATTAGCCAAGTGAAATTTTTTTTTTTTTTTTTTTTTTTTTTTTTAGTAAAATAAGTTCTACCCCCTCCTTGCAGTTACTGATCTGATTTCAACTTTTAGACATATAAATTACCAAAATAATTAGATATTTAGGAATATCAAGAAAGAAAAAGAAATTAAAATTAAACAATCATGAAACACAAAAGTATGTAACGTGGGGAAGGGACTTGATGGAAACAAAAATAAAATAAAAATATTTTTCTGCTTTTGCAATTCGGAAAATATGGCTGTTTTATTTTTATTGGCAAATAAAAATATTTTTTGCCGAGATTTAGCGCATGGGAGAGCAGTAGCAAGAACCCTTTTTTACACTGAAGATGATGCTCCAGTCTACTATCAAAACTTGCAAGTTATTTTTTTAAATTTATATTTGAGAATTTTAACATTGACTTTAGTCTTTTGTTATTCTTTTAGTATTATTGCTTTATTTTATGTTTATAAATTAGCATATTTCTTACTTTTTAAAAGTTTTTCAATTTCTGCTAGTTTAAATTTTAATTTATGTTGAAATACGTTAATATTACATATTCCTTTCCCCACAAATAATTTTTAAAAATTTTATCAATGAATAATTCAAAAAATTTAGAGTTAGAAAATTTATTATTTTGGCTTTTAAAAACGCAACAAAATAAATAAATGAATTATAAAAACTAATTAAAACAATTATGCAAATTTGTTGCTAGATTTTAGGATAATGATCAATTTGCCTTCTTAAAAATGACTTAATTCAATAAAAATATTGAAAATCACATTAAGGAGCCATCCATAAATGATGTTAATTTTTTCTATATTTTTCCCATACTCTCCTTGGTTACAAGTGGTACATTGTACCCCTTTGTCACAATTCATTCAATATTTTTTTCACATAAGCTAGCAAAGTCAAACAAAAAACACAGGCTATAAATCATATTTTAAACTTAACTAAGTTCCATAATGATATCTATGAGCATAACAATATAGTTATTAGACATGCAATCATTTTGCTGTATGAGATGAAAACAATATAATACAGATAGCATAAAAATATTTAATCTGCTTAATTTTAAATATTTTCATTAAAAAAAAAGAAGAAAAAAAGGGGGGAACACACTTGTTATTACTCCCCCTTATAACAACTTGGCACAATTTCACGAACTCCTTCCCTCTCTTACAAAAGTGACATTTATAAACTACCCAATAATAGAGTTAAATAATAGAGTTGAAGAAATGGATATGACTATATGATAAGGTAAACAAATATATAAAGTTCATCTCTGAAAATTTTTTAATTTAACCATTTGTAAATAGAGAAAAATGATTATTAAAAGTGGTTGGTGCCAGCAATCAGCAATACTAGGCTTTTTATCAGAAGTGCAATTTATATAGAATTGAATATTTAGTAGATTTAAAAACCACCAATTAAAAGAGTTAAAATTTTTTTATGAGGTTTGTTACTACCATTTTTATAGAGAACAATGGTAACATTTGTCTAAAATTTGCTCACGTAAAAATAAAAAAAACTATATCTTTGCTATACAATACAATAAAGTAGTTATTAATAAATGAATGATATGAATCAAAAATTGTGTGAAACCTTTTGAAGTAAGTATATTCAGTAACAAAATATTTGTTAAAAAATCAATATAAATCTGAAACATTAAAAAAAACAAAAAAAAACTGAAAAATAAACAGTCATTATGCATACAAATAGTACTTACTTCTTTTTCTGCGTCTTTCAATTCAGATTCTTTTTCTTTCACTCGTTCAACAAACATCTGTCGAATTTCTTCTTCTTTACGTTGCAACTCCTGGTAAAAAAAATTTTAAAATGTATAACATACTTTCATTGGCAATCACATTTTTCTTTAATAATTGATTAAAATAATAACATCAAATAAAACATTTATGTAGTGTAAGTCATATAATGGATTTTCAAGAAAACATCATTTTTGTGATCATTCACCATGATCATGAATAAAATATAGTTTAACTTAGTCAGAGAAAATTAGCTGTAGTATTTCCAAAATAAACAGAATTAAATTTTCATTTACCATTAGAGTTTTTATCCTAGCAACTAGATTAAAATAAGCAACACTGGTATCTACTGGGGTTTGACTTTGAATAGTGGGTGCACAACCACATAATGTGCCAGTTTTGATATCTATATAGTAAGACTCTCTTATAATAAGTCCACACTTAATGTGATTCTGGATTTAACAAGGAAAATGGAGTCTTGTTTGGTACAAAGTAAAGTTGTCAATACATCAGAGTGTACTTTTTTTAAATCATTTAAAAAATAAAACTTTGCTTATTGATAAGTATAAAAAATATTTTTATATTATACAGATGTATATATATTACCCAAACTTATTCAATTGTCACTCATATTAAACTGTTGACATGCATAGTGTCAATGTATTGCAGCATTTAAGATTGAGTCTCGATTCTGATGATTTTTTTTATTTTGTCGTTTTTATCGATTGAGGTTCAATGCTTTTGCAGGAAAATATAATAATAATAACTTCCTTCTTCCTATCTGAATTAAAAATGCTTCCATATAAGGATTGCAAATCACAAACAAACATCTGGAATTAAATTAGCCTCAAACAGCAGAATCGTACTAAACTTGCTATATAAACCTCAAATTAATATATTCACTAAACTATTAAAATTTTTAAATTCTTGGAACATAATCTTAAAATAAAAGAAAACAAACAGTAGGGACATGATAATTTGAAGTACTGATTTATCAGAACTACTTCAGATAATCAAAATATTTTGATTATACAGGTAACATAATTTTTTAAATCTATTTCCATCAATAAATTTTAAAAATTAAGTTTTTTTTTTTGCCACCTTTAAAAATAGTGCTATATTATACTTTAATATGAATAAAAGACTTTTTTTTTATTTTTTTTTTTATAAAAAATAACAAAGTTATTATTATTTTAAAATTCCCTAATGTCATTTTCCAAAATCAGCAGTATTTTCCTGAATGATTGTTTTCTGAAATTGGTTCCAATGATTGATATTAAATTGCAAGATTTGTAAGAATATCTTTTGTTCAGTTAACATAACACACCTTTACGTTGACATTTTATTTTTTTACTGATTTTCAAATGTTGGTAGATCTATATATATAAACTAGAGGGCTCCGCCTTCTGCTCGCTACCGCTCGCCAACCCCCGATAATTGCTACGCAATGGCCTTTTTGTTTGCTTTGCGAACAAAATTAAAGTCGTTTTCCCTAAGATTAGCTGGCAGTTTTTCTGCACCAACATCACATAGAGAGAATGTGATAGGATTGTAAAATGTCAGAGGTGCTTATTATCAGCATTATAAACTTATATTCCGCTGCCGCGTATTGATAGCACTACGATTATTTTCCAGGAGATTTTATGCTGCTAAATTATGTTCAGCTGTATGTCTCTGTTGATATCGCCTAAGATATTCATGACTATCCATTTTTTTATAAAAGATATAAGTTTTTCAAAATAAACTCTGTTCAATATATTTTGTTAATTTGGAATGTAAATAGTTTCTTTAAAGAGTGTTGATTCCTGCTTTCAATAACTCTACCCGATTTATCAAAGCTATTAAAATATATTGGAATTCTAAAATAAATAACTGTGTTCTATAAAAACAAACATTCTATTATAAAACTTAAGAACAACTATCTTTTTACATTGCCACTCAAAATTATTAATATAAGGATAATATTGTGTTAATTAATGTATTAATATAAGGATAATACACCGGATAATATTGTGTTAATGACACTTTTATCTAATGCTTCATAAACAATCGTTTGCATAAAGTTTAGTTCATAATAATCATATATAATCGCTTGCATTAATAATCGTTTGGTCTTTTTATAGCTTTACGTAATAAATGTGAGATTTTTTTTCTTCTTTTTTTTTGGAATGGCGATGTTATAATTTTGTTGTTGAGTTAATAAATCTTCCTTTTTATAAACGTAATAGTAGAGTTTTCTTAATTATTTGATTCGAAGTCCTCTGAGTTTTATTTGAGGTCAGTTTGTATTTTGTATTTTTTGACAGCATTATTAAATATTATAACCTTTTCACACACATGCGTTCTCAATTTTGATTGGCTTCTAGCCAGAAGTCTTCTGTGATTGGTTATGTGTTATCATTCCACTCTCTTCTTATGTATAAAGATATATAGATAAATTATTAAAAAATAAATTGCAGTGAAAAGTCCCATGTATGGAATCACCAGAACTTCGGTGATAAGATTTTCTTTTTTCCTGATAATAAGTCTTTAAGGTAAACAAACATCATAACATCCTTATTAAACAAAATGTAACAAATAGATGATAATTAACGTTAATTTCAATCAATAATGTATAAATCCCCATTGCTATTTTGACAGCTAATGTTAGATTTCCACATGGTTGTTGAAGTATTGATATTTAAATATACCATTATAAAGCACCGCGGATTCCGAACTTACTGGCAATTACAGGCAGATTTACGATCGCAGTTTTTTCAGTTATTGTTACAGGTTTTCATAGCTTTTTAATCCTACATTATCATACACGGTAAATTTAGAATCAGGTACACAATTATTTTTTCTCTGTAGTGAAATACCACATTTCGTTTCTGTGATATCCAATTATTATTTTTTTTAAAAGAAAATTGAAGGTCAGATAAAACTCATAAAGAAGATGAGGATTCTCATCCTTGCATACTCTTTTTTTTTTTTTCCAACATACTTATTTTTAACAAAGTGTAAATAAAAATTGTTTAATGGGGAGAGTTTTGTTTATTTTGATTGTTAAAAAAATCCAGAAAAGAAGCCGTTTTGGTAAACAGTCCTCTTAAATTGGACTTTGTACTGTAGGTACAAGAAAAAAAATCCATCAATTGAGAGCACCTGGTTTTGAGCATAATTATTAACTATGTACTAAATTATAGCATACTTGTATATGTTCGAGACGCTTTTGCTCATATGTCTCCTGGAAACTTATAGGTTTGTTATCAGCACCAACATCAGAAAATCCCATCTGTTCCAACCTCATTCTTCGATACAGCTCGTAGTGCCTTGCATGCGTCTGCTCACGCATATCTTCCATGTTAGTTCGGATAAGCATTTCACGGAGCTTGACAAAGTCACAATGGCTTTCATTTTCCACTAAAAGAATTGAGTTTAAATTCATGTTAATTTGATGAATTGGAATGAATATATAATAAATAAGTTATATAGCAAGTATGAGATTGTAAAAAGAAAAATATAGGAGAATAAAAAAAATACATAATTTAATTAATTTTTTTTAAATAGAAAATTTAAAAATATTGTTTGAATGAATAATTTTAAACAATATTTTTGACTGATGTTGCTCCATGAGATAAAAAGTACCAAATTTTAAGATATAAAATAAGAATAAATAGAAATTTTTTTATTTTAATAAGATGATCAATGAATCTTAGCATTAATAGATCAATAGGCCAGAAAATATAGGTAAACAATAAAAGGTAAAAAATTAGTAAATAAATTATACTAACAGGTAAAAAAAATAATTGGCAAATGATTTTCTAATAAGCAATGTTAAAAATTCCGAATTACTAGCATTTGATTTTAATAATAATAGATTTAAAACTATTATACTTGATTAGATTAGTTGAAAAATGTATGACATATATTTTCCTCATTTTCAAGAAAATAACAAAAACCTCCGAAATCAATAACAGGAAGAAAAAAAAAAGAAGAAAAAAAATGGAATTAAGAAAAAAAATTCTCAAACCTGATTTAAGATGAAGATGTAAAAATAAAAATTAATAATTTAATTGACAAATAATGTGTCTCATTTCTACAGTTTGGATTAATACTTTTCAAATTTTCTGGAATTTATTATAAATAATGAAAATTATTTTGCCAGCATTTTAAGGTTAAAGTTAGTTATTTTAAAAAAATTTCCAAATTTTTTTAAATAAAAATTCATACTTACCCATTACTGTACCCCATGGGTATTGACGAGCTCGCATCATCTTATTACCAACTCGAACAAAATCAGCAGATCCCACAACAGCAAAAGGTAAGATAGCCTGAAACAGACCAAAATTTATAAACATTCTTAGTATGAGATGTTTATGATAATGTTTATATATAAGTTTTCTTAAACTATAGGATAGGGATGAGACAAGATTAAGTAGATAAAATCAGGATTTAGCACTGTTGACTAAACTACTGTCGTTTTATTATGTTAATATACACCATTAATCTGAAATCACATGAAATTCATTGCAAATTGTCAATATATTCAGAGATAACATATCCATCAATTATTATTAAAAAATTTTAAAATAATTTTGCATCATGTTTAATATTTTCTAGGTTTTCATTTCAGTTAAATAACATTGCCAGATATGACAGGTAGAGAAAAAAGCAATAAGCTAGGTAATAGGACAAGTTAAAATCCCAGGAAGATTGGATATGTGGCTTTGTGGTCTGAATTGCAAAGTCCGAATCTACGAACCCACAACTCTCTGACGTTGGATTACGTCGCTTGCAGCCGATAATTGTTGTATGACGTAGACTTCACATCTGGATGGAGATTTCCTCGGAGTATATGCATGAAGTACGAAATCGGCGAAACGCGTACAGGGTGCATTTTGATATAAGCTTGACCGCCTCTCCACAGCTCTCTCTCCGTCAGTTCGGAAGTAACTAGCTAGCAGTACGGCATGTTCTTGCCGGTTACTCATTTGAAGCTTTTTCTATGCTGCTTGAATTTCAAAGTTGTTATATTTTATTTATGTTAAAATGTTAGTTAAATTTACCAAGTTCTTAAATGTTAATAAAGATAGTTGTTTGTTTGGACTTGATGAGTTGTTTGTAAAGTAACACGAAGCGAATCTATGGTTCTTTCTCATGAACGGTTTCACGTTGAAAGTTGTACTGGAGTTGAGTCAGATTTCTCCTTCAGAGTTCAAGTGGGGATTATACCAAATATACTAATCTCTACAGATACAATGATCTAATAGTAAATAATGCGTAAGTGAAACCTATAGCAATTTAGGGAAGCATGATTAAATTTTTATTTGCAATTTTTGTTATTCCACTGTAGCCTTAATCAGATCAACTGACTAAATTTACTAAGTTCCAAAAATTCTAGATTAGTTTTGTTCCTTAATTTTAAAATACCTAAATGTTTCTCTGTAAAGAAATGCCATCTTACATTACTTTATTGCTATAAACAAGTAATTCAATAAGAAATTTTTTTCTCTCCATTATTATGTTATTAAACAACAGTTTTTCACAGACAAGGTTGAATAAAACCGGATACCAGCATACTTTCAAAAAATAATTAATTTACCCACCAAATAAATTAGCCCTTTTCCAAAAATAAATACTATGTTCAAAAATATAATTTTTGAACATAGTATTTATTTTTGGAAAAGGGCTAATTTGTCATTGAAATAAAAATTTAAGCAATTTTGGTCACATAGCTCTTAAGAAATGCATCCTCTATACCCTGGAATTCCCTTAAACAGGGAACTGATTGAATATTGACTGGTGTTTTTTTGGACCTCTACTCTTTGAAGAGACATCATTAACACATCATTAAGAATTTTCTACTATTGCAGAGTTTATTATCTCTTTCGAAAGAGACAATGACTTTTTTCCTTATTTTTTCACTAGTTACATTTTGTCAAGTTCTCTGCCAATGAAAATAATAAAATATGCTTACATTCATGGAAGAGTTAACTTCAGCAACAGAATCATCATCAGTAGGAAACTGATATATAGTCACTCCATTGGATACCAATTCCGACATTATCTAAAAATAAGATATAAATAAATATTTTCGAGTTATTAATAGATTTTTAAAAATTTTAGAAGGGAAAAAAAACTATGTAACAAACCTTTATTTTAAATCTTTGTAGCTCAGTTTTAGATATCGTATCAGCTTTGGCAATAATTGGTATGATGTTTAATTTACTGTCTAACTTCTTCATGCAGACTAAATCAATAGACTTCAAGCTAAGTTAGAAGAAGAAGAAAAATTTTTTAAAGAAATTCACAATTTAAACAAAATAAATCAAATTAAAAAACTTTCTTCTTTATTTTATATAAGTATTGAATAACTCCCACACATCCTATTTTGAAAATAAAATTATAAAATGCTTTGAAAACGAACATCAATTTAACAAAAGTTTTAGTCTACATAAAGGTATCAGTATAAAGAGCAAAGCTGTCTATAAGATTTAAATGTACATATCAGTGGTGCAAGTGGCAAAACATGGTTTTGGAGCATCTTTGGAGCAGCAAAACAAAGATTTGGAGCATATTTAATAAAAAAAATTAAAACAAGAATTTAATAACAAGAATTTTGTTCATTAATAACATCTTATTTTTTACATTTTTTTGAAGGTCCCTGCATTAACAAATTAAGTTTCTTTTTGGTATCTTCCAATGCTGTTAAATATTCTGCTATACTCGACATGTCTTTATTATTTTACCCATCCTTAATATTTTTTTTCAGATGTGGCTAAGAGATCCTGAGAAGCCTTCAATTTTTTTTAAAAATCAATTTCAGCAGCTTTCAATCTGCTTTCCTCAGTTTCAGTGTTTTCACATTCTTTTTTCTCAACCTCTAATTGAGCAGAATAATTTCTTAATGCTGCACGAGTCACTTTAATCATATCTTTGTCAACTTTAAAGTTATTTAAACCCCCTGTTTTGTTGATATGTGACACAACTTGTCTCTAACCATTAACACTATGCAAATTTAAACTTGCCCCCCTATGATCAAGTAGCTTTTTGTTCACACTAAAACCACTTTCAATATCAGCATTCCCAGCACAAAAGAGCTTTAAAAAGCTTTGTTTACAGAGGATATTTGATATTTCCCAAATTATCTTTCTTCACAAAATAGTTTTTCCAAAACACATCAATTGGTGCATATTCATTTGAGTCAGAAGAATAACCCTCTGGTTCCCCACGTAACCTCGTCCATTTATCTAGTAACAAAGATGCCTCTTCAGGTTTTATAATGGATGAGGTTACTGTTGCCAGATATCTTATTGACTTAATAGAAGTGTCTTCCATTCCCATTACAGGATGCAACAATATAAGATGGTGCAGTAACCTATTTTCAAGAGGCCATTCTTTTAACAACTTTTTTGCACATGCCAAGTAAAAAGACCTGGCACATAAATACATAGATTTTTTTTTCTGAAGAAGATTAAGATGTCATCGCCTTTGTGGTATCTAGTCCAACAGCTATTAAATTTGAATTTTGCCAAATTTCTGCGTTTTCTACATCCAATGATTTTAATTCCTTTCCTGACAAACTAAGAAAAGCAGAACTATTTAAAAAACGCCTTAACAATGCTTTAACTAGACACCATTTCATCAAACAGCAAGTGAATCAATGGTGCCTCAGTTTGGGAAAGACCTAAAAATTTTTTTAATATAGCCGAAATATTTCTTAAAAAAAGAGCTTTTGGCAAAAGCAATTTAAATAAACTCAATATTGAGTGGCTCATACAACTATTTAAATTAATAATTCCTTTATTTAATTCTGTAAAAGGTAATTCAAAACTCTAATTTAACTATTATTTAAGGTTATCGAGTGTATTTTTCTTAAAATTTAAATAAATGTTATTTGTAATAGTTTATTCAACAAAACATTAACAAGATTAATATTGATCATACCGAATTTATAAAAATATGTAAAGAATTAAGCAAATTAAGAGAACTTTAATAAATTTATATTACAAATGTAAATTAGTGAATGGCCCATAATAAATTTTTATTAAAATTGGGTTACCTAGTACAGTATTTCTTTAATGAATGATTAAAAAAATTAAATAATTTTTAAATGCAAATACAATGAGTATTGAAGCTAAAAAATTTTTTGTCAGAAGTAAATTATTATATTGTCCCTACACTCATAATATTTAACAAATCTGTGATAATTAAAATTTTTTATATCAATTGTTTTAAATCAAATCAATAAGATATTAATTAAAGTATTTTTGAATGACAAATCTGAAAAACATAAGATTTTTTTGCTGCATTTAAAATATTGAAAGCCCCTCTCTTCATACTCATTTAAAATCTTGCCTCAAAATACAATTAAATTTTTTTCTAAAACAAATTAAAAGCACTGAAAATTTTGAAAGTAATAATACAATAATAAAATGCGACTAGTAAAAAAAAGTAAAATAAATGTTTAAAAACAATATGCAATTAGTGGATGATCCCTCAGATAAAAATTTACGTTTAAAAAGCTCAATTAATTCTTATCTTTATTAAATTAAAAGAAGGGATATGGAAAGTTTGAGATTATGAAGTCTTGTGACTGCTCTGAGGATTAACATAAAAAAATATGTACTTAGTGAATGGTCCCCATGTTAATTCAATTTAAATCATGGTATTAATCTATAGATAGAATAGTGCAAGAAGGCCATTAGCTTGCCATTGACGAAGATGATCGCACTTCAATAACGATGAAATTAACAAGAGAAATAAAATTTTCTTTTGCTATTAAAATTTGGCAATGTTTAGTTGGTCCCCGAAAATTCGAGAGAAGTTTCGGTTCCATTTCAGAGGAAGAAAATGAAGCCTGCAATTGAGAATATCTTGCAAAGAAGCAGAGTTGCACATGAGAGTGCAAGAATCCTTCCCACTGAATCCAGAGCAACCACCCACATGGCAGTAGCTTGGTTGCTGCAAAATTGTGACTTGGCGATACCCAGGGGGAAATATCCTTTTTGGCGCAGATTGGCGCAATTTAAGCAGTTTGATTGGCGCAATTAAACCACTTCAATTTGGAGCATGTAGGCGCAGGTTTCCACAATTGGCGCGGATCGGCGCAGCACTTGCACCACTGACATATTTCAAACAAAATAAAATTTTAATTTCAGATTAGTAATATTTATAAATACTTTAACATTATATGGTCCATTATATATATTGCATGTTATCTCAAATTAGCATAGGATTGAAGTTTACATCTAAGACTTACCCATGCCCAGTTGGGGTAATGAAATACAAGCATGCATGAATCCTGGTATCATGATATGTGACTAAACTGCGCTTTATTTTAAGTTCCTCCTGCAAATACATTTCAAACTGGGTATCAATATAATCCACAATAGCTTTAAAGCTGTCTTCTTTGTTAATCTGATCCCCATATCCAACTGTGTCAACAACAGTTAGTTTGAGATTCACATTCTTTTCCTGGAGATCTGTAAAAAGATTTCAATCAAGTTTTTACTTTCTACCACTTAAATTACATTATTAAAATTATCAATACTGTTTAGCTTATCAATACTGTTAAGTTCCAATTTTTTTTAGCACAATTATCAACAGCTTTAGAAAAAATCCAATTTTTTTAATAACAATAAAAAACTTAATGAAAAATAATAAAATGGGAATATTTTATTAATTGAATAACTTTCTTAATACAAATTAAGAAGTTAAAGAACTGGCAGCTTCTTATCTATTCGATATTTTACTAATCGATTTTAATAAATTTTACAAATTAAATCTTTTAAGATTAAGATTTCATAAATTAAAACAACTTTATCCTTATAGTATGATTTATATTTAGATTCTTTACCTATTGTTGTAATGACATTAACAAAACATCCAATCAAGTTGTAAAAATAAATAAATAAATAAAAATTAAATAAAAGAACAAACCATAAGTCTTAGCTTTGAGTTTAACAGATGGTAGAGTGTGAGGGCTTGGTGTTGAATCAAATGTAGTATTAAACAGTGAATCAATCAAAGTAGATTTCCCAATGCCTGTCTCTCCTAAAAACACAAAACAATCCTTAATAATTGCTATACTAGAAAAGAAATCTATATTATATACATTAACTTTAATTTCTAAATTAATCTTACTTTTAATTCATAAATTCTTATTTTCAAAATACTGAATTATCATTTTATTAGGTACTTAAGATGAAAATCAAGTCAAAGCTAACAAGTTTAATTTTAAAAAATAAAACTTGTAACTTTTTGAACATAAATTTCATACATGATTTTTTCTCTCCATACTTTGATAGTTTTACAGTATATTGCTTATTATTCATTAATAATATTAATTAAGGGAGAAAAACTAGCTCTTATTTTATTGTTAAATAAATCAGTTTTATTAAAAAAAGAATTAATTCAAAACAAATTTAATATCTAAAAAAAGAATTAATTCAAAACAAATTTAATATCTAAAAATGATTTTTTTTAAAAAAGCATTAGCCATTAAAAAATTTACAATAAAAAAATTTAAAAAATTATAACAAAGTAACGAATTTTTAATTAAATTTTACAGTTAGATAATATATATTTTTAATTCATTTAGATAATTTTTTCTCTGAATAAAAAGTTCACAATAAATAAAAAAATATATATACATATAAGTATGAGTAATTCATCTAGATGGAAGCACACATATGTAATGAGGGGGAAAAAAAAGAATATCATAAATCAAAATTACGTAAAAAATAATTTTTAAAATTCTGTATAAAAATAATATAAATATATAAATAATTTCTTAATTTAGTTTCCTTTAAAAATAATTTTTACTTTTTTATACTATATTAAATTTTATTTGTTTTAAATTTGAACTATTAATTGATTAGTAATCGTCAAAAAATGCAATGGCCAATTTTAGTTTCTTCTATTTCACCAAGTCTCTTCCTGTATTTTCTACTAAATTCCAGTGTCTTGAAAGAAATAAGTTTTTTTTAGGACAAAATGCCAACCTTGGTTTGGAAGTCAATTGTTATAATTTTCATAAAATGAAACATTTTAAGAAAAGCCATAAATATGATTGCTTCAGTTGTAAATGCTAACCTACCCTCAACCGAATTGCAATAAAACAAAAACAAGACGCTTTCTACAAAACCTTGTTTACAGTTATTACAGCAAAATGAAATAAAATTAAATATTTGGAAGGATTAGAAGCTTAATTTATTACTTACCAATGCACAAAATATTAAAGGCAAATCCTTCATTGACAGATCGTTTAACAAGCTGGTCTGGAAGAGAATCAAATCCAACATGTCCTTGCAGTTTCAGTGCACGGAAATTCTCTTGCAACTAAACAGGAAAGAAAAATAAATAATAAGAAAACAGCTAGTTAAAATAGATAATGGAAAAAAAAAATGAAAAAAGTATTAGCATAAATTTATAAGAATAAAACAAATCAGAAATATTGAGAGGAAGGAAAACAAACCAAGCTTTTTAGTGAAAATTATGTTTTCTAGTTTAAAATTCATAAGCATCAAGCTTATTAAGGAAGTTTTAAACTGGAGTTGACTATTCCTTTTATGCATATCATAGCATGAAAAAAAGTCAAAAAGTTTAGAAAACTAGGCTACACAGAGATAAATAAAAAATGATGCAATATTTACTAGATGGTCACAAAGAAAGAGAGAAAAAAAATCCCTTATATTTCGAGAATGAATTTATCAAGTTTCCTTAATTTTTGAAAATATCATCATAAATTCTGATAATATTTAAGTTGCGAATGTTAGCATTTATCTAAATTCCATTCTTAATAAAAGAAACGTAAATATCTTTATAAAAAGAAGATGTAGACAAGATACATTTAACACTGAATTATAATTACTTCAATTTTTGTAAAAAAAAAATAGTGTTACTATTGATATTCCTAAAGAAACAAAGTGGAATTAATTTTGACTTGCTAGAATAAATATGTTCAAAGTAACCTGAAGATCATTATTTTTTGGAAGAAAGAAAACTAATATAAATAAGAGCACATGCAAATTAAAACACTTTCTTTCATAAGAATTTTAATAGAAAAAATGCCTAGTAATGTCAATTGTAACTTTCTGAGAAATGCTTAAAAACACTGAGGACAGCTTAAGATATTATCCAAAGGTGCCATAGAAAGATAAACCTATAAAGTGATATTGCCAGCTGAAAAGTACATCATCCATACGTTTCTAAAATTACTGAATTTTTCAAAACTTTCTTCTGATTAACTCATAAATAACCACACATGAAATTATCCTTTTAAACTATTTTTTTAGTTTTTTTAGAAACTAAAATTTAACTGCCCAGAAATACCAAAATTTAACAATTACTTTCATAGGGAAATCTTTAATTTTAACCGTATCACACATCATAATTTTTAGAACCCTTCCCTCTCTTCCAAATGTGATACATCATTTATTAGTGTTAATTTTACAAATAATTGCATAAAAAGTGTACCCAAAGTGCTCCTTGCCCTGGTGGATAATTGCATAAAACTGACTAACGTTTTGATAATGTTAATGCTATAAATCATTAAATAACCCCCTGCAATTAGTCAAGTCAATTTTTGTGAATGGATATGAAATAAGGAAAAAATTTTGGTGGGATTCATGTAAGATTTTCAACATTTTAAAAAAACTGTACAGGTTTACTATTTTGATGTACAAGTAACATTTCAGTTGGGTGAATAAAAAAAATAAATTATCTAGCATTTTGGTCATAGCTCTTTATCGTTATAAACTTGTTTAAACACATTGTAGAATAACAGGAGTGCGACAAATGAAATATGAGATTTGGTGGAGAAATTACTTGAAATTAATATATCTCTAAAATTATAATTTAGGTGCTGCACATAACCGCTAAAAAAAGTAAAAAATAAATTTTTTAAAACCAACATTGTTTTAAATATCTTGCTAAACCTGAAGTTTTTTGTCACAATACAAATCAACATTATCTTATTATGCTCCAACTTTACAAAGAAATTAGTCATTAATCATAAACACACCCAATGATAAAATACTTACATTGGGTGCTCTTTCGACATCAACAGAAGCCATTGTTAGATAGAAATCCACGAAGTTTAATCAAATGAATATCGTTTCCTTTGAATGAATCGCTTGTTTTTATGATTTAAATTAAAATTAAATGCTCCAGAAATGACTATAAATAACTAGCCCAAACGTCAAACACTTGAAATTTCATTGATTGCTTGATGGTTGCTTGATAAGACAGAAAAGGCTATTGATGGATTGATTTAAAATTTAAGGCTAAATTTCATTGATGCAAATAATTTTTTTTTACATTTAAAGTTTAGTCAACAGAATACATTTAGTAACATTAAAAAGCTAAATGTTAAACTTATATATTAATTAGTTTATAAATTAAAGGAACTTTGAAAAGAAAAATTATTAAAACTTTTAGAATCTGGCAACATGCATAGCATCTATTACTTTATTTACTTTTAATTTTTAATGGCAACATAGCGTCTCGCGGAGCGAAGTAGTTATTCTAAAATAAGGTACGTATTTATATTTTATTAATATCTAAGTTAATCGGTAAGATTAAGCTATTATAATTACTATTATTTGCTCCTATGTATTGCATTAAGTTTCTTAATCACGTTTATTGTTATTTTTCTAGAAAATAATTATTTCTCCATATTTCCTATAGATTGTTTAACTTTTGTAATAACTATGTTTTGACGCATGTTCTTCCTGAAAATTTAAGAAAAAGAATATATTATTCTGTTGTATGGTATTAGAAAGACTTCTGTTATATATAATTTATAAGTACTATTTATATCTTTGGAAATTGCTCAACATCCTAGTTAGAAACATAAAACAAATATAAAAGTAATATAAATCTTGTTGTCCACTGTTATAATAGTAAATAAGGTGAATTATTTATTGTACTACTTGAGAGTGGTTAATTTTTCGGTGCAATTGTTAAATTTTCCTATAGAATACATGAGGCTTAGACATTGAAGTTTTATGCAAACTAATTTTATTCGTAATTCAAATATAGGTATGGAATTAATATGAAATCTTACATAGTATGCAAAATAAGCTCTGGCGATAATTTTAAATATTTATATCCCCCTAATTCTTAATTACCGTATTATACTATTCTATGTGAATATGTAACTAATTCTTACTCATTTTCAAAATAAGTGAAGAATTTGTAGTTTATAAAAATAATAATTTAAAGTATGCAAAAAGGCAATATCTGCACAATTTTTTCAATTAAAATTAATAAAGTAAACTTTTAAAAGGTTATATGCAGCATTTTTTTAAAATAATAAATAAATCATGTAGAAGTTTGTTGGTTACATGTTATAATTAGTCTCATTCAGTGATTTCTTATAGCTGCTTCCTAGGATCAATTTGGTATTTATGTGTGGGCTAGTGAAGTGTTTAGTAGTTTTATATTGTCGAACGTCCAGATCTCCAAGTAGCATTAAGAGCCATTAAAAATGTGGATATTTATTGTAGATTAAATGTTTGTCACAAAAGTCAGACATTTGTAATTAAAAAAGGGTCTTTTAAAATATTTAATATAATATGTTATCACTTCCATTTTTTTCAGTTTAAATAATCTTGCTTTCTTGTACTACTAATTTTACGATCTATGATAGTACAAGAAAGAAAATGTTGACTTAAGAAGTTTTGATCGCTTTTTTTTTTTCACGTTCATGCTAAAAAAATTCTACAAACTTTGCTTGAATGTTTAGGTGTATTATGCATATCTCAGTTAGTTATAAATAAAATCGCCAAGTTTCGAACAGTAAATTGTGAGAAACAAAAACAAAAGAAATCTATCATGGAGACAAACTTGAATCCCCAAATAGATATTTGCTTTAGGTAATTAGGCTTCACTCTTTATAAATATCTTTACAGCTGATGAATGTTCTTTTGCTTTGTTTCTAGTGTTCACTTAACAAAACTTTTATGATTTTCTGTTCAGTAAAAGCTAAAGACACCGACACCTTAATGCCTATATAGTGAATCATGGTGTTATTCACCAAAAGTAACCTCCTGAACAATTTAATAGTGCTTTAGTTGCCTCTAAATATTAATTGTGCTAAGTCTAAGATTTAGTATCGTGCTAGTACTACTTTTAATTTGTCTACGTATTTCCTGATTATCTTCTTTGTTTATTTTAGAAAAAGATGGGGCGTTATTCCATGGAACCAGACAATGCCACGAAGTGTAAGCTTGTTTTTTTCTAAATTAAATTTTATATATTTGTGAAAAATTAAATTTCATATAAATGTTATATCATATTGTTTATAAAAAAAGTAATATGTTCATTAAAGTGACTTTTTTGGTTTTTAGCATGCAAGGCTCGTGGCTCAAACCTCAGAGTTCACTTTAAAGTAAGCTTGATTTCAAATATATTGTTTTTTTCGTTTTTGTTATTTCTGGCTTGTGTTGGTTTCTTAACTTTTAAGTAAAGTATTTTAATTATTTTCTTCAAGTTTTTATAATTTAATTCTGAATCTCTAACAGGGTGCCTAGTGTTTTTTAAAAGTACTTAATTTTTCCAAAATGAGATATACTTTCTTCACTGTCTACTTTTGCCATGAATTATGAAAAAAGCCTGGTTGTCACATTTTCACTATTCAAGCAACCGCAATCCCTTTTGGCGTATCGTCGGTCTGTAGTGTATGCAAATGTTTGATGAAATACTTCCATTCATTTTACATGTTTTAGGAAAGATTCGCAGATCTATGTGTGTGTATACACTGAGCTGGATTCGGTGAGGGGGGCCCTTGTTCTCTCGTGCAACTCTGCTGTGTTTTGCAGGGTGTTCTCAATTTCATGCTTCATTTTTCCACTCTCTGAAATGGAACTGAAAAATCTCAAATTTTTGCTGATCACGTGGACCAACTAAGCATTATCAAACGAAAATTTTATTCCTCTTGTTAATTTTATAGTTGGTAAAGTGTCTTTGTCTATGGCAAAATAACCTTGTGCTGTTCTATTTATAGATCAGTACCATGATATTTGAATTTGACTTCGAAGTCCATTCACTAGGTGCATATTTGCATGTCAGTCCCCAGCAGCCAGGAATCATAGAGCTTCATCACCTCAAAATTTCCATCTCCCGTTTATTTAATTTATAAACATGAGAATTCTGTTTCTTTAATGTAAAATTCTTTATCTGAGGGACCATCCACTAAATGAATTTTTTTTTAAACTTTTATTACTTTTGATTTAGGGTGACCTGGGGTAATTCCTGATCAAAAAATGCAAACATCTATTTTGTAAAAAAAACTATTCGAGATGGAATTTTAATATTTACTGGAAGTTTTAGGCTATATGAGATGACTCCTATGCTACCTTCTTTTGTTTGAAAATCTAATTAGAATTTAAAAGATTTCAAATTTTTAGTGATCAGGAATTATCCCTTCTTTTAATCATTTCTGGGGTAATTCCTGATCACTTCTGGGATAAATACTGATAACCAGTTTTTATAGTAAAAGGGCTGTTTAAAAATAATTATACAGTGGTAATTAACAAATAAGACATCAAGATCAAACAAATAAACCAAAAAGATATGTTTAAGCAGCTAATGAAATGATTTATTCAAAAGCAAAAATAAAGATTAACACTTTAAGTTTTCCAAAAATCTTTGCATTGTCCCATGAATTTTAGGCAAGCATCCAACTCATTCTCATGTTCTACTGGAATATAAGAAAGAGTTCCCACATGGGTTACTTTTGCTGTATTTTTTAACTTGGGTTTATTAAGTTATTTGCTGGATTTATTAAGTGAGAGTGTAAAGTTAAGTAAGATATGTCAACAGCTCTGGCAGTAGCTTTCACACTGAAATTTTCATTTTAAATCATTAAAAAGAAATTCACTAATTTTGCTTTCTAGAAGCTTAGCATCCTTTTTAGGCTTATAATTTCTCACCATATTTATATTAGGCTAATTTATAAACTTGAAAATTATTCTAACAATGTACACACATAAAATTAAGGTAAAAGCAAGGTAAGACAAACCAGAAATGGTGCTAATCAGAACACATTTGTTTTGTGCACAGTTAAAAACAAATTGTGTGATTACAGTTAAAATATATTTTATAGTTGTTCCACTTAATAAATATGAACTGTTATTTAAGACAAGGCAATTAGCTATTTTTTATACTATTTATAAGAAATGACAATGATCAGGAATCACCCCAGTGATCAATAATTACCCCATCTATAGGGGGCAACATTTGATATAGTTTCCTATAGTCAATTATAATGTTTAGAGTAGATGTGAAAGAATGAAACAAAAGCTTACACTATTTTTATATTAAAGAAAAAGAAAGTAACACAAAATATTTATTATTAAGAGAAGGAGGGGGATCTTTGTAGAAATGTGCACATTTTGAAACCCATCTTTGAAGTGGAAAATACGAAAAGCAATTTTAAAGATACTTATTTTGTTAGATTAAACAAAAAACTATTATTAAGAAAATGTAGTTATACTTTAGTAAAATGTACAAGCATTCTTGTCCATGTCTCGAGTTTTAAAAAAAAAAAAATTGAATAAAACTTAAGTGATCATTATTTACCCCAGAAACAGAGTGATCATGAATTACCCCGGGTCACCCTATTGTTTTTATTACTTTTTATTGTATTATTACTTTTCAAATTTGCAGTGCTTTATTTTGTTTTAGAAAATAACTTAATAATATTTAGTCAAGATTTTAAAAAAAAAAGTATGCAGAGAAGGGCTTTCAAAATTTTAAATGCAGGAAAGAAATCTTATGTTATTCAGATTTGTCATTCTAAAATACTTCATCTCTTAATGATTTGATTGAAAAGATTTATTTAATTTTTCAGACTTGTTAAATATTATGATTGTAAGGATCGTATAATTAACTTCTGCCAAAAAAAAATTTAGCTTTAATACTCATTGTATTTGCATTTCAAAATTTTAAGTTTTTAAAATTATTTCATTTAAGAAATACTGACTGAAATATTCAATTTTATTATGGGTTATTCACTAAAGTTTTCTTAATTTGCTTGCTTAACTCCTTACATGTTTTTATAAATTCGATATGATAAATCTTGTTAGTGTTTTGTTGAATATACTATTACTAATAACATTTACTTAAATTAGAAAAGAAGTATGAGTCACTTAGTATTGATTATATATAAAATTGTGTATCATTTGTTTTTATAGTGGCTAATATTATCAAGAATAGAGTTCTTTGACAGAAGCTTGTTATTTTATCATGATCATGTAAAGTCTTTAATAATTATTTTGCATTTTGTTAATGTATGTACGAAGAAGTTTCAACAATAGGAAGAAAACCTTTTTAAGGTGCACATATCATAATTATATTTTTTTAATGTGCTTAAAAATCTTTTGAGGTGCTATAAAAGTATTTATCTTTTGAAAGATTTGGCCACACACCTTGTGTAAGCTACTGCGTCGAATGCATTAAAGATTGTGTTCGAAAATTGGTTTGGTTGACTTGATATACCGGGAGTTAAATTTGTTTTTAACTTAGTAAATGTGTTTTCAAAGTTTGCCTAAAAAATATAAATAAAATTTTTGGTGTAAAGGTTTATTATTTAATTGATTAAATTTGTTCTATTTCAGAACACAAGAGAAACAGCCCAGGCCATCAAAAAGATGCCTCTTCGTCGTGCTCAACGTTATTTAAAAAATGTTATTTCTAAAAAAGAAATAGTTCCATTTCGCAGATTTAATGGCACTGTTGGTAGGAAAGCTCAGGTAAATAGTTTCCATGTTGTAATTGTATTAATAATTATGGAAGGTTTTTATTGTGTAATTTAATTTTGCAGCATAAAATATGTTAAGAAATTTTATTTAATTTAACCCTTTGCTTACGTCCAGTATAATATGTGAACTAGGCTGGCAGGCTTCATCATACTAAGTGCTGTAAGCAGAGGGTTAATCCTTGCCTGTGTACATAATTAATCAAGTTAATTACTAAGTATTTAATGGCTATTACTACATATTTAAGAATGTGTTCTCATAGTGTTAATCATTTTATTAATACTGTGTCAAAGTTAAAATGTAAAATTATGGAACAAACTTGTGCGTCTGCACCTAATCTAATTCACCTAGAATCTCTATTTTTTGTAATTAATGTTTGTTTTGTTTTTTATTTTAATAATCATTACCCAAGTGAAATAAATTTTGAGATCTTTAAAAGCTGAAAATTATGACAAAAAAATTAAACTATTTTGATCAGATTCCAGTTTTTAAAATTAACAAAATTTTTAAAGGAAAAATAGAAAACTTTGTATTTTTGATGTAAAAAGCAGGGTTAGTAAATTTTTCAATAAGAATATATCTAAATTAGTTTTTCTGATATAAAATATAATTGCACAAAATAACTTATTTAATATAAATAAAGAATTTTTAACTTCAAACTCTCTCTATATATTTTTTTTATTTTCATTGCTTTTCCTAACGTACTGCATTGTTATAATTGTTAGGTGAAGGCCTGGTCTGGTGTAACTCAAGGTAGATGGCCTAAAAAGAGTGCTGAATTTTTGTTGCAACTTCTCAGAAATGCTGAAAGTAATGCTGACTACAAAGGCTTAGATGTAGATAGGCTTGTTATTGAACACATTCAAGTGAACAGGGCCCCTAAGATGAGGAGGAGGACTTATCGTGCTCATGGTCGAATCAACCGTAAGTTTTATTTTACATTGAAAATGTGTACTTTTAAATCTGTTAACTACTTGAAAAGGATTTTGTTCTCTCTCCCCCCACGCACACACTACACGTTTATGTTTCATTTTAGTATGTGCCTTATTTTTTCTGTTATATAAAAAATTTTGAATTATATTCGTGTGACATTATTCTCCTTCTATTTGTAAGTAAATTCTGCATGCCTGTTGTGAAAAAAGAAATTGGTTTTTCAATCTTGTATAGTATATCAGGGAAAAAAACAGGGCTCCCCTAATAACTTTTGATGGTATGATTGTGAGTTGACCTTAAATCTGCTAATGTAATATTGGATAAACGAATTTTATAATTTGCAGAGAATTTTCGACCCCTCTTCTGACCAAACTATTCGGACAAATTTTTTTTTCTCCAGATCCTTAAACTACTTATCCTTATTTTAGGGACAGATATCTGAATCTGCCAACAAAAAAAAAGTATGTTTATTCAGAGAAAGCCTGATTTCGTAACCAAAAATATCGTCTGCACTTCTTAACATATTTGATATCACCTACTCGAGCCATTAAAAGTATGTCCTAAAATGTGGTTTTAAATCTAAAGTTAATTTCCAAGTGGTGTGTACTAGAGTAGAGGAATTGAATGTGTGTCATTAACAATTACATGATCTAGGAATTTGTATACCCCATAGTTCAATTTGTTTTAGAGATTTTGTTTGTATTTATGTCTAATATGGTAACTTAGATTATTGTCTGCATTAATTATCCTACTTGAGGTCGTCCACCCCGCCCGGTGACTCAGTCGAAGATGTTTTTCATATTATGTTAAATTTCCGGATTTTTCCCTAACCGCGCTCCGGAAATTATTAATCACATTTCTATATAAAAATTCTTGCATTTAAAAATATTGGAACTGGAATTTATATTTGGTATCTTTCATTTGTAAATATTTTTTATGTTAGAATAATAAACTCAAAATCACCACTGATACAGTAAACCCTAGATATCCATACTGGATTTTGCTGAACTCTGCTTCAAATTATTTTTCTGAACGTGTCTTTTTATTTTTTAAAAAGTGTTACTTTCAGTTGAGAGCCGCAAGTGCGCTTCTTTTTAGAAACTGGTTTCGCAATTGTGCAACCGCCTATATGGAAATAAACTTATGCGTAAAACCATGGAAGTGAGAACAACCTTCTGTAGGTAACGCCATACTGTTATTGCTTTTGTAGGTGGGCCTTAAAGATTTCTTGCCGTATGAAGTTTGCATCGTATGTGCAACTCAACTGAATCGAATGCGTGGCAAGCATTACCTTTAAAATTTAATTTTGATCGTTTGTTTCGAATCTTTTACTAATGATAAAAGTTAGGGCTGAGAGCAGAAAGACTTATGACAAACTTTTAATGCACAATATTCAAATGAATTTCCATTTTTAAAACCATCTAGACTTGGTGATAAGAGCACATTCTGCTAGATTTGCCATTGCGATTTCACATGGTGGAAAGTTGGATTTCTTGTCGTGTTAAATCTAACTAACACAAATCCGCAGAATCCGTCGGCGCTAACTCAAAATTAGATGGATATCTGATATAATGCAAATCAAAGAAGCCAACAGACAATTTAAATATACGCAACTTGCCAAGATTGTTTTATCAATCTTGGCTAAACTGTTCCACATAGTGATGCTTCAAAAAGAATGTTAAAGAAAAAAAATCAAACTCAATTTCGCTCTACAATGACAAATAAAACTTTGGAAAATTTAGTAGTTAAAATACACAATTCAAAGCAGTGTTGTGTGAGGAAATTTTCAACAGGTGTGTTGAAAAAGGCAACTGTTGCTTTTCTTGCAGAATCTTGAATTTGTTTTATACACTGGAGATGCTTTTAATTGTGTGTTTTACGATTATTGTATTAATAGCTTTTATAAGTTTTAAATTTTTCTGCTTTTATTTGTCAATGATATTTAACATTTCTTAGCTTTTTGCTCTTTAATAATAATTACTTCCTGGTTTAAAATAGACTTAGAAAATTTATAAGTTAGTGTTGAATTTAACGTTCAGTAATTGAGTGAATATTTAAGCTAAATATTGGTTGTTCGTTATTTTACACACTGAGGTTTTTTTTTTTTTTTGTTTTTTTTGTACACGCATTGTTGAGGTTTTTTTAAGTTGGTAGCTATGCAAACCAGTCTCATTTTTAAAATTCAGTTAACTATCTTTGATGAATTAAATACCTATTACTTTTCAAAATTATGCATAACACATTACATTTCAAGATAATTTAATGTGAAATTGTAACTGCAAAATATTGCACTTTTTTATTTTGATGAATATAATATTCTCTGTCAAAAATATTTAGTATATTTTGCGGCAATTATGAAATTTATATTGTAAAATCTACTGGATTTTTTCTTATCCATATTGGCAGCTATTAATATCTTTTTTCGTCAGCAGGATGAATTTCTACTGAGATCAAATAAAAGGATTTTTTGGTCCCATTTTTTATTTTCTCAATTTCGTTCAATTGTAGTACTTAAATTTAAAAACTTGACATGTTGAACTGGGGGTCTGTCCAAAAACTTTACTAAAATGTAAAATGATTGAGGTATTTATTAAAAAAGTTTCGTCAAAATTTCAAGACAAGGGTAATTCTATTAAGCGACATTGTATTTGGTTAAATTGTGGGACCATCAACTTACTATTTTGGAATTGTACAGTAAATTGAGATTTGTTTTAATATATTAAGGAAAATCATGTTTCACATTTTTAGCAATTGTCTTCTACATATAAAATCTAAAGTATTTTGTATAAAGAGTATGTAATTTACTTACAAATTTTATGATTTATAAATCTTCAATTGACTGTTTTTAAAAAATAGAACCAAAGAAAATTCGATGGGTAATGAGATCTTAAAATAGGCAACAGTCAAATACTTCTTATTTTGTAATATTTATTTCATTTTTGGTTCCTTTCACAACCAAGTAATTCAGTACTTTGGATTATTACTTAAATTTATGAGTATCTCAGATGTTTAAAAAATAATAAAAAAATTTCATTTTTCTTTTGTCAGCTTACATGAGCAGCCCTTCCCACATTGAAGTTATATTGACTGAGAAAGAGCAAGTTGTTGCAAAGCCCTCAGCTGAAGAAGATGCACCCAAAAAGAAGTTATCTAAAAAGAAAATGGCGAGGCAAAAGTTGATGCAACGAGAGTAGATACTGAAATAGATTAAAAAAATAAAAACATTCGTTATTCCATTGGTCTTTGTCAATTTGTTGCTTGGTCTCACTGAGGCACATAAGATTTGTAGTTTTTATCAATCCCAACAGTTGAGATAAGGTTATTATTTCTATAATTAATTATGATGAAGTTTATTTATCAGCAAGAATCATTATAAACAATTGATTGTTTAAATAAATTATTTATGAACAAAAGTAAAGTAAATTTTTTCAGAACAAATACAACCTCAAGTTGTGTAAAATTAAAATATTTCCTTTTGATAAGCATTTACCTTATTATTGTAAACTTCATACTTGATTGTAGTACATGAATTTTTTATTTTTAAAGTTAAGAGATCATACAAAGTTCTTGGTTCTGATATCTCAGAGTTCCTTGCTAAAAATTAATTTGTCCTACTTTTAGTATGTGTTAAGAACATCCAATTTTCTGAGAGTACAAATAAAAGAAAATTTATTTAACAAATCGATAGAGGTTTCTGGTCAAACATCTTTTTAATTAATGTTGGTTAAAGGAGTGTCTACTAATTATATACAATGTTCAGGCATTGCATTACGCAGCATTGTTTAAATCTTTGCTTTTAAAAGTTTTCTGCATTATGTCCTCTGTTCTGAAACTTGACTATTATTCATTTTGAGGGCGTACATTAAACATTTGCAACTTAGAACTAGTGCTATCTCAATCATGGGTATGTTAGAACTTCTGATAATGCAAAAATAATATAAGACTGTTTTTTTTTTTTATTCCTATTTAAAATTTATTTGATCTTTTCAATTGCTAATATTTTTGCATTTATAATTGCTGATTATTCCAAGATATATTTAAAGATCGTGCTTGATTAAAGAGAAACATAGTTATTAGTTAAACAGAGATTTCTTTATAGCTGCCTATAAAATAAATAATTAAAAAAAGATAAATTATCTGTTGATCTTTTGACAAAGGGATATGTTGAAAACCAGTAAAATCTGAGTTATAACAAAAAAATGGGCCAATTATTCCTGAAGTTAATTAAAGAGTGATATGCTGAGTCTATAAGTTTCAGTCGTCTGAACATATTAAAACTAGTTTTTTTGTAGAATGCTATTCATTCTATTTCATTGTTTAAAATGAATTTCTGACTTTTAAACTGCACAATTTTGTTTAATAACAAGTTTTTTAAAAATGTGTTTACGTAAGCTGAGATAGTTATTTTGTGTAGGAAAGTTTTAATGATCTTATACCAATTAAACTGCCAAATTTATAACTTACAAGTTAATGCTGATGGCTACAACGAGCTTAGTGCAGACGTGCCAACTCTGCCGCATTTTGCGAGAGTCTCCCGAATTTTACCTAAATCGACGCCCAAACTCAAAATTACCTGATTTTTCCGCGAGTGCGGAAGTTTCGTTTTTCTTTCCACGTGAATCCCATTCCCCCTTATAATATTTCAATCCCTCTTATTGAACTACAATCTGCCTGAAGCGTAGCTGCATGTGCTTCATTTTTTTTCCGTCTTCAACGCTACCACTCTTTAACACTCCTATTTGACCCGCCCCCTTGCAATAGGATTGGTAGGAATCTTCCTCTCCTTTCCTGAATGTGATGACGATATCGAGTGACGTCGGTGCAGGAGTGGGGGGGGGGGAGGAGATACAATATCGATATTGTATCATGCTGTTTTTATAATTTTTAGTGCGTACTTTTCAACAGTTGGATCGGTATTTTTTCAACCGTTGGCAACATGCTGTTGTAAACAAGAAGTTTCATTAATTTTCTATATTTTTTGAAGAAAAAAAGCATTTAACACTTTGAGTGATTTTATTTGCCTTACATCATTTTTTTGAACTTAGTTAGTTTTTTTATACATACATTAGTATTGAATTGTTTTTTTTTTAAATAAAAAGTATCTACCCAATATATTTTTGTGTTGATATGTTTATGAAATAGAAAGGAAAAATGAGCTAATGAATTTAATTTGTGTTTAAATATTTTATTTCCATTTAATACTTTTCCACAATTTGTGCTCTATTAGTGTGTAAAATTTCTTGGATTCTTATTTAATAAATTTTTTACTGAAAATTCATTAGAAGTGTCAAATGTCTCATACCATACACCTTTTTTACCCCTCCTGAATGTTAATGTTGCTAGGTTGGCACGTCTGTTAGTGGGTAAATGAAATTTTTGGTGTTAAAATATTTTATAGAGCTTAATTTGTTTCAAACACAAGCAATTACAACTTGTCCTGAAACCTAACTTTCAATTGATCTTATTGTTTCGGTGTGCGAATAATTTATTAAAAGCAGGAAACAAACCGTATTTATTCAGTCCTGAGGACTGAAATCAGTCTTGAGCAATTGAATTCCATCCTCTAATTCATATTTCCTATTTGTTTTTGAAAAAGTAACTTCTTAAAATTTAAAAAAAAAATTTGAATATATTTTTAAGAAATATTACTTTTTTGAAAACATTGTTACGTTTTATAATTGCAAAATTATCATTGAAGTCACCATGACTGAACTATATCTACTTGTGTGAATGAAATTTTTACGGTTGAATTTGCTTTAATTGGTTTTTTTTTTTCCTCTCGACATTTTGAGTAAAATTAAGATGATTTTTTTTTAAATGATTCAGAACAAAACATTAATGATGAAGTAAAAATAAATAGCGATATGAATGGCTCCATGAAAAAGTTAGAATTCAAGTAAAATTATATGCAGGGTTAAAAGGTCATGAAATTTTTTTTAAATTATTAAGTTATTAATACAATGTATACAAGGGCTGATTAAGCGTACGGCGGGGCCTTGGGCCATTCAAATTTTTGGGGCCCTTAGAATAAATTTTTTTCTCGTAGATTTTTTTTTTTTATTATTCAAATATAAAAGTATTTATATATCTTTTCATTTAAGAAAGCATATTTAAAATAAATATAAATAATAATAAATTAAATTTTACTTTATTTCGATAAATTAGAACTAAAAAAATTATAATATTTTCAATATATATATTTTTTTTATTTTATAACCGTCATTGAACAGCCGACACAATTTAATGGGTTTACGACTACTAATGCTCAACTCCATAGCTTTGTAATTTTGAACCAATCCAGAAGACAAGGAAGCTCCTGGATCCCCCAGAGGTATTGATTTGTTATGGGAACTGGAGGACTTTGAGACTCGACAGATTTAACGTGCATCAGTCACCGTTTACTACACGGGATACGATTGGGATACTTTTCTGTGCTCCTAATGATGCTTTTTTAGCAATAAAAAAAATTTTAGTTATCACTTTTTAATGCGCTCAATTTGCACCGATTCCATTGTAAGTCTATTTTGTATCTTGATCGCCTTTTCAATGGTTATTGCTACCAAATTCTGCTGGATTTTAAAAAACGCAATTTTTAATACGATAGTAGGATGTGTGATTTTCGAATTTGAATAAACACTCTTCACATATGCATATATATATCTGCTAAATTAATTAGAAAAAGTATGTTTTTTTTAATAAAGTAGTTTTTGATGGAATTCTAGTAATTAAAATATTTTTCCTTAAATATTCTAATTTTTTTACATAAAAATTTATTGCTAGAACAGTAACGCTTATAGAAGAATTATCATATTTGGAACCTACCTGACTAAATGGATCATGTCATATGACAACTAAGTCATTAAATAAAATTTTCCTAATGTTAATTGAAAACATTTTGTTTTTATTTAGGCAACTATTTCCATGCTTTGGGCTACTAAAAGCTGCTATTTTATTCTTTTTTTTCTGTGCAACCCTACATTATAGAAAATTGTGATTCCTACAAAACTATTAAAAAATTTTATGGTAATTTTTCTATACGTTTTTGTTAATTTGTGCTTAAAATTTGTATGGTTTTTACGAGTAAAAGTAGCAGGGGAATAAAAGATAATTTTCATTATTGATCAAGAAACGCTGAAACACAAAATTATCCCACTTGGGCGCCATGTAAAATTTAAATCTGTGAAATACCTTTGAAGAGATAAATCTTAGCTTGGAAATATTTTTTTTCTCCCGATAATTGAGCAAAGGTTAGTTTTTATTTTTTAGCAATTGTTCATTCTAGTTTAATTTTTAATAACTTGCTAAAATAAGTGCAATTTTCTGGACTTGGAATCAGTTGAACCAACACAACATGCAAGAATTAACTGATCCTGGAGACGTGCCAAGTGAAACTTAAAACGAAGTACTGTTCCTATGGTCATAATTATGGTTTCTGAAAAGAAAATAGTTGGTCCATGTTATAAGTCTCCTGATATGATCGTCGCTTAAATTAGTATACTTCTGTTTAAACTTTCCCTGTCAGACAGTGGACTGATTGTAAGATACGGTTTCCAGTAGATCAGGCTGCGAAGGGACCGAGGGTGCTTAGCTTTTTTAAAAGGTGCTTATTTTCGATTCACATTGGTTTCACATTGTTCTATTCAATGGGTTTACGACTACTAATGCTCAACTCCATAGCTTTGTAATTTTGAACCAATCCAGAAGACAAGGAAGCTCCTGGATCCCCCAGAGGTATTGATTTGTTATGGGAACTGGAGGACTTTGAGACTCGACAGATTTAACGTGCATCAGTCACCGTTTACTACACGGGATACGATTGGGATACTTTTCTGTGCTCCTAATGATGCTTTTTTAGCAATAAAAAAAATTTTAGTTATCACTTTTTAATGCGCTCAATTTGCACCGATTCCATTGTAAGTCTATTTTGTATCTTGATCGCCTTTTCAATGGTTATTGCTACCAAATTCTGCTGGATTTTAAAAAACGCAATTTTTAATACGATAGTAGGATGTGTGATTTTCGAATTTGAATAAACACTCTTCACATATGCATATATATATCTGCTAAATTAATTAGAAAAAGTATGTTTTTTTTAATAAAGTAGTTTTTGATGGAATTCTAGTAATTAAAATATTTTTCCTTAAATATTCTAATTTTTTTACATAAAAATTTATTGCTAGAACAGTAACGCTTATAGAAGAATTATCATATTTGGAACCTACCTGACTAAATGGATCATGTCATATGACAACTAAGTCATTAAATAAAATTTTCCTAATGTTAATTGAAAACATTTTGTTTTTATTTAGGCAACTATTTCCATGCTTTGGGCTACTAAAAGCTGCTATTTTATTCTTTTTTTTCTGTGCAACCCTACATTATAGAAAATTGTGATTCCTACAAAACTATTAAAAAATTTTATGGTAATTTTTCTATACGTTTTTGTTAATTTGTGCTTAAAATTTGTATGGTTTTTACGAGTAAAAGTAGCAGGGGAATAAAAGATAATTTTCATTATTGATCAAGAAACGCTGAAACACAAAATTATCCCACTTGGGCGCCATGTAAAATTTAAATCTGTGAAATACCTTTGAAGAGATAAATCTTAGCTTGGAAATATTTTTTTTCTCCCGATAATTGAGCAAAGGTTAGTTTTTATTTTTTAGCAATTGTTCATTCTAGTTTAATTTTTAATAACTTGCTAAAATAAGTGCAATTTTCTGGACTTGGAATCAGTTGAACCAACACAACATGCAAGAATTAACTGATCCTGGAGACGTGCCAAGTGAAACTTAAAACGAAGTACTGTTCCTATGGTCATAATTATGGTTTCTGAAAAGAAAATAGTTGGTCCATGTTATAAGTCTCCTGATATGATCGTCGCTTAAATTAGTATACTTCTGTTTAAACTTTCCCTGTCAGACAGTGGACTGATTGTAAGATACGGTTTCCAGTAGATCAGGCTGCGAAGGGACCGAGGGTGCTTAGCTTTTTTAAAAGGTGCTTATTTTCGATTCACATTGGTTTCACATTGTTCTATTCAATGGGTTTACGACTACTAATGCTCAACTCCATAGCTTTGTAATTTTGAACCAATCCAGAAGACAAGGAAGCTCCTGGATCCCCCAGAGGTATTGATTTGTTATGGGAACTGGAGGACTTTGAGACTCGACAGATTTAACGTGCATCAGTCACCGTTTACTACACGGGATACGATTGGGATACTTTTCTGTGCTCCTAATGATGCTTTTTTAGCAATAAAAAAAATTTTAGTTATCACTTTTTAATGCGCTCAATTTGCACCGATTCCATTGTAAGTCTATTTTGTATCTTGATCGCCTTTTCAATGGTTATTGCTACCAAATTCTGCTGGATTTTAAAAAACGCAATTTTTAATACGATAGTAGGATGTGTGATTTTCGAATTTGAATAAACACTCTTCACATATGCATATATATATCTGCTAAATTAATTAGAAAAAGTATGTTTTTTTTAATAAAGTAGTTTTTGATGGAATTCTAGTAATTAAAATATTTTTCCTTAAATATTCTAATTTTTTTACATAAAAATTTATTGCTAGAACAGTAACGCTTATAGAAGAATTATCATATTTGGAACCTACCTGACTAAATGGATCATGTCATATGACAACTAAGTCATTAAATAAAATTTTCCTAATGTTAATTGAAAACATTTTGTTTTTATTTAGGCAACTATTTCCATGCTTTGGGCTACTAAAAGCTGCTATTTTATTCTTTTTTTTCTGTGCAACCCTACATTATAGAAAATTGTGATTCCTACAAAACTATTAAAAAATTTTATGGTAATTTTTCTATACGTTTTTGTTAATTTGTGCTTAAAATTTGTATGGTTTTTACGAGTAAAAGTAGCAGGGGAATAAAAGATAATTTTCATTATTGATCAAGAAACGCTGAAACACAAAATTATCCCACTTGGGCGCCATGTAAAATTTAAATCTGTGAAATACCTTTGAAGAGATAAATCTTAGCTTGGAAATATTTTTTTTCTCCCGATAATTGAGCAAAGGTTAGTTTTTATTTTTTAGCAATTGTTCATTCTAGTTTAATTTTTAATAACTTGCTAAAATAAGTGCAATTTTCTGGACTTGGAATCAGTTGAACCAACACAACATGCAAGAATTAACTGATCCTGGAGACGTGCCAAGTGAAACTTAAAACGAAGTACTGTTCCTATGGTCATAATTATGGTTTCTGAAAAGAAAATAGTTGGTCCATGTTATAAGTCTCCTGATATGATCGTCGCTTAAATTAGTATACTTCTGTTTAAACTTTCCCTGTCAGACAGTGGACTGATTGTAAGATACGGTTTCCAGTAGATCAGGCTGCGAAGGGACCGAGGGTGCTTAGCTTTTTTAAAAGGTGCTTATTTTCGATTTTTGTTTTTTAAAAGCCCTTAAAGGTGTTTTTAAAAAGTGCTTAATTTTCCAAATTGAGATTTTTCCTTTACCATGTTGATTTTCGCTATGAATTATGCAGAAAGACACTTCACATTGTTCTATTCAACGTTTTCGCAATTAATTCAACCCCAATCTATTTCGGCAGATCGTAGCTTATGAAAATGCCATTCGATTTACATGATTCAAAGCTTTTGACATTGGTCATAAACAATGCCAAAAGAATTTTTATTTTTGGCATGACTGTTAAAACCAGATAGAATCGTCAATTTTCAAAAACTTTCCAACCCTGCCTACTTATGATTTTCTTTTAAAGTGCTTAAAAAATGTTATTACAGTGCTTAAAAGGTGCTTATTTTTGTTGAATAATTTGGCTACTCCTCGTTCAACTGTTTTACTCGTAAAGCGCGCAGGCCGTTGGGCTGGGTTCGTTATCTCTCCTGCAGTGGATGATAAGTGTGATGGCATGTTTCATCATCAATTCAATGTGCAACTATATCGCGACGTAAAAATAAAGTATTACTTAGTTTTTGATTTCTGAAGGCAAAACTGAACTGGTATCTAACCCCTTCCTTTTCGCTCCCGTGAAAATGACGGGGTGAGTTTTCGCTCGCTATTTCTCGCTCCCGTGATATTGACGGGCTGGAGTGTTCAGTAGTAATGTGCCAATAAGAATAAAACTAATTCATTTCTTTTGCCCGGAAAACATTTTATTTCTCATTTTATACACCATATAGCAGTACCAGGATATTTTTAAGGTAATTGTAAATAGTTAGTTTATTTTAAACTAGATACTAGCACTAATCAAATATGTGTGTTTGGCAAAATAGACACTTTTATGACCGTTTTCTTGAAAATTAACCGATCGTTAAGGGGTTAAACTTAAAACATTCAACAGCGACAAATTAATTGAGTTTTCATGAATTATTTTGGACCCGGGATCGAACCCGAAACTCCAACACTTCATCCATTTTGGTAATTTAACTGATTTCGATGTCTTTAATCTCATTCTTCAGTAATTCGTCTGATTTTGATAATATTTTTGTGTTTCTTTGACTTTGTATTAGGTAGCGAGACGTAATATTTAAAAAAAAATAATAATAATTTAAAAAAAAAAAAAACGGGAGTTACAATGCGCCCCCTCCCGTGTATCGAGCTTGAAACTTTTCCAATCGCCCAAGTTCTTAGTAATGCTTCGGACAAATGAAATAGCTTGTAAAAATTCAATCAGGAGTTAAATCGTGAAAAATTAAAACACTAGATATTTCGCGAATCACATCTCGCATCACAATATAATAAAACATTGTTTTATTTATTTTTTCATTAAAATTAATATTGTGCACAGATTTATTTACGCAAAAATCGTTTATCACAGTTAAAAATCTCTACAGAGTTTTAAATCTTTGATGAATCAGTTTATTAAGAAATCCGATCTGCAGTAAACTAAACAAATATTTAATCTTTACATATTGATTCATAAAGCAATGCACTATTTATAGATTCCACTGTCAAAGAGATAAAGCTATATTTAGTGGATTAGGAAGAGAAAACAGCCGAAATTAGCAGATATACAACACGTGGAATGAAGATATTTTATCTTTTTAAAGAAAAAAAAAAGAGAGAAATGCTTACTTAAGTTCAATCTTCTTCAGTAAACATTTCATAATATAGTTTTTCAAAAGTTGAGTTCTCATTTTGATTTATTTTTAATTATTCTAAGATCATGCGCCCCCTGTTCGCTATGCTCTTCAGCCCCCGTGATTGCTTCTCCTTCATCAGTATTTTTTCTTTTCTTAAAAGTCGATAAAAATTATCATTTTGTTTTTAAAATATATAATTATTATAATCTTATGTATGCACATTTTATTAGTAATGTGTAATCGCAGTGAAATTAAAGAATAGCTAGATATGAAAGATGATCCATTATTTATCCAGCAATGTTTTTGAAAACAAAAATTGAAGTTAGTTAGGAATGCAGTAAAATGAGAAGTAAATTTAATTGTTAATATATAACGATACCCTTATATCATATAACAGTTCGCATTGAAAGCAGTTTTTATCTCTCATCAGTCTTTTATATATTTTAAAAAAAGATTTGTGATTATATCTGGCAACCTCTCTCTTATTTTTTCATTATTTTTTTTTTTCTTCTGTTATATTTGGAATCAAGTAAGCGCGAGTTTTTAAAATGAAAATCAGGAGGGAGATAAATTTCTTTACAAGGGATAAATCTATATATTAATAGGCTAGCAATATTTTGTCTCGCTAAAAACTCCCAAACTACGCAACAGAATTCAACAAATAAGGTGTCGTTTTAAAGGTATTGTTATGTAGATCTGCAATAAGGTCTTAAATTATGAAAATTTCCTTTAATTAATTAATAAAATTAATAATTTAGTTTCAACCAATGAGAATTCAGCAAATCATTTTTCGGGTGGTTCGTATAAGCATTGTTTCCGTAAGCATCGTTTGATTTAAAGCATTTCTGAATTAATAGATTGATAAACAAAAATAAGAGTGGATAAAAAAAAACGGAACTGAATTTCTTAAAAAAAGAATTCAATATCTTTAGTTCCTTTGATAAATTTTTAGTTTCATGATAAATTTTTTGTTTCGTTACAATAGAATGGCAATGGCATCGTGCGAATATTCAAACCAAAACAAACGTGCGAATATTCAAACCAAAACAAACTTTCTACAAACAATTATTTTGATTTGAGATTTAAAACGATATCTTAGTTATTTAGTTCTATTTTTATTTATTTAGTGCCCGCTGCCTAAATAAAATGCCTGCTATCAGGCGTCGAAATATCTGTGGCAGACGTCAGAGAAATGAATGGCGGAATTCTAAACGGGAAAGCATTTCTCGGGAATCGCCACCTCTACAAATTCGAGATTTTTACAAATCTGCATTGACTGTTCATGACGATTGTGACCCCTTTACTATTGGATCTATGACTTTTATTTGTAACTTTTGTCATGCTAAGCATTTTATGTTAGAGAAGACAGGAAGTAGCAATGAATATGGTATTTGCTGTCAGAAAGGCAAGGTTGATCTTTCTTTATTGTCGCATTCACAATATTTTGAGAATTTGATTACTGGTGTAACATCTTTAGACCATACTGCAAAGAAACGATCCCAAAATTATTTGGACAATATTCATTGCTTTTGTGGAAAGCGTTTTTTTTCACGATATATATATTTCTCTTACACGGCGACAAAAAAAACTCCCCGAATGGCAACGCTAGAAAATCGACCAATGATTGCCGCTAAAAATGTCACATGCCAAATCTAGCTGAGGTGGCTCAACATATAGCGCTTTTAAAAACGGAAACTGAAATAACCAGAGAGAGCATTCTCACCAAATGTGATCCAAAATTTTAACCTTTTTAAAGAGATATCAGTTTTAGAAATTTTATCTTAAGATTTCATACTATAGCACATTTCTAATAGATTTAACGAATTACATGTCATTTATTTGAATTCAAATATATTTTAATGACTTAGTATTTACTAAAAAGATGTAATTTTGAAGAAAAAAAAATTTCTATGGATTTGAATGATTGTTTTGAATTCTTAGAATTTTGTGCATTTGCAATGTACCTAAGTTAGTAGCGAGCAAAGCGAGCTTGGTTTGCGAAGCAAACCATATAAGATTGCGTAGCAATTTTCGGGGGTTGGCGAGCGTTAGCGAGCAGGGGGCGCAGCCCACTAGTAATTATTAATTGAAGAAAAAATTATTATTATTGAAGAAAAAAATTTCAAGAGCGCAATTAAAATTGTAATAATTTTTAAAAAAATTAGAATTTCGGGAGAAAAAAAATTTTAATTTTAAGGCTAAAGTTCAAAAATGTCCTTTCAGCACGGCAAATTTCAACTTGAGAATTGTATTTCAGATATAGTAGATCGGTCCGCACTTTTTTTCTTTTAATACGTGTTTAACAGTTGATAGTTCTCGAACTAATAGTTAAATCTTAATTTTTATTTATTCCTTCGAACTCCCTGTACATTTTTCTACTAAACTTTTTTTTTTTTCTGCAGAGGGGATGGATCCCCTGTTTTGGTAGCCCGAAGACCTGCGAGCAAAATCGTGCACTTAAAAGTAGAGCAGTTTAACGAGGACCGATACAACACACCTTCGGTCCCATCGCTGCCGTACACTGACACCTCCTTACCCACACTGACACCCGTCCCACCCATACATTGACTGCAGTCAGTGATGGCTGATTTCGGAAGAAGAAAAAAATGCGAGAGAAAGAAGTAAGAGTTAGCCACCAATCCGTGCTGAAAGTTTATACTGTAAAAGTTCAATGTAACGAGTACAACATATTTCGAAAAATCCACTTTAACGCCAAGTTTCTAGTTCACCGTAAAAACACTTTCATTAAAGACACAAAAAAAATTTTTTACAGCGATTTGAATGTTATCAGCCTTCTGCTATTGCAACTAAATTCTTTGAGGGTCTGCCTTTGATTTTTCTGCCTTTAGTCAATGTCATATAAAAAAGAGTCAAATCGAAGATTTTTTTGTGAAAAAAATGCGATTGATTTGATTTGTTGAAAACTGATCTACCAGTAGCAGGCCCGGACTGGTCAGTAGGCAGACCGGGCAAATGCCCGGTGGGCCGGTCTGGCCTGAGGGCCGAGACAACAGCAAAAAAAAAAATTTTTTTTTATACATTGCATGAATTTCAAATAATATTGCGCAAATAATAATAATATTAAATAACATATATATGATATACGTAGTAATAATATTGTTTTAATATGGAGGGCGATTCAGACCATACGTGCCACCCATTTTTTTCGAGAATGGAGCAAATAATCGATTTGAAATAAAAAAATCTAATAACTAAATCGACCCCAAGGAATTCAATAGTGACATTCTTAATTCCCGTAAGTACCAGAATTTGAACACAATTTTGATTTTTTTAAATGGAAACCTATATCTTATTTGGCATCATTGGAGAGGGTTTTCGAAAAAAAGTAACTTTTACTGGAAATTTTTTGTTATATCTCTTACTGGACTCAAGATAATAGATACGAAAAAATTCTGATTATTTACTTCAATTTATCATTTTTACCAAAAATAATTAACTTAAATTATCAAAATCGCTTCAATTTTTATAAAACATGGGAAGAAAAGCACAAATGTGTTTCAATGAAAGTATACGACATTATGACGAAAAAATTTTTTTTTAGTGAATATGTCAAAATCTATTTAATATGTAATTTTTTCTTATCTATTATCTTGAAAATAGTAAGAGATATTAAAAAATATTTTAAGTAAAAGTTATTTCTTTTCAAAAACTCTCTCCAATGATGCCAAATAAGATATAGTTTTCTATTTAAAAAATCAAAGTTGTGTCAAAATTCCGGTACTTCCAGCTACTTGCGGAAATTAACAATATGCATATGTCTTAAATTTAGTTTTAGGAGATACCACGAAGGCACCAATTGAAAGTGCATCGTTTTTCAGCCTACTAAATAGCGTCGCAGTATTTCTCCGTGAATCATACCAACGCATAAACATCTGGGAACAAAGTAACGAGCACGGAAATAAAAAAAGGCTTGCAACTATTGGAGAAACACATTGGTGGTCCAAAGATTCTGCATTAAAGAAAATTTTTGGTTCATTTTCAAACTCAGATTCAACAATAAAGCCGTTACATGTCACATTGATTACAGGTTTAGAAACTATACAACAAAATTCAAATTTCAAGCCAAATATCCGTGCAAGGGCAAAAATATTTTTAGAATCATTTTGCAAATATGAAACAGTAATCACCGCCAAAATATTCTCAAGAATATTTGAATTAACAACACCGCTCTCCCAATATTTGCAAACCTCCGGTTTAGACATCTTAAAGGCTTTTGGAATGGTATCACAAATGTGTTCAGAACTAAAAAAAAAATAGTGAGAGATTTTGAAGGTGTACAAAAAGTTACAGGTGATTTTATTATTCACGCAAATAAGGAATTTGAAGAAACTGAAATTCAAACAAAGTTTCCACAAAAAAGATTGAAGAAAAGAAAATTGATGCCGGGTGAGACATCGTCGAATGAAACAGTTTTTGATGATGAAACAACTGCATTTAAGATAAACGTCCATAGCATTAGTTTTAGCACAGTTGTAGCGTCAATGGAACGCCGGTTTCCCGCAAATGGAAAATTGTGCGCCGATTTTTCCTATCTAGATCCGAAACGTTTCCCTGAAATACGTCTTAACAAGCTTCAATCTGGCGAATTAAATGAGTTAAGCAAACTCTTGCTAAAATTTGATGAAACAGCTATAGGTGAAAATTTGCGGATTGAACTAAAAAATAGCTTTACATTGGGAAAAACTGAAAAATTCAGACTTAGAAAATTAAAAAATAATCTGAGAAGATCATTCAAATGAAGATAATAACGACTTTACTTTGGAAACAGAAGAAAAAGTAAGTCTAAATTGTGAGACACGCAGTGCGTGCAAAAATTGTGTTATTTGTTGCTACAAGATATTACAGAGATTCAATTTATTGACCAATTCTTACAATTTAATTGATATAGCATTAAAATTTTTACTAACATTGTCAATAAGTCAGGTGGCTTGTGAAAGATCATTCTCCACATTAAAAGTAATTAAAAATCGAAGGAGGAGTACTTTATCTTCGGATAATTTGAATGCTCTCATGGTAATGGCAATAGAAAAAGATCTATTAATAAAATTAGTTAGCGGTGACATAATCTATAAAGTGGCAGAAAATAGTGAGCTTCTTCAAAAGTCATTAAATTAAATTTTAATTTAATGACTTTTGAAGAGGCACTAAATCTATTTTTACAAAAATGTTTACATAAATCGTTCATGTATGTGTAGTATAATAAATATATTTATTTACTATTCTACACATACTTCTTCATCTTTCACCTTCTCTTTGATTTTATCAACCTATGTTTCCTCATAAGAACCATGTATTTTAAACTGAAATATATTCTATAAAGGATTATTAAGCAATTTTTATCTACTTTCTTACTTCGATAAATTAACTTACATTCATGTGAATTTATGAGTAAAAAATGCTTAAAAATGATACATTAGGAGCCGATGTGAAGTAGAGGCCCGATATCTCTAAACTGCCCGGGCCGATTTTAGATCCCAGTCCGGGCCTGACCAGTAGCATAGTAAAATAGACATCTTGAATATATGAATTAGTATCAGGGACATTAGTTCAAACGAAAAGGTCATGCTCTTTGAAGTCTAGGTTTTGACAGTACTGATGCCGATAACTGATGCTGGTCATGCTCTACTGATGTCCTCTTTTCCCTTGCGATGCCGGTCATGCTGAATTGATGCTGATTAGCTTGACTGTTACAAGGTAAGTGATACTGATTTTGATCTCGTCTGATTCCGGAGTCGGGAGAGACAATACTGACAACTGACCACGCATGCAGACAATACTGACAACTTCACCTTCGCATTGCAAAGAATCCACGTCATTAGAAGAAATCATTGCTATCTGTGGGATATCAAAAAGATATTTTCCACCACCCACCAGTTGAACTTGAACATATTGACGATCTTGTAGAGTTCTACACTCAGTTTGAGACAGATGAGCTGATTCGTTTAGATAAATAAGATCAAGTTACCCTGGAGACTATGAATACTCATACTTCCTAAAACTGACAAATGCAGCTTATCACGTCAGATGGAAGAGGAAGAACTTTCAAGCAGAAGAAAACAAGGAGATGAATAAAAAATCCATCCAAGTCGAATCAATAATAACTGAAACTAATCCAAGCACTGAAGACACAACCATGGAAAACAAAGATGAAAACATGAATACAACACCGAATACAGAAACTGACACGGATATCAATATTAACAATAATACAGAACCACCAGCAAAGAAAAGAAAAAAAAGCAAGATGCAGTCAAAACAATTGAAGATAATTCTACACTCATCTCTACAAACAGCTGTCCTTCTTCTAGCCAACAAAACTCAACAGATGACGTCACTATCTTGCAGACAACAAAACCTAAGGAGGATACCGATAAAGTACGGGATCCGCCCAGCAAACCTGAAATAACACCGCAAGCCAGATTTATTAAGGTTTTGGTCCGGGGCCTACCTGTGGACTTTGATACAGATGCCATCAATACAGAATTACAGAAAAACAATATTGAAACCTTTAAAATAGAGCAGTTTAAGAAGAGAATGGGAGAGACCTATCGGTTCCTTCCACTTTTTCTCATAATCCTAACATCAACGGCGAATCACCATAGAGTATTCAAAGTCAACAACATACAGCAGATTCCGATCAAAATCGAACGATTTCGAGGAGATCGAAGACCTACACAATGTTACAACTGCCAAAATTATGGACATACGCAAAGCCACTGCAGTGCACCTGCAAGGTGTGTAAAATGCGCTGAAAACCACTGGTCTCATGAATGCAACAAAGACAGAACAACACCTCCAAAATGCTGTAATTGTTACAAAATTCATACAGCCAACTATACTGGGTGCAAGACCCGCCCCAGCAGAAGGAGCCTTCGAGCAAAATCAAATTCGACGCCTGAACTTGCTCACCGATTAGTGTCATTAATAAAAGAATTACAGGAAAAAAAATTGAAGAAGAAGAAATGAAGAAGTGCTCCGCCTTCTGAGGAGGATCATCGGGGAAACTTCTCAATCCCAGTGAGTTCTATTTTTATTTTCAAGACTGTCAAGTTAAATTCACTGAACTTTTCACAGCAGACTTTTACTTATGTTAAATTAAATTACATTAAAAAATATAAATTTCTGATAATATAGCCAATTTATCCATACATATTTATCAACTTACGCACGTTAAATTTTTTTGCAAATTCTATTATATTAAATGAACAATATATCTCTGATAAAATATATTTACTGCATTTTCTCCAAATATGGCATTTTATCATGTATCAAGGTATGATTTATCTATATTCATCAATTATGTCTTTCATTTTTTTTAAAAATCAATTATTGTACATATCAAATCATGTTTTATCTTTATTTTTAATTCAAGTCTACAATCAATATTTTTAATGTTATGTAAAAACGTCATTTTGTCATATTGAATTTTTTCACTGTTTTATTATTTCTCAAGCAAACGGCTTGATTTTTTATGGCTACCACAATGTTTGCCAAATCAATGTATTTTACCTTACTGTATGTAATTTAATGATGAATGGGATAAGGGCCGCTTCGCGGCCCATGTGCCCAGTTTATTTAAATAATGCAAGCAAGAATTAGTATCAGTGGTGTGATACTAATTCTAAATACAAAAAAAAAAAAAAAAAAATGTGAATAGTAGTAGTAGAAATTTACTTATGTCGCACTAGGACTACACAATGGGCTATTATCGACGGTCTGGGAAGCATCCCTGAGGATGATCCGATGACATGCAATAATAATTTTGATCTTCTGCAGAGGGGATGGCACCCCAGGTACAGTCGCCTGACAACCCATTCATACATCCATTCACAGATCGTAATTTTCTTAACGATTAATCTCCAATTCTGTATCCCCAGAGGTATGACTTGTTATGGGATCATGAAGGACTTTGTAAACTGACAGATTTAACATACACCAGTCACCATTTACTTCACGGGGAGTCTTTAGCCGGTTGAGATAGAACGCACGACCTCTTGGACACGGGCCCAACGCCCTACCAACCAGGCTATACTGACTCAAATTTATTTATTGCATAATGATTGACTTAGATTCTTTAATCTTTTTCTTAGATTCTTCTAGATTTAAAGATATAGCAAAATATAAAATGTATTTTTCGACAAATAAATTTTAATTTTCTTTTTCATTACCACTAAAAAAAACATTCTGGGAAAAAGCAAAAGTTCACAGATATGCGTTAGCAACCTCACTTGATGACAACTCATTGTTTTAAAACGTTAAAAACCGGTTCCCTGTTGTTGTTTTTTTTTTTTTTTCCGCCGGACCAACGTGAAGCTTTACAAATGTTACTCGGTCATTTATTTTAAAAAAAGAACTTTTTTAGTAGCTAAGAAAATAAAATGTATCTGCTAACATTAATAGGACCGTTGAATTTTGCAGAAATATTTAAATATTTTTTAAATATTTTGTGACAATTTCATAAATTATGCGAGCTTGTTACGAATAATATAGAAAATAATTTAAACTGGGTGGGAGGGGGAGAGACCCAATTTGAAAAAAGACATTACACTTTTCATTTTCTTCCATGTTTTAATTTAATTTTTTTATTATTATAGTAAAGATTATAACAATAAGTTACCTTATGTCTATACTCAACACCACTGCAATTATTAAGGTGAAGTGAAACTGGATATTTTCAACCTTCAAACTTTGTTTTGTAAAAAGTTGGCTGTAACAGTACACAGCTCTTTCACAGTCATCTTTTTCTTTTATTTAAAACTCAGAGATTCTTTTTAATAAAAATTATGCAAACATTTGGTGATTATGCAGACAATTGTAAACATAAAATGTATAAACGTTTCTATCCTAATATCATTTTTCATATTATAACAGAATAAAAAGTCGGTCATAAGTGTATTATTCATTCCAATCCCTGAAAGAATTGTTCTCTTGTTTGGCGATTTTTACTTTTATATTCTTTTATTATAATTAGTGATAATTCAGGAAAGAAAATCAATTTTATAACTTTTTTTGTAATTAAATTATTAAAATTTATGTTATTGTTTCTTTGAGTTGTCCCAAAAATGATCTTAATACGTTTGAATCTAAATGATTCGTAAAATTAATTTTTAAAAAAATCGGAGGGAGATAGTAAAATGTTCGAAAAATTGATGGCTGCGTTTTGTTTTGGAAATCAGATATTTATTTTACCCAAAGTTCTGAAATTAGTTACAAAGTTTGTTACGAGATGGCAATGCTGACCAGGTAAAGCTATATAAAACAGTGTTTTAAAATAACGATCATTTGTAGCCACGACGTGCCGCTGTCTGGAGGCAAAATTTATGCATGCGCTTGTAAATATTTTTGATGGAATTGCCTAACATGCAGCATAAACATTGTACTATAGTATTTCTATAGCCTACAATACCATCTGTCGACAAATTTTTTAAGCAAGTTTGAATATTGGCGAATATAAATCTATCTGGTTTAAGACAAACGCATCAAGCTGACCATTTCTGTCTCATGTCCCCCTTTTTAAAATTGATTTTTCTAATCGTCGGTCTTTTACAGGATATAAATTTGGAAATAGTTTAGCACAAATTCAATTTAGTTTAATAATTTACCTAAAAGAGTAATAGTAGATTAATTATTGAAATGTAAATTGACGATTTGAAACAATAAGCGATAGTTAACTTTAATAACTTTATAAAGGAACTCATAAAACTTGCACTGAATAATTTGTCAATCTATCGCAAAAGGAAACCTGTTCATTAATTTATCGGATTTAACGTATTCGATACATTTTAATCGATTTATCCATTTTCCAAAATTTATTACCACACAGATAGAAAATTTAACAAAAAATCGTATTCTATGAATTCGTTATGCATCGTAATTACTTTTGAAAGAAAAAAAGAAATGAAACGCCTGTAAAAACATGTCGTTTATTTATTCTTAATATTCTGTCACATTCCCTATAATTATAAATATAGATATATAAATACTTTTCCATATGTATTCTATAAATGACTTTATTGAGGAAAACAATGAGAAATTTAAATGCTCATTTTATATCACATCATTTTAAATCGTTATAAAGAAAAAAAACACTTGTTTCACTTCGACTTATTGTAACTTGAACTTGACATATTCTGATAGTCAAATTCTTCAACAGGCTGCTTGACAACTCCTAGCATTGTGCATACAAGGGCAACATAACCTGTTAACATCTGCGCCACAACTGGAATAGGTTGAAAAATCTCCCCATGCCTTCTTTTCCGTAGGTTTCTTGGGTTTATAATCCATTTTGTATGTAGTTTTGTTTTCCATGCGTTCATCTGGCGCAGAATATTCTTGAATTTTACGAACACATTCTCTGAAATGCAAAATTGTAATACTTTACGAACTGTAGGTGTAAAAAGAATAGACATTTTTTGTAGTACTTTACAGTGAATAGAATAATAAGAAACCAAGGTTGTTGTTTTTTTCTAACTGTAGTGGTATATTTCCAACTAGTCATTAGTATTACGCCCAGCTAGGTATTTTATAATTTTCTGGAATTTTTCCTAGATAACACAAATACACAGAAACGTCTTACTGTGTACATTAAAAGCCGCAAAATGAAATTATTTTAGATGATAACTAGTATGGCAAAATTTGATGACGATGCTCATAAAACAAAATGACGAATTTAGTCTCTTTGAGGTTTTATAAAAAATACATTTATGAAAAACTAAATAGATTATTTAGTCAATGAAATTGAAAACAAAAACACATTTGACAAATCTGCATTTGAAGGATAATAGTCTACGTTAACTACAAATATTTCGCATGATATTGATGTTTAATTATGCAAAACCAATGTTCTGACAATCATTGTAAACTTTTCATTAAGACGACTAACTGGTATTCATTTCTTCATTTTGAAATAGCATTAACACGTTGAATGCCATGGGGGTCACTGGTGACCGGCACTGAGTTTGTCCGTAGTGCCACGGGGGGTCACCGATGACCAGCACTGAGTTCGTTCATAACACCATTGGGGTCACTGGTGACCGGCGAAGCCAAGATTATTAAAAACACATAATTCGAGTAAATTTTTAATGCTTTTAATTTTTTTATATTATTATCGTAACTAAAACTGTTTGAAGAAATTAATGCAATACATACTGAGAAAATCATTTTGGCCAGACGGGCAAGCCATGGAAAATTATCGTGGCATTCAAAGTGTTATTATTATTTCTATATATATATATATATATATATATATATATATATATATATATATATATATATATATATATATATATATATATATATTTAAACTTTTTTATTCTGTAGTCCTGTTTAAACGTTCAATTGTTTGGTATAACACACAATGCTTATTATTTCAGACAATAAAAAAATGAATTGACTCTACTGTTATTTAATTTCCCTTTTTCACAGAATACCAATATTTGTCACAAATTATTAAACTTAGCAACTTACGCTTTACTGTTACATAACAGCTATGTATTTCTTTGCCTCTATAATCTATCAGATGTCACCTGTGGAATTTCTCAAATTTGTTTCAGGAATAAAAGAAGAAAAACTCCTTAGGGCAGCGGTTCACAATTTTTTTTTTTTTTTTTTTTCGTTTACGGAACCCTAAATAATAAAGCTTCTTCCGGCGAAACCCCGTCTTCATAATTAAAGAAAATTGTGTACGTATTAACAATCGAAAGACTACTTTATTTTGACATTTATACTTTTTAATATTTAATCTTAATTATATTCATTAATAATTATTTTCATTAATAATCATAAATTAGCTTTTATGTTCGACAATTGAATTCGCAGTTTTGGAGATGAGTCTAGTCTAGCTAAAAATTTGTTTTTATATTGCAATAACACTTAATGCTTATTAATAAAAAAGAACTGATACAACCGTTTAAAATTTTTATTAGAGAAACATATTTATTTATTAAAGAATTCAGTTATTTTATCTTGATTTGAAAAATGCAATGTGAAATACTATTGTAATTTTTTTATAAATGCAGGTCTTTATTATAATTTTTCATAATTGCTGTTAGGCAAATTTTATATAATTTTTTAAATAATAAATAAGTAATACATTATTGAATGGAATTAAATAAAATTACTAATTTCAAAGATGTTTAAAAAAAAGCATTGACTCTCGGAACCCTTTTAACTCTTCTATGAAACCCTAAGGTTCCAGGGAACACCATTTGGGAACCGTTGCCTTTGAGTACTTTGATATTGTGTTGTTTTTCCACAAGAAAATTTTCACTTCACTTCAAAAGTTCCCGTGATACGGCGAAAAAATGAAGTGATACGTATATATATATATGGGGGAATATGGGGTGAAACTGGGTACCACGATAGGGAACAAGTTCTGAATAATTTTTTACGGTCAAGAAGGACCTACCATATTGGCGTGTTTTTGTTGATTAATTTACGGTATATATGTAGAAAAGTTTGTTTTACTATGTCAAATCTCTAATGTTCTCTTGTTTTTTAGCTATCCTTATTTATTGAGCATAACAGCAATTAAAAAAATATTTTTCGTCTAGTTTATTATACGGTTACTAAAGACTCATATCTTAACAACCAATAAGGATTTAATTAAATATTTCTGTTCTGTTTCGATAACCTTCGATCTCGAATTACGTCCGGATACCCACTCCATATGCGTCTATACTGGACCCACGAAAGCTGCAGTGCAGCGGAGGAAGAAGATAACTACATCCAAGTCTAATCAAGGGTTTTGTGGGCCTACGGACAAAATTTATTGCGGGACCCTTTTTTTAAACTCAAAAAGTATTATTTTCATATTTTGTAGGATTTTTAAATATCCTTCTATCATATTTATATAGATATAAAGATGTTCTTAACAATTTTATATACTTTTTAAAAAAAAATAATTAATAAGCACTATGTTTTTTGTAAAGAATTTCGCTCAGAACATCAGCAGTCTCGAGTCCCAGGATAAAATTTTACACTACTAGGACACAATACACTACCTCCCTTGAGTACGGCCTTGACTACATTTAATTTAAATTGCATACATAATTTTCTTAAATTGTCATATAAAATAGAAATGTCTAATTCTTTTCCACTGACAATCTAGTACTTCTAAATTTCCAATAGAGTTAACATGTATACCCGGTTTTTCTTCTCCAGTAGGGTAAAACCGGTTGGTTTGACTTTTTAGAAAACAAAAAATATAGCCTCTCTATATCTTTTCGATAATGACATATTGTCCCCAACTAAACAATAAATATCTTGGTTAAATCAGACAGTATCTAAGTAATACCTCCCAGAAAGTAGAAATGATCCTTTAGTAAAAAATATGATCCTTTAAAAATATGATCCTTCAAAAAATATGATCCTTCAGTAGTCCAAACGTAATGACATCTTTCGTATTTACCACAAATGCGCAGCTTGATAGCCCGAATGAAGTGACGTCTTTCTTATTTGTCATCCACTGCGCACTCTACGTTCGTTGCGTCGAACTACTAAATTGATCCGTGCTGAGGCCTTCTTCCTTCCAGGAATTATTGATCTAAATCGAACAGTTTAGCTCCAACAAGTCTTCGAATCTTAGCTTACCCGGTATTACCCCATCTTGCCCTATTGTATATTGAATGGGACTTTGTTTTCTGTACACATTATATATATTAAATAATGTTAAATTTTTCTTACTTTTTAACATTTTTAGGTCTTTTAAAATCACTTCTGTATTGAGAAATATCCTTGTAAGCTTTCGAAGAATCAACTTTGTGCATGTCAGACTTTGGAACATAAATTTTAGTTTTCTGGAACCCTTTCGGCACTTTGTATGCTGATGAGTATGTCGTCTCAGAAGATAGTGCTTGGCAACTGTCTACAGAAATAGTGATATTATCTTTATTAGAAAACTTTTGCTCTCGAAAAATAGATTTGCTACCAGTTAATCCTTTTTTAGAAGCTGGATTCTTATAAGAACTCTTAGTTTCACTTTTGGCTCCAAATTTCCCTGGCGAACAGACTAAATTATTTTCAGGCTTCACAATTCTTCCCACACAATATTTTTTGCTCTTTTCGGAATAAGGTTTGAAATCTGTTTTATGAATAGTTTTATGACTCATCTTTTCATCCGATGCATAAAGAGCAGGAAACGGTGGAATAGCTTTTTTACATGTCTGTAAGCATTTCGGATAATAATCCTGACGATAAGTAGTTTTTGGTGCTTTTGAAACTTTAATTGGCGCCTGCTTTTGAGGAATAGAAATATAATTGTGTGCAAGGATATCAAATAAATTGTATGAATCTTCAGTTTTATCTTCTATGAAACGTAAATTTTGAGATTTGCAGCAACAAATGTGCTTTGGACATGCACAAACCGAAATCTTACTTTGATACTTCATTATTGATTTATCAAAACATGGTTGATTAAATAAAATGGATTTTTAAAAAGTTTAGGTGGATGAGTTTAATTAGGAAAATTGTTTTATTTACTATTTACTTGCAAATGGCAGGTAGAATGCACGGGATTTGTAATGCTAATGATATCCTAATTATATTCTTGATATTTTCCGAACCATTACAAACAATAACAGTCACTATGAACTTGATTATATAGTAAGTTTACCGATCTAGTTCAGAATAGACTGGCTTCAGTTTAAGCAATATTTATTTATTACACCGATCCGTCGGTTCAAAAAAATTCATTTCACTACTGGGCTCTATGCCGTAAGTAACAAATTTAAACTAATCACTAATGCGTTCTGTTTTTTCCTATTTAGTTTTAGTTTTGATAATCTTGATGGCCATGATTGCTGTGGAATCACGTTTTTCTTTGTATGAAGAATTAGAAAGAGCTATCTCCGAATTGAGATATCCTGCAGTGATATTTTATTTAAGTGCTATTACTACTACTGTCTGGTATAACTTGCATTGATATTTCTTGAAAGTTAAGTGATTGAGATTGAACGATCAGTTCGGATGGGTTGAATAACAGAATCTATTATACTACTACCAGAGATTGCTTCAATAACATTACCACTACTGAACCAAACTGATTCTTGGATTAGTTCCTGTGTCGAACAAATGAGTATTATTCTTGCTCCCTACCCATACTGTGTGGGGGGCAGGGAACTAGTCTTGCATCAGAAAGGTTCTGGGTTCGAATCCTGGGCAAGGGATGGATGTTCTTTCATTCTCTGTACTATCTGTCCTTACTGTGGGAGCAACGTTGGTCCACTTAATCAGGTGCCCCTGAAAGAGTGGTTAACAAATCTGGCCTGTAAATGCCTGAATTGACGAAATGTTAACATTGGAAATCAAAGAAATTATTCTTGCGTTAACATTAATTTCAAGAGACGTCAAAAGTCGCCAGAATATCGGTGGATATATTTTACCGAAGATCGGCGCACTGCCTAGGGCTTTCATCAGATCGATACAGAAATCACCTCCATGTTAACCTATGAAGAATTCTATAAATGCTATTTCTTTAATTATTGCGGAATTTTTTAACATTTTTAAATATTTTTGTTTCATTTTATTCATCGAAATGCCTTTGTATTGAACCTTGTTATTAAACTATACATTTTAAGTTAGTGTTTTTAAAAAATGAAAATCAAAGTTTTTCAATTTTCAAATATTTTTACAGGTTTAGTAAAGCACATTACAATGAACATTAATATGTTTAGAATTTAATACATCCCTTTACGATCTGAAAGGTACCTTTACGTAATTGGTCACCACGAATAAGGGTTATCAGACGAGAACAAGCCCTTTTGGCTTTTGATTTTACAATTTACTTGCTTTTATTGTTCTCTTAGATTTATCTATCTCAACACCTTTTAACTCTTTTTTTTCTTCTCATTTTTAAAATCATCTATTATACTTGGTTGCCTTATACTGGTGTTTTGTCCCCTTGCTTGATTTTACTTTTCTATGGTTTATTTATTATGGTTTTAATTTTGTAGTTGTGCCGCCAACCCACTTTAAGTGGTTGTTTGTTGTGATTTATTAGTGAATCATTGTGTAACTTATTTGATTGTACCATTGCCTATTCGTTGTAGTTTGTTTGTATCATTGCCTATTATGTTTTGAAACTTAATCTTTCTCAAATTGTGAATTTAAAAAATTACGCCGTATGCCCTCTTAAGGGCAGATCGGTAATTTATTTATTTATCATACGAGAACCTACAATAAAGCATCATGCATTCGCGTTTATCATTAATGTTTCCAAGAATTTCTCTATTTTTAAAAGGAGAAAATAAAACTTATGTTTTTTAAGTTATTTCTTCGGAACAATGAAGTTAACTTTCGTAAAAATTTGAACGTTCATTACAGAAAATGCAAAACATAATTAGAGATGTCCAAGGTAAAGGCTGAATTATATCACTTTAGTAAAATAAATCAATTTGAATAATTTTATTCTTAATTGGAAGATTCGTATTCTCATCCCTAAAAAAATCTTTCTATTAGTTGCTTTTTGTAAGGACTTTGTGACTTCGACAGATTTACGTGCAATAGTCACCATTTTGTACAGCAGGGATCAAGCTCGCAACCTGTTGGACATGGGCCCAGCGCTCTACCAGCCAGGCTATCTCCATCTAAGTTAGACGAAATGAATAAGAATATCTAGTCATGAGAATATTTTATTATTAAACTCTAAAAATCTTGAATTCATTAAAATTTAATAAAATATTGGAAGTAAAATAGTGTAAATATAGCATTATATTCGATGTAGCATTAAATGGGGAGCAAAATGTTCCAATTCAATCACTTCTTTTTATCTTTCGTAGCCATGCCTTTCTTAGTCTTTGAATCTAAAGATGCCTGCGTCTCATCCTCAATAGGAAATAGGAAATCCATGACAGCATCATGAAATCCGAGGTACCAGAGAACGCAGCTCAGTCCAGCAAAGAAGATGAAAAACAGAAAACCGAATGCATAAATAGTTCTCAATTCATCCTCGACAACATAGTCAGCCAACCTGTAAATTCCATAGATTGCACAGCCCACGAGTACGCAGAAAACGGAGAAGAACAGGAGTATTACCATTCGCCGCCACAACTGAAAATTAAATGAGAATTTAAAAAGAGTTTTAACAAACAACTTTTAGAACTTAGTGTATTCGAAAGTGTGAGAAATGGTCAAATATACATCCGATCGAGAAAAAAAGGATGAGTTCGAAAATTCTCCAATGATATACTCAGACACCTACACTATACTATTCGTAAATCTAGTAAGAGTAAAGGTTTCACGCGCATTTTTTACCTCTACGTTACCATGGTTACGAAATATCTGACTTTTTCCCCACGGAGAATACTGTTTGTCTAAGATAGGTACTCTGCCAGACATTCGTCTGGAGCTGTGGCGGTGACTATAGTAACGAGGTATGATTATTTCAAGTAGTGGTGCGGGGTCCCTCTTTAGGACTGGTTTCGGCGAGAGAAGAGGAGACGTCTTCATCGAATCTACCCTCTCTAAAATGCCCACTTTCTTGTTTCCATAGCACCAGACTGCCGCAGACTTAGTGGCGGTCAGAGTACCCATCTTAGACAAAACAGTAGTTTGGCATGCGGAAAAAGCAACCTTTGCGTATATTATAGTAATCAAGAGAGGAAAAGTGTGGAGAATGATGAAATCGCGTACCTTTCAGACACCTATTTACTACATGTAATTTACTGGGATTGAGATGGTCGAACATTTAAATTTTTAATTAAAAAATCTTATTGTGGATTTGGATTTTTCAAATAAAAAATCTATATTTCAAATACTGAGTTTGGTATTTATATCTTATATTTTATAATCGTCGTTGAACAGCTGAACAGAATTCTAGCTTGTCGGAAAGTGGTCAATAAATGGAATAATAAATTCCCATTTTCAATAATGATGAATTCTGTTTGTAAAGACCAGGAAAAAATTGAAACTTGTATAATCATCAAATACAGAGATCACTGAAATATTTGTACTTCAGATAGTTAAAATATGAATAAAAATTTTCGATGGAGGATAGATAATATTTGTAGATTAAATGAGGACAAATTCAGCTTGTAGCTGTCAATAAACAATTTAAGCTTATTTTCATAAGGCAGAAAGCTCCAAGTTTAAAACCAAAGAATTGTTGATAGATTCCGCTTAAGTTTTGGATATTGAGATTTGAGATGAATTTAAAATGACGTAAATCTTTGTATCTTACACTTCAAATTTTTTTTTATTATTATCATAAATAATCATAAAAATTATATTTTGTACAAATTTTTTAAATAAAATAGTTATAAAAATAAACATTTTTATTTCTTTTTGTATTTGTTTAAATAGTTTAGTGATGGATGGTGAATAACGCAAAACTGTTGTTAGAAATGCTAAATCAGGTCTAGGAAATCTGTCGTCCTTAGTTTAATACAAGAATTGGGTTTGTGAAAAGATTTTGTCTGGAAGGCCCCGGGCATGGGTGGCATAACGCAAAACTAAAATTAGTATTAGAGGGACCCACTCTTCTTATGTATCTTATTTCCCAATTGCGACTTAAAGGATGTGATTTTTATGCCCTATTTTGTAACTCAAATATAGTTTTCACAAATTATTATATTTGAGGTTACAGCGTCGAACCATTAGCTTCATATCTTAAGATATGATATAAAGGTCATTGGATAAAAGTCATTAAGGTGTTCCATTTTTATTTTGCGATCTTCAGATCCACCTTTTCTTTCTTTTTTTTTTTTTAATTATTTTAGTAATTGACTTGCAACACGAGAAAGTGATTATGCTTAACCAAACCATTTGATTTAATCACATCTGTAGAATCTGATTGGCTTCTGAATCCAGAAATTCCACGATTTACCTACGATGACGTCACTTAGTTATGCAGTTTAAGCATATTTTAAACAAATTTCTCACATTATGACATTAGCTTGAAAAAGACTTAAAATTAAAACATCCAATAAAATTTGTCTTTTTGAAATAAGGTTTACTTTAAAAAGGCAAGTAATTTCTTTTATGTGGATACGTTTTTTTTTTTTTTTTTTTCTTCAATAAAAATGTCCCGAAGTAGCGAATATCAATAAGTATGCTTGGCTGATTTCTCTTAATTTTCATCATCCATTTTTAAAGTTTTACAAAACACAAATTAAAATTATTCATGTTCTTTCTGATTAAAATTGTCATAATTAATACTACTATTCTTATAGATAGGATTTGTATTCGGTAATTTCCTAATTTTTTTAAACAAAATAGTTAACACTGTTATTGAGGCACTTTATTATAGCGGAACGTACTGTGAACAAAGCTTTAGGGTTAGATGTGCTTCGAAGACAGTAAAAATTTTCACTTTTTGAATTGAAATGAGATTTTTTCTGCACTGTAATTAAAATTACCTCTACGGAAAAGTATAAAATCCTAATTACGTTTTAAATCAGTAGCAAAATCGATAAGGTCCATTCCGATTACTTATAGATTAAATTAAAAGCTTTTGTTGCACACTTTAAAGATAAACTGTTACAGTAAAACAACACACTCTTGTTTTTCCACAACAAGAAAAAATAGCCTCTGTTACTGAAGTCTTTTTCAATTTAAAGTAAAACGTTATTGCACTTATAGGTTTTTGCCACTGAATGAGTAAAATAATACTCTATGCCAAAAGTTATTATAATAAAAATAATAATGAAACTAATAATAAATTTATATATTATTGAAGTCAAGGAAACTTCTAGAAAAAGGCCACAATTAATAGTTACTTTCGTAAATCTGATAATTATGTTAAAGAGAACTTTAAAAATGTCATAATATTATTGAAGTTGCTTCCAGAGAATAATTTAGAAAGATAACATATTCTGCTTTTATGCATCGCATAAATTAAAAAATAGATAAATAAAATTCTTACACTTTGTTGTTTTTGTAGACGATTCCTCGGAAGAACTTTTCTTGGATTTTGTCCTTTTTTTTCTGATGGAATGGTTTTACGTTTAGCCATTGTAGTTTTTGTTCAACAATCTTCGTTCCGAAAATATTCTTACTGAGAGATAATGACTCTTCAATCTACAAAACCTAATTAGTACGTAAAATATCAGATGAGAGAACGATTTAATCCGCCCATTTCTTCTAAAAAACTGATCAGGTGGCATCATCAGTTTCCCATCATCATTCATCCAATCTCAGTTCATCATATTTTGGAGAATCTTATGGTCGTGGGATATCGTCATTGCACCACATGCCCCGAAGCTTGAAGGTAACGGATTCGAATTCTAACCTCGGCTGAATATTTGTGCTGTCCTTCTCTATTTCGAACTTTCCGTTCTTCAGCATAACACGGGTGTATAAGCTGTTCTTTGTACTCAGCAACAGCAGGTACTTTTTCGTATATAGGTGAAAAAACAATGCCAAATGAATAGTCTAAGGTTACAGAAAAACTAAAATCTAGTACTGTGAGAGAGAAAGTCGCAGGCTCGTGTTAGGAAATTACCGAAAAACTACAGTGCACACACGTGAGTAATTGAAATAAGACGAGATTAATGCCTCAGATTTTGATATAAGGCGTCGAAGGTTCTAATCAGAAAGTCGCTGAGAAACCTCTGCATTTAAAAATCCTTAAATGTTTTTCAATTAAGCGTTTGGTCACCGCAGGTGGCCAGCCGACCCGCGAAGCGGGTTTGCGGCTTTTCGCGGCCCCCCACGTTAATACATCCCCCTCGCACTCCGGAGGTCGTCAGGACCGAGGCCCCTCGGACGCGGAAAGCACACAGCCGTCACCCAGAAGCGTCGTGTACAGTCCTGCGCACCTAATGCCCAATCCTACAACCCTACAGACCCACAAAGCCCGTCTGTCCAGGCTGCTGTAAAGGAAGGGGGTTAGCACATATTACATACAGTTACATATTAAAAGAATTTAGGAAATTAATGATATTGTCGGAACTTACTTTGTTGCTGCTTACTATTGTTAGCTTGCTTGTCTGCTGTTTTAGGTTAATATCCTGTTGGAAATCATTACTTGTTTTGCTGATTGCTTATTGCACGGTCATTTGTAATTTGTTATTAGTTCAGATATAGTTTGGTAATTTAAATTGGGATGTTCTTAAATTTAGGATCAACAGGATCTTTTGATTTTAGTACATTTTGGATGGATATTGACATTATTGGGTAATAGACAGAATTTATGTTATTGAAAATTGTTAATATTTTATAATTTATATCCCCTACAGTCCAGTATCATATGGAAGCTGACATTAAGCAGACTAGCGGCATTACATTCAAACACATTATCTCAAACACAAGACAATATCAAATAGCTAGTCACATAATTTTTTTTAATTATTTTTTTTAAATACATATAACATCTATGGCCTTCATGGGTAGCTGAAGAGCTCCGGGCGCACTGCCTGCCCCCAGGGACTAAAAGCAGGGTCAGTGGTGAAGGCGTGTGTGGTAATCAACCATGTTGGCTGCTATTGTGAGCCAGTCCGTGGTTGATTGTGGGGTGTGCATGTATCTGGAATTGTTTGTGTTGTTTTGTGTTTGTTGCTTATTTTTGGTTGGTGTTTAGAGTGGCGACTGGGCAGTTCTTTGGTTTGGAAAGTTTGGTTTCTGTTTTGCTAGGGTTAGGTTTTTCTATATAGTTCCTATTGTCTGATTAGATGGTCCTGGCCTTGGCTGTTCGATTGAGGAGGGAAAAAAAAAAAGTTCTTCTAGGAAACTTGGTCTCCGGAAAAGCTAAGCCAGGCTTTGCTTTCGTCTTCCCGAGGTAACGACGACCGGATCCATGGAAAAGCGGTCCATATCACCTCCAGGGTGGCATTATAATAATGTTCACCCAACTCTTGTCACGCGGAGATTCGGTGATTACGACACGAAAAGATTAAAAAGTTTATAAAAAAAGAAACTAAGTTGCTCTGAGGAGTGTGTTGTAAGGTTGGTAGCACTTTGGAGGGGTGTCCTGTGTGCCCTCGGGCAACTGACGTTCCTCCTGTGTACTACATATTATCCAACGCACCCTCTTCACTCCCTTTTGAAATCAAATAAGCGTTTTATAACCGTCGTTGAACAGCCGACCCAACTTAATGGGTTTACGGCTACTAATGTTCAACTCCGTAGCCTTGTAATTTTGAACCCAATCCAGAAGACAAGGGAACTCCTGGATCGAGTATTGGAATAAATTTGCCTTCGTGGAGGACTTTTTGATGGAGCTAACCCGCATTTGCGTTACATGGAGAGGAAGACCACGAGAACCTCCCACGGTTAGCCTGACGGCAAGGGGACTCTAACCCATGATCCGTCTACCACTGAGGATATTTCACGTCAGCACTGTGGTCAGTGCAAGCCGGATGCGGAATTCGTATCGACTGGGATTCGAACCCGGTTCGCCTCATTGGAAGGCGAACGCTCTATCCCCTGAGCCATCGCGGCTCCAATTAAGCGTTTGTGAACTCTGAGATCACCGAATAATCAATCGGTCAATAAGCGGGTAGTGACCACTTTGATGAGCCTGAGTAGAGTATTGTTCCTCGCTAAACTGTTCTACCGAAAAGAGCTCGACTTCACGTGCAGGTCGTCGGGCTACCGAAGCGGGCGTACCAACCCCTCTGTAGAGGATCAAAATTGTGATGGCATGTCTTTGGATCATCCTCAAGGATGTTTCCCAGACCGTCGCCAATAGCGCATTGTGCAGCTCTAGTGCGACATAAATGAACTACAACTACAACAACTTGTCAAGGCTTGACTGAAGTACACCGATCAGTTCAGAATTGGCCGAGAAATTTAAATCCCGTACTTATAGAAGATATTTCCTCAAAGGTTTCGTATTATGTGAAAGAAGCTTGTTGGTTCGAGCCTTTTTGAATTGTTGAAGAATCTCAATATTTATAAGGAATTACGTACTAAGCGTTTAACTGAAATAGGGCCAAGTTTTAACGATAGGAAAGAAGCTCGTTTGTTCGTGGCCTGAAGTCTAAAGCTTCCGAGGAATCTCAAAATAAGCGAATAATGTATAACAAAGCTTTTTTATTGAAGTAAGATCAACTTCTAGCTATAAGAAAAATCTCAAGTTCATTTCCCAGCCAATGTTATTGAAAGATACCAGAGTTTTTGAGCGAATAGTGCACAAGGGTTTAGTAAAAGTTTGAGTTTTTGCTATCTAACTTTGATAGTTATCTAAATTAAAAAAACAGGAACTTTAGTTGGATAATCTGTTGAGGAATCACTTCTCCATATAGAGCTCTAACTGTTCCTTTTCCCTAGATAACTTAACTCAGTGTAACGCGTTATTTTACTCATAAACTGCGAATTAAAAGCGCGCTTATTTAAGCAAGATGAAGCTGTGGTATCTCTCTTCACTTGTATACCCATGGTCACGATCGATTACGTAATGTTTAATCCGAAATTTTCAGTGCCAAAAAGTGAGTAAGAAGGTCTATTCATAGAGGATTACGATAAGAAAAGAACTCTACGCCTTTACTTTAGGAGTGTTTGGGATTAATGGGAAATGAGTATCAATCTGTCGAATTGATGCAAAGTATAGGAACTAAGCGAGATTACAAACTCAAATATTTGAAATGTCTACAGGTGTTAAACTCCAATAGTAAAATATTAACAATTTTGTTATAGTAATGAATATATCAGTTTTCCTGAAATTAGTCAACATTAAAATTTTTATTCTACCGCGTTTATACATAAAATTTTACTTTTCTAAAAATAACAAATTTTCTTTTTCCAATTTTGAAGGTATCGAAATCTTGATTTGGTTTTGAAACTTCAGAAATTTTGAGAGTGCTGATAAATCTGGAGAACATATAGTCACAATTTGATAGTAATCGGTATATAAATAGAAAGAAAATATACGTTTAAAAATGGACACATCTCGAAATGCGTGTTTACGAAATCGGACATAACATTTGATTGTTGGGAAATATTTTTGAGCATTCTGTTATCTTTCGTAAGTCCCCCACTGCACAGTTTAGTAGGCGCAACGTTATGACATCTTTCGTGTTTTGCCCCTACAGTGCAGTTTATATTCATTCTTTCGGACCACTGAATTGATCCGTGAGGAGGCCTTCTCTCTTTTAGGAGGTGGGGTGGAATTCATGTTTTGGGGCTTGTTTGAATAATTGAAGAATGCGTAACAAAAACCTGATAAACATGTAATGAGGTTCCTAAGCGCTAATCAAATTTAAACGAAAAAAAAAAAAATTTATTTAATTAATCTCGATATAAAAATTATTGAAGACTAGGACTTCTTGGTCGGCACATTCTATACGTATGATGGCTTTTTGCTCTAAAGATGATGCCCAAGTTCAGCTTTTCCTTAACCCGTGATTGTCTACTATGAAATTTTATTGTAAAAATTTGCTTATTTGCCAAGTGTTTTGATTTTATCAGAAAATTCTTTTATAATGCTTAAAGTGATTGTAAAAGAACAGTAAATGCTCGCAGCTTTGTCTTGGTTTCCGACATATTTTTAAGCAATAACTATTCAATTAAAAAATAAGTAGTAAAATATGCCTCTTGAATTTATGAATTACCGACCGGCCGGTGTAAAGTTCAGGGAACTGGACCTGCATCAGAAAGGTTCTTAAAAAACTTATTTTTGCTGCATATCTTCCCGAGATATTTCCATTAAAGTTTGAAATAATGCTAACGCAAAAATTATAAAGTCATTTGTTTTGTCAATTGTCACAAAAAATTATTTCTCTTCTACGTTGTCTTTAATTTTGTTCAGAGTTTCAATATGGGAATAATCAATGTAGATTTTGTGCATTTTGGATTCATCAGGCGCAACATGATCAATGTGTCTTACTAAAAACTGGAAAAATATAGAATTATTCAGTTTCTTAGAGGAATATTTGCTGGCGCAAAAACATCCCATAATTTTTTCGCAAAATGGTATTTTCCTTGATCCCGTGGGTATGCTACATAGCTCGTTCAAACGTTGGCATGCTTGCTTTTTTTATTTCAAGAAATTAAACAACTTTTATAAATGTTTATATACAACAGAAAATAGCTTTTCAGTTGAAAATTTTGTTTCACGTCGTTAAATAAAATTATTCCATCTGTTGAAAAGTCGTTTTCACTGAACTCAGAAACAAAATTTCGTAAAAATGCTTTAAAATAATAATAATAAAAAAAAAAACTACCTCAGAATCTCAAAAAAATGTTCTAATAAAAAAAAAATCCTTAATTTCGTAAAAAATGCCCTTAGAGAATGAAAGAGTTACAAAATGTAAAAAATGCACGGGTCATCAAAATCCGGACCTAACTAATGACAAAAAACAATCAATAGCATTTTGACGCTTCACTCTTTTTATGAATTTTATGTAATCATATTCATTAATTTTTTTGCTTCAGTGCTTTTTTTTTATTTATTTGTTTATTTATTTTTTGTGCGAAGGTGATTACAAATTTCTCACAATTTATCTTAGAAAAATGTTTTTATAGAAAACGGTGGAACAAGAGCAGTGTAGTTTTTGGTGGTTGAAGATGTTCTTTCAGCCGGTGCTTGAGTGCTCGTTTGGTCTGTCCTATGAATGTCTGTCTACATTGGCATGAAATTTAGTATTCTTCAGATATTAACGCATTTAGTTAGAATGCCATACACAGAACAAATCAAAAGCGAATTTAAGCATCGGCTGAAAGAGCAACAAGGAACAACCAAGAACTCTACCGTTCATCCATCGCGAAATATTGCTGAACTGGTGGACAGAAGAGGCCATAGGTTCAATTTTTCTTCACCTTATGCGAGGGTTGCTATTTATATTTCTGGCCTAATAATGAAAAAACAAATATGTAGGATCGAAATTGGTTTTATTGTTTTTCAAAATATTCTCCATGATGATCAATACACTTTTGCATGCGTTTGAACCAATTTTCAAAGCACTTTTTCCAGTCCGATTGAGGTAACTCCAAAACATGCGTTTTGAATGCATCAACCGCTTCTTCGGGGGTCGAAAATCGTAGTCCACGTAATTTATTTTTGATGTGTGGGAATAAGAAGAAGTCATTGGGTGCCAAATCAGGGCTGTACGGTGGATGACCCATCAGTTCGATCTTTCGCTCCGTCAGAAATGCCTTTGTTTGAGTCGATGTGTGAGAGCTCGCATTGTCATGATGAAGAATGATTCGACTGTTCTTTTGCTTTTTTCGAATTTCTCCGATGACTTCTGGCAAACAAATGGTCGTGTGCCATTCAGAATTGACCGTCCTGCGTTTCTCTAACGCCACTGTTGCCACATGACCGTTAATGCCGAAGAAACAGGCAATCATTTGTTTCGATGTGCTTCTTCGTCGAACAACTTTTGTTGGTTTTGCCTCGTCTTGGAAGATCCATACAGTTGATTGCTGTTTTGTTTCCGGCTCATATGCATAGATCCATGATTCGTCACCTGTGTAGATGTTATACACAACCTTTGATGTACCTTGAACGTATTTTTCCAACATTTCCTTGCACCCATCGACACGAGCCTTTTTTTGAGCGTTTGTCAGATTATGCGGGATCCAACGCGAACAAATTTTTTTTACGCTCAAATGTTCATGCAATATTTTATTGATGCTAGTCATACTAATGTCCAAAGACGCCTCTGTCTCACGGTATGTCGCATGACGATCTTGCTTTATCAGTTCACGCACAGCATCGATCTTTTCTGGCACAACAGCGGATTTTGGACGACCTGCACGGGATTTGTCCTGGATCGAACATCGACCACGATTAAATTCGTTATACCAATTTTTTACAGTGTTGTAGGATGGCGCTTTATCGCTGAATAAAGAATTAAGTTCATCGAAGCACTCTTGTCTTGACAATCCACGTCGAAAGTTATGAAAAATAATGGCACGAAAATGTTCACGATTCAATTCAATTTTTTGAAAGAGAAGAACTTTTCAATTTATTGTCAACAACACAAATGAAGCTATAATGGTAAATCGTCTGCTGAACTTATGTTTAAAAATATCAAACTTTCGATTAAAATCGTCTGCGGTCGCCTAGCAACACTTACTGTTGCCAAGGCCAGAAATATAAATAGCAACCCTCGTATCATCCACAAATGCATTTCAGTATTGACTTGAATTTTCGGGCGAGCTACTACATCATCGAATACAAAAACTCTATTATGATCGATCTTACTGCTGTACCATAATTGTCTAATATTTGAAAATCTTTAATTTTTAAATATTTTTCAGGCTCTTTTAGCTGTATGTTATTCTCTTTTAACTTCATATTTTATCTATTTTTGTATGACGTGACCAGTTTTCGATTTAATTATCTCTGTTTTTACTATTCTTGTCTTTTCTCCTATTGATGAAGATGTACCATTGTAATATCGAAACGCGTATAGGTTTTTAATAAATTTTTATTATTTGTGGGATTTTAAAGTGTTGTTTATAATTGATTTCAATTGTTGTTGTTGTAGCTCATTTACGTCTCACTAGAGCTGCACAATGGGCTACTGGCGACGGTCTGCGAAGCATCCATAAGGATGATCCGAAGACATGCCATCACAATTGTGATCCTCTGCGGAGGGGATGACTCCTTCGCTTTGGATAGCACTTTACCATAGAACAGTTTAACGAGGACCAATACCGCACTCCCTCGGTCCCTACGCAGACTGATCCAAGTGGTCACCCACCAGCAGACTGACCGCAGTCAATGATGCTTGACGTCGGTGATCTGCTGTTAACCTTGCCTGTCCACTACGGGACATTAATATCTAACCTTATCTAAACCTGCAAAAAGAAGGAAGTATTATACTTTTGGCGAGAAATCGGCTACGTTTATAAGTCTGCATGTTTAGTTAAATTTGTCGCCAAAGATAAATAAAAAGGAGAAATGCTAAATTTGAACATAACTTTAATAAAAACTTAACAACAAAATTAAAAACAAGAATAATCGAGCAAGTAATAACTGAAGAAAAAAGTAAAGTAGATTATGGAAAGAGAAAAAGAAAAGTAAAGAACAAAGTATCAAGATGGTTTCGATGGTAACGAAGTTTTGCGATGATCAAATTTTTTAAATTCAGTTCAGTTCAAAGAGATTACAAAAAATACTTTGAGCGTATGTTAAAATTTTCAGGTTCGCCAGAGCATGAACTTCTCGAATCAAGTACGATGATTACACCACATACTCATCATAGGGAGGCAGCTTGGAATTGAAGGACTGATTTGTAATTTTATTCTCCGGCTGCAATTTTCCAATCAAGCGGCCTTGTTTGGCTTTTTTTTTAATTAAAAAAAAAAACTTGATTTTTGACATTGTTTTAGTTCCGGTTACAAATTTTGAAAGAAATGAAATTTTGTACAATTGAGTCCAACTACGGTCAAGAAAATAATCTCAAAAAAAAAAAAAAAAAAAAAAAAAAAAAAAAAAAAAAACCTACAAAAAACGAGTCTTTAAAGATTGCTGAATTATAAATTAGCTTCCCGGCTTTACTCTTTGTAGTCGTATGCATGCACTCAACGGCAATTTCTATTGAATATCAACAAAATGCGACGGCAAAGGTTAAATTAATTAGATATATTGGTTGCCAATATCCTTTTAAATCAAATTGAACTGATCAGAAATAAAAATCGAAGCATCCGGGATAACCGGTGATGTAGATAGCTACGTAAAAATAATACCTACCTCTCAAATTATTTTTCATATCACACTGATAAACAAACAATAGAAATTTAATTCCTCGAGATAAATGAGAAATATTAAAAGGCCAAAACAAGACTAAATTAAATGAATTAACTTTTTTTATTACGATGGGTCCAAATAAAACACAGTTCATTTAAAAAAAAAAGGTTTTAATATCAGTGAATTAATTAGTTTAATTAAGTGTCATTAATGGTGAGTAATTTCTTTTATTTTAAAGCATGTGAAATTTTTTTACAAGCATAAAATTTTAAAAAAAATTATCTATATTTGTTTTCTTATCTTACAATGATTTTGCAGAAATATGTTTATTTCTTTCCTTTTAAGTATTTAACCTATTTGTGTCTATCGTCCTTTTAGATCAGGGATTTCCAACTTACATGAGGCCGGGGGCCGCAATTAAAAACACGAGTCAAATGGCGGGCCGCAACTTTATCAAATATATTTTAGTTCACGAGCCACAAATGAAGGCTTCGCGGGACCGGACGTAGCCCGCGGGCCGCCAGTTGGTAACCACTGTTTTAGAAGGACAACTCATTTTCTTTTCTTCTTTTTTTTAATCAAAAAGGGGAAAAAAGTGATAACGTAAGTGTTTCATTAGAAGAATTAATCTTGCAGAATCAAGATTATTCCTCCTACCATAATTTGTTAATGTAATAAAATAATTTGCGTGCCTGTGTACAAGATTGTGAGTACACCATACGCTCTGAAAATACGATATTCAACAAGAAGCTGAATGAATGCAATTGTAAACAAATTACGAAGTTTGATTTGTGATTTTCTTTTAATTATAATTTTTATTCATAGATATTTCAAAATTGGGATTTTCGCAATGGTTCAGCTGAAGCCATTGTTTTAAAATAAGCTATTAGCGAATCAGTTTTGTCAAATATTTTAAAGATAACAATAGTTATGTTTGTATGCTTGTAGGTCTAGTTATAAGAGCTGTTTACAACACGTTCTGTAATACTTAATTATTTTTTATTCCTAATACCAGAACCAGGTTATCTGAATGATCAACGTGGTCGTTGTAGCATAGGCAGACTGCATGACCAAATTATTATTTCTTAGTTCACCTGAAACCATGTGTTTATTTTATTTATGCTTTTAAAACGTGTTGCTATAATACTAAGTAATTTAAAATCGACGGTAATTGAAATAAAAAAAAAAAAATTTATACAACAAAGCCAAATTAATGAAGAAATGAAACTAATTAGTTGGGGGGAACGTAAAAAAACAATTGACGCCAATGATAATTAATTTTGGTAATAATTACTATGATAAATGATAAACTATGATAAATTATGTACCAAAATGAAAAATTAATAGAGATATGATGTTAATTTCTCAAATACAGAGTAAAAAATCGACAGACTTCTATTTGACGCCAATGATGCTTAACTAATTCACGTATACTATATCATTTGAAAGTAGTTATCGATGAAGATAAAATCAAAGCTAAATTTTCTTATTTTTACAACCAATTTAGTTTTTTTAAATTCACTATAAGGTGTATCTTCCAATAAACAATGAGTTAAACAATGAGTTCCTAGTGGTTGCTCTGAGGCTGAGGATAGAGTGATCGCCTCCCAATGAGGTGAAACGGGTCAAAAATTTCTCTCTATAGTTCAATGTTACTACTATTCTTATCATAAAGTTAAATATTAATAATAAATAAAAGAGCTTTTACACAACATAAGACAATTAAGATTAAAGCAGTTTTTTTTAATGTTTTATTTAAATAATTTTAATATAAAGCTTTTCTCGCCAAAATATATCTCAGAAAATTTTTTAGCATTGGAAATCGGATTTTGAAAATTTGGCCCCCTCTGAACATAAAGTAGCATGCGGTGGGCACACTTTTTATTTTTAGAAAACCGTTTGTTTATTTTAAGTGTTATGAATATATGCATGCTAATTTTTTACATGTATGCATATTCATATATAAATGTATGTATAAACTAACTGTTTTCATAATGTATGCATAAACTAACTGTTATTTATAAACAAAATGCTTTCTAAAAACAAAAAGTGGGCCCACCCTCATAACTATGCTCCCGAAATTATAAGAAAAAAATTGTGTATTTCATCAGAAAGTAAATGGAACTTGATCGTAAAAATTTAGCCCCCAACTCCACCGAATCGGTACTTTATAAAAAATAAAAAAATTAGGGAGAAAAATACATTATTCAAGCTGTTGATATTAGTAATTTTTCCATCTCTTAAGAAGTTTCGCATGAGGCGAATCACCACAGGCAACCACCCCTTTTTATGCCACTTGTTTAGGAAACAATTTGAATCCAAAAGACTAGCAATGGATAAAGGAATGTCAAAGAACACTCTGTCCTGTTTGCATTACACAACTACCTGCCTTAAAACGAATATTAACTTTAATTTCATGCAGCAGTAGTAAAAACTGGGTTAGAGAAAAAAATGTAAAGGTGTTCAAACAAATTTGTTATTGTTGTGCTCAGAAATGTGTAAACACAGTCGCAAGCAGACCTTGTCACGGACACCGTATTAATATGTTTTATACTACTAAGATTCAAAATCCACGCGAGTAGGTAGCGAAATGAAATGACAGAGACGCTGAAGATTACTTTTATATTTTTTAAAATTTTTTCTTTTCTACGACTGAAATTATGTTCATAATTTGAAATGTATACGTTTAACTTTAATGAGTTTCTGTTAATTTTTTATTACTTATATTTAACCATTGTTTACTTTATGACAAGTTGTGTTATCTTATAAGAGTTGTCTTAAAATTTCAAATCTTGAAAACAGAATTGATAGTTTCAGAAAACGACGTCAGTGTGCAGGTGGGTAACCACTTGGATCAGTCTGCGAAGAGACCGAGGATGCGCGGTATTAATCCTCGCTATACTGTTCTACTGTAAAGTGCTCGACGTCGGGCTACCGAAGTGGGAGTGCCATCCCCTATGCAGAGGATCAAAATTGAGATGTCATATCTTCGGATCATCCTCTGGGATATTTCCCATACCGTCGCCAATAACCCATTGTACAGCTCTAGTGCGACGTAAATAAACTACAACTACCACAGTTATTTGATATAAAAATTAGCTGAGCTAACATACGTGGGGAAAAAAATCTGCAGATAGTTTGGCAAAAACAACGCATCTGTATTTCTAAACTGGATAGATTTTATCAGTGAGAATGTTAATTTAGTAAGTGTCCCCAAATATTTAAGGACAAATAGTTTCTAAGCATCGTTGTGAATCTCAAGGAGGATGTTTCAGAACCTTACTTAACAAAAGTATTTTTCATGATTTTTATAATTAAAATCAATGATGAATTATAAAAGAAAAGTGCAGAAGATATGAAGGATGTTACCGGTTTTCAAAAAAATGAGCACTGCTATACTACACTTTTTCCACTTTTCAGTTTGGTATTTTCATATCTGACTTTTAAGCATAGTTTTAAAGACTTTTGGAACCTTTTACGAACAACAAAGAGTTTCCGTTCTTGTGCTTATAACTTTGAATGCATTTATTAAAGCACCCAATTATTAACAAATTGCAGCTTTGGCTTTCCGCTCCTTTCTTTTCTTTTCATTCTGCTCTCTTTAAACACTCGGCTCAAATTTAAAGAGGCTGATCATCGATATTTATAATTTCGGTGTTTGTTTAAACACTGTTTCACTATGCTGATAAAGGAATAGTAAGTATTAATATTAAATTTCTTCTGTGGAATGAATTTATTGGTAGATTTTTGGTTCATTTAAACTTCTTTATCCATGAATAAGGAAAATATCGACTTAAAGACAATATTATTAATTTCTTCCTCTTAATTATCAATAAATTTCTTAAGCATGATATTAATGAATGAAACACTTTTCATTGATTATTTAATGATGATGTGTCATTTTATTTTTTAGCAGGGTTGTTCTTCCTATTACAGTTGAAGAGGTGAGATAATTTTAGTTCGTTGTGTTTTACTGCAGTCTTAATAATGAATTTTTGTCACTTTATTAATAAATAACAATTTTGTATCTTTAAAATTATAATTTATTTCATATGCCTTATATTTTCATGTTATTTCTGGTTCTTTTATGTATCTTTACGTTAAAATTTAATATTTTCTATTGAAGATTTTCTAATGTATGCCTAATAAGTGCAAACTTGAGATGTAAATAAATGGACATTTTGAAATTTAATTAATATCATTGAATGTAAGCCAAAAAACTTACTAAGGTTTTTGACTCAATGGTAAAATATTTACTGTCCTGCCTAAAACCTTTCTGTCAACTCAACAAAAAAGTTTTGGTCCATAGCTACATTGTTTTACAATTTTAAAAAATACTAAAATAGTAAGAAACTATACATACGAAATTATAAATAAAATACAAAATTAAAAACTTATTAATTTAAATTTCAATGTGATTTCTCGTCATTTAAGCAAATTTAATAAAAAAACAAACAACTGAATTAAAAAATAGTTTGCGCATTTCCTTAAACTGTCTCAAATCAAATGTTGTGTAATTTTAAATGAAAATTCCTAATAGTTAAGAAAACAGTTATGCAAATTATTATGAAATGCGAGTATTTTGCCTTGAAAATTTATTTAATGAAAAGCATCTGCATGAATAATTTATCATTTCTGTCTAAATCTAAATATAGTTATGTATTTTCAAGTGAACTATATTAAACAGTTAAGGTAATCAGTAACCATTTGGTGTTTTGTTATGAAATGTGGTTTTCTTGTTTTTAAAATATATTTAATAAAAATGATTATTAAAAATAGTTCACTTTTTTGTTGTTGTTGTCGTCTTAAATTACTTAATACTTCATGTTGCCATGTAGTTTTATGTGAACAATGCTTAGCACAAAAGGTTATCAACAAAATTGTATATGAATCAAATGTTTGACAGAATAAAAACATATTCTGATGTATTTTAATTTTTCTTCAACATTAAAAATATTATTTGAATATTCTACTCAATATTAATTAATAGAAACATAATTTAAATTTTATTCATAAATAGTGTGAATATTTTACGGAACATTTTATCTCAATGAATTTTATTAATAATTAATTAAAAAAAACAGTGTAATTATGAATTATGAGTTAAATATAACTGTTTTCTACATAGAATTATATTCCTTCTTGAAAGAATTTATATTATATTTACAGTACCAGGTAGGACAATTATACTCTGTAGCTGAAGTTAGCAAAAATGAAACAGGAGGTGGAGAAGGAGTTGAAGTTAGAAAAAATGAACCTTTTGAAAACTTCCCTTTACTGGGAGGCAAATACTCTAGTGGTCAATACACTTACAAAGTGTATCATCTAGCAAGGTAAGAAATATGAAAAGATTCAAAAAGTACTAAATTGTTACTCAATTGAATTTCTTGTTAAAATTTTTTATTTATTTTTTAGTCGTGTTCCTGGTTATATCAGATTATTAGCTCCAAGGGGAGCTTTAGAAGTTCATGAAGAAGCTTGGAATGCTTATCCTTACTGTCGCACTGGTAAAAAACTTTTAAGTTAAAATTTATAATAATGTATTTTGTTTGTTTTCAGTTTTATATATATATCTTATGTTATATATATATATCTTATGTTATATATATATATATATATCTTGGTCATTATTGCTCATAGTTCCCATTTAGGGATTGCTGTAAAATTGCAGCAGAAAGCTTTAGGAATTATTTTACCTCCTATTGTCTATTTCCAAACATAAGCCTATCCATGTATAAGCCTAAAAATATGTGGTTTATTTAGAAATTCATACCAAAATTCTAAACTGGTGTATAAGTCAATGTAAGAAAGGGCATGCTACACTTGAAATAAAAAATACACCCCCTCTCTTCTCCTAACGTTTCAGCTGCGGAGCATGGATTGTCGGCAGTGAAGAAGGTGTATTAAGTCTAGACAGTTCGATGACTGGACAAAAATTTGCTGAGCCTTATGGAGAATCTGATTCTTTTGTTTGCAATTATTTAATGTCTTGTATGTAACTTTTGTGATATTTGCTGATTATTGCTACTGCTCGACACAGTACTTCAGTTGTTGGTGTCCTCCTGGAATTTTTCAAAGTTGGTACATCCGATTGCAAGCTAACCCCGTCCCCTCTAAAGCTTTCAAAAAATTTCTACAAATTCTTGGCTTATGTTCAAAAATATATTGTAAGTGATTTTAAATATTTTTTTCTTCATTTAAATTTTTCAATTTTATAATGATATCCCATATTGAGTGTTTATTATACAACTTAAGGCCATATTGCAATATTTGTACCTGTTCATGCTAACTACAATCACTAACGTGCATCTACTTCTGTTCTTGTACTTACCATAAATTTTTTAAAATATGAGATTTTCAGTGTCCAGGAAAATGTGTTTGATTTATTTTACTTTTTATTAATTAATATGGATTCATCAATTATTTAACAATAAAAATGTTTTTTTTAAACTTTTTTTAATCGTTCATACATTTAGATTTAACTTTTTCACAACTTCACATTATGTTTAATTTTTTTTTTTTTTACTTTTTCAAAATAATTTCTAGAAGATATTTTTTAGTAATTTTTCACTTTATTTCATGACATCAAATATTAAAGTACCAGATTATATTGAAAAATTCTGATTTAAAACATTTTATTACTGTATATTGTTTATATAGCTGATAAATATTTGTTACTGTTCTTTTAACTACTCGTTGTAATAGAAGGGTCCCAATAATGAGTGATTATACTACAAAGCGTAGTCAGCATATTAAATATTTTTCTAAGCTTAATCATCAATATTCATGAAGTTTTTATCAGATTTCAAATATTTATTTTTTATGTTTGAAAAAATGTACTAATTTTAACTTTTGTTCCATGTGCTGTAAATTTTGGATGCAGTCATAACAGTAAGTATTTTGTTTTAATTAAATTAAAAATAACTCACAAAATATAGAATATTAAAAAATAAATGCAATGCTCTGTTCTAGAATCCAGGTTATATGAAGGATGCTTTCTTTATAAGTATTGAAACGATGCATTGTCCGGATAGGGGAGATCGAGAAAATGTGAGTTTCATGAATCCAGTAAAGAACTAGAAATTTTACTATTCGTTGTCTCATTTTTTAAAAAAAACAAAATATTCTGTTTATTGGCAAATTTTGTATGAAATATGAATTAGTCCATTCTTAATAATCTTTCAAATCTAATAAAACTTTAAAGAATGTAACAGTTATTAAATTAGTCTGTTATTTCAGTCTACTTTAAAGCCTAAATATTATGTTTTTTTGTATTGATGGTTTTTTGATATTATAGTTTTTATTTTGTTTCCTAATTGAATGGTTTTTAACCATTTAAATCCTTTATTTTCATTTTCTCAAATGTTAACTTTTGTCTTAATTTCTGTTATGGATGGTAATTTAGTGTTGTCAAGCTTTTGTTTTGTGTTTGTTTTAAATGTTATATTTCACCAAATGTTTTTGTTTCTTATTATATAGGAAATTTTTTTTAATTAAATTGATATTAAACTCGATATTAGGTTTTGGCTACATTTTAAATATGGAATTGACACTTAATATCTTGTTTTCTTATTAAAATAATTAATCTTAATTTAAAGATTTCATTGTTTAAGTTTTTATCTCAATAGAGAATTCTTTAAAAATCTGTAATATTAAAACTCTTAAAATGTAAATTCAAAATCCACTTGTTCTTTTTATTTAATATTCCAAATTGCTTAATAATAATTATTTAAAAATAATTTAATAGTCTTTTATTGCAAGTGAATATGAAGTTAAGCTGCATTTTCTATCTGTTCAATATTTTGAACAGCATAAATTTGTCATACTGTATTTGTAGTTTGGATATATGACAAAATGTATAAAAAGTGAAAACTAAACATAATGGGGACCAAACTTATGACCGCTTTTTAGACAAAACTATTGAAACCATATTTTTTTCTGATTGCAGCTATCCTAATATTTTGAGAAACAAAAATCCAAATTTGTTGAAAAAAGGTATGTTTATTCCGAGAAAATATGCTTTTGTGTCTCTGCACATATTTAAGCACATATATAAGGTTTGACTCCTAGGATTGCAATTTAGCACATGAAAATCCTATCTATCATTCAAAAGTTGTAAAGGTGTCCTTATTTGTATTTTTTTGCACCGTCCATCAATTTTTAATCTAAATTTTCTTTATGTACCATAATAATATTCAAAAGATCAGAATTTAAAAGAGAACCATTTCTAAATTTTTTCATTTAAAAAATTGTTTGCTCTTTTTTCTCTTTTATAAGAAATTATCAAATGTAATTTGAGAATTCTACAAACTTCAACCAAGCTAAAGATCTTACAAACAGATTTTTATTTATTTATTTATTCACTTATTTATTATTATTATTATTTTTTTAATAAGCAATAACAAGGATCTGTGTACAACTGGGAAAATCTCTGTATAAATTTTTTTTAGAGTTGCAATACAAGTTTTTTTTGTTGCCTAATAAAATACATATGTATGCCGTCCACTCCTCCCAATGTGTACATGAAGAGCTTGAAATTGTTTATATGTTCCTTAATAAAAAGAAAATGTGAATTCGGAGGAAATAATAAAAAGATTTTAACAAAATTAAGAATAAATTAAAAGTGCACAGCAAAATTACTTTTTAATGTTATGGCAAGGGCAGTGAGGACTACTTATTGTGATTTTGTATTTAAATTGAATTAGGTGTAGTGATAACCCTGAATATGATTTTTAGATCAAACTTTTTCTTATTATTGTTACAAGATGTGTACTTTACTAGTTTTAATTTTTACCTATTAACAGAACATTGAAACATTTTATTTATGGCTTTGAATTTATTTTAAAAGTGCTCTCCTGAACATTTTAAAATTGTGGGTTATCATTATATTACCTCTACCTCTTGTAATTATATTGGAGTACTATGTGTACAATAAGGAGAAAGGTATGTTTTTGCTTTAGTTTAAAATTGTGATTTGACTAGTCTAATATTATCTAACACAGGGGTTTCCCAACTTACATGAGGCCGGGGGCCACAATTAAAAACACAAATCAAATGGCGGGCCACAACTTTATCAAAAATTTTAGGTAGGACTTTTTTATGTTTGAAGGAACATTAAATATTACTGTCAGATTTTTACCAGGTTGTATAAAACAAAAGTATTGAATTACAAATTAAAGTAAGAAGTAGATTTTTAAAAATATTTAATTGTTATTAATAATATTTTTGAAAATATTAAATAAATAATAAAAATTCGGGCTAAAATAACTTTAATGTGCACCTATGTATTAAACAATTAATGTGCAACAGATATCACATTGTTAAGATATAAAACTTTAAAAAAGGTTGGTATTAAAATTTACGTAGTAGTACACAAAATATTCAATGAGAAAATTGAGGTTTGTCTGCTGCAACTACCAGAGAATAGTTGTTTACATTTTAAATTTAAAATTTACAAATGTGTGTGTAAATATTTTTTGCCGAAAGGAGTAGTTTCAAAAAGTTAAATCGGAGAATTTCTTCGAAAAAAATTTCGGATACCTACATGCTAAATTATATTCACAAAATATCGAAAAATGAAATAAAAAAGAGCAACATTCACAATTATTTTTGTATTTGAGTAAATATTTTCTTGGATGCAAAACCTAAGAAATTTTTTTTTTTTTCACCGTTGGTATGTTAAATTTTACAGAAACGAAGAAATTAGGTTCTTATGAACGAGAAAAGTATTTTAAACCCATACGTATTTTTTACGAAAATTGTCTGCAAAAAAATTGCAACTAATATATTTTAGTTTGCGGGCCACAAAAAAAGGCTTCGCGGGTTGGATGCGGCCTCCGGGCCGCCAGTTGGAAATCCCTGATGTAACAAGTGAAAAATATTCTCTTTGTTTTTTGTCTCCAAGTTTTTTGTGAAAAAAATGTAAATTGCTGATTTCTTTGTTTTTTAGGCACATGAATTACCGCCAGAAAAACTAAAAATGAGAGACGTTCAATTTATTGACATAGGAAATGACCAAGTTCCCTCTAAGGTAATATAGCTGTAGTATACTTTTTGACTTGATTTTATATTGCAATTTTATTTTATATCTTCCCAAAAATAAATTTTCAATATTGTTTTCTATCAAAAGATTGTTGTGTGTAAGATTTGTAGTAAAAATGGCCTTATGTTTTTTTTTTTTTCCAATTTTGTTTTTCCTTAGTTTGATGCAAAATGGTTTCATTATTTAAGCAAATTTATTGCTTTAAAATGGGTTATTTAAATCTATTTATTATTCTTAAATTCTTCAGCTCTCAAAGAAAATTGCTATGTAAGAGCCTATTACATTATATTTAATAAATATAATAGCTTTAAGATAGATTAAATATATTAATCATTCCTAAACTTTTCAGCACTCCATTACTGAAAATTGCTACAAAAGAAACTAACTTCATTTTTACAAATAAAATAAAATTAGGAAATTTTTTGATTGTGCTTACCTAATTAAGAAGAAAAAAATTTCTTTTTCTGCCATGAAAATTGCTTAGATTCTCAAACAAAAAATATTTTAAAACTTGTAACTTTATCTAAGTTTAAAGTGAAACTTTTAATTATTTATACTTCTTATACTCAGGGTACATAGATTTAAACAACCTAGTAAAAAGACTATCTAGATAAGTCTATTTAATATGCTCAGTTATTATTATTTTGTATTTAGCTATTAAATATCTGAAATGGTCATCAAATTGTTAAACAATGATAGATATGAATATTTTAAATAATAATTAAGTTACATCCATGAATTGTGAGACCAAATATCCAAATGAAACCACTTAGATTGTACATTATTTAGAATTTCATTATATTCACATTTGGTTCTCTATAGTTTTTATTCCATTTTTGTATTTGGGGCTTAACCGTGTTTTTATCGCAATTGAGTAAAGAAGTGCATTTCAACATTTGGCAAACCAATCAATTTTTTAATATATTTTTATCATTTAATCTATTTTGATATTTGTTGCTATTCTAAGATAATATTCTTATGGTAATTAGGACTATAAGGAATCTGAAGATCCTAGTAAATTCAAAAGCCGAAAGACAGGAAGAGGTCCTCTTACTGGTAACTGGAAAGTAAGAAAGCTTTCATTTCTTTAATATATTATTTGTGTTGAGTGTTTCAGTATTCTAAAATTCATCTTGCTCTTTGCTTTTGTCTGTTATTTATTGCATTATCTTATTCATCTTTAGTATGTAGATATCAGAAATTGTGGAGTACATAAATACTTTTTGCCACTCTGTATTTTTTTTCTGATTTTCTTTGTATTATGAAAGCATAGTCCATTTAGACCAATTTTCATGTTACAACTGAGCATATCTGTATAATATACATGAACGCTGTTCGAGGAAAATTTGTCGCCATCACTGAAATATTTTTTTAATGATTTATTTTTACAATTAATATTTTATGATTAATTGACGAAGAAAAAAAGTCAAGTCTCTTCAAAGAAAGTTTCTCTTTTTGAGATTCTCTAGAAGAAAAAAATTTTTTTATACTTTTTCCCACCAATGCGATTTAAAATTCAGGGTTGCCACAGGCGACTTAAATGCAACTATTTTTGGCTGAAAAGGCTAAAAAAAATAAATTAAAAAAAAGCAACTATTTTCAGGAAAAGGAGACTATTAGGAGATTTTTCTGTGCTCCTAGCTATGTTTTTCTTTTTTTAAGCATAAATTGGGTTGACAACCTGTGGCAGCTTCTCCTGAACACAAAATATTTAAAAAAATTGAATTGCAAATTTGAGTTATCACTTTTTAATGCTCTCAATTTGAACAGATTCCACTGCAAATCTATTTTGTATCTCAATCGCCTTCTCAACGGTTATTACTACGAAATTCTGCATGATTTTAGAAAACCCAATTTTTAGTGTGATATTACGATGTGTGACTTTCGAAATTGAATCATCACTTTTCTCAATATATTTATGTATATAATATTTGCTAAATCAATTATTAGCTAAACTGAAAGTGTTTTAGAAAAAGTGCTTTTTTTAAATAGAAAAAAAAATATTTTTGAATGATTTCTAGTAATTAAAAAGATGTATTTAATTTTCTACAAATATACTAATTTTTTGATATAAAAATTTAGTACTAGAAACACTAAATTGATCATGTATATGACAATTAAGTCATTTAATAAAATTGTAGTATTATTTTTGTTCATATTTAGGCAACTATTTTCATAGTTTTCGGCAACTATTTTCATGGTTTAGGCTACTAAAAGCAACTATTTTGTTCCTTTTTTTCTGTGGCAACCCTGAAAATTACATTTGCATAATTTAAAATCACACTAGCGATTTTTATTTACAAAATTTAAGATTGCACATCGCATTTTGTATATTCTGATTTTATATCAAATATCGCATTTCATATTCACGTGATTTAAAAGCCCCTATTAAAATTCGCTTTCAAGTGACTTGAAAAGTATTCATCGGAATTCATATTCACGTGATTTTAAAATGAAACATTGATATCTGTATTCACATTGTTTTAAAATCAATCATTGAGATTCATATTAACGCTATTTTAAAATCAAGTATCAAACTTCGTAATCATTTGATTCGAAAATCAAACATGGAAATTCGTATTAACGCTATTTTAAAATTAAACATCAAAATTCGTATTAACGCTATTTTAAAATTAAACATCAAAATTCGTATTCACACGCTTTTAAAATTCAATATCAAAATTCTCACTAACGCAGCTTTAAAATCAAACACCAAAATTCGAGTTAACACATTTTTAAAATTAAATGTAGAGTTTTGTATTCACATGTTTTAAAAATCACACATTTCGATTCATTATCTCACAATTTAAATAAATATAAAGTACTCTCATCAATGTTTTTATTTAAACCTTGATTACATTCTGTGGATAAATGCTTTCTACATACTTTTTCTTGCTTTAATTTCAGGTATTTTTTCAATAATTGAAAAAGTGTTTGGGCACATAAAATTTTTCGATTTCTATTTTAAGCTTTTTCAGTTTTTTTACCAAAAACTGGTATGACACAATACAGAAATTTATAAATATTGAACATTTTTAAAAAATCTGTAATTTTTGAAGGAATTTCACCAATATAAGGAGGCGATGAAAGGGTTTAAACTAGTTACATAAGTTAATCAATGCGTGCATCAAGTTTTTTAATTGAGATTTTGTGTTTTATGAAAGTTTTTCATTATATCCAAGTGTGCTGCTGAGCATTGTATGTATTTTTACATAGTTGTTTTGCCTTGCTATAATAATAGTTATGTTACCTTTTAATAAAGGCCACAGTTCTTGTATAAAAGATGACATGCAAAACAAACTTTCTTTAACATATATTTAAATAATTGAAATAAAGATGGAACCTTTTGAGTACCAAGATTAAAACAAGGCATCTCAAATTTTCAAAGTTTTTACTTAAAAAGAAATTTTCTCATAAATTGTCTTGTTTTAAGTCAAGATTATTTTTTTCTTGTTTTCTTATTTTGTCTTTGTCTTATTTTTGTTATCAGTTGATATTTTTTAAATAGTTAAATTTTTTCAGATCTAAAAATAAACTGATATTTTATTCAAAATTTATTGCTTGCCTACCGATCCAAAATAAAAGCAGTGAAGATAATGCAAAGAAAATGGTCTTAGTTAAGACTAAGTGTATTTAAAAAATATCTAAATTTCTAGAATGGGTAACAGAGTAAAGATATTTTAATGCAGTTTTTTCATATGATAAAGCTAACTAACATTTTGTGCCACATTTTATTGTTTTTATTGAGAAATTTGTAAAATATATAATAGCAATCCAAAATTTTCTGGTATAGTCAGGGATGAGATTTTAGCGATTTCCGCCTTTTTATCAAAATCTCCGATTCTCAGAAATTTTTTTTATATAAATTTTCCTCTTTTTCTGAAAATTCAGTCGTTGAAATAAAATAATTATATTTCCGATTTGATATTATATATAATATATAAAAAGATGTATAAAAAATTCAAACTATGTAGCTGCCAACCCGTCTGCATATCTACTTATTTTAGCTGTTAGCTTTTATGAGCAGAAAATAAGATTTTCCTCATTTTTACCCGTCTGCTGGATAGCTCGTATTTTCGTAATCTAGGCGTAGCTACATTTTAATATCAAACATCGATTTACGTGATTTAAAAGTTGCCCATTGTGAATCTTATCATCTGTGAGCTGGGATAGCCTGGTTGGTAGGGCACATGTCCCATGTTCTGTGGGTTAGATCCTCGCCGGCCGAAGACTCCCCGTGTAGTAAATGGTGACTGATGCACGTTAAATCTGTCGATTCTCAAAGTCCTCCATGTTTCCATAACAAATCAATACCTCTGGGGGTACTGATCCAGGAGCTTCCTTGTCTTCTGGATTGGTTTAAAATTACAAGGCTACGGAGTTGAACATTAGTAGTCGTAAACCCATGAAATTGGGTCGGCTGTTCAACGACTGTTATAAAATAAAAATAAAATATCAATCATTGAGGAGCCGGGATAGTCTGGTCGGTAGGGGGCTGGGCCCATGTCCAAGAGGTTGTGGGTTCGATCCTCGCTGGCCGAAGACTCCCAGTGTAGTAAATGGTGACTGGTGCACGTTAAATATGTCAAGTCTCAAAGTCCTCCATGTTCCCATAACAAATCAATACCTCTGGGGGTACTGATCCAGGAGTTTCCTTGTCTTCTGGATTGGTTCAAAATTACAAGGCTACGGAGTTGAACATTAATAGTCGTAAACCCATGAAATTGGGTCGGCTGTTCAACGACGGTTATAAAATAAAATAAAATATCAATCATTGCAATTCTTATTTACAAGATTTAAAAATCCAATATCGTAATTTGTATTGAGGGGCTTTTAAAATTCTATGTAATGATTCGTATTCACGCAAGTTTATCCAATGTTATGATTAGCTTTTGTAGTTGTAATATCCAACATCTATTTTTGGGTTTACAAGTGATTTATAAATTAGGTTTTGGATTCATATTCACGACATTTAAAAATTATGCATCATAATTCATATTTACGAGATCTCGTAATTATGAAAATTACGCATCATGATTTGTATTTTCACATTTTTGAAATCCAATATCAAGTTTCATTCATGTGATTTCAATATTGTAATTTTTATTCATGCGATTTTAAAAACCTTTATCGTGATTCTTGTAGAAAGTAAGTTGGTTCTTGAATTAGTTACTATAAATGTGGCAGTTTTCCTATCGACGGTCATTGCTATATATAGGCATTACAACATCAGTGAAACTGGGTGAGAATATGTTACTGATATTTTTGCTATAACTCACATAAGATTTACTCGCGTGAAAATTCAGCTTTTTTGCCTTTTGGCCAATCTCATCCTTGTATGCTAAAGGATGTGCATTGTAAAATACATTTAAGATAATTAGCTCTCTGAAATATTTTTGGGAAGGTTTAATATTCCATTTCCTGTGTCAGTATTAGTGACACGAACTTAAATTTGAACTCTAGTTACTCTATGAACACAACATATCATTAGTTTCTTTTGGTGCAAGAAAGCCTTCAGCTGGAATTTTGAAGAAAAAGAAAACATTTAATTTTTATCAACAAACCAAATCAAAAGCATAAAGATGACAAAATATAATTTTAAATATATTATTACTGGTCAAATCCCATTAAATAAGAGATGTATAACTTGTAGCTAAATACCATTAAAACTTTTATTGATTTATTCTAACCACTACCAAAGATATCAGGATCTTTTTTTGTAATCCTTATCCATCATAATTAAACAATTTTCAATGTTTGTTAAGACTATCGAAATTTTGATTTATAAATAGATGTCTATCTGAAGTTAGTAATAAATATTTTTAGAAAGTTATTTTTCCTGATAGATTTTGCATTACATAGACGGAATTAATAAATGGAAACTAGTAGAATTTGTATAACATCACTGGCGAAAAGCAAATATGTTTTCAACTGTTATTTTTTTAAATGTTTATTGTAAGAAAAAATAATATTAGATTTTATACTGAGTATTTTTCAATGTGGAACTTTGTAATTTTTTTCTTTTTGTTGTCATTTCTGTAAATTATTTTTATTAGAAATGGTAGCAAAACTTTATTTTATAAAAGTTATGAAAATTTTCAATAATCTGTTTGCGTAAAAAAAGTTTTATTTCAATAAAATTGTTCTAATACTGAACAGTATATAATAAACTGAGATTTTGTAATGTATTATGTGAAAAGAAGTAAGGGATTTAAACTCTGCATTTAAAAAAAAAATTTACTTTTTTAGGAAAGTGTAAATCCTGTTATGACAGCTTATAAGTTAGTTACTGTAGAATTTAAATGGCTTGGACTTCAAACGAGAGTGGAGCAGTTTATTCAAAGGGTAAAAAAAAAATTTCTATAACATTATCATTATCCATATCATTCTATATCATACCATTCTATACCATTCTTATAATATTAGTCTCTTATCTATAAACAACGATAGATTTTTACTAAAATCTTTGAACATATACTTATATTATTTATTTTTTTTTTTTTTTTGTAGAATTGTGAATTTGCTTTATATAAATAATTGTTCATATTTGTTCCGACTAATTTAATATTATAGTTTATTTTAAATTTACCTTTTGACATTTTTGTAGAATTTAGCAATACTTTTCTAAGAACCAGAAATATGTGACTAATTCAGCCAGATTTTAAAAATTTAATTACCTGGTCACAGTTATGCTTTTAGAAATGTGCTGTGTGAATTTGAGTTTATGTTGTTCCTTTAGCTTGCACAAATTCTTTACTGGTCACCTCTTTTAAAGATATAGTTTCTTTTTTTTTTCTTTCTAATTTTCAAAATTGTTTTCTAGAAATAGCTTTATAGCATGTTTTATTAGATAAATGTTTTTTACATGAATAAAAATAAAAAAAAAACTTGATAAAGTGGGGAAGTATATAATTTTTCTAAAAAGCTAATTATTTCAGAAAATATTAAGTTATTTCTAATTTTGCTTATAATAGATAGTTTGAATTGTTTAAGATTATTTTTAAAAGTAAGAAAGAAATTTAACATACCTGTACGTAGTACTCTACTTTTATTTATAATGGAAATAACCTCAACGCACAATATATTTTTAATGTATACTTTAAAAAATAATAAAAATGTTATACATGGATCTTTGTAATGATAATTTTAAAATTATTTAAAAGGCATAATTCAAATTTGCCATAAATATGTGTTACCAGATCCACAAGATAAATAGCAAATTTCAAAGCCTCTCAAACTGACAGAATCTGTCATATGTGAGTGAATCTACCTCATATATGAGCCTATTTACATCATCAGGAAAACAAGCAAGCAGACTCTATCATGTTTAAGGGGTATTCACACTGGATGATAAAAGATCACGTATGTGAATTCAGAGATGCAGACAAGAACTTGTTTGGCAAATTTTTAGCCAATAAATATATTTCACAAATAAAGTTCACTCATTTGAATTCACATAAATGAATTTTTCATATCAAATGCAAATGGTGCCTTACACTTCTATCCCTACACAAACCAAGCAGATGTTTCCAACCCAGGCAGTTGATGATGCACCTGAAAGGTGTCGGCGGGATCAATATGCATTTTTTGTCATAGGGAATGAGTCATTATTGGTCAAAGGGTTGGACACTAATATGTGTTGATAAGGCCTCATTTAAACTCCTTTTTGCTCTCAGATCTTTTTAAAAAAGCCTGCAAACAAGTTTCTCAAATTCAACTATGGTGAGCAGTAAACGTAAAACGTTCTTCATTGATGATAAAATAGGCATAATCAGAAAAATTGAAAATGGATGCAATCAAGCTGATATTTGCAGAGAATATAAACTATCCAAATCTGCGGTTTGTAACATATGAAAAAATAGGCAGTTAATAACATATGAAAAAATAGTCAGTTAATAATTTCTGCTCATGAAAATAATATAGCGATTTGCTACGCGATTGTATGAGACAACTTTTATGTGCTAAAATCTGGCAGGTTAGACAGGTTTAAAAAGCGGAATAACAGAAATTCAGGGAAAACTATCTGAGAGTCGGGAAGTGTTTCCATATCTAATGTTGAGGATTGCTCATCAGCTAAAGATTAACAATTTTTTTTTTTTTTTTTTTTTTTTTTTTTTTTTTTTTGTACGTAAGAAGAGTAATAAAAAAAACAATTTTTTTGCTATACTGCATAATATTTTTCAGTCATTTATTTGAATAATGTGTAATAAAAGAGAGGATTTAAGGAACCATTAAATTGCCTGCGTGACGGATAAAGTGAACTCCCGGTTAAAGTGAACCAAAATGTCGGTCACTTGAAGGTTCACTATAGCAGGGTTTGACTGTATTTGAATCACTTGGTGCGAAAAAACTGCCCATAATTATCATTGTTGTCAAATGTTTTGTATTCTTCTTTGCATAAAGAGATTATTATGCCTCTTTATTTTATCTAAAGGTATGAGCTAATGAGGTATACACTATTAATAAATGTTCTCCAAATAAAAACTTTATTATAATGAATTAGCTGACAATTCTAATATATTCTTCAAAAAACCACTGAATTTTATTTGTTTCTTCTCATTTCATCATAATTTTTATAAGTTTTAGAAAATTTCTTTAAATGAGTAAAATTTACCGCTCCTATTGTAATATATTTTTCTTTCACTTATCTTATTAATTGCTTTAGAATTCAAATAAGTAAGGCAACTATTTAATTAATAAAGTTAATTTCAGCAATAAGAATAATTTTTAAAAAAATTTACTATTTCATTTATTTAAAGTGCGTAGTTATTTTTTTATCAAAAACATTTTTTATTACCAAATCAAAATATTGTTTTTATGTTCTAAATTTTTTTATGCGTACATTATTTAACTATCTTAGACGATTATCAAGTCTAATCCATTATTATTCTATGTGATAACCAAAATATATTTTTCATTTTATTTATTAGAAAAAGGTCTTAAAATTGTCTGAGTGATTACTTAATTGTGCAATAGTTGATGTAAAATTTTCATTATCTTTAAAGTTCTACAAAATTATTTTTCTTTCATGTTATTGGTTCTGAATCATTTTATCCTTATGGATTTTCTTTTCATTGAACCTTTCAGACTGAACAGAGGCTGTTCTTAAAGTTCCATAGAGAAGTATTTTGTTGGATAGATCAATGGTATGGCTTAACAATGGCTGATATTCGAAGGATGGAAGATGAGACAAAAAGAGAACTACAAGCTGTAAGTATTTCTTTTTTTAAATCAAAACAATGAATGTATTTTACAAAATATTTCTTTTTTATTATATATAGAATTTTTAAAATATAAGCTATGATTTCCAATTATTAAGGTAAGCCCAGCAACCCTAAGCAGTTTAACTTAGTTTGTAATATGTGAACTACATAAATTTTACTTCATTGCCAATATTGTTCTTTTGTTTATCCCAATTTTAAAAGTTAGTCATGTTTTTAGCATAATTAAAAATAAAACTTAATATTTTAAAACCTTTAGAAAATTGTTTTCCTACAAGTAACATGAATGACCTTTTCAGCTTTCTATTGATCACATTATATTAGTTGGTTTGTTACCTTCTGATTTTTTTAAATATTGTTTATAATAACATTTACTTTTCTTGCTTTTATCACATAAGATCATTTTAGTTTGATTATAAAATGCAATGGGACCTTGCTTGCTTATGTATTATTAGACTGTGCCATTGGTCAGCAAACTTAGTAGTTAAAAGACCCGAAGTTCGAAGTTTTATTTTGTTACGAAGTTTAAGTTTTATTACAAAGTTTAAAAAAAAATGTTTTTTTAAGGAATCTTGTTTTAAGATGTTAGATTAAACTAGCAACTTGCAATTAATAAAATGAGGTTAATAATAATCTTATATATTGACAGAAAAAAGTGCATTAAAATATGATTAAACACATATTTAATGTGGTCAATGACCTTGCATAAAAATACATTTGAAAGAGAAATTTTTTTCCTCTTCTATTTATGAAGTCAAATCTTTAAATTATAATAGTAAAAAAAAGTGCAATTTTAGCACTTTTGAAAATTTGTCAAAATTGCTAAAATTTGAAATTTGCTTAATTTAACAATAAATTACCTAAAATAATACTAAACATTCAAACTGTTGACTAATGCTTAATAAAATGACCTAATATTAAATTTTATTAGATATTTCCTAATTTTTTTAAAAAAAAGATTATAATTTCTTATTTATATCTGAAGGCTTCATTTAAGACAATCATGCTTATTAAAAAATGGAAATTATTTTATCTCTCGTTTTCATGTTCATGCAAGTCATTTCTATCTTATTTTAAAACTAGTCTGCTGCCTAACAGAAGGAACTAGAAATCTAAAAAAAAAAAATAATATTGATTAGACTAAAATGTAATATCTTAAACAAAAGTCATTATATTAAAGCAAACTAAAAATATAATACTTTCTTTCTAATGAATGTCAAACATGTACACTTCAATTAAAATTGAATAAAGTATATTTGTTTAATTCCTTTCCTACTTTACATGATATTAATTAAAGATGAGGCTTTTTTTTATTCTGTGAACATATTCAAATTGTAAGCAAAGCGAAATCCTGATGAATGAATCAGTTGTTTCACTGCCATACCTGGTGAGGAATTTTATTTGAACTGGTTTTGAAACTCGGAGGATTATTAAAAACAAACAATTGATCATGCCCAGAAAGTTGGAAATGATTTGTAGTTAAGCTAAAAGTACCTTAACCTTAAAACTATTTTACTCTTTAAATTAAATAATAATAGTTTGTTAGTTAGTAAACTTTTTGACTAAATGTTTTTTCATTAAACATCATTTTGTCTTAGCTAAAAAGAATAAAATCTTCTAAATGTTTTTCTTATTCTTACTATTATAATCACTTAAGCGAATCTCATAGATTATTCTATATTCAAACTTTATTTTCTCTTGATTTTTCTCTTTAAAGTTGCTTATTATGACAAAATATTTAAAGATCCAATTATCCCCAAAACTTACCATTGAAATGAAAGAAGAAAAAAAAGAAAACTAAGTAATTTAATGTTAATGGAATTTATTTTTAGAAGAAATGTTAAAATAAGCCTAACTTTTTTTATACTGAAAAAGCTCTTGATTTTTCATTTTTGTTTAAAATTTTCCTCTGTCCTACAATTTTCCTCATGTATCGTAATACAAGTTGCTAAAATCGGAACAACTATAGTTCCTTAGTGTAAAACTATTTACTCTTATCTTCTTCAATACTCTTCAAGTTAACTTGATAAAAAGCGTAGAAGTCCTAATAAATTATCTTCAGGATTAACAAAGACCACATGATTCAATTTTAAGTATTTATTTTAACTGGTTAATGTATGTTTCTCAAATGCAATGCTATAAAAAATTTTATATTATGTATGTATAGTTTTTTTTTTTTTTTTTTTTTTTTTTTTCTTTTTGCTTAAAATTTATATGTTTTATTTGCAGCAAATAGCACAAGGAGAAATCAGAGGAACACTTGCTGATGAATAAATAAATTAGTACATTCAAAATCAATGTTTTATAAAGTCTTTTGTATCATGAATTTATAGCAAATTTTTCAATAAATAATTTTATTCTCAATGGTTTCATATTGTTAAAAAAAAAAAAAAAAAAAAAAAAAAACTTCTTTTCAATGATCTGTATTGATCTGCTTATCAAATGTTAAGTTTATTGCATGTTTTCTTTTTGTAACTACTATGTTTATACAAATGTTTTAATATCTTTTTATTAATAAATCTGCTATTCATTATTTATTAAATGCTATATTATTTTTAAAAAATTGTTATTAACTATGTTGTCAATTTTTTTCAGCAAGAGTTTATTTCAACTTTATGCCAAATAGATTTGCAATAATTACTTTATATGGAAAAAAAGCCCTAAATTCTTTAGGCCAAAGAATTAAATAAAATTTTTATTACTCATAAGTATTTTAGTAATTTTTCTTTATTTACCAAAAAATAATGTATTTCCATAGTAAGTTTTCATAACAATGCACTTTGCAATACAATATAAAATAACTGTCTTGTGTTTTTTATAATAAAATATAATTATCCATTCTATCTTATTTCATTTAGTTGAATAATGCAATAAATGTTTAATATATGTTATAAACACAACGCTCATTTCTTGGGGAAGTCACAGGTCATTTCTGCTATTTGATTTTTCATTTGCGAGGAGTTAAAATTTCTTTTATAATTCTAATTTATTAAAAGAAATTTTAATTCTTAACATAAGAAATATCTTAGTGTTATTAATATATTCTATTTTTTTCTACATAACTAAAATCTTGAGTGTTTAAAAACATATTTGCTATTACATAACTAAAAACAAAATTATATAATTTTTATCTACTATATGCAATAAAAAAATTTATTTATTTCAGTTATCAGTGCCTGAAATTTGAATTTTTCTTAACATCAGTCAGGGTGTGTCAAGATTTTAAAGGGGTGCTTATTTTTTATTTTAATTTTTTAAAATCCCTTTAATGTGCTTTTTTCGTTGGGTCTTTTTAAAAGGTGTTTAATTTTCCCTTTTCCAATGTAATATTTTTCTTTACCATGTTTTTTGCCTTGAATTATGCAATAAGTGTGGTATTTACTTACATTTACCTTCGGTCCCTTGCGTAGGAAAACGCCATTCAATTTACGTGTTTGACGAAATCATGGAGTATAATCCAACACAAGTTGCCATTTAAATATTATGTAAGTATATTCTTGGTTATTTTTAGACTCTATCCCACAGTCTTAACAAATAAAAGCAAATTACAAACCCACTCCTATTCTTACATAGGAAAGTCGAAACACCGCCTTCCCTTTGTTTTTGCTTTGACTTAAATACTTACATTTAGATACTGCAATTATCTAAATGTAAGTATTTTAGTATTAAGTTCAAGTAAAAACGTAACTTTGCAAAAAATTGGAAATTCTACCAATTTTTTGCTTGTTCTTTTAAATTTAAATAAAAAGTAAAAAAAGGGTGGATTTATGTGTTTTATGTAAGCATTGCTTACATTCCTGTTCCCCTTTGTCAGCAAATATAAGCATTTCCTAACTCCACTTTGAGCAATATTTGAGTGGCTTCTGTCTTTTAATCTCTGTGTCATAAGCAATGATTTGGGTATTAAATCAAACATTTAATTTCTAATAAAATTTCATAAACTATAACAATTATTCATATCAACATGATTAGAAATTGTATGTAACTATTTATTTTTTAATTAAATTTTCATTTTATCAATATTTGTTAATTTTATTTTTAAAACTGATTTTTTTTTTCCTGATGACAAACACAATGTTACTGAATGTATTAAAATTTTGAAGCAATAGAATGTTATTGCAGAATTATGTAAATTTGCTTTTGTACAGGATTGTCTGGACTGGGATAGCCTGGTCGGTAGGGCGCTGGGCCCATGTCCGAGAGTTCGTGGATTCGAACCCCGCAGGTCGAAGACTCCCAGTGTAGTAAAGTGACTGATGCATGTTAAATCTGTCTAGTCGCAAAAGTCCTCCATGTTCCCATAACAAATCAAAACCTCTGGGGGTACTGGATTGGAGATCGATCGTTCTCTGATTCAGGTCAAAATTACGATCTGTGGAGGAATAAATGGGTCCGCCCTATAAAACGGGTGTGACGTATGGTGTGGCAGAATTCGAATGCTTGGCCATAGAAGGCGCCACTGAAAAACAAGAACAATCGCACCCCCTCTGCCTAAACAGGCATACGTCCACACAGGATTGTGTAGTTCATCTATTATACCTGACTTCTACTAGCAAGTTAAGAAAGCTTAAACACACTCGGGAACCTGATTTTAGAAAAAGTGTACCATGCGAAATCTTAAACTTTCTAGTGCTTTGGGGGAAGCCTATATGTATTTAAGAAATTAAAAAAATTAACCGAATACAACAGTGACAGAGGTATTGTGGTTTTCTGAATTTGCTCGTCAATGTTTTAGATTTTTTTTTACTAAAATACAAGTATTTCAAACACAATAAATTTACAGATATCTTTGATATTTATTTTAGGTGCATACAGTTTTACAAAAAACTGTAGGTGTTTAAAAAATTTTTTTTGACAAAGACACTATTTAGAAACAGCTTTTCCTCTTCTTTTTTTTAAATATTGGTTGATAAAGACTTCACTGAATCATTTTTTTTTTTTTTTCGGATTATCTCAGAATAAGAAATCTCATCCCCTTTTTTTCTTTGTTATGTTGTGAATTATTGGAGAAACCTAAACGTTTGTGTAACGTTCTAATGCACCTGCGAATGTTTAGAAACTACGCAGAGCCTGACAAAGGCAGGGGCAATTGCCCCGGGCCCCACATAAGAAGGGGCCCCCGAATTGAAAGTTTATTATAGGCTTCCTTCATTAATGTACTTTTTTATGCAAAATATCGGTACAGTGTAAAATCCGTCAGTTTTATGTAAGCTTCTTCATTAATAATATATCGTATGAATACAAAAAAATTTATATTTCGTAAATCCATGGCTTTCTAGTGCAGAATTCAGCAAAATTTTCACAATTACGATGGAAAAATTCGGCCAATCAAAAGCCTGCATTTTTACATATAGTAAAATGCGATATGTTTACAAAAATACAGGCTTCTAATTGTCTTGAGTGAGCCATCGTAATTGTGAAATTTTAGCTGAATTCCACCTTAACGTCAGCAAGGATATGAAATTTTCGCAGCTAGATGACAAAGTTAACAATCAGAAAACTGCATTCGGTATGATGGATAAAGAATTGTCAGAAAATCAAGAAAGTGGACAGAACGATTTTTCGTCTGACCATTGGGGCGGGGGGGGGGGGACTTGAATTGGACTTGCTATTTTAGGTTCTAGTCAATTTTCTTGTTGTACATGTACAATGAGGTGAAAAGTTTATATACCTAAATGAAGTTCAATTCTTTATTACTCAAGTAATGGAGTAGAGGGGGGCCCTCTACTCCATAGAGCATTTCATGTGATTTTGCTCAAGGGATCACAAATCTGCGGAATGCGCGAGAAACTCTTCTTTCATGTATTTTCGAAATACTCTCGCATAATTGAAGGACTATTTAAACTGGATACAAATAATCGTGTGAGTGCGAAATTTGATAAGTTAAATAAAGTTACATGCGAAAATCTCTCAAACTTCGTTCACGAATTCGCGTATGGCAATTTTTTTGCATGCAAAGGGAATGGTCCTGCACCTTTTTGCATCCGATCGTCACTGAGAGAACTTGATTGGCTAGTGTTTTGGGAGTAGATGAATTATCGACAGTAAGAATAAACCTTTAATAAACATTGCAATTAATGTAAGGATTCCTATATCTACAAAAATAAGAAGCTGGTAACGTATTCGAAACCAAAACAATATCATAACAAAGTTTCAAAAAAATAATGCGCTAACTTTAAATATCTTTTAATATAGCTTTAAACTTGAGTTATGGCTTTCAATCCTCAAATGCATGAGCGTAATATTTACAAAAATCGCCCTGACTTTGCTCATATTGCTTTGAACTACCCCGAATTTCGTAAATATGCATTATCTGACGCAAAAGGTAAAGTTCGTGTTGACTTTACCGATCCAGATGCTTTACGAATTTTAACAAAAATATTGCTAAAAAAAGATTTCAACCTTACGGTGGAGATACCAAAAGGTTTTCTCATACCCACTGTTCCTCAAAGATTAAATTACATTTTGTGGATTGAAGATTTGCTGTCAATTCTGAAAAATAAAAATAAAATTTTTCATGGAATTGATATTGGTTAGTAATTCAACAACAAACTAAACTATTTTGTTTAAGATTTTTTTTTCAATGTGTCGTTTATCTTAAAGAAAATTCATGATACGACTGATTTACTTAGTTTTGTTTGTAATATGTATGCCTAATCTTAGAAGTAAAACTAAATTTCACTATGAATAATATTTTTAATTTATCTTATTCTTTACTCTGAAAATAAGTATCCTATTACTACAATTTTGTGATTGTATTTCTGTTGTATGTTTCATATGAAAGTTTTTAGGTTATGAGATTTGATAGTTTATTTGATTATTATAAATTATTATTTTTTTTTTTTTGAAATACATTTTTATAGGAAAGGCTGTACTAGATTAATAACAGTGAATAAAATGAAGTTTAACCCAGTCTTTGATAAGCAGTTTTATTATGCCAAATGTAAAAAAAAAATTCTATCAATTTGTTAAAACAGTTGATAAGTAAAAATTCTTTTCATTCTTTGTCTCAGAATATAGGTTTATATGAAGGAAATATTCATTTGTAAAATATACAACTGAAACAGGGTTTTTAAAGTTATAGGGCAAAGAGAACAATTTGTTGGGAAATACCTATAACAGGACATGTGTTAAAGAAGTTATCAAATTTTGGCAACAACCTGTTAGTGGCATACTAGGAAAACACTACAGAGGAGAGTCAAAGTATATAAATGTATAAATTAGTTGCTTAATTGCAATATTTAATTAATTTTTTTAATTTAAAAGAATCTCTATATGTAGGTTATAAAAGTATATGTTTATGCATGTAAAAAAAATACTATTTGTTTTTCTATGTAAAGGATAAAAATTTATATGTTTTAAAAATTTTCAGAAATAAGCATAATATATATATTACATTCTAACATACCAGTGAGTTTATTTTAATTACTGATTCAAGGAAAACATTATTTCTGCCTATTGCATGTTGTCTTAAATTTTTTGTTCTTTTAATATTAAAATTTGTTGCTTTACTGCTAAAACTTAAAAATAAGTCTGCAAAATGCTGATTCATGAAACAGTTTCTCATGTTGAAATATTTCTATACTAAATTTTATTTAAAACAATGTATTTATTTCATATATTTATTAAAAATAGATAAATTTTGAAAGTTTGAAACATCAAACATCATAAAATAAAGCTTTTGCAATTTTTTAAAGATCATAAATAATGTCACATAGGTAAAGATCATAAATAATGTCACATAAACAAGCATATAACTGGTTGAATACTATGGTGAAGTACTTCCATTGATCTCAAAGTACACAATGAAAGAAGAGAAAAAAAAAAAGTTTTAAAAAATTACAAACATGTTACCTCAAGTAAAAAAGATATTAATCAATAGAATAGGGGTCTTATTTCTCTACCGTATTGGTCATATTCTGTATTCTTCTCTTTCATTCTGTGTTTTAATGCATACAAAAATGCTTTGTTTTTGTTCCGAAATGATTGTACATTATTTATGCTCTTTCATTATTGTTTTGTCCCACAGTGGACTGATCGTAAAGACACGGTTCCCAGTAGAACACCGAAGTCAAGCATCAGTGGCTGTGGTCAGTAAGCTGGTGGGTGACCACATTGATAAACCTGTGTAGGGATCGAGAGTGTGTGTTATTGGTCTTCATTAAACTGTTCTAACGTAAAATGCTCGACTTTGTGTGCAGGTCATCGGGTCAGCCACCCCCCTGTAGGGGATAAAAATTGCGATGGTATGTCTTCAAATCATCCTCAGAAATGTTTCCCAGACTGTCGTCAATAGCCAATTGTGCAGCTCTAGTGCGATGTAAATGAAGTACCTACTTATCTTATTGTTTTAGCTTTCCACATACAACATAAATTTAACCATTTCTTTATATGGATCAAAGAAGATTATTTGATTACAGGGTGATTCGCAATGGATATTCAGGCAGACCTGGGAAAAGTTTTAGTTTAATTATAAAAAAAAACTGAATTCAAAATTATTCTTGCAAAAAAACAAGAAGGAAGAACAAGGACTGCATTAATAGGCAAAAGTGTGGTACTTCTTCCCTTCCTTGCCGCACATGCCTACTAGGAAACATTTTCTTCTAAGGTAAAGAATGAAGTGATTGTTTATTATGTCTGTTATCTTGAATATAACACAAATGACTTCCATTCTTGATGATGTATTAATTTATTAGTTTGAATGTCTTAGGTTTATAAGAGGGACCTATAGTTCTATAAATTTATGATTACTATTTCAATGTACTTTGGTTTCTAATTATTTTTAACACATATGCTAGTTCATTCACATATTGTGTAAAATCAAATTAATGTTTTTTCTATATTAAAGAAAAAAATTACAATGCAAAAACTTTCAATATGTTCAAACTTTAATTTCTCAAAATATTTTGAAAAGTTATTGTAACTAAAAAAAAGTACTAGAAATTCAGGAGGAATTTAAAAGTAATTAAGCTGTGTTTTGGAGAAATATTAGGTTCTGAGAATTTTTTGCACTTTTGTTTGGCTGTAACTAACTACTATAATATAAACGAATGGTGTGCATTATTAAGATTTTTGTCTCTTAATATTAAGTTATTTATTTCTCCAGATAAAGTAAATTTTCTTTAATTTTTTAGGATGTGGACCTTGTGCTATATTTTCTATCCTTGGTGCCAAAAAGAATGGATGGATGTTTACAGCTACAGAAACTTCCGGAGAATCTTTGCAGTGGGCTCTTAATAACATCAAAGCTAATGATTTGGGTTCTTTAATTAAAGGTCTGATTCAAAATCTGACAAAAAATTTGCTTTCGTTGTAAGCATTTTTTAAAATAATCCTCTGATGAAACAAAAATATGACTATGAGTTGGAAACTTTAAAACATGACAAATAGAAATTTTTTTTTGGAAATGCAATGTTAGATTAAAAGTAACAGAAAATTGCTTCTAAACATGTAGACATTAATTTATGAAGACCTATGGTGGAATTGTTTTTGCTAAGATTTAAATAAGATTTTAACATTATAAGATTAGATACTAAGATTTTTCAATAGTCTGATATGTATATAAGAAAAGGGTATAAAAATTATTTATAATTATGAAAATATCATGTTTTATCTAGAATAAAAATATAAAATGTGACTGATGTTACTTGGAAAGGAAATGGTGTAAAACATTTTTTTTTAAAAAAAATTCCCTTTCTTCTGTAAGCAATAATGTTATTGTTTTTTTTTTTTTTTTTTTAAATTTATTTGAAAAGACTTCAAATTAACAGGAAACTTTGAAAGCACACTTGATGTTACTTTTAGAAAGAGGCAAATACGAGGGCGTTTCGAAAAGTAAAGATACACCGTACGCCAGAGGAAAAGAAAAGTTTTGGCGAGCAAGTTGGCAACACAGGTTTTAACGTTGAACCGTTAGCTTTCTCCTCGCGGCTGTTCGTCATTTCAACATTGATTCTGATTGGAGTAGGTCGTGTTTAAAATGGCTGCGGCGATTCAGAATCCCGCGAAGTGCGCTCCGTCATACGTTTTCTTCATGCAAAAGGTCAGAGACAGGATATTCACAAAGAAATTGTTTCTGTTTATGGGAACGTTATGAATAGACAAAATGTAACGAAGTGGTGTCATCATTTCTCTGAAGGTAGGACCGATATTCATGACGAACAAAGAACAGATCGGCCATCTGTGATCTGTGATGCTCTTCTTCAGAGAACGGAGGAAGCAATTCGTGCGAATAGACGTCTCAAATTGAAAGAATTGCGTCAGATCATACCGGAAGTGTCAATGACAACTCTTTATGAAGTTGTGACTGTCAAGTTAGGGTACAGGAAATTGTATGCTCGCTGGGTTCCAAAAATGTTAACAGAAGAACACAAAAAGAAAAGGATGGGCTTTGCACTCGACTTCCTCACACGCTAAGCAGAAGCAGGTTATGAGTTCCTTGATCACATTGTGACAAGTGATGAGACGTGGGTTTATCACCATACGCCTGAATCCAAGCAACAATCAATGCAATGGCGCCATTTGAATTCACCCAAAGCCAAGAAATTCAAAACTTCGATTTCAGCGAAAAAAATCATGGCTTCTGTTTTTTGGGACAGACAAGGCATTCTTCTGTTGGAATTTATGCCTCCCGGAACGACAATTAATACTGCTGCATATTGCCAGATTTTGAAACGTCTTCGATGGGCAATTCAAAACAAAAGCAGGGGAATGCTGACAAATGGAGTCCGCTTGCTTCATGACAACGCTCGGCCTCACACAGCACTCGTAACCAAAGCACTACTCAAACAATTCAAATGGCAAGTATTTGACCATCCGCCATACAGCCCGGACCTTGCTCCCAGCGACTTCCATTTATTCCTTTATCTGAAGTCACTTCTTGGTGGAAAATCATTCCACGACGATGATGAGATCAAAGATGATGTTGAAATGTGGTTCCGACAACAGGCGGCAACCTTCTATGACTGTCGGATACAAAAGCTTGTGCACCGACTTAACAAATGTTTGGATAACGGGGGCGATTATGTCGAAAAATAATAAATAATCGAGTTAATAAGAATGGAATGCGATCCATTGTATCTATACTTTTCGAAATGCCCTCGTAGATGAAACACTCTCTTAACTGATGTTAAAATTTTTATGCACAGATATTACAAATACAAACTATATCGATTTTAATAAATCTTTTATTATTATTACTACAAAATACTTAAAAACTACAATTTTTTATTTAATATCTGAAATAGTTAACCAAAATTAAGTAATTTATTAATTGAGTGATGCTATCAAATGTTTAATATTTTATTATGCTGTCCTTTATATCGTGGGATTGCCCGTATAAAAAGCAATCCTGTTATGACTAACGTAAAGTCTGTTCTAGGTGATGAATGTCATGAAACCTTAAAATGTGTTTTATAGACCAAGGGAAAAAGAAAACTGCAATGAAAATAATTAATTACATTTTCTAACGCCAGGGGAGAAACATCACTCATAAAATAATGAAAAGTTCAAATTGGAGATGCAAAACTTTATTTATTCACATTATATGCTCAATGTGATTGAATTTTTGTCAAACATCACAGTGAATAAAATTGTCAAATTTCTTCTTGGTGAATTCAAGTAAAGCGCAAAGGCAATTCTATATTTTTTCTTGGTGTATTTTGATATCTGTATTTTTTCTTTCTTCTCATTGTGAATTTAATAATATTTTTATTTTCTTTCTTCTGTTATTGCATCATGCAGTTACAGAAGCAAAAACATAAAAAGTAATTTCATGATGACTAATGTCTTTCATTGCGCTAAACTGCATTAATGTCCTTTTCTTGTAAATGACCACTTTTCTAATATTAGATTTCTTTTTTCCATGGTCCATAAGATGTATACAACAAATTTCATTAATATTTGTCTATCTAAATTGGCTTAAGGAAGGTAACTTTTATTTTAACCACCTTGTGTCTTTAATGTTTAACCGTTTTTAAGTTACAAAATGTAGCCTTCTGATGCAATCATGCATGAATATACACGAACATGGAAATTCAGTAAAAAAAAAATTTCACCATCAATGTGAACATTTTTTTCACCATCGCATATATATATATATAAAGATTAATGTTTTTCTAAAATAGTCATATTTTTCATAGTCATTTTTTTTTAAAAACACTATTCTGAAAAATTTTACATTATTTATTGAAAATCCAGTAAAGGAGAATGCACAAATTTATCTTATTCTTGGGTATACCAAAAGTTTTGAGAGAAAAAACTAGAAAACATTCAATATCAGCAGACTTTCAAAGCTACATTTTAAAAAAGCACTATGAAAGATGTTGATGTGCTAGATTATTGTTATTCCTGCAGACCCACTTCTGTCACAACTTCCGATTCAGACAACACTTTTAAATTTAAAATAAATATATTGATCAATATGTATATTGATCAATATAAAGTATTATAAAAATTTAAGAAATCCATGATTTTTTGAACAAATTTCCTCAAAATTAGTTGGAAATGAAAGGGTTGAAACTAGTAACAAGAGTAAAAAAATTGCTTACAGAAAGTTTTTCATTTTATCTAAGTCTGATGGTCATCTTGTGTGTTAAAATTTGTTTTTCAATTTTTATGCTTTCCAGTTTAGCTATATAATTTTTTTTTTTTTTTGTTATTACACTACAGGAAAAAGGGAAAATTTTTCTCAAAAATCTGTTCATTTGCAAAGGTTAACAGTTGTTTAAAATTACATATGATGTTTCAAAATAAATATTCATCATATAAAATTTTTCTTCAAAATCAAAGTATATATTTTAAATTTATGATAAAATATTAGATTCTAAAATTAATTCTTTTATTTTATTTTTGGATAGTTATGAAAGTTGATTCAAATAGTGCTTTAAGCGAAGTATTGTCCTCAAATGAAGATTATGATTTTTGCCTCTGCAATCCACCCTTCTTTGAAAACATGGAAGATATTAGGAAGAAACACCCTAGAGTGAAAGAAAGTATTACAACAATTGTCAAAAAAGAAGAAATTTTTGCTGAAGGTGGAGAAGTAGCTTTTGTGAAAAGAATTATTGAAGAAAGTTTACTATTCAAGAACAGAATAAAGTTAGTGTAGTTTCTAATTATTATCTATTTGTTTAAAATTTTGATAAATGCACGTGTGTATAAACTTTAAAAAAAAATTTCTTCTTTATACTGTACACTCAAAAGGAAGTGGAATTGTATTGATTAAAATATTTAATTATAATAAAGTGAATGTATTAAGGTAACATTTATTTGCTCAAGGTGAATTTACGATTGAAATTTATACTTTTACAAAGCATTTTGTTAAAAACTAAAAAAATTTTAATAGTGGTTGCACAGTGGCGAGAACATGCAAAAAGCTTGACGGGCGTTATGGTGTCTGCAGACATTATTTTAGGCACCTTTTACTATTTGCTCTAATTTTAATTAATATTCAATAAAACATAAATTATTGTAGGGCAGGTAAAAAGATTGCCAGGCTCCAATCTGATTTCATTTCTTAAAATCAGTAGCAAATTTTGCTAGTGTAAAAAATTGCTAGTAGCCAAAATAAGGTTCATCTATAGGACAAAATTAATGGTCAATACTTTATTAGTTGAAACTTTCGTTTAAAAAAATTGAATAAGCATGGAATTGTTGTGAATATTTTGTAATAGTTTAGAAAATTGCTTTATTTTGAATTTGTTTTTTTAAATTTCAATACATTCTAGAAACAAATCTTGTAATGTTTATCATTTTTAAATGCTTCAATCAATTTTTTTCCATTGTTTAAAATTTTAAATATTTGAAAATGTGGCCACATGTTTTAAATGGAGATATTTGTTAAAAATGCATGTCACTGATCAGTTGAAAAATTTTGTATTTTTGCCAAAGATTGAAAAATGTTTATTGTAGCTGTTCTAACTTTGTACTTAGTATGTGGGTAGAGTTTTTAAAAAAGAGCTTTATTTTCCAAAAATAATATTTTTTTCTGCTTATCATGTCGATCTTTGCTACACATTACGAAAAAAATGTGGTATTCCATGATAATCAAAAGTTGACTGTATATTTTTCTTCTGAAACATAAATTAAAAAAAAACAAAAAGCAAGTTTCTTTCCTATTTTAATTAAAAATATATTATTTAACTATTGATATAAAGCATTAATCTGTTTGATAAATATAAAATTTTTTGCACCAATTTTTACATGGTAATTTACTTCTAGGTATTTTTTAAAAAGTTTTTTTAAAATTTACTATCTTTATTTTTCCCTCTCTTATTTTAACTTTAAAGTTTTTGCAATACATTATTTTAATAAAATTAAAAGTGAATAGGGAATAATATATAGAGTGAAGTTAAAATTTTTTAATATAACTTAATTAAAAGCAAATTAATTAACAAAATATAACAACTAATTATAAGAGTAGACTTTTACTAATAAATAAATTGGTTTCGAAAGTGTCTTCTTTTGCAGAGGTGCAAACACTAATTGAAATTTTTAGCCAATGGGCCCCAAGTCTTCTACCTTCAATCTATCCTATTTCTTCTATAGGGATTGCTTTCCTCTGTAGGATTATGCTTTGGAGAGTCTAAACTTTCATGTTGTTTAGTGTAGGTTGCCAAGACACATTAGCTAATAGACAAGTTCTCATTGTTGTTTTCCTTGTTTAAACAACTAACAGCAAATCTTTTTCTTGACAATGTAAAAAAGCCCCCCCTCCCCCCGAAAAAAATAACAATACATAAACTAATAGATATATTATAATTAAAGTGGTCGAAAAAAGAAGTAAATGCACAGATTAAAAATAAATTTATCTTCTTTTCTGTGATGGAATAATTTTGTCAAAGTTTTTTTGCTGCTATCTGTAGGTATATATATATTGAACCTTTATATTATTAATTTGATCATGTTTGTTGTAGATTATATACATCGATGTTTGGAAAGAAAAAAAGTTTTGTTGAAATTTTCAAAGTGCTTCAGGGTATTAAAGTAAGTATTTTTTCTATGTTTTTCCTTTTGAATTTTTTTTAAAGTTTTTAGTATGAAGTAAAATTTTTATGAATAAGATTCAAAATTTGGAGATAAAATTCAACAGGTAAAATGGTTACAATGCTTGAGAAATTGTTCTCCTTTGCTTATGGTAGTGGATAAGTTCTTCCAGAATTTGAAAATTAAAAGAAAGAATTTTTTCAGAATTTGATATTAAAAAAGTTTTGGCGATCCGCAAAATATATTACTTTAAATGGAAATGAATTCCCAAGAAAAAACATGTTGGAAGAGAAATCAGGGGCAAAATTTTGTTCTCTGATGATGAGCCATATTGAAAATTTGAAGAAAAAGCTAAAAGAGGATATTGACTATATTTATTTCTACTTATGTTTGCCATTTAACTCTTTTACGAATGAAAACGTCTCGGAGAACTATATTACAATTAGTAGGGGAAAAATTATAATGCGTGTGTAATTAAACGAAAAGTGATTAATGTCGCACTTGCTGCGTTACTATTTTATTAATTTATATTTTTAATAATTGGAATATATATTATTGTTTGATTTGCAAAACATGGTAGGAAACAATTTGAATTATTATGGTAGTTTTATAAATTTTGAAAAAGGAGGAATAAGCTTCAAGGACAAGTGATATGGGGGTTTTGGTCAAAATGGGTTTGGTAAACTAATTTAAGAAGTGATAAATATCCATACTTAAATTCAACATCAATATGCCCAGGGGGATCATGGATTTTCAAGCTTCACAATTTCATGACCAATGGCTTGATCGCAGCAATGTAATTCTGAGCAATCTGAAGCAGGGTGAACTCCAAACTGCCTCTGGGTTTGAACCTAAGTTCTTCGCAATGACAGTTCAGTGCCTTAACCACTGAGTGATGGTGGCTGGGTTATCCGTACGTAACTTAATAAATTTATATGATTATTCAGAGTAGTGTTTTGTTCAATGTTTATTAAACCTTCATTTTTTCTGTTCTGACTTGGCATATTAGATATAAAAGTTATCTTTAATTTTTAAAAAAAAATTATTGCCTCATACTTGAGTCACTGTAGCACTGTTTATTTAAAATTAAAACAAATTATATTTTACTCCTATAAAATGTCTGACTGAAAATTCAAAATTTCCCAGGCATAGCATTTTTCTTCTGAATTCCACCTGATTTCAACCTTTTCTGAGATTGTCCAAAACCCTATTACTTTTATCTAAGATTTATGTAAAGAAACTTCTCTAGTTTTTATTCAATTTGAGAAATGGTTCCAAATATTTTAAAGATAAAAGATATAATCTAGGGCCTACAAAATAAAATTCCATGTATGTTTTTACATAGGGTGGTTGTAAGTTTTTCTATTGGGACCAACATAGTTTTCTCTAATTGATACTTGGTTATGTGTTTTATAAGCCATGAGAAAAAGAAATATACAATAAAAAAAGTAGTTAATTTATAAAAAATATTAAAGTAAGGAGTTGTTTTAGCAATAGATAGTCAACGTTGTTTTAATTTGATTTAAAGATAAGACTTAACTTAAAATACTAAACTTTGGTTTGTTGAATTAGATTTAAAATTTATGAATCACACAAAAAGTGATTTTGATATCTTATCTATTCAATCTAATTTGTAGCTTCAGTTTGTTTAAAACTTTTAAATATTTTGAAGTAGCAAAAAAAAAATTATTAACTATGCAAAAACTTGATGAAGATACACATGTTTTTCTTTTTATCCAAGAATCTGAAAATAAAACTGACTTTCTGTGGAAAAAATTGTTTTGAAGAAGACAATAAAAATATGTTGTCCTTGAACGATACAGGTATGGCTAATTCTGTGAATGAGCATCCAAATAAATGACGTTCTACTATAGTTAAGAAGGCATTGTTAACTATATTTTATGTGTTTTGTTAATTTTAATGATTTCTTTTCTCTAGGACATTGTAGTTACCAAAAGTCAGTTCTGTCAAGGCAACACTATTAGGTGGGGTATTGCATGGACTTTCGATAAATCTGTTAATTTTGGAACCGTAAGTGGAATGTTATACTTAATTATTAAAAGAAAAACTATGTAAATTATCTGGTTTGAACAATATTCCAAATACTTACATTTGATTTTTCCATAAATTAGTAATTAGGATTTCTATAAATAAATATTAAAGTCATAATAGATTTTTAAGATTTTTTTATTTGTTATCTCTTAACTTCTTAATTCAGCTTTTGGTAAGGTTTATGCCTAGATTTCATCAATAGTTTTCCTAATTACATTTTTTTTTATAAATTTATTTTATGTGTAGTGCATAGTAAGGGGAAGAATTAATTTAGGGGAGGGGAGAGGAAAATTGCAAAACTATTATTTCACTATGGCTTTTGATTCATGAATGATTTCATTATTGTGGTTTCTTTGATGTATGATTGCATTGTACAGTGCTTAAAAAAAAAGGACCACCCTGAATAACTTTTGATCTAATGATCAGATTTTTATGTTTTAAGGCTCAATCTTAATGGCTTGAGGGGGTGAGCTCAAATATGCTAATTAATAAGTGCAGATGGTATTAAGTTCTAAAATCATACACAAAAACATAATTTATCTGAATAAACTTACCTTTTTTTGATGGATTTGGATTTCTGACCCCCAAAATGTAGGGGGTAGCCGCAATCTAGGAAATGTGGTTCCAATAGTTTGACCAAGAGAGCGCTGCAAAGTTTGGACCCCTTAATGTTGATTTTACTTCAATCGACCTAATAGTTCATGAGAAATCGGATTTCAAAAAAGTCAGATACTTAAAATTTGTTTATTCAGGAACTATTCGACTGATTTTGTTCAAATTTTTGTATTTTTCTGTATAAAATTACATTCTTTAAAATGATGCAAAATATTAGATATCTTACTATTCAAAACTTTTTTAGCTGTTCTTAAATAAAATAATAAATATTTATTAAAAGTTATTTTTTGCATAAAATTATCTTTTGATAAACTAATTTTATAATGGTGTGTAAAAATTCTTCAATTCACTTAAAAGGTTCTCAAGATATAGCGAAATACACAAAAAAGTAAAATTTACATTAAGGAGTCCAAACTTTCAAGCACTCTCCTGACTAAACTATTTGTATACTGTATTTTAATTGCAAAATATATTTTTTATACAAATCAATAATTCCTAAAATTTAAAATTACTTTTTGGCATTTTCTACTCATTGAATAAATGTTTATATAAATGTGTTTTATTGCTGTGTAAAAAAAAAAAAAAAAAAAAATGTGAGATGATTGATGCATTATGTATCATGTAATTTCCAAACATGTCATGTTTTTTATTTTTGTACTATTATGTAGCTTCTCTTCTCTATATTTTTGTATGGCCTTACAAAGTTTTGTATTGTTGATGTAGTTTTCAATTCCAGATTGAAAAGCCCAAACCAAAGAAAACTAAAAAAGTTAAGCCACCTCTTGTTCATCCTATTCCTAAAGATATGAAATGCCCTAATTATAATGTGCAGGAGTTGTCAAAAATCATTTGGAACACATTGAAAGATTTAAAGGTATGATTTCTTTTATTATCCAGTCATTGTAGAAATTATTCAGAGCTTGTAACTTGCTTAGATTTATTTTTGTAATTTGCTTAGATTTATTTTTTAATTCAAAATTATGCATCGTTTTTATTGCATAATTTTAATACAAAAATTTAAATAATGCATTCCTTAATACCTAAAGAGAATAAGATATTTTTATCATGTTTTTATAAGTTAATTATGTTTGTTCAAGTCTTTAGTGTTGTCTTGTAGAACCTGAAATAAATTTTCTCAAAAACACAGTTTTTGAATTGGTGTTATTAATTTAAGCTTTGTTTGACCAATTAAGTATTTTTATTGAAAAATATTTGTGGTTTCTGTATTATATCCTTAATTTGTGCCTGTTTATTGTGTTGAATTTTGCCAGTCCATAATGGACTCTATGTTGAATTGAAAATTCTTTCGGTATATGCGCATTCCTATGATTAGTAAAGTTTTTAGAAAAAAATAAATTCACATATATTTTTCATTCAGTTTATTGCTTGCTTGCAGATTTAATTATGCAATATTGCTCAGTCAATTTTAAATTTTATTATTTAAATATTGTGAAATTTTATTTTTATTTAGGTATCTCTATTTTAAATTTAATAAAAAATAAATAGTTAAAAAGGCAATTAAATATGTATTATTATTCATGATTACAGATTAAAAAATGATGGCTAAGTGGTAGCGCTTTGTCACACGTTCAGGGTTCTATGCTCTGACTGGGCAAGACTGACTCTGCCTTTCATTCCTTCAGTGGGTCAATAAAATGACTAAGCATCAGACTTTATAATAAAATTAATTTGCTGTTAATGCTTATTTCTAAATATTTTCTATGGCACTATAAATTCACGAGATTCCAGGACTAAATTTTCAAATTAAAATATTATTAAAGTATTCCTTTTTGTAAAAAAAATAATATATGGAAGACAGTATAACGCTTTTGATCCAAAAAAATTTTTTTCCAAAAATAAAATTGTTACATTTATTGCTAATCTAAATCTTTTAAACGTCGTACAATAGTTTAATTTTATTTTCTATTACAGATTCTAATTAAAGTTGTTCGAGTACATGAACATTACACTGAAAGTCAAATTACTACTGATAAAAACACATGGTCACATCAACGTAGAAAAAGAAGAGAAATGAAGCACAACTTGGAAAATACTGATGACATTAATTTATCACCAAATAAAATCTCTGAGAGTGAGCTAATATGTGCCAATACTGAGTCTAAATCTCCCAAATCAGCTGATATAACTTCAACCATTTCTATATCAATGACTGGTGAACAAGTTGGTAAAACTGATAGTTTTTGTGCCTCAATAGGCAAATCTTTACCTGCTAAAGATGAAAGTGAAAATTTAAAAGTGCCAGCATCTGAAGAAAGTTATAGGAGCTTAGATAATTCTTTCAAAAAACGTAAATTAGTTGAAGATAACTCTTCAGATTGTAAAAAGCCACGAATAGATTTTGAACAATCAGAGCAGAAGGAAATGAGGCATGAACCCGTTAGTCAGTGTTCTAAAGATATTTCAGCTGATAACTCTGATTCCAATCAACAGAAGCAAGAACTGATTGAAATTGTCAGTGATTCTAAATCTGTCAAATCAGCTGACATAAGTACAATCCCTTCCATTTTCATAACTGATGCTTCTGGTGAAACTGATAGTTTTCTGGCTTCAAAGAACATTTCTTCATTTGCCAAAAAAGAAAAAGAAGATTTAAAAATGGCTACACCTAAAGAAGGATGCATAAGCTCAGGTCAAACTTCCAATAAACGTAGACTGATTGAAGATAATTCTTCATTGTGTAAAAAGCCACGAATAAGTTTAGGGCAATCGGAACAAATGGAGCCTAACTGTGAACCTATTAGTCAGTATTCTGAAGATAGTTCAGTTGATGATTCAAATCAACAGAGTTCCGCTTCAAGCCATCTTCTAAAGAAGCCTAAAGAAGAACTGATGGATATTGTTAGTGATTCTGAATCAACTCTGCATAGTGAGGATTTTAAAGAATCTGAAAGGGTTCAAAATAGATTAGCAAATCTTATTAAAGCTGAAGATATAAGTGATGTGAACTTTGAACCTAAATCTTTATTGTTTTGTACATTAAAAATAAGGCGAGCCAAGGATTTTGTGTTAGTTGAAATGAATTGCCCTGATGAAGCAAATCGTGAATCTATGTACCAAATACTTCAATACCTTAAAAATAAATTACAATAGCTGTACTTTTCGCTGCATCTTTTGTTTTGAAAATGAATTTAGTGATATGTATAGTTATAATTTTTTTTATTTATCTTATTTATTTCCGAAAATTTTTTTCTTCTCTTTTAATTTATTTGCGCAAATTCATAAGTAATTACTTTTCACCGCTAACTCTGAATCCAATGCGTGAATAAAACTTTCACAATGAAATGAGCGTATTGTCGCATTTTCATAGTTTGAAAAAGGGTGTAAACTAGATCAGTAATTTTCTGTTGCAGAGCATGGCTATAAAAAAAAAATACTCTTTTTTTTTCGCTTATATTTTTATTAATATTTTGAAAGTTCAGGGGTAAAAGTTAAAAGCTTTTGGGGACCGCTTTTCTCCCACAGGCCATAGGCTCTGCATCTCTGATGTATATTTTTTTTACTTCAGTTTGAAAATAATTTTAAATATTCAGTAAAAGTGTGTCATAATAATATTCAACACCAAAATGCCGAGGTTCGGGGGATAGAGTACTCACAGCCCAATGAGGTGAACCTGGTTCTAATCCTAGCGTTGGTTGGTCAATATGAACTTTGCCACTGGCTCATACCAACCACTTTGCTGACATAAAATATTCTCAGTGGTAGACACATCATGGGTTAAAATCCTCTAGCCATCAGGCTAACTGTGGGAGGTTTCCATGATTTTCCTTTCCATGCAACACAAAAGTGTGTCATTGATAGTTGTAATTTCAGAATTGAGTCAGATGTCCAACTCAGGTTATAAAATTAAATTAAGTTCCCAATAGCAGATGATATATCGCAGTAGAGAGCTTGTTGTTGTTAAGAAACATACAGAATTGGAACAGTTGCTGAAATTGCTCCAAAACAAAAATTTCTGCTCCCACCATCTCCAAAATGCCATTTTTTTCTAAAATTGCTCTAACCTGATCCAAAACTCGAATACCATTCATTCGGCTAAAAGCTCTACTTTAGCACAAATTTGTGTGGAAAAAGCAGTTTTGTTGTACTCTAAATATATAGTATAGCAAATAATTTTCGTTTTTCACCTGTGTCTATTACAACTTTAGTCAGTTGCTTTTTCTCCCATTGAATACTGCATGTTAAGAAGGTATTACTAAAATAACAAAATAAGTGTTATAACGCATCAATTTTGCCAGAAATTGTGGAGGGAACTCGAAAAATAAGTTACGATGCATCCTTCGGAACATGCAATTCCCCAACACGGAATTAAAAAACGCACCAGCAGATGTATGTTAGCAAAATTATAACAGAGCTTTTGTATTAATATGAACAAAATTCTTTTTCTTATCAATCTTTATTCTTTTTTAATTTTTTTCTATCGTACCAAATTACATTGTTTCTTTTACTTGATACAAGCATTTGATCTGTCCTAATTAAAAGCCTTAATTGTCTATAATTCTTGTTTTGAATTTTTTTTTCTACCGATAGAAGAATTTTTAATGAGTATGTTGGTTGACAAAAACAGGGTGCATAGCATTTTGAAAAGTGCTTAAAGGTGAGTATTTTTTACTATCTTTTTTAAAAACTCTTAAAGGTGCTTTTTACATTGGGTGTTTCTAAAAAGAGCTTTATATTTTTTTTCTTTAATTAAGAGCTTTATTAAGAGATTTTTTATTTTGCCTTATCGATTGTCGCCATAAATCCATGAAAAACATGGTTTTTGCAATGTTCTGTTAAATGTATTCCCTACTTATTTTATTTTACAACCGTTGTTGAACAGCCGACCCAATTTTGTGGGTTTACGACTGCTAATGTTCAACTCCGTAGTCTTGTAATTTTGAACCTAATCCAGAAGACAAGGGAAATCCTGGATCAAGTATTGTGAGAAATTCGCTTTCATAGAGGACTTTGTGATAGAACTAACCCACATCTGCGTTACATGGGGAGGAGGACCATGAGAACCTCCCACGGTTAGCCTGGTGGCAAGGGGACTCTAACCCATGATCCATCTACCACTGAGGATATATTACGTCAGCACTTTGGTTAGTGCAAGCCGGATGCGGAATTCGTATCGACTGGGATTCGAACCCTGTTCGCCTCATTGGAAGGCGAACGCTCTATCCCCTGAGCCATCGTGGCTCATTCCCTACTGATTGTGCCATAATCTGTTCCTGTATACTGCTATATATCATAGAAAAGTGCCAATCATTTTATATGACGAATGTACAACTCGCATAAGCGAACACTGAGCTAGATTTGTTGGGAAGGATTCTTGCAATGTGTATTCTTGTGTAATATGAATTTCTTAAGGTTTTGTTAGTTTGTTTAATTCTCAACATTTCATTATCAGATCAATATGATCATTAATATGTATTAATGCTGTAAATGTTTTTGTTTAATACATATTTACAAATAGTTTTTGTTTTAATCTAAAAATTTCTCCCAATAACTTTCATAAATTCAAGTTTAATCAATTGTAATTTTGAAAAGCTCAAAAGGTGTTTATTTTTTGTTGAAAAATTTGGCTATGTTCCCTGAAAAAGGTGAAGAGTTAATATTTTAAATAGGGAATCGCTTTTTGTAAAAAAGGACCCAGAAATATGGAAATCCTTGATCCTGAAACCCGTAGTTTCCACAGTATAGCAGAATCACTGTTGTCATAATATAACATTGTATTAGAAATATTGGAATTGGAAACGCTATGTGGAAAGGGTTGACAAAAAATCTATAAATGATGGGATTTTACTGTAGAATCGACACAAGTAGATCAAATCTAAAAATTAATATTTTAAAATTCGACATGCACATGTTATAATGATATCATGTTTAAAATATCGATGTTAGAATAAACAAGTGGAAGTGGCCAAAACAATAATCTGAAAACTTGAAATTACTATGGAATCAGGTGTGTCAAAAAGTAATTTTTGAATACATCCTAAACAAATAGTATTACGAAGTTTGAGTGTATCATTACTGCATATTTTTTGATATTTTTAATTACCGTATGTAATTAAAAATATCAAAAAATAGGAAACAAAAATATGTAAAAAAAAAAAAAGATCAGTTTATGATGTGGGTTAATCCAGTTGTTAAAAAAGGGATGATAGAAATTCAAAATTCGTTTACTGTAATAACATCGTATTAAAGATATAATTTGAAAAACCATCTGAAAATGAACAAAAAACAACTAACAGGTCTGTACGCTTATCTTCTAGAATTATTTAAAATGCATATTTATTGAAATATAATGATTTATTCAAACAATTTATTTAAATATATAGCCTGCAGAAATAAATACTGAACACATTGCGTTCTATTACATCTTTTTATTTAATAATCCATTTTTTCCTAAGCTCTATTAAAATTAATATAAAATGTTATCTTATTTGCTCAAATAGGATCAAAAATCCAATTTTATAAGCACTATGCTTCTCTGAATATTTAGACTATTTCTATTTGCTCCAAAACACACTTTTTGTGCTGCTGCTTCACTCTATACCTATTTAAAGTTAATATAACAATAAAAATAATGGCTTTGGACATCATTGATAATACTGAATATTGATTTCAATAGTAAGCTATCAAAATAAGAGGCCTTCTTTTAAAGTGTACCGCAGAATTCCTAAAAATAGCAGAATTTTTCATTTGCAAGGAAGATGATTGCTTGTTCAGTTTTCGCCTAAATATGTTTGCCTGAGTCACGATGGCTCAGGTGATAGAGCGTTCGCCTTACAATGAGGTGAACCGGGGTTCGATCCCGGTGATGGCTGGTCGATACGAATTCCGCATCCGACTTGCACCGACCACAGTGCTGACGTGAAATATTCTCAGTGGTAGACGGATCATGGGTTAGAGTCCCCTTGCCGTCAGGCTAACTGTGGGAGGTTCTCGTGGTTTTTCACTCCATGTAACGCAAATGTGGGTTAGTTCCAACAAAAAGCCCTCCACGAAGGCACATTTCTCTCATTACTTGCTCCAGGAGTTCCCTTGTCTTCTGGATTGGGTTCAAAATTACAAGGCTACGAAGTTGAACATTAGTAGTCGCAAACCCAAAAATTGCGTCGGCTGTTCAACGACGGTTTAAAATAAATATGTTTGCCTTATAAACAGAAAGGCTTAAGATTGCCGAAAGGAAGTACGTATTTTTCATTTGCTAACTATGAAAAATTGCATGAACTAAAATTTCTTAGGTTATAAAATAACTGATTAAGTATATTTCTTGAGAAATTAAAAAATGTATGTGTCTGTATGAATGTGAAGAAGCGTAGGTAAGCACTTTATTTACGTCGTACTACGTCTACCAATGAGGATATTTTTCGTCAGCACTGTGGTCTGTGCGAGCCAGGTGCGGAATTCGTATCGACCAGCCATGGCTGGGATTCTAATCCGGTTCACCCCATTGGAAAGCGAACGCTGTATCCCCTAAGCCAACTGTTGTGCAATTGAAAGAAACGACGTAAGTGCTTCACGATTGATTCCAAGAAAAGTGGCTTGACTACTATCCCTCTACAATTGCTAACGCTATTAACGCTGCCCAAGAATTTCAAAAATACTGATAAAAAAAATCCTTGAATAAAATTTTTTTTGCAATATGTAGCTTACCATACAAAGATGCCAGATATATAAAAATCGGGATTTAAAATTTTTTATCTTTTACTTTGGTTTTTCAATAGTACGGCAGTGTACCCCTAGTACTTTTCAGTGACCGACCACAAGATTTTCGATTCCACAGATTTTACGAGCACGTATATCACATGTACTCGAGGATGGAACCTCGGGCCCTCCGATTTTCTAGCTACTGAGCTACCACGGCCTTCTATGTATTATAGACTTTCAAATACTGAACTACTAAATTTTTAAACTACTTTCTCAATATGCTTGCGACAAAATTCCGGGCATGTTTACTATATTCCAAGAATATTCATCAAACTTTTAAAGTTTTGTATCTGATTTCAGAACTCAATTAATACTTAGTACTAACTAATTAGTGTATTAGCGAATACTTTGAATTATTGAGAATTAAGATTGGGACTTAGTACGGAATAAACCGATTATTAGAACAAATGTAATCCAGGTAATTTCTCCCCCCTCCTTCTCAATTTGTTTTGTTTATTAAAAGCATTTGCGTGTCATTGTCTTGTTAGATAGCAAAGTATTTAATTTTAGTGAAGCCAAATATTTAAAAAAAATGATAATCAGTAAGAGGAGAGTTTGGAGAAAATGGTGGCCAAAGTAGAACCACAAACTTCACCATTTCAACAGCTGAAAATTGATGCCGAAAATACCGAGTGGAAATATTTGTTGCATGTTTTGATACTCCAATAATGGATATCATGATAATATAATTTCGGATTCGGAAGTTTAATTTGTTGACAGCAATATTAAGAATTAATTTTCGATTTATTCATCTGTTTTGATTATTATTGGAAGCTACAATAAACAAGTTCTTCCGTACTCTTCAACCTTAATATTCATTTCAAAATCTTTATCAAAACCAGAATGAAAAAATATGCACATTATGGGTCGCCATTTAACTCGTATCCTTCCGTCATTATTTCCTCCTTCATTGCTTGAATGCAAGCATTTTTTGATAATCAATTATTTACTTTAATTTAAAAGACGAAATTTTTTTTATTTGACTTCTTGTGAATGGCTGTAAGATGACGAATTTACGTCATGAGTTATGATTATATATATGTGTTAATATTTAAGCAAAAAAGAAACTAAAACGTTAGCAATATCTGTGGAATCATTATTGAATTAATGTGGTATGAAAACTATCCATAATAGTTTGATTACCCGATGAAGCTTGAATGTTTTTCTAATAATCTTTTTTCAACTTCACTATTTTCTTCAACAACCAAACAGGTTCCCAGTCTCGACATTCTAATAAGTAGTGAAATCTTAAATTTCCATAGCTTTTGCTTTAGTTTTTTCCTCGTTTAAACATTAGTTTGTTTTTCTTAATGTACACTTTTTTTTTTTTTAAAAAAAACTTTATTTTTAACAAAGATTGTAAAATAAATTATTAAATGTATTTAGGGAGATAATTACGGACCACCGTGCATAAGTAATTTACACATTTTTTGGAAAACTAATAATTATACACAATAATTCCAATTTCTCTTTAGCATATTTTAATAATTCCTTGTATAGTATAATTCCTTAGAGTAATAGAGACAGTATTTTTCCAACTAAAGTGACTCAATGTAAGCTCAGTCATTAACTTTGAACTTCGCTTTAATAAGACCAAGTTTAACGATGTTGGTTAACGATACTTAAAAAATTTTGTTTTGATGCATCGTGGGTAAATGAAATAATTTAAAAATAAAATTGAAAATAATAAATTTCAATAATTGAATTTTGTATATCATGTATGTTTTTATTTATTATTTTTTTTATATAGGTTTAAAAGCTTATGTTCGTTTCGAAAAGGAGATATAAACTTAAGCGAACGTCATTTAATATTACACGAATGCCATTTAATATTTTACGTAACTATGACAGCGGTTGATTTTTTATTTAATTTACCGAATTACTCATGATTTACAGAGTTAAAATCCTTGTGAACTATGAGAAAAAAAAAAAAAAAAAATACTCATTCAATAAAGTCGCAAATTAAGTGACAAGTGAGTGAAAATAAGCGATGAAAAAAATTAAGAAGCTCGGACCAAACCTAAAATATCCAATAAAAGCAAAGCAGGGATTAATGTCAACAAAGTCATACTATTTTTCTAACTGGACTGAAATTTTTTTTTTATTCATCCGATTTTATAAACTTTTTTATTTTCTTTCTCACTTGAATATTAATGTGTGACCCCTAATTTACAAAGTTAGTTTTTTCTTTCAAAATCGAAAATCACGTATTTACGGTGGTCAGTACTTAACATCCCTTATAATGATTTTTTTTTATACTAAATTTCTTGGTTGAATAAATAAATAAAATACTTTAAAATATTACCAAAGTATCTTATATTAATATAATTAAAAATAACATAATTATGTTATTTTTAATTTAATAAACTTATATCAATCTTTAACAATAATGATAATAATAATAATGTTTAGAATAATGATAAAATAATAGCAACAAAATGATGATAATAATAAAAACCAAAAGATTTGTACTTGTAACAAAATCCCATTTATACCACCATCGTCTCAGTTTCGGTTTTTTAATCCTGTTTGCTTCCTTTTTAAATGTATCAAATTTATATTTTACCGGATTTTGCCTAAATTTTGAAGTTTTTTAAATAAAAATTTATCAGTTTGCCGTTTAGATATTTTTTAATACATAGATATAATTTTTTTAATAGGTTTATTTTAATATCGGATGTATATATATCGGATGAGCGTGATTGACGCAGATTCGATATCCAGCACACTTGGTGCTTGGTTTGTGTACTTTATACATTTTTTAAAATTCCTTCTATATTTATCAGAGAAAAAAATTTAATAAAGGTGAATATAATACCATATGCATGACGAGTTGTTGATAAAAGTTGCAAATTCATTCTATGGAATATCCCTTTAGGCCATGAGCCCTAGTTGTTGTAATTGTTTACTGCTAATTGGATTCTTAATTTCATTCTTTATGAATCCTTATAAAATTTCAAAGAATGCGCTTTTTATCTGCTCTTTATACTAAATATTAAAATAAAAATATCGCAACGGTCTAAAATATTTAACTTATTGCACGTCGTATTATTTTGTTCCAATTTTTAAAATAATTTGAACAAATAAAAATAATTTTAGCAAAAGCATTTATTTGATTCTTTTTAAAGCATTTAACACACGCTATTCTATTTTATTATAATATAGTCATTAATTTAATCGTTTAATTTTTAATATTAGCGATGTTTCAGAAAATTTTTGTTGTTTTAGAATATTTGAGATATCGAATAACAAAAACAAAAGCAAACATGATCGGAGTTCTCACTAAGAAGATCAACCTGTCATTCATAGCTGTTCAAAGTAGTAAGTTAAATTTTCGTTTCTTTTAACATTTAAATTATAACAAAAACACTTTATTATCGCGCACTTTTCTTTTCTTTTTTCGTCATAAAGAACAGAAAATAAAATCAACCAATCAGGGATGAGGAAAAACTGTTCCATTCTTTTATAGTGATGTTAACCCTAATTAATAAAACACATTTAATCTCCTTCACTTAATGATTTAATTATTATTTTTTGTTCATTTTCGAGCTGTAAGAATCGTTTGTAAAAGAATTAAATTTATTTTTTATTTTGACTCATAAAAAAATAGTTTCAAAGCATTAAAACTGGCATTACCTTCGCAAACAAGCAATCCTGCTAGTTTTTTTTTCAAAGCGTTTTTTTACTGATCTGATGGCTTTTATCGATATGGAGTTATAGGGTGCCATTGGTTTTGTTTATGTGTAGTGGCTGTTATTTTTGTTCATTATGTGACAGAACTGTTTGTAAACAGTGTTTTCAACACGTTTTTGGCAGCAATTATGCTGCTTTTAAATACTTAAAAGTTTAAAAAAGGTAATTATTGCCTAAATATTTTTTTGTGACTTAAGATCAACTAATGCCCATTGTTTATTGTGTGTCGCGTATTTCGCGAAAATTGTGAATTTGTTTTTTAATGTTTTCCTGTGCGTTAAGATACTATCGCAATTGGTTTATTATTCCTAAAATACAACAATTGAAAAGAAATTTACGATGGAACACAACTTTTTACCATCGGACCTTCCGACCCAAGTCCCCAGCTTGGCCGCCGCTATTGCCATGAGCTCTTGTGCTTATGCCTATAGCATTTTTACCGATCACCCTATGATGGAAAAACCCCCTATGCTTCAAATACCAAGTAGCACAGCTCGTTCAGAAGGAGAAGTTACAAATCAGAATTCGTATTTAACCACCGCTCCGTCAAACGGAAATATAGTAAGCAGAGTAGTAAACAATCATAACGTTTCAGTGAGTGGCGGCCCTGTGGATCGAGAGGATAGCAAGAAGGCGAAAATATTTCCCTGCGAGGTTTGCGGGAAAAAGTTTTCGCAGAAAGGTAACCTTAAGAATCACATGTTTTGCCATTCTAAAGTCAAGCCTTTCAATTGTGAAGTGTGTGGAAAAGGTTTCACCCAAAAATCCACAATGGATTACCACAGAAGCATACATCAAGGGTTAAAACCCTTCAGCTGTGAGATCTGTGGCAAGAGCTTCACACAAAAAGGCAATCTTAAAACGCATCTCATATCTCATTCTGGGACTAAACCTTATTCATGCGAGATTTGTGGTCGAGGTTTTGCCCAACGAGGAAATATGAAAACCCACCTTAGGACTCACTATGGGGAGAAGCCATTTGAATGCGAAGTGTGCGGCAAGCGGTTTACTCTCAAAGGTAACTTAAATACTCATATTCTTTCTCATAAAGGCATCAAACCATTTTCATGTGAAATTTGTGGTAAGACTTTTGCTCAAAAATTAAGTATGGAATATCATATGAACAGTCACACTGGTAATAAGCCTTACAAATGTGCAGTTTGCGGGAAGGCTTTTACGCAGAAAGGTAACATGAAAACTCACATGAGATCCCATAGCGGTGAAAAGCATCACGCTTGTCAAATTTGTGGAAAATGTTTTACGCAAAAAGGTAACATGAAAACGCATATGAAGTTACACTGCCGTCCACCCGATGTAGATAAGCCCTATCAATGTGGCATTTGCTGCAAATCTTTTGTCACAAGGTCTAGTTTAGAGTGTCATATGGCGAATCACGTGAATAGGGGTATCACTGGCCCCAATAATAATAATAAGGCTATCACTAATAACACCTCTAATTTATCGGTCAATCGAAGGGGCCGCCCACCTAATGATTTGTCTCTGAAACAACTGAATGAGCATTTGGTCAAACAAGCTGCTAACGATTTATCTATGAGGCAGCAAATGTCTGAAACTATTTACAAAATAGAAGCTCCTGACCATAACGGTAAGCACATTAACGATCATTCCGTACGTCAGATAAATGATCCAATGAGTAAGTCTGAATCTTTAAGAACTATAAATGACCATCTTTTGAAAACTGGAAATTCATCATTTTCAAAGCCAAATGATTCTTTTAGTAAACAAGGAAATGAACTTTTAGGTAGAGCATTAAATGACCACTTTGGTCGATCTAGTAATGAAGCATTATATAGATCCTTGCATGAACACATGGGTAGGCCGGGGCATGACTTTTTACGACAATCTTTGAATGGCCACTTGGGCAGGTTAAATAATGAGACAATAAACAGGCATGTTAATGAACAATTAGAACGATCTTTAAGTGGACAGTTAGGTCGATTAAGTACCAATTATTTGGCTTCAACTAGTGGTGAATCTATGCCTAGATTAAACAATGAGCAGCTTTTAAGGAATGAACAAATGAGAAGACATGTTAATGAACAGATGTTGAGGCAATCAAATGAACACATGAGGCAAAATTCAGAACATCTGAGGCAGGCAAATGATCATATTGGTCAACCTAATAGTGACCACTTAGGTCGATCAAGTAGTGATCATATAAGTAGGCAAGAGCATATGAGTAGACTGAATAATGATCACATGAGTAGGCCACCATCTACTGATCATTTAGGAAGACCTAACAATGAGCTCATTAGTAGACCACCAAGTGAACACATGATTCGACAGAATGATGATCATTTGAGTAGGCAAAGTGATCATTTGAGTAGATCTAATGAGCACATAGGTAGGCCGAATAATGAGCACTTGGGAAGGCCAAATGATCATTTAGGTAGACCTAATGGGGAACATTTAGGTAGACCATCACATATGGAAGATCATATAAATCATTCTAATGAGCACCTTGGTAGACCCAACAGTAATCACTTAAGTCAGTCCAGCAATGAACATTTAAGTAATCTAAGTAATGAACATCTTGCCAATGAAATGAATAGACCTGTCAATGATATTATGAGTAGACCTCGTAGCGAACACATGGTATCTTCCGGCAACGAGCACATTGGGAGATCTAATAATGAGCACATGATTCAATCTGCCAATGATCATTTGGGTCGAGCTAATAATGAACACATGTCAAGCAGACCTGCTAATGATCATATGGGTAGACTCAACCATGAGCATATGAATAAGTCGCCTCCTGAACTTATGGTTAGTCCCAACCATGAACATTTTGCTAATGCTCGCAGTGAGCATTTCGACCGAGTCAACAATGAGCACATAGATCCTGTTAATAATGAACATATGGGAATTGTAAATAAAGATCATTTTTCAAGACATGCTTCAGATCATCATAATAGAAATGAACTCATTGGTAGTCCTCATAATGAGCATCTAGTTAGACCAAGCAGTACCCATCTTGGTATAGTTGAAAATGAGCCTGTTTGCAGCAATGGTAGTGATCATTTAGATAGACCGTCTAGGAATGCTTCTGTTGACCCTAATGTCAACGATAGCTTGCCAGAATCTGAAAACGATTTAATGAGAAATCAGGAAAACGAATTACCTGTACAACTGACCCAAAACTAGTTTTTTTTTTTTTTTTTTTAAATTTTTTTTTTATAGAAATTACTCCTAATAAATCAGTGACTGCTTTGTACTACTGTTAGTCTTACTTTCTATTATGCTTGTGTGAGCTGCCAGTTGATTGCCTGTTTTCTTCTGTGCTGTCTTTGATCATCAGTGAATAGTAATCAGTGCTAGGTACAAAAGCTGCCACTACACATAGCACCATAAGCCATGAAAGACTAGTACAATGTTGACAAAGGTAATAACCCAGTTATGTAATTTGAATACAGTTTTTTACGCAGAGCTTATCACATAGATGAAACAAAAATGTTATGCAATAATACTTCATAAGCATCAGAATTTGTTATTTTACTTAAAAAAAACCTCAATTTTTCGAGGTTGATTAATATAGTTCCATAAGACAGTCCACAAATATATCAGCACACTGATTGCATTTGTAGTATAGTATTTACATTGTTGAGTTCTAATCGGTTGTTGCAGAAGTCGTACGAATCAATCAAGTTTCCTATATACTTCTTTTTGTTACTTCTGATACAACTGATTAGTTCATTTTCCCACCTCGTAAACTGTCTTGTAGTTTGTCCCAAAGTTTATAAAAAAGGCTCAAATTAAACAAAAATGTGTCCCTTCCTCAATAAAAAAAAAACTTGCAGAACTGCATTTTCAATCTGTAATTTATCCCAGTGAATTAAATATCTCGTAATGTCGATTCTCTTCTGTAGTGAATTAAAATTCTTTGATGTTAAAAAAAAAACTATCTCTTATAGATTGCAGTACCTAATATTAGTTTAAATCAATATTTTAAAAAAAATTGTAGTTCTTTTTTATATATCATCGATAGAGTAGATTAAAATTATAAATTTCATTCTTCATTAAAGAAGAAAGTCGTTGCCTGTGAAATGTATGTATTAGTGTTAAAAAACATTCTCTTCTTAATTTTTTAAATTAGAATTTATGAAAACATTATATTGCTAATTCTTTTTTTTGGCTTATACTTTGGAGTTAAAATATTTGTTTGTCATATGTTAAATTCTTCCCAAATTCTCGATTTCAGTTGCTTTAATTTAGAATGTTCAAAAAAAAAAATTTCCTTTATTGTATGCAAAACATTGTCTTTTAAATAATTTCCAAGCATTTTTTAAAAATTATTCATATATATATTTTAAATGATAAATATATTTATTGCCTTATATTTTGTAATTAATTTTTTGTTTGTTAAATATTATTATCTCAAATTCTCCATTTCAGTTGATCTATTTGGAATATTCGAACGCGAAATCACTGCTTCATGAAATAATATTTTTGTTTGGATATAGTTGACTTTTGAAATTATTTTTGAAAAATAAACAAAATAATTAGCAAGCATTTTTTATAATTATTTATATTTATTTTTCTAATAATTATTAGCTTTCTTGATTGCCTTATATTTTAAAGTTAAAATCGGATACTTCATTTAGAGTGACATAATTTAAAATAGCTGCGTTATAAAATAGAAACCTTATTTTTCTTATGCAAATTGATATCTTTGATTTGTTAAAAAAGGTAAAATAAAGTAATTTGCAAAAGTTTTTTAAAATATTTTTTTTTTTTTTTTTTAAAATAATTTTGAAATTTTTTATTTACATTATTTTATGTTATTCTAATCAATATTTCAGGCTTGAGGCAGTTTTTTATTAGTTAAATTGTGAATTCAATATAAATGTGAAATTCACTATCAATTATTTGAATGCTATTTGTTATCATAGGAAAAAAAAAGTATTTTTTAAAGTTTTTTTTACTTTATAAATATACTTACTTATGTCATTAATAATTTTATTTTGATTAATTATATTTAAAGGTTTGAAAATAGTTGCTTACAAAATGAAATTTGGAATAAGTTTGTTAATGTTGTCATTTATATTACTTAATTTCAAATTATTAAATCTATTGATATTATTTCTAACAACAAAATTATGAATTCTATCTATTTGCATTCTATTCTATGTGAGTAGGTACTCAATATTTAGCTAAATAATTTGTTTTGAATTTTTCCAATATTTTAAAAGTTATTATTTCTTTAAAAATTTTTAACTTGTTTTTTTTTTTCTTTTTTTTTTTTCTATAATATGTGATTTTTTTTCTATAATATGTAAATATTTTCTATAATATGTGATCTTTACTTTTTATAAACTTTGTTTTAGTTCAATGTTTGGGAAATTTATGAAGCTTAATTTTTTTCCAATGCAAAATTATGTTGCAGTATTATGGTTAAATGGGCTACTTGCAATTTAGATATAGGCTGAATCTGCTTAATATACTTTATATATTTTCAAGCAAAAGCTATCTTAATGGGTACATCTACCTTAAAATTTCCTATGATAAGATTTTTTTCAAAATTCTCAAAACATTTCTGTTAAATAATTTATAGCCTGAAAAAGATTATTTTAATTCTTAACCTTTGTTTATTAAAAAATAAAATATTTTTTAAACATTAGAATATCGCACTTAGCATGCTAAAGCCTCTCATTCTGGTCCTCTTATTGAGCTTTATTGTACCTATTTTAATGTACCAACAAAAGATATAAAAGCCTTGTTAAGTAAGCATTCTATAAAGAACCTATTTTCAAAAAATTTCATTATTTCATTGAAGACAATTCATGACTGATTAATTGTTGAACAGCAATGATGTGTAGTGGTTGTGTAAAATTTTAAATCCAATTTTCGCATTGTCGATGTGTTTATTACAGACATTTATTATATTATGTGTTTATAATCATTAATTACATAAGTTAAATCATAACTCCTGCTTAAGTAAATTTATACAAATTTTACCCTGAAAATAATTTCAAATTTATATGCGCATTAATGCTTCACATTTATATATTGTAACTTATCATTATATTTAAATTTCATTAATTTTTTTGTAAAAAAGAGATTTGTTAGACTTTATATAATAATTTATATAAGTCTAACAAATAAAAAATTATATAATTAGTTTGTAATTGTTTTATGCAAAAATTTTAGATTTATTTTGATTAGCCTGTTATTGTTTTGGGCTCAAAATTCGTGAATCATGGTGAATATTTTTAAATTAAAATGTAAGATAAAAAAGAAAAATTGTCTTTAAAATATAGCCTTTTACTAGACTATTGACACTAGAAAAATAATATTTTTTTTGTCTGACGTTTTTACTTTTGGAAGTGCAACCGAAAGACTAATTTTATGTGAATAATTCTCTTAAATTAAAATGATTTCCTAAAGTATTTAACAATCTAAAAGAAATCTTGTAAATTGTAATGAAAAAAATTTTTGATTAAAAAAGTCTATACATAATGTTATATTCTTAAAATTATTGTCTTAATATTTTTCTGACTATAAATAATTATTTGTCTGATATTTTGTGTAGCTTTTATGGGACAAATGAGTTCATTTTAATTTAGGCTTTTTTTTGTTAATCTTGTTTATTTGTATAGTCTTTTCTTTTTAAGTTTGTTATGTTATCTGTTGTAAAAAAAATTATATTTTATGTACAAGATAATTGTGCAATGTTAAGAAGTGGTATTATTTCTCCCTCTTAAATCTATTATTTTCAATTAAATTATTTTGACCACTTTATTAGATTACATGCTATTTTTTATATTCTCAGTTGTTAATTATCTATATAGCGTACGCTATTTAGTTTGACTTCCCACTACAGAGTCCCTTCAATTATTATCACCAATTCATTAAATCCCGCTTGCTATTCCATAGATGCAATGTTATTTTAATGTCCTCATTTAACCGTTCATTCCAATGCAGCTGCTAAAATTTAAGATTTAGAAAAAGTTTAAAAGACATTGTTTACTTTAACTGAAACGATTATTTCCTTTGGTATTATCTTGCAATAAATGTAAAACAATTTGAGTCCCCTTTGACTGAAAAAAAAAAAAGTAACTTTACCCCCTAAATTTTTATATTCCTAAATGGCCGTAAGTTATAATCTTTTCTTGTCTTTTATGTGGTTTATTTTCAAGTTAAAATATGAAGTCATAGCAGTTATCTGGACGTATGCTATTTAGTTTGTTTGCTATTTATTTATTGAAATCTATGAGAATTTATCAAAAATGACAGTCCTGAATCAACATATTATATTTAATGCATTTTTCATCAATGAAGTAATATTTCAAAACTTTTGCATATGTATTAATATAAAAAAGTTAAGCTCTACCAAATTCTTATTAAAGTAAAGCATTGCTTTGCTAAAATTGCTCAAGTATTTTTTTTTTATTTATGAGTTAATATTTACACAGTGTTTTTGTGCACTTACAATATAACTCATAAGCTTAAAAAGAAATTTTAGGATGTAAAATAATCTCAGTGTTCTCCCTCAGTGTTTTTTTAAGGGTGGCTAGGTCTGCTTGCCCTTTGATCTCAATAAATGCAACCTCTTTGTTTTTTGTAAAAGCCCCATCCCTTAAAAACATTGCCTTTTTATTCATATTTCATTAGAAAAAAAATTTATTCACTATTTAAACAGGGTTTGTTGATTTAAATCAGCTTGATTTAAATCAGCTTGATTTAAATCAAATGATTTTTTAAAAAAAATCATTGATTTAAATCAACTGATCTTTTTAATAGATATATTGAATTTAAAAGTTAAAAACCAGTGTTTTATATTACTGATACTTTTATTCTTTTCTTTTCTTAGTTTTAAAATTTATTTTAGATAAATTGCTGCATTAATTAATTTTAGTTAACAAAATTACTTTCTTGGTATGTGTTAAATTCCAATATGTTTAAAATTACATTTTGAAAAAACATTTGATTCTTAAGATTGTGATTAAAGTACACATTTAATGCTGCCTTAATATAGACTTGTATAGCTGTAGAAAGTAATTAACAAACATGAATTTAAAAAAAATGCAAATAATGTTAATTAAAATTCTACCTTTTGATTGTAAAATCTGGATTATATTTTATTAGTGGAAAATGTATATTTCTAAAGCTTGAGGTTATATTAAAATGAAATTACCCCAATATGCTAAAAATAGAAAGGGAAAAAAAAAAAAAGGCTGATGAATTCAGATATTTTTTTTTCCTGATATAGTGTCATTCTTCCCTTTCAAAGTCTATTTGAAGCAGTCGAGTTATTAACTGGAATTTTTTTCTTATAATATACAGTATCTATGCCATTATCAGATTTTCTATAAAGAAATTTTGTTAAAAAAAATACCAGTGAGTACATAGATTTAAAAATTTTTTTTTTAGCTTAACTTATCTAATTTTAAAATAGGATTAAAAATGACCATTTCAATATAAAAATATATTGATTAAATATTTATTTATTTTTTGATCAATGACAACATTTATAAATAAAATCTGTTACATTTATTTTGCCATGCTAAGAATCAAGAGAAAGAAAAAATCACAATTTTAAATTAAAATTATGGTTTGCTAATTGAAACTTTGTTTTAATGGTTAAAAAACAGGGGTCTGTCCAAGCCAAATTTACTACCGCATAGCGGTAGTTTCACAAAATACTTTTTCTTAAAATTTTATTTTTGTGATTTTTTAATATAATTTTTAATTTTCACAAATTATGTCTAAATTTTCCCAAAATAAGTATACCTCTCAGAAAAACCTAGACAGACCCCCTCAAGTATTCTATAAATTCTCTATTTCATCTAGTCTTAAAATTTCAACCATGCATTTGTTTCAAAATGGTTCCTATGCATTCAAAGCTATGTATTATAATGAAAAATTATTTTAGTAATTTCGAGCTTCTAAAATATTGTTATAATATAGTTTTAATATTAGTTTAATTTTGATTAATCATTTATAAAGGTTTTTTAATCATAAATTAAAGTTCTTACAATTAATTTGAATTAAAAAAAAATCTGATTTAAATAAAAAAAATCCAATTTAAATAAAAAAAAAATCACGAACCCTGCATTTAAATACTAATTACACATTGGTAAAATTATCTGTGTTTATAGGTTTTATTCAGATTTGTATTACAAATATTGACTTTGTTAGGGTTATTCTCACCAGGTTAAATTAAAGTAGCCACTTTAACCAGTAACCAGCAATTAAACCTCTAAAAAAAACTGTCTTTTTTCGGGGAGATATATTAGTAAATTTTTTAAGTTTTTTTTAAAACAATGTTCAAAAGTGATTTTAAATTTATTTTAAACAAATACCTTTTTTTTTTAAAAAAAAGCACCTTTAAATGTTTCTCATCATTTTCAGTTTAAAAAGTTTCAATAAGTTATAAATTTTCAGTTTTATAGTTTATAGAAAAAAAACTTTCAAGTTCATTATCTATTAATAAATTTTTGCTTACTTTTTTTTGGAAAAAAAAAATATGCACAGAGATTGCTTTTTAGCATGCCTTTAATTATTTTTATAAGCTTCAAATTTTCCTCTTGTTTTGATAATGACAGAAAATTATGTTTTGAATACACATAATATAGTGTAAGAGGTAATTCAAAATTTTTTGAGAATAAACATCAGTTATTACACATTTTGATACATTTTTACTGTGTTAAGTGAGTGCTCTTTCAAAACTTCAAGTGCCCTTTTCAGAGAGGAAGCGCTCTGTCCTTTTTTATTCCTAAGGAGAATTCTGATAATCTGTTCATTTAACTATTGAATCACCCCTCTGCCTCTCATTGAAAAACAAATTCATTTTTCAAATCATGAATTCAAAAAAATATTTGGGTATATTAAGAAAAGTAATGCTTGCTTTCAATTTAAATCTGTACTTGGACTTGAGAACAAAGTATGATAGTAATAATTTTAATATAACTACATCATACTGGTTGCAACACAGTAAATTCGTGATCAGTGAGTGCTTCTCTTAGCCTGTTCAGTACAAAAACATGGCTCGTGATGCATGCTATCGTATACCTCATTTTTAAGATTGAATATCAACCCTTCTTTTCCTCCAGATGTCTTCCTTAGAAGTCAAATGATTTATGATAATTATGTATTGTTTATATAGCTTAATGCAAGAATAACCAATGTCAGTGTTTTGAGATTGAAAAGTAATAGTTATCATTTTTTATCAGAGAGAACATAAGGTTCTCGATTTTGTCTATTTCTACTGATTTAAGCAAAATATTTTCTGGATTTTGTACTTTACAGAAAAATTCTTATTTAAATAGATTTTTTTTTTTTAATATTTAGTTTATTGTTACTTAACTTAAGAATTCTTATGCATAATACTACTAAATAATATAAGTTCTGAAAAAGAAAATTCCTGAAAAAAAAGCTATTTTTTTAAGAATCTGCTAGAATATTTTATTTTTATGCCATCCTGAAATTTTAAACCTTTATGTTATTCAAGAATATATTCAAATTCTTTAAAATGAATTAAAATTGTGCTGTATTCAAAATTTTGAATTTAAAAATATGATGAATTCAATTAAAAAATTTTATGTTCAAGTCCATTTAATCAATCACTAACAGAAAATATCGTAATTAATTTAAACTTGTAATCATTAGTATAATATAGTATTTATATTTTATTTCCCAATGTTGACATTGATAATAATAAAAGTTACCAATGGGAAAATTTTAAATAAAATTTTTATTGTAGCATAAAATCTTTTGGGATTTTTCATATCATGTTAACAGTTGTGAAATCGACTGATGATTGCTCTCAAAAAATTTACGTCACACAAAATATTTCTTGAATAATTTTTTTCATGCAATTATGTAAACTTTATTCCCAACACAATAAAAGGTGAAGTTTGTTATTCTTGCATAAAGCAAGCCTCAGAAATACATTGCATAATTTAAAAAAAGTGTTAAAAGCAAAATTCTTCCTAGCTCTCAATTATAATTCACTGCATTATTTTTTGTGTTATCAAGATTCAACTTGATAGTAACTTAAATATTACGTATCACTCTGTTATGTATCAGACAATTAAAATTAACCTTAAATTTTCTTTGTTATCAAGATTCAACTTGATAGGAACTTCACTGTTACATATTTTGTAACAATATTAAAATTGAGTACATTGGTTAAAAATTTGAAAGTAAAAATACAGCATTTGAGGTAAATTAATGCAAATCGTTGTCCTCCAGTCCTTTAACTTCAAATTGTTTTAAGGTTGTTTATTGAATTAAAATTTAAATGTTTTGTTCAGAATATCTTTGTTCTGTTACAGCCTGTACATCCAAGTTTACAATAGAATTTAGCTTTGGTACTATGTATGATTACATAATAAACATATGGTCATGTTCCTTATAATTTGTAGGCTTGTGCATAAAATACATTTTTTGTGAAATGTATCATCAAAATAATTTTGATAGTTCATTAAAAAATGAATTAACTTGAGTATATTATTTCCAGTGTAATTTTTTAAAACTAGATAGATAAGTATAAAAAGAAATATTTTCATGAACGTAGTGAATTATATTTTTCAATACTTCCTCAAATAAATTTGTTCCCTGTTTTATTGCAAAGTATCAGACTGACGAAAGGCACTTAAAAATTGTAAAAAAGTAAATGTACGAATTTTTTCAATATCTGTTAATGGTGGATGTGATAAAAAATTTGTTTGTAAAAATTCTTTTTGTGTGTTTGAAAAAATTGATTTGAGTTGCTTGCTGAATACATACTTCTTAATTATTATTGAAAAAATTAATTTGAATTGCTTGCTAAAAACATAATTTTGAATTAATATTGAAAAATTAATTTGAATTGCTTACTAAAAACATACTTTTTAATTATTATATTCACTGATTTTTTTATGCCTTGACCTATTGCAAATTCTGAACTTTAAAATAGTTTTTTCATAACATATTTTTCTTAATTAAGTGTAAAGTTAAAAATAGTTCTGTGTGCTTGAATGAGTTTTGATTTAACATTGAGGTGCTTTAATTGTTTATGTTAATATTGTATTTTATTGTTTTTATCTTATCATGATGTGACATTTATGATATGATGCAGTTGTATACGAATAGTTAACTAATGACTGATGAACATTTGCTATGCAAAGTTGTTGTAGTGTGCCATTATTAGACTCAGTTTCTACAGGGTAGTTAATGTTATATGGAAATAGATGTGTTTGTAGTTTGTTTACCTACAGCCGGTGTATTGTAAATACATATATATATATTTGTCTCATAGTGAAAATGTTCAAAGTATACTATAATACTGTCTCGTCATATAACTTGAAAATTTTTCTGGTTCACTGTAATTTTTTCTGCATTCATAAAATTTAAAGTCATACCCTGTTCAAAAATCCACTAAGTAAACCATAGATATATTTTATTTGCATTTCAGGCAGATTTTTTTCTCAAAATTCTCTTTATGTGCAACGTTTTATTATTTCTTACATTACGTTGCAATTTTTTAATGCAGCTTTTGCTGGCAAAAAAATTAAAAATTAATCCAATGTAGAATCAATCTAAGTTAAAATTATTTTATAACTTTTAAAAATATGAATCAAGTATTGTTTTATTTCAATGTTTAACATTTATTTTTGTTATATATTCTGTTAAAAAGTTTTTATGGATTCTCAAAAAAATTAGGTTACAATATTGTAGATGTGAACGTAACGTTAGTCTGAAATATTAATTTACATTTAAGTTATTCATAGGTGTATTTTGTACTTATCCAAAAACAAGTAAAAATTATTGTTTCATAATTTTTTCATTTTAAATTTTATTTTATTTTTATATTGTCACAAAACTATAAAATTCTAGACTTAATTTAAAATCATGATTATATGACTTCATCCTGATACTAACGTATAATGAACTATTTTTGTCATAATTTTTTACTTCTTTCAGAAAAGTAGTATCCTTTTTCAAACCTTTCACAAATATCAATAGAAAACTTAATCAATAGAATACATAGGTGTTTATGTTAGTATGCTTTAAATGAAAAAAAAACACTCAATGTTTCAAAATTTTTTCTACAAAATAGATATTTCAATTTGTTATAAAATTTTATTATTCATATTTAATATTTTTATTATTTGATTTAGGAAATTTATCACAAATTAATTAGATTATCCAGTTTTTGTGAAAAAAAGTGGATTTTGGAATAGATACTTAAAATTTTTCCTATATTTTTCATATAGATACAGTTTCATTACTTATACCTGTTCATTGGAAGGGATTATATTTTTCTAAATATTTCAAAAATATAGTGATTTTTTTTAAAGAATTATTATTCTTGCCTGTTTAAATTATATTAAGTGATATAAATGCTTTTACTAAAAATCTTTGTAAAAATTGATAGGTACATGTAGTTTGTTTGGCTCTGATAAATACTCTTTTATAGTATGTAGCTTGTTTTGAGACACGATGTGCATAGCATTAATTTTTAAGTTTGCATTTGTTTGTTGCATTATTTTAGAGCTTCAATTCAAATATAACCTGTAAAATATTTTGTTTCGTTGTTGAAAAGTTATTTCTTTCTAGTTATAAGGAATAATAATGTTTAAATTTTTCCATGTTAAAAGTTCTAGATTAATTTTTAAATGCTTTTGATCTTTTAATCGTGTATTACAATTTAAAGGTTTGGGATACTATAATGATAAGCCACATTTTCAAATTGATTAGGAAGGCATTTTTGGCAAAAAGCAACACGTTTTTTTTTTTCCTTCTTGTAGACAATTTATGTATTGTGCTAATACCAAGTGGAAATTCTTGAAACTTGTAAAGCACCTATTCCGAAGAATTTTTTTTAAAATTCATGTGAAAGTGTCCTTTAGAAAAAGTAGGGCTTATTATTGTATTATCCTAAATGAGCTTTTTTTATGACAAGAAAGGCTTTTCTAAAGTGTCTCTCCTCAATCATGTTGATTTTTTCTAAGATTTGCTAATTTTTAGGATAAGTCACTTTTGCTTAGAGCAGTCTTAACATAAATTCAATAAAGGAATAAACACCTTATGAATCAATTTCAGTTCATTCCTTTTTTTTTTTGATAATAATAAAATATTAGATCCAAAAATATCTGCTCATACGATGAGCAACTATGACCTTCTATTAGGAAGTTGGCAAGATTGAGTTTGTCTAGGCTTATTTTTGTTTTGAAATCACTATCCATGCAAGATATTTTTTGTTGTTTTGGGATTATTTTTTTGCAAATGTCTATACTAAAAAGTGTTTGTATTATATAATGATTTAGTGAGTGACACTTTAGCTATCACCCTTGTTTATTTTAAAATAATATTCAGCATTTCATAGCGCTCAGTTTTTTCTGTAGGATCTGATTTGACACACATATTGATTGAGATTAACTTTCATTTCATTAGGCTATTTATTTAATTTCTAATGATCAATAAGTATATTGACATTTTCCTATGATTTTGAAGCTCATTGCAATGTGTGGACTGTTAAGATTGTCAATTATGTATTTAAATCTATACTTCATTGTTTATACTTGTTCAGTTGATCTATTACTACTTACATTTTATGTTTTTGTGAAATTTGTTTTGTTTCCTGTTAAATTTCAAAAAAGGAAATTGAACAAAAAATATTGTATTCATGTTTGTTGTTTATAGCCTTGGTGTGTTTTAAAAATTTCAAAAAAAAAATTCAGGTGGTTGATTTTTTTTAATAAGTTGCTGTTTTTGCATAACGTGTCTCTACTATTTTGTGTATTTGCAACTTTCCACAGAGAGTATAGCAAATTGTCATGTTTGTAAATATTTTGTCCTTGTGATTTCATTACCATCTTCATTAATGACTTGAAAAAGCTTTTAATTTTCCCTTTTTTCCTGTATTGTTTGGCTCAATCATTGTAGCTGCTATGACTTACAATTAGCAAGCACATCAAGGTGTAGTTTTTATATTTAAATTTAACATTTGGATACTTTGGGTTTGTTATGTTATTAAAAACTTTTTTTTGCTTTGCAAGTTTCTTTTTTTTATGTGACTTTCCTACACGTATTTGGTTCACTCACTTGCGGGAGATTTTGAGATCTGTACCTGCTGGCAGTACATGCAAGAAATTAAAAAACACACAACAGGAGGCACAAACTTAAAGGATTAGACACTGTTTAAATAGAGATTGTTCTGGAAAGACTTAGTGTTTTGGAATACTTTAAAATTTTAAACTGCAATCAAACAGGCTTTAATGTTCTGTACAGTTGCTCTCTTTAATTTTGATTTTTCAGATTTTGATTGTATTATGTTTGCCCCTTCCCTTATTTTTGATAAGGATTCTAAAAATAAGGATTAATTTCTAATAATAGAAGTGCATTGTGTTAATGAAAAAATTATTATTCATGTAAAAATAAAACTGGATATAGTATTTTTTAAAATTGTGAATGTAATAATTATAAAAGAGTTCTAATATTATGGGCGATATCCTCGCTTTTTGAATGGGTAATAAAAACACTAATCATTTTCTTATTCGTATTTTGCAAGTTGTCACCGCATAAATAAAAAACTTACAAATCTATGGCAGTAACTGCCGTAAGAATAGATTGACGACAAAATCATGAGAATCGGGCTTTTCATAAAGCAGTTATTCATGTGTCTTTCTAATTTGTTGTTGTATTAGTGCATTAAGAATATCACATTTTAAAATCTGTTTGGGAACTAATAGCAATAAGTGGCAAAAAATCGATCGAAAAATATGATAGAATTATAAATACTCTAATGCTCGATTCAAATTGCTTATCTTGTAAGAACTATATTGGGATATTTTAAAACCGCATGAAAATGAATAGCAATAACTGCTCGAAAAAAAATCGAAACATCTAATGGATTTACAGAACTATTGGCATAAATTGTACGCGTCAAGTGTGAGACTTGAATTTAACAAGTTAAAATGATAAAAAAAAAATACCAGAATTTTAAAAAACACTGAAATCAGTAGAAATTCAACTGTCGGAATTGTGAAAGAATAGCGGTATCGTCAAAATAAAAATTAATAATCAAAGGAGCACTTTGAATTTCGCGTTCTGTAAAAATATATAAAAAAAAAGTATATTTTTTAAAATAATAATAATAAATTAAAAAAAAAACAGGTGCAAATCCGTACCAATGAGTAAAAAAAGAAACGATTAAAGATGTTATCAGTGCAAAACGAGCGTGTCAAAAAGTAAATACTTCAATGCCCGGTTCGAACTTCACATAATAATGTGGCCCAGTTCGCCCTTCACTGGTTCGAACTGCCGTAATAATATTGTTATTTTTTTAAAATAAAATCACAAAAATGTCAATAGTTCTAACTGAGCAATAAAAAACATCGGAAATTTAAAAAAAAAAAAAAAACAAAAAAAAACAGGTGAAAATTTGCAGCATTTCTTTCGTCTCTGGTTTGCAAGGAAGACATTGCATTTGAAAACAATTCTACAGAAAAAAAGCATGTTACAAAAAGTTCTACAGAAAAGAGAAGCAAAATTTTTTGTTTCCCAAAAGAAAAATACTTTGCCAAGAATTCTGTTACGTTATACGAAAATATTACCATGATTCTGCCACAGGATACACTAGGCAGTGTTACTTCAATCCCTTAGCACTTACAGTTGGGCTGAACGTTGCCTACATGGGAATATCCCCAACTAGAAAGGGTTAGTAGTCACCTTCTCCAATGTGTTCCAATGGTAAAACGGAACCAACTGTATCATAGCGTTTCCTGTTGTACCAGAAATGATGTACGATTCTTAGAATTTTAATAAAGTAGTTTATTTAAATGTATTAAGGGTCTGGTTTGGATTGAAAATAATCAGTTTATTCTTGATTTTCAGTTTAAGGCTGCTTAAATTTAAAAAAAAAAACAAATATTGTTAATGAGTTTTCCATATTTATGTGTTTGGTCAAGAAAGATGATACAATTTTTTTGGCATTCCTTGTTCATCAATTCTTTTGCCGAGGAACCAAAAATAGTTGAGAGAGGTGGAATGCTATTGAAGCTATTCATGTTGGTATGTAGCACAAATTATAAACACAAACAAAATAAAAATTTATTTACTGAAAGGAATCATAATTATAGTAGGTTACAGCAAAAAAAGCTTTCCCTTTTTAAACAGATTTTTTTTCTTCAAAAGACTGCATGATTATCTGGTCTTTTTTATGCAGGGTAAAATTTTTTTGAAGATTATAACAAAAATTTTTCTAACCTTTTCCTTACCGCTGGTACAACATGTGGACCACATATAATAGTACACCGTTAGCAAACGGTTAAAATAAGAAGTGGAAAAACATTTGGAATTGTAAGTTAATATGCATGTGAAAAGAATTATCTAAATCTAATGACTTATTATAGAGAAAACAAAAATATGCAATTTACTAATCTATTACAAGAACATATACTCTATTTAAAATAAAAATATTATTATTTATCAATAAAAATAACAAATTTTCATATTTTTTTTGTGGGAGAATGTTAAGTCCAGAACAGTTTTGAATTCATAAATTAAAGATTTTCATTATTAATCATGATTACATGCTATTAAAAGTTTTCTATGTTATTAAAAGTTTTATATTCAAAACACAGTCTGCTATTAATAAAATTAACTTTAATAATTACACAATTATACTTCTCTATTACAGCTGTGTGAAATTTAACAACAATAAGTGAGCTTTATATAAATATTCAAAAGAGACACTGAGTAGTATAATCGAACATAGTACTCTTTGTTTCTGTTTGTAAACTCATCACTTAACAATGCACAATATATTTAAATGCTGGCTGCATGAGGCATTAATGCTTTTAGGAATTCATAATAGCCGAGAAGCATTCCAATAAAAACTCCCACATTGTATATGAACATAGACTAAAATAAAACTATTGTTTTTTGACTGCAGTAAGAGGGTTGAAATTATAGGCTGCAAATGATTTAAGTGCAAATGATAGGAAATAAATTATAGTCCATTAAAAGTTTTTCTGCCTTCAGCCATTGTATTTCAAATAATGTATTTTGATACTGCAGGCGAGAATCCAGTTAAAATTAAAATGTGGATAAACTATGGAATGCATTGTTTTTTAATCAATTAAATTTTAATTGAACTGTAACAGTCCAACTACACACCAACTGCACTGTTACACCATTTTTAATTAATAAATAACTATAATTAATTTCTTTTCATTTGTGCTTTATCTTAAAATAACCAACATTTTGTGATATCTTTTAAAATATCTGTAACTTTTTATTCTCTTGAGAATCCTGGATCAGGATACTTCATGTGTATAATTAATCTCATACAGTCTTATTATGAGAATTTTTAATGTTTAACAATAAGAATTTCAAAGATGGATTAAGATATTCAGCTGAGCTATAAGCTTAATGAGTTGTTTTTTTAAACAAATTTGTTCTTTTGTGAGAACGATTAAAATGCATTGCCACATAAAATTCTGTATGAGAAAAAAAGATTAATATATTTAATATAAAAATAATAAAGTAAATAAAAATTATAATACATTACTTTATTTCGAACATAATAAAGTTTTTAGTGTAAAAATAAAATAATATTTTAGGAACAGTTGTACTTGTTTAAAATTAACTCAACACACACATATATTAAAGAAATACTTTAGAAATACAGGTGCCTTCAAACTACTTGATACAATATTAGATACCTTAAAAAAGTTCTAAAGTTTTGCATTGTAATTTTTCTATTAATTTTTTTTAATATTTCAAATAGGTAAAAAATTTCTCAAAAGGTAAATTTCAAAATAAATAAATAAATGACATATTTTAATTTATGAAAAAAAAGTATTAAGAATATCAATTAATATAATTTTAATAAAATCAATATTACAATTTTCAATTTATCTGTCCTTAAATTAAACATCAAAGATGCTATTGCATCAAGTAGATTAATTTTTATTCAAACCAGCTCCTTAATAATAGTTAAATGAACTATTTAATTATAAAAATTTGACGAGAAACATAAGTCACTTTATGTTTATTGGAAAATGCTATGTTAAGGATTCAGTTTAAGACACAGTTTGGGGCGCTCAGAGGGAGGGAATAATGATCGATGTCATGATCTAAGTCATCACTAACCCTTTTTATTTAGCACTTTTTCCTGCTAATTATAATAAATCAATAGATGATACATCTTTTTCTTTGTTGCATTTTTGGACAGCTTAATATTAATCATCAAAAATTAAAAAAAAAAAAAAAATCACAATTGAACACAATGCAAAGAGAGAGAGATTGTTATATGCAAACCATGAATGTCTGTGCAAATGGATAAATAACTTGAAATTTAAGAAACAATATTTATTTTACAAAAATATGTACAACAATTGTTTGAATATACATCACCACTTACTGAAATCAAATTTACCAGATACATTCTTTTTCTTTTTTACATCTGGTACACTATCATTTTTGGAGTTCACACTGAAATGAAAAGATTCATAATTTTACAGAGTAATGAAATTAAATTGTAATTATTATTGAGCCTTTTTTAAAATTTTTCTTGTGAAAAGAAAAAAAAAAAAAAAAGATCAGAAATTTTTATGTTTTTTTTTTTGCTTTTGAACTTTTTTTCTTAAGTTTTCAGTATAAATTTTTCATTTTCTCTAATTTTTTTAAAAACTAATTTCAAATTCATTGAGAGTTACAGATTTTCCCGGAGTTGTATGAACCCTGAAAATGTTTTAATACATAATAGTGATGTTGTATTAGTAAATGTGAATTGATCTCAAGCTGTGGTTGAGGCATGAAGGTGAAATAGAAAAAGACAGTAATTTCGAGATAACAGTTGATTTTTCATAAAAAGTTTTAATTTCTTTTTCTGATTCTTTCAAGCATACTTTGGACCACTTTATTTCATTAAATTAAAAACTAACTTGGCACGCCACCTGCTCACAGCAGATTTCTTCAGATAGCTTTGCTCGCTTGTTGTATAATAATGAATTATATCAATGGTGATATTTTTAAAAACATGCAAAAAATACATTCTGTGAAAGCTTTGTTATATATAATAAAGCTTTCATTATAATTTACTTTATATACATTTCCATACATTTACCCTATTAACATCCCTATTAATAATCCATACATTTTCCCTATTAACACAATTCTGAATTTTAGTGTTTGTATACATATCAGTTTGAATTCTTTCATTCTATCATGAACTATTGAATGAATCGTGAACTTTTGTACAGAAAAACTTAATATGTTATGTGCTTATTAAAAGAGCTTAGTAGAAGACACATCTAAGTGAGAGTTTTCAAAGTAAGATCTTATTTTAGTCTTATTTAATTCTAAAATATTTATTTATTTTTCATTAAAACTTAGTGGATGAAGGTACTACGACTTTAAATGTTTTTGGAGTGGAAGAAAGTACCAAGTGCATTTGGCAACAAACAATCGTTAAGTAACCTTAAGTCGGTAGCATATTAAAATGTTAAAAGTGTGAATGCTAGGACACGGACATTTTTAATGAATATTAGGGTTTCTTTTAAGGTACTGATAGGAAGCATGTGGACAAATAAAGGCAAAGCATAATCTTTATTTGCTATTATCAACATATAAGCTTTAAAGAACTAATTTATTCAAATTCACTTAAATGTTACTTTAAACCTTAAATCTTTAAGTTATGTTGTATAATATGGTTCATTCTCCATGTTTAATATGATGTCACAAATACTAAGTGAGAAATGAATTGATTGAAAATAAATACTAAGTGGACTCCTAAAATTCAATGCGATGAATAAATAAAATATCTTACACTTGTGATGCATTAATATATTTTCCAACCCCTTGATGATATACTTTCAGTTTTTTAGTGCTTGGTTCTTCCTTGGCTATGAGTGATTTTTCAGATTCTTTCTTCTCCTCTTCCCTTAGTCTAGCTAGCTAATGAAATCAGTTAAAAGGAAAATTATTATCTTTAAAAACATTTAACTAAAAGAATATATTAATTTATGAGAGAATTTGTCAACACAAGTTAGGCATCATGTTTTGCCATTAAATTGGCAGATCTCTTAGGTGGTATGACTACTTAAACTCTGTGACTACTTCATAAGAAAACAATGCATAATTTAAAGAATATAACATTTTTCATAAAATAAATAAATAAAAAACTGTAACTTACAAGATCATCTATCTCTTGAAAAGGATCAACAAATAATTGCACTTTTAAGATTTCTATTTTTTCCTAAAAAGATACAAAATTAAAAATCAAGTTGCTTTAATTGATACATTTGTGGTAAACAGTATTCCCGATCGCAACGAACTATAGGGCACGTTGTTGTATGAGATGAATACCTGCAATTTCTATATGAACAGTCATTCAGTTACTCTAGAGTAAATGTAGCGTATAGCGTTGCAACGTTCGTTCTTTATGGCGGCTTATTAAATTTAAAAAAGAAAAATGCTTAATATTCTTTCTTATGCAAGTGAAAACAAAATGGTATCTCTTTTTTTTTTTTTTTAGCGAAGGAACATCCAAAACACATCGGAAATTTATTTGTACATAAACAGAAAAAAAAATGTATATTCTTATAAGAGTTAAAACCTACTGCCAGAGAAATAGTTTTACTAAATTTAATGATATAACATGAAAAGCCTATTCAAACTTTCCATGGTTTTAAGAATCATATTACTTCAAAAATTAAAATGAACAAAAAGTGTACATAAGCCTCATAATTTTATAAAATGTAATTTTGTAAAAAAAGTTTTTTTAACAATTTTTATCAAAAAATTTTAAGTTTCAATAAAAATCATTATTTAGAAACTAAAAAACGTAAAATAAAGAATGCTTACGAAACAAACAAACAAAAAAATAAAAACAATTCTTTTTTGACGCCATTTTTTAGAGCTACGAAAATTCGTCTTTGGGATTTGCCAAAAACAAAACAAGATGCAATTTTATTTTTTCAGAGGCGAAATATTTTACCGAAAAAATGAAAATGTACCAATTCTCATGACATGAAACTTTATTATGGTAAACGTACGTTTTGGAAATGTAATTTCATTCGGAATCTTATTTATTAGAGTTCATATGGCAACAAAAGAAAATGGAGATTGTTTTGAATCAATGTTAAACTCTACATATATCGGCCCATTTTCCACCGAAATTCGATTAACTACTTTGATTCCAAATAAAGTGTTTTATCTTATGATTTGTCGCAAAAATTTTAGGTGTGGATTGGTGGCACTTAAAAGCAGCCAAATCTGTAGTTGCGGTGGCGTTAATACGTAAGCACCGAATTTTTATTCCATATTTTTCAGAATCATATTACTTCAAACATTAGAATATGCAAGAAGTATACATAAACACATAATGCTATACCATTTAATTTTTCAAAAAATGTATTTTGACAACAATTTTTATCAAAAACTTATAAACTGAAAAACATAAAATAAAGAATTCTTAGGATAAAGAAACGATTTTAAAAATTCCTCATATTGAAATAAAAACTTCCATATTGTTTCTTTTTTTATTCTTATAGTTCTTAATCAGACGTAAAAAAACCATTCTGTAGAGAACTATCATAAAATAAGATAAAAAAATAATTTACAAGCGAATTTTTTATACCTGATTTATAAATTCGGAGAATTCCAAAATGATAGGTTCTTTGAAAACTTTATTCTCAAACAATATATACATAGTTTATCCCTTCATTACTTTTAGATAACATACCACACAGCAAAATTTTATAATTGCAAGATCTCGATATGAATTTTAATATGTAGCTTAAAAAACAGAATAGTTGAAATTCTTTCAAAACTAAAAAACACTTACCAAGAAAACGATAAAAATTTATTTATAATCAGCACAAAAGATACTTTTTCGAGTAATTCGGATTATTCTTTATTGTTGTTTTCTGAATTATATAGATACAGAAATATATACTATTCTATAAAGAAGAATATTCTATAACTATTGCAGCTCTGTATGTTCTGAATTCACATTTATTCATTGGAATGAAGAAAGCAATGCTGACTTTAATTTGTAATGAATTGAAGACAGAAGAAATGTATATTAATACACACATCTGTAACAGTATGCGAATCCGAAATCGAAAGTTATCAGTTGCAAGTTTGTTGATAATAGAAGTTAAAAATTATTGAGGAATTTTTCTTCAAATGTTTGGCGTGTTCAGTTTCTGAAAGATTTACCAATATTCTGATGAGTTTTTTTAAGTTTTGCTTCTTATTTGCAGCTAAGAAAATGACGTCTGATTCTGCCAATAATTCTGATGGAACTAAATGAAATAATAATAATTTAATGCCCGATATTTCCAGGCTTCCGTTAGAGGGCGTACTCGAGCGTTGCGATCGTGAATAAAAGATTCCAACTCAGACACACAATAACAGATAATACAAATAAGATTACAAGTTATGTTTGTAAATGTGTTAGTAACAAGCTGCAAGTTAAGTTTTTTGCAGAATAAAATATTTGCACACATTTGGTTGTAAGCATTAAGGTTCTTTTGCAGTTTTGGAGCACATTACTAGAGGGCAATTCATTTATTTACGAATATCATATTTGTAGGCTTTAAAAGCATATAATTCAATTAAAAAAATGAAGCAATCCTTATACTTTTTATTAAAATAACTCTAGATGTCATTTTACACCTCTCCAAATTTTTCTTCTTCTTCTGGACAAGACACAATTTTCAATTTATTAAGTTATTGACAAGTAGTTTAAGCGTAAATGGCATATGGAGTTAGTTTATCAACAAATATTATAAATGCTTGATTAACTTTTAAATATTATAACTGAGTTAAGATGCCTTCAAAGTCTGCAATTGTAAATAGTGAAACTGCCTTTTTTTATAGTTTGATAAAGACAAAAATCACAGTTGTAATTGCAAGCAGTCCTACTTATATGTTGGGAAGTGTGTTTCCGGAAAATTTATGCATAAATGCCATGGAAAAAAAAAAAAAAAAAAAAAAAAGCTAAACTAAATATAAACTTCAAATTTAGCTTAGGATAGGAGTTGGTTTAGTCTGCATATAAAATACATCCAGTTACTGTGGTGCACTTTGATATACTTTAATTTGTGTCTCCTGAAGTAACTGTTTTTGGTTGAAATGGCATGTTAGTTTAATTGCAGAAAAAATTTAACCAAGTAGAAAGAGGACATAGTTTTGCACAGAAATTTAATTCTAGAAAGTGTGGTTAAATTAGAAAATAAATAATAATAATAAAAAAATACTTACTACAGGCTTATCTTCCTTGTCTGTCAGAATTTTTTCCATTCTATTAAGAGTATCCAGTCCACCCACAACTCTAAAAGCATTAATTGATATTACTACTGACCTCATTAATAATCACATAAGGCGTGACTATTAAATATCAATAATTACGTTTCAGATTATATATTGTAGCAACAATTATATTAAAACCTTTATAAGGCTGTGGAAAGTATACTTTCCATCTCTGATGACTTCAGAAAATCCAAATAAATAAATAAATTTAAAAAAAACCACATTGAAGAGCTTCGTTTACATAAATGTGGGTAGCAGTAAATGTTAGTGTCGAGTCAAGAATAGAGGCTAATGCTGGAGCTACATATTCTCTTTTGAGTTTATTTGTCGTTATAAACACATAATTTATTTAAAGTTTATGGCTAATTCTTAACAGTAGTAAAATTTTAAAAATTCCAACTTTCTACTACTAAAAAAAAAAAAAAAAAAAGAGTCATAAAAATTAATTTTAGAGAACAAGTTGAAGGAACTTAACATAACATTACTAAAAATAATGGCCCTATATAGAGTTAAAGAAAGATTGTATTTGGTATGCTTGAAAATGTATGAATTTACTTAGTAAGAAATGTAAATGTAATTATCATCAATATTTTTCTAAAAACATTAAAACTGAAAAATTACAAAATCAACAACTTAGAAGTCTGCAAGTTTAGGTATTTTTCTTCATAAAAAATATACTATTTGGTGTTGAAATATTCACATGTTCAGAAGTTGAAATCATAAAAGAAATTTGTAAGATTTGCTTGAAATTTAAATATCATTTATTGTATTGCAATAAAAGATATGTTGGCATGTGAGGGGGAGCATTTGTTCTTTCAATAATTAAACATTTTTAAAAGTCACCTTCAATATTTCAGATGAAAAAAAAAAAAAAAAAAAAAAAAAACTTCCATCAATTTAAATTCCTCAAAGTTTAAAACAATTAAATTCCTCAAAGAATAAAAATGATTAATCTTTTAGCAGATTTTTTTTCCTTATGCATGAAGCTTAGAGAACTCGTGTCACTCTGTGGTACAATTTAATCCTTCTCAAAAATTGGGTCACTACAATGCCCATGCTTGGTAAACAGCTAAAAGATGAGTACCAAAAAATATATCATCAAATTAGAATTAATTTAAACAAAACATTAATTTTCAATAAATTGTAAAACTTGTATATCATTACTTTCCAAATATTGTATGCTTCTTATCCAGATGTTGACATGAACGATATGTGATGAAGCTAAAAAAAAATAATAAATTCTCAATTAACACTTAACAAAATTAAATATGAAATAAAATAAAAGAGCATGAAAGAGAGAAGAGACTAACAATTGGGATTTATTTGTATTTGGGCCAGAGTTTGCCATGCTAAGGATTCCTCGACCTTGATGACTTAGGTGGGGGGCAAATTCATCTTTGAAAGGTTTCTTCCAAATTGATTCTCCACCAGTACCAGTTCCAGTTGGATCACCCCCTTGTATCTGGAGAATAAAGGGAAAATGAAATAAACACAGCTTAATTGTTTTTTTTTTTAAATATACAGATTATAACAGCAAAATTTGTTTAAGAAGTTTTTCAGAGGAAAGAAGAAAAAGGCCTCGCAAATGATTTAACTTAAAAGCGGATAAGCTAAAATTATTTTTAAAAAAATCATGAATGCATAATATAAAACAAATATGCTGAATTTAAGTTATAAAACTAGTAAATATTAGTTATCATAAGTAGAAATATTATAATATAAATAATTAGAACAGAATTTAGCAATTTGAAGCTTTTCTTTCAATACAATCAAGATCACCAAGTGCTTAAAGAAAATATATACTAGATATTTTTATGGAATTTTATTTTATTTCTAAAAATTTTGTATACTTTTTTATGTTTTTTATTTTATTTTTTTTATTTACACATTTTTAGGTTTCTAAAGGAAAATTTGTAGTCTGTGGCAACTTTTAAACCAAGAAAAAGTAAAATAATTGTTTTTCTTCTTAAAATGGTTAGTGCAGTATAGTAGAAATAGGAGAAAAAGGTAACAAGAAAATAAACTATTTAAATAGGAAAATTTTCTAAGCAGGAAATTCTTAACTGTGTTTCATAGTTACCGTTTTTTTTTCTTTTTGAAGAATATGAAAACATTTAATATTAAGTAAGAAAATTGAAATTAAAAAGAGAACAAGATGTATACTAACCATAAAATTTTTAATTGATCTGTGAAAAACTGTATTGTCATAGTATCCAGTTTTACATAACTTTATAAAATTGTCACAAGCTTTGGGAGCAATCTCACAATGCAGTTCCAAATTTAAGGGTCCTAAATTTGTTAACATTTGAGCATAACCCTTCTTCTTAACTCTGGCATATCGTACAGTATTATCATCCAGGACAGCTGTAAAGAAGAAAAAAATATTTTTTTTTTTAAAAGACAGCACTTGATATGACATTTTTAGACAGAGGGATAATACTTTCCATAAAGATGCAAGAAGAGAAGGCAAAAAACAATAAAACAGGAATGAAATTTTTTTTTGATACCTTAAATTTTTAATTTTAAATGTAATATGTGCAACAGGATCTGAAAATATATTATGGTAAGTGTCAAAAATATAGTATTTTTTATAAAAATAAAGAATATGCTTTTAATGTATTATTTTAATAAGCTTTACAGTTGTAATTTTTTCAGTTGAAAAATTAATAGGAAATATAGTAGTAATTACAATTTTAATTATAAAGAAACATTTCCTCTACTAAAAAAATAAAAAATGGAAGAGTGGATTTGATAAATTAAATTTATCACAAAGTTAAGGCACATAAATTGTGTAAAGTCAAATATCTAATAAATTTGTTTTATGTATAAAATGTAGTGGCATTTTATGTTTCTTTCATTCAGGCCTTGAATAGAAAAATGCATTTTACTCATATTTTGACGTACTTTTAATACATTAAATAGATTTTTATATGTTTATTTTAATAGATTTATTATGTGTTTTCAACATAGTGGATGACAATAAAAATTATTTAAAAGAATAATAAGTCATTGAAACAGTAGGAATTTGTAATTTTTCTTTCAAACATGTGTATTTTTCTTAGGAGAAGTGATATTCTTCATGGAATATTGCATGGAATGTATAAGGAAGAAACAAAAGAACAAACCGGCTTCATGAAATGTAGATGGTTCAACTGCAGTGGAGGTACTACTAGCAGCAACAGCACCAGTCGAGTAGTGTGCAGCATTATATTTATCAGCTTTCACTTTCTCTTCTGTTTTCTTTTCCTATAAATGAGAGACTTTAAACTCAAAAGAATATATCTGAAAAAATGTATTATATATAAATGTATATAATAAACAGTGGAGCCACCATTTTACGTTTTCTGTCTGACTAGCCGTAAAAAACATACAAAGCGGGATAATGTAAAATCAAGGTAAAAAAAAATTTCTAAGCATATTTTGCAAAAGTTACGAGATGAACTATTAGAAATTTTTTTTTAATCCTTACATGTTTTTTTTTGTTTTTAGAAAAAACTTCAACAATATCCTTCTCAATATTTATTATTATGTATTTGCAAATTTGCTTTACGGTTTACATTTGTTAAAGTTTCAGAGTTTTCAATATCTTAATTAATCGTGGGTATATCCTAGGATGTTTTTTGTTGAGCTTCATCTTTTTTATCACTATCATTCGGAACAAGCATCATAACAGATATTGAAAAGTAATGGGATGTGTACGATGAATGTGCTATCAACTTCAGTAGATCTTTAGCCATGTAATTTTATTCCAAAGGTCCACTGTTCCCATTGGATACCGAGAAGCACCTAACCCTGAGAAGATCTATTAAACCCATTTGTAATATTATATAAAAATATACTCCACCGAAGGTTTACATATTGTACATTTGTAAAAAACAAACAAACAAAATCTTATGATATTTCTTTATAAAGTAAAGTAAAATTTGTTGATGTATTGGTAATATTTTATTTTTTATAAGCCTTCTAAACCATGAAGGGAATTGTGACACACCCTATATATTATATTAATAAAATGGAAATACATTAATTAATGACACACTTGCAAACATTAAAAATAGTAGTAAACAAAAAAGGATATGTAATAGTAATTATGTGAGAATACAGAAATATATTATTTGAGTTAAGTTAAGAGTTGAAGGTTTTATCACAACATCTGGTATAGGCTATACTGCTCCAGCTCTGACTAATAAAACTTAATCTAGGTAAGCTAAATGGTTGCATTAAGCTAAGTCAGATTAAAAAAAGATGAAGAAAAGAGAGGAAAATAACAGATTAGTAATGCACTTCGGGGTCTTGAGACTCATATTCACAGAAAGAAGCAACCCTCTCCGAGTTTTTTTTAAATTTCATTATTTGTATGTTAACCTAGAATCAAAAAATATTCTTACAGCTTGTAATCTTGAGTTTTTCAACATTAGAACTCACAAACAAATTGTGTACATAAAATATATTCAGGCAGCAACAATTAAGAGATACATAAATATACATTTACTCACTGAAGCTTTATTAGCAGATTCCCTTTTCAATTCTTCTAAAACATCTCTAGTGACAGAATTTACGCTTTTTAAATTGTGATAAGAATCTGCATCTTTTTCTCCATTTTCTGCAAGTAATGCAAAAAAATCTAATTTAGAAATCATAAATATACTTAAAGAAATAAATTAGAATAAAACTGTTGAACATATAAAGAAATTTAAAATATGCGTTAGACTTGACTGAATTTCACAATGCGTGGAAAAGAAATCTGAAATTTAATGTGATTGAAAATTTGTGAAGAAATTTAAGAAAAAATTAAAAGAAGAAATTAAAAAAAATTGATTAACAGAAGTTTAAAATTCCAATTTTTCTAAATCTCTGAAAGAAGAGCAGTTAAGCATAAGTTTAAGTGACTTTATAGAATGGACTTAGTGGAGATAGCCTTCATTATCTTAAACTTGTGCATTAAAGAAATGAGTACCAATGAATGGATAATATGGGCACTCCAATTGCAAAAAAATAAAATAAAACTTGAGCAGTTGGGAGGCCTGTAATAGGTCTATTTTTGGAAATATAGCCATAGTGAAAGAACAAATGCTGTTATTTTTTCTTTTCCAATAATATTTCTTTAAAGAAGCTTCTACTCACCATAAATTAAAAAACAGTCATTCTTTAGCATCTAATGAATGTTAAAAAGGAACATTTTGTGTTTTTTATGAAATTAATTTTTAACAAACCAAACAACAAATTAAGATACTTTTAAATACTAGTCTTTTGTACAATAGATTTACAATTGGAAAAGCCAAAATTTTATTTACATAGAATTCTTTTCATTTTGTTGACTGCGTACTTTCATTTGTTTTGCAGCCAGTATAATTGAAGAGAGTAAAGAAATGCATACAATGAAGTTTTTTAATTTTCTTTTCGAGGGATCCGTACTGAAATTATATTCCCAATATTTTAATCTTGATATTATTTTTAAAAATAATGAGTTCTAAAAATTTGCGTACATTTTTACGAGTACCTTAAATAGTTGCAGCAGCACGAAAGAATGCACGAAAAATGAAATAAATATGAAAGTTTCCAAACTTTAAAATGCTCTTCTGTCTGAACTTTCAGAACTATACTTATTACACTCCCTCTAAAATGTGGAGAGTAGGTTGCAGTTACTCTCCACATTTTAAGGGAACATTTAAAAAAAGTTTTAATATCAGTAACGTCAAATATCGTGATCACAAATTAATTAACACATTTTAGGTTAGACCTCTGAACATTAGGAATATTAGCAATAGAATTAGAGCTTCTTAGTCTAATCATTAGATAAAAAATTATTAAGGTATTCAAGTTTATATTTGAGCATTACACAATTAACTTGACACAGCCATACATAGTCATATTATAGAAACTAATAAAGCAAAAAAGTAATAATGCATATTATTTGGAAATACAAATTTTTTGATAATTCATGGATTTCATGAGAAAAACAAGGTAGCTTCATTCAAAAAAGGAATTTTTTTATTAGAATTATTAATTTTCATAGGAAAATTATAGAAATTAATTTTTGTAGGAATTATAAGAAAATATTATAATATTTTAACTTTCAGCACACACACTCAACCTTAAAATGAAGAATTATGCAAAAAAACCGATGTAGAAATAAGTCATTTTTATTTTATTACCTTCAGACACAGATAACTTATTTTTTACATGGTGGAAGTTGTTAAAGTTGAATTTCTCCAGATTTGAAGGATCCTATATGAAATAAAACTTCACAGTTAAGAGCATGATTATCCATCATTAACAATTAAACTTACATTAATTATTTTAAGTAAAAAGTAATTAGTTTATAAATACCTGAATTGTAATGATATCATTTCTTGTAAATGGTACATCTGTAATAAGATCTTTGAAATTCTTTGTTTTCAGATTTAGTTGATCAATAGCCTTAAAACAATAGATATGTACATAAAAAAAAAAAAAAAAAAAAAAAAAAAAAATTCAAACACTTTATACAATTTGAAATAAAAGAGTAAACTTTTCTTTGGAGAAGGAGCATATTGTCTATTATCATACAATACCTTAATATCCAAAGTAATTAAGATAAATATCTACAATTAACAGTATAAAATATATAAGCTGTACTAAAATATATTTTAAAATGTTAATTACATATTATTGCAAAAGTTTAATAGTTTTTCCAATAGATATACTAAAATAGTTGAATACAAGATCTCCAGTGTACAAAACAAAAAAGTTACACTTTGAATGCCTTTTATCCTAATGATTCGATTATTGCACTGTAAAATGGGAATTTCATGATTAGTCAAAATACACTAATCTATTAGAGCAGACAAGGGGTGCAATCAAGACCAGGGTGTGTAAAAAATCAGATAAACCAGAATTTAGTAGACAAATGGATTTGGAAGTAATTCATAGCATTCCACATTCGGCTCTGAAAATGTAAGCTGATGGCAACAGGAGTGACAGAGATATTTCTGGAAACGGTGCACATATTGAGATATCTAATAATGTAATTGATATAATAGTGTGATTGAGCTTAAAAATACTAAATGCTGTTCTGTATTTGGGTTTGAACTTATTGCCATCTATAAGGGACTATAATTCATTGACATGACTACTAAAATTGTCAGCATGGACATTTGGATTTTAACAGATTGTAGTTTTTAACAGTTTTCAATGAACGATTGTTAGAGACGAGGCAAGTTTGAATATTCTAGATCTTATAGTTTGATTTTCTTCAAGACACTCTATAAACTTTCAATGGGTTTCATCTCATATTGGATTGAATTTTAATGAGATAACTGGTAGCTTCACCAAGACTGTCTCAGCCAATCCCTTGCATGGCAATGCTAATTTAACTTACACTCAATAACTTAACTTACTTTAACTTACGGCTCAATCAAGGTACTTTGGAAAAAGATTAGACAGTGCCACCAGATCAATATTCCTAGGAAACAACAGACGGCTCTCTGAATTACCCTTTAACAAGGAGAATGACTATCATTGGTGCAAGGCAGATCAGGCCTCCCCCAACCATATTCTTAAACTTTACTGTTCTTTAGATTTTAAAAAATCCTATTTCATTTTTGGACTTTTCAGACATTTTTGGTTTTATGCAAATGGTTTAGTTTAACAACAGACAATAATATCACCAAATACAAAGCAACCTTATCTGAATAAATGCTTTTTTGTACCATGAAAGAGGGAACATAACAGTAACTTCAAGAATATGGTGCCAAATATTTTATTCAGAAGATTGGTTAAGAGTTTGTTAGATTCTTAATATTTTTCTTTTCTTTTTAGAAAATGCCCAGTTTTGGTACAGATAATTGTATTAGTTTTAGAATAAAAAAAAATCTGTTTCGATTAGTTAAATTATTTGTGCTTTTATTAGTTGCTCTGCACTATTTAATAATTATATAAGATGAAAAAATTCAATTTGGGTAGAAAACTAAAATAATTATAACAGATAAATAAAATAGTTAAAAAATAATGAAATATATAAATAACTTTTAGGCAAAATTTCATCAGCAATTTTCAAAAAGAAGGACATGGTATGATTTGCGCTACGTAGATTAAAGCAAAGAAACATTCTCGAATTAAGTATAGAAAGTGACAAATAAGGAAAAATCAAATGATATGAATGTTCATGTTTTTAAGTCTTAAATTACAAAAAAGTGGTAAAGAGAAGGAGTTAACACAGTAAAAATAAGACAAATGTACCCAAAAAGGCCCGTTTACATCAGAATATATATACAGTGATACCTCGAGATACGAGTTTAATTCGTTCTGTAACCTTGCTCGTATCTCAAAGCAATTTTCTTCATTGAAATTAATTGAAAGGCCATTAATCCGTTCCAGCCCCAAAAATGCTACCCCCAATTGTTTTTGTTATGTGTTTTTGAATAAGAAAAATGTATTTATAAATGACAAACATTGTATAAAAACATAATAAAAGAGAATGTAAAGCAAAAAAAAAAAAAAAAAAAAAAAAAACTGCTTTTATAAAGTGCACATACATATTTGTATTTTGGTCACTTAAATGCAACCTACACACAACTTAAATGCTACGTGTGCTTAATTTTAGTCACTGCATTTCTCTTCTTTGGTCTTCGCTTTTTTAGCCGGATTAAAAAAAAAAAAAACTGTCCAAGAAGGTTTGTTTCCTCCTCCTTTTCAGAATGCTTCAGAAATGAGTTAGGCAAGTGTCATTAAATAGCTCCGATGTACGACCAGTTGCAAGTTTTTGGGGTGTTTCTGTACCACGAACTGCAAAATTCTTTCCAACATTCCCAAGAACTCTTTTATCTCACTTGTAGAGATAGCTTCCTCCACCTCTGGCTCTTCCTTGAAACCAATTTCTTGCAGAACCCCCGAATGCTGCTGTGACTGTAACTCTTGTAATTCTTCGGTCGTCAGTTCCTGAAAGTGCTCCTCGGCGAGCTCGCTCACGTCTCTCTCACCCATCACCAGGTCCATGGATTTTCCCAGAGACACAATCTCCTTCTCTATTGGCACTTCGGGTTAGAATCCTTCGAACTCGACAGACTCGGGCGACAGCACAATTTTCGGCTACAGACTCACTCAGGCTACAGCTTTCATGCAGAGGTCAAGGTCCTCGTTGTAACACTCAGTCAGACCTGGGGCCCTATTACCAGCTTCACGGAATTTAATTCCGATTGAAATTTAGCTCTCGTGACGTCATAAATCCGTGAATGTCTGTTAAGTCGTATTACGATCTCTTGATTCTGCTCGGAACTAAATTCCGATGCGAAATTATTACGAATCCCATTCCGGCAGGTTAAGAGTAAGCGAAATCTAGATTCCGATAGAGTTTGTTTATTTTAGTGATCAAAATGGCGCTGTTTTCTGTCATACAACTAGCTATTGCTGAAGAGAGTGATCGAAACACTATTAAGAGAAAGATCGATCGGCCCGAAAGATTTAAGGTCTTCCAATATCCCGACAACGAATTTAGAAGTCAATTCAGATTGACTAAAAACATTTGTGTCGAACTCATAGAAAAACTTCGGCCACCGTTGGAGCCACTGACTTTGTGCAGAAATGCCTTCTCTGTAGAAACTAAAGTAAGTACATTATTTGATTTTGCTCTTTTATACAAGAAAATAAGTCTCTAGAATTTCTTAATTATCAGTTATAACTAGTTTTTATTCAATATAAAACTTAAGTTTATAAAATTTTGAAACATGTGATTTTGCAGTGATATTTATTATTTTTTTTTACTTAGCTTTTTTGTTTAGTTATAGTTCGATAATTTAAAAAATCTAAAGGTTTTTTACTAAAATCTAAATCTTATTACAGTCATAAAGCATGGGGATAAAATTTGCATGATTATATATGCTTACAGCACTAGGAAAGCATTGGCGATTTTTTACAATGTAAGCAGATTATAAAAAATCGCCAATGCTCCAAATGGAATTTATACTTGCAAACTTAAAAATATATAGGTATGTAAATGTTTGCCTTGCCGTAAATCGCAAAACGGAAATCTTTCCGAAATTTTGATGCGTTATATTTTAGTTTAACTCTTTATATATATATATATATCGCTTTTTTCTTTCTCAAAATTGCTTGCAATGAAAATAATTATAGACAACCTTGATTTTTCTTCTAGAATTTTATTCTAATTGCATTCAGAGGTGGATATTTAAATTCTGATAAAATTTACACATTTAATGCATTTATAACTTTAAAAACTGATAATGATAATAATTTTAAGATATATTAGAAATTCAATTCAGATTTCTTTTACATTCAAATAATTTTTTCCTAATATTGTTAAAAAACTTATGCTCATATTTTTTTTTCATTTAACTTTACAAATATTATTAAAGTTTGAAAGTTCCTTTTAAAATAATGCTTTAAACTATTCCTGATTTAGTTTATGTTTAATGATAGGGGTAGAATTTAAGACTTAGATTCATCATTTTAAACTTTGTATTAATTTCTTTATTTAGGGGATTCTGGCTATCCACTCATGATCCCTCTCGCAAGAACATCATTGGCGGAGGGAAATTATAATTACAAACATAGACTCGGGAGGAACGTCATTAAAAGAAGCAATGGTATATTAAAGGGAAGATTTAGATGCCTCTTAAAAGAAAGGGTATTACACTATACACCACACCAACAATTGCTGTGAATTGATTGTGAATGCCTGTGCAGTACTGCACAATATGTGTATGAGGGATGGATATCATATTATACCCTTTCAGAAGATGACGTGCCATTTAATAATGGCTTGCCAGCATGTGAGGGCAGAAACGCTGCAAAAATTCGTGACAGAATGGTTACCATGATGGAATACAAAAATTTCTCTTTTCTGAATAAAAATTATAAATTAATTTCATATTTGTTTATTTATTAATTTTTTTACTTAACAGTGAATAAATTAGCAATGTTTAAACTAACTTCTTTATAAGCGGTAGAAAAAAAAAGTATATCAACTATGTGATGATGCTTCAAGTTAGGAACAAATACACAAATATAACAATTGCGGAATAAATTGTTACTAAAAAACCAAGAAAAACATACAAAAGTTTAGTAAACAGACTCGCAGCACAAAACTACTTAGCCAATCGAAGTGGCAGCATTTGCCCCTTTGAACCTTTTAAAACTGTACAAGAAAATTTGGTGAATTTTGGTTACATTAAAATACTTTATACCAAGTTTTTTTTATTTGCATTTAGTGATCTAATAAGCCATATAATTAAAAGACATCTAAATGTTGAAGGTTCCCAATACTATAAAAAATTATTGAATTTTAAAAACTCATTTATCTCTAATTTATTATTCCTTTTGAATTTTAAGACTTTATTTTAGAGCTGTTTACGAACAAATGGAGCAAATTAACTTTCAAAATTATGTTATAAACTGTTGTGATATATTAAAAAGCCTATCTATTAAATGCGATGTATTTGAAAAATGCCCTACTAACAGTTTTAAAAAAATGGTTAATTTTATTTGAGATTCCAATGCTACCAAAAGCTAACTGTGCCCATTATTCATAAAATATTAAAAACACTGGTAATCACGTGGTAATGAAATATTTCATGCTAAAAATTATCAAACTACTATATAATTTAATTTTAAAATAAGCTTTCAGTTCTAAGTTAATGCGACTTTAGCTCGCATAGAAGAAGAGAAAACAAACATTTCGTTGCCAGATTAATAAATTAGAATTATAGTAATTTTCTAATTGGTCAAAGTTAGCCCCGTCTACAAACTTCAATTTCACCGGAATCGTAAGGAATGGCGATTTCGAATCCGGATTCCGATATGCTCATGTTATGGCAAAGTGGGTTTTGCGAAATTGGCAATCCAATGAAAGCTAGTTTCCGATCGGAATCGTTTCCGAGCGGAATAAATTTCGTCGAGTTGGTAATAGGGCCCCTGATCTATAATTCTGAGGCATATCACAATGTCAAAGTGGTCCTTTCAGTACTCTCGAAGGGTAAGGTTTGTGTTCTCTGTCACCTCAAAGTAGCGCCGGAACAGGTACTTAGTGTACAGCTTTTTAAAATTAGAAATCACCTGCTGATCTATGGGCTGCAGGATAGGTGTGGTGTTAGGTGGTAGATAGATTTATAAACTTGAACTCTTCGAGGATGTCATGTTCGAGGTTCGGTGGGTGAGCAGGAGCATTGTCGGCCGTTCCTCGTATCTCAAAACAAAATTTCGTTCCCTCGACAGCTAGTATCTCAAATAACTCGTATGTTGGGGCACTCGTATCTCGAGGTACCACTGTATATAAACAGGGTATATTTTGTGATGTTCATTTCTGTATTTTATTTGTGCTTTCTTCACATTGTTTTTTGCTTTAATATCAGTGATTATTAGAATAATATAAGACAGAGCCGTTTTTATGTTTACAGGGGCCCTGGGCCTGTCATAATTTGGGGGGTAAATTTAGAGAAAAAAATTTAATTTTGAGCAATGTTTAAAAAATTTTTTTATTTTAAAAGTAAAACACATATAAACTAATTAAAAAAGCTTATATACATTATTTTTATCGAAATTTTAACGTAACAATACTTTTCGCGCTTTTTGAGAGGCGAAGTCTTCTATCACATCATCAAAATCAATTTTGTATAAGACATCATATTCAATGCTCATTATTGACAAATGACTCAATCTTTCTTGAGTTATACTATTTCTTAACTCATTTTTTATTAATTTAAGTCTGGAGAATAATCGTTTGCTACTACAATTAGTTACCATGAGTGACAAAAATATTCAAAATGAAATGATGTTTAGAGATGTATCTTCGAGATTATTGTTTATCACTATTTTATACATGTCATTTATGCTTAATTGTCCTAACTTATTGTCCTGGGCCAAAGAATGCTTGAAACGCTTGAATGTTTTTTAATTATAAATTTTAAATATATGTATATGTTATTTGCAATTTTAAATGATTTTTTGCCATTTCTTCTAATTTTTTTCTTCTTCTTTACGTTACATTTTGCTTTGCTCCTCAAAATCTATAAGACTCAGAAACATGAAATTATGAAGGTGTGTAGAAAATATGCAAGGAGTTAAAAAGAATACAAGAAAATAAAATTTGATTATTAATATATATTTTTTTTTTTATACTTGTCGTTGAAAAACTGATTCAATTTTGAGTTTAAGACTACCAATGTTTAACTACATAGCCTTGTAATTTCAGAACCAATCCAAAAGACAAGAGAACTCCTGGAATAGTACCCAAAGGTATTGAATTGTTATAAGAACTTGGTGAAATTTGTGACTCCGACAGATTTAACATGCACCAGCCACCATTTTATACAAGGGTATAATTCGGTCGGCTGAATTTTAATTCCCATTCTCGCGAACACAAGTCCATATCCCTACTATCCAAGCTATGGCGGCCAAATGATTAGTTTATTTTATAAAAGTCATCGAACAGCCGACCCAATTTTGAGTTAACGGCTTCTAATGTCCAACTTCATAGCTTTGCAATTTTGAACCCAATCCAGAAGACAAGAGAAGTCCAGGATCAAGTATTGGAAGAAATTTTTGCCTTCTTAGAGGACATTTTGATGGAACTAACCAGCATTTGAGTTACATGAAGAGGTAAACCACAAAAGCTTCCCACGGTTAGTTTGACAGCATGGGGACTCTAACCCATGATCCGTCTACCAATGAGGATTGTTCACATCAGCACTATGGAAAGTGTAAGCAGGATGCGGAATTCGTATCCACCAGCCACCACTGGGATTCTAACTCAGTGCACCTCATTCGGAGGAGAATGCTCTAACTCTTGAGTCTATCTTCATTGAGTAATAACTCTGCGGGAGGTACCAATTTTCCAATTTCATAGATTTGTACCAATTTTATTGATTTGCATAAATTTAGTCGTCTTCAAAATGTAAATTTTGTAGGGAAAAAAATGGAAATAAACCGTTTTTCCTCTTAATCTGCAATGATAAATGAGAAGCAACCCTGAGGTTTAGTGAGCAAAATGAACAAGGAGTGGAGCCTTCTAGTTTTTTAAATAATTGTTAAATTATAAGTTTTAACATGCATACTTAAAAAAAATAAGAAAAACATTTTTCAGTATTAAGAAATAATAATTAAAAACTGTCATCAGCTAGAATAGAACCCACGATCTCACAGTTTTGTGTTAGATTTCATAATCATCAGCCCCAAATATACACACTTGCCTTGGGGATATTTTTTTAATTTTTTTTATTTTTAAATTTAGTAAATTAAGTCATTTGGATACTTGACTTTCTTGAAAAATGCTTTCCAAATTACCATGTTTAACGTTTATAACAAGTATCTTCAGTTCATTTAGAAGTAAACCATTATTCGACTTATCTTATTCATTTTTAGCTTATATATATGCACTAAAAATAAATTCAAAACTAGACTAGATATAACACAAGGACTGCAAATTTAACTGTCGGATATAAAACCTTATTTAAGACTGATAATGATAAAACGATGAAAAATCTACATTCCTCTAATAAAATATTTTGAAAATAGTCTGTTTTTAGGTTACAATATTCGTAAAACTTTAATCGTAATATCGGGGTTCCGCCGATAGAAGACATTTAATATATCAATGGAACACACTAAAGCTTTATATCAATTAGTTTTAGAATTACAATTATAGAATAATTTTATTTTTTTAATATTTTTTTTAAAATTTAAAAAATTAATTCATTTGGATACTTGACATTCTTGATTTTGTTGAAAATTTCCAGATACGTTCTTTATTTTATATTAACAGCCGACTCAATTATATGGGTTTACGACTACTTTTAGGCACGTTTTTTTTTTTTTTTTTCCTTTCAATTTTGCGAAAAAATAATGTGAAAAATAGTGTCAAAATAGAATGAAATTTTGAATTTTGAGAAAAAATTTGGGTGTACAAAAGAGTGTTTCTGTGGATATCTGATATTTCCGAAGATAGGAAAAAAGAGCCCAAAGCAATATAAAGAAGCTAGAAACATTTTTCCTCAGTGTAAAGTGAGGAGGCTATTTGAACACTCTGTGGGTGGTAGCTACAAAATTGGGGATACTTTTATCAGTGGAAAAAAACGTTTTATTGCTCTTTTGGTTAGAAAAGTGAAGAATAACAATTATTTTATATTTTTTAACACTTCCATTAGATTTTGAAAAGCTTCCGACAATGTAAAAAAAGGTATTATAGGCTTCAGAAGGCCTCAGCCCTGAATAAAACTTTAAAATTGGAAGAAAAAAAGTGGGATTTGAGGGTCTTTTTAAGTTATAAATAATAAATGAGTTAGAATTTGAAAAAAATAAAACAATGCAATGAGATTTTAGATTTTTCAGGGCCCCATCAGAACTCGGGGACCCTGGGCCAAGGCCCACTGAGACCCATCCTAAAAAACGGCTCTGATATCAGACAATACCAACATAATAATTGTGAACTAAAAGAAATCTATACTTATATACTTGGATAAAACGAAAATGTCCCGACATAAAAAATAAAATAAAATAAATAGATGTTTATATTATACTTGTTAAAGGTGATTTGACGATATGTGACTACTGGAAAGGAATCACTTTGTTAAATGTATGCAGCAAACTTTTAACCAGAATAATGAAGAAGGTATGAAAAATGCAATTGACAAAAGCCTGCAATCATAGCAAGCAGGTTTCAGAGTTAACAAATCATGTCTGGACCACATCGCAACATTAAGGAATATTGTGAAACAACCTATTGAATGGAAATCAGCAATGTATTTAAATTTAATAGATTTTGAAAAAGCTTTCAACAGTTTAAACAGAGAAATACTCTGTAAGCTGTTGGAATTCCTGATTGTTTTGCAATCATTATCAAAAAAATATATAAAAATTAACAATATATGAGCTAGCCATGCCGGCCAACAGTCAGAATCCCTCAAGGATGATTTAGATGTTAGACAGGGTTGTATACTTTCTTTAACAATCTTTTTAATTGCTATTGACTGGATTATGAAGAGAGCACCAGAGAATAAAAAAGGGGTATAAGATGAATATCTGAATATCTTTTTGATCTTGATTTTGCAGACAACTTATGATTACTGGCCAACACACTTTTTTTTCTTTTCAAAAATAAATAAATTATAAAATGTGTAAGAAAAAAAAATATTAATTTTGGATATTATTATTTTTTTTTTTTTTTGCAATCCTTATAAATTTTCCTTTCTTGTCTTTTATCCATGAGAATCAGACAAGAAGCTAAACTAAAATGTTCAGGATAGAATTATGCTTAGTTAAAACAAGTTAAGCACACTCTCAAACACCAGTTGTTGGCTAAAAGAGTCGTGGAGGTTTAGGCTCCACAACTTCAAGACTACTCCCTTGATGGTGGCAATGAGGCCAGCATTGCACATGGGCTGTCTTTATTTCCAGACAAGCAAGTAGGCTTCAAGATAGTACAGTCTTATGCTTAATTATGCAACTTAAATTATGAAAACAGTAAGGAAATGTTAATTTTTATTAAATTATAGTGAAAAAACTGAAATGTGAACTGTAAAATATTGATTCATTTTGTTATAAGAGTAAGAAAAATATAATTGTAATAAAATAAAAAATAAAATTACCTCATAGGAGAATACATTGCCTGTAGTTTTAATGGCAACAATGTGGGAGTTTTCATTAAAAACTTTAAACAAGACTGGACAATGGTAAAATCCATCAGAATTTTTTGTAAAATTCAGTTTAATTAAGGCCTTTGAATCTAGGGGCTGAAATTAGGAATAAAAGATCTATATAAAAAATAGGCATTAAATGGAAAAGTTAACATCTGAATAGAAAGAGAGACGGTAATCTTTTAAAATTAAACATATTCATTTGATAATCGTTATATAAGTGCATTATTTGTTATAACCATTAATACTGGACATTTATCAAGATTCTAAGGGTTCTTGATAGAACCCACTTTGATAATGGCTAACCACATTCAAATTCCTAAAACTAAAGATACTAACTAGATACACATTATATTTGTTGCTAGGAAACATGTCCATTATATTTTTACACCACTAATAAAATTTGCAATTGAATAAATAAAGAGGCTGGAAATAAAAAAAATTAAAACTGCATAACATAAGAAGTAAAAATAATGATAAATATTCATTTCATTAAAGTTCATTTACATTTAATTATGAAATTTAAAGTATTACATGAAAGCAAATTCTTTCATATCATAGAGATAATTCATATTGTCTAATCTTTCACATTAGCAATCCAAGTGATCAGCCTGTATAATCAGGGGTATATTACATACATACATTATTACTTTTAAAATTATATTTCCTATTCATGAATAAAATAAATTGAAAACTGAAGAAATAATTCTATCATTAATTTCTTATTATTTTACTGAGATTTCAATAGTATGAATTTTTCTGTTTTTTTATGCTTTTACAATGATAGATATAAAATTACGAGAATACTTAGAAATGGCAACTTTTTAAAAAAATAAACACAAATGAACGTTAAAAACTAATATATTATTAATAATGAGAAACTACATGTTTACCTTCCCAGTAGCTGGATCAATGTGGTATTTCTTGAGAAAGGGTATAATATGCCTGTCAAAAGATAAATATGGTTAACAATTTCATTAAACAAAACTTTTTTCTAATTCAGTTAGATATACACATTATAAGTTCTAATAAATATTTTTATTTTTCAAAAATGCTAACTAAATAGTATCAAAACCATTCCAAAGACTACGATTCCAAATGATTTAATTTATTATTTTTTGCTAAGTTCTGCTTCCCACACAGTAAAAAAAATTATAAATTTAACCTAAATAAACTTTATAATTAATTAGTAAAAAATACTATTTTTAAATTAGAAAGCAAATAAAGAAAGAGCAATGTGTAATGATAAAAAATGTTTGGAAAAAAAAATACTTTAAAAAACAATTTAGAAGAAGAACACAAAAAACTCTTTCCAGCACTAAAAAAAAAAAAAAAAAAAAAAAAAGCTTTAAAAAATTTGAAATATTGAAATGTGTTAAAATTTATAACTCATATGAATCACAAGTACACTACTTAATAAACATCAGGGGTCTGTCCAGACATTTTGTGAAAGGTCCGTTTTTGTAAAATTGTGAAAAAATTACTCGTAATTTGTGAATATAAAATAAACGTTAAGTCACATTCTTTCAACCAGGGTCCGCTTTTGTGAATTTGTGCAAATAGGGTCCGTTATTGCAAAAAAGCTTTTTCAAGGAGTTTTTAAATTGTAAAGACATACAAGATTATGCTCAACACTGTAAAATTATAATTAAAAAAATTTAATTTTGAAAAATAAACAGCAATTGAATTAGAATTGAACATACTAAATTAGAGATGAAACATACAAATATTTGGTTATTGCAAAAAAGCTTTTGCAATAACCAAATATTTGTTATTGCAAAAGCTTTTAACAAAAAGCTTTAACAAAAAACGTTATTGCAAAAAAGCTTTTTCAAGGAGTTTTTAAATTGTAAAGACATACAAGATTATGCTCAACACTGTAAAATTATAATTAAAAAAATTTAATTTTGAAAAATAAACAGCAATTGCTGCTACTAAATTAGAGATGAAACATACAAATATTTGGTATTTAGCCTATACTGCGAACACAGAATATACATTTCGGACGATTAAGAAAAAAAGCTTCTGCCGAAGACAAAACTTTGTTCATTTGCATTTGTCTTTCTTTCCCCTCCGCTTTCCTGGAAAGGGTTTATTCGATAAACAAAACAATAATGAAGATAAACGAATTTGTGAAGGGTCCGATTAAAAGATAAATTATTTTGTGAAGGGTCCGTTTTTAAGTTAAAATATTTTGTGAAGGGTCCGTTTTTATGAAAAGATATTTTGTGAAGGGTCCGTTATCGGACCCAAATTTCTTCTAAACAGACCCCATAACATTTATATTATACAGGCATTTTATTCATCAAAGATAGTCAACTGATTTTTATAAATGAGGCTTGCTTCATTATGTATTGGTAGCACTTATTTAAATATTCAAGCAAGCAATAATCCGTATAAAAATTTTATTTCAATAGGGATTTTTTGAGGAAACTTAATCAACTTTAGGGAATTTTCTAAAATGTACAAAAACTAGGATAATTTTTATTAAACCAGTAGATCAGAAGAAACTAGCAAAATCCAGTACAGTTGGCAGCTATGAAAATATAAGTCTTATTTCACAATAAGACTTAAGCTTTGTGGAAGGAGTTGAATTAGGTTAATATTAGAAAAAAATAGATAAAACTTTTTGCATAAAAACTTATAATAATATATTAAAGAAGAGATTAATCACTGACATAAGATCATAAACTACTCCTTCAGGCGTACACAATGGGTGTTCAAATGGTTGCAGTGAAAGTGCACAATGATCAAATGGAAGTCGTCTGAACTCAGCTCCAGCAGTATTGGCAGCTAAATTGGGGAATAGACAAAAAAATTAAGTTACTAATTTAAGCTGTAATCAAAGATATTTTTTTCTATAATGATTTCAGATGTTTGTCATAATGAATCATGCACATTGATTTATTCAGATTGAATACAAATTAATAAATTTGGACTAAACTAAATTAAGATTAACTAAATTAAGATTAATTAACTAAGATTGCTCAATTTTTAGAAGATTTTATTGATTTATTGTGTGGCAGTGTTCAAATTATTTAGAGTGATTCTACTTTTATAAAAGTTTTATTCAGAGTCTTTAAAAAAGAAAATCCAGTTTAAACAAAGTAAATAAAAAAATAACACAAGTAAATTGATGTATTAAAAATATTATATGCATTAAAAAAATGTATAACTTATATTTTTCTAAAATGTCTTTCTTCAATTTTAGTACAGTAATCAACAAATATTAAACACATAAAACAAAAAAATAAACATAAAACAAAAAAATTATAAAATAAAAAGTTTATTGGGTACTTTAGAGTTTTGGGACTTATGTTAAACAAAAAAAGTTCCCGGAGATTTGCTAGAAATACAAAAAATTAATATTTTTATCCGTAAAAAATATTAAATTAAACTATGCAACAGGAAATAAACAATCTAAAATATATTGATTTAAAACATTCCAAGAAACAAGTTTAAGGGCATTTTTGCTCAAAATATTAAAAAAAAAATTTCAGTTGTAATTCTAAGAGAACTATATTTAAAAAATTCATGTATGATTCTATATTCAGATAAAATTATTCAGAAATTAAGAGAGCACATTTATAATATAAATTTAATAATCCAGCAATTTAAAAATTAAGAAAACAATGATTATAAGGAAATATTTTTCTCATATTATCATATTCAGGAATACTTAAAAATTACTAACAGTTTTAACTAAAAATTGTTTGGTTTCATATAATAAGTTTTGAAAATATTGCTAAAAAATGTAGCAAAGAGATAAAAATGATCAAGCCGCAACCATCTTTTTTACTGAACTAAGACATTGCCAACGTTTCAAAATTGTAAGAGTTAATATCTTTTACTACCAACACTATTTGATTATAGATCAAAGTTATAAAGAAGTTAGTAATAATAATTTATCACCCAGAATAAGTAAGATATACAGTAACAGTATGTCATAGCTATGGTCACTCAAAATTAATAAATATGGTAATACATAGGATTCACACCAGCAATGGAAATTTAGCGGTCCAAAAAATTTATATGGTAGGCGTTTTTTAGAAAGAAATATTGCCCTTTACAATTGCATAGCTTTGAATAATTCATGTTATGGTACTCATCAAAAATTATTAATTGTCACCTTTAATACCTTAAAACTAAATAGGTTTATTATCCCATAATGATTAGAATTTCTTAAAATTAAGTAAAAAAAAAAAAAAGAAGAAGTTTAAATAATATTAGTAAATAGATTCAACATACAGATTAAAATGCTGAGACCAAATAAATTAATGAGGAAAACAGGTAAGTAAAAACTAACAAAATATTATAATAAAAATTATCTAAAAATTCTAAATAAAGTGAATTCTAAAACAACAAAAATTTTTATTGATGAACATGTTTTATTGATGAACAACTACATTGTCAGTACATGAATGCAAAGCACAGCACAACATGTAAATTTGTAATTTCAACATTTAAAAATTTTTGAACCATCATTTTCAGCTATTCCATTTGGAAAACCTTTAAGACTGAAACCTAACCTAAACTTAGAATAAAATTAGTACAACCATTTTTCTTCATCAAGTGCATGGATTTGGATGCAAAAAAAAAAAAAAAAACTAAATATTTTTCGTGATTATTTTGTGATATCCAAACATATTTCTAGGTGACAACTTTGTCCCCCATGCATATAATTTTAGTGACATTCGTAGAACATTTGGCAACGATTGTCGCGATGTCACCATACTGGCATGAACCCTAGTAATGCAACCCTGTAACAATAAATTAAATTTCCCAATTAAGGATTTATTTAAAAATGTAGTTTGCATAAATACTCTGTTTTTTCCCTCCATAGAACTGACTCCATTCTGTAGCTGTTAAATACCTAAAAAGAATAAAAAAAATTGAAAATATTAGACAATATTAAGAATTAAAAGTTTTGATAATCTTTAAAAATAAATACGTTTACTATAAAATTACAAAAACTTAAATTTTTCTGCATTTAGTACAAATCAACTTTTAAGAAAGCAATAACTACATTTGTTTGATTAAGTAAAAATTAACATTGAATTGAAATTGTAAGATAACTTACTCTCCATAAAACAATAAGTTACTACCTTTACTTTTCTATTGTGTATATGACTTATTGAAAAAGTTTTTGAATACAACTGATAATCCCTTAGAATCACTAGATTTTGTTTTTTAGAGATTTCCACTCTTTTTTAAACTTATAAACTGTTCATAAACTCAAAACTGCACTGTTCATTCAAAAGAATGTTGTCGAGTTTATTGGCAGACACATTTCTGTAAAATAATTGTTCAAAGCTAGAGCTGATTAAGGCTAACAAACTAACTGACAACTATTGTATTAGAATAGAGCATAATATTTTGAGTACTTTGGCATTGAGTACTTCGGTATTCTAGCATTTAAGTACCACAACAAATAACACAAAATTCTTTATTCATCAATACATTACAGAATTATCTAACAGACACTTGCATGGAAAAATTTGCAGTAGTTCTTCAAGATCTAAAAATTATAAGTCCCCATAAAAATCTTCAATATTGGCCACTCTCATTGCTAAAAAGAGGTCAGAACATTGAATTTAAATTGTGGGAGAAAGTCATTCCATCTTTTCTATCAATTCACATAATTAAGCTCATTTAAAATATTGATAAGGTAAATTCAATATATTTTTTTTATAATCTTCTGCAGATATTTAGTGATTTTATTTTATCACTTATTCTTATACCCTGTTTAGTTTACATTTAACTTTCAAGTTCGGAACATTAATGAATTTATCATTTTCCCAATTAAAGCAGATTTAGCATATCTTCAATAATCAATTCAAAACACATCTTGACTTGGTAATAAAAAGAAAAGATTCAGGGCAGATAAATCTGCATTTTTAGTAACTTCATGTTTAAATTTTTAATTTTTACTCTACAAAATAATTAACGATATATCTTTAATTATTTTGTAAAGTCAAATTTTATTTTTAGGTAATCAATTATAAAAAAAAATAGTGAAAGTCAAATTTTAAGATAAAATTATTAGTTCTTCAAAGACTAAAAACTTTTTGATATCATTTTATACAAAAATTACATTGCTATTAACTATTTGCAATAATGTTAGGCTATTTATACTATCTAGTTTAAATAGCTCTAAGAAAGGTAAAACTTAAGTTTTTTTCTCTTTTTTTAAAGGCCACTATAGAGAAAAAGTGGCCAATAATATTTTCACCTCTAGAAGGCACATGGTAACTAGAAAAATTATTTAACTTAATTTTTTACTCCCAGAAATAATAAGAGAAGTAAGTTTTGCTAGTTGTACATGCAAAGCAACACAATTATTTTATACCCGCAGAAAGAAATCAATAATAACACAATAAAAATAGTGACAAACTGAAGAAGGACATAAAAAAACCATTGAAAATTATTAAGGAAAATAAAGTGTGAAAGATATGAAAAGGGGAGAATAATCTCCAAGTCTTGGCAACTTCTATGCAGCGGCACATGAGAAACTAAAATAAAATAACCGCACAAAGAGACCAACTTGAATGGGATAACTCATAGCTACTCCTGAGCAAACATTTGTATGTTTTCTTTTTTTTAAATTTGCAAATTTAAAATCTATTTGGCACCTTGGCGATTGTAGTTGGCGCAACAGATCATGATATAGGAACATCCCTTATGAAAATCAAAGTACATGAAATTTAACTTCGTTGTGTTGCTATTACATATCACTTACAAATAACTCTATGAACTTTCAGGTTTAACACTTTTAAGTATCATCACATATCAAAGTTGGTAAGATAATTCTCATTCATTAAAGGATATATATGATAATATAGATTTTCATATTTATCTTCTATGAATAACTTAGAAGTAACTTGTAACTTTTTTAGTTCCGTGAATAGCTCATTAGTTTTATAATACAATCGTTATTTTGATCTCTTTAAATCAGATTTGCACTAATTACTTAAACGCCTCAATTTCAAAAAGATTTAATAATTTCCTTTCATCTTAGTTGTTAAAGTTTCCGATTTTTAAATTCATTAGATGGAAATCTTTTAAAAGATATGGAAAATAACATAGGCAAATAGGTAATTAATATGATCGAAGAAATAAATGTGAGCAAGACAATTTAAATTTCACAATTAAAATAAATAAAGCATGTAGTACATAACACTTGATGTAAATAAATTAAAATTTTACATTTTATCTTTTTGGTGCTGTTTTTTCCCCATTTTGAAAGTACTTTAAAATATCTGGTGTCTAATTTATATGAAAAATCGTGTTGTGGTATCTACTATAATCAGTTCACAATAAAAAAAAGGTAAATAAACAAACACGGCATTCGATGCTATGGGCTGAAATTAACTTGGCTAGTGCGCATGCTCAAACTCGTTTCCTTCCCGATATCTTACTAAAGTCCAGATTGTAGGGAAAATATAAAAAGTGAAACATGGATGCCGTTACGTCGTGTGAGGTGTCTGCTACGAAAAATGATTTCGCTCTAATAGCAGCGTAAGTATGTGTTTCGGTTTGTTTTTATGATTTTGCTTATTTTCACAAATATATTTACGATGTTTTATTGAGATGCTTTGAAGTGTCGTCTACGATTATGCTTTTAATTTCGAATTTTTTAAATCGGTGTTTCTCGTCTTTAGCTTTATTGTAATTGCAACATTTTGAGTAAGCAGCCATGCTAAATAAATACCGAAGGAGGTGGGATGTAAATAATGCAATTCATTTGATTAGGCCGTTAACCTATTAATTTGTAAAATTATTAATTATTTTTTTTTGATAAGAAATGATGAGAATTATATTATTTTCTTAATTCCTTTTTTAAATTATTTTCTGCTGAAGAAAAATTTAAAGAAAAAAAAGCACTTCAACATATTTTTTCCTTCCGAAATTTAACTTTATTAATTAGTACTTTGTGTCATTATAATTCTTGTGTTGACCTCATATTCATAAATTATAAAGTTGTTAAAATGAATTTCTGTTAATATTAAATTCCAATAAATTAATAATTTGGATAAATTTTGTCTACAGGTATCTGTTTTTAAATGAAAATTATAATGTTAAAAAAAAAAAAAAAAAAAAACGTAGGTTTTTCCTCAGTCACATTGCAACAATAATGGCTGAGGACATGGGTAACTTCTTTAATAAAAATAATTAATAAATAAATTAAAAAAAGTAAATTTAAAATACTCTTTTGCAGGGATGAATATGTTCTTTGTTTAATATTCCTTACAATTTATTGCTTTAATATTTCTTTTCTCTCTGCCCTGCTTTAAAATTTATTGTTATAAAATTTTGTTTTGTTCTTAATTTATTGTTTTTAAATTCTGTCTGCTGCTGTTTTTAAAATTCCTATCAGTGTTTTCATTACAGAAAAAAAAAAAAAAAAAATGGGAGAGAATTTCTCACCCTTTCTCAAAAACAGGGTGACATTTCAAAAAGTTAAGTGAGATTTCAAAAAAATAAAAAAACACGAATAGACTTATAAAAAAAATATTTATTTAATTATAATACATTTTTAACATCTTCTAATTTCTAAACCATTGAATATTTTTGCTGCATCATCATATGGAAAATGTTCTATATCTACTTTTTCATCAGCTATTCTCATTAAGTTGCTCAAATGCTCATCAGTCAAACTGTTATGATATTTTGTTTTAATTCGATTTTGGGTGGTAAATGACCTTGCAACAGATGCTGAACTATTCGGAATCACTATTTAAATTTTTTAGAATTGTGCACACACTTTCTTATCCTCTACATCTGCCAGCATAGGCTTTATAATTAATTCTGTTATAGAATAGTGAAGTTCGTTGAAGTTATTTCCATGTTCATACTTCTTGTTAGGTCTTCCAGCATAGTTTTCACAGACTTCAGCTTTTACAAATTGCTCTAAATTGGCAGTGAGGGAGTTTGGTAATTCATTAACAGCTAAAAGTAGAGCTAACTTTAAACAACTTATTATAAAGGACTCATTTTTTTTCAACACTTGTCGTAGCTGTTTTCATGTCTTTTCAAAATGGCGGAAGAAGAAATTGTATCCAAAATTCGAAAGATTTCTGAATTTTAAAATTGATTAAAAGAGTGCATGAATTCCTCGCGTTAATCATTTTTTAATGCGAGATTCTCGCTCTGTAGTGAAAACACTGTCCTACTGTTATGTTCTTAAAGTTTATTGTTTCTAAATTTTTTAAATCTTAGCTAATTTTTTAAACTTTTTTTAAATTAGAAAATAATAATTCTTTTTCTCTTAATGATATCCTGGTTAACTTCACGTAAGTATTTCAATTCAAATTTTTTTATGCTGTGAAGAATAATAAAAGTGTGTCCTAAGTTAGTTATATGAACTAAACCTTTTCATCTCCAATTTAAGGGAGAGTGGGGCACATTTTTAAATCTAGTAATTTTTTTTTATAGAAAATTTAAAACTCAATCTAAAAAAAAATTTCTTTTTTTATTTCATAGATATATGCTAATTCATGAATTATTCCAAGCTCAATTCTTAATCTTATTATAAAAAGAGTAAAAAATAGAAAGGAGATGTTGAGGATAAACTTTTTTTTTAAATCTTATTTTTTTTTAATTGTATTTAAATTTAATACCACATTGATTTTTAATATTTTAACAAGTAAATAATATATTTGGAATATAAATAATAGAATTTTTATTTACTTTTAAATTAATATATTAGTACCAAGGGAAAGTCCTGGTAAAATTTTCTTTTCCATTAATAGAATTGTTATTGAAAAAGAGAAATCTGCATATTTTTGACATTGGAACAAAATATAATATATTGAGATATTTTTCATGTCTGTTATTTTTCTTTCTAAAACATATTTTTGAGCTTTTTAGAAAAAAATCTTTTCAATGGATCAGTTTTTTTTGTAGGATTTGCAAAAAAGTAAGGTTTACTTGTTTAAATTTTTATCAAAAAGTTGAGCTTTTTTTATCAGATTTAAAAAAAAAAAAACATTAAGGTGCAGGTTTCTGAATAATATAGTACACAAATCATTCTGGAAAATATGCAACAATATTAATGACTTTCTGCTTTTGGGTTGTAGACTAAAACTAATTTTTTGATATAGACCAAAAGCATTTTGTAGGAAGAGAAAAATGATTTTATCTTTTTTAAATTGGAAATAGGTTGTGAAAGTTTCTAAAAAACAGATGGCAAATAACTTTTTTTAAACCAATTGTTTTTGTTTTTATGTGTAGTGTGCATGTAGACAAATATTGGCCCCAATTTTGACATGGCTGTAGACATAGATTTATCAAGCTCAGGAGACTCTGGATTTATGCATATGGTATTTTTATTACATTGTTCATCCTAAATTTTTAGAATGTTAGCCTACCCTATTCGCCCTTTCACAGAGGTAAATGCAATGCTATTCAGATTTTTCTTTTTTTTAAGAAAAGAGATTGCAGTAGTTGCAACTTCAGATTATTATAACTACTGCAAATTGTTTTTAGGCTCTAAGTTAATATAAAATATTATTATTTCCCATATTTATTTGATTATTTTTAATTCCATTTTAAAGGGCACTAGTCTAGCTAGATATAATTAGCCATGTAGCAGAATTGCGCGACATTGCTGAGTTTTTGCAGAAAGATTTTTCATTTGAGGAGGGTAAAATTTTGGTTTTCCTTTCTGCATAATTTTTCGAAAAATGTTTTTGTCTTTTCTGCAGAATTTTTTTCAAGACATCTTTCTTGGGCATCAGAGAAAAAAAAAAAAAAAAATCATAATTTTTCTATTCTCACTTGAGATTTTATAAAAAATCTGTAATGATCAGCTGGAATTTCAAATTAATAATATTAAAAAAAAATTCAGAAATCGAAAGTTTTAGAGATTCATTTCGCTCTAAAAATGTTCTTTCTTTCACTTTTTTTTTCTTTAAAGAACACCATATTTTACATTTTAAGCAGACCATGCATTCAACCATATTTAAGGAGCCCTATTCGTATGATTCTTGATCTTTATTTTGGGAGTTATTGTACGGATTCTACGATTTTTAATTTATGTACGAATTTTAATTTATTATCATCTAATTTATTTACAAATTTTAGTATGTGCTATGATTTACAAAATTCGAAAGAGGAAATAATTAGTGCATTTTTCCGCCTACATATTGTGAGAATATTGCCTATAATATTAGAATTAAAAAAATATTGCTTTTACAATTAAAGATCCATTTAAAATTAAAGATCCATTAGAATTAAAAAAATATCTTATTTACATCCATTGCTTGATACCACTATTTTTATTAAAATTACCCAGTTCTTTTATTGTAAAAAAGAGGTGCAGCAATAACTGAATAAATCTCTCTAACTTTTCTAACTAATGACTCAAAGGTCTCAGATTTGATTCCAGCTGGCACCAAAGCACATTTCTTCACCCATCTACTCTTGAACTCATTTTCTTTACTCTAAACTTTTCTTCTGCAAAGTAAATAAATTTAAAATTGATATTTGCAGCTATCTAAGTTATTTATATAAAGCAAAATTAATTTCTTATGAATTTCACCATGCATTTTTCATTCTTTTCTTTGTACACAGATATAAATGTTTTGGTTAATTAAGAAATCAATTAAAATACAAGTACAGCTAGTTTTTTTAATTGTTTAGTTTTTTACAGTTATTTTGCAACTAAATGAAGATAGTTATTACTAGGACTACAGAATATGTCTGATCGCACAAACAAAGTTTTGGGGAAATTCAGGCAGTCCTGGGGAAATTTTTTTATCAGATTGAAAGTAAATTGCTGCAAAACTTTTTACCTAAAAAGAATGTGGTGCTAAATGTATTTTAACACTAAATTTTTATAATTCAATCTGTTTATGAGTGGTACCTTAAATTTTACTTTATATATTAATAATATTTTAATATATTTTGATTTATGTTATTTTTCTTACATTTGCTAGTTTTGTCATGAATTGTAAAAAATTAAAAAAAAAATTATTTTTCAGTAGAAGAATTTTTTTTTTTAAACTATACAAACTTTACAGCATAAAAATGTTTTAGAAAAATTATTGTTACCTAAAAAAGAACCTTATAATATTGGGGGGAAATTTCAAACCAAAAATACTGTGTTCTGATATATTATGCTCTAAAAATTTTTTTTGCACCCCTGGTTAATACTTTCCTTTAGATTTTTTTAAAAACAAATTTCCTGTAATTTGATTCTGATTCTGTGAAATTTTTCTTTACAACAATTGTTTTTCTGTCGGAACAAAGTATTTAGTGGTGGCTTTTCTTTAGAACCTGACTTGAAAATTTTGTATTATGCTTAGAATTTTTTTTCTCTGATAAATATTTTGGTTGACATGTATTGAATCAGTTTGAAACCAAGTGCCAATGATTTAAATCACAAGCTGAATCAATGTGTGAACCATTGCATAATATCATCTTGAGGTCTGAATCATGTTTCAGACTAGAGATGAGGTGAGTCCGAGTCCAGCGCAGGCTCGTTTACTGATGATTTAAATCACAAGCTGAGTCTATGTGTGAACCATTATATAATATCTTGTGGTCTGAATCATGTTTCAGACTAGAGGTGAGCTCAGCCCAAGTCCAGTGCAGGCTCGTTTATGAAAAATATGTTTTGGACTCAGTTTCATGAACTTTTTTACTACTTATAAACAAACATTTAATTCAGTAATAAATAATTTTAAAATTTAGAAATATAGTTATGTTCAATGCATTTGATTTGCGAGGCTAACTCTAATTGTCACTTAACTTTTATTTAGCGTATGATTTTGATTTTTTTTCTGGAGAAACAGGATTGAAAAATTCGGGCTTTATCCGGGATATATCTCCAGCAGACTCAGGCTCTAAGTAATCATATGAATCTTTGGCTTGGACCTACAAAAGTGAGTCCGGAGCTATCTCTGTCTCACGCAAATGAATTAGTTCGCTAATGAAAAAATAAAAAGTGAAGGTATTTATGTTATGCAAATGTTTTGTAAGTGTAAGAATAAGTTTTAAATTCTACCATAAAATTTTAATGCTAATTAGTTATACTTATTCAATTTATGTACTGCATGTATATATATATATTAAGCATGATCTCATTCCTATTTCAGATGAAAGTAAATAATGAATATTCATAGTTAAGTAGTCCATAAGTGTTTAAGTTGATGTTGACTAGTGGAGCAACACTCTGAATGAGGTAATTTAGCATAGACACATTATAGAAAATTAACTTCAGGCAATTCCACCAATTACGAGTGTCGCATTTGCAGACTTAAAATAATGAATCCTTGTTTAAAAAAAATAGAGCAGATCTAATATTTTTTTCTAAAATTTTCTTGGTGGCACTATTACTCTTCCACTTACTCTAAATTTTTTTAATCATTTAATTTTTTTAAAAACTTGAGTTAAGTATGTATTTTTAAAGTCTGCAAATATGACATTCATAAATGGTGGATTGTACCTATATAGATGAAATGAAAGAGTTCTTTACCTGAATTACAAATTTAAAAGAGACCATTTCTGTAGAGAGAAATTATTTCTATTGAGAAGTTACAACGCATGACAAATCAATGGCAAGTTCTCAGCTTATATATTTAGATATCTTAACTCTTATAATTATATAGATTGTTTCACCACACACAATTTTCTTACACATAAGAACTGTTCTCTCTTTAATTTTTACAATTAGAATTAGCTTATATTGGTATCAGAATAGTTTTTTATTAATAATGAATAAGTTGCTTTCTTTTAACAGAGGTATTTTGCTGAATATATTTCTCAATAGAATTTCAGTGGATAACTGAAATATTAATTTGAAGTGTCATTAATTTCACTAGAATTTCTTATTTATATCAATGTTAAAATGTGATCTCAGATTTTAAAAATTCTTCCATACAAATTTTCATTATTTTGAAGCTTAATTTAAAAGAAATTTGACATTTACTATTATGTAGCATTTAACTATTTCTTTTCAAAATTATTAAAATCTTTATTCAGTTAAATTCAATTTTAAAATTGGAAAATTTTATAAATAACTTAAAATAATGAAAATTAATACCTTATCACAAATTTTTTTTAAGCTGTTCAAAATGATATGTATACAAATAAATCCTATATCTGAAGGGTTTTGGGTAACATTGCAATAGGCCACACATAGGCTAGTACTTATAAAGTACTTATCTTGAAATAATAATAAAGATGAGTTAAAAGCAATTTTTACATTAAACTAATCCTTAGCATTGTTTCAAGATAGGTTATTTGCAAACTTCCTGAAACTTCATTAGATATCAGCACAATATAATCAATAATTGTATTGAAGTTCTTCACCAAAAAAATTTTCTGAATAATTTTAAAATGTGGTTTATCATTAAAATGCCTTAAAAGTTTTATTCTTTAATGATGTATATTGTAGGAAAAGGAGCTTTAAATTAAATAAGGGTTTTTTAAAAAAGAAATTTATTTCAACATAATACAAATTTTACTAAAAATAAGACAAAACAGTTTTTACATAACATTTTACAACTGAAGTGCAAAGTAAAATATACAATTTTAAAAAGTAACTTAAAAGATTTCTAAATAATGTACAACTCAGCATATACAATTACATTGACATATTTTGTAAAAATTACATTTTATTTTATGGAAAATAAGTTATGACATTAATAAATATATGAGATAGTATAGTTATCATTTAAATAGTAATTAATGTGAAACTATCATTCATGAATGTCCATCATTATGCTAACATTTTCTACAACTGCATTTGGAGTTATTTCAGTTACTACTCTGTTTTCAAGTATATCACTAGAAGAGAAAATATTTCAGTATAAGTTTTCATTTCTGTTTCTAATTTTAACAATTCAATCTGAATAACTATCATTGTTACTTTGTTGTTAATCACTTGATTTATAGATTGCAAATTAATAAATAGCTTACATCATTTATGTTTTCTGTAATTACTTTAAATTAGCACAGCAACAAAATAGGAGAAATTTAAAAGCTGTAAGGTAATCATTAATTAACTAGAGTTAACATAATCTACTTGAAAACATGCAAAATCTAGCTAGGATTTCATCTTGAAAAGGGTCTACATTTAAGAAAGTTTAAATATATAAAAATGTATGAAAAATAGTTGATAAATGAAAAATAATTTATAAGATATCATTAATTTTACAAGTTTTAATATAATTAGTATTTTATATTTACTTAGCCTAAAAATAATTTGCAGTAGTTATAAATAATCTCAATTTTCTGCTACTGCAATCTCTTTTCTTAAAAAATAAATAAAATAAAATATAAATCTGAATTAAAAAGGGGCAACATTTTATTAATTATCTTTTCAGTACTATATAGCCTTATTTGGATGCATATATGCAGTAAAAAACATAAAATTTAATTTTTTATTAGTATTATTAAGTTAATCAAGTTTAACAAACTAAAATTCTAGTATGAATTGCAGTAATTATATTATAAAAAATAATTTACAAACTGGTTAAACATAATAACTGGCTACATTCAAAATTACTAATATGGTAATTATATCTTGGCATGAGCAAGTTTTACAGGTAGTTTTAAAAACAATCATTGAATGATTTTTAATTTGAAAATTGGTGCTTACAAATTAGTTCTGTGAATTTTATAAGCTCCTCGAAATGTTTATAGGAACCTACTTTTTAAAGAAGTTTACATATAGAGTTGTTTTATCTGATAACTAGTATTTTCGGTTTCACACTCAACTAAACATGTGTTTAACTTCTCAGGTATAGGTGTATAAAAACTGTCCCACTATTTTTGACAATAACGTAAATCACTAAAATTTTTATAGCTTTGTTTCCGCCTTTTAATCAAGCACTAAAGTTTTCTGAAATTATAAAGATGAAGCGATCACTTTATTTTGGATGTGCATGAGGAACACAATTCGTTTGGCTCTTATTCACTCAAATTTTGATTCAAGTTTTTATTTCCCACAAAGCGTTGAATATTAATGTCAAATTTATCTGTTTAACTATCAAAACAAAAAAAATTATTAATCTATTGTTTAATAGATAGTTTTGAATGGTTAGTAAAGTAAAAAAAATATTACTATGATTTGGAAGCTCACATTAAAATAGCAGATTGGATATTGTTTTTAAATTATATGTTATAGTTTTTTGAAAATTTTTTCCAACGCTTATATTTATATTACGTTTCAAGTTTTATTTTACAACAGAATCTTATTAACAGAAAAAGCATAAACTTGATTTATTATACATTTACTTTTATTGTATACAGTAACATGCATAGTGATTGAGTGTGAGAAGTACAAGAACAATACGACTGGAAGAATGAGGCTTAAGTTAAACTTTTGGTTTCTATCCAAAAATAGAATTTCTCATCATGATTTTTCTTGTCCTAAGTACCCTGGCAAAATCAAAGTGGCTGTTTTAGAATGTTCAAGACATTATTGGGATTTTCATACTAAAGATGCCAACTGCTTTGTTTCTTCAGAAATATTTTATAAAGGAAGAATATATATTTTATAGAATTAAAAACTAAAGATTGCTCTTTTTTCCCCCCACGTTTCTAAATTTTACTAGGAGTAATAAGAACAAAGTGAAATTTTATATATAAGTAAAAATCATTGTAGTGTAGTGATTAACACAGTCACTTTAAATCAAATTTCTTATACAAAGAATTCCATAATAAAATATAAATTTTGCTACAATTAGAAAATTTTTTCTAACTAATTATCTATCTTTGATTCAATTGCTATGCATTTTTTATATTTTACTACCAATTACAAAATTTATTTTTGCAAAATAAGTCATATGCTTTAATGTATCAGTGTAATTTGTAATGTATCAGTGTGTTAATATTTTGTAACAATATTTCTTATTAATTTCACAATATTAATAGTGATAATCGATTGTAGGAATAAAAAAGTTTGTTTAGTGGATAATAGAAATTAAATCGCACACTTACCACTCCAGTACAGGTTCATTGCTGAACATTTCTACAGGTACAGTTAAAGGTGTTTTTTCAGGTATTAAATCTCTGAGATGTGCTTGCTTGGCTTCTAGTTTAGCTTCTAAGTGTCTTTCAATTTCTTCTGAAGTCATATGCCCATCATGGTGACTCACTACTAATGGTTCAGTTTTAATATTTGACACAGTAGGCTGTGATGCATTGGCTATAAAATTTTAATTTCAAAGTTTACTTATTTGAATTAAATTTTTTATAAATAAATATATTTACATAGTCAACTTTTAAAAAAAATAATGTATTTTTTATATATAAAAGAGTGTTTCAATTTGGACAAACTAAATTAAGTAACTTCTTCAATTAGCTTACATTTATGATATTTTTTAAAAAAACTTTCTTATCAACATGCACAGTATTTTAAGGCTGATTTTTATCATGTCATATGACATTAATCTAGAACATTTCTACATATAATTATTAAATATACCTATATATATTTGATAATGTATTTTTTATGATTGTGAGAGATTTTAATGATTGTACAGCTTTTAATTTTTTTTAATGAAGAAAGGTGAAATAGAAAAAAAACTAACCAATGTGTAGTATCTTTTTAAAATCTAAATAAATAAATTTGCATTATTATTTTGTGTTTTTCATTGTTTATAAGAGAAATTTTATTTTAATAAATTGAGGATGCTATCGTTCAGTATTGAATGATGGTTCAGCCCCCAGCACCTTTAATTTTATGTAAGTTTTATTTTTAGAATTATTACTGTTGAAAAAGAAGAGCATATGATTTCTCTCTTCTTTTTCTGCAATGGTGCACAAAAATTTACTTATTATGTTTGTTGAAGAATTAGTATAAATGTGTTAAATATAGTAATTTTGTTATTAGTATAAATTATTAGGGAGCTATTATTGGACCAATCAGTAGTAATTTTGTTCACATTAAAATATAAATTTTTTCCAGGTTCTGTTAAGGTTGTTCTATAGGTAAGTTTAAGGTCAAGTTCTGTTTAAGGTTGTGCAACAAATCTAAGGACAATCGCCAAAACCTGGGGTTTTAAGATAAAACCCATCCCCACATTTGTTTAAAAAAAAAAATTGTCCAGGTATAAATAGGTTTCTTCAGAATGAATACTTATTTATACAAGAATAAGATATAGTAGTATATGCTTGATTATTACAAAGGGATTAATAAAAGAGATGGTTTTGAGAATGAGTATTTTAGTATTTTTTTTTCTGCCTTATAAATATAGTATTGATTATTTACAAAATGTAAAGCATATATCTTAAGTAAGCAATTTTAAATGAAAACATAAGTAAATGAAGGGAATTTCTAGATACATCGTGAATTTTTATATTCATAGAATGTAAATGCACATTTTAATTATTTGTTGTTATGCTCAATTTCATTTCAGTATAAATGAATTCTTTATCTGTTTATAATTACAAAAAATTATTAACTTTTTACTTTTCATTGAATGAAAAATAACTCTATAACAGCAGTTCTCTGTGTTTCTTTTTGAAATATTTAAATTAACAGAAAGTTTTTGCGCCTTTTAGTCCTTGCACTGTTTGAATTGAGCTAATAAAACAGGAAAATTAAGAGAAGCAGTAAATAATTGACTAATTATATGAAATGTTAGGTTTTTTAACTGATATTTTTTAATTATTTTAGGCCAATTTTTATTTAATAATTATTGTTTCAATTATTTATGTTGAATGGATTAGTTTCAAATATAAATTTGCCACAGATTAATCAGTTCTGTATAAATTGTTATATAATCTTATTAATTTACAGTTCCCTGCTTCCTAACTGCAAAACATATATTGGTGGTAAATGTTGGTCACTTTTAAGTGATTTTGTTGATGAAATATTGGATTCCTCGTGGTGAGGTGAAGGCTAAGTATCTGATTAGATAAGCATTAAATACTTTAGTATCCTTAATGTGCGATAGACGCAGAAAGATACAAAAAACATGCCATACAAAACATAAGGATAACAATGCTAATATATGAATACAGATGTGAAGATTATACAGCTAATTAAAATTTAAAAATCATGAAGAATAAAATTAAATAAATGTGGATTAAATAAAATATCACTATAAACAAACTATTAAAAGTACTAAATTAAAATCAAAAGCTAAAATAGTAAATCTGAAATTACTAAGATAAAATTTAAACCTAGGTTCAAAGTAAAAACATTAAAATAAATCTTTAAGTTTAGAGTTTATGATTTAATTTCGGAGTCTTAGTCGCACACATGATAAAATAATCACTAAAAGTAAATAGTCACGTCTCATGAAATCTTCTAAGGTTTATTTGATGATAATAGAGCAATAAAAGTTCACACATGATAGAAGAGTGTAATGCAAAGGCCAGATGATTTGCACCATTTAATCTCTAATTTAAATTGTCATGGTGCTGTGTACATATTTGATTAATACATGACTGTTTCTAGTGAGATGATCAAATCAAACTATGTTTCTTATGTATTTTTAAGGCTATAAATAAGGATTTTTTATATAGAAAAAAAATATAGAAAGAAAAGTTTATTTAACAATAGCGCTTAACTAAAATGTTACATAACTACTTTTAAATTTTTTTTTCTTCACATCAATGAACAATGATTGATAATCCACAAAAAGAAATAATATAGTAATGGAATTAATTATTTTTAAAAATGCAATGGCGAATATTAATGGCTCAAATTAGGTACTCGAAAAATCACACGTATTAAATACAGATCACTGAAAATATAACTTCCTTGTAAATTTTCTTAAAAAAAAAACATGGTTGAGAATTTTTTGAATCTTTAATGTGTTCTCCCCCTTTATGTTACTACAATAACTTAAAACCCTTCAATTTAAAATATTCAGCTTTATTTTACACATGAGTTTGTTAATGATACTAAACTTAAACTTACTTTGTAACCACTCTGTTCATTGAAGTTTTATATATCACTTTTAATACAAATTTTGATTTAAATACACTTTAAAAATTACTAAGTAATTGCTAATACAGATGGATCTTCTGACTCTGTCCTTGATAAAGGCATTGCTGGAATCTATTATCTATTTCTTGTACAATCCCGTAGTATTTCTACTGGAAAAAATTTCTTTAAACTATACGTGCAAGCTCATAACCGTTAAAAGAACGTTGAATATCTACCACAGCAAGGCAATTATGAATTCCTGTGGCATTCTACTGTTCACAGACTCAAGATTTGCACTGCGGGCGATTCTAAGGGGCAACTCCCAGCTGACTCAAGAAATAATTGCACTTGTAAACAGAATAGTTGAAGCCCAAAGAGCAATGGATACTGATTCACATAGACATCGTCAGCAATGAGCAGACTGATAACCTAGCCACAAAAGCCTAAAACTCCCCTAAATTTTTCAATAGCCTAATCCTTACTGATGCAATTCCATCCAAGAAGAACTTAATTGCAATTGGGTAATTTCAACTACCGTAGCCAGATTAGGCACAGGACACTCTAAAGGAATGAAAATATTCCCTGATGGACATAGAAGCCACAATACTTGCCCTCACTGTCCTGAAATTCAACTTTCTTCCAGCCACATTTTTAATTGTCCTTCTAAACCCCACAGACCGTCGGCTACTCTATTTACCAAAGGTCTTTGACATTGCCAGGACTGCTTGGAAAGCCTTTGATTCCTCTGCACAGACAATAACAAAAATTACGCTTTTTCCGGTGGAATAACGTGAAAATTGAATAAATAAGCTAGCATCAAGATATTTTCTGTTAGTATTTGAAAATTTTATGTAAGTGGAGGGCAAATTATAAGTACAGTCATCACAAATAAATGTTACAGGTGTTTTAATGCGGACAGAATTTTTCTGTCATCAGAATTTGAAATTTCACATTATCAAAGGGTAATATAAACATTGTGTTTTATGTTTTTTTAATGAAAATAACTTACTGAGACTTTACAGGTGTTAAATAAAGCTCACAAAATGTAAGTAATAAATAAAAGTAATGGAATGTTAAAAGAATTTTCGCTAAAGCCATACAACTAATGTAGGTGACATCAGTCACTGCTCATTTCACATTTCAGGTGTTCACCATTTCTAACACAAAAGTTTTAGAGTATTCGGTAAACAATAAGTGCCCAGACAATTAACTTTGGATCTAAGTTCATTATAATACTGATATCCCAGTGTATAAGTTGACCCTCTATTTTTGATAACAAGATAGCAAATTTCTGGGATATCGGGTTTATAAGTCAATTGCTGCAAAGAACCCAAACATAAAAAAATTATTAAGTCCTCAAAATTGTCTCAAGTTAAAAATATTTCACATCAAAAACAAATTTCCGTTCTCTTATAGACGTCATATGTCAAATGATAGATTTGTTGTAAAATTGGGATTCGAATGTTATTGTAAAATCTTTGAAACAAATGTGTAATTTCGTGTTCTTACGATGGGAGTGAAGACTCTTTTTAGTGAGACACTGCAGATAAGGATGATGTAGAATCCCTATGATGGGATTAGGGATGCACTAGATGATACTGCTAATACTATTGAATCCAGCATAGATGTTCTGGAATCTTATCTCTAATTTAATTTGTAGTTTTATGGTCTATCTTAAATGTTGTTATTGAGTTATATTTTTTGAAATACTCTACAATAAATTATCTTAACCTTTCCTATTCTAACTTTTTTTCTGAGCATAATTTAAAGTATTGTTTCTAAGAAAAATTTGACGAGAGAATGTTGCAAAATTGATTGTATATAAAATAGTTTTCTATCTCATCGTTTATAATGCATAGATATTTCAGGATCAACGATTGTCTGCTTTTATTACCAGCGTATGAGTCGAGCACCTGATTTTCATAAAATTTTAGGAGTTTAAAACCTTGACTTATACACCCTTATCTACAGTATTGCAGTTCTTTGCAGTGCAAAAGCAGAGAATGCTGAAAACTGCAACAATGTGGCAAAATGGTTTTGTTGACGACAGCTTATATTCAAGTTACAAAGAAATTTTTAAATGCTGGTAGAATACTTTTTGTTTTATTGTAAAGACATTTATACGTTATTTGATATTTAATTAATAAAGGTTCCTTAAAAATATTTTATCTAGTGAGAGTTGTTTATTTTTAAGGATACCTAAATAAATTATTAAAGTCTTGTTGCAGATCATTAGACATAATTTTTGCTTCTGGGATCTTGTTAATCTGAATCAATATTTATTTGCACTTTGTTCTGAAAAAGTTATCTTCTGAGGAAAAAAAAAGTTTTTGTGTCAGTGGTTGGCAGCTTCACTGAAATCATAGATGGATTAACCAATTTAGTGAAGTGTTAAACTATAATCTGTTATGAGTCAAATTATAGAAACTGCAATGAGACACAGGAAGTAGCTTTCAAAAAGTGTTTTCTAGGAGTGTACAAACTTTTGAATCATAGTGAATATTTGCAAGATCTGCAAAAAAATTTTCTTTTCAGTTTAATACTTAAAATAATGATATTCTTTTCTTTTGGAAAGAAATTTATTTCTCTTAATTTTCATTAGATACCTTTTTTACAGTCGGGCCAAATGTGGCTTTTTCATCTAAAAAAAAATATATATATATATATATATTTTAACAGGCTTTACATTATTATATATACTTTAAAAGCATTGACTGTATTGTATATAATTATTTTTTTAAAATTTAATCTGTTATTGATGTTAAGAATATAATTGCAAAAATGTTTTTTTATGTTTATTTCTTTAAATAATTTATGCTAAATATTGTAAATTGCAATCTGTGTGCTAATGCTAACATGAAGCATAAAGCTTCACAAACACCTGAATTGATATAAAAATTAGTAAAGTTTAAATGTTATTCAATTCAACCAATCTGCAATATTTAATACTAGCAATTATTAGAATTCTTGAAAGCTATAAATTGATATATAAAGAGAAGTACAAAGCCTCCACACTGATTCTAAAATATCAATTTTATATGAACAATCGATTTTTGACATCTCAGCATAAAACTGAAGGGAGATCATAGCATTGAATGTTCATTTCAATATATTTTAATTTGTACAGGCACTGTTTTGACCCTTCTGCCATAATTGGGACACAAACAGCATAGTTTAGGAATGGCAGCTTATTTGAGTACCGTACAAAATAAAAATTACTACAAATTATTATAACTTTTTAGAACCACAATATGTATTCATGTGATTTTTACAAATCTTACATTATATCAGCATTGTAACATCTTTATCACTATATTGCTAAATAAATTTTTGTGACTGGTTTTAGATTTAAAATGTATAACAAAAATGTAATACAGTTTCAGAAAAGGCAACCACCATACATTGCTAGTTAAAGTGTTAAAAAAATCAAGATTATTTGAAAAAAAATATATTGATTTTTTTTCTTTCTAAATTGATTAAACATCAAGCAAGTATTAAATGTTTTAAAATTATTAGATTATTTTAGGAAACAATGTATAAAAAAAAGTTAAAATTAAATGTTTTTATGCTTTTTTTTTGTATCAATCAAAAAATAATAAAATTAAATATATAATACAAATTCTAAATATTGGAAAGACACATACAGGGTATCTGCTACATTTTAGATTTTCAAATTCATGACTTTCCATGACTAATTCCAAGAACTTTTCGTGACTTAACGAAGTTACTATTTTCTCCCGACAAAAACACCACAATAAATTAAAAAAGCATTATAACAACATTAATTAAAATGATAGGTATAACCAAAACTGTTATACTCTGCATCATAATATTTATAGATTTTAAATTTAAAAAACAGATTAAAGAAAGAGTTGAAGCAATAAAATAAGTGAAAAAATACAAAAGCAAATTTATATTTTAAAGATACTTGTTCATCAGAAAGGAAAGAAATACTCCGGATTTTTCTGTTTTCATTTCGGAATAATAGAAATTCGCCAATGACTGGCTTGCTTCAGTTAGAATTTTAAATTGATAAAATAAAAACAATAAGTAACAAAAATCCTGAAATCACAGGAGTTTAAAAGATAATTCGCTGTAGAAATGTTTTTTCTTTCACTTTTGAAAAAACATAATTTTTTTAAAGAACATGATAAAAACATTTTATATTTTAATAAAATATAACTGAGTGGGGATTGTGAGTGAAGATATCTTAATCAGAAAATGCGTTGCCAGAATGATTTAAAAATTTTGAAGGGAAAAGAGCCAATGATCCATGTGTAGTTCTTTTCTCCACATATTAGTAGATTTCGCAAAGTGACTCAACAATCAACGCTTGAGATTACCAAGGGAACAATAGAAAAAATTTGAAATTGAAGGACTGTGTTATCCCCATCATTCACAAAGATTTAGATAAGGTTTCATCTGTAAAAGATGTTACCCTTTTTATCGATATTATTGACCCATCCTTGCCTTTGTCAGAAAATATAAACTTCACTATACCCTACCTCCTTTTGTCACACTATAGTACATACAGATATTATAGCAGCTTGTAAGAAAACACATGTTAAAGATCATATTAAAACTCTTAACTATGTATTAACATTTACAAGCATAAAAATGATTATGTGTGTACTTATCTTAATTTAAAATATAAAAACAAGCAATACAAAAACACTTAATTTGTAGATTTTCAATGTTTTTATTTTAACCAAAATGTGTGTTGTCTCACTTTCTTGTTGCACCCTTTCTAAGACTTTTTGAAGACGTAACTTATCGTATATATAAGTAGACTTTTTTAGTTCTTAAAATTTCACAAAAATCAGGGGGTCAACTTATACACTGGCAAAATTCAGATATTCGTTGCTCGAGAAATATCAATGCATTATAAACAATGAGATAGATATGAATAACTCAATATCAATTAATCTATTTCAAATATGTAATATATAATTAATTTTGGATTTTTCTCATAAAATTTTCTTTACATATAAAGTTTAATTTTAGAAATAATACTTTAAATTATGCTGAGAAAAAAATTAAGAAAATTTAAGGTGATTTATTCAAGAGTATTTCAAGAAATATAACACAATGAAATCTTTTAAAACATACCATAAAGCTACAAATTTAAAGATTCCAGAACACTATCAGTGTCAGAATCAATATTGGCAGCAGTGTTGTCATACAGATCTCAGTCTGCAATAGATGCTACACTATCCTCATGTCCTGCGAAAAAACTGTTCCAAAGAATTTGAAATTCCACACTTTTTTAAAGATGTTACAATAACATTTGGATTTATATTTTGTCTCGTTTGATTTGATACATGACGTCTAAAAGAGCAGCACATAAGTTTCACGTTTTGGTATGCATTTTCGATGTGAAGTTTTTTTACTTGAGACAATTTTGTCGACTTAATTTTTTCACGTTTTGTTATTTTAGAAATTTTCATTTTTTTGTTTTTTCAGGAGTTTACTTATACACCAGAGATTTTCTGCCGCATATTCAAAAATAGGGGTGGACTAAACAACAGGTTGACTTATACACAATTATATACGGTGCACGATTCACTTGATTCTCCAGAAGAGGATTTCCTTATCAAATTTTTTAGATACACCTTGCATGCCAAATCTACAAATTTTTAGCATTCTTCACTATAAACTTCCATAAAATTTTTGCTATAATTGTTTTACCTTGCGAGACGATGTGAGACTTCATAAAGTAATCTAGTCTACTAAGGTTGGGTGATAACTTTTAGTTAAAAGATGTAAGGCTGTTCTTATTTCAATTTGTTTACCTGGACTTCAGGAATACTCAACTTTGCCCTGGAGGCACAGATGGCAGCACAATAGATTTTACTGCATGACCATGAGACTCACTGGATTACAAACTCAAGTATTCTCCATTCCTCACATTGCCCCTCGAAATGCTTATAACCTCTTATTCAACCACTTGTTTTAATGTATTTTCAAAAGATGAAGCATTATAGTGACACCTCATATAGCGATATAGTCTATAGAGCCTGGGTAATCACTTTTAGTTGAGAAAAAATGTACGATCGCGCAGAATATGTGTTCCTGATTCTTTCGTTCACTATAACTACATACTTTCACCTCAACTTTAAAAAGACATTCTTTGTTTTTACTACTTAATTTTTTTTAAAAATACATAGCAGAATATTTATATCATTGTTTTTACTTAAAAGATTTAAATCAGTGATTTTTTCTTTCAAAAATTAAACGATCAATGAAGTGATTTAAATTCTTGCGGTTACCACAAAAGTGTTCAATTATACAAATAATATATTTATAAAATTAGTAAGAAAGTAAAAATTGTTAAGAGGACATCCTTGCTTGAGGAAACAGAGTACAAGGATTGTCCCCTGAGCTTAACAGAGAAAGGCATTCATATTAGTTCACTACATTAAAACAACTGTATGCTCTGAAATATATTTAATTGTTGTTCCTGTGCAGCTTTAATTGAAATTTTTTTTATAGGAAAACATCATTGTATTTAATTCGATAACAATTGTATTATTACTTAATACAATTAGAATACAAAAATGATTCATACCTATTGTTCTGTAAAAACATAAGATAATGAAACCAACTCCTTTTTTTCCCTTCATTAACCAGCATAATTTTATTTTTTTAATTTTACAATACGAGTACATAGGAATTGATGAAATTGTATGTTCTAATCATCTAAATAATGATGATAATGTTGAATTAATAAGTAAACATAACATTTTAAAAATGATGGAATAATTAATAAATTATTGAAATTAAATTTTAATTTAATTATTAAGATAGGAAACTAAAACTAATTGTATAAAATAATTTTAAAATATTGCTTATAACCTAGACTACATCTTAAAGTACAAAACATTGTAGTAAAACAAGGTCGAAGAACAAGATAAAGCAATACCATCTTTTACTCGTTGTTTTTAGCCTTTTTACACAGATATAGTTATAGAATATTCTCTTTCAAAAAATGTAACATATCTATAGATGGATCATCAGGTCTATTGTAATATCCCATACTTCATTTCACATAGTTATTCCCAGTTTTATTGTAATTTTCACTAAGTTATATTAGTGTTATTTTCAGTATATAATAATTAAAAAGAATGTACAAGCACAATTATTGACAAATTTAATATTGAACATGATATCCATAAAACTTAAAATAGAACAATGGAATAATTACCTAGTGAATGTGAATGAACAAATTTTAATCAATAGCTTCAATTACTTGTTTTGGTAACAAAATTACCTGTTTTAACTTTCTAATATAATAAGCAACAAGCTAGCAATATTTTTCTAATAAAAAATTCTGAAAATAGGGTAGGTCTATGTTCAATGGTAGTCAATTTATTTCTGCATTCAAAAAACCTTAGTATGTTATGATGATCAGTAATTAGTTAAATAATGCAAGATATCAAGTATTATGGATTGTTTATACGTTCATTACACATGAACTTATGAACACATCATTTGATATAGACTATTGATGAAGAGTCATCTTGTACTTAGTCTTTTAGAAATCTACCCTGTGTGATTGTGATGGCTGTTCTAAATTCTAATCTGAAAATGTTTGAACATATCTTAGAGACATATTTTACTAACGCACCATTTTTAAAATATCGGCATCTTGATTATTGAATGACTATACTTTTTAACATAGCTAAATGACATTTATAGATAACCTTCATACAACTATAATTTATAAAACTGTAATTTATTGCAATATTTTGATTAATCAAAATCACTTATTTACAATATTTTGTTAATGTGCCAATATCTTTTCAATAATGCTATATGTTTTCTGATAAACAATACAGTTTGGCAAAACATGAGGTATAATTTATATTTTTAGCCTGATATTGTTATTTTCTTATCACTTTTACTGAAACCATGTATGACTTTTCCATCTAATGCTGTGTTTTCAAATAGTCAGTAAACATTCTGTACTAGGTAATTATTGTATTTGATCTGTACAGTATTTTAAAATTTTCTACATTTCTTACATATTTCAGGCTATTATTTCTCTCTTTAACACAATTACAAGGAAAGAAATATTGATGAACACTGTTAGGTAATATGGCATGTACAGATCAATTACACAACCTACAATATGAAGGTCATATGTTTATTCGATTCTTGATGAGTACTTATGTAATTTTCAGTTATAGATACTTTTGAGAAACTTAACTGTACTTGACTCACTCACAACTGTATCAATGAAGTACAATCTCACGCGATAGGCATACACGAAGGTGCTCTGGTGACACAGTCAGTCAAGGTGTTGTTCACACCACTGGTTGGAAAATTAGGGTAATTAGTTTCGTCCTGACAGGCCACAAAACAACCAGTGTGTATATAACGTGGTACACGTTAAATCTGTTGTGGCTGTCCTTTGGTGTGGAAGTTCGGTGAGAGGGATACCAGCTCAGACGCTCTCCTCGCCATCTTACCAAAGTCAAAATAACGTGGCATTACTTCCAGGGTCATTATAAAGAGCCTTAAGAATGGAGCTAGATGCTTTACTATGGTTGTGTGATGTGATAGACATATCACGCTACATTGACACCAGGCTAAATGTATGGAGATTTTTCTTCATTCTCTTATAGTACAACAGTTGGTCAGTTTCATTCTAAAAGATAGTTCGTGTTTTTTTAATTCTTGTTACAAATTTTCCTTATATTAAGAGACACAATCCATTTCAATTTATACTGAGCTGTTATACAACATTTCATTTTCAGGGATAAATACAAATTAAGCCTTAACTCTTTATCTTTGCATAGGTGTTAAGCTTATTAATGATGAAAACCAAAAGGGACATGGAGGAATATAGAAATGAGAATAAATCCAGTTCTTCGAGCGCGTAACTAACACGGGGAACTGCTTGGTGCAGTACCAGAAAAACATCTTACAGTGTGAGTAACATACTTAGATTTAGCAGAGCATCATATGTATTAAGATGCGTCATGTGTGCATACGAAGACAAGTGAGTCAGGAAGTTAGCCACACGTGAACCGGTTGTTGGACAACTCTACATGTATGGGTGAGCACGCTACTTCCCGCTATTTTATTCTTTTTATGTCAAAATATGTTAGCAGATTCAATCAACATGGATGATATAAAAGTATTCTCAAAGAAATATCGTAATTGATAGTACAGTACTGTTTATCATTAGTGTAAAAATGCAGAACTAACCATTAACCAACAATAACAAAAGGGAAAACTTTTCTTCTTCTGAACCTCAGTAGTGGTTGGGATTAGAGGAGGGTGCAAACCTGTTACAAGAACCTCTGCTGCAATGTCCCTAAATATTGTTTTTCCTTTATACACAGAAACCATACCAAACCTAGGGATACTGACTTATTACATTGTGTCAATGGAAGCCACCCCTTTTCCCCGATGGCTAGTCTTTGTTTAAGGTTCCAACTGCGTGATCATAAGATCAACTAGTAAATGATGGTGGCAATGTAGCCAGCCTTGTAAGCTTTTACATTCTAGACACATTGGTATGAAGTTTAAAACATCAATAAAGAAGCTACATCGAAAATAATTTAACTAAAACCGAAAAGGTTTTGCATTCATAGAATTTTCTTTTTGGCTTAGCTTCAGTTATATATACTTCAGATTCATAAAATATACTTTTAATGCACGATCACACGAGTCTACAAATTCACACAATTCAAGGCTTATCTTAAAGGATGATAATTGAAGATAAAATTCATTCAAATATTAACACAAGTACTATCATAGCTATATTTATTCTATTTTTTTAAGCTTGTTTCGGTATGTTATAGATTAAATCTTTTTGTATTTTTACACCTCTTCCTTACAAATCCCTTTGTGATAATAAATTAAATTTATTAGAATTAGTTGCTGCATGATTTTAGAAATCTTAGGAATATGATTAATTATTTTTGTCCCAGGATTTAGAAATAAAACTTTAATGGGTCAGAAAAGCTAAATGCTGTTCACTACTAAGGATCATTCTAATGAAGCTTTAAACATATTTTAATCTTATAATATTTTTTAAAATTTATTTTTGAAGTTTGTTTGAAATGCACATTATTTACTTTATTCTTAAGAAATGTGTTAAATTATTTCAGTTGCAAAATTTTTGTGTTTTCATTTCTTAATGTTAATTATATCAGATATTTCTTAATATAAATTTTATTTAAAATAATTTTTGAATTTATTCAAATTAACTTGATCATCTAATTAAAAAAAATGTTTTACATTAAATAAATAGCACTCATTTTCAAGTTCTTAGGTAGAACTAGTGCCAGCAAGTATCTTTTTTTTCTTCTTCCTAGTTATTATTTATTAGATAGATGCAATCAGATTCTCCGTTGCAGCATATAGAGTGCTGCATAAATCTAATCATTTTAGGCCATACAAAGAGATGGCTTAGCTTTCTTTTGAACAAGCTGACAAGAATTTTGAGCGTTTTGCCTAAAGCGATGGCCATGGGTCATGACTACTTGCAGAGTAATGTGTATAGAATATGACTGGTAGATATCTGCCCTCTTTACGATCATGGCGTGCCCATGATGGAGAGCACCTAGATGTTATGCCCTATTGTTCTTAAATGTTTTCCATATAATGTTAATGATAATACTTCTTGGGATTTTTATTATTTTTTACTATATTGGGCTGATTGTTGACTGATGACCAAAACTTTGGTGATTGCCACAGGTTGAAAAAAAAAATAAATAAATAAAATTTGATTATCCTAAACTTTATGAAGAATTTAATTTTTACCTGTATTTTTAATAAAATTTGACAATACATGTCCCAATACAAAAACAAAGCAATTAACAAAGTAATTAAAAAGTGGAATTATTACAAAATATTTCTATCCACATTAAATCAGCAAAATAGCCAATTTAAATGTGTTGCATATTACTTTATACATTTTTTAAAATGGTTATGAGGTATGTATAATACTATTGTGATAATTTTAAATAAAAAATTCGGTGAGTTTCATGCAAATTTAAAAACTCAATATTACAATGGGGGAAACCAACTAGGTTCAAAATAAGAGTCAACAATTAAATGAGTTTTAATAAGTATAATTTTTATATCAATACTATGCATTTGATTAAAAAAATTCTGAACTAAAATTATTTTTACGTATTGAAAAACATCTTCTTTCTTTTAAAATATTGTAAGGGAGAAAATGTATATTCATGGTTTTAAAAAATAAGAGATCAAGTCATGTCATCAGTTAACAAATTGAAACGTTGTTTGAAAACTGACTAAGTATTAAATTACTAACTATTGACCCTGGGCTCTATTTGGAGAAAATGGTTTCCTTTTCCCATTATTCAACTTGGTGAAGTAGCCTTGCTCTATAAAAATGTTTCTGATAAAATTTGTTCAAGGAACCTTACATTCAAAAGATAATATTTTATCTTCTACATTTCTTTGATAATGAATTTATATTTAACCATTTACTTTTTTGTTACAGAGTTTGAGAAGTTTGTCAGTCTGATAACTCTAATTCAAATCAGACAAAATAACAGAAGGAAAATCAGGCAAGTAAATGCACAAACAATTTATTGTAATTTTGTTTCTCTAATTCAGTGATTTTAAACTTAAATAATGTACAATGTGAGAGAAATGTAATTTTTTTTCCTATTAATAAAATTTAAATAATTCTAATTTTACAACTTGGACGCAATCTTTTAAGCTACTTTGCTTTATGGAAAGTTCAAATTTCAGATATATAACTGATGTGCAAGAACATTTCATGTATAAACCAACACTTCCCAAAGATGGATACTTATTTAACCGATGTGAACAATAATTTGCATTTAGAATTGCTCAACCGATACATTTTTATAAATCATTAATTGTTTATAATTTGAAATGATTATAAAAACAGGATTTTATACGGAGGAAGAAAAGAAAAAAAAAAAGTGCAAATTATTAAGTGAAATTTCATTAAATCACACAGAGTAAAATTTTTTAGTATCTAAATTTGATCAGGTGCACTGCAAATCAGTATTTATAAGTCAATCTGGACATATCTTTTAGATTAGATATTGTACATCATTTTTGACTAACCACATTCAATTTCACAATAAGAAAAGTATAAGAAGACTTGAAATATTAAGATATGTTATGTTTATGATATCTATATATATTTCTCTTACACGGCACCAAAAAAAAGCCTCATTACAACTTCCCGAATGGCAACGTTAGAAAATCGCCTAATGATTGCATCTAAAAATGTCACATGCCAAATCTAGCTGAGGTGGCTCAACATATAGCGCTTTTAAAAACGGAAACAATAACCAGAGTGAGCATTATCTGGTTGTTCAATTCAGCTGCGGCAAAAATCAAAATAAACAACTTAAAATAAAAATGCTGTTGCCAGCCATAGAATTTTTCTAAAGTTAACTTAGCAACATAAATCAAAATTATGATACCCGAGCGCTCGACGTAACAAATCCTTCAATTCTATAAGTGTTGTATCGTCAAATGCCCAAATTAACAATTGCAATTTCAAATTAATATTGAAATGTACAGGTTTAGAATTTTCTACAGTGAAAAGTTTTCGGAACTGCAGTATTAAAAAAAGTATACAAAAGCTAGACGTTAAGAACGTATCCAATGAGCGAGCATTGGATTACGAAGCAATCCGAAATAAACTGCGAAAGCAGTTCCGGGGGTTGGTGAGCGCCAGCGAACAGTGGGCAAAGCCTCCTAGTTTAATATAAAGTTGTTGTTACTTTAAACTCATTTATGTCAGAGATTATCAAGCCATAATCTTTCTTTTTTTCTAGAGATTTGCATTATAGCTAAGTAAAGCTTTGACATTAATTAATTACAAAATGAAGATTTAAAATTTTACAATCAAGAAAAAAAAGCTGTTCCTGAAAATTAACAGTATTCTGGAAAGACTCAGACTACTGTTATTCTCAACATAACAGAGTAACTCCTATTGTTTTTCATACAGACTACTCTACTAAAATGGGAATAGAATATTCTCATAATGGTTTTGTCACTTCAACAGTATTGTAGTCTAGTTTATGTAAATATTTTTTAGTTAAAGATTTTCATTATTTCAAAAGTAATTAGAAATAACGAGTAAAATGTGATTCAATATTATTTCTAATTAATTAATTCTTACACTTATCTTATATTTCACACATATTAGACTTCTTTATTAGAGCGAGTTTTTCTTCATCCGCTGACTTTCTCTGTTCAGTAGCTTTCCAATTTATTAAGATTCCGTCTTTTATCTTTTTGCGCATTCAGTGTATTAATTTCAGTATAGAACACTGTCTACTTAACAGTAGACTCAAATTTTATAAAGGAATTAAAAATGTAACAGATGCAAAATGCATTGCATAAAATTTAAAATTACATACCATTAAAAGAAATTTGAAAGCTTTTTTTGCTGGAACTTTGAATGAAAAACTCAGTGTAAAGTTATGCCATTTTTTAGAAGCATCACATCACTAGAGGAATGCTTCAGTTGCTTTCATTCACCATAGGGTCATTTCCAAAACTTTTACTCTATCTACATGGATGTGGCATTGTCCTCAATTTGAACCACATCGGATATTTTCCGAATGATTGAAGATCAGCTTCTTGCTGGAGATCCTTATCAACATTTAGAATCTGTCGAGTGTCTTTAGCTTTGACATCTTTGGATCAACTAAGTTGTAAAATGTTGAGGAAAGTTAACTTTTTAAAAACATTTTAGCAGGCAATTTTTCTTTTGGAAATCTGGCCAAATATATATCAATTGAGAGATGGATGAAACTATAATTTCATGATACAACAGTCAGAATCGGCTGTATTGTGCAAGATACATTCGCAATTATAATAAATAAATGAACTCAATAAGGCAGAACAAAACATTTTAAATATAAATAATGAAGTTAAAAGAGAGAAACAATCCTTTCATGAGATGCATTCACTGTCTCATAGTACCCAAATGATTTATTGATAACATTATTTTGCGTTTGTTTTGTTTAGCTTTTTTTTTTTGGTAACACAGAAATTAAAGCTTAATTAATCTGAAAGGTGTCTTTTTTTATGGCACACAGCTTGTCACAGGCCAAGGTTGTCTACTGTATGTATATATTGTATCAGATGCATGTGGTATTCAGTAAAATTTTTATCATAGGATCAATTTAAATAAAAAAAACTTAAAATTTTATCAGATGGACAATACCAAGTGTGGATATTTGATAGATTTAAGCATTTTCTCAAAAGATTATCTCTAATTTAAAAGTTCTAACATTTAAACAAATTCCCTAGCAAAACCTAATGTGTTTGAGATCATGTTTATTAAAAAAAATTCTAAATTTCTCTAAATTGAATATTAAAAATCATAATGCGTATTGTAAAACGAAATTAGAAAAGAGAAAGAACTTTTATTTTTTTAAAATCAATGATAAGACAGATATATAGCTTTTAAATTGTTGATAGCAATTTCTTACTTCTCTATAAAAATAATTTATTAAAACCTGTTTCTGTCTGAAATTTTATTTTTTCTTTAAGATTAAGTATTATCAGTAGAATTTGAGATAAAAAGGTTCAGCATCAGTTTCAATTATTGAAGGCTATAAGAATTAAAATAATTTCATTTTGCTAATTTAGGGTTAAAAATGAAGGAAAATTTCATTTCAGTTTTGCAAAACAAATTTTGTTTTATTAGTTTAACATGATTTTGAAAACTAAGTCATTTTAAATCATTGAATAAAAGTAATTTTACAAAAATAAAGTAATTAAATTTTTTTCCCCCCTTTATAATCTAAAATAGTTTTCAAAATTGTAAAAGATTAGTGTTTGTTCGATAGTAAATAAGATAAATATATTTTAGGGCAAATGCGAAGTACTTATGTTACACTAGTGTGATTATTTTACAAAAATGTTTATTTTACTTAGATTCATAATTTTCTAAGAATTTTATCTAAAATTATACTTTATAAGTATTTGTTAGATAGTAAGTAAATATGATTATATATTTTTTCATACTCAGGCTAAGTTGCCGTTCTCTGTTTGACAGACTAACTATTTCCACAAAAAAGTTTTCATCAAGTAAATTATCTCGAAAATAATGCGATCAAAATAATTAGAAGTATACTCTCAAGTTACAGAATGACATGTCTAAGTCTTTTTTTTAGAAATTTGAAAATTTCTTAAATCATGTTATGTCTTTAACTGAGAAAAGGCAGATATCTTCTTGAAATATGTGTTTTAAGTTTTTTGCCTGTGAATTAAATTATTTTATTTACAGTGCCTTCATTTGTTCTGTGGTTACTGGTAACAAAATGAATTTTTTACAAATAAATTATTGCTTTCAATGGACATTAACCAAAGTTTTTTTTTCTTTCTCCAACTCCAATGGCAGTGGCTAACCTATATAACCATTCATTACTCACAATGCTGGTGGAATATTGGGGATGAGCTCAATTCAGTTTTTTTTTAAACGAAAGGCATGTTAAATACACGAAAGCTCTTGTGACTGAAAGTCACCACATTGGTGTGATGTGAAAGTTTGGAAAGAGAGGTACCAACTCAAGCGTTGCCTGATTAAGATGAAAATATGGTGAAGAGCCTTAAAAAACATGGCTAATGTTTGGTTGGGTGGTGTTTGTACCAACCAATAATTAAACAAAAGTCAGCATGTGTGGTATTGTAGTTTGCAGATTATCTATTGACAATATAAAAGCAAAAAAAAAAAAAAAATATTTATTAAAAATGGCAAAAACAGAAGTTTGTCTTTTGTCATTTGTAATAAATAAAATCATCCTCAATGTCCTCCAGTTAATTAAAGTCAATATTATTGTCAAACATTTATATAGAAATGCACCTTTTATCGATTAGATTGAATCAAGAAGACAGTTTTCTATTGCTATATTTTTTTCAGCGTTAATATTTTACAGCAAGTTATATAAACTTTAATTGAAGAGTTGCTATATCACTAATAGATCAACAGGTCTGAAAATAAGTTTTCAATTTTTTTTTGAAATTATATAAAGTTAGTAACTCAGTTTTAATTAAACTGATTATAGCTTAATTGATAAAACTTTGTAAAACTGAACCAGTGAACAATCTCCACAAGACCACATTGAAAAATCAAACTAACCAGCACCCAACCTCAATCATTCCACTAATTTATTAGATTACTTTTTGTACATTTTCAAAAGTGCATGATAGAAGTTTTTCAGTAGCATGGTTATTTTTCAATAACCTGAGAAATTTTCGGCCTTATAAGCGGGGTGACCTTTTAACCGATTCATTAGCAGTTTGTAACTAAGCACATAAAAAGTAGGAAGAGAGGAAAATGATAAAAAGAAGAATCACAAATCTAAGGAAGAATCCCATGTCTAGATTGTAAGTGCTTGCAGATGAATGGCCTCAGATTTGCTTCATTTGGACTATTTATGGAAGGTTCTCTTATTTCCCAGCACATTACTCAATGACCCTTCAGTATTTTCTTTTAAATTTTTTACAGAACATCTCTTTGTGGTTGGATAGATTAAACTTGGCTTTAACATTTAAAAATATAAGAGCAATATAAAATGTATAAGTTAACAGTAACCAATTTTCCACCCTAATACACAAATTTTTTTTCTCCATCAATTCATTTAAGCTTTCATTTGTATCTATTATTCATTAGTTATATATGGCTGATTACACTCTATTAAAAATACAGTCAGACCTCCATATAAGGTCACCCTAAGGGACATCGCAAAAGTGACCTTATAAGCGGGGTGACCTTTTAACCGATTCATTAGCAGTTTGTAACTAAGCACATAAATAGTACACATTATGATATTTTAAAAACGGTAATACAAACGAAAACGATCGGTCATAAATTAAATATTTAAGACAATAAATTTTAACAGAATTAGTAAAGAATTAAAGAAGGTTAGATTTTTAAAAAAAATTTAATTTAAAATAAAGCTGTTTACAAATTTCCTCAAAGTGTACATACATACCTTACATCTTACCTTAGATAATCATTATGCAGGTCTGTCTCGTTTTTGGTTTGGTTTTCATTTTTCGAACAATGTTCTCTAGATTTTGTAACTTCTCAAAATGTTTCTCAGTCCCCTCATGGTTTGTAAAAAAATTTCGTATGACATTTATTGCATTGAAGCTTCAACTTAGGTTACAGTCTCAGGATCAATGTTATTGTCCTCACTGTCCACAACTTGTGAAACAATTTCAGAAATTGTAGCTTGTTCGTTGGCTGCAGCATTTTCCTAGAATTCGAGTGGGATCACTGCCTTGTAAGGAAGTTAAATAGGCTTTTGTTAGAAAAAGAGCTCCTCTCGACTCAGATAAAAATGACCTTATAAGCGATAAGGATTTTTATAACTTGACCATATATCCGATAATCTGTAACAAAGAATTCCTATTCAGTGAGCTGGGACTTTGAAAAAGTGACTTTATATCTCGGTCTGACTGTATATATATAAATCAAAGAGATAAAAAAAAAGACAGCATAACTAACACAGCTGTTTCAACATAATCAAAATTTGTAATTGATTCATTGCTACTAGCAAGCATTATTATCAGGGCCTAGATAATTAATGAAGAAAACAAGAACAAATAAAATACATATAAACTGGGCAAAAACAACTAATGGAAAGGATTGGAAAAACTACAAATCAGATTAAGCAGAATGTTTTTCGCTATGTAATTATAATCTTTTTAATTTCTTTTAAATCAAATTTCAAGACATTCAAAATGAAATTGTGCAATAAAATTTTTATACATTCGTTATTGGATATGATAAACCTATTTCATTTTCAAAATTTTATTTATTTTGCGACAATTGTTTGTAAAGTTTCCTACGTTTCAGTTACATGGTGTGTGGTATTGAAATGTTAAATCTTTACCTTTTTCCCATGGCTGGGTACAATAGTTTTAACAAAATAGTGGGTTACTGATGTACCTAAATGATTAAACTTCACAATGTGTAGGTTTTTACTAATAAATATATAAAATACTCAAGGCAGTATTAAAATAGAAAATAGAACAGTGAAAAATTTTTATTGGTATATAATTTAAAATTAGTATAATTTACAATAACTATACAAAATGACTCAACACAAAATAAACCTTTTTATAATTGCAAAGTATCAGAGTAATAACGCTTTCATTCAAAAATGAGAGGATACAATTGTTTTTTTTTTTTTGTAATTCAACGCTAAACTCTATGTCAGAACTTTTTAATCTTTTTGTGCCTTTTTCCAATTAGAAATGCTTTCCATGATCCTACACTTATGATATTTATGTAATATTATAATGATGATAGAGGGTAATTATTAAAGAAAAAAAAATCAATACAGGTTTCACACAATCTTTAATTTTAAACAAATGACCCTATTTGCGATCGTTACCCATAATTTAAGAATAATAAAATCAGGAAATAACACGATTATAAATAAAAGTAAATATTATACGTAAGTATAATATTTACTATTAAAATTAAGTATTATACGTAAATATTATACGTATATGATAATAAAAGTAAATATTTATCTGTAAATATTCAACAGAAATTAATAAATCTTTAATACCTTTTATTCATCAAAAAATTTGACCTTAGTGCTATCAGAAAAATAAGAGTTACTTGATGTATGCAAATTGTAATAGAAGGCTTTCATTTGCATACAGTATATTTAGTAAAAATACATATATTTTATATAAGGATAAATTCAAAGTTTCAGCAAATGTTAAACGTATGCAAGTACCACAAGACTCAAGACAGGAAAGGGGTATATTTCCGTATTGGCCCGAAGGAAAAATGTGATTTTTTCATTACTTATAATATTCCATCTCATCATACCTACTGATAAAATGTAATAATAAAAGTATGGACAATAGTCTGTTTAAAACTGGACTTAACTTTTTCATATAATCATTACTTATAGGTCTCTTTTATAAGTCTACTGGTAAAAATAAATACACAAATTATAAGAACAAATACACAAATAAAAAGTTTTCAGGATAACTTTTGTATTATTCATATCGTCGCTTTGAAATTAAACCGTAGTAACTCGAAAAATGAGATATTTGGGTCACTTTGTGTAAAAAGAAATACCCTTTTAGAGAAACAATGTGTTATCTTCATAAGTTCCATCAAATTAATTTAGAGAGCAGATAAATTGTTATCCCAATAGCGCAACGCACGTTCTTGAAAAGTTTGAAATAGCTCTCCTGGAAAACTTGCTTATTTGAGTTACCACGGTTTAGTTTCAAAGCGACGATATGTCCTTTTAAATATTTGTTAGGCTAGTTAAATGTCACAATGGCGGAGGAAACTATGAGAAACTTTTTTCTTTAATAAAAGTTTTTATCACTAGAAAAAATAGATTTTTAATTAACTAAGAAATAATACTCTCATTTGAATTCAAAGAAAATATGAGAAATAGATGTTAAAATGATAAGTTGGTGTAAAAACTTATTACCAAGTCAATAAGTCATTCATTTAAATAAGTCTAAGCATACATTTAAATTAATTTAATATTTGAAATGAAAAATAGTGGATTAATAAAATTAGTTCAGATTATTAAAGCATTGCAGTAGTTTTTATTTAAGAATTTCTGCAATATGGAGTAAATTGTTCCAAACAATTTTCAACTCCTGATTTTTCACATTTAAATGACCAGGTAGCTGAAAGCTGCATTAAGAAAAAAACATCCAAAAAGTATTTTATAAATCCACTACTTTATTATGAGTTTAAAGTTGATTGAAATTAAATACTAAAGGAATATATATATATATGTACATCACTTATCTAAATGGGGAAAGAATTACAAAAAAATTTCAATATTAGGTGATTTCAATCTTTATGTTACTAGTAAAAGCAATGTAACAGAAGTTTTTAATTAAAAGCAGAAAAAATGTTTAATGACACTATTTTGTATGAAAAAACAAGACCTGCTTTTGAAAATTTTCTAATTAATGTTTTATATAAATGGTTGATTTATATCGTATATCAATGTAATACGGAGATAAGTGATTATTAAATTATGAATCTATATTTTAAAATATCAATCAGAAATGAAATGCTATGATACTAAATGAAATAAGAACGAAAATAAATATATTAGTATTTTCACCAAAATTTATTACCCTTTTTTTAAAGTATGTATTTAACAGTGCAATAGTTTGATTATACATAATTAAGTGATATTATATCACAAATTTCATAAAATTTGGAATAACACAACTTTCTTTTTTGTAAAAATATCACATTTTCCTTTAGACTAGGTGATTTTAAATCTTGTTCAGTCATTGTAATAGGACTGATTTACGCACCTGGTTTAACTGGAGCTGGAGCTTTTCTAGCTTTCTTCTTCTTAGGCTCAGCTGGCTGGAGTAAGAAAATACAATTATATTCAGAAAAATTTTCACACAATATTTTAAAGCTGTTCTTTGAAGGCTCTGCCATCAAAAGAAATGAATCTTATTGGCCAATAATAAGCTATTCTAAAATCTTGTAAATACGAATTCTGATGCATAATTTTGAAGTCACTTAATGTGATTGATAATCGTGGCTTTTAAATCATACGAATACAAAACGCGATATTTGATATAAAATCGTTTAAATAGGAATCGCAATGTGTAATTTTTAATTGCATTTTGCATTGGAAGGAAAAAGCGTAAAAATTGATATTTTTTTCTCTTGGTAATTCAAAAAAGGAAATTCTTTGAAGAGGCAGGGATTATTATTTTTTTTTTTTAGTAGGCAATAGTAAAAAAAATTCTGTGAACAGCGTTGGTGTATATTATGCAGGCCTGGAAAAGGGTTGCATTGTTTGGGCTACAAAATATTAAAAATATTATCTACTAATTTTAATAATTTTCATCCAAGTGGAATTCAAAATGGCGTCAAATTGGCAGTTTTTTTAATAGTTTAATAATTTTAAAATAAAAAATTTGTTTGGAGATTTAAGGCAAAAGAGCTTTAAAAAACAACTTTTTCAATCTATAAATCAATTTATTAGACAAGTGGCTTTTTTTGAAACAGAAAAAACATTAAGAAACGATTTAAATCTTATATCTATTTCATAAGAGATAATATTACTTGACCAAACTTTTTCAGTTCATAAGAGACAATATTACTTGACCATGATAAAAAAAAAGCTTATATACATATATATATATATACATACATACACACACAAAATAATAGGTAAATTCTATTTAAAATACTTAAAAACTACGTTTTTTAAAAAAAAATTAAATGTATTATTATATTAAAGTAGACAATGCATCATATTTGCTATAAAAAGCATTTTTTAAGCAAATATTGGAAAATAAGGTTAGATAAATTTAATCCCATGTGAATAGGTCTATTTTCCCAGTCACTAGAAGTAAAAAAAATACCATAAAAACTAGCTTGTTTCAAAAACGTCCTATAAACATTGTTATTAATCAGCATGATTACCACATGTATGAGATTGCAACAAAAAAAAACTTTTAAGAAAGAATGAAGAAGTCTATTTTTGTGCAAAAAAATAATAATCATATTATTGTGAAACTTGTGTGTTTACATAAAAAATGCAAAGCCTTTGAAAGAGAAAATGAATGGTTAAATGTATTATATTAGTTTCTTATTTGGCTGGAGACTACATTTTTTACTTCTTTTTTTAGGATTTTTTAAAGACTTTTATTTCATTTTTAAATGGACAAGATTAAAACAAGTTATTCTTTTGCCTAATGTTTAAAAAATGAAATGTTTTATGTTCCTTAGTTGAAAGATTCAAAGATAAGTTAATTCACAGATAAGATTATAACAGAAAAGTTAAGGAAATAGCAGAACGCTTAAGTAGAGTGATAATTGCAATCAAGTTAATGATTTAAAAAAGAAAAATTAATTTAAAAGTCTAATTAAACCTAAAATTTGAAGAAGCAATCATAAAAACATTTCAGTACATAATGCAAGATCAAACACAAATTGAAAACATAGTTTACTCACAACATTATTAGCAGTTGAGGATCCGGCACCAGTGTCTTGATTTTCAGTATTTACAGAAGTTCTTTTTCTATTATTAAATATAATGAATTCTTTAAATATTAAGAACAATTGAAATAATTTCTGAATTGATATAAAGGTTTATAAGAATGAAAGTAAACTTTCAATAATTTAGTTTTTAAAAAAACACAGGTATCATCATGATCAGCAAAATAAAATAATAAAATACACTGAATAAATTATGATTAACAATTTGAATTTAATGCGCCAGGATGCATTAAATTATTTTCATGATACTTTAATGTACTCAATGATTTGAGAAGCACACCTGTTAACTAGTTAGTGTACAATAATTTAAGTTAAATAATCATTCATAAATTTTTTTTTTTTTTTAAATATGTAGTTTTTTTCCTGTGGATTCTAATTTTTGACTCAAGAGGAAAGGGCACAATCTGAATAATATGATCATAATAATTTAGTCGAAAGACAGGAAAAGATTTTTTGGCCTATAATGTTATTTTTACTGTTCGTCTTTGGAATTGATCTTTTTTTTTTGGTTTTTTTTTGCATTTCCATATTACACACAGAATATAGTTTGTTTTACTTTTAATTTCTTAATTTCTATAGATTTTAAATCAAAAAGTATTTAATAATAAACAAAATAATAAATACCTATTAAAAAAAGACTTTTGGCCTGAAAAAAACCTTTGGACCAAGGAGTTTATAAATAGGTGCAAAAAAGTATAGATTTGGATTAGTTGACAATACAGATTTAAAAGCAAAAATCATATTAAGAATGTCAGTAAAAATTTGGGCCAGTTTTATAAATTGCAGTTGCTCCATTTTTTAAGAATTAATCAAGTAATTCAAATTCAATTCGAAAAAACATATTTACCATCAGAATAACTTGGTCTTAATAAGTTAGACAGGAAACAGATTGAAAATTTGTACCCCTATGTATTATTTTTACTTTTTGTTGGAAATAATTGCATGCATATGTTTTTTGTACTGATTCATAAAACTAGTATACATAAAGATAATGCAACTTCAACAAATAAATTATAAATTCATAAATTTTTTTGAATAGTGGGATATTAATATAGTAAAACCTTATGTTATGGACACTCCTACAAAATGGACGCCTATCTATACGGACATATTAATTCCCCGTGAATCTTCCAGGAATAAACCATTAGATACATTCTATGCAAAGCGGACACTCCTGTGACTGTATACAGATCATAGAGTTGAAATACTGGGGTAGAGAGAGAGTAGAATAACCCCCGACCCGTGGACAAGATGAAGTCACGTGACTGTAGCCCAAACTTGCGGTTGGCTGAGACCGTTTCTATTCCCGTCCAATCGTTTAGCATTGCGATAGTTAGATGCAATTAACTGTCTGTCTTTTTAATTCAGAAATAAGAATGGTACAAAAGTCCTGAGCATTTTGCTGCACGGAGAAGTTTTCTAGGGACTGTCCGACAACTTTTTACAAGAAAGGGCGACATTTTTTTTCACTTTTTCTATTTTAAAATTTTTCCGATACTCAGTCATGCTCTGATAATCATGTTTTATTTGCTTTAATAATCAACTACACTCGTTTATGTTCACTTTTTTTACATTTAACATAAGTTTTTATTGTTTCTTAAACTTTAAACTTATAATGTTTAAGTATATTTCAATATATACTCTATTTTTAGCTGAAATAGCTGCAAAGCTTTGTTGGCTTCCTTGGCGAGATACTCTAGCGCCAAGGAACAGTTGAGTAAACTTTCGGTTTTGTTTTAGTTCTCTTTAAATGTCGATATCATTTCTATATATTCTGAAGATTTTGCATATCTTTACCTCTTGATTACTAAAATCCAATATTTATCTTGTTCTGAAATGTTTCCTATAAATATATATATTTAAATAAAAAATATGGTACATAAGAAGTTGTGTTTTTTAAATTACATAGGAATGCTTAAAAAACAAATTTTTGTATATTCTTATATGTTTGATGAATAATTAAATTCTATGAAATATTTTTAGTATTTAAATATAAATAGTGTATAGTAGTCTAAGTGTTAATTTTTAATAAAATTGTATAATTCTGTTACTATACATAAAATGAATACGAAATTATGTACTATTTAGAAAATAAATTAAGGTATATTTAATATAATCATTAAGTACTTCTTTACCTTCTTTTTATTTAAAAATAGTTGCTTTATTGGAAATACTTTATTTTACTAATATATTTAACTGTAGAATTAGTTTGATTTAGTGCAACAAATTCAGAAAACATAACATAGAAGTGGCTAAGTTGTATAGGAGCAAATTAGTGCAGTGTACTAGCATGTGATTGATTGGTATGGAATAAACTGTTCAGATGGCCAAGGCTAACAGCTGGCTGTGGTGCAACGATTTAACATCCTGAACCTTTCTTGTAAAATTTCAACTGTTTTTACCTTTGTATAGATTGTATATATTTTATTTGCTAGCTGGCTAAAAGATATAGTTTTAAATGTGTTTACTATTTTTAAGAAAATTACATTTTTTTATGGAGGGGCATAGTAATTTTTTTAATGCCTATAAAATTATTAAGGTTTTTTTATTTGTAAAATAAAATATTTTTAACTGTTAATTTTTAAGGTACTGGTTTTTTGTATAAAAATTATTAAATATATATTGAATTATAATAGTAGCATAAATTTACCTCATAAAAAGTTGCATAAATTGCAATTTCTATCACAATAAAAGTAAGGTTTTTTAATTATAAGTTTGTTATTAGTTTCAATCTACATTTAGTACAAAGTAAAAATTCTAATTGTTTTCTCTTTTATTTAAGTATTTTTTGTTTAAATTTTGAAAGCTTTTCTAATAGTCACTTAGTGTACAATTCAATTTTCCTTGTAATTTATGGAATTAGATTGTATATGAAATACAAAGTAAAATTTCTAATTAAACTCTTTTATTATTTTCTTTTATTAGTTTAATGCTTTTAATCTTATTTTTTTCTCTATTTGGCACTGAAAACCTTTATATCAGAATAAATATTTTATTTCATATTTAGACAAATTGTTGAGTATTAAGTTAAAATGCAACAGTAGTTTATTTTTGAAAATATAAATTTTAAGTGTCAGGGAAAAAAGAAGTTAAAATTCTAAATTAATAACGTAAATAATCTTTATTGTATAAATAATTAAATGTATTCAATATATAAATAAAATTCTAAACGTAATTATATTTTATCAAAAATACGTTTTCTAACTATTCTATTCTACTAAAAAAGGGTTTTATTTTTCTCAAAGCTATTTTTCCCGAAATTTGATATTACCTCTGGAGCAGTCTCTTGGTGAGCATAAATAAAAATGATGAAAGTGTTGCAACATTAACATATATTTTATGTATTAAAACTGAACCTTTTTATTTCTTTATTTTATTTTTAAGCATCGAACTTTTTTCAGACAATCTGTTTTATTTTACAATTTGTTTTATCTAACAGTGATAAAACTTTTAAAACGTAAAGATTAAATTTATTTTTTAGACGAACTTATGTTTCATTAAAAAAGAAAGGCAACATTTTCAAATTCACATTTTAAGCCCTGGTAGGTGTTAAAAAAATCGTGATTTTTGTATCGAAGTTATTATATATATTTTTTTAAAAATAACAATAGTTAAATGTAATAATAGTTATTACAATATATATTGTTAATTTTTTTTTAAATAGGTTTTTGTAATAAAAAAATTACAATTTTTTTTTCTGAATATAATAATAAATATAAGTGGTGCAGAATATCGTTTTTTATTTTTATATAATGAATAAATTTTAAGGAATAATGTTAAGGGAAAAGACGAGAACTACTTAAATTTTTTAATGAAGGCAATACTAAAATTAAATGTTAAGAAAAAAAAAACTCCTTATGTTTTAAAAACCCATTTAATAATATTAAAGAAATGTGATTAACGAAAAAATTTTTTCTCTCTCTTTCAAATGCTGCAATTATTTGCGCATCGGTAATATCGAAATAAAGCTGGTTAAAAAATTTTGTGCGCCAACATTTGTTATACTGCGCCAAGTATTGCACTCTTTCCATCACGTGATTGTAGCTCTTTGCTTGCTATCTGTGGCGTGTCTTTTCGGAAGGAATAAAGCGAGCTTGGTTCCTCTACTTACTATTTCAACTCTATGATACAGACAGTTATTTTTGCCCTAAAACTTTATTTTTTATCTCTTTAAATCAGACACCAAATTTTCTAAATTTGTAAAAAAAAAAAAAAAAAAAAACTTTCTGCTTTAAATTCCAAGGGAAAAAATATGCAATTTTTCACCATTTTTAAAGCATGTAAATTTTTTGTCTTATTCATAACAAAAAGTATTGTTAAGCTATTTCATTACTAGAGAATCAAACTTTCTCCTGTAACCTTGCCTTATCTTTGCAAAAAAAAAGGAGAGAAAATGATACTGCTCATTCGGACAGCAGCATCTTTTCATCTGGGCGATACAGAGTATGAGACCCCACAAGGTGAAATGATGTCTTAAATGCTCTCAATGCTTTTTTCAGAGTGAAAATTTCTTTCATTTACTTATCAATTTGAAGACTGTATTTAACACAGCTGAGTTAAAAAAAAAAAAAAAAAAAAAAAAAGAGAACAGAACTAGTCTTAGAGATGTTCATATAAATGAAACATTAATTTAGATATTTGATGGATGATCAATTGTGAATAATATCAACTCCATAGGTACCTTACAAATATGCACTGCTTTTTTTCTTTCTTTTCTGTAAATCGGGGGAGGTTCACATTTAAGGAGGTATTAATCATATTTCTTTATCAAGTAATGGGTAAGTGTTAGGGGGTGTAAACCTAATAATTGAAACCAACTGAGGACTGAAAGCTCCTATTCGGTATCATATGACCAACTTGAATATCTGTGTTAATATGAAAATTATATTCATTTATCTGTAGTTACATCTAGAATTATGTATTTTTATCAAACTTTTTCATATACTCTTTTTGTATAGAAAAAATATTTTTTAAAGTTTAAATAAATATTCTTGTAGACAGTTATGGTAGATTATATAATTATTTTTATATAATTGAAAATATTCTAAAACCAATTTATGGCCTTAAACTTCGTTATTAGGGTACCCTTCCTGTAAGCGGACAACTCACACAAACGGACAATTTTTTCGGTCCCAAGAATGTGTACTTAACCGAGGTTTCACTGTCTTTGCAAACTATTGAAATTATGAAGAGTAACCAAAGGTTATGCAGGATTTAAAAAACAAAGATTTATGATGAACTCAAATTATAATAAAACTATATATCTATCGGTGAAGATCAGAGAAAATGGTAAATTGGAAAAATATTTAAGATTTATAATAGTACAGGGAAACTACGAAAATACGAATTTCTATAATTTAGAAACTTCTAAAATGTTAAATTCTTTTAAAAATATGTGATGAAAAATAATGAGCGAAAGCAATTTTATATTAGAGGCGAAGTGCAAAATTTTGCTTTTCATAATAATATTATATCAAAAAATCAGTTTTAAAGACCGTTTGGAAATATAACTGCTATAAAAGCAATCAAGAAGACCAGGTGGCAATCAGAGTTACACTTGATTTCTGACTACCTCATTGTCATGAGATAGTCACAAAACAAGTGTGGCTACTCAAAAACACATGTTATTACACTAGTGTATAATAAAAAAAAACATTTGGGTTTTAAAAAATCCGTAGCAGGTGCTAAGGAGAAATCAAATGCTAAGGCTGCATAAATTTACAATGAAGTTGTTGCGAATACAGTACCAGGTAAAAAAAAAAAGTAGTTACTCATTCATTATTCAAAATTCATGTGTCCTAATAAGAGAGTATTACAAATATGGCGGTTTAAAAAACTAAGTGGAAATTCATAACATGAATTGCTGGATAAAAAATTGAAAAACCAAGTGAATTTATGATGAAATCAAACAAGCAAGCTAAAATGTTATTACTTCCTTTTGTCAAAATTTGCAAGCTGTAATAATGAGACTTAATTGAATATCAGGACTTAAAAAATCTTGCAGAAATGCATTGTGATAACTGCCCAAAAAATGAAAGTCAAGACTATAATAATTTATGATTCGATATATGCCAATCGAACACATATGAAAAAAAATTAACTCAACAACACATCTTGGAATTTGCATATTGTAATATCACATTAAAGCATTGAGATTTAAAAAACCATGCAGATATTTGTAGAATAATCAAAGTAAAAACAATAAGGGTTGACAATAAAATTATGCTTATACTTTTGACATTTCCTTAGGCTTATTGTACTGTATAGTAAAAATAGGATGACTTTTAAACTACATACAATCAGACTCAATTACTTATAATTTAAAGTATGATCTAAAAAATGTATTATTAGTTTTAATAAATCATTCATACATTATTTCAAGTTAAAAAAATTAAAATTCTAATGGAGAGTGTTTACATAAAAACAAAGGCTGGGTAAGTGCTAAATTATTAGTGTATTTGTCTATTTATGTTATACTCTTTTATAAAAATGTGTCAAAAAAATTCACTTTTAACTTAATTTTTATAAATGTTTCCTAAAACACAATTTACGTTGTATCTACTGTGTAATTTCATAAGTAGACAAGTAAATTAAATGGAACATTAAAACAGGAATCAACATTTAAATCCAACATCTTAATGATTATTTCTAAACTTAAACAGAGTGCATAGCTTACCAAATTGAGATATTGTTTACATTTAGTAGGTACCCCAAATCAATAACAATAAGGCAATAATAACAATGAAATCAATGATGTATTTTTAATAGTAAATCAAATTTGAAAATATAGTTATAATAAAGATTTTAAAAAAATACTAACTTTTTTAAGGTCATAAGTTCAGCTCTAAACTCACTGTCAGAATCACTTGAAACAGTGGCTTCCGAGTCAGTAGATGATGATTCAACAGTTTCATATCTCAGTAGTCGGTCCAGCAGAAAGCTATGTTTTTGAATATACAACAATGGTCATTACACAACCATAATCATTTTTATAAAAAATAATGTGCATTAATTCTTTATTTATGAGAAAAATTCTAAGTGCAAATCAGGAAGTAAGTTAAATTAATTTTTCCCAAACAGGAAAATGGTGTAAGATAAAATATAATGAAAAATTTTCAAAATAATCAGGAATTTATCAGGTCATAACATACTCATAATTAACATTGATAAAAAACTAAAAATTTTTAACTGTCATTTTAAAGAAAATTTTTGTTTTACTCTTAATTTAATTTCAAATGTTTAAATTTTGAAGATTAATTTTTTTAAATTATTAATTATTTTAAAAATGTAGAGAAAGTCAACTATTAAAAGTAAACTCCAAAATTAGTTTTGATAAAGATAAAGCTAGAATTGTTTAAATATTTTTTTTATTTAATTAATAATTAAGGCATGAATTAAATCAAAATATTTAAAGATAAACATTGTGAATTTTTTAATTAATAACTATACTAAGAAAAATAGAGCCCATACCTTTTATCCCGGGAAACTTTGAGCAATTTTCTTTGAGATTTTTTCAATTCATCTTGAAAACATTCATTTTCCTAAAAGAGAAGAGTTAATGAATGAATGAATGAATAATTATTTTAATATGCATAATGAAAAATGAGAAACAAAAAACAGCAAAACTTTTAAACTTTTCAAATTTTAAATAATGATGAAATTGTTGCTGAAATTTTGAATGAAAATCGGAGCTCAACAGACTAAGAGGAAGAAGTAGGTGATCAAGTTCTAGATAGTGGACCTTCTCATATCGAAGCATGCAATTCATTAGATATTGCAATGAATTGGCTAGAACGTCAAAAAGCTGTTGATCCAGTTCATTTGTTTCATTTAAAAAGAATAAGAGATATAACTGCTCAAAAAAGAGCATCTTCTTTGAAACAAAACCCTTTGGTGGATTTCTTTTGCAATGGAAAATAAAGAAAAATGTGGTAAAATCAGTAATTGACAAAAAAAACAAACAAAAAAAACAATTATAAAAAGCTGAAATATTATTAAAAAAAAAATTCAAAATGAAAATAAAAAATATTTAAAATTTGAAGGAAAAAAAAAAGTTTTTAAACACGCCAGAGCTATTTTAGATAGTACTGCCAGTTCTAAGCCTGGCAAAAGTGTAAAGGGTAGTTAGTGCATAAATAATAATCATTTAAACTAAATTTTAAACAACTTTCCAATTATCCGAACCACGCACGGTCCCTAGCAGTTCGGATAATCGGCGCTCTACTATACTTATAACACATGTTCCTTTGATTCGTCTTTTTATTAGGTTTTTTAAAAAATACATAAGATTTAGACATCGAAAGTGAAAAACTGCTTTAGATGATGGAAAACATAAAATACTGAGATACATAGCCAACAACTTTTGTTCAGTTAAACTCAGACATTAAGAGTGATGGTTGGCCAAAGAATTGTGATATAACCAAGAATTGCCTAAACTAATAACATTTTCTATACCATTCTCACCAGACTGGAATATAAATAATTATCCTATTTATATTTGAAACTAAATAATGGGAAAATTTTTTATATTTTATAAGTTGAAAATTTTATTGAATTTAAACAAGGAATTTTTAGAAGGTATATTTTACATTATTAAAATAGTAAATATGGCAGTTTATTTGTAGAACACATAATTATTAATGCTTTAAAATAATTTTTAAATATTTTTTACGCTCTTTAGTTATGACTAATTTATATAGGACTTTATACAGCGACCGATGTATTAAGTCCTATTCCATAGATGCAAAATTATTTCAATTCCCATCATAAAGTTGATATTGGATCATTTATTCCAATATAGAGACCAAAAATGAGTTATTTAATTTAGAAAAATGTAATGTTAATGTAAAACATGTTAAATTCTTTATGAATGAGGAAAACAGGGCGGCCACTGGGGTATTTTCAAAAATAGTTGCCCTCTTTAACATATTCTTACAATATTTACAAAAATAATCCATACATATATATGTATAAATAAACAGATAATTACACTTTAAAATATATATGAAACAATAACTTAATGTAAAATACACAAAAGCATTAAACTCAATATGTTAAATATGTATAGGCATCATGTTATGCAGATGTTCTCCGAAATCTAAAACGTGAAATATTCCCAAAGAAAAATTTACATGTTACGTAATGTGCTGAGGAACATAAAGAAAATCTAACAGCAATAGTTGTAAATGTGTAAAAAAAAAAAAAAAAAAAAAAAAAAAATTTGAAAATACACAAGCACTAGACCAATATTTCAAAAATTCTGTTTAATTTACGAATGCAAAAAATAAATAAATAAATAATAATTAAAATTTGAATTTCATCAAGAATATTAAACTGCAATGAATGAGTCAAATGAAAATAAATAAATAAGTATACTAAAACTAATAAGCATTACATATTTTTTTTTTTTTTTTTTTTTTTTTTTTTTTTTTTTAAGAATATTTATTTTTAAAGTTGCATAAATTTTTTGTCCAATAATTTACTATGGACCAAAATCTTTTATTTAAATAGATTTCTATTAAAATTTGTCTGTAATATCTATTAACATTTGATTGTAAACATCTAACTTTGTTTTGGCTCTGTTTTCAAATAAACATCTTTTATAAGTATAAAACAAGTTCTTTCTAGCTTCCTTCAATGTAGTGTGTTGAATCTGTTTTTATGTGCAAAATAAAAGATATTATTTTAAATAATTTGTATTTTAATGATTGAATTTTCAAATTAAGTACATATATTAATAGTTCAAAAAAGCAGGGTTCAGTTTTTACCAGGTCATGGTAAAAACTAGGTATTTACTGAACCATGGGGAAAATGGGAAAAACCAGGTAAATACTATTAACTCATGTTTATTTATGTACAGGTATAATGGTTTATTATTTATAACTGATTGGAATATATATTATTTCCATATTATAGCAAATATTGATAATTAAAATACATATTAATAACAATATACATAATATAATATACATGTAGATATATATGTAAATCAGCAAGTAACAAACCATTGGACAAGTGATGTGATGTGATGTAAGCTATCACCTAAATTGTAATTTTCAAACTAATTATTCACATAACCAAGTGGGGCAAATCTTCTCAATATTAAAAACTTAGAAAACTGATATATCTATTAGATTTTCAATATGAGTCAGTAACCATTAATTAAAAATTAAAATCATATTTAGAAATAACATTTGTTGTATTATATCATTATATAACATAACTTTATTAAGCTGTATTTATATACAGAAAATAATTGCATAACCTGAAAGCTCAAATAAGCAAAATTATGGAATTTTATAAAAAAATAATTTCTTTCTTTCTTTTTAACAAAAGAATAACAGGATTATTAAAAAATAAACCGTAGTGATAAGGACACAGTTAAATAAGGTTTTACCCCCTGTGGAAGAATCGCAGAACGTTGCAGAGTTTTTGCAGAAAGATTTTTCCTTTAGAAATTAAAACATTTTGGTTTTCTTTTCTGCAAAAATTTTCGAAATTTTTTTTTTCTATAAAATTGTATTTAAAAGATGCCTTTTTCATGCATCGAAGGGGAAAGAAATGCTCTTAATTTTTGTTTCTTATTGGAGAACAATGAAGAATATTGAAGCAAAAAATTTCTTTTCTGCAGAAATGTTTGAAAGATTTTTTCCCTTCCACAATTATACTCAAGAGATACCTTTTTCACATATCAGAGGGGAAGAAATGCCCATGATGGTTTTTTTTTTTTTTTTTTTTAAAATTCCCTTTTGGGAAAAATAAAATTTGGTTCTCTTTTCTTTCACTGATTTTAAGATTTTTAATTATTTTTTTTATGTGATGATGATTTACGAAAAGCGAAAAAAGAAATAATTAGTGTGTTTTCCTCTTACAGAATGTGAGAATATCACCCATGATATTAGAATAAAAAAAAATATTACATATTCATTTTTAAAAAAATACAAACAAGTTTATTATATCCAAACAGGCTTTTCTTTGTAAATACAACGTTTCTGTTACTTAAAAGTTAATTAATAACATGTATATTAGTTATTATTAAAAGTATCTTGCAGAAAGATATTAGTGCTAGAGAGGTTTGTCGCAGAAAGCCCCAAAAAATTCTGCCACAGGGGTTTTACCTCTCCAATCTTTTGTCATTTACTATTTTTTAAAACCAGATTAGGATTTTTTTTTTTTTTTTTTACTTATTTCACTTAGTATGTACAATTTTAAGTACAAAATTTTCCCAAATAATCATTTGTTCAAATGAATTAAAATTATAAAAAATAATTTTTTGTGTAATAAGTTTCCAAAAAGCAGAAAAACAACGAAAATGACTATCAATGATGTTATACATTAGAAATTAAGATAACAATGTTATCAAGATCAGACAACTGTCAATATCTATATATGCAAATGTTTCATTTTGGCTAAAAGTTAGGTTAATTTATAAATCAATATATGATAAATAAATATTTATTGCAAAAACAGGCTTTGTAGTAGTTCAGACAAAATCGAGACAAGTTTAGGGCAGAATATTCTTTAAATAGAGCAAGAAGAAAAACTAACTTTGTTATAAATTATAGTCTGCTTAAGGATGCATTTTTTTTCTCAACTTAATCAAAACTAATAAACTAAAATTTTAATCAAAAAATTTAAAAACTTTTTTCTTTTATTTCAGAATGACCTTATTCTACAGAAGTTTTTATTACTCCTAATCATATTTTAACATTTAGAGCACTGAAAAACTACTGCACAGTTACATTAAAAATAACCGGTAACTATTAGTTAATATTTCCTCATACCAAAGTTTACCTGAGTTTGTAACCGAATCAGGGCTTATCTTCCAAGGTGCGTAGCCAAATTATTCAAGAAAAAATAAGCACCTTTAAGCACTTTTCAAGTACTTAAAAAATATTTTTAAGCAATTTAAAAAAATGTTCATAATTAGGCAGGGTTGGAAAGTTTTTGACAATTGACAGTTTTATCTTGTTTTAACCGTCATGTAAAAAAAAAAAAAAAAAAAAAAAAAACATTTGGCATTGCGTTTGACAATTGTAAAAAATCATGAAATTTTGAATCATGTAAAACGTTTTCTTACGCTACGGACTGACAATACGCCGAAATAGATTGGGGTTGAATTAATTGTGAAAACGTTGAATAGTACAATGTGAACTTAGTCTTTTACATAATTCGAAGGGAAAATCAACATAGAAGAAAAATCTAATTTTGAAAAAGGGTAAATTAAGCACTTTTTAAAAACACCCCAAAAAAGCACCTTACAGGGCTTTTAAAAAACGAAAATAAGCACCTTTAAGCACTTTTTAAAAACACTACGCACCCTGTCTACATACCAGCCCCCCAAAACCTGGGTAATTAATAAAATAAAAAAAAACTTTCAATAAAACCCATTTTTAAGTGGGTGTTTTTATTCAGAAATTATGTTTTCCTGTCCTTACTAGAGCTATTATAATTTCACATATTTTTGAATATTTTTTTAAAAATTATTTTACTATTTGTAAGCTAATAATACAAAATGCTTTAGCTACTTACATATATTAAAAACTTCAGTTTCCTTTTTAGGTTACGATACTTTTGATGATAGTTTTGAGTATCTGGTTCTGAAAATTAAACATTTATTAGTACAAATGAAAAGAAAAAAAATTAATAATTAAAACTAATTTTCAAAAAACCATTTTTAAGATGAAGTAAAAACTACCAAGCTTCTCAAAAGTAAAAAGAGAACACATTTTCTTAAAAAATAAATTAATAATATTACTTTAGTAAGTAAAGTAACAATAGAATTAAGTTAGTAAGTTAAGTACAGTCAATTTGCAATAACTTGAATCTGATATGACCTGCACATAATTGCAACCTATTGGATGTTAAACTTAAATACTTATCTTTAGTTTTGGATATTAAAATAATAGCAATCACTCTCTTTGACAATTAATTCATAATAACATTTTCTCTTTCTTTAAAAAAATTTTAAAAGAATATTTGGGGAATTTCTTTTCTTCCTAATGGCTAGAGCTCTAGGATGATTTGTAAGATTAATTTTGTCTTCAGAGTTAAAATTTTTTCACCTCTCTTGAGGTTTTTAGTGATAACTATTTCTCAAAAACTTCGATGAGAAAATTATACACCAACCACACCGGTACTGTCCTGCAAAGGATCGTTGTTTAGAGTTTTTACTGTATTCAAGTTAAAGGGAAAAAACTGCATTAAATTGGGTCATTAACAGCTTATGACATCTCAAGTAGTTTTCTGCAAGGTTAGAAGAGATCTTTTTAAACTATACAGGCTAAAAAAATACAGCTTATGTATAAATTTAGAACATCAATGGGCAGATGCACACACACACATATATATTTAATAATCAAGTACTTTGGGATAATCCTGACCACCATCTTCACCAAACCCGATATTATCGCCATGACTCAGGGGATAGAGCGTTCGCCTTCTAATGAGGTGAACCAATACCTCCTAGAGAGGAATCAAGCCCCACAACGGGTTACTATAGGCGATGATGACGTAGTAGAGTTAGGCCCAGAGGAAAACCAGTCAGGGTAGCTATTTTTACGAAAAACTCCGAAACTGATCAAACGAGCTATTGGCGATATTCTGAAGTATTGTAATCTGTGTACGCATTCAGCCAATTGGCGAATATTTTTTACCTGAATTTGTAAACAACCGTCGGTGTTCTGATGTTAACGTTCTTCGTAAAATTTATATTTATTCTACAAATGTTATAAATTTCAGCTTTAATTTAATTCTTAATGTTATGAATAATGGTATATAAGTGCTGTGTACCAAACTGCAGAGGAAATTACAAAGTTGATGGTACAAAAGTATCAGTTTTTGGATTTCCCAAAAATGAAGAACTACATAAGAAATGGCTTGCCGCCATACCAAGAGATTTTGAAGTTACAAAGAATTCTAAAGTGAGTAATATTTGTTTTTATTTTTAAACATTTAATTATGATTATTTATTATATTTTTGCTAAGAGTAAATTATTTTAAATTGTGGATAAATTAATTATAATAATTAAGTTGTTCTTATCAATCATATCGCAAACTATTGTAATAAATTTTGTGTATAATGATAAAATAACTATATAGCTACTTTTATATATATAGTTATTTTTATAGAGTTTTATTTTATGAAAATATTAATAATTTCAGTATTTTATTAAATTTTTGCTCAAACTTTAAAAATTTTTGCTTGACCGTAATATATTGTAACTGCTTAAAGCAATTTTTTTTTTATTTGATTATGAAATTTAAATCTATTAATTTTTCTACAAAAATCTATTAATTTTTCATACATGAATATAGTATAAAATATTTATTTTAAATGCACATATAAATAATGTATTCATTTTGTTATAGGTATGTGAGAAGCATTTTAAGGAAAATGACATTAGAAAAACTGTGGAATTTGTTTGTGAAAAAACTGGAAAGAAAACAGTTGTGCCCTTTGAACAACCAAGGTTAACAAAGGAGGCTATTCCATCTATATTTCCTGGATGTCCAGACTATATGACCAAAAATGAGCCAGTTCGAGAAGAGCCAGAGGTAAAGAGAAAAAGAATTGAAATGTGCCAGTTGGAAAGTGTCCTCGCTGAAAGTTTAGAACTTTATGAACAGCATAATGTAAAATTTAAAGTAGATACTCTAACTGAACTGATAGAAAAATCTAGTTTAGTGGATTTAAATGGTGTTTTTAATCCTGTGAGTATTGAAAATAGTTTTTCTTTTGTCAAAATCAAATTTGTTGATCAGGTTCCCACATATATTACTGTAATAGTTGATCAAAATTTATCTTTAAGTGTTTTTATTGATAATGTAAAGATTAAAAAACTTTATGATTTAACATTTCCTCTAATCATCAGTAATGTTCAGCAAATTTCAAATGTTTTATGTTATTTAAATAAGTCTAATGATCTAAAGTTTGATAATATTCCAAATCTTATTAACTCTATAACTGTCCAACTTACAGAATTAGAAAACTTAAGTGCAGATAATCAAAAATTAGGTATTAACTTTCTAAAAGAGCAGCTATCTTTACTTTTTACCCAAAAAAATCAAAACCGATACTCTACAGACTTTCTAATTTTTTCTTCATTGTTTCTATCTATATCTCCTCATGCATATAATTTTTTGAGAAGCAGTGGTTATGTTATTCTACCGCATCACTCAACTATAAAAAAATTGATTATGTCATATGATATTAGTCCTAAAAATGAATCCACTGAGGAAAACTTCTTATCTTACATTAAACAGAAATTTGATTATTTAACTGATGCAGATAAAACCGTTACTGTTATGATAGATGAAGTACATTTAAAACCTTTTTTTGACTTTAAGGGTGGCAATATATTAGGAGCGTCATATAGTTCTATTGAGGCTGCTAACTCTGCCTATGTTTATATGGTGCAAAGTGTGGAATCAAGTTTCAAAGATGTTGTAGCAATAATGCCAGTAAAAACCGTGAATGCTGATGCACTATATGAGTTTATTAAAAAGACATTAATTGGGCTTGAAACTATAGGTTTTCATACATTTTGTGTCATAAGTGACAATAATTCTATTAACCGCAAGGCAATGTCCAAATTTTCAACACCTCCTAAAGTTCAGGTTGAATATCCACACCCATTTGATAGCAGTAGAAAATTATTTTTTATTATTGATAGTGTTCATATAATTAAGTGTGTTAGGAATAATTGGCTTAATCAAAAAAATTATAATTCTTGTATGTTTTATCCAGAATTTCAGATAGATGTTACTAATATTAATGATAATGATATTGATGCTAATGATAATGGAAAAAATGTACCATTAAAAACTGCTTCATTTCAAGCTTTACGTAAGTTACACGAATTTGAAAGGTCTAATTTGGTTAAATATGCACCCACATTGAGTACAAAATCTCTTTTTCCTTCAAACATTGAAAGACAAAACGTAAAACTTGCTTTAAATATATTCAATAGACAGTTAATTGGAGCTATAAATTCACTTAAGGAAAAATGTAATATTTTAGATCTAAAATCAACAGCTGAATATATAGAAATTTTTGTAAATTGGTGGGATATTATGAATGTTAGGAATGTAACTAAAGGATTTCATAAAAGGAATGAATATCAAAAGCCCTTGAGATTAAACGATTTTTCTTTTAGATATTTAAGCACATTTCTTGAATGGTTAACACTATGGGGCAAAGCTATTTCTGATACTGGTAGATTAACCTCAGAAACTCACTTAGCTCTATCTTTGACAACACAAGGCATACAAAAAATTTGTTGCTATTGTACTGAAGAGTTAGGTTTGAAATTTATACTGGCAGGTAAATTTCAAACTGATAGTTTGGAAGCAAGATTCGGTAAATATAGACAATTAGCTGGCGGCCAGTATGATATATCAATTACTCAATTATATGAATCAGAAATGAAGCTGAGGCTTCAATCTACTTTGCCATTGATTTTAAAATCAAATGTTTTTGGCTATGTTAAAATAGATTTAAACAATATTGAGAACGAATCTGAATTTCTTAACAGTAATTTACTACGCAATAATAAATTTGAAATAAATGTAACAGAAGAGGATTTACAACAATCTAATAAAATTATGCCTGTTATTGTTTATCTTGCTGGTTATGCTGTTCATTCAACATTAAAATTCCTTAAAAATTGCCCTTTTTGTAAGTTATTGTTAACAAGAGATGAAGAAATTCTTTATCATGAAAATAACATTTTGATTCACCATCAAGATCGTGGTGGACTAAAATACCCTGTGGAGGAAGTTATAACTATTGGTTTGTACTCTTATGTAATTATTTCAAAACTATTAACTGAATTTGAAGAAAGTTTTTTAAAAGTTCATAATCAGAGAATTATCACTTTAAACATAATCAAAGCTGTATTGAATGACGAAGAGAAACACTTAAATTTTGATTATTGTGAAAATGAGCATTCTTCGGATGTTGTCATTCATTGTATTGTAAAGAAATTTGTAAACATCTTATTAAATAACTATTGTAAATTGAAAAATGATAGCATTTGTTATGCCTCCCATTCAAAAGCTAAAGAAAGAAAATTAAAAACACTTATGAAATCCACTAAAAATCTAAGTTGATGGGTAAAAATTATACTTTTTTAAATGTTACTGAAAGTTTAACATATTTCAGTAAAATTTTTGTTAACATTTTATTTATCATTCTTTGAATTTGCTATTTAATATTTGTTATCTAAGGTTGCTTACTCTATTTTAGTTTATCAATGTGATGGGTAAAAATTATACTTTTTTAAATGTTACTGAAAGTTTAGCATATTTCAGTAAAATTTTAGTTTACATTTTATTTATCATTCTTTGAATTTGCTATTTAATAAAATATTTGTTATCTAAGGTTGCTTACTCTATTTTAGTTTATCAATGTGATGGGTAAAAATTATACTTTTTTAAATGTTACTGAAAGTTTAACATATTTCAGTAGAATTTGTATTTACATTTTATTTATCATTTTTTGAATTTGTTATTTAATAAAATATTTGTTATCTAAGGTTGCTTACTTTATTTTAGTTTATCACTTCTAACTATCAAACTTCCACAGGAAAAAAATACAAATTATAATCATGCTTTTGATGTTTTTTTTTTTGTTTTTTCTATCTAAACCTTGTTTGAAGACTGCATTTGATTTTCTAAATTTTCCTAAGCTCATTTTATGTCATTGTTTAGATACAATTTCTATTTTATTTCATATGCTCTAGTTCTAATGACATGCAAATCATAATCATTAAAATCCAAAATAATCATCTACTAAAAATGTAAGTATCGTATTATAAAAATTAGACCCTTTTCTTAGTTTTATATCAAAACTATAATAATAAATGTGTAAAATCCCTTTAAAAAATATATTTCTTGGTTTTTAATCCATACATTTTATAACAAAAGGCAAGATAAAATTTTCCAATTTATAAAATAAAACTGGTATTTAATGCTTAAAAATATATATTTTTCATTGACACAGCAGTTATTTTTGTTAGAATTGCTTTATTGTTAATCCTTTCTGAAAACAAATAAATATATTAAGCATTTTTACACATTTTAAGAACATTTAATCTCGACAAAAAAAAAAAAAAAATTAATAATAATAATAATTTGTAGCAAGTAAAGAATTTGTAAAGTAACGAAAAAGTGTGGAGAAACGAAAGGAAAAAAAACCCGTTATCGTCAGAAGTGATCAGCAAATCTGGGCCTAACTGTATGAGTCATCGTTTTGCGTCCTTCGGCTTTCTTCCCATCTAGGAGGTATTGGGTGAACCGGGTTCGAATCCGCATCCGGCTTGCACCGACCACAGTGCTGACATGAAATATCCTCAGTGGTAGACGGATCATGGGTTAGAGTCTCTTTGCCGTCAGGCTAACCGTGGGAGGTTCTCGTGCTTTTCCTCTCCATGTAACGCAAATACGGGTCAGTTCCATCAAAAACTCCTCCACGAAGGCAAATTTCTCCCAATACTTGATCCAGGAGTTACCTTGTTGTCTGGATCGGGTTCAAAATTACAAGGCTACGGAGTTGAATATTAGTCGAAAACCCAAAAATTGGGTCAGCTGTTCAACGATGGTTATAAAATAAAATAAAAGGTAGGTTCTACACCCATAACAACAAATATTATCATATTTACTGAGTAATCCTTGACTAAGCAAGTTAGTTTTCTTTGACAAGTAGAAATATACTGTTTTCTTACACTGCTGCAAAATGATTCGAATTTGGGATTTGTCTAGCACTGAAGAGAGTGCAAGGCAATTGTTTGCGCTTTAAAAGCTATCAGAAATTTTTGGCCACTGAAAGGATTTAATATATATGGTTAGATTCAAGAATATTTCAATGAGTAATAATAAAAAAATACAGGTTTTTACTTTGTTTTAATTTTTTTTATTACACTTTATTACGTATTTTTAAACTTAAATTTCTGTTATTATAATTAATATTTCAATAATTTTATGCGTTTAAAAAGTTTATTTTGGAAATAGCTTTCCATTATGATGGGCGCCAAAGAATTCGTGCATTTTCGTCGACAGGTCGGCGGAATAATCCCAAAGTACCAATAATAATACTCTTTCAAATAAATTTTTTCAAAACGTGACTAAATTATCATTATTTTTTAAAAATAATTATTAATTTTGAATTAAATTATTAATTTAATTGCACAGCTTATTGATTTGAAGGAAACACAGTAAATCAAATTTTTGTGATGACTTTATCATAAATATTGATAATGAGTTTTCTGTGACTGCATTAAGAATGAGTTAAACTTTCACAATATAAAGATTCAGTTGACTGTTGCTTTATAAATAATCAAGTTCATAATTGAAATATAAATACTTGATTTGCTTCATAAATTAGGTGGAATAAGTATAAACATTTTGAATGCTCAAATATGGGGGCCTATTCTCAAGATTCACCCGGCATAAAAGGATAAAGCAAAACATATTAAAAAATATATAAAAGAAAAGAAAGGTGCCACAAAAAATGGAAAAAGAATGTGGATAAAATGTATTTCAATGAGCTATTATGGTTGGTGAGGATCTTGTGCGGTTAACCAGGAAATCAATATTTATATGAATGAAACAAAATTCCAATGCATCAAGATTTAATTTTGAAAATAATAGTAATATATATTATTCAATTCCTACAGGAGAAAAAAAAATCCTAAGAACATACAAATACAACTTAAATTTTTTTTAACGACATTTATCTTTCATTTAAACACAATATCACAGCATCATTTAATATTTTCTTTATTTTCCTTTAGCTTTTATTCCTTTTTTTCACTGAATTGAATCTTTTGTCATCTAATAAACTGCAGCTCTTTGCAATGTGTTTCATTGCAAATTTAAGTTTTGTTCAAGTCAGAGGTTTTCTTGGTTCTGTGGTAGCTAAAATGTACTTATTAGTTTAGTTGTTACCTTGTAGGAAAGATTAATATGTGTTTTGATTTTTAAATTTTAATAATTTTTCCATCTTTTTTCTCATACAATACAATATATAGAAAAAAAGGTTCATAAATTTAATAATTGCAAAATAATGACAAAAAATTTTAGTTTGTAATAATTAATATTTAAAAACAAACAAATTCTATTGAAATGTAACAAGGCAACTGATAACAATGAGAAGAATAGATTAGAAATGTAATTTACATAATAATGATAAAAAGTTCCATAATAATAGTAATAAGAAAAGAACATTTTAATGCATAATTATTTTATAAACTTATTTTATTAATTTTAAAAATATAATAATTGTTTTTCGAAATTAAAAATATTAAGTTACCTGACGATGGCATTCTCATTCCAAATAATTTTTGCTTTACTTCAGCTGAAAAAAATATATAAAGTTGAAATATTTATACAAAATAAAACTACATTGTACACAAATAGATTTCATTAATAACAACTCCGGAAAGTTGAACATTCTAGATTCTGTTTATTTATGTTATACTTTCATACAATCTATTTATTCATTTCTACAATGATGAATCAAATTTAAAAAGAAAAGTTACCAAACATTATCCATCCGATAGAAGAAATGAAATTGAAAAAAACATGTTCCTTTATTTATTAGTGTTGTCCTTTTATAAAATAATGGCAGCAAATTTTGATGTCTCTAATTTAGACAAAAATAATGTTTAGAACAGGATTTGCAAAACCAAGGCAATGGTTATCATTAAATTGTTAACCCCATCACAAAAACATTTTTTTTATTTTTAAAAATAGAATGATTGATTTTATTTCAATTGCACAAAATTGTTTACTTTTCAACTATTTTATAGAAATATTCATTCATAGGTAATTTCTATTATATATTATTGTTAGTTAACTCTGATAATTTGGCACATAAAAACTAGGATTTTGAGTAGAAATCTTTTCAACTTAAAAAAAGTTTCGTTTCTTCTTTGCGGAGAACAGAGGAATTTTATTTTAAAATTTCATTGCATATCTTAAAAATTAAATATTTAAAAATATATGTTCAGTAAACCACATATGTGGTTGCAATAATAATAATAAAAAGACATGTTCCACTAGAGAAACAGTTTTATGCAAAAGACAGAAAAGAAGAAATGCAAATAAAATAAAAATAAACATTGTCAGAATGGACTTGTTTAACATGCTTTAAATATCAAATTAAAAACTTTATAATACCAATTATAATTTTTAAAACTTTTTACATTAAAACACTGTAAATTAACACCATGCCAGTTTGCAACAAGTTACAAAATAAATAAAAAAAACTTGCAAAAGTGACTTAGTGAATTGAAATTAAAGCTGCCCTTTGTTGAAATTAAATTTAATGAAGACATGAAAACTAGTAAATATGGGAATGTACATTTAAATCTATATAAATTGTACACACCACTCATATATTTTAATTATAGACTACTTAAATAAAGTTAATTTTAACAGAGAATTCATTCTATTATGATGATTTTTAATGAAATAACCTTATAACAACACAGAATTAGACAAATACAATATTGGGTCTAGAATATAATTATACTATACGACAATTCAGCATAAATACATTAATTGGAAGTAGAAATGTATTGAATTACTTTAGTGAAAGTTCCTTTATTTTATGAACTGTTAACATGTTTCGAAAACATACTCGACAATATAGCTCTTAGCAAATAAAACTAGCGTATGTCTATCTCTAATCTTATTAATTATTATTATTTTCTATCTCTAGTTATTCTGGTGGTCAAGTTTTCTATTATCTAAGGTACGAGCGAAAGTCGAAGTAGAGGAAAACTCAGTGTGAGATTTAATAGAATGTTCCTTTCAATGAGATTTTTCAGTTTTGAAGTTTAATATCAACCAGTGAACGAATTTGAGACACAGTTTGAGAATAAACCGTACAAACCGTATAATCTTTTGTTTCCTTCGGAAAATAGTTGAATGTATTGCCACTTTATTTTCATAATATTTTCATTAGCAAAATTTCAATTATATTTTAGTACTAATATGAAACTTTATTTGATGGAAAAATTCATAAATGGAGCATAATATAATATTTAACTAAAGCATTCATTTTGATTATCATATGAAGAAAAAGTTGCATGTAAATATTGATTAACTGGAACCACGTTAAATTGTTTCGATCTCACTTTTGTGTTTATTTACTAACGACCTGTCACGGAAACAAAGTTAATTGAATCATGTCATCGTTATACAGTAATAAGTAGTGCTATAATATTAAAAATTAAAGTCAATGGCTTCTTCTAACGAAGCCAAATCGCAGTCTAACTGCTACAATATTTGCACTCAGTCGCAATTACCATGGGGTGTACGTAAAGAAAGACAGACTTTTCCATCAGGTATAAATATTGACATTGAAGTGAAACCTGGTGAGTTTATTTTGCGAACTTTATTTGCTGAATTCACGGTGCAAGCAGAGCGAAAAATAGATCTTGTTTTAGCTGAATCTTTGGAACGACCTTTATCGAAATCTTTACAAAGGGGCGAAGACCCTCTTTTCGACCAACTTTTAAGTGCTTTCGGATCAGTTGCTGAGCATTGCCTACCATCGCTGTTACGTACTCTTTTCGCATGGTATGAAAGACAAGGTGTTGATTCTCCTCAATCACTTGAACTAAGAATAAGAGCTGATTCTTCTAAGGGCAAAAATGAAACCCAAGAAAAAACCGAGAAAGATTATCTTCATGAAAGAAGAGACCTTGCTGTTGAATTTATATTTTGTTTGGTGCTTATTGAGGTTTTAAAGCAGCTATCTGTCCACCCTGGGCATGATGATTTGGTCAATTATATTGAAAACCTAGCCTTCAAACATTTCAGATTTAGAGAAGGAGCTCAGTCTGGACCAAATGTTCAGAATGCAAATATTATAGCTGATCTTTATGCTGAAGTGATAGGAGTGCTAGCTCACTCCCGTTTCCAGTCAGTAAGAAAGCGTTTTGTGGCTGAACTGAAAGAGTTGCGGAGTAAAGAGCCGAGTCCTATTGTCACACACAGTATTATTAGTTTGCTAATGGGAATGAAGTTTTTTAGGGTTAAGATGGTACCAATTGAAGAATTTGAAGCATCGTTCCAATTTATGCAAGAATGTGCAACATATTTTCTTGAAGTAAAGGATAAAGATATCAAGCATGCTTTGGCTGGTTTATTTGTTGAGATTTTAGTGCCCGTTGCTGCAACTGTCAAGAATGAAGTAAATGTACCATGTTTAAAAACTTTTGTTGAAATGCTCTATTCACATACTTTAGATTTATGTACGAAGAAGAAACATAGTTTGGCTCTTTTTCCTTTGGTTACTTGTTTGCTATGTGTAAGCCAAAAGCTGTTTTTCCTTCAAAATTGGCATTACTTTCTAGCCATGTGTTTATCTCATCTGAAAAACAGAGATCCAAAAATGTGCAGAGTTGCTTTAGAATCTTTGTATCGTTTGCTGTGGGTTTATATGATACGAATAAAATGTGAGAGCAACACTGCAACACAGAGTAGGTTGCAAAGTATTGTTAATTCTTTATTTCCCAAAGGCTCAAAAGCTGTAGTGCCCAGGGATACACCATTGAATATATTTGTTAAAATCATTCAGTTCATTGCCCAAGAAAGATTGGACTTTGCAATGAAAGAAATAGTATTCGATCTTCTCTCTGTGGGTAGACCAATCAAGATAATATTGACTCCTGAACGGATGAGTATTGCTCTTCGTGCTTTCTTAGTAGTTGCTGATAGCTTGCAGCAAAAAGAAGGTGAGCCTCCTATGCCTAGAACTGTTGGTGTTTTACCTTCTGGAAATACTCTTCGAGTAAAGAAGACTTTCCTGAACAAAATGCTTACTGATGAAACTGCTAGAACCATTGGAATGTCTCATTACCATCCTTATGTGAGAAAAGTATTTGACGATATCTTAAAAGCACTTGATGTTCAGTTTGGAAGACCTCTAATGATGACAACTGTTCAAAACATTAACAAAGAACCTGATGATATGATAACAGGTGAAAGGAAACCGAAAATTGATCTTTTTCGTACTTGTGTTGCAGCTGTTCCAAGATTAATACCCGATGGTATGAGCCGCCACGACTTAGTTGATTTACTTTCTCGATTAACAGTTCACATGGACGAGGAGCTTCGAGCTCTAGCATTTCAGTCACTACAAAATATGACTCTAGATTTCCCAGACTGGAGAGAAGATGTCATTTACGGTTTTGTTCAGTTTGTGTTACGTGAAGTTAATGATACATTTCCCCAACTGTTAGATAATGCACTTCGTATGCTTCTTCAGTTTCTCACCAATTGGAAAAATGCATTGACTTGTCACTCTCAAAATTCACTTAAAAAAACAGCCCCCCACGAACAAAATAAATTAGATCACTTGTGTACAGTCTTGCACTTGGTTGAAGCAGTGGCTTTGGTTATGCTTTGTCATTGCAGGCTTCCACCACGCCGACTTTCCGTTCACATCTTAAAAGAAACTAAAGCACTGCTTAAAATATTAGTTCCAACCTGTGAAGAAGAAAGTGTGGCAGAAACAATTGATCAGTGTTGTCCCTTTGTTGCAGAAAAATGTCTCCCACTCTTACCTCCCGCTGAAAAGGCAGCTTTATTATCAGCATCTCACATTGATCTCCAATGGTTGACCGAAAGAAATAGTTCAGCCTGGACATCTGGCCTTCATGACACCACTGAAGGTTCAAATAAAATTTCCAGTAATTTAGAAATTTCAGAAAGTTCAAGTTTAGATCCATGGTGTGTTTGTCTTCTTGGTTTCATTGATAACAGTAGTTTACTGAAAAACTGTTCAACAGCAATAGCTCATTCATGGCCTATTATTTATTCAAGAATAACTACTCTTTTCTCTTATTTGGATCTTAATCCTGTCAGTGATAACAGAGCCTCATTGTTAAGACCTACAGTGGTGAAAAAGGCTCTCAATGAAAGAGAGCTTCATTTAACATTGTGGCGAAATTATCTCATGTTTGCCTGTAGAATCGCACCACCAAATTGTATTCATTCAATTCGTTTCATTACTCCTGAGTTGAGTCTCAGCTCTTCTCCAGATAGCATAAGTTCTGAAAGGTCTGATAGCAGATCTCCAAGTAATACCAGTGTGCATGTTTCAAGCCTTTTCAAACAGATTACACCACTCCTTAGAAGTGAGCAAGCTGATATGAGAGATTCAATTGTATTTGGTTTGTCTAAAGTGAACCATTTAGCTGTGAAAGATTTAATGGAAGAATTGGTCGTTTACATAAGAGAAGCAATCGATCGCAAGCAAGAAAATGTTAGACGCCGAAGGCGTCGAGATGTTCTCCGAGTGCAACTTGCTAGGGTATTGGAGCTGATTGCTGAACAAGGAACGTTTGGGATTAGCAACAGTGTTCTAGACAGAGATGCATCCTCCTTAAATACTACCTTTGTTGAATACATTGATGGAGCGAGGCTTTATTTAGAAACTGAAAATGATAAAGATGTCCCTAGTATAGTTCAAGAAATTAAGCAACATTTTTGTGGCTTTATACATAAGTTGATTAAAAGTTTTTCCCTAGAAAATCGTAATAATCTTTTAGGGTGTGATTTAAGAAGAAATTTGTTTTATCTTTTTGCTACTTGGAGTGGAAAGTATGGTTCACATTTTAGCTTAGGGGATAGGAAGAACATTAAGGAGGAACCTATCTCTGATTTTGAGTTTTCTGCTCTACAAGCTATGTCTGCAGTTTTATGTTGTGGTCCATGTTTCGACCCGCAAGGCCTCGGAGAAGAAGGTCCATTTTATGCATGGTTAAATAGCTTGTTGAATTCTAAAGTGGATAAAATTTATCAATTAGGACAAGAAACAGTCGTACTACTTTTGGAATTTAATTCAGATTGTGGAGCATTACTTGACTGGCTTGTAGATTGCTGCTACACTGGTGAGGTTCAAATGGCTGATGGTTGTTTCAATGCTCTTGCAACCATTTTTAGTGTAAGAGAGTATCCATGCGATCATTACATGGCTATAATAAATGTAACATTACTGAACACAGGTTGTCCCAGAAGTAAAATTCAAGAAACAGCCTTTCAGCTTTTACAGATTTTAGATCATAGATTTTTTGGTGCTTGTACATCAATATCAGTTGATGGGGAGACTGATGCTGTAAATAGGAATGTTGTGCTAAGGAAGAAGCCTGCTCAATTTTATGATGCGCTGTTTTCTTCTGGATACCCTTGCTCACAAATGCAGCTTTCACATCATCTAGCTCAATTACATCCGGAATTGACAATGCCTATTTTCTCTGAGATCACATATCGACTTCAAACTGCTCGACCGCCTGTTAGACAAAATCTATTGCAATATGTTTTACCTTGGCTGTATAACATGGAATTAGTAGATCCTAACATCAATCACTGCAGTCCTTTGTCTCATTTAAGTCGCATACAAGAGTTCTGCTCTACTGAGACATGCCAGAGCATTGCTTTGGAGCGTAGAGAAGGTTGGGGTTCTGCAGAAGCTACTGAAATGGTTCTGAATAATCTTTTTTATATTACTGCTAAATTTGGTGATGATCATTCTCATGAAATTGAAGATTTGTGGGCATCTTTATGCAAGTGTTGGCCAAATAATTTAAAAGTTATAATTCGTTATCTGTTTATTATTACAGGACTTGCACCCAATGAATTATTAGTTCACGCAAAGCGTGTTGTATTGTTTATGGCAAAAGCCAGGCCTGAAAAGCTTTTGGATGAAATGATGGCTGATATGCAGACAGTAGAGACTTTGAATTGCCTTATTGAAAGAACTGAAACTCCACCCTTTTTCAGAGTTACAAGTATTCGAAAAGAAAGTAGTCATTCAGATGATGGCGGATCAAGCTCCCAACCTGATGCCCCTCGTAGTGAGGTGACTCTGGAAAGAGGAACTCTTCATACTAAACGCCATAGTACTGAAAGTGGTTGTGAGAAAGACAGTCAAATTCGTAAGGATGCCTGTTACTCTGAGCCAGTTCAAAATTCATGTAGTGGAGTGAATCAGCCAAAAAGTAATCCAGGGCCATCTTCTTTGACTGCTAGTGATGATGGGCAAAATACCATCATTTCTTCCGTGGAAGAAGATAATTTTCTGTTGCTGTGTCATGTCCCGCCTGAAGATAATGTCAAACCAGAAACTCCCCAACCACATCCATTACCTATGCCCGAATTTGGTGGTTATTATGCTCCATTAACTGAGTTTTTACCTGATAGCTCCCAACCTGTAACTGGATTTCACAGATGCAATTTGGCAGTTATGTTGTTGGTAGATGTTTTAGATGGTATAAGCATTGATTGGTCTCCTCATGTTCCTTTAATGCTTCACATAATATTTCTCGGTTTGGATAATACTCGTGCGCTTGTGCATGAACATTGTAAAACACTTCTTCTGAAGTTGCTTATTGTTTTAACAAAGCATGAGGACCATTTAGGAGTTGCTAGAATACTTTTAAATAACAAAACCAGAGAATTAGGGTATGGTTTACCTCTCCAAACATTTGCATCAAAAATAAATTTTACTGAACAAAAATTGTTTGAAGAGATCATCCAAAACGAAACTATGAACCATGAGAGATCATCCGTAGAGGATACTGAATCAACTTCTAGCAAGGAGCAAGATAGTGGATCTTGCGAGACATTGGCTATTGAAGAAACTACAATCAATCATATTTTTGAGATGAATAAAATAGCTCCGAATGTTGAAGATACCATCAAGTCATTAATAGATTATTTAGCATCTAAAAAAGGAAATGCCTTATGGAGTTATGAGGATATTACTTCAAAAGTATGGTCTGTTAAAAGTGCTGAGCAATTATCCTCCTTTTTGCAGCATGTTCTTTATGTATTTAGAGAATCAATTCCAATGGCTCACGTTCAAGATCGATGGGCTCAAATAGCTCTTCAACTAGCCCTATCATGTTCATCGCGTCACTATGCTGGACGTTCTTTGCAAATATTCCGTGCTTTAAAAGTTCCATTAAATGCTCGTATGTTGTCAGACATTCTTTCTCGTCTTGTGGAGACTGTTACTGAACAAGGTGAAGATATGCAGGGTTATGTAACTGAACTAATGATCACTTTAGAAGAGGCTATTGATTCTTTGGATTCTGCATCAAAAATTAGTGATATAATGAGAGACTTCTTTAAATCCACTCCCAATTTAAATAAGGAAAGCAATAGAAAGAGTGCACCTCCTATTACTGTTACTCACCCAGGACATTCTTCTGGCTCTAGCAATCCTCTTCCAATTTCTGTAAATCATCAGCGCAGTACCTCTTATTCTGGTAGAAAATATCCGGATTCTCCGACAATTGAAATTAAAGACATCCGTAATCGGAGTAATACAGATATCGATGTGCGATTAAAAGCAAATAACTTGGGTAGATCTAGAAGTGCCCAGTCTCTTAAAATGGCAGATGAACAATTTTCACAAGAAGATAGAATGGCTTTATTAGCTCAGTTCTTTTGGATTGCTGTGTCTCTTTTAGAGTCTGATTATGAATATGAATTTTTATTAGCTACAAGACTTTTAGAAAAAGTAATGACAAAACTACCTTTGGAACGAACTGATTGCCAAGAGAAGTTAGAAAAAATACAGATGCAAATTAAGTGGTCTAATTTTCCAGGTGTGCATGCCTTGCTACTGAAAGGATGTGCATCTCCCAATACATTTGATGCAACAATAAAAATATTAACACAGTTTACAGCACTGTTAGACATTCCTGTTGTTGACCCATCTGAATCATTAGCATTTCCATTCCATGTAATGGCCTTGTTGCCATACTTGCTATTAAACTATGATGATCCAAATACCCTGTGTATAAAAAGTGCTGAAAATATTGCTCAAGTTTGCATGGAAAAATCAAAGAAATTAGAAAATTTGGCTACTGTTATGATGCTTTATAGTCGTCGATCTTTTAGCAAAGAGAGCTTTCAGTGGACCAAATGTGTAGTAAAATATTTATATGATGCTTATTGCCATGTGTTTCTAACACTCATAACATTCTTAGTCGAAATTCTTGAAAAAGGTTCTCAAAATTTAATTCCCCATGTTTTGGGCATTTTGTACTGTGTTTTACATTATTTAGATGTTACATGTTCAGTACAAGCAATAAATTCTGATTTGTTGAGGGTTATCTCCAGATACATTGAAGGACCTCAGTGGAAAGATGCATTGAAAATATTGAAACTTGTTGTCACTCGATCATCGACTCTTGCCGCTCCTCCTGCCCCTTTCAGCATTGGATCATCTGCTGCTGATTGTGTCAGCATCGCATCAAATACATCTTTTGCAGATTCAGAGTTTGGCAGCAAGAGAGAATTGCCTGGGAGAACGATGGAATTTACTATTGATTTATCTCAAACTCCTGTTGTTGGGCAACGCTATCTTCTGAAAGATAGTCCAAAAGATGGAGAGAAAGAAGGATCAAGTGCATCCCCTAGAAGAAGTTTGTCTCATAACCATTCATTCACAGAAAATGGTTCTGTCGGTTGGAAACGGCCTTGGCTGTCCCAAGCTCGAACAAGAGAACATCTCATTGGCCTGCTTACTAGCTGTGGCCAAAGAGTAGGTCTTCCCAAGAGTCCATCTGTTATATTTAGTCAGAATAGCGATATTATTGAACATCAATCTTCAATGTGCAGTAGCACTGAAGAGATATCTGCTACCAACAATGAGTCTGCTGATAGCAAGCTAGAAGATGGTCATGCTGATCATGCCCAGTTCGGTGTTTTCAAAGATTTCGATTTCTTAGAATATGAATTAGAAAGTCAAGAAGGAGAGAGTATGGATAATTTCAACTGGGGCGTTCGTAGACGTTCGTTGACTAACTATGATGGAAGTACAGATGATGTTTCAAAACCTAAACTCAATTTGTCAATGAGTAATTCTACTTTGAGCCCCCGTAAAGAAGAGTCATCTGATGATGAAATAGGAAGTGTTTCTCCACTTGATGATGTTCATCCTGATATGCCCAGTAGTAGCAGTGGCTATGTATTTCCACCAAGTTCTCTTCCTTTGTCTGAACACAGAAGAAGACCAATAAGTCCAGCTTCTGTATCAACTCACAGTTTGGCTAGTGATGGAGATTTAACTCTAAGCAACACATCGCCTAGCTTCTCGCCATTAGCGGCTATCCACTTACCTCCAGGATCAGAAGATATTGAAGATATGTGGAGAGCTCATTTACACGATTTAATGTCTGATGGAACTGGAACTGTAGCCTCTAACACCTATCAAATTCTCTCTCGTTTATTTAAAGAAATGTTCAGGAGAGTTACAAGATTGACCAGAGAGTGCTGTCAAATGATATCTCACATGGATGGTTTCCGAGGGGTCGCATCTCATTTCTTAACTATGCTGGATGTGCTTATCAGTCAGGTGGAATGTCCTTTTATTTATATCGATCCTGAAGTTATGCAACTGGTTGAAAGGCACAAATTTTGTGTCCTTGAGATACAAGAGCACTGGGAAACCTTCCTTGAAAAGCAAGAGCATACCATGGAATGTATGGATGCTATGAAATCTGCACTTAAACTGGAGCAGTTGGGTGAACCTATTCCAGATGGTTCCATTGAAGAACATCGAATTGATCTTTGTAGATGTCTCTATAAGCTACACTTTCAGTTACTTCTATTACTAGAAAGTTATGTTAAATTATTATCTTTACTAACAGGAAGAGTTCAACAAGTACATATCGTTGATCTTTCTCAAGACATAACTTCTGTTAAGAATGATGTCGTTCGAGCAGTCGAAGACACAGAAAGTGACAGATTATCTCCGACTGAACAAACCGACATTTCTTCTCTTTCTCAACATGAGGCAGAAACGATCTTTTTGGAGTTGGTTCACACACGAAAGTGGGGAAAAGCAATTCGGCATTTGCATTGCTATCGTACCATGTTTCCAGGCTCTTTGTTTGGTCACTCTGAAGAAGATGATGTTGATGTTATTCTTGGGATTTATGCTAAACATCTGGGTGAGAATAGAACTGGATATTTCATGATGTCCCAAGAGGAACACGACATAGCTCATGTATGTCGTCAGCTTATGGACATAAGTCTCCAACTGTCATCAGTTTTGCATAATCTTGAGCATTCGCATCAAGATCGTCAACAAGACTCTTCATTTCGAAGATCAGAATGTTGAAACATTAGCTCTTAATGTAACCCATTTACAATGATTAAGACCAGCACATATTTTGAATGTATTTATTAACCTGCTATCCACTTTCATTGCTTACTTAGGTTAAATTAAAGCTTAATATTTAAAATAAGTTATAAGAAATATTTTAGTTAACTTGAACTATTAATAGGATCACTGAACTTTATTGTGGGTTGATCATTGAACATTTTCCAAATTAAAAATTGATAAGTAATAAAGAGGAAATTTCCATATCAGTATCCACACCAAAATTAAGGCAGTGTGTATTGGAAAAATAAGTCACCTGTAAACAAGCTACTGTTTATCGATATATTTTAATTAGTTCCAAGTTCAAGAATTGAAAGTGACATTTAGGGATTGCTGTTGATGTAGCTTGGTATCTGTATGGAATTATTCTCATAATTAAAGCACTCACAACTCTAAAGAATTTTTTCCCACTGCTTAATGAACCATGTGTTCAATCGTCCAATTTATTAGTTAAACCGCACCTATATATATATACATTTGACATATTTTTTTATAGGACTTATGTTGTTTATTCATTTTTTTACTTGCATTGTGTAATGGCTTCTAACTTCATATTTAACTTTACTGTAGGGTTTGCAGGACTTAGTTGTTTTAAACTTTAACAAGTTGTACTGAAATTGGAGGCATAGACAAGAATTAAACTTTGTCTGCGGCATGTAATTTCAGTTTAACAATTGCAGCTTTTGATTTATTGTCCTAATAGTTGTTAGGATTGCAGTTATAATTGTCCATTACGCTTGCAGTTATAATTGTCATGACCACTGCCCATAATTTCACTTTCTAAGAAGGTATATTTCTATGTTAAATAACAAAATCATCCTGGATATATATTCTATAGGTGTTCACTTAATTGACTTTTTCTGTACGCATATCAAGTTTACGGGAACTAACCCTTTAAATTTATCTAATTTGCATCTCGATATATAACAATATTTAATGTTTTTTCAATTGCTTTTCATGTTATTTTTTTTTTATTATAATTTGATTTAATAACTTCAAGGAACTGTAAAACATATTTAAAAAGTGTTAAATAGAGTAAGAAATAACACTTACAAAGCATTTACATTCAGATGTTAGATGATTAAAATTTTAAGAAAACAATATTTTAAAAAAAATCATAGAATAAAACTGAGTTTTTTAAAAAAAAAAAAAAAAAAAAAAAAAAGGTTGATTCAGTCACTTGAAGTAATTAGCTGCTTACAAGCTTAAAAATAACTTTTTCTTAAAGAAAAAAGTTACTTAGTTGCACTAATAAACACATAAGTTTAAATGTAGACCATAATTTAAGTTGAGCACCATTAAGCTAAAACTCAACTGTAATATGAAAAGGAGAAATACAAACTGTTCTTTCTTTATTTCAAAAGTTATTGATTAAATAATTTCATGCATTCTTTGTATCGATTTCTCGAATATATAGGTTTGTCTTCCATAATACTGTTCCTAAAACATTTGCCAAAGTTTTTTTCTTATCATGTGTGATCCAATTTTATTTCATTTATGGATTTTTCTTGCATTGTTAAAACATGTAAAAATTACAGTCAGGAAAATGTGAGCTTGTGGTAATGCCATCATGGGTAACAATCATGTAAATTCTATCTTTTTTAAACATTCATTGTTATAAGTATTGGCATGAGTTAGAACATGTAATGATATTTACTTAATTACTCTATGTTTTGTTCTTATGTAATAATTTGATTTAAATGCTGGGGAAAAAAACAATTTTGCAAGTTCATTTTGTTATAACTTAATTAAAGGGGCACAAAACTCATTTTGCCCCAATTCTTATCCCTCTTCCTAAAATTTTAAAAATATTGTGTAGAATTTTTATACTTCTGAAACTTTTTAGAATTTCAAGTTAGTAAAAAACATAGGGAAAGTAAAATCTATTGTTGAAAACCTGGAAAAAAGTTTATAATCTGTAATAAAAGTTGATAATCTCTTAACTTTTTTTTTAGAAATTTTTTTAAATAAATAAATCTAAAATACATGTTATTTTCTACTAGAATTATAATATAATTCTCTCGTTATTTTTACCAATATTATTCTCATATACCGTAACTAATAAGCAAAGTCCGGATTTTGATGACTTAAAAAATCTCAATTAATGCCCTTAAAAAGTGCAAAAAATGCCCTTTAAAAGTGCAAAAAATACCCTTAAAAAGTGCAAAAAATGCCCTTAAAATGCAAAAATTGCGCTACAAATGCCTTATGACATGACTTAAATAAAGTAAAAATATTGAACTAAAACATTTTTTTATTCTTTAAAATTATTATGAGTCTCTTTAAAATCTATATAATTTTTTATTCTTTAAAATTATTATCTTGACAAAAAATAAAAAGCAATGCAATACTTGCTCTACGTTCATTAAAGTTTGAAAAATATGTTTTATATCCTAAAATAACAACAACAAAAAATAATAAAAATAAAAAATGAAAATATATTGACTCCAAAACATTTTCATTTTGTATAGAAACTTTAATGAATATAACAACTTCCATCTCATAATATTACTAAATATCAGAATTACATTGGATTATTATTTTTTTAATATTTTGAAATGTAAACGACCGTCTCTTCTCTGAAAGTTAATTTTTATACTGAAGAAGCTTCTTTCAACGTCTACTGATGTTATTGGTGCGTACTTGAAAAAGACGGTCTCACTTACTGACAATTCTTCTTCAATTTGAAAAGATGTTGCTTCACCTTTTAATATCCTAGAGATTTTCTTCATTGTTTGGAAGCCAGTGTAATAGTGAAAAATGATAAAAAATAATAAAAATTGGAAAAAATTTAAAAAATGCTTTAAAATGCAAAATATGCCCCAAAATTTAAAGAAAAATGCCCTATAAATCTAAAAAAATGCTCTAAAAGACAAAAAATGCAAATGTCATCAAAATCCGGGCCTTACTAATTAGCTATGTTTTTAAATGTATTACTTTTTTAGACATATCATTCTGAAATCACCTGGGTAAAGACGATAATTTTCTTTTACAGAAGTTGAATATAAACCTTGTTATGGGAATAAAAAACTTGAATGTTATTCCATTTTAAACAGATCAATAATAATTTTGAATTTAATTGAACTTCGGTTAAATAACTCTTGCAGAATTAGAAACGCATAAAATATTCATTTTACTGGTTTCTATTGTATTGCTAATTCTAATGGCCTTTTTTTTCTTCCAAAAATACCCTTTCTATGATGAAATCTTAAATTTTTTTAATTCTAAATTTAAAAATCTATTTACATTCAGTTTGTTCTATATTTGGTGAGTTAATTATTTTTATTTTGAGCTATGTAAAAGTATACACTATTTCTGTACATTCTATATTTGATGAATTAATTTTTTGTTTATTTCAGAATATGTAAAAGGACTATTTTAAACACAGTGTTTGTTTACCAAAATGTCTAAACTGATTTGTTGAATCAATTTATATATGTTTGCTTTCAACAACTTAAAAATCTATTTCTGAAACAACATATTTAGTATAAATAGTGATATAATTTAAAGGCAGTTGATGCACAAATTCAAAATTGCATCATAGCTTAAAAGAGAATAAACTGCGTATAACAAAGGGAAAAAAAATATCTTGGTAAAATATACCACTTTAAATTATAGCAGGACTAAAATTTTATTGACTGGTAATTTATGTAAGCTCAATTATAGTTTTTACATTATTCCATTTCATTTAAATACAATTTTACTAATTATAATAATATAATTAATTAGAATTATATAATTAATTATATATCCTTTAATTTGTTGTGAGTAGAAAAATAAATTATTTATTTGCAATTTATTTGTTTTTAAAAACTTATTTCTCTTGAATTATGTTCCCATTTTTTTTCACTGTGTTATAAACTTATACCTAATAAACAAATCAATCATAGAATTAGATATCAAAATGATTTGTACATCTTCACTTTGCTGACCCGCACAGGTAGGGTACTCACTAATGTTTTAGAACATTTTCTGCTTTTAATTGTACCTTTTTTTTAAATTTAATGTGTGTGTTTGAAATCAATCATTAGGTACAAAAGAAATATAACTCTAGAACTTGTAATTTTAAAGTATTTATCATAGATAGAAATGTAGAATAGTGAAGCCTGACTTTCAAACTATTAAGAATGTTTGTGTGAATTGTATTCCGAGTTGGTGTCTGTCTGGTAAACTTGGAGCTTTCACTGTCTCCAATTTTTTAATAAGAATTTTAATAACCCCTCCAATATTTAATTATACTTTAACGTCCAATGTTTTTTGAAAGAGGTGCAAATGTTTTTAAAATTAAACAGGAAGTCCAGAAATGAGTGAAAGTGATAAAATTAGATTTAGTGTCAAACTCTGTAAATTAAAAATAAAATAGAGTTAATTTTTCTGAAAAATTAGTTAAATATATATAATAACTCAACATTCAATGAATTTATAAAACTGTTCATCCACTGAGTAATGATAATTGAAGATTGGTTAAACTAAGGGTTAACTTAGTTAGAAATACAGTTAAGGAAGTTTATTATTGTCAGGAAAAAAAATTAGTGCCTATGAGATTCTTTAGCACAATGACATGGTAAAGTGAATTCATTAATGGTCAATTGTCTTTAAACTTTGGGTGTCAGTATTAATTATTATTGCTTATTTATCTAAAGGCAAGGTTTTTAGCAATGTGAAAACTCACATTTGGTGTTATTTTATTTTGTGAGACCATAGTTTAATCTACCTCAAATTTATTAATTACTTCCTAAGACCATATGATTTTTTTATTTCAATTGATGTAATTTTTGAATTTGTTGTTTTAATCTGTTTTTTATTCAAAAACCTGAATTCAAACTAACTAAATTGCTTTAAATATTTCAGTTTCATAGGATCGTACTTAATCATTAAAATTCCTGATTTTAAATTTTAACCTGATTATAAAAATTATATCCATTTCTTGTAAACATATCAGTATATAAAACAATTCTAGCTCAACACCTCTCATTAAATTATAAAAATTAATTTTTCACATTAGTTACGAACTATTTGTTAAAGTAATTATTATAAATTTATCATTATAGTGTAACAGTTGTATAAAACAGTCAGTTATCTGAAAATTTATCTTAATTTAAATTCAGCTACCCCGTCCATAAGAATTTTCCGTGTTTCTCTAAGCAATAAAAAGTATTCATGTAACTAATATTCCACAATTTTTATGTTTTGATTTTTAAAAAATATATATAATAGCTTTTAAAAATATTTTGACACTTCAATCTTAAATATAAAAATAAAAAGTGATTATTATTTATTATAAATTATAAAGAGGTAAATACATAAATAATAAAAATTTTGTTGGTTTGTAGCACATAAACTAAATATTCTGCAGCGGTTGGAGTCGGATTATTTTTATTTATTTTTTTATTTTTAAAAGTCATATTTTATATATATATATATATATATATATATATATATTCAACTGTTCTTTAGTATCTTTTCTTGAGAGGTACTAAATAAGTTTCTAGATTCACCCTTAGATAATAGTAAAATTCACAGAGTTATCTTGTTAAAACACCCAAAAAGGTTTCATGAACATTTTAAAAATGTTATTTATCATATTGATCCAAGCTTTTCATTTATAAGGATGATTAAACAACAATTTAAGTTCCAGCTTGAAACAAATAAAGTGTTATTTGTAAATCTCTTAATTTTATAATTTTTATTTCAAATGTGTACAATTATTTCAAATATGTTTCAATATGTCTGCATCTTTTCTTATTCAGTTTTAAGTGTATTTCCTCCTCTGATATTGATGCTAAATGTTTTGAAACATTGATGCTGTGTAAGAAGTTCAATAATAACTTATGACCTTGTTTAATTTTTTCTCGTTCAGAAAAATATAATGAATTGCAACCTTGTCACCTCCTGGTTCTTATGTTGATTATTTCAAAGTGCAATAACTGTGTAACCGAAATGCTCAAATAATCATAAAATTTTCATAAAAGATAATGTGATAAATTCTATGTTTGGTATAGGAAGCATTCCTTTTATATAATAAAGCTGTTAGTGTAATTCTATGCATGGAACGGTTTGGAAATTTATAATGTTTTTAAGCTTTAGTTTTTTTGAAATTTGTTTTATGTATATATATTTTTTATTTGCTATGAATATGCTGAAATATGTTATATAATGTGTAGCATTTACTTTTGTGTTATGTAATTAAAATAATTTATTGTTATTTATTAGAATTTTTCTCTGCAATAGTGGTAAATAAATTAATATTACCACATTTTTGTAGTATTTTAAAGAGAATAAATGTTTTGTTCTATTCCAAAACAAATTTTATGTTGCTTTTACCATTTACTAAGATACTGGTACACCTGTTCGCTTCGCTCCCTAATCCCACGATTGTTTCGTTTCTTAATGATAAACATATTACTGCTTCAAAATTAAAAACTGTTCACTAAGACGACCTTAAAATTTTTTTATTGCATTAACACAGATTGGTTCCACTGATTTACTTTCCGATTCTATTCGGATGAAATTTAATCCAATTATTTTGATCGGTTACCATTGTAATTTCAGTTACAAACTCATATTTTAAATTCTTATTTATTGTTTGGTAACGATAAAAACTTGCAACTAAAGAAAGTATTTATCAATAGTGCAACAGTGTTTATATTATGTTGTAATAGTGTTAATAGTGCATTAAAATTTTAAACAGTTATTTAGTTTACATAAGTTTAAGTGCATACGTTAACTGTACACAGCTTTCTTTACCTTAAAATGTTGCGTAATAAAAAAAATGTGATTGCTTTATTATAAACGAACATTATAGCCATAAACATGTTTTAAGTCCATGATTTTATGAATTTAAATAAAAAATGTAATAATAGCAGAGGATAATATTAAGATTGAATAATAAATATTACTTGTAAATAGGATTGAAAAAGAGAGAAGTAAATAATTCACGCATTATTAATTGTTATAACTTTTATGAAATTCGTAGACATCTTTTAAAGATCCAGATCTCTTTGGCCGTTTACTTGTTAGACTGCTAAAGTAATCTGGATCATTATTGTTTATCAATGATCAACACATCATGCGATTTTTCTGTCCTATGAAAATGCACGAAACGATAAGACCATAAATACTCTAGAAATACAAACGAGGAGTTATTTTAATTTAAAATAAATTTAATTGAAACATTCACAGTATGAGTTTGGCATCGACAATGTCATTTCTTTGAAGACTTAGAGGGGCTTTTCTGCGTAACACACGGTCCACGTTTGGTTTCCTTCTGTTACTCTTTTGATCTTAGCTGTCCAGTTCTCCTCTAAATACTTGTAATCTGCCTCTGAGAATTCCTGAAAAATAATTCTGGTTTGGTAATCAAAACCAAATATGTATGAAAATAATAGCAATTTAATGACATGAACATTTTAAAATTAGATTGCTATATGCAGAGAATATTTCAGCAGTCCTGAACGATATTTTTCAAGGAAAAAAAAGTGAAAAACTATTTTTTTTTTTTTTTTTTTTTTTGGCTATATATATAAACTTAACTATATTGGATTAAAAGCTCACACGTAGAAACTTAGAAGAATTGTGATTTTCTCACAATTTTAATCTCTTTAATTATGGTTTTTAATCAGAAATAATCCTTTATGTTTCATCCAATCTCACCACAACAAAGAACCACACTGAATTTAGGCCTGAAAGTAAGATGGAAAAGATGAAAAATATCGGGCATAAAACCCATTTTATTTGTAGCGGATTTTCGTGAGGAGTAAAATTTAGTTAGTTTAGAGGAGGGCTCTAATTGTTTTTATCACTATTTATATTTCACAGGTTCCATCATAGCTTACATTTCAATAGTTCCACATATATGTTACAACCGTTCAAAAAATTTAAGTAATCCTAGATATTTTACTTTTTCAGATAACAAGCTTGAATAAAATATTTTTATGAAACATTTTTGTTAAAAGCAAATAATTTTAATTATTTTAAAGAAATTTTAATCAAATTTGATTGATATGTAAGCATGAATGATGAAAGCATCGATGGAAAAAAATATTATGCTTAACTACAACTTACTTATAACTCAACTTATAACTTACGCTTAAGAAATTTTCTTTTTCATCACGTAATTTATTTAATTCAGCAAGCAAAGCACTCAGAAATTCATCTGTTGCATCTTCTGAGCGTATATTTATGAATCCACATCTTTCTAGTAGCTGAAAAAAAAAAAAAAAAGCACATGAATGAAAACAAAACAGAAAAATAAATTATTTTTGAGGTTATTTCATTCTTATTCCAAACAACGGGACGTGGCGATAATATTTATCTCGAAGTGTCAATAAGTTTTATTTAACTTTTAAATATCTGCAGTCGTTTTGGCACAGCCACCCTGTGGCTTCGGAATCGTAGCTTAGTGCTCGGCAAATATCCTCTGCTCGTCGACGTGTATGTGACGCTATTCCTCGTCTGTGACTCGAGGCCTTGTGTCAGTGAGTCCGCGATTGCTGAGTCTTGCATTCTGCTGTGGGGTAGTTTTCGGGATGGTGGATTGTCTGAAATTTTGGCGTATGGGCATGAAGGCCTAGGTCGGGGAATTCACTGCTTAACTTTTAAATATCCCTTTAAAGTAGAGGGGGGGGGGAGAAATAATACCAATCGAAAAACATGTATTTTAATGTAAACTTATTATTATTTCTTTTGAGATTGAAGACAAGGGTTGTTCTTGAAGACAAGTTCTTCTTTCCAACTTTCTCTGCAGTGATTCGTTAGAATTTTATGACGTTTTTGTTTTTTTCTTCTCTTAGAGCCTACACTTTGTGGTTAAATGTATCTTAAGAACCAGCTAATCAGGGAGTTTTGATGCATATATAAATAAGAAGTTGGCCCCTCTTTTGCATCGATGATAGCCTGTACACGTCTGGAAAGACTTTTCCCCAATTTCTGATAGGTGACCATTTGACTTCCATACGTCTATCACACCTTAAGTGAGTGCTGGTTATGTAATTTGCGTTCTAATTCCCCGAAAATGTTTTCTTTGAGATTTAGATCAGGTCGCTGAGAATGCTAGTTCAGTTTTCGAACAGCCATTTCGTTAAACAATGCGTAGGTCTTGATGTGTGAATGGAACTATGAACTTGCTGGAAGGCAAGTGGGCCTTCCCCGAAATTCTGCTCTAAGGAAGAGAGAGCAGTATTGTTTAGAATATTCTCATAGTACAAGTTTCTATCCTCAAAAGCTAAGGGACCCGGGCTTATCTATGAAATACATCTCCGCACTATCATGCTTTAGCTGGATGTCTTGATACTTTTGGCCTTACAGTGTCTTAATGTGCTATCCCAAAGTATACTTTTTGATTTTATTTTTGACAAGGATTCTAATAATGTATCTTAAGGTTAGCTATTAAGGAATACCCTGTATAAATTCATGAGTTTTAGAAGAAGAAAAAAATCTGAAGGGGAATTTATATTCTTACTTCTTTGTACTGACTTGTTGTAAGTAGATTATATCCTCTGTCCTTTATGTAAGCTTCAAAATGCGGCGTAATTTCTTTTTCACTTCTAGAATAATCAGTAAAGAGAATTTTTCCGCCAGGCTTCAACCATTTCTGAAATAAATAAATGAAACAAACTCTGTGAATAGAAAGACAGCATGTCTCAAATAAAGTTGTATTTTTCTAAGAAAATTTATCTACACAGCAATAAATAAAAACATATATTTTTCATTGTTCTAAAACAGCGATTTCCAACTGGCGGCCCGCGAACTAAAATATATTAGTTGTCATTTTTTTGTGAATAATTTTCGTAAAAAATCTGTACGGGTTTAAAATACTTTTCTCGTTAATAAAAACCTAATTTCTTTGTTAATGTGAAATTTAACATACCAACGGTGCAAAAAAATATATTTCTCAGGTTTTGCATCCAAGAAAATACTTATTCAAATACAAAAAGAATCATGTATATTGCTCTTTTTTATTTCATTTTTTTGTATTTTGTAAATATAATTTAGCATCTTTGTATCAGAAATTTTCTCGAAGAAATTCTCCGATTTAACTTTTTGAAACCACTCATTTTGGACAAAAATATTTACACACACATTTGTAAATTTAAAATTTAAAATGTAAATATATATTTTCTGGTGGTTGCTGCAGACAAACCTCAATTTTCTCATTGAAAATTTTGTGTGCTACTTTGTAAGTTTTAATACCCACCTTTTTAAAGTTTTATATCTTAACAATTAGACATCTGTTGCACATTAATTGTTTAATACATAGGTGCACATTAAAGTTATTGTAGCCCGAATTTTTTAATATGCAATTAAATATTTTTAAAAATCTTCTTATTTTAATTTGGAATTCAATATTTTTGTTTCGTGCAACTTGATAAAAATCTGACAGTAATATTTAATGTTCTTTCAAACATAAAAGAGTCCTACATAAAATATAGTAACATAAAAGAGTCCTACATTTAATTGTGGCCCCCGTCCTCATGCAAGTTGGAAACCCCTGTTCTAAAAGTTTGAAAGCAATTTTAAATTAATTATAAATTAAATGTGTTGATATCTAAGAGAAAAAAACTTTCAGGATTACAATTTTAATTTCAAGTGCAAGTTACATTTTTTTTAGCAGTTTTATTAAAAAAATGCTAACAAATGTTCCATTTATGTACAATACGTAAATGGAACAATAGAACACCTGAACTGTTTTTGATCTAATAATCAGATATTTAAATTCTATAGAAAAATGCAACCCTGATGGTTCGATGAATCGACCTTAAGTACGATAATTACTGCAGACGATATTTTAAGTTCGGGAATGAGACATAAAAACGTTCTTAATCTGAATAAACATAACTTTTACAGACGGATTTTGATTTTTTAAACGCAGGAGATGGCCTCTGAAAAATAGGGTCCTAATAATTTAGAGGAGAGAGCGGGGGGAAAAAAGATAATTGAAAGTTAGGACTGCTTAATGTTAAATTTTACTTTTTGAAAAGTTCGCCATTCTTCGTGAATCGAATCGGAGGGAATCGAAAACTTTTTGCACACAATTATTAAATTTGACTTTCCAAAGATAATTACGTATAAAAATTAATTTAATACAATAGTGCATAATTATTTTATTTAATGATAGTCGAAATCTATTGGTTTGTAAGGTATGAAAATTTTTACATCATTTTTAAGAATGTATTTTTGAATGGTAAAATGCAAAATTTAATTAATTCAGTCAAATGGTCTCTGTCAAGATTTAAAATGTCGTATATTTCAAATTTGATTTCTCAAGAACTATTATTTAAACGTTTTCGTTCAAACTTTGTATTTTATTATTTAAAATTACTTTCTGTAAAATGATGTAAAAATTATTTTCTTAACATTTTTCTACAGTTATAATAAAATAAGAAACAACCGTAATTTTTTTTTCTTTTTTGCACAGTATTCTTTTAAGACAAACGAATTTTATAATTGCGAGTAAAAAATTTTATTTCGAAATAAAAAGAAGAAATACAATAATAAAATGTTTAAAAGTTTATAAAAATGAAGAATTAAATAGTATTTCCAAAAAAAAAGTTATTTTAATCTAAAGAAAATTAAAATTTTTAAACATTTAACATTTAGTATTTAAGTTCAGAGAGCGAATTAGTTTCATAATTACAAGCTCCTAATAATTGCTTCCTAATTCTTTAAATAATGAAACCAAGAAAAAAAAGCATTATTTAGAGGACTCCAAGTACCAAATATGCAAACATTGAGTTTTATCTTGAGTTTTATCTTTTTTTTAGTGTCTGCATCTATTATTTTAGATATTGAAAGAGCCTCGCGTAGAAAGAGTTAATCATATGGACATCTTTAAGTACTTTAATTATAAAATGCTATTCGTTTGGTATTTGGAAACTAAAATGATAACTATCAAAAAAAAAAAATATTAATTTAATTTTTCTACCATTGTTCCAATTTTTTTTATTTTCCTTTTTAACAGCTATTTAGTATATTGACCACTATTTTCGCTCTTGTAAAGATGCCAAAATGGTATTTATGAAGAAAAAATATGTAGAAAGAATCTTAATCTAGTGAATCTTAATCCTGTGAAATGTTGTTGTTGTCGTCGTAGGTCAATAAGAAAAGGGGTGCGATTGTTCTTGTTTTCCAGAGGCGCCATCTAGGGTCAAGAATTAAACTTCTGCCACACCCATACGTCACAGCCCGTTTATAGGGAGGACCTATTCATATAGCCATTCATTCATCCACAGATCGTAATTTTGACCTGAACGATCCATCTCCAATTCAGTACCCCCACGAGAACACGGAGGACTTTAGATTTAACGTGCACCAACCACCATTTATTACACGGGGAGTATTATACCGACTGGATTCGAACTCCACTTCTCACGAACGTGAGTCCAGCGCTCTGCCAACCAGGCTATCCTGGCCCCGATCTAGTGAAATGATTATGAAATACAAAATCTTTACCATTAAAATAGGAAGTTACTGATTTATATTACTGAAAAAAACTCACGGTAGCTTTGGCCGATAATAGGTTAAGGGTGTTAAAGGGGTTGCCCTACATGTTCTTTTTGGATTTAAGACTCACAACTCTGAATGCGTAGAAAATAAAATGAAAGTTATTGTATCAGCCGTATGCTTATTCAGTGAAATTTGTGTCTGATTTCGCTTATTATCGTCGATAGTAATTGACTAGTATATTTGAGATAATATTTCAAAGATTGAATTAACTGTACCTCAAATTCCAATCATTAGATCAAAAGTTATTCGGGGTCTTTCGTGTTTTTTTTTTTTTTTTTTTTTAAAGTTTAGGTAAAAAAATAAAAAACTTCTGGATCTGAAAACAAGAAAAGATAACTGAACAGTATTTATTAAAAGTATCAATTGAGCTTCACTTACCATAAAATTGTTGAACAATTCATCTTTGTTTGGAATGTGAAGGAGTGTATCTCTACTGTAGATTGTATCAAATGAGTTGTCATCGTAAATTGAACGCGTGACGTCACAGATAACAAACTTTACCTGAAATAGGAAGTTGGTACAGTATTACGCATGTGAATGTATGTAAAAAAAGTGGTATGTGAAAAACATCTGCATGAAAGAAGTGGTAGTATGTATATATTTATTTACACCACGTGGATATTTTCTTACATTATCTACCACTTTACCTTCAAAAATGTATTGCGTTATGACTCAAATATATGTATAACTAATACAATATGACTTACAAAACCTGTTTCTGAAAAATAAATGCTTTTCACACCGTTTTTATCTTTATTGTAAAGGAGAACCATCCTTTCACAAGCATGCTAAGTGATTTCATAAAAAGGGTTTTAAGTGATCCGATAAAATCATTCAAGTGGTAGTAAATTAATCATCAAAGCAAGTAGAAATTTCCATGATTTATCAACCACTTAAATTTAAATGAATTTTACCCCATAGATATCGGATTTAATTACTGGATTTGCTTACAAAATGTAACTCTATAACATTATTGCCTTGTATATAATCATCAACTGCAAATATTTAAATCACTGAAAACAATTAAACTTTTACGTCCTAATATACTACCTCTTTAAATAGTAATCTTAAGATATTTTTTGAAAAGTGTGTAAAAACAATAAGTGATTTTATCCATTTATTAGCCGTTAAATGCACTTGAAATAAAAAAGGGGCCAATGTGGTAAAGAATATTAAAACATTGAAATTAAAATTAGCGAAACATTCATAGATATCATAAACTATACCTATTTCTTAAACGGCAAAAGCAATTAATATTTAGTTAATATGCTAAAATAGAAAATTCATCAGTATATAGTGAGTGTTCCTAAAATTGCAACGATTTTAATAATCAATTAAAAAGATGCACTTTGCTTAAGAAATTAAATATTTATTCTTCCTAGTTTTAAAAATTAGTTTATAAGTTCTTCGAGAGATGGTACTAATTACTGATAAAAACTATAAAGCAATGTTTTAAGAATGACAATTATTTGCGGATAGAACATAGCGCATTCTAAGAACAAAAATAACTAACGCCGTAGCTTACATTTCAATTAAAATGGTTTAACAATGTCTTATATCAGCTGCGCTACCTGTTGACTTACTCATTCTACTAATTTTAAAACTTAGAGAGGATAAATTCTAGTTTTCTAAGCAGGGCAGTGCAATATGCATGTTTCTATTTCCTTTAAATTTTTAAAAAAAGATAGAAATGATAATTGATTTTCACTTGATTTTTCAGATAGGATCATCTTTCGGCCTCACAGTACCTGTAAAATAGAAAGCGCATTCTGGTCTAGGAGGATGGTTAGTTTGGATATAAACTTAAAAAGGCAAAATATGAAAGAAATTTTCACAAATTGTGAAAATGAATTAAGAGATTCGGTAGAAGTACTTTTGTAAGAAATGCTTACTTTGTCAGCTAACTGTGGTTTCTCTGAAAGATATTCAGTGGCTACAGTCATCATATTTACAGATAAATCAACTCCCAAAACTTCCACGCCATGTTTCTAAAATCAAGAAAATAAATAATCAAGAATTAAATTAAAGTAAATGTGTGGTATAATTGCATAAGGTTCAAGAAAGGACATGCTTTGCTAAAAAACGATTTTGGAACAGATTAAGAGAAAAGTTATGATAAAATCTCTCTAAGAGTCTAAGTAATAAAAATACAGTTGCCTTATATTGTGAGACCGTTTTATCACGAGATCAATAAATTTAATTACGACACAGTTTACCATTGTTGTTGGCGCATTTTTATTGGCCGAAAAATCAAATGATAGGATCCAGTTTGTCCCTCTTTGACTTATTAAGTTAATTGTAAATATGACTTAATTAGTTAAAGTCATCTCATATCTAAGGCATCCAACGGGTATTTTCCACACCCACTTTACATGATTTGAGGATGATGAAAATACACTTTATAACGGACAATGGAACACCCTTACTTAAATAGACACTTGAATCCTAATGGCAAAAAAAAAATGGTACAGAAGCATACATCTATAACCACTGGTCAAGTGAATCAAGATAATATCTTCCTTGGAAACAATGGCCACTATATTTTGGGCAGCCGATTCGTGTTGAATTTAAGGAACAGTGTTCTACTATAGAAATGTCCTAGCCAGAGGCTGAACTACATGCTCGAGTGGAATAAATCAATCAATTGTCGTAATTATATATTTGTGAATGGCAACTAACTGTTTGTACGATTTTTATTGGACCATGCATAATCCCTTCATAATCCCATCCCAATAGAAGCGTATTCTTAGTGATTGATACCTAAATGATTGCTCATCGATGGATGCCAGTGGACAGGTAAGTGAAGTGACGTCAGCTTAAACATCTCTATTAACGAAGTCATGTGCTGGTTAACAAGGGACAGAATGACATCAGAAACATATCAGAAACGAAAAAGAGCACAACAAGAGGTTGCGCTTTTACCACACTATGGCATTCATGACAACCGAGACACTTGAGTGATTTTACGTTTTTGTTCGATTCTCCGTAAAACTCTGATCTAGAACTTTTGTATTACCATTTTTTTTTGCCTTCAGAAGATATATTTCGTTAGGTAGTGATGTAGGAAGAAGACAAACAGGTAATACTTAAATGATAAGGAAACTTTGAGTAAGCCTTAATTAAAAAGAGCAATTGGTGCCCGTTGGAATGAATGTTTAAAAGCCATAATAAGGTTCGTTTTTAGAATGATATTGTGATACTATTTGTCAAACGTAGTTTATTTCTGTCTGATTCTTCATTTTATGACGTTGGCATTGGCCTGAATGAGTACACGCGCAGTTTCATCTTTCCAATCATGGGACAGGATAGCCACTTTCCAGAAAAGTTAAAAAAGAAAGAGGAAACAAAGTGTTTTAACTAATTGCTATCGATTAAAAATGATTTAAATCAAATATCTGTGTTAAAACTGATCAAAACGAAATTCCTAAAATTGATGTGCAATTTCCCATAACATTAACAACCTCATAAAATAGATGACACCACTTTTTAAAATTTTCCAGAGGGTGGCCGTCCTGTGGGGACAGGGAATTGAGATACAATAAGAAACAGTAAAAATTTTCTCACAAGTGAAACAAAGAAGTGAAACTTGTTATTATTATCGGAAGAAAAAAGCATTTCTATAAAAAGAAAGTAATTCGCGAGTAATCTATGTAAATTTACTTATAAAACCACATTTAGAAATTCGCTTTTCAAAAACTAACTTAATATACATCTATTCTTTTAATAACCAAGGACTTAAATAAATGTTCCATAGTTTACTCTAATTGTCTTGTAATTCAACGAACTGCTTGAATTTTTACACACTCTCAGAAAAATTGGATCAACTTTGAAACACATTATCAGTAAATAGAATCTTTAAACAGTATAATTTCAGCTGAAACTTTAATAGGATAACAATATTTTGGTTTAAAGTGAACTATAAAATTGTGTAACCAAGTTTAAGAAGAATGATGATAAATTAATGTAGCAGCAAATTTGACGATATTATGGTTCAATACGTTTCTTACGGTATTCACGGATTATAGAAGTAAATAGTAAACAAACCTCGGCCATGTAGAAACTATGACCTCCGATACCACAACCAACATCTAGTACTTTTTGCCCTGGTTTTAAGTCCAATAATGATACATATTTCTATAAAATAGTAGTAAAAGAAGTAAATAAATAAAAAAATTATAATAATAAATCTCATAAGATGCAGTTTATGTTTGGCATCAGAGGGTTTGCACGCGTTTTGATGCAAACAACAAAAAACTCAATAACCTAATTGCGAAATAAGTTATTCGATTTAGTAACACGTTCATATGAAATCATCTCATCTCATCTAATCTCTCTCAATCATCTAATCTCATATAAAATCATGATTCTTTCATAGGCTCATATAAAATCTTAATTCTCTAATAGGCTCCTATAAAACCACAATCATTCATATAAAATTATAGTGTGTTCCCCATATAAAAATTATGGTTTGCACTAGAGATCAGTTTGGAATAAATAATAGAAGTTCGAACTCTATTGTGCCACGAGATAAAGTTGTATTTTATTGTTCCAGTTGACAATAGAATAATTAATTTTTTACTTTTTTAGTTGGATTAATTATGCTTGAAGCTCGCCAAATTTTTCCCGGTGAAAGTTCCGAGTGTTCATCTAAGTATGCGTGGTGCTCACTCTAAATAACATTTGTTCTAAATGATCGGGATTTCACGTACTAGGACTCAAATCTAATGCTTCGTGACCTCAAATATGCTAATTAGTTTGAGCAGTCAATATTATAAAGTTACGAAATCAGATACAAAAACATACTTCCTCTGATTTTTACATCATTTTAAAGAATATAAATTTTATTTGGCAAACGAAATACGAGATCGGTCTCTTGAGAAATCAAATTTTATTAAGTCGTATATTTAAAATTTAATTTATTAGGAACTATTTGATAGATCTCGTTTCTGTTTTTTGCCATATTTACAAAATTACAATTTTAAAAGTAAGTGCAAATTCGTATGCTTAAAATTTAAAATTTTTCAATTGCTATTAAATAAGAAAATAAAAAAAAAAAATTATTTTTATTTTTTCACGTGTAAATTATCTTTGGATAAACTAATTTTTTAATCGTACGCAAAATTTTTTTCAAGTCGCTTAAAAAATTCTCGAATATAGAGAAATACGCAAAAAGTATAATTAACATTAAAAAAAGTAATGTCTAACCTTGGTTGTTGACATTCCACCAGTGCTGAGGAATGTTTTGCCGAAGATCCATTCATAGCGACGTACACCATTTCTGCTGTATTGCTTGTTATCCAGAAAGGCTTGGAAAAGATCCTTCGAATTTGTATCCTTAGAATTCATGTTCTTCTCTAGTTTTTTGGCCAGGAAATATATCTGGTAGGAATTGTTTTTGTGCTAAAAATGTTAAAAAGTAATTCAATATGTTAATAAATAAATGAAAGTGTGACTTAAAAGCTATTATTTTTATTATATCAGCATTGTTATTTCTTGAAATAGACATTTTTTGAGATACGAAAAATATTTTTTTTTACCTTTTTTTGTTGTTGTTTTATTTTGATCGAAAATGTGAGAAAACGAATTTTTTTGAACTTTTTCTTTGTTTTTATTCTAATAGGGGGCTAAACCCCCTGTTCGCTGCCGCTCACCAACCCCGATGATTGCTTCGCAATAATTGTCTTTTCTTGGCAGAAAACAGTTTTTCTACATAAGTTAAAATTATTCACTTAACATATATGTACTAAAAGGAATTCTGTTTGCTTACTCTTGTGCCTCTACTTCCCAAGTCCAAATATTACTATTTATTGGTATTATAAACATTTGGATCTCTTGATGAACGGAAGTGATTTTTCGAAGTAATCATTTTTTAAAATAACATTTATATTCTTATAACATTATATTGTTCAAACAAATTTGATGAGTTCACAACCATAATTTAATATTCTCGCTAATAATAGCAGTACTGGAAAATAAGTTTAAATTAGGGATACAAAAATATTTAAAGAAAAACAATTCGCGATCACAACGAACTATAGGGGGCGTTGTTGTATGTGCCGAATCCCTGCGATTTCCATATGAACAGTCATTCAGTTACACTGGAGACGTCTTTAATGTAGCATGTAGCATTGTAACGTTCCATCTTTATTGTGGCTGATTAAATTTAAAAAAGAAAAATGTTTGTTTTCTTTCTTATGCAAACGAAAACAAAATGGTATCACTTTTTTTTTAGAGAAGGAACATCCAGAACACATCGGAAAAATATTTGTAAATAAAGAGAAAAAAATAGGTATATTCTTATAAGAGTTCAAACCTAATGCCTGAGAAATATTTTTACTAAATTTAATGGTATAACATGGAAGGCCCATTTAAATTTTAACGTTAAATAAAGAATGCTTACGAAACAAAAAGAAAAAAAAGAACCATTCTTTTTTTGTCGCCATTTTTTAGTGTTACGAAAATGCGTCTTTGGGACTTGCCAAAAACAAAACAAGATGCAATTTTATTTTTTTAGGAGCGAAATATTTCATGGAGTGAAATATAACGAAAATGTACCAAAGTCCATAACATGAAACTTTATCTTAGTAAACGTCCGTTTTGGAAATGTTATTTCATTTTGAATCTTATTTATTAGAGTTCATAATGGCTATAGAATCAGGTGAGAGAAAAGTTTGCTTTGAATTTATGCTAAACTCTATATCGGCCCATTTTCCACCGAAATCCGATTGACTACTTTGATTTTTAACAAAGATTTTAAGATTCATTTTAAGATTTTTTCCAAAAATTTTAAGTGTTGATTAGCGGCACTAAAAATCTGCCAAATCTGTAGCTGTCAATAAAAACTTTCGTATTGTTTTTTTTTTAAATTCTTATAGTATTTAATCAGACGTAAAAAAAACATTTTGTAGAGAACGATCATCAAGTACGAAAAAAAATTATTTACAAGCAAATTTTTTATTATAAAAATCATAACACTTACCTGATTTATAAGTCCGGAGAATTCCAAAATGATATGTTCTTTGTTTGAAAACTTTATTCTCAAATAACATATACATAGTTTATCCCTTCATTACTTTTAGGTAACATACCACACATCAAAATTTTATAATTGTAAGATCTCGATATGAATTTTAATATGTAGCTTAAAAACAGAATAGCTGAATTCTAGTTGAAATTCTTTCAAAACTAAAAAACACTTACCAAGAAACGATGAAAAATTTATTTATAATCAGCACAAAAGATACTTTTTCAAGTAATTCGGATTATTCTTTTATGTTGTTTTCTGAATTATGTAGATACAGAAATCTATACATTTCTATGAAGAAGAAGAATATTCTATAACTATTACAGTTCTGTATGGAATTCATTGGAGTGACGAAAGCAATGTTGACTTCATTTTAACTTGTAATGAATTGAAGACAGAAATTTTTTTTACCGCAATACACACATCTGTAACAGCAAGTGATCATGAAATCATGTTATGTTGTTGGTAATAGAAAGGTAAAAATTATTGAGAAGTTGTTCTTCAAATGCTTGGCGTGTTCTGCTTCAATGTTTGGCATGTTCTGATTAGTTTTTTCAAGAAGTTTTACCTTTTCTTTAGGGAAATTTTGCTTCCTATTTGCTGCTAAGAAAATGGCGTCCGTCATTGCCAATGGTTATGTGGGAACTAATGCCCGATATTTACAGTCTCCCGCTAGATGGCGTATCGAGTGTTGCGATCGCGAATACCTTTACGACTATTATTAATTTTATGCTGATGACAACCAAAACAATATTTAAATGAATGAGGAAAAACTGGATCCTATCACGTGATTTCGCGGCCAATAAAAACTCACGAAATTGCGACACCATCATTAGATTTTTATATATAGTAAGATTCCGTATTTTCATATCATTGGATATAGAAATGTATTTTTCACAAACACCTAAACCAATGAAGTAAAAATTTGGAATAAAACTACCTAAGTTACTTTACTTAGGTCTGGAAGGTCTGTCGTCGTCGTTTTTTTCTTTTTTTTTTTTCTTTTTTGGTTCACAATGCAAGACACCAAAATAGTGAAACAAATATTTGGTATAAAACTACCATTTTATTTTCTTATTTCGTAACGTATGCTGTAACGTATTTTTCGCTATGCAAGATCCTACAATAGTGAAACAAAAAAAATTACCATAGTCACCGTAACGAATGCCGTAATGTATTTTTTTTATAATAAAAGACATCAAAATAGTGAAACAAATATTTTGTATTGAACTACCATAATTACCTTATCTCAAAACGCATCGCATAACGTATTTATCATAAAACAAGACACTAAAACAGTGAAAGAAATATTCGGTATAAAACTACCATAGTTACCTTATTTTGTAATGTATACCGGAACATATTTTTCATAACACAAGACACCAAAATATTGAAACAAATATTTCGTATAAAACTATCACAGTTACCTATTTTGTAACGTATGCATTAACGTATTTTTCACTAAGCAAGACACCCAAATGGAAAAACAAATATTTCGTATGAAATTAACGTCATAATAATGATACAAACTTTTCATATTGAATATAGATATAAATTTTTTGTTGCGATCCCTCAATAGTTTCTTATTATAAGATAACTAACGAAATATAACTAAGTTTAATAAATGTCAATGCCTATTTAAAAGATGTTTAGAAATCACCACCCTTAATCTGTATATTTTGAATTCTTGTTCAAAATGGAGTTAAAAAGGAAACATTAAAATTAGTATGTAAATTAATATTGATGGGAAGAAGAAACAAAACTGACATCGAAATTACCCAAATCAAATCACTACTGAGGAAGTTGGGATGAAAAAAAAGGCGGCAATCAAACAGGCTTTGGACAATTGCAGCAATTAAACAGGATTTTAGCCCCGTCTTTTTCAGTGGTGATAATTTAGATTCTGAAAGTAGTTTTGTTCCCCCCTTAAAACGTCAGTTTGAGATTTTTAGTAGGTATGTCGTTTTTGGAAAAGGATTGTGATGGAATCAAATGAACTGAACTGAATTCACTTAATTGCATAGAAATGTTTTAAATTATTAGAATATGTATATCTCTTATTTCTGCAAAGTTGTTTTCGCCATTTTTCTATTTATTTATTAAGTTTACCATATATTTAGTTTTTTATTTAAAGTTAAGTTTTAAATCTTGAGTCCCCATTTCAGTATTTGGTGAAATATCCATTTTAAAAATACCAAAAAAAAAAAAAAAAAAAAAAACCACAACATTTCTCGCCAAAGATAAGTGGTGACCCGGACGTAATGTGAACACGCAACCTTGTAAAAAATAAATACGTTAAATATATTATTAAAAATATTTTACCCTTAATATATATTTTAAAAATATATATAAAGGGTGGTTATTAAGAAATGCTCTGTTTACAAATCTGAATCACGCACAAAGTAACTCCCATTGCTCGATGTTACCTTTATTATTTCAGGGTAATACTAAAAAAACTCAACCGCAAATAACATATAAGTTGGAAATTATGAAATGCGTTTATTTATTCTTTTCAAAAGAAATCATGTCTCAATCAAGTGTTTGAGGGAAGAAAATTTTTTTTTTTTGTTTTTTGCTTTCTAAAACTCAAAAATTTTTATGTAAAAAAAAAAAAAAAAAAAAAAAAAAAAACAATAGTGGTCTAGTTATTATGAAAGGTAACAAATTTTAGCGAATATCTCCGTTACCGTAATCTGAAGAAATCCTAGTTTTCATGATTTAGAAATTTAAAATAGCAGTTATATACTATTAGAAATAATAGGAATTTCCTTTATTTCAAAGGCAAATTTAATGTTTAGAGATCTGAGACACAAAATTGATACATTTTATTCAAAAAGTATTAGCTGTATCTTAATAAAATGTTATATACATTAATATATAGTTGGTCACAAATATAATAATTCTTTCTACACATTAAATATTTGAACGGGGTTCTAAGTTTCTCATTTTCCACTTCCACCTATAAAATACCTACTATTTTAAATGTTAAAGTTTTTACATTTTATTGCTAAGTAACTGTTTTATGGGGTCGAGATTGCCTGGTTGCAAGGGCGTTGGCCCCATGCCCAAGAGGTCGTGAATTCTATCTCCACTTGCTAAATGGTGACTGGTGCATGTTTAAATCTGTCTGATCACAGAGTCCTCCATATTCCCACAACAAATCATACCTCTGAGGGTACTAAATTGGAAATTGATCGTTCAGGTAAAAATTACGATCTGTAAATGAATAAATGTGTCCGGGCTGTGACGTGGTCTATAAACGGGCCGTGACATGTGTGGCTGAAGTCGTATTCTTGGTCATAGATGGCGTTATTGAAAAACAAGAAATGTACCCTCTGCTTTAATTCACTCGGTTTCACTAAGCTGGTATTGGCAAGTGGCATTAGAAACAACTGCTTTATTTAATGAACTCTTATTATACAGTAAGAGTGTGAATGGTGAATCGTGTTTTCTAAACTTATAAGTGCTGACACTCGTGACTTGAGGAAAGCTGATGTGCAAGGGGTTAAAATAATCTTTTTTTTATTTTTGTTAACATTTTTCAAATGATGTAAGATAAGTGAGAAAATAGCATTCATTGAGATTTACCTAAAGAACGAAAGGAGAAATTAACACTATTTATTTTAAAACTCATTTGATTTTATTTATTGATAAATATTGTAATTATTATTCAAATCAATATGGTAATCACATCTTTTCACCTTAGCATATCTGATCTTTGGCATTTCTGAACATATAAATATTATGTTTATTAAACATAATGTTTGTATCTGGTGTTTCTTTGTTGTCTAACTCTTACGCAGGGATCGTAGAGACATATGGTTCTCAGTAGATCACCGAAGTTAAGCATCACTAGTAGAAATCAATGAGCGGATAAGTGACCACTTTGAGTAACCTGCGAAAGGACCGTGGGTGAACGGTATTGGTCCTCGTTAAATTGTTCTACCTTAAAGTGCTCTACTTCGCGGGCCATTAAAGCGAAGAAGCCATCCCCTCTGCAAATAAACAAAATTGTAATTGCATGTCTTTGGATCATCTTCAGGGATATTTTTTTCTAAAGAGCGATTAAATTTCAAAGTGGCTGGATCAAGCCATTGGTCGAAAATGACATCACTATTTTTGGGGGAGGGAGACCGTATGTATCGGCTGGCGTTGGCGCGATTTTGGAAAGTTGCTGAAAATTTTACCTTTAAATATGTTTTTTTTTTTTTTTTTAATTTCCTTTATTTGTATTTAAAAACCTATTAATATTCATTTTATTACAGTCTGAAGATACATAACTACTTTATTTTCCAACGTGCTTTACAGAAATTAAAGTAGTAATTTAATTTACAAAATTTTGAAAATGCACTGATAATAAGAAAAATTATAACTGTATTACTGGGTTTTAACGAGAGTTTTTATGTTTTTACAAGACCTGTGATGGGTAATAAACATAAATACTGCTATTGTAGACAGTATTTTGTTTGGTTCTGTTAAAAATGTTAAAATGTATAATACGGACAACTAAATAAATATTTCTTTTAATTATTAAAATTGGCCAAGATAAAAATATTATTTACAATTCGCTCAGTTTTGTGATAATTTCTAATAGTCAAAGTCATGAAAATAAAATTTAATGCTGTTATTACGTAAACATTTACAAGAATGAAATAAGTCCAGGCCACATGTGAAAACGAAATCTGATGTGAAAAGCCTGCCGATACATACCATCTCCTATCCCACACATAGTGATGACATTTTCGACCAATGGCGTGATCCCATTTTAAAATTTAATCGCTCGTGTTTAAAAAATTACTAACAACGTAAAAAGAAAGGCAACGCATAAAATCCACATTTATAAGAATCTGTGGGGAAATGTAATATTGACTATGCCAATCTTCATCATTTGAAATGTATCTCTAAGATTGAATCAAGTTACCATGTGTTATATATTATTAGTGAATTGATGTTTAATTTTCGTAGTTGTAGTTACGCCACAATACTCCCCCACCAGAATTTTATCAGGGATAGAATTCGATGAACGGATACACTAGTTGCTGTATTTGTGAAAGACCGGGAGAGCTGGATTAAGGTCACTGGGTTTTGTGCTTTAACCATGAGAACTGTACTTAAGTTCATGGTTGTCACTCCTGTGTTGCTATTAGCTGTCGAGTGAGTGCAGGTTCCCGTTGATTTTAAATGAGACTGAGAATCACAAGCAAAAGCACGAGGAGGACGATGACGCAGTCACATATAGCAAGCCATCTGTTCTATGTGGAACATCCATCGAAGTAGTCGCGATCATATCATGTTCGCAGGTCAAAAATGTGGGGGAAATGTAATATCGTCAATGCCAACCTCCATCTATGAAAAGGTTCCTCAATGATTGAATCAAGTTAGCGTGTCTTATATATTAGTGAATTGATGTTTAATTTTCGTAGTGGTAGTTACGCCACAGATCCAATTCAACATGAGTTGTTCACAATTCAGATATTTATTTTAATTTGTTATTACGTATAATAGAGCTTTATTTAAAAGTAAACCTGCTAATTTCAAGAGCTAAATATTTTATTAGTGTTGAAATAAATAGTTACAAATTTGCTTAAAATTAATCCTTTTGTGGTACTATGAGATTTGTTTGACTTCAGTCTCATTAAAAAATTAAAAAGTGATCGCAAAACAATGAGAGACACAAAGACACATAACTCCTTACATTTCAGCGATATATTTATAATTGAAAATTATACAAAACTTTTATATAGAATTCTATTGATGCAATTTATTGAAGTAATAGCTACATTGAGAAATTTTGTTTTATTTACTGATTCTGAATTTGGTACCAGTTATTTCTCCAGAAATAACAAGTTTGTTATACAACTTTTTCATAATAACACACAGCAATTACTTTGGAAATTTATTTCGAAAAGAAAATACTCAACAAATGCATGCAGATTCTATAGAATTTAACTAATTATTGGTCTTTACCCTAGTTAAAATTTAAAAAAGAAAAGCTGCAAATTTAAAAACAGATAAACAGAAATTATTCTATTTCATAGAGATCACTTTGTTAATCAAAAATTATAGGTAGTGGAGTTTTATTTAAATATTTATCATTTAGTCTATTTTTATGCTGTCGTATTTGCGAAAATATTATTCTTATCAAAATTAGATAAATGACCAAGATTTTTTTTCAATGCGGATACTAATATACGTATTTTTGCTGGAGATCTAGCTCATCATAAGATATCGTTCCATTCTTAAATATTTATGCTATAGTATCGAAAAACTATTGTTATTTTTTAGTTTCATACATATAATATTTAACTACTTGAATAATAATATTGCTAATTGTTTCAAAAATTGCTTACCTTAAAATGGACCTTATGCCGCTCGAATGTTTTGTAAGAGAGTGAAAGATAATTTAATTTCGGTAATTGTCGTCAATCACCGTTATCTGGAATTATCACTCTTTTAGAGATAAATATTTCATCAAACGATAACCGTTAAATAAGTAAAACTGATTGAGACTCTTAGAAAATATTGTTTTATTTCATAGATTTTTAATAAAGATGATTAGTCTATGAATACATGGAAGAAAATTCAGATGTGCTTAAAATGATTTTAAAGAATTCTCACAAGTCACGCCGATTAATAAAAGTTATGTAAAGAGAAGGAGGAAAAACATAAACAACGAACACGTCTACTTGCAACATTACTTTGCTCTTAATCCACGAGAGCTACAAGCGCATTAATGAAGCTTGGAGCTCCAGAACAGATAGTCAGATTACTACTACTTCGACCTACCAACATTACTTTATGAATACCAATATTACTTTGATACTTGATTCTCAATTGTTCTACAATTATCTCAAATTTATGCCTTTAATTTTTATTTAACCAAATTTGATTTAAAATTATTTTAACCATCACATTATTAAAATAATTGAAACGTCTAAACAAATAAACCTGGCATTTATGTGGTCATGTTTTTTAGAGCTGGTAAAGTTAATGCATTCCCTGCAAACATTGCGAAAGCGCAAGTTACAAAATTTTAGTACTTTAATTTAAAAAAAAATTGCGTTTGCAATCATTGAAGTCTCTGATGTCAGAACATTAAGCTCCTCTCCTATTACAATCACGACTTTTTTTGCTTGCATTTTCAATAGGGTACTCGCAACTTGAGAAGTGACTTGACCTAACCACGTGATTTTAATCAAACTTAACTGGATATCTGTAAGCGACGACACGCGTGTGCGCCAAATCTGATTGGCTTGATCGTCGATTGACCTGTTCGACAAATGGCACGTTTTACCTCGGATGACGTCAATTGCGATCATCCAATTATAAGAAATCTGGGATTATATTTCAAATTTATTTTAATTAAAAAGAAAACAAAACTCCCTGCGATGTAATCTCCATGAACATTTGTTTTTGAGTCACGGGGACTTAAAGGATGCAGCATTTGTCTCAGAATGAGGTGTCCCAGGTTCGAATCCCCACGGTGGCTAGTTGATACGAATTCTACTTCCGGCTCGCTCCGACCACAGTACTGACTTAAAATATCCTCAGTGGTAGGCAAGACATAGGATAGAATCTCATTGCCTTCGGGATAAGCATAGGAGGATTTCGTGTTTTTTCTCTCCCTGTAACGCAAATGCGGATTAGTTCTATCAAAACGTCTTTCCTATCAGAGTTTACCCTGTTTTTTGGGTTTTTAAATTACAAGGCAATGGAGTTGAACATTGATTGTCGTATCTCAGAATTGGGTCAGTTGTTCAACGCCAGTTTTATATATATATATATATATATATATATATATAGTATAATCTAAATGCAGATTTTTAAGTACTGCCAGATTGTAAGTATTGTTAAAATTTACTTTTTTAAATAAGTTTTTGACAAATTGGAGGTAAAATATTTTTGGGAACAAAAATATAACCGAATTTCCTCTAATGTAATTAAAAATTCGGAAAAATAATATATAAATAAAATTTATACATAGTTTTCCGTAATGATCCCCTTAATATAGTATTTAAGAATTCTTGTGAACAGCATTTTTGTAGAATATAGCAAATGCAATAATCGTAAAATTATTCAAATATTTACGCATATGGCGGATAATAGTAATACTTTGATTTCCATTGAAAATTTCCTTGTCATTTTTCTGTCTATAAATATGTGTTGTTTAAAAGGGTGTTCCCCTTAATATAGATATATGAAAAAACGCTGTAGAAATGAAGACTAAATAGTATACTCATTAGAGGGCTGAAACGAATATTTAAGTGAGTAAAGAGCAAAATGGTTACCGAATTTAACTAGTTGCTACAAAGCGGGACTAAAAACATAAAATTTATTTGATGGCAGAGATATAGGAAGGGGATTACAGATTTCTCTGAATTTTTACTTCCAAAAATATACTTGCTTATCAATACAAAAAGGGGAAGGTGCTTTCTAATAAAGATCAAAGTATTAATTGTTTATCTGCCCTAAATGTTAAACGCTTGTTAAAATTAATTTTTTTTACTGCAGTCATATCATCTTTTTACATAAAAGACACGTACGCGTGTTTGTTTTCAAAAACAATGAGATGATAAGAGATAAAAAATATAAGTTGCATTGTATACATAATAATATTAAATGTCTAGGTACTTTGATGCCAAATAACTGATTAGAAATTTATTTCACGTTATCCTTTCATGACTATATCTATCATCGTTTTCAAATCAGATTTTTGTTTTAATCTTATACATTAAAAAAAGAAAAAAACACAGCTGTCTGATGAACTTTTAAAAGGTTACATCTCACAAAAGAATTGCAATATGATGATGATTAGAATTTGCAGAATCAGAGACAGAGATTAGAAATATTTCGAAAAAAAAAAAAAAAACAGTTAAAAAGATGGAATGGACGTTTTATAATTGTATCATAACACTAGCGTTTCATTATTTCATTATTGTTGATTTCTGAAGAAAAAAAAAATACTGGGGATGAAGACTAATGTGGCGTAACTACCACTACAAATATTAAATACCAAATTACTAGTATATAAGACATGTTAACTTGATTCCATCAAGAGTAACCTTTTGATAGATGAATGTTAACGTAGTCAGTAATTAATTCCCCACAAGACGTTTCCTTTTATCTTTTATTGGAGTCCGGCCACTTTGTGACTATTTCCATCATTTATAAACATTATAGGGTTCGTATGGTCCTCGGAAAACTTTTGAAGGAGTAGAAATTTTAGAACAGAAGATCGTGAGTTGGAGCACAAGCCAGTGGAGTTTAAATGAGTATTTGCAAATGAGACGCGGTTCCGCCAAACTTGGTCCTCGCCTTCTTACACAGGATCAAAAAATAGTCTTTTAGTGATGATCTATCGCTCCCCACCCTTCGTATTTATCAGACTTAGCCCCCGTGTGACTATTTCCAGTTTCCGAGAATCAAGAAAAATCAGAAAGATAAATAATAATAAATTATTAAATAAAAAACAAAGAAAATCAATTATTAACTTGTTTAAAGGAAAAATTTTCAGCTTTTTTCCAAAATCGCCAGCCGATACGTACTATGTTCCTTCATCAGTGATGTCCTTTTCGACCAATAGCGTGATCCGGCCACTTTGAAATGTAATAGCTTATTTGGATGATGTGGAGTAGGTAAAAACAGCTTCGTACAGGGCACTGGGCGATATCAAAGTTTCAGAGATGTTTCAACAGTGAGAAGTGTATCCTCTCTAATGGAAAGTATTTTGAAGGTGATTGAAGCAACGTTGTAAAAAAGTTCATAAATGAACTTTAATAACAAAAAAAATCTGAGTTTTTTAGGTCCTCCTCGTATAATCGGTGTTTTGTTTACGTATATTTGTATTTGAATGCGAGTAAATGAATATAATGCAAACTGTTATTATGTTTAAAATTTAAACTTTAAATTATTTATAATCGCAACATTTTTAAAAAGTTACTAGAAATTTTTAACACACTTATATTTAAGTTTCTACAGGGTGGCTACAAAATACTGTTACAAATATCGAATCATTTTAATGTACAGATATTAAATAGAAAAATAAATACACAAATATGATGAACATTAAAAATTGAAGTTTACCTTAAATTTTTTTTTATTCCAATCAACCACCATCTTTATCAATTATTAAAGATGATCTGTTACGTCGTTGTCCGATGGCGGCACGAATCCAATTAAAGAGGTAATTTGTCCCATTCACGCAATTAAGAAGCCCAAACTTCTGTGCTGCTTAGCATTAACTTAAGACTCTAGAATCCCTCAAACACATTAGTCAAAAAAAAAAAAAAAAAAAAAAAAGGATTTAGTTACAGTGAAGAAGGGGCCCATCTTCTTGCTTGATAATCTTCGGGCAATTGAGATGCAACCGAGCTTGTGTTCCTTTAGCTCGGTGCGATGGTGCAGAATCTTGATGAAACATCCAATCTTTTCTGCGATACAATCTCTCAGCATGTGGCAATAAATGTGTAGCAAATACTTTCTTTTCGAAATATTCATCATTGATTTCTACTCATTTATCGATGAATTTCAGAGGAAATTTTCCGTTATTTGACACTGCAGCCCAAAACATTGCAGTATCTTGTTCTGAAAATGTTGTACAGTTGTTCAAACACTTTCAGGTACATCATCGAAGGTTGCCGAATATAAGGAATTTTTAGCATTACAATTTTGTTCTGTGCAAAATATTTTCTTATCAGGAAAGATTATTCTGTCAACTTTTTTGCTACCGTGACTGTTCAGCAATATCTTACTTCTTTGTAACCTTTAGTTTTTGTGCAGTCGTCAAACCTTGGACTTTTCTTTTGCGATAAGGGCAAAAACCCAAGCTTTCTTTAAATATAACCTGCATAGTTCTTCGATTCACGTTCTCTTCAGCAGCCATTTTATTAGCAGAACTTTGAGGATATCTTCGTATCTTTTCTCGAATTCTTTTAATGTACTCTTCTGCACGAACTGAGCGTGGACGACCAGACTTGGGATCGATCTTTACAGCCATCAGTATTCAATTATCGATTCATAGCTCCATATATATTTTCTATTTTACTCAGACTTTAACTGCTTAAAGATTCTACCTGAATAGAAAATCCTCGATCTGCAGGTCTGTTTAACCATCAACCTTTTCAATTCCATCTTCAAACTGATTGCAAATATTTTGCTTTTAACAGAAATCGTCAGCACTTACAAAAAGTGCAACTCACAGGAATAATGAGAGAACAATTGTTTTACTAAATGATTAAAATTAATTCTTAATTTTTGGAGTGTTACAGTATTTAGTAGCCACCACCGTAAAATGGCTTAAATTTCATGCTTAGCATAATTAGATAAGTGCTTTTTAAGTCTTTATTAACTCTCACTTTTGCGATCAGTTATTTCGTTTAATGCTTTATAAGTACTTCAAAACACTATTTGGACTAATCCTTCAACAGCAAGAAGAAAAATATTTAAATACCTGTCATATTAGGGTGGACAAATGACTTGTTTCTCCAAAATAATTTCTAAAAGTAAAATAATTGAGTTACCAAAGTCTTTAAACGTTTTGAAAAAGGACATTATCACGAAATGTGAGTTTTTGGCTCGTTATGGCTGAACAGCCCATTTCAAACCTGTGTAATTTTCGCTTCCAGATGTAGATTTTTCCAAAATATTTCAGATATTGGAAAAATTTATGCTTTAACATTTTATTCTTGCTTTATAAAATTAGATTTAAAATTAAGACTATTAAAACACACAAATGATTCAATCCTGTACCAATACGGAATATTTCCTTTTCACTTTCAAAATGGTAACAAAATGTTTACGTTAATATTTTGATCTTTATTTATCAAAGTTGATTCCTAATGATTGTGAAAAAACCACAAATTATAAATTATTTATATATTTGCATAAAAGCCCTCACTCATCTATTCTTTTAAATTATTAAGATCCTGTAGTGGAATGATGTTAAAGACGCGTTTCCTGCTAGAACACCAAATGGATGACCACTTTGATCAGTCTGTGTAGGGACCGAGGGTGCACGGTATCGGTCTTCGTTAAACTGTTTGATCGTAAATTGCTCGACTTCACTCGCACATCGTCTGGCTACCAAAGAGGAGAAGCTATTCTCTTTGCAAAGGTTCAAAATTGTGATGGCAGATCTCCGGACCATCCTCATGGATATTTCCCAAACTGTCGCCAATAGCTCATAGTGCAGCTTTAGGGTGGCTTAAACAAAGTACCTACGGAGCTTAAAATATTTTGTGTTTGTATAGTTAAAACAATTCTTGTTTTCAATTTCAAAATCTCATGTTTTTCGAAAGAATCCTAACCGGTGATAAAATAAAAAAAAAACATGTTGAATTACATGCTATTAAGCAATATCCCTGTATTTGGTATAATTGTAAAGGAAATTTATTGTAATTTATGAATTCGAAGGTTATTTTTTGGAGTTATGCATGATTACGGTAAAATTTATCATAAATAGAGAGCATCCATGATTCTGACGTATTCTACCAAAAAAACTGTCTATTTTAAAGTAGAATAAATTATTAAAAATATTACGATTTTACATATAGTTTGATTTATATTGTAAAATAAATTGTTGCGTAGTCTAATTATGCAGTGGTTACCGTCAAAAAAATTTTTTTTTCTTATTTTCAAAATCAAAAATTATCTCAAATATATACTGTCTCCTCTGCTACAATTATTCTTTTAAGTTTATTTTATTCATTACAAAAAAAAAAAAAAAAAAAAAAAAAATTAACTTAATATTTGGTTTTTACAATAAAGTCTATTAATACAATCATGTTGTGTTATAATTTTGAAAAAAGAATTAAAATTTTTAAAGTTTCTTATATAAAAGAGGGAATGTAACGGAGAAGATAAAACTAAATGTCCCCTCAGATACACAAAATTGATAGGTTGACCATTAAAAAGAAACTTTAGGAAACTTAGGAACAAGTGCTAATGCATCTTGATTCAACTAGTTTAAACCAGTTCGTCCACTATTAGAGCACACTTTTCATACAAAGCTGTGAAATTTTTATTTAATAGTGTGTTTAGTTTATAGTTAAAAGTTTTTTAAGTGAGTAATCAATAGGGGGAAAACAGTAGCAGAAAGAATGAGAGAATATAGAACTAGAATGTTCCAAAAAAAGGAAGATATTTGTAAGAAGAAAGATAAAGAATATAAAACGAAAATTTATCATAACAGAAGAAGTATTTTGAAAAAAAAAGAAAAAAAAAAAAAAGAAAAAAAAAAAAACCTTAACAGAGAAATAGTTAAATTGGAAAGAAAAAAAAAAAAAAAAGAAGAAAAAGGAAAAATAAAAAGGCACTGATTCAAGCAGTAGAAATTCAGGAAGGATATTCTCTTTATAATATTCCTTAGACATTGGGGAAAGCTATTAAAAAAGCAAACCGTTCATTTCCTGTATCTCCAAGAAAACGTTGTACTGTTCTATGTATACTCTGTAACAGGGCTCGAAAAACCGTCCGTCCTCGGCGGTTAAAAATTCCCCGCGGACAACAAATTTCTCGAATCCGACGTTCGCGCGGACGGCCATTTTCCCGTTAATGTTCGTGATACATTTTCAATTTTTGTTATCTTGCAAGAGTCTAGCGCCTCACTTCTAAAATGACCCTCTAATCTAGAAATACAGCAACATACTGCGCATGGTGGAATTGATGTTTTCTCTGTCTGGGAGTACTGCAGCGGTTGAAAGAGGCTTTTCAGCAATGAACTTACAAAAACACATTACGTACTGGTCTTAAATAAGAAGCGTTAAACGCAATTATGAACATCTACCTAAATGGAAAACCCCTTTCAGATTTCTGTGCAGAAACCTCTGTAAATCATTGGCTTGATTGTGGAACTGGCAAACGTCATATTTGATTCATTTAAAAAAACGCAGTACCCTCGGATAAATTGACATTCCAGATAACGTGACCTTTGTTATTTAAATTATTTCATAAAAGAAATAAATTATTTCATAAAATAAATACTAGGTTTTACGATTAGTAACCTAGTATTTCTTTTATGACTCTATAATGTAAACCTAGTATTTGTAATCCTAGTAACTACTAATTCATTGTGCAATTTACATAAATGTTTGTAATAAATAAGAGAAAATTATATTTTTATTTATTCAGAAGCTACGGGTTAATTTCAAAGGAGGACATTGTTGGACAAGCCGTCCTCGGAAACGGGTAAAATTTCTGAGTTTTTTCAAAACCCTGCTCTGTAACCTTACTGCTAAAACGAAAGAAATAGCCTAGTAACAAAATTTCTGATGAAACAAGAAAAACTTGTAATAAATTTCTACTCATCTGATAAACTTTTTTACCAGACTTCTGGTAGAGCTGAGTGCACGATTGTCAAAGAAAATGGTCAGAAAGTCCACAAAGCCAAATGTGCACCGTGATGCTAGCATATCAAAGCACCCAAACATAAAATTTGGCAAATCTGAGTTTTGCTGTACTCCATATTTTATGCGTAGGTAAAACAGCATATAAAATGTGTATGTGCTATTGACTAAAATGTCAATTATGTATTAAAATCAGTTGTTTGCCTAATAATTACATAGAATTACTAACTCTAGCGACAATCGATCAATTTACTTTTTATTTTATAAAAGTTGTTAAAAAGCCGATCCAAATTTGAGTTTACGGCTACTAATGTTCAACTCCGTAGCCTTGTCATTTTGAACCCAATCCAAAAGACAACAAAACTCCTTGATCAGTACTTTCAGAAGTATTGATTTGTTTTGGGAAATCGGGGGACTTTGGGATCTGACATATTTAATGCACACCAGTCACCATTTAAAACACTGGGATTCTTTTGATGTTGCTATAGATAATTTTGCAAGTATAACAAGTTCTAGGAAAAAATTGGGTATTTAATTTTGTTGCCCAAATAACTGAAATTGAGAAAGAAAGAAACAATTCTTGTGTTTTTTTTTAAAAAACAGGGTCTGGCAAAATAAAAACTTTCAAATATAGCTACAAAGATGTAGCACGGGTTTCAATTATAGCAGTGCTGCCAACTTCAACTTTAAATACCCGAAGAGTCACTTTTAACAGTGATATTTCCCTTTAACTTTTTGTCAAATTCGTAAGACGTCCCCTCTGTTACATTCCATGTCCTCTCTGTTACGATGCATTATTTGGACTTAAAAAAGGGGGTTGGAATTTTAAAATTCTTATAATAATTTATTTTACCTTGAAATGTGATAATTTTTAAAAAAATTACGGACAATGTTTAGAATGGTCCAATCACAGAATTAAGCATAAATAACAGTGCATGTCAAAAATGTGGGACTTTATTTGTTCCCTCTGTTGCAAGTACTTTTAATTAACATGCAATTTAATTATGAGGCTCTTTTATTATTTCATTCCAATTAATAAAACATTGCACCCTAAAGTAGCATATTCTAGTAGATTTTTTTTTAAAAAAAGTATTTCATATAATTTTTAGAATAAAATATTTGTGTGATTTCCCCTCTGTTACGCTTGGAATTCAACACATATGAAAGATCTGATATTGTGTTTTGAATGACTTTAATTTTGAATAACTTCGGAATTTCGAGACATATAATGAGGAAAGCACCAAATAGTAAAGTAATGAGTGGGTTGAACATATGGTGAAATCGATAGGAAAATAAACATAGTTGAGATTAAACTAGATTAGAATATAATAGTATTTACAAGGGTCAGAATAATATTAACATTTACGCATGTGTAATAAAATAGAAAATAATAGAGGAAATGTATACAACTATTTACATATTTGCACGAAATTGACAAATATCTATCGACGACAAAGAAAATGTTATATAAGCTATAGTCCGGCAAATTTCTCGTCTGTGACTTTCTTATAGTGATGACCCAGGCGTCCTAGTAATACCACTCTTTTCTGAGTTGCTCATCACCCTAAAGTTACCAAATTATAGTTCCACGGCTGCGATCCATTTGGGTTGCTCGCATACCGTGGTGCCGATGAATTGTCATGTTTTAGACTGTGAGTGTATACTTGAGATTAAATTAATGAAGTGAAAGTTTCCGTAAAAGCGATGATTGCGATAACTTTGCATTTCATATGGTACTTTGAATTTTTGATGTGTAGTGGTGGAAAAATTATTGAAATGAAAAATAATAAACTAAAAATAACTTAAATTTCGTTACCACTAGAATTTTTTTTTACAAAGCGTAGCAAATTAGCATTTCTGCACTTTGTTTCATGTACAAAATTTTTCCTCATGCGGACATATTTTTTAACCAACAATTTTGAAGCCGGCATAGTTTAGAGCAAGCTGCTTTTATTATTTCCATTTATCTTTAGTAATTCAAGCAAAATGCTTGAAAAGAATATGAAGCAACCCCACTGCCTACTCATAAGCAAAGGAGAACTCAAATTCATACTGGATGGGATAGGGGACGCTTCGCGGCTCAGGTGCCCAGCTAAAGCGCAATACTACGACACTTCTTTAAATCTCTCTCTTAGGAAAAGTTGGCATCGAACAAAGATTGGCATGGTTGGCTTTTAAAAAGTTGGCATAGTTACCAAAAATTCCGGAAGATTTATCTGAACTCTTTAAAATATTTTTCAGAAAGCCTCGAAGTTGGCAGATGTATGCATGTGTATATATATATATATATATATATATATATATATATATATATATATATATATATATATATATATATATATATGCATGCATTTATTTTTCTTCCGGAAAACAATTTTTATTGAAATGGTTTTCTTACAAGTTTTTGCTCTTCTCCGTAATAATTATTGTGTTTCGCTTCTGTTCCTGTTATGATTATTCTATGATAGAATAAAAAAAGTAAGTTATCTTTGTGCTGTTTTTTTCTTTAAATTATAAGGAAAGCGGTTAACTATGCAACTCTTGAATGAGATAAAGTTAATTATTTCAAGGAGCACATAGATAAGAAATCCCTTGTAACTATGTCAAGAAAAAATTCATTAAAATAGGGATGATAACAATTCTATGCAATTACTAGATATTACTACTTACTTCAAAAGCACTGGTTTTATTTTTAAGGACAGAACTTTTAAAATAAATAGTGATGTTTTAATGGGTGGATATTTCCTTCTCTTATCTACCACTTTAGCTTTGTGAAAGCATTGAGCTGTTACTTCAACAGTACCCCCCAAGTCCTATTATGCTGCCTCATCATGGCGGGAGTGTTGTCCCAGGGTGGAATGGGCGATGCACGTCCGGAGATTTTTCCTCTTGACAGGGTCATTCAAGGCGTGAAGGCCATTCCATTTTACCCAGCTAAAGCAAAAACACAATGGAGAAAGTTCGACTTCTTCGCTAGGTCCTCCAAAGTCTTGTGCCAATAGAAGCTGCGCTTTTCTCTTTATGGTGATCTCTTTGAAAATCCTGTGCTGGTTCATGACTTTATGTGTGTGATTGGTTTTTTAGATAAGGACTAGATCAAGTGGTATTAGAAACAACACTTCAACAGTGCCTTTAATTGTTTGTCAAAAGTATTCAATTGTTAGCACACTAATCATCAAAGCAGATAAATCCTTCTCTGAATTCGCAACCACTTAAGTTTAAATATTTTTTACAACGTAGATGTCAGAGTTTTACAAAATGTATTTAAAAATATAAAATTATGGAATCCCTTAAAAGCGTTAACCACAGTTATAAATTTTTTAGCATAAATATTTTGACACCACTTTTAACTTAATTGGTGGGTTATTGCGAGCCCTCCTTCAGATCCAGATATTAATATTATTGTTAATAATATATTATTGTTAATAATATATTATGGTAAAGAAAACTATTTCGTTTAAACAATTGTGACGTAATTAATTTTTTTAACGAAAAGAACCAAACCTTTACAAAGAGAGCCTAGCACATATGAATTAACTTAACAGTCAACGCTTCTTGTAGAATATGCTAATTATTAGTATTTAAGCAACAAAGAATAATTTAGGTTTTTAATTCCATACACACGTAACATTTTCAAATTTTTAACAGGAATTTTTTTGCGTAATGTGGATTTAATTTAAAGGTACTAAAGACAGTTTCATGCAAATATAATTACCCTTTATGAGATAGTGAGAAGTATATTTTCCAGATACTTCATTAATTTTTAAATGCCAATAGGAATCTATTTTCTCAACTGTGATTTGTGCGGCTATCTGCTGATAACGTAAAAAAAAAAAAAAAAAAAAAAAACGGACTGCTTTGTTTTTATAAATGTGGGTCACAGTAAAGGTAAGCGTGGTGTAAAGAAGCGTTAACAACATTAGAGAGCTGCATTCATCGAATTTGTTTGTAGTTATAAACACAGAAAAGTTCGGTTATTTATAAGAACAGAAATTGAAGTTTGAGATCAATTCTTTATAGTTAGGTTTAAGATTTTGAAAAGCCCTCCCTTCTTACCATCGGAAAAAATGGTCATAAAATTCAACTTTAGGTAATAAGTAAAATGAATTGCTTTTTATAAATAAATCTTAGTCAGAACAAACAGTTTTTAATTATTATCACGTAGCATTATTATCATAAGGTGGCCCTATGAAAGTTTAAATCAAAAATCCAATATTGAAGCGCACATTTTGTTACGTCTCGGAAAATATTTTAATAAAAAGCGTATAAGGTGGCAAATGGGTACTTGCACTTCAAGAAGAAGAAGATCATCGATACCCACACATGTGAACCATCGAATTTGTTGATATATAATTTTTTCTCGTCTACTACTTTTACTTAATTTAGATTTATTATATGTTGAAATATTCCATTGTAACCGTGATATAATTTTTGTTTTGTGTACCTGGAAACTTCGATGCATAATTAGTTTGCTTATGTTCTATATGGCTACGAGTAAATGTAAGTCTTTGTGTAAATATATAGTGAAGGAATTGTGAAGGAATCTTTGTCAAAGACTATAGAATGTGTCACTTAAGAGAATTTATGCTCGACGGGTTAAGCTTACTCGAAATAGAATGGAAAGAACACGCAAACAAATGCCACTTTTCAACAATCAATCATGATCGAGATACCCACACTATCCCGTTATGAGTTACTCATGTAAATACTGCTAATGTAAAAGTTTGAAATCATAAAAGCTTGATGAACTATGAAAAAAAAATCACATGTGTAGCATAGAGTTACGAATTAAAATGCGAATTTATTTTACCTTTATGTAAGATCTTAAGGATCCTACGCTGATCAATTTAAATCCATGTCCATCGTCTGAAGGATCCAAGAAAGAGAGTGAGTTGTTTTCTGAATAGTTATTTGCCAACCATGCCGACTCCAATAGACTTGCATAGTCCTCAGGCGTTCTGTAGAATGTAGGATTTGTTTGACGACTCATATTACCTAACAAAAAGAATGTTTACTCAGCTGATAGCTCAATCGAAATTATGTTTGAAGGAAGCAATTCGTTTGATGAAACTTTAAATCTATTTTATTGCATGTTTATCAAATTTTTACATTTACGAACTAGATTGATTAGATTTTTGTCAAAATACAAAGAAAAAAAATTATTTTTCGCCCTCAGTGTAGGACCGGAACTTAGAAAAAACTAGAAGTATAATAACTTTGTCTATTGTTTTATGGAGGAGTAAAATATTCGTAACTACCACGATTTACTAATAATTATGATAAAGTCGCGGTGGCTCAGGGGACAGAGCGTTCTCTACCCAATAATTCTCCACCCAATATCTACACCCAGGTTCTAATCTGAGCGATGGCTGGTTGATACACATTCTGCTCCTGGCTCGCATTGACCACAGTGTTGACGTGAAATGTCTTTAGAGGTATGTGTTAGAGTCTCACTTGTCGTCGGGCAAACCGTGGGATGTTTTCGTGATTTCCATCTCCATGTAACACAAATACGATACTTATTTCATGAATAAGTTCTCCACGAAGACTAGTTTGTTCCAATGCTTGATCAAGAAGTTCTCTTGTCTTCTGGGATGGGTTCAAAATTACAAGGAAACGGAGTTGAACAGTGGTAGTCATAAACTCAGAATTGAGATGGCTGCTCAACGCGAAATAATATAAAATAATAATTATGACATTAATTGAGTTGCGAGATATTTTACAACTAAATATAAATGCTACATGCCTGTCAACTTGTACGGTCGTTAACAAAGATTTAACAAAGTGTAAATAAAAGAACAATTAAGTTTAAGAGAATTTTCTAAAAACAAAACTATTAAGACATCTGTAAGCCTAATTAGGCAACAAAACAGATCTTATCAACCTTAACCTTTTTTGAAATTTTGAATTTCAAGATTTAATACACCAAAGCACTAATGTTGCTACCACTAAGAAAAAGTCGTACAAGTTAACCGCACGAGTTGGAGTACAAGCTGGCAGCTATGACGTTGTAATGAAGGCAAAGTTACGGATAATTTACCTCTCGCGAAAAAAACTCAAATGAAATATTTTTGCCACCATTTATTTTCTTCTCCGAGAAAGCAAGAGTCCTGTCTATTTCAAAAGAAGTAAACTATCAGCAACTATTACAACCCATTGACAATTAAAGTACATACACTCACTATTTCTTTTAAACTTCCATATCTGCCAACTTTTGCATTTTCCAATATTAATTTCACAAAGTGGTAGTTGTTAAATGTAAATTTAAAACTAAATTACAAAAAATTGCATTATTATATTATTCTGGAGTTTATTTACATCAGCAAGTGATCATAATGCATGCATATAGATGCTTAATTTATTCATGTGTACTTTAAATCATTCTTAATAAAATTTATAAGTCCAATAATGAAATATAAAAGCAAATATTTCGCTATCATTTTAAATATAAAAAAAGAGTTGGCAGCTACTTCATTAAAACGCTGCAGTATAAATAATACAATCAAATAATTAAAATATTCCAGCCACTTTGTTCGACTTATTTTTTAGAGACCCTTTCAAAGTATTTTATTTTATAACTGTCGTTGAAAAGCCGGTCCGATTTTGATCTTATTAGCAATGTTCAACTTCTTAACCTTGTAATTTTGAATCCAATCCAAAGACAATGGAACTTCCTGGATCAAGCATTGAGACAAACTAGCCTTCGTGGAGAACTTTTTGATGGAACTAACCCGCATTGCCGTTACATGGAGAAGAAAACCACGAATATCTCCCACAGTTAGCTCGACGGCCTGGGGATCTAGCCCATGATCCGTCCACCACTTATGTCAGTACTGTGATCGGAGTGAACCGGGAACAGAATTCGGACGTGATCAGGAAAAACTGGAATCTGAACGTGGTTCACCTCATTAGAAGGCGAGCGCTCTATTCCCTGAGCCATCACGACTTTTTTTTTTAAAAAAAAGTATTAGCGAAATGAAACAAAATTATGAAAGTGCTATAGTTTTTAAATATCTTCTCCAAAAAATCTTGTTCCGAAAGCGTAGCAGTTGGCATCCCTACCTGGCATTCAAAATATTTTATATGGTTGCGAAACAACAGTTAAACAGGGCATTTCTAAAAGTTTTCCTAACCATTAATTCAAATTCAACGATTTTCAATCTAGCTATTTTTTAAGATACAATATATGTAACAAATTATGAAGTCGTGAATTATTTTTTAAAAAGAAGTAGTCATTAACAGAACCACTGAAATAGATTTTTGTTTTAAATTCTCATTCATCCATTTCATACCTATCTTGTTTTCGGAAAAAAATAAAAAGAAACCTTGGCTACCAAGATTTATTAAGAGTTACATATAACAATGTTTCCATCAGCGGAAAGCTCAGGGATGCGCCGAAATATGTAAAAAGTGGTAACAAGTTGGACGAAAAAATTTATTAAAAGAGATAAAAGTATTTTTTCAAGCATATTTCTTTCAGTTTACTACTGAAAGTAAATTCGAAGAATGTTTTTGTTTTAAGGCTGTTTTTCGAAGGCTCCGTCGTAATATAAAATGATGCTTTTTTGCGAATAATATCCTATTGTTATAACTGCTATGCGTTTGTAACTGTTACTCATGACTGTTAGGTCAAGTTTAGCCTATCTAAAACCAGCGATGTTAGCGCTTATTTTAAAAATGACGCAAAACGAGAATAGGGAGAAAAGATACAGTTTTGTGTTAAAATGAAAAGTGTTTGTGGTCTAGTTTTTTGATATTTAAAAACTTATATGCTGCAGTACCTGGACTCATAAAAATTTGAAAAAACTGAGAATATGGCAGTAATTTTGCTAATTTTCATCTAGGTAGAAAAATGTCTCAAATTGGCCATTTTTACAGAAAACTTTAATAAATTTAAAAATATATAACTAATTGATAACTCTTTACGGCAAGATAATATATAAATATATTTTAAAGTCATCAGATTGTTTCAAGTGTATAAGGCAGCTAAACTGTGGCTTTTTTATTTTCCTTGGCGAAAGAGCTCCGAAATACAGTGTTAAATATAATAAATTTGAATTAAGCCTTGGTAATAACGGACATTGCGAAAACAAGCTAGGAATGATAAGGTTTTACCGCTAATTTTATCTCTTTTTTAGGTTGCAAACAACATTGCTTTCATCAACGAGAGAATCTTACGTAAGAAGCATTAATCGGAAATAAGAAAAATCTGATTTTCGGAAGGAGTAACATGTCCGTGACTGTATGATTACAAACAATTACGAACAAGACTGTGTTTGGACAGGGAAAAAGTAATTAATGGCGAAAAGACTGTGTTTGGGAAAATTAAAAACCTTATTTAAACTTTCACTTGAGTTTTTTCTAAGGAAAATTTGCCTTACACATACTTATGGCAATCTATGGTAACCCATGCCTACCAGAGAAATTTATATGGTAATATACCGTAAGCCAGTGTTTCCCAAAGTGTGGTACGCGTACCCCCAGGGGTACGGGAACAGTTTAGCGGGGGTACGCGTTCTTATGCGAAATATCTTGCTACAAACGAAAATTTCAAACAATTTTATTTAATAACAAAGCTAGCCATGAAAATTTACGATAACGTATTTTTCTATTGGCTATTTCTTGCAGAGTTAACAGTTAATAATTAGTGGTGTCAACAGCCAGTTGTGATTTTTTAAGATTTTTGCAATTTTCATAGTTAAGGTTTGTAATAAATTCTACTTATTTTGATCATTTTTATAAAATATAATTTTTATCCCTATAACTGTTATCACAGCAAACACAATATCATCCTTCTCACTGATGCAAATAAACTTACTAACAAAACTTTGTACCAAAAAAGAAAAATAAACATAGTTTTTAAAAAGTACATTTTTTGATTAGTGGTACACAACGTTACGAAAAATTTAGAAAGGGTACAGAAAGGTCATAAGTTTGGGAAACACTGCCATAAGCCTATGGTAACCATTGAAATTTATATCGTAAGATGCCATAAGTATATGGTTACCATAGAAATTTGTATAGCATTCATATGGCAAGACACCATAAGGCTATGGTAACCAAAGAAGTTTGTATGGCATTTTATAATGAGACACCATAGCCTTACAGTGTGCTTAAAGGGATGTACCATAGGCATATGGCAAAGTAATAGAATAATGGCAAAGTAACGAAAAAGTAATATACCATACACTTTTTCCATATACTCATGGCAAAAATTTGCCATACGCATATGGTAAAAAATTTGCTACATCAATATAGTAAAAAATTTGCCATACGTTAATGGCAAAATTGTATGTTAATATTTTACCATAGGCAAAACCTCAGTAGGGATATTCTACGGTAATTTTTTTATGGCAAACCTATGGCAAATTTTACTAAGGGTTAAAAAAATTTCCTTTTTTTAAGAGATTTCAGACATAAATATAAAAATATGTATGTAAAGACTCTAAATAAGGCAAAGTCGTAACATATATTTTATTCCTCCCCAAAATATATTATAAATGAAACTTTTTTTCTAGCGGTATAAACTAGCCATAGGTTTAAAACAAATTACCTGAAGAATGAAAGCACGATTCTCTAAAGAAGAGCCATCCACTGTCATCCAACCAATGAAGAATCTTTTGAAGAAGTGCCACACATTCCTGATCTGTGAGGTACATTAACAACCAGTTGCTGAATACCGCTCCAAATCTATATAAAATGATGTAATTTATTAAAGAATTCGTTTCAAATTCGATCAAAAACTTAGATTAAAAAAAGATTCATGAGGAACATTACAATACATGAAGACTTAGAGCAATGTAATGATAAGATAAAGTTTCACTGTTCAGAAGTACGGTTTCAATTTTGCAAAAGCTACGATTTACATATAAGCAGTACGTATCTGGAAAAAATAAAAAGCTTGTACTTTTGGATCGTCCGGAGAGTTCGTGCCAATGTTCGATAGATGCAGCTCCAAAATGTCCACCAAAAATATTCAAGTGACAGCAAACAACTTATGAAAGCAGTTGGAAATTTTTTCTAATTTTACAGCCACTTCAGTTTAAAAAATATTCATCTAGCATAAATTAAATTTCTATATAAGCAATAAGATACCCAAATGGGTCGCAGCCGTGGGGATAATGAATTAGTAATTTTAGTGTGATGAACCAACACCTCCTAGAAGAAGGAAGGCCTCAGCACGGATCAATTTAGTAGTCCGATGTGACGAAATTAACTGCGCAGTTGATGAAAAATAAGAAAGATGTCATTACGTTCGGGGTACTAAGCTGCGAAGTGGTTGAAAATACGAAATATGTCATTACGTTTGGACTACTAAAGGATATTTATGGTAACCCGTGCTGAGGCCTACTCTTTTCCAGGAGGTGTTGGATGAACAACCCAGAAACGAATGGTATTACCAGAACGCCTGGGTTATGACTATAACAGAGTAATGACTATAACAAGGTAGTTGTTGAACTATCTATATCTTATATATAACCTTTCCTTTGTCGTTCACAGATTTTTGTCAATCTCGTGTAAATATGTAAATAGTTGTATATATTTTCTCTATTATTACACCTGCGTGAATGTTGATACTATTCTGACCCCGGTAAACATTATTATATTCTTAACTAGTTTAATTTAAATTATGTTTAATTTCCTATCGATTTCATAATATGTTCAACCGACAAATTTCCCATTCATTACTTTACTATTTGGTGTTTGGCACCCCTTCTCCCCCCAATTCTACTCCCACTTCACACATCCTCCTATTATAAGTCTTAAAAATCCGGCGTATCAGTTAATCCCGCTTCGTGGCAGATTTGAGTTATGTTCTAATATTCGAGTACTGATCTGAAACTTGTTAGCACAGCAATAAACTTGTAATAAATTTCGAAAATCTGAAAACTAATAAAAACTTAAAACAGCGTAATATTAATATGCGTTTTAAATTTTTAAATGTTTTTTTTTAACTTAAAAAAAATAATTTAATTTAATTCATTGATTTTATAATAAAAATTGTCTGAGTTAAATAATCATTTAAACTGTGTAGAAAATCAATCTGATTGACTCAGCTGGTTTTAAATCAAATAGATTTAAGTTGACAAGCCCAAGTAAAAAGAGACTAAAACTTCTTACTTATTTCATATTACAAGATATTTTTACTTATTTAGTTCATCCGTGAAATTGATTGCTTAAAAGATTTTCATTTTAAACACAAATTTAATAATGTTGTTAAATGATAATAGTAACGTACAGTTTGTACGCATCGAGAAAAAATGAAAAACTGGTGTCCATTTTGTTAAGAAGGAGTTGCAAATTTCGCTATATTAGCTCTTTCTTTAGAATAAAAAATTTAAATAATCGTAAAATCTAATATTTTAATAGTCAGAAACAATAATATACGATTTTTCATCCTAATATTACCATAACCTTTAAAATTGTTTACGAATCCTGTTAAGAATAAATTGTTGAATTGACAAATAGCGGATTTAATTTCTGTCACTTTTTAATTTTTTAGTTGTGATTTTCATCACTGCAATGGCCACTGCCTTTTGTGACGCATTTTATGATATTATCCGCATGCATTTCTTATGATAAAATATTGTCTCATTTTTATCCTATTGTATTACAGAATTTCAAAGGTATAATCAGCCGTTGTATAGTCGTTACAGCATGATGCTACAAAATCTTCCTTTTAGATTAAAAATTACTCCGGGAGACACAATTTTCTTTGCTTCCATGCAAATACTTGGCCTTACATAATTCGGATGTGGGGATTTCAAATCTGAAATTAAAGTTTTTTTCCGAAAGCTACAGGTTCTTTTTAAATTTTTTATCTTTTTATTATCAAAATGGTATTTTTAGTAGAGTTTATTTGTATAAATGTACAATTTTATAAAAAACGTATTGGATTATGTACATACATATACACTTGTCTCCTCCTTTGAAAATAACATAACTCTTTTATGTGAATAGGACCAATATGTCCTTTTTTATATATATATATATATATATATATATATATATATATATATATATATATATATATATATATATATATATATATATATATATATATATATATATATATATAAAGTTAAGTTACTTTAAGATTTAAAAGAAGTTAAGTTACTTTACCAATACGATGAACTTCTAATCTAAAATTACCGGGAAAGGCAACGAGTAATAATTACGAAATTTAAAATTTATTTTTTACTTTTGATTGGTTTTATTCGGTTAATTTTCAATGTTGTTGTTGTCGTTAGCCATTAAGGCAAGGGGAGCGATTAATCTTGTTTTTAGTGGTGCCATCTATGACCAAGAATTCGACTTCTGTCACACTCATACGTCACACCCGTTTATAGGGCAGACCTAATCATACAACCATTTATTCATTCATCCACAGATTGTAATTTTGACCTGAACAAGAGAACGATTAATCTCCAACTCAGTACCCCCAGAGGTATAATTAATTTTCAGTTGTTTCGGTTTAATATGCTTCTCAGTTTTGAGTATTATTATGTAGTGTTAATTGATACTGATTTATTTAGAGTGAGGGTTCTTTTTGCACCGTATGGAGAAGGTATGGTGCTGTACTTTTATTTACGTCGCACCAGAGCTGAACAATGGGCTATTGGAGATGGTGTGGAAAACATCCCTGATGATGATCCGGAGACAACATTTACACGTCACATCCCGTTTCATAGGAGAACACATTCACATACCATCCAGCCGCAAATCGTAATTTTGACCTGAACCAGAGCATGATCAATCTCCGTTCCAGTACCCCCAGTATTTATTGTTATAGGAACTTGGAGGATTTTGTGACCTCGACAGACTTATTGTGCACCAGTCACTATTTTCAGCCAGCTGGAGTCTTCAGCCGGCTGGGATCGAACTCATAACCTCGTGGACATTTCGAAGCGTCCTACCAGCCAGGTTATGCCGATTCTCCGTATGGAGAATGAGTACTCAGTGAGTAGTTTATTTTATTGTTACACACATTTGCAGGGTTGTGTGCTCATTACCAAGTACGGTTTATGAGCTATATAATCAAGTTGAAAAACAGATAGTACAAATTAGATAATAAAATCCCAAAAATTCATCCAGGATTACGGTCGATTCGAACGCGTTGTTTCAACCCTGCAAAGTGCTTAGCTCAGTGGCGAGACCACTGGGCAATGAAAGTCCAAACACCGGCTTATGATTAAATAAAAATACTTAATACAATATTTTTTTTCTTACTTTTTAGCGGGTAACTGTAAATCCAAAACATCCGCTGCAATATATGTGATATTTGATAAATTTGTATTATTTATTTCGTTGGTGTTTATATATTCCTCCATAAAATCTACAGCTGTCACGTGGTCTGCTTCAGAAGCCAACAGTCCAGTATATCGCCTGAAAAAATTTTTTTTAAAAATTCAGTTTTAAAGTTTTCACACCATGATAAACAAAGTAAAAATACTTTTAGTAGATATGAATTTTACAATGTATGTATATTTTTAATAATTTATCAACCACTTTAAAGCAATTTCCAGGTCATGCTTGGATCGTGCCATATCAAGTCTGAAAAGGATAGAATGGGAACATTTTTTTCGATATTTAATTTTAAAAAAATCATGTTTCATTTAGAAAAAAAAATGAAAAATGGTTACCCAGTGATATATTTTTTCATAAATTTTCATAAAAAGTCAAATAACATATTAAAATTTTAAAATGATATTATATTCTGATTTTCCAACTACATCACCGTCTCTTAGACGAGAAGGCAATCGCGCTGATTTATGGCGTAACAGTTTTCTCTCTTCATGAAACAACGTTTCTGTTAATTTAGTTAACATTTTCTTAACAAGAAAACTATTTAAATAAATTTTTTTTGTTGAATTACCGAATTTTATGCACCATTTTCAGAGATACTTTAGATGTAATATTGGAAAGACATGATTTTAATTTGTTTTATATCAAACATTTTGTTAAACTTATCATAATGCTTTAAGTTAATCAATTGAATGCATACTTCAAGAAATTAATGAAACAATCATAAGAGTCACATTCTGTCTAAATATTAATGTCAATAAATATAAATACAGTATTGTCTTTATATTAACTTTAAAACATTCATCAACAAATGTTTTTAGGGAAAAATAAATATTCTTTTGCAAATACTCATTATTAATGTTTAACTAGTTTTATAATAAACTTTTTAATTTAATATCTATATAGATTTATTTTTATATCTCTATGAATTTACAATGCATAAAAAGTGAAAGTACAAAATTAAAAAGCAACAAATATTATAAATATAATCATTATAAAGTGACATGCAAGGATTGGATTATAGAAGCACTTTTATACTAATGTATGCAATCTTTCTTCTAGCAACCAATGGAAAATTAGCAGCATTATTTAGCAGATTTATTTTTATATCTCTATGAATTTACAATGCATAAAAAGTGAAAGTACAAAATTAAAAAGCAACAAATATTATAAATATAATCATTATAAAGTGACATGCAAGGATTGGATTATAGAAGCACTTTTATACTAATGTATGCAATCTTTCTTCTAGCAACCAATGGAAAATTTTAAATAACAAAACTGTTGGCACGATTTAAAGGATCATGTTTGAAGCTTTTAGAAATGAGGTCCTTTTTACACATGCAAAATTTGCTTCGACCAAAATTAACATAAAAAAAAATTTAAAAGTTCTCTTGTTTTACTACCACTACAATTAAAAATGCATTCTAATATAAATATGGTTATTAAAAGGTCTAAAGTTAGTATTAGGAGTGTTTCCATATTTTTGTCCAACCCCTGTATATGTATAAAAATACCACTAGTATTTATGTTTATAAATAGAGGCAATAATCGATAGCAATTTTTGTTTCAAAATATTAGTTTTTGTTAACTATTGCATAATTGCAAAATGCGGAAATTCAAACAATAAAGCCAATAAGTTATATATTTTATTCTTAATGTTGTTTGTATTATAAATATATTATGTTGTTGTATTATAAATTGTTTGTTTAGAACAAATTAGAAATACTAGAGGCTTGAATTTGCCAGAGGAAATTTACAAAAATTATCTTAAATGAGCATTGAATGAAATAATACATATTTTTCTTTATAAATACAGTCGAACCTCGATTTAACAAACTTTGATTTAACGAATTCTCCGATTTAACGAATTCTCCGATTTAACGAGTATTTTTCCTATCCTGACAAAATGGGTGTTAAAATGCTCCCATTTAACGAATTTTTAGCTTTGATTTAACAGACAAAAATAGCTGGAAAAATATTCGCACATGAAACTAAAACTTTCGCACTTAAAATTTTGAATATTTCACACCCTAATCCAAGTGTGTAATTATATGTAGGTATTATATTTTAAAAGCAAGTAGCATTAAAGAATAAAGATTATATTATAGTTAATTTCCTAACGTATAACTTTTATAATTTTTAAGCTCGTAGTAAACAATAATCACTTTTTATTATATCTGTATATCTAAGGGAATTTCGCATTGATATTTTTATACCATATTTTTTACAAAAATTGATATTCGATTTAACGAATTATTTCATTTCAATTTGTCGGTCTCAATCAATTCGTTAAATCGATGTCCAACTGTATATTAATCAATATAGTGTTTCATAGATACTTTACTTTAAAATTGATTATATAATTTTTACTAAACAAATTAACACGCACACATTCCGGCGATTGGAAAAAATTATGGAAACACTTCTAAACTAACTCTTTGTAAACAATCTTTCAAATATGAGCAATTATTTTGAAAGATTTTACATGGCAAAAGTATTGGCACAATTTTAAAGATCATGCTTGAAGTTTTTTTGGACCGTTATTTTTACCCATGCAAGATTCGGACACTCATTTTCGTTAAATTTATATATATAAATTTATAACAATTTTAAAATGTTAAATTAATTGTAACATAAGGGACAGTAAATAATAATTGATTAATTAATAAAAAATTCTCTAATCGTTAGGTATATAGCAATTGTCACGACAAAATATTACCTAAATTATTTTTGTAAGAAAATATAGGTACTCCATATTACACTTGTTTGCATGTAAAGTATGAAACAATATTAGTTCATAAAAACAGTTGAAAACAAGTTCGTAATCTACCAAATTAACTTTTGAACTTCATTTCTTCAGTAGCAAACACTTTAGTTAAACTCAAACAAAAACTTAATTGTTGCGATAAAGGTGTTAACAATACATATTTGTTTATAACAATAGCTTACAATGTGATCAAGACACAAAATAAGTAAAACCCTATCCATTTAAGGAAAAAGTGCTTAAATATTTCAAAAATGAGAATTTATTAAAAAAATATTTAATACAAAAACTTGGATTGAATAGAAAAGTTAAAAATTTCAGTAACTTTGTAATTACCTGTATCAGATTATAACAATTACTTAATCAAAATATCACATTACACACAATTTTTTTTAAAAAAAGAACAGAATCAGAACATATGAACTAAAATAATAATTATAATAAATAAAAAGAAAGTTCCCTTTCAGTTAATTATAAAAACTATTTAAAATTAACTCAGTGTATAAACCTTGCAAGCCCTTAGTAACCCTAAATCAATTGAATATCACATTCTTAATCTATATATATATTTCCCTTATGTGGCACCATAAACTCGGGTATTTCTTTATTTATTGGCAACACCATGGTTATCATTCATTTTGATTGATTGTCTTAAGTAATAATTTAAGTAATTTTAAAAAAATTAGTTATAAGTTAAGTATTTATTTAGAATAATTTTGTATTTTTATAGAAATAAAAACTTATTTACGGAGTAATTATATTGATTTATTTTTGTTCTCTTTTAAAATGGATATATGAATTTTAAACGTAAATAGTTCGATATTGCGCCATATAGTCATACCAATTATTAATGGCATAGCCTATCATTTTCGAGAAATAACATAATTATTACAATAGGATACTCAACTCATGGCTCGAGCGGTGTGTGAGGAAGTAGTACTGGAATAGTTTTCCATCTTATCTCATGACAGAAATGGGACTAAATTTAATATTTCAGCTGATTACTATATGCTCTAGTGTCCCGAACTTGGTTGTTGTTGATTTAATGGTCGTCGGTAAATTTTTATTAAAATTAAATGCATGAGGAACTTTGACAATATCGCGGACATTTCTTGAAAACAGTTAAAATTGAAATCAAAATACTTCCGAGGGGGGAAAAGTTAGAAGGTAAAAAAAAATCAGTTTATATATTATTTAAAAATAATTAAGGTGTTAGGATAAGAAGAGGGGTTTATGAATTAAAATATTTAAATCCAGTTGCGCTGTATAATCGGCTTGCTTACCATTTAGTTACCATTTGAGTTTGTATGTTGTAAAGTAGTTTAAAATTTTGATGTATCTTATTATTTCAAGAATTAATTTCCAGTGGTGGTATCGTTTAATTAATCACTAAATGTGACCAATTCGCCAAAGTTGGCAACTGGAGGTATAGGGATTTATTTCGTGGTAATATATAAGCGATCATTGCTATAGATTTTTTCTCTTTTCGGAAGTAGTTTTACCCTATTCCAGCACCAAGTTCCAGAACTTGTTTTCCCTCGATGCTTGGTAATAGGCTGCATATTTCCTCCTGTTCATCTATGTGAATGATGGAAGCACTTTTGTCCAACATCATGCTTTCTAAATTCGGAGCAAAGTTTTTCCAATACTGCTGCATTCTCATTCTGGAGGCTAATAGGAACATTAAAAGAAACATAAAGATTACATTAACATTTAAGTCAAACAGCCAGCAAGAAAATTGTGAAAGCGGGGTCGGGTGTGTATTTGCCCAACGAGCTTGCCCCCCCCCCTCAATTTAATCTTATTTCATTTCAGTCATGTCAATTAAATAAATCCACTGACATCCTTTGAAAATAATTTTAAATGATTAAAACACTGGAATTAAAAAAAATATTATTACAGATCAGTAAGGAACCTTTCAAATATTAAATAAGCATGTTTATGGCACTTTTGGGCCCTTTCTCCTTTGTCGGTAAAAATTTCTTATATTAACTTTGAATTTTACTGTAGCAATATACTTTTTAGGGTTTAAGTAAAATAAATTATTAATATTAATATTTTTTTTCTTTTTAAAAAATTCGGAAAATGATAGGGTTTTAGCGTCACTCGTAAGCGTTCTTTATTAAAAAGATAGATAAAGATTCTTTTTATCACTGTTATAATTACTTTACTAAAAATATCATCGTTTTATCATTTTAGTCCTTCTACCAAATATTTCAGTGACGGATTAACCAAATATTTACCAAATATTTCAGTGACGGATGAATAAATTTACATATTTTGTGTTTTATTACTTTTTTATGCACATTTACATTATTAGATTTTGACCAATGCTCGAATTTTTTTTTTTTTTATTTTAATAAACCACGATGTCGCTAAAACTTGAAATATTATTTGTTATATCGTGGAATAGTGTTTTGTTTTGTTAAATGGAAACAATGTCCTTTAAAATTATTGGTAATTCAAATAAATTATTCTAATTTTTTCCATCTTAGTTACGAGTTTGTTCCTAAATTCCCTACATTCAAAATTCCCTAATTCAAATTCTTTGTCGTCATTAAGAGACAGGCAAATCTGGCTAGGTTTTGACTCTTAACATTTTTGATTTTGTTGAAATTGTCGAGATTCATGTAAAACTTATTACTTATTTTCGTTTGTATTTGTTTGTTTGGAGTTCTATGCAGAAGATCCTCTAGAATGGGATATCTGCAAGTGACGTAGTGTGGGTAGATCGATCCTGATTGGTTGTTGAAGCATGGCATTTGTTTACGTGCACAACTGTTCCTTCCATTCTATTTCGAGCAATCCAAACCCATCAAGTATCAATTCTCTTAAGTGTCACGTTCTGTATTCTTAAACAAAGATGTTGGTATCTGAATCCCAATTGGTTGTGGAAACATGGCATTTGTTTTACGTTAGCAACTGTTTTTTCCATTCTATCTAATCTTTCAATATTTTAACACAAAGACAGGCACGAAGCCATGTAGAACATAAACAAACTAATTATACAAGGAAGTTACCAGGCACAAATATATATATATATATATATATATATATATATATATATATATCATGATCATAGTGAAATACATAAACAAATAATAATTCTTGTGCCAGCGAAAATCTACTTGTGCCAGCAGGGAACCACAAAGGTATACATTTCTATGAATACATATCAATGGAAAGGTACCGAAAAGAAAAAAATCCCTTGCGTAGTGTACATTTGACATGACCTTAAATTTGTTCTTAGAATAAATACTTATAATAAATACTTATAATAAAGTTTGTTCTTAGAATAATGTTCTTAGAATACTTAGAATAAATTGATATTTTTCCGACACAGACATTCCAGGATAGTAAATAACTTAGTGCATTGTAATTTAACATTTCAAAATTTATTATATCACAAATTATGGTGTGCCTGTGAATGTATTATTCTAATTTAAACCCTGCAAATATCTTTTTTTATTAATTTACAACTTATTCTGTAATTGGGTACACACAACTTGAGAAGAAGAGGATCTCTGATACACAGGCACGTGATCTATGAACTCAGAACTGGGTGATCGCTTATAAACAAGATGGTGTGTTAAGGTCGAGTTAAGTTTCTTCATATTAATTAGAATATTAATTAACGTGAAGTTTATTAAATACAGCACCGTATCACACATCGAATTTGTTAAAATATAATTCTTTCTCGCCTACGTCTTTAAATGAACTTTGATTTAATAATTGTTTATGTATTCTATTGTAACCGTGGTATATTTTTGTTTCGCTATCCCGGTAACTTCGATGTATAATTAATTCTTTTTTATGTTCTGCATGGCTTCGTGCTTGTCTTTGTGTTAAATAAGAAATATATCGTGAAAGAATTTATATCTTGGGGAAAGAATCTTCGTGAACGAATATAGAATGTGTCACTTGAGAGAATTGACGTGCTTGGCTTACCTGAAATAGAATGGAAAGAACAGTTGTTAACGTAAACAAATGCCGCGTTTCAACAATCATTTCGGATCGAGATACTCACATTACATCACTTGCAGGTATCTTATTAGCAACCTTTTTTGATTCCTCAAGAGTTTCTTATTTTATTTAAAGTGGTAGCAAACTTAATATTTAATTACTTTTACTAATGAAGTTGATTTATAGTGGTTTTTATTAATACTAGATGTAATTTAAATAGATGTATAAAATTCCTGTTTAATATTTATCGTAACTTAAAATATCAGCAACATTAGAATAATATCTTATTTAGCTATCACTACGAACAATCTTTGACGAAATGCGCAGATTTCATGATTTTATCTACTTAATGAATAGATTTTTTTTTTCTCTAATGTTCTTTCCTCGTTATGTCAAAATTCACTTGTTATGTCAAAAAACATTCGCAGATATGGTTGTCATAACCACTCACTATTTATAAAATAAAAACATTAAAAAAAATATCTAAATTAAAGTACACATTATTGTTTTCATTTATCATAGTTTTATAAAAATATTTAGTTTTGGTATAAAATTCTTGTCATACAGTTTTTAAAAAATTTAAGTTAAAAATCAAAACTGACGAATAAATTTACTTCGATGATCTTTTATTACTTTTTTACTTCTCACACGAAATCAAGATTTATTTATCGGTGGTCTTCATAAAATCAATAAAAGTTATAGAGGTGTTGTTTACCAGTTAAATTTATCTTTATCCTTAATTTAAAGCTATTTACCTGTAATATTTATTTATCATCCTTTCTTAGTATTCTCCCCTCTCTTTATTTTAAATAACATTCCAAATGAAAGGTTTCAAACTAAAAGTTGTATTTCCTTATTGTAAATAATCCTACGAATATTACCTCATTACGAAGTATTTTCTCATAAACTAATCAGACAGAATTTAATTAATTAACCGCTTTCGAATAAGCAAAAATGTAAATAAGTTACATTTACTTCTTTAATATGCTTTATTTAAAATTGCATCATATCAAAAGATGCAGTTAAAGTAAGGAATACGAAATTGTAAATAATTAGTAAGAACTAGCTTTTTACGCGATTATTTAATACTCTCTTACGTTACGTGAAAGACATTTAAAAAGTCTTTATAGAAACCACAAATTTAACAGTTTAAAAATCAAAATTTTAGAAGAAGATTAAATTTAATTCCTATAAAATCAGTTAATGAACCAGCGAAAGTAAATCTGTGTCAATGCAATGAAACATTTTGGGATCTTTTATTTAAATACTTTTTAATTTAGACGTACCAATCGTCAATTAAGCAAAAAATATTGAATAAATCAGGTGGGTATATAATTTACGAAGCGAGCAGGAGGTAGAATTATTTAATATGGATATTTTTCATTAAATAAAATTTTTATATGGATATTCATTCAAATTTTACTCACCATATGAACTGGCATTCATTTTTAAAGTTTAATAAGTAATTTTTAACTAAGAGAACAAAAATAAAGTGCAAAAATAGTTTATCAATAATTTTTAATGATGCGAATAACTTGATGATAAAAACTAAAAGACTGATACTTTATATTCTATCCTCGATTTAATTCAAAAAAGAAAGTTTATATTCAGGAAAGATAAGATAGTCGACTGATAAGTTGCGTCAGATGACAACACTTAATATTGATATAGTTGTAATAAAACTGCTTCGATTCATCAATTTTAAGACAAGTTATTTCTAGCTCTGTTTGGCAATGTTTTTGAGTTTAAAGTTCAGATAGGTTTAAAATATATCTTTTAATATGCAATTGTTGTGTTTTTATGACATGAAATTTTTTTTTTTTTTTTGTTAAGCTGATTGTGAAATAAATTTAGTCCTTGAAAATTTAAGACAATACTATTTTGAATTCTGAACTAAATTTTTTTCTAATATATATACATAAGTTAATTCCTTGGTGCTTCGTAATCATGAGGACAATATTAATTTTAATTTTTTGGATTTGGGTATTAAAAAAGAAGAAAATATCTGCTCCGTTGATTTATACGATATAAGGCCAAAATTACCAAAAATTCTGAAAGCTTTGGTTTACCTACCGCTTCAACAAAATATTTTGCAAAAAAGCGCAGTAGTTTGCAGGCCTGCATATATCAGCACAATAAATAAAACTAAAATAACTCAATTTTTTCCCTTATTTTTTTGGCTTTTCATGTAGCTATACTTTATTAGAATAAGCAAAACACGTTTATTAGTAGTTTATAGCATCAAAATAAAGATTAACTGTATTCAGTTTCATTTTGGCGTGACAGCTCTTACTCTAGGCAAACTCATGTTATTCAAAATTTACAGCAATCAATCGATTTTCCCTTGTTCTTATTCATTTTAAAGGGTCGTATAAAACATGTTTCCAAAGTATCTTTATTAAAACCGCACAGAATTTGATTAACTTTTAGAAGGTACGAAATACAGTGAAATCTCCAAGAAAGACCATCTCTGTTTAGCGACCTCCTCTATTTACGACCACTTTTCGGAGGCACGAATTTTTTCCCATAGACTTTGAAATAAGTTGAATTAAAGTCCATTTTAATTAACAATTAAATGTGTCATATGAAAGAAAAGAATGATTTTAACTTTTTAGCATGAATATTCATTTACTTGGTTATGCTGTCTTTCAGTTCTTCAAAAATGCTATTAAGCTAAATTCTTTTTTTATAATTTCTTTTTTTGTGTTAACATGTATTATCTACTGTTTTAGATTTGTGTAGATATTTAACTTAAAGAAATTTATGATAATATTATTCTTTAAGTTATTAAACACAGTAAAGTTATAAACTTATAAGTATAAACTTACACAGTATAAACTTATAAACTTAGTATAATTATTAAACACAAATAAAACTCATTGGCTCGCACTAGAACGTTTTAATTGCTAACACAACAATAATTAATAATATTAAATAATTCTTCACAAATTTTTTTTTTAAATGTTGGCATAAGTTGTAGAGAATATTTTAAAAACGCATTCACCTTGATACTTATTTTCGTCAAATCTGAAAAATTCCTCTAAACGCCCAAGATCTGAAAGTGTGAACATATAAGAGCCGAAATTAAATCCACTCTCACTTGAGGAATATGAATTTATATTTACGTATTGTCATATTGTTTTTACTATACTATTTTAAATGTCGAATTGCTTGAAATTCTACTTATTCATAAAAGTAACCAGCGGCTCGCCAGAAGCGTCTAATAAAGTATATTTAAACATTATAGAACACATAAACTCCTTTTTTGATAAACGAGAGCTATAAGATAGCTATCAATATCTTCAAAATATTTAATAAATTAGAATCATCTACTGTTTAATTTAAAACAATCTGCTAGTTGCTACAAAAACAATGGACAAAAAAAAAATTCCATTCTAAAAACGCCCGAACTGTAGAATTGAAATTTTCAAACAATTTTTGTTGGATCGGGGGCTATAATTGCTCTTTTTATTCACTGTCCAAATTTCAGTAGGCTAGCGCAAACGATTCTGTAGTTATAAGCGAGACACACTCCTCATTTTATTGTTATAGATAGATTTTAAACAATAGAATGTTCAATTGGTAATTTCTCATTATATAATTATTATTATTATTTTTCTTTTGGTATTTATTTATGTATGAATTTTTATTTATTTTTATTATATTTATTTTTATTTTATTTATTTGCATTTATTTGTGTTAAGTATTTTTATTATATTTATTTGTTATATTTTATTTATGTAAGGCTACTTTTTACATTGTTTTACATTATAGTCAGACTATTTTATAGACGTTTTTATTGGCTGTGAAATTATAGGGTAGTCTAGTTTTCCCTCACAGATTTCCATATTTATTTGTTTGTCATCAGCATAAAATCAATAAAAATCATTAAAGTATCGTTTTCCTATAAAATATTTTTGTATCCCTATTTTATTTATTTTTCTTATCCTACTCTGTTATTAATACAATTTTAATTCTGATAGTTTTCTAAACTAAGAGTTTAAAACTCAAAGAGTTGTTTCTTTATTAAATCTAAATTCTATACACTACATTTAAAAAAAAACTTATTTGAACCGTCATCTATATGTATTAACTGTTTTATAATTTGTATTAATTTATGATGTAAATTAAATTGATATTATAAATTACACCTAAAGAGATTCGTTAAATGATTTAGAGTAGTAGTAGTAGTTCATTTACGTCGCACTAGAGCTGCACAATGGGCTATTGACGACGGTCTGGGAAACATCCCTGAGGATGATCCGAAGACATGCCATCACAATTTTGATCCTCTGCAGAGGGGATGGCACCCCTGCTTCGGTAGCCCAACGACATGCACGCGAAGTCGAGCTCTTTACGGTAGCACAGTTTAACGAGGACCAATACCGCACACCCTCGGTCCCTACGTAGACTGATCCAAGTGGTGACCCACCCGCATACTGACCGCAGCCAGTGATGCTTGACTTCGGTGATCTGCTGGGAACCGTGTCTTAAATGATTTAGAAGAAGGATCCCTGTTTAGAACTTAACGATCAGCTTCATGTACAATGTGATGATGCATACATGCAAAATTTTATTTAAAATATCAGCCTGTTTGTGAAGTGAAAAATTTAAGGACGGTTAAAAACTAACCAAATTTGTCATAAATAACATTTAATTGTAAGTTTTATTTTTAAAAAAATGATTACTGAAAAAAATTATTTATGTTCACTAATAGATCTTAATCTATTAGTAAACATAACTGTTAGTAAATATTTTAATAAAATTTTGCCGATACTTTTTACCGTAAAATTTTACGGAACAAAAAAAATCTAATGTTGCGTAATTTTTATATGTATCGTAAAAACTCCGAATCACTGTAATTAAATAAGTATTACTGTAAAAACTACGATATGAAAATATATGATCCATAAAATTGCATTTCATCGTAAAATGGATTTAATGGATGTTGAACGCAGGTTGCCAGTACTTTTTATCGTAATTTCATTTGGAATTTCTTACAGTGAAGGAACAGCATTTATTGAGAAGTGCGGGGGCGGAGTTATCGGCCATGCCAACCGTCATCTATCATAAGGTACCTCAGGATTGGTTGGAGTTGGAATTTGAAGTTGGAAATGCGTTGAATCTCGGCATTAAGCGCGAAGCGCTTCTAACCGATTCGTCTAAACTAGAAAGTCCTAAGTTAAATAGTCCTATGTTCACATGATGTTGATATGATATCTACAAAATAAAAGTCCATTGTAGATGTTGTACTTGCATTGCAGAGAAGAAAAATCATCATTGGGATGGGGTATTCCCCTGAAGAAGTGTCTGTAGAAGGCAGAGTGCCTCCTGGTTTTTTAAAAGTTCTTGCAGCTCTTTCATTAGGGTAGCCAAACGATGAGCTGAGTTAACAGGAGTGGTATTTTTGTTGGTGGAGCTTTTTCTCCAGGGGCGGGCCTCGCACCCAGAGAAGTTAGACGTGTGGGCCTTTCGACAGTTGCAGCAGGTGGCTGGTGAGTCTCTACTTTTTCTGCACTGGAATAAAAAGTGCCCCTCGGCACACTTCATGCAACGTGGATCGGAGGTACAGGTTCGTTGGGAGTGTCCGAAACCTTGACAGCGGTAACACTGTAGCGGCCCCCGGCCGCCTCTAAACTTCTCTACACTGATTGGAATGTCTTTAATGGCTTCAATGTGGAATATCTTCATGTAGTTTCCAATCTTAGGCATAATGATAAGGAAAAGTGGGAGTGGCCTATAGGCCCCGCCCACTCTTTTTCTAAACTGAACAACTTTCAGTATCTCGAAATTTTGTTTCCCTAATTCAAGGGAGATATAGTCCTTATTGAAGTCCAACGGAAGCCCTCGGAAGAGAACTTTTAGGTTCTTTGGTGGTTGCACACTCTGTTCATTAGTGGGTGGCTCTGGGTCTTTTTCTGTGCTCTCATCCTGGATTTCCATTGGGGGTGGTGTTGATTTCACTGGTGAGGTTGGAGGATTAGAAGAAGAATTTGTAGGCTTTGTTGAGTCTACTTCGTTTGAAAGCTTCTTCTTCTTTTTCCTCTTTCTATTTTTGGTGGTAGTATCCTGAAGATTTTCCATCTGGGGTTCTGTTTCGGATGCCGAGACCTCCTTCGCTGAGCTCCGTGCTTTGCGTCATTAGTGAGCTGGGTTCAGGATCGGGCTCTTTCTCCTTTTGTTTTTTCCTTTCGTAGTGAATGATCATGGCACTGTTGTGTAGAGTGACAAAATAGCCACTCACAGGAGTATAGTTGTTCTTCACTACCACATCCATATAATTCTTACTCAAGCTTTTCAGCTTATCAATATCTACAGGTAGCTGTCGGAAAAATTCTTGGGCTGTAGGTGGTGATATTGGCGGCGATGGAAGAAATTGCGGGGGAATTCCGCAGTTCGATGATACTGCTAAAATCACAGCTTCATCGTTACTAGTCGAAGTTGACTTGCGGCTGGAAGGGAGAACCTTTCCGCCGCGGGCTGTTCTATGATACGGCATATCTGCGGATCAGAGAGAAAACACGTCGTGACTCTATCAGGGCTTGAGCTGATCCTGTCTCAGGATTGGTTCAAGTTAGCATGGCTTATATACCAGTGAATCGATGTTTAATTTTCGTAGTGGTAGTTACGCCACAATACTCCCCCACCAGAATTTTATCAGGGATAGAATTGGATGAACAGATACCACTAGTTGCTGTACTTGTGACAGACCGGGAGAGAGAGTCACCGGGTTGTGTTTTGAGTGCTGAATGTGAGAGGTTTATTAACTTCACAGTAGTAGTCGCTCCTGTGTTGACATTAGCAGTCGAGTGTATGCAGGTAGGCGTTGTGTTTAATCGAGACGAGACTGAGTAGCAACAGCGTGAGGAGGTGGATAATGCAGTCACAAATAGCATGCCAACTGTTCAATGTGGACTATCCATCGAAGTAGGCGTTACCAGATCGAAGTGGGCGTTACTGCGTGATCAAATCGCGTCCGAAGGTCACCAATGTGGGGGCGGAGTTATCGGCCATGTCAACCGTCATCGATCATAAGGTACCTCAGGAATGATTCAAGTTAGCATGGCTTATATACCAGTGAATCGATGTTTAATTTTCGTAGTGGTAGTTACGCCACCAGAAGCAATCATGGAAGTTAGTGAGCGAATGCGAACAGGAAGTTAAGCTCCATTTTTCGGATCATTTACGTTCACTAGTAGGTCTTAATAGAATCATAAGAGCAAACCTTGAACGAGGGAAGTGTAAGCAAATACAATTCCTTTTAGTACATATTAGAGTGCTTGTACTGAAAAGAGTGATGACAATATCCAAGAGCGCATGCGCTGCCGTCATATTTTTGTCCAAGTGGGTTGCCAGATGATACATCGAAATTGGCGCCATTCGCTCAGTTGGTACTATTCTGAAGGTTCTGTTATTCTAAGAGTATATACTAAAGTATCAATAATATAAACTTTAAGATTGGAAAGCACATGATATTACAGAATTTTTAAGAAACATTGTAAGAAAAATTAGCATCTCACATTGTTAAAAAATTAACGTCAAAGAAAAAAAAAAGGACTTGTGAAAAGACTTCAGCTTTAAATAAATATCTTAAATAAAATATAAAAATTAATAATGATTATGTTATTCATTTCAGAAATAATAATTAATAAAACAAATTACATAATTTATTATTATTTATTACTTTTTCAGGAAAAAATTATCGCATATTCACCTAAAAAGGCATTGCTTATTTAAACAAATTGTAAACAAAAATTTTGATAATTAGTTGAAATTTAAAACAAACTAGCATTTTATCGGGTTAGTAACGAAAAGTAAACAAATGCTACTTGGCGAACATTGTAGCGCGCCAAGATTTCAAAGTAATATCGCCAAACTCTGCACTTCTGAAGTTTTGATAAAAAGATGCTCAAATCTTAAAATTTATAAGTAATTTAGATAGAAATTATATTTATTAAAATTAAATACATTTATTCTTATGCAATCATTAGTTATTTCATCACCTTGTTCTCTTTACAATGAGATAAACAAAACTTTATATGCATGAATGTAAGTAATAATAAGGATAAATTCAAATAACTAATAACTATCCAAATTTTCAGCCATAATCTTTACATTTACTGTAACTGTGAAGTTTCTCATTGAAAAAAAGTAAGTAATGAACTTATTACATGCCTTTATTAATTCAGAACATAAATTTTTTGAGGCAGATCTAATTTTCACTCCGTTAATTCCAATGGCGAATTTTCCACTTTCGCCTCCGGCGGTAAAGTTTTTCTTTCCACCAATCAGGAATCGTTTCTCCCTTGGCCACACTCTTTTACTCTAGGCACTCTAGTACATATATAAAGTGAATAGTTTCAATTTTCTTAGAACACTACGAAAAATTCCGGATAAAATATGATAAAATAATTTACTGCAAAGCAAACAAAAAGTAGTTGCGTAGCAATCATTTTGGGTAAGAGAACGGGTCGGAGCCCTTTAGTTCCAAATAAAATACTAGTTTAACTTTCGTATTATTATTTATATTTCGGTTTCAATTTTTGATGGAACTAAAAAGTGATTAGATCTCAGTTAAACTGCCATCTGCTTTAAGTACAAAATGTTTTCCTGAAACTCAGCACAAGTCGTTAGGCGAATCCGTGCATTCATCATTCAAGTTCAATGAAATGGAGAAAAAAATGGCTGCTTGATTTTTTTAATTTAACCCTTTCGAAACAGGTGGTTCATAAACTTTTATTTGTACATAACCAGAATCAGAATGAACAAAGAAAGTGGTAACTTAAATACGGGTACAGCTAATTTCGACAGATCTTTTTTGCCGTATCAATGTTAGTTTCATCACATATCTAATCAATGTTAGTTAAAAGGGAATTATATAATTTTATCTTGAATAAATAGAACCTTTATAGACCCGCCCACAAATAAACTACTGAAAAATTAGTTTGGTTATTAGCTTTAGCTTTTTACACTGATCGAGGACGTTTCATGATACTATCATGTATTTGGGATAGTTGGCGTGAAAGGGTTAAACTTTTAAAGAAAAGTATCATAGTGATTTGATACATAAAATTTAAATTTTTTAAATAGTTTGAACTTTTTTAATCAGTCATATTAATTTAGTGATTAATTACACAATAAGATTACTCTTTTTAACCTCACACTCTTGAGAGTTGCCCTCCTAAAACTAAAAAAACTGGTAGTGACATTACGGTTATTCGAAAACTCACTATTTCACTTTTCCAATTTAATATTTTGATATCAGAATTCACTCTCTGAATTCACTCTAAAAGAAAAAGTTTTTTTTTTAAAAAAATAATTGGAAAAGTAAAACAATGGGTTTTCCAATATCCGTTTAAAAATTTTACTACCAATTTTTTAGTTTTGAAGACGTTGATCAGCTTACCACAGAACTCGCCAAAATCTCAACCCTTAACTCGTCAAATTTTCGCCAATTTTGCACCCAGAAAGCTGACACCATAACATTAATTCAATGAAAAAGAAGTTTCTGTGTTTCGACTACAGCATCTAAAATGTTAAAAAAAAAAAAAAAAATTCTCCATTTTTCGAGTGTGAACAAAAAATAGATGAAATAGTAAGCACATGAAAGGGCTCGAAGATTTCAATTTTAGATTATGAGATACTTAAATTTGACTAATTTTGACGTCTTTTTCTTCGACCAGTAATGACGTCTATGGTTTGTTTTTTGTTTCGAACTATAAAAAAGAGTATTGCTCTTATAGTAGCATGGGGTCAAGTCCTAGAAGAAGGAAGGCCTCAGCACGGATAAATTTAGTAGTCCGATATGACGAAGTTAACTGCGCAGTTGATGAAAAATAAGAAAGATGTCATTACTAAGCTGCGCAGTGGTTGAAAATACGAAATATGTCATTACTACTAAAGGATATTTATGGTAACCCGTACTGAGGCTTTTCTAGGAGGTGTTGGTCAAGTATGATCAAGATCAAGTTTCACACTCCTTCAAATAAGTTACGTTAGAGGAAAGCGATTAAGTGAAAGATATAAGTAGTATAAGGGAAATAGAGAATATAGTAATTTAAAATGAAAACTATTTTTTATCCGATCATATTGAAAACTTTACAAAATATTGACATCATTAATTAAAGTTTATGTACGAAAGTTTACAAAAAATAAATAAATTTTTATTTGCTTTAAAATAGAGAAGTTGGTTAACCCCTTCCGAAGCAGTGTTATCAGTTAGGCAAGACTAAAGCCAAAAATGTTTCAAATAACTAGAAATATAAAAGTATTCGCTTCGAAATGTTACCAATTTTTAGCTACGCCTATTCTTTAAGCAACTATGAAATAAAATAAGCCTCATCAAACAATAATATGCTGACTAAGATCGCAGTTGCTAATGTGCTGCCTGTCTAAAACTAGCAACCGAAATTAGCTGTTCAGCAAAAGGTTAATGCTTTTATTTAAATAACGGATTTCAGAAATTAAATTAAACAATAATGTATCTATACTCTGTTGCAAATTAAGAAAAAACCATTTTACCTACAGAGAGAGCATGCCTAAATGCGCGCCAAATAAATGCCAAGGTCCCAACGCGAACATCTATCAACATCGCCAACTTTTGAAATGACGTTAAAACCTTCTTTTTGCTTTCTTTTTTAAATCGTATGAAATGAGGAAAACAAAATGTATTGCATAAACAATTAACAAATAATAAGAATTAATTAAAATTACATTTGAAAATGGTAATAAATATACTTTTTTCTCTTAACTTTTAAGAAAACTGATAAAAGAATAATAATTATTGCTTCTGGCAGACGATTTTTTTTTTGACAGAGAAACAAAAGTAAAAAAAAAAAAAAAAATCAGTGAAAGTAAAAGTAGTCAGCAGAAAACACGCCATTTTTGGTGGTCCAATCAAATCCAATGCTCTTGCAACGTCATATAGTTGTTTCTTTTTTAAATACTTATGTTTTCCTTATTTATCGAAATATGTCGAAAGGTCTAGAATTCCGTTAAGACCTTTCCCCCCTTACCCCCTTTGTTACGTCAAGCGTTCAGGTATCATAATTTTTGATCTAGTTGCACTTTTTGATCTAGCTGCTCTTGTATGATCTAGTTGCCCTTTTGATTTATTTTGATAAGTTAACTTTCTAAAATTTTTATGACTGGCAACAGCATTTTTTATTCTTTAAGTTGTTTATTTTGTTTCTCTTAGAATTCGTTCTTTTCTTTGAAAAATGTTTCTTTTAACTTGTAATGTTGTTTAGCAGAATTCTTTGCTGGCTGTTTCCCTGTATATACGAAGAAAATAAATTAAATATTTTTAAATTGTTGTGAAAAGAATTTTTAGTTGTACAAAGTACTTCATTTGGCGCCCGAACAGGGACCACAGCAGATAAAAAAAAAAATGGCAAGCTTCTTCAAAAGCGGATTTAAGAAAGCAGATTTGTTAGTGGTTCTAGAAGAAATTGGAGAGACAGTACCGGTTGGATCTACTTTAGCAAAATTAAAAGACTTGATTTTGGCTAGCGATGAATATAAAAAGGATCCAGAATTCGTAAAACAGGTATTTGAAGATACTCTTAAAGAGAGAAAGAAACAAGAAGAATTGGAAAAGGCCCAAATGGCTATACTTCAAGAAAAAGAAAAAGAAGCCATAGAATTGGAAAAAGCCCGAATGGCTCATGAATTGGAAATAGCCAGATTACAGGCGCAAAATCGAGAATCGACAATTCAAAAAGCCGCCAATTCAAGTTCAATTAATGCCGAAGCTGTTAATGCTAGGCGAAAGTTTACGTTGCCAAAGCTGGAATTTAGGCAGTTTGGCGACGATGTCAAGGAATGGCTTCCGTTCTGGAGCCAATTTCAGCACATAGATAAGGATGCGGATATTGCCCTTGAAGACAAATTTCAGTATCTGATACAAGCTACTGTGATGGGTTCCAGAGCAAGAGAGATTGTAGAAAGTTTCCCGCCAACTGGGGCAAATTATACTAAAGCCATCGATAGTCTGAAATCGAGATTTGGAAACGAGGATCTTTTGGTGGAGATATACGTAAGGGAACTTCTCAAATTAATTATTAATGTACAAGTGAATAGATCTTTTCCACTTACCTCCTTATATGATAAGCTGGAAACATGTTTAAGAGCATTAGACACTCTCGGGGTTACTACAGACAAGTGTGCATCGATTCTCTACCCGATGGTAGAATCCTGTTTTCCGGAAGAATTTTTGAAGGCCTACCATCGGAGTAATTATTTAACTCCAAAAGTAGAAGCCAAAGAAAGGCTAAACAAACTGATGGTGTTTTTAAAGGCAGAAGTGGAGGGTGAAGCCCGAATTAATTTAGCTATGGATGGGTTTGGCCTGCTCAAAGTTGAAGATAACAAGGTAGCTAAGAGGAAAAAAGTTGAATATGAAAAGAATAAATCTCGAGCACCATCAACAGCCGCTGTTTTACACGCAGCTTCTTACGTAAAAGAACAAAGAAGAGGTTGCTTATTTTGTGAAGGCAAACATAATAGTTTCGAATGTTTTTCCGCCCAGAAAAAGCCTTTAGTTGAAAGGCAGGGAATCGTAAGAAGTAAAAAAGGGTGTTTTGCTTGTTTGGCTCTCGGTCACGTAGCTAAGTACTGCAGGAATTTTGTAAAATGCCTGGTTTGTGGTCGAAAACATGTGACACTCATGTGTGAAAACCTAGAACAAATGAGAAAATCAGCTTCGAAAAAGGGAGAAAAGACGCAGACGGAAACATCTGTAAATGAACTTAATATGGCGAATTTAAATCAGACGCCAGAAGTTTTTCTGCAAACTTTGGTCGCCAAACTTGTCGCCAATGGTAAAGAAATGAATGTTCGTCTGCTAATTGATACAGCATCGCAGAGATCCTACATCCTTAATACCGTTGCCCAGAAGATGATGTATACTCCTTTAGAAGAAATGAATGTGGCTCTTTCCCTTTTTGGAGGTGTAACTACTGATGTTAGAAAACACAAGAAATATGAAATAAGAGTTACATCGCTGAAAGGAAAATTCTCTTGCAATTTGGAGGTATTGGGCCAAGATGTTATTTGCGAGAAGATATTACCTGTAAACAGAGGTCCATGGTTGAAGGAACTTAAGAGTTTAAAAATTTGTTTAAATGATGTTAGCCAGACTTATGAACAAGTACAAATACTCATAGGAGCAGACATGATAGGCAAGTTAATGACTGGACAGCAAAAGTTTTTGTCAAATGGCATGGTTGCAACCGAAACAAATCTTGGATGGACCTTAATGGGAAAAGTACCTCATCATAAGCCTGGTACCGAAAGTATCGCCATGTCGGTGATATCACTTTTCGTTAAAGAAGCTGAGATGGCCGATCTTTGGAGATTAGATTTAATAGGAATCAAAGATCCCATCGAAAAGAAATTGAAAAGGGAAAAAGATTTTGATGCACAGGAACATTTTCTTAAGACGGTAAAGGTCAATGATCAAGGAAGGTACGAAGTCCGTTTACCATGGCAGGAAAATGATACTTTCTTACCCAATAACTTTAACTTGGCAAAGAGGAGATTAGAGCGGACCACAGTTCAATTGAAATCAAAGAATATTTATGATGTTTATGAAAAGGTCTTCAAAAGCTGGCTTGACGAAAAAATCATCGAAGAAGTACCCTCTAATGAAACAGACTTACCAGGAAATTACTTGCCACATAGAGCTGTAATAAAAGAAAGCAGTACCACCCCAATAAGGCCGGTATTCGATGCTTCTGCCCGTATGAAAGGACACCCTTCCCTTAACGACTGTTTACACAGCGGCCCTAACTTAATCGAACTTATTCCGGATATCTTATTGCGTTTTAGAGAAAGATGTATTGGTATTTCTTCAGATGTGAGAAGAGCGTTTTTACAATTAAGTGTCGCCAAAGAAGATAGAGACTTTTTAAGGTTCTTATGGTGGCAAAATGAGGAGGACAAAAAGTGTAAAATATTTCGACATGCAAGAGTTGTCTTCGGAGTAACGAGTAGTCCTTTTCTTTTGGCATCTGTCATCAGGTATCATATTCAAAATGAGCAAGATAACGATGAAGATTTCAAGAAAAGGCTCTTGCAGAGTTTCTATGTCGACAATTCTTTAACCAGTGTAGATACTCCACTTGAAATGGAAGAATTTAAGCAAAAATCTATTGAATTGATGAAAAAAGGGAGTTTCGAGTTGAGAAGTTGGGAAAACTCACATTGCCAAGACTTGAATCAACTGTATTAGGTTTGAAGTGGAATAAAGTGGAAGACACCCTCAAGGTAAATATGAGTTGGTTAAAAGAAATCAATATGGAAAAAGTCACTAAACGATCTATTCTGTCTATCGCTCACCGCATTTTCGATCCTATTGGATTTACCACTCCAGTCATGCTGTGCCCAAAGTTAATACTACAAAAGGCATGGGTGATGGGTGTTGCTTGGGATGAAGAGATTAGAGAAGATCTGAAAAAAGAGTTTCTTCAGTGGTATGCAGAATTGAAAATATTGGAAGAAATTGAGATACCCAGGTGGATTCAAGTTAATTCGGAAAATCTAGAGCACTGTTCCTTACATACATTTTGCGATGCCAGTAAAGAGGCTTATGCAGCTGTTTTTTTCTTAAGGATTGAAGAAAAAGATGGCGTTAAAATCAGTTTTGTGTCAGCGAAGTCTCGTATTACGTCACTCAAAGAAGGGACCATACCAAGGCTAGAGTTAACTGCTGCCTTGGTGGGAGCTAGACTCTCACAATCAGTTGTACAAGCTCTCGACTGGAAGAACATCAAGCAATATTTTTGGAGCGATTCCACAACAGTTCTCGCTTGGATAACCAAAGCAGAAAATTGGTCAGTTTTTGTTAGGAATCGCACAGATGAAATAAGAAAATTGAGCGACTTCTCCTCCTGGCGCCATGTTGCAGGAAAATTGAACCCGGCAGACCTTCCTTCCAGAGGATGTTCTTCTAAAACATTGAAAGCTATGAAATGGTGGGAGGGTCCAGCCTGGTTGAAAGAACCTATCTCAACTTGGAATAGTACCACAGAGATTGATGTCCACAATGACGAGGAAGTTGTAAAAGAACGGTCAAAGTCTGGTGGTTTTCTGACCACTTGCAACCAATTGACAATAGAAGACGGGTCTCAATTGAATCCTAACTTCGACACAGAAGAAATAATATCTGACCAACGGCAATATTTAACAGTAGCAATTTACGACATTAATGTAGATCTTTCATGGATTTTCTCTTACTTTTCTAAATATTCAAAGATTCTACGAATGATAGCGTGGATGCTGAGGTTCACAAAAAATTCACAGATCAAGAAAGAAGAGAGAAAAATTGGGGAACTGAAAGTGTCTGAATTGCTGATAGCTGAGACAAGGTTGGCAAAACTAGTTCAGCAAATGGTTTTTGCCCCAGGAGACATTGACAGGCTCAAAACAATATCTGTGTTTAAAGATGAGGGAGGCCTACTACGCGTCAAAACCAAGTTGACAGAAAGGAAAGACGACGCTGATTTTATAGCTCCTATTCTACTACCTAGCAAACATGACCTAGTTGACTGCATAATTTTGGATTTTCAGCTGAAAATGTGCCATGCTGGTTTAAATGTATTGATGTCTAAACTAAGAGAAAGGTTTTGGATAATCAAGAGCAAAAAAGCAATTAGAAAGGTACTGAACCGATGTATAAGATGCAAGAGACACGAAGCCAGACCAATCCAAACTGTTCCTGTGGTCTTACCAGAAAATAGAGTCAGGGATGCGTCTTCTTTTGAAATCAGTGGAGTTGACCTATGTGGCCCCCTAATTCTTAATGACCAATCGAAAGCGTGGGTCGTCCTCTTCACATGTGCTGTGTACCGCGCCATCAATCTAGAACTGATACAGTCACTTTCCACACATGGTTTTTTCTTGGCTCTTCGAAGATTCATAGCCCGAAGGGGAAGACCAAAGCTCATCTATAGTGACAATGGAACAAACTTCGTGGGAGCCGACAACTTATTCAAATCTATAGATTGGAACGCTATCGAGATAGAATCTTCGATAAATCGAATTCAGTGGTACTTCAGTCCTCCTGCTGCTCCATGGTGGGGAGGTTTTTGGGAAATCATGGTGAAGCTGATCAAGACCCTTTTGAGAAAAGTTTTAGGTAGATCTTCATTGAATTACGAAGAACTGCAAAGTGTTCTTATCGATTGTGAAAGTACTGTGAACTCAAGACCACTAACGTATGTTTCCGAAGACTCCAATGACCTGATTCCATTAACACCTGCGTTGTTCCTAGGTGAGTTAACAGAGATGGGTGTTCCAGACCTGGATAATATCGACAGAGTAAACCTAAAGAGAAGATTTCGTTATCAACAAAATCTAAGGGAAGCTTTAAGAAAGCGATTTAGGGTCGTGTTAGTGTTCGTGATGAATCGATCTATTGGACTGTATACACATAATAAAATTATTTATTTACAAAAATTATTAATATAAATTCACAGGATCATTGCGAGGTGACAGGGAGATGCGCCCTGCTCCGGAGTTGAATGGCAACTGAATCATATTGACATGAGCGCCGCCTCGTGGCATAATTTCACAATTCTTAACACTCCCCGCCGATTGGATGCTTAAATCCAATCATTATTAATTACAATTCTTAATATATTGCAAAATAAAATGAAAAATTGACAATATTCATACAAAACATCAAATATACATAAACGTAATTTCAACTTTAACAATTATAATGAAGATTTTAATACAAAAATTAATACACAGGTAAGATACAAATGTTGCGTACTGATCTTTTAAGCATGTTGCCTTGTGGCAAACGTATATTTACCACTCTTACCTTCCCATCACTTCCCTTAAATATTTCCTCAATTCTTCCTGTTAACCATTTAGTGCCTGGCAAGTTCTCCTCTTTTATCAACACTAAAGTTCCAATCTTAACATTATCTTTACTAAATTGCCATTTGTGGCGTTCTTGGAGATTATTTAAATAATCTCTCTTCCAAAGTCTCCAAATTTGAGAAATTTTAAAAATCTTTTCCCACTTACTGAGTCTATTTTCATTGATATCTGCAAGTTGGGGTTCTGCTATGGAAGTGATGGGTCTCCCAATCAGAAAATGCCCTGGTGTTAGGGTTTCATAGTTTTCGAAATCAGCTGACAATGGAGTTAATGGCCTGGAGTTTAATACTCCTTCAATCTCTGCTAAAACTGTAATAAACTCTTCCAAAGTAAAATTAGAGTTTCCTGCAATCCGTTTTAGGTGGAATTTAAAAGACTTAACACCGGCTTCATATAATCCTCCAAAATTCGGTGATCTTGGGGGGTTATAATGCCAATCAATTTTTTCCTCGGCAAAATATTGAGCCAAAGGTTCATCTGGTGAATTACTAATTTTGAAAAGCCGTTTCAGTTCAGCGTCTGCACCAACGAAATTTCGTCCATTGTCAGTGAAAATTTTAGAGGCCCTTCCTCTTCTAGAAAAAAATCTTTTTAAGCTAGCTATAAACCCTGTTGACGTTAAGTCACTCACGAAATCTAAATGTATTGATTTAGTACATAAACATACATAGATTGCAACATATATCTTATTTAATACACCTTTCCTTTGTCCTTTAAATTTTATATAAAATGGTTCACAAAAATCAATACCTGTTATGGTAAATGGAGGAGAAGGTTCTATTCGTTCTTTAGGCAACTGACCCATTAATTGTTGCTCTAAAACTGGTTTGTTTTTTGTGCACGTAACACAATTGTGTATTACCAACCTGCACAAATTTCTGCCGTTCAATTGACAATATTCATACAAAACATCAAATATACATAAACGTAATTTCAACTTTAACAATTATAATGAAGATTTTAATACAAAAATTAATACACAGGTAAGATACAAATGTTGCGTACTGATCTTTTAAGCATGTTGCCTTGTGGCAAACGTATATTTACCACTCTTACCTTCCCATCACTTCCCTTAAATATTTCCTCAATTCTTCCTGTTAACCATTTAGTGCCTGGCAAGTTCTCCTCTTTTATCAACACTAAAGTTCCAATCTTAACATTATCTTTACTAAATTGCCATTTGTGGCGTTCTTGGAGATTATTTAAATAATCTCTCTTCCAAAGTCTCCAAATTTGAGAAATTTTAAAAATCTTTTCCCACTTACTGAGTCTATTTTCATTGATATCTGCAAGTTGGGGTTCTGCTATGGAAGTGATGGGTCTCCCAATCAGAAAATGCCCTGGTGTTAGGGTTTCATAGTTTTCGAAATCAGCTGACAATGGAGTTAATGGCCTGGAGTTTAATACTCCTTCAATCTCTGCTAAAACTGTAATAAACTCTTCCAAAGTAAAATTAGAGTTTCCTGCAATCCGTTTTAGGTGGAATTTAAAAGACTTAACACCGGCTTCATATAATCCTCCAAAATTCGGTGATCTTGGGGGGTTATAATGCCAATCAATTTTTTCCTCGGCAAAATATTGAGCCAAAGGTTCATCTGGTGAATTACTAATTTTGAAAAGCCGTTTCAGTTCAGCGTCTGCACCAACGAAATTTCGTCCATTGTCAGTGAAAATTTTAGAGGCCCTTCCTCTTCTAGAAAAAAATCTTTTTAAGCTAGCTATAAACCCTGTTGACGTTAAGTCACTCACGAAATCTAAATGTATTGATTTAGTACATAAACATACATAGATTGCAACATATATCTTATTTAATACACCTTTCCTTTGTCCTTTAAATTTTATATAAAATGGTTCACAAAAATCAATACCTGTTATGGTAAATGGAGGAGAAGGTTCTATTCGTTCTTTAGGCAACTGACCCATTAATTGTTGCTCTAAAACTGGTTTGTTTTTTGTGCACGTAACACAATTGTGTATTACCAACCTGCACAAATTTCTGCCGTTCACAGGCCAATACCTTTGACGTATTAAGTACAACAAAGCTTGTGCTCCCACATGTAAATATTTCAAATGAAAATAATGTACAATCATATAAGTTAAGTAATGTTTAGATGGAAGGACAATTGGATGTTTAGTATAATCATTAACACTTGAGTTTACAATTCGACCTCCAACACGTATAAGACCTTTTTTATCAATAAAACAATTAAGAGAAGATAATTTACTTTTACCTTTCACATTCTCACCTTTCATTAAAGCATTCAATTCTTCTAAATACTCACTTTGGGCAAATTTTAAAAGAAAGGTTTCTGAATTACTCAATTCTTTAGAATCTAAATACCTACCTGCCTTGTTCTTTGGATTTTTACAGTTATGGATAAATCTAAACATATATGAAACTATACGAACAAGTTTGGAGAAATTATTGGTAAGTTTAAGTAGGTAATTATAAAACATAACATTTTGATTAGTTAAAGCAAAACACATACTTCAACAGAGGAACCCTTTTTTAACTCTGAAAGGTAAGAGTTTTCAGCAATAGAATTAGTGCACTCAAACACTGAAATCTCATCTTTTCTTAAAAACTCGGGACCTGACCACCAAGCCTCGTTTTTTAGAAGAACATCTGCACTAACTCCTCTTGTAAGAATATCAGCAATGTTAAGTTTACCGGGAACATGCGACCATGCTTCAGGATTGCTAAGCGCTTGAATCTCTTTCACTCGATTAGAAACAAACTGTTTCCATTTATGATGAGGTCCTTTGATCCAGAACAATGCTATCTGGGAATCTGTCCAAAAATGAACTGTGGGGGATCCCTTTCGCTTTACAATTTGTTCTATTTCCTTTACGAGTCTGGTTGCAAGTAATGCACCCATTAATTCTAGTTTTGGAAGAGTCAGTTTCTTTAATGGAGCAACACGACTCTTTGATGCGATAAGATTAACTGTGATTTTGTCACTGTACTTCACTCTTAGGTACACTGCTGTTCCGTACGCTCTTTGGCTGGCATCCGAAAATACATGAATTTGAAGTACCTTGGCATCATCTAGACTGGAGTCGAGAATCATTCTAGGAACTTGTAATTTCGAAATGTCAGATAATTCAGATCTCCACTGAATAAATTTTTGACGATTGTCTGGTGGAAGTTCCGTATCCCACGGACACTTTCTAAGCCACAAGTCTTGGAGTAAACACTTGAGTCTTATTGTGTACGGACTAAGAAACCCCAATATGTCGAACAGTTTTCCGATAGTTCTTAAAACAATTCTTTTAGTAACGCTTTCTTTTCCATCGAATTTAAGCAAGTCTTTCAGATCTACAGAGAGATAATCTTCATGCACATGCCATGGCAGTCCTAGAACTTTGTGTAAATTGGCAGAAGGATTGGCTTCCGAATGAATTGGATGGGTTTCGAACCCGCAATCCTTCCATAATTGTACCAGTTCCTTGCTGTTTGAACTCCATTTGCACAGATTCATGCTTGCTTCTGCCATAATTTTCTTGGCTTCGTCCGACATCTGAAAGGCAGATGTCACGTCGTCGAGAGCTCCTATGAAGTCATCGACATACAGACATTCATTGAGCATTTTCGCCGTAGCAGGATGCAACTCTTGATATTTTTTGATATGTTCCTTAATAGTGGCAGAAAGTAAGAAAGGACTGGCGTTGACACCAAAAAGAACTCTGCAAAATCTAAAAATATTTATGTCATACTGTTCACCTATGGCTGGGTTAGAACTTGGAAAAAGAAATCGCACTGCATTCCGATCTGTCTCATTCAACGATATTTGAAGGAACGCTTTTTTGATATCTGCCAAGATCACCACTGCATTCAAACGAAAAAATATAAGCATGTTAAATATCAGGGGATTTAGGCTAAGTCCTGCGTATAAACAGTCATTTAAGGAAAGTTCACCTTCTTCATGTGAGCTGGCATCAAAAACTATTCGTTTACTAGAACTGACTGATTCTCTGTAAACCATAGAAAATGGTAGATAATATAGCGGTTTATCTGTTTGGACTTTGTCATTTGGGACTTTCTCTATGATGCCTTGACCTTCGTAGTCTTTCAGAATGTCACGATAATCTTCATACAGTTCTGAGTGTCTCTCAAATTTTCTAATCAAATGATCTAGCCGTCCTCTGGCTACAATAAAGTTATCGTTTAATTCCCTATAATCACGTTTCCATGGTAGCCTAACTTGATACCTCCCTTCATTGTAATCTACAGAATTTTTAAAGAGAGCTAAAGCAGTACTTTCCTCATCTGAATTATCATTTGGAACTATCCCAATTGATTCTAACTCCCAAAATTTATTTAACCCTTCATCAACATTGTCCTGTATGAAATAACAATTGGAATCATGTGGGTGTTTTGAGGGGATCGAACCTGTAACCATCCATCCGAAAACTGTTTCAATTAAAATAATAGAATTACCCCTTAATCGAATTTGATTCCCTTTTAACAATTCATAAAATACGTCACCTCCTAAAAGAATCGATATTTTTTGCGGTAGATAAAATTTAGGATTAGCGTACTTAACGTTCTCGGGTAAATTCAAATTAGAAATGTTTATTTCTTCCGAAGGAACATTTCCGGCTATTTCTGGCAAAATTAACAATTCGAGTTCCTTACTAAATGATTCCTCATCATTACTTATACGCGAATGAATCTTTTCAGTTATCGGAAATACTGTATTTTTTAATCCAATTAAATTTGACCTACAACGCGATCTTTTTAAACCCAATAAATTAGCTGCCTCTTCAGTAATAAGAGATTTCATACTTCCAGAATCGCATAGCCCTATCAAATGCAAATATTTTCCGTTCGATTGCAATATTTTAACTTTCACTGTAGAAAGAAGAACATTTTTATTTACATTAAAAGAATATAAACATGGTGAGTCTTGCGGTTTGTTATTAATTCCATCTAGCATTTGTGATAGCGCAACCTCTTGTTCCGAAACTGAATTATTTCTTTCTTCCCTGCTCGTAGGCGCCACATCCGCATTTTTGTTTTGATTTTGTCTATCGAAGAAAAAGTTCGCTCCGTGTAACATTGTACTATGATTCTTGTTACAAGATTTGCATTTTAAATGAATTTTCTTACATTTAGACATTGCGTGAAATCCGAGACAATTAAAACATAATTTATTCCTTACAACACATTTTAATCTATCATCTACATTAGAATCGATAAACTTTTTACATCTGAAAATAGGGTGTGATTCCATACATCCTAATAAACAATTATTTTTGTTTTCGTTTTTCACCATAAGAGTTTTGAATTTCGGGGTTGGTTCCCGTTTAAATTCGCCTGAACTTCTATTTACATTTTCTAGTGCTTGACATCTTTTAGTTAAGAATTCCGCAAATTTTTCCCAACTCGGTAATTCGGAACCCAATTCCATTTCGTATAATTTACGTGAATCAATATCAATTCTTTGAATAATTATATAAATTAATATTGCTTCGCAAAGAGGGTTCGTTTCTAATTCTAGTTGTTTTAATGCTCGCAAATTACTTTCAATTTTATCGAGCATCTGTCTTAAACTAGACGCAGATTCACATTTAACTTTAGAAAAATTAAATATTTCACCAATATGACTCATAATTAGCAACCGTGTATTTTCAAACCGTTTTTTCAATGCTTCGAATAAACTGTTGTACGTATCATTTACCGTAATTAATTGTTTAGCGTTACCCTTAAGTGCCGACTGAAGGTAAAACAATTTTTGTTGTTCTGACAACTGTTTGTTATCGTCAATTAAAGACATAAATTGTGTTTTGAATGACAACCATTCAACATATAAACCTGAAAATTCGGGAAGATTAATTGACGGTAATTTTAGCTTACAGTTACCAGAGGACAAACTGTTTTCATTTGAATTAGAATTTGGATTTAGAAGTTTTTGAAAGCTTACCTCGCATGTTTCGAGGTCAATTTGTAGCTCATCTAAACTTGTTTCAAAATCAGGCAAATCCTCATCCGACAAAGTAGAATAGCATTCGCTGCGTAGATCCTCTAACTTTGTTCGAAGTTTATCCAATGTTGATAATTTTTGAGTAATGTCCGTATTGTCCGCAGGTAAATCAGTATTTTGCTGAAGTGCATTTTCAATCCTTGTCAATTGTCCTCGTATATAACCTCGCTTTCGGTTAAATACTGTTATTTGCTCCAAAGCCATTGTTTCGATTTCGTAATCAATTTCCACAAGCGTTCGGTTTGTCTTCGAGCTCGGCGATGACCACTTTGTTAGTGTTCGTGATGTATCGATCTATTGGACTGTATACACATAATAAAATTATTTATTTACAAAAATTATTAATATAAATTCACAGGATCATTGCGAGGTGACAGGGAGATGCGCCCTGCTCCGGAGTTGAATGGCAACTGAATCATATTGACATGAGCGCCGCCTCGTGGCATAATTTCACAATTCTTAACAGGTCGAATACCTCGGAAAATTAGTAATGCGATCGTCCAAAGTTAAAGGCTATCAACGAATAGCTGTGGGAGATATCGTCCTAATTGAAACCGAAGGTAAAAAGAAGGTCATCTGGCCTATGGGAAGAATAACAGAAACCTACGTAGGAAAAGATGGGCACATCAGAGTAGCTCGCATTAAAACCACTACCGGAGAGATGGTTCGACCCGTTCAAAGAATTTTTCCTCTTGAGATGTCTTGTCCGGTGGAGGCTGCTGAAACAAATGATATAGCGGAATCTCCTGAAGGAAACGTTTCAGTTACTGATTCCTCAACTCGAAGAGTCATAACAAGGAGTGGCAGAACTGTAAAGATTCCGACTAGATTTTTTGACTGAATACTCTCCTTCAGAACTCTTGTAACTTTAATTTTCATAACTCTAATTTGTTAGTAGTGCATATAGTAAGCTTGTCTGATTGTTTTGATTAATATTTTGATGTTATAGTTAATCAAAAGGTGGGAGTGTTACGTCAAGCGTTCAGGCATCATAATTTTTGATCTAGTTGCACTTTTTGATCTAGCTGCTCTTGTATGATCTAGTTGCCCTTTTGATTTATTTTGATAAGTTAACTTTCTAAAATTTTTATGACTGGCAACAGCATTTTTTATTCTTTAAGTTGTTTATTTTGTTTCTCTTAGAATTCGTTCTTTTCTTTGAAAAATGTTTCTTTTAACTTGTAATGTTGTTTAGCAGAATTCTTTGCCGGCTGTTTCCCTGTATATACGAAGAAAATAAATTAAATATTTTTAAATTGTTGTGAAAAGAATTTTTAGTTGTACAAAGTACTTCACCCTTTTAACCAACTTTAACCCCTTTTTTTAAAAAAAATAATTCTATGTTATATATCGTAAAAGATAGCAAGTACTAAAATTTTCTTTGACGTGCTTAACTTTTAAAAGCTTTTACATTGCTTCGAAAACATGCTTGCATAATTTAAAAATGAAATAAAATGGATAAATATGCAGTTGCGAATGATTACTAAAATTATATACCGCAATGGTTTTTTCTTCTCTTACAACGGAGTATAATGTATTTTGATTCTTTTGATATATAACGCAGAGTTAATATTTTCTAGCCCTGAATAAAGAGGTCATAATAATTTTACATTTCAGTGTTAATTTTTCAGATCGATATACTCTATTTCCCCTCGTAATCATGGGGATATATTAGATTTGAATTTCGTGCCAGACTGCTTCAATTCTAAAATCCATAAAAAGGTATTTTAAGCTCTTGTTAATGGCAAAATTTTCAAGTTTGCATTCCATCAAAATCCTATCCGAGATAAACGCCTAATATACCAGCAAATAAAACAACACATAACTGTCAGACTTGGTGTATTTTTATTTTTCCCCGTTTTAAAATTAATGAATGTTTGAATTTCTTTTTTCTATGCCTGATAAATCGTTAATAATATATTTTTTTTTCGTTCTCCTTCATTTAATCAAGTTATATCTGCCGTAGCAAACATCGCCCATTTAAGGGTAAAGCATTTCTTTCCACCAGATAGGTAACTAATACTATTTTTTTTTAATTGTTTTCTTACATATTAGAGCATTGTTAATTTAGAAAGGTAATATATTTATTTATACGGCGTCCGGTTTAACATAATTAGGGAGGTGGGAACACAAATGTTTTCATGATTTTTTTAAAAAAATGATGCATAGTTTTCATTCAGTTATAACTTAATGCGTTTAATGAAATTATGTTCGATCAAATAAATTTCTCTTATGTGGCACCATAAACTCGGGAATTTAACTATTTGTTGTCAACATATTATTCATTTTGTTAGATTGTTTGTAGTAGTGAAAAGTATATAGTGTATAGTAGTGATTTAAGTAGTATTTGTTTAGATTCATTTTGTTAGATAGTCTCAAATGATGAATTAAGTAGTGTTCAATGGACATTAAGGTATCAGACTAGTTTCGACAACTTTTCTTTTAAATATTACTATAAAAACTAGTTTTTTATTTAATAATGTGTAAAAATTGATAAAACTAGCAATGAAAATCATTATTATTTTATTTTTGTTTTTTAAATTGCCATTTTTAGGTAGAAATATAGCATTTTTTAGCATAGGCACTAAACATTAAAACTAAAAAATTTCTATTCCGCAAAACAAAAAACTCCTTTGAGGATTTTATTTCGAAGGCTATTTATTAGAAAATATTTAATGGAGTTCTGGTGGCTCGGGAGATAAAGCGTTCGCCTTCGAATAAGGTGAACCCAGTTCGAATCTCATCGATGCCTGGTCGCCCCGACCACAATGCTGACATAAAATATTCTCAGTGGTAGCCGGATCCTGGGTTTAAGTGACCTTGCTTGACCTTGCTTAACCGTTGGAGGTTTTTGAGGTTTTCCTCTCCATGTAACGCAAATGTGGGTTATTTCCATTAAGAAAGCCTCCATGAAGACAAATATCTACCAATACTTGATTCAGGAATTTCCTTTTTTTCTGGATTGGGTTCAAAATTTCAACGCTACGGAGCTGAACATTAGTAGTCGTAAACTCAAAACTGGGTCGGTTTGGGTGTTCAACAATGGTTATAAAATATAATATTGGAAAAAGAAAACAATACCTCGTGCAACTGAGGATCCAAAAGTTTACTTGCAGTCTCTTTAAATTACAAGTTTGACAAAAATAAAAATTTTTCATCCATCTGATTAGCCGCGTCAATATAGTCAACAGTCTATAAATCATGTTAATCATATTTTATATTACTGCATGACTGTTTTTCTTATTTTAATGTCTTTCAGGTTGCTTTATAATTTAATTTGGAAGTATGTATTTAATTCATCGCATTATTGCGGGACGAAAAATGTCATTGCCACCCATGGATGATGGTAAAATACTCTTGATGTCTGCAACAGATTTAGCTGAAAAATTCACAATAGAGAAGTAATAATTCAAACATTATTTTTTTTCATAGTCTTATAATATTTATTCAAAAAAACTGCATAAACTCATATTCTAACATCTAGCTCGAAATACAAGCAGTATATGTTTGAAAAGGAGAAATTAAGTTTAAAAGGATTACGTCTTTTATAATTGGGTACTTAAACTTCAAGAAGAAGATCACGGATGACCAGTGCCAGCTGATTGTTTGTAAGGAAAATGACGCTTTTAAGTTGAGCTTAACTTCTCCACAGAAGTTAAAATGTTAATTAAAATTAATGTAATTAAATACATTGTCACTCATCGAATTTGATGAAATGTCATTCTTTCTCGTCTACGTGTTTTACTTAACTTAGATTTATTATTTGTTATGTATTTTACTGTAACGGTGATATATTTTTGTTTTGTGTACCTAGCAACTTCGATGTATAATCAGTTTGTTATTGTTCCAAGGGCGCTAGCAGGGGGGTGCAAGGAGGTGCACTTGCACCCCCTGGCTTTTTTTTTAAAAAAAACAATTAAAGAGAGACATAAAAGTAATTTTGTTATAAAACATTTTTATTAAAATTTTTTTTATTAAAAATATTTTTATTCAAAAACATATAATTAAGTAATTATTGATACATAAACAATTAAATAATTGTTTAATCAAACAAGAATTGTAATCGTCTTGTTTACTGTTCAAATCTGTTTATAAATTTTTCAATGAATTCTGAGTCATCTTTGATTCTTTTCTTATGCACACTGAGCATGCACAAACTACTTAATCTCTCGTAAGACATTGTAGACTGATTTTATGTTTTGATGCGTCGCGTTGTACTAAAAGTGCGTTCAATAGTGCACGTAGTAGCTGGAAGAGTTTGGCCAATTTTGATAGCCGCCGCTACAGATGGATAAAACGGTGTGGCCTCAATAACTAAATCAATGTATTCGAGGGATTCGTAAGAATTTTCGCCATTTCGTACCACGTTGTAGCTCCAGTGATGAAATTCGATGAGAGCAGATCTTTATACATAGTATATATGTCTTCTAAAACTTCAAAATATGACGCTTTGTCCAGTTTGTTCATCGCATTCAGGTGAAGCTGTAAGAGTGAAAAGGCTTTTCTTTGCGTAGAAGAAAAACGGTTTTTCCATAAAGATATAATGGAGTCCAAATAAGGAATAAAGATTGACCTCCAGAAACATTCTTCTGCGTTTCCAGAAGGCACATTCGAACTTGTCTAGATGCCACTCGAATTCGATTCATTTCAATGCCTAATTCTTCGCAAATGGGTTCTGCTTTCATGAAGATTGCAGTAAACTCTTCAGAAGCATTGTTTTTATGAATTTGCAGCACATCTATCAATTTGACTACATAATCAGTTACTTCTTTTAGATCTGTGTTTACTTTTTGCAACTGATGGCATACAGGTTCAAGTTTGGCAGAATAAGAAGCAATAACAAAAAGTGGTACAATGTATGCTGGCGTTGTAGCAGCTGATAAAAGTATTTTAGCTTTCACTTTGGTGTTTTTGTTTGCCGCTTTTTCTGTAAGGCCCTTAAGAACTTTAATAATTGTAACAAGCTTTTCAGAAAATCGTCTGGTACTATTGTACGTTTTTGACCAGCGTGTTTCACAGAGTAAAGGGATGTTAGGAATTTCTTTTCGTCGCAAGGTACTTTCTCTGAAAAGCCAATTGTTTCCTTCGTTGTCCCTATAGTATTCTGTACTTCCTTAACGCGTTTTAAGTCGTTGATCACGATATTCAATACATGATTGGCACAATGAAAAAACACAGCTTTAGGATATTTGCCTCGAATCAATTTTTGAACGCCACCTTCTTGGCCAGCCACAAACACGTTAGTATACAAAACTACTGTTTGTAGTTATTTGTGTTTCAAAGTCAGTAGCTATGCCAGCGCTATCAATACAGTTTCTCGTGGCAAAATTTTCAAGTACAAGAAATTCGTACTTTTTTTTAAAAATATTTTGTTAACAATGAAGAAATGAATCTTGAAAAAAATTAGCAGATGAAAGTATATGTAATAACAAAGCAAAATGTAATAACAGAATATTTTTTAATTTTTTATTCTTTTTTTTTGGGGGGGGGTTAGTTTGTTAGAGGGTTGCACCCCCTTTAATATTATTCTGCCGGCGCCCTTGTATTGTTCTGCATGGTTTCGTGCCTGTATTTGGGGTAAGTACGAAAAATACGTTGAGAAAATTGAAATATTTGTGAAAGGATAAAGAATGTGTCACTTAAGAGAATCGATACTTGACGGGCGTGGTTTGCACGAAATAGAATGAAAAGAACAGTTGCTAACGTAATCCAGTCAGTTTACGAATCTAAGTGCAGAATGATTTTATTGAATACAATGCAGTTTAAGCTTATTCTTTTTTAAAGAAAAAACACCTTATGAAACATTAATTTATAGGACAGTAGTCCATGGGAAAAAATTATTAATGGCAATTACTATGCACAACTTAGCAGTTGAAATGTGTAGATGTGATGCGATCATATTTTAAGAGAGTTCAAGAAGTTCATTCATCAATTCAATCATCAATGCCAGATACGAAAGCTCACTAAAAAAGAGCGGTGAAGGTAGATAAATATTTAGAAAAAGAAAAAAAAACACGAAAATTCCAGAAGAAATTTAAAAAAAATACCCCTCTTTTATGTTTTCCTTTCACTTGCATGGAAGGAAGATGGATTCAATTCTGTTTGTACTTCAATTCTACTTGCATGAATGGTGGAAAAGAAGGGGAAAAAGAAAAATAATAATAATAAAAATAACAAACAACAGGGGAAAGAAAAGGAATTAATTAAGAAAAAAAAAGGATAAAGTTTTTTTAAAAATCCGGAAAATAAAAGATATAATATTTTCATCAGCCCACACGATTATATCCGTAAAAAAGAGTGCTTTCTAATATTGTATCAATATAGCCAAAGCAAAATATATCAATACAATAGTGTGAGGAGCACTCAAAATTTTTTTTTACAAAAATTACGACAAATAGAATTAAACACAGAAAATAAAAATAACACGTAAAAACAAAAAATAAAATATAAAGAAAGAGCAGAATAAAACAAAGTATATAAAGCGAGTAGCGAAATAAAATGAACTTATATGAACGGGAAATTTTTCAAGAATGATTTAAAATATTTTCGTAAGAAGATTGCCAAATTGCAAAATATGAAAACAAAAGCGCAAATTGAGCGTTGCTAGAGGAGTTTAAAGTGCGTTTTTGCTGCATTACTGAAGAGCGTTTGATTTATTAGTTACCAAGGATGGGCCAGAAAATGGATGTGCGCAAGGTAATATTATACTGGATAATTTAAAGAAGTTGTTTATAAATAATTTTAGAAAATAAATATTTATTTAAGAAAAAATAAAAAATAAAAAAGAGAAAGAAACATGAATTGCCTGTTTTGCACATAATTTTAGCCACAGATTTGCCCGAAATGGATTTGCACATGGAAAAATTATTTAAATTGAAAAAGGAATTTTTTAGTAAATAATTTTGACCAAGGATTTGCCCGAAATGGATTTGCACATGGAAAAATTATACAAATTAACGAAGAAATTTTTAGTAAATAATTTTGGCCCGAATTTACCCGAATTGGATATATATATATATATATATATATATATATATATATATATATATATATATATATATATATATATATAGATGATTGCTCAGTTTTAAAATTGTCCGTATTATATTATCATTTTATCAAAGCAATCATTCTTTTCCGATGTTGGAAATTAAATCCAGCACGGAATTTATATTGGGACTAACAGCGAATTCTATTCTAACTTCACTTTCTTTTGCTTCTTACTGAGCGTTGTTATTCTCCATTAATGTGTCGTTGTTATGCGGCAGAATCCAATTGTGACATCGTAACACATTTTCTCGTTTTGCAGTAAACTACAGATAAATTCTCTTGAACAATCATTAAAAGTAACTGTCTCACTAGTAATGAATAAAAATTGAGAATTACGTATTACTTTGAAAGATTTCCTGGCTGTTAAAGAAAACTCGGTACAATAGAGGTTTTTTCCTTGAGTATCGATAAAAATTATTTAAATCATTTCATCTGGTTTTTTTTTTGTTGTTGTTTTTTTTTTTTTTTTTTTTTTTTTTTTTCAATACAATTTTTGGGTCGTGGTGGCTCAGGGGATAGAGCGTTTTGCCTCCCAATGAGAAGAACCGAGTACGAAGCCCAGCGATGACTGGGATTCGAAGTCCACACTAACCTCAGTGTTGACGTAAAATATCTTCAGTGGTAGACGGATCATGGGGTAGAGTTAGAGTCCCCTTGCAGTCAGGCTGACTGTGGGAGGTTTTTATGATTTTCCTCTCCAAGTCCATCTAAATAGTCCTCCACGTAGGCAAATTTCTCTCAATACTCGATCCAGGAGTTCCCTTGTCTTCTGGATTGCGTTCAAAATTACAAAGCTAATGAGTTAAACATTGGTAGTCATAAACCCAAAATTGGGTCGGTGGTGAACGACGGTTATAAAATATAAAATTTTTGATTCTGTTTAGAAAGATAAAATATAGTGTTACATTTCTTGGATTTCAAAGCACTTAAAAAAATATCTTTTAAGTTCTTTTATAAAAGAACTTAAAAACACTGCTCAATATATCCCGCAAAATTTGCTCTTTCATGGTGATTAACATAATCTATTTTAACAACGGATACCTTGTTATAGAAATCATTCGACCCGAAATTTATTTCTTGTAGTTTTTTTTATTTAAAAGATTTAATGTTCATGTAATGATGGAGTTAAAAAAAATAACTAAATGTAAAATTGACCGTTTATTTGTCAAGGCTTGCACCAAACTGCTGGAATTTATGAAGAGAAAAATAACATAGCTTCTAGAGATGGTGATGCTCCTGCTCTATATAGAGCTGCTGGAGCGATTCTCCTAACCGTTACGAATGTTCCAGAATTGTGCTGCAACAAATACAATCTATGGAGAAACCATACGATACCACTAGAATACCAGGTGGTAGTTCAGGTAATCATGTAAATGCACTAGAGAGTATAACAAAGTTAAAATTATGACACTGTCAAGAGTTGTCTAACTTTGATTGGCTAACCTAAGAAATTCCCTGCATATTCAAATGGTGTGTGACTTAATTAAATTTTTTGTTATTTTTTACATTTTTCTCGACATGACATCTTCTTGACGATCTCGTTCGGTAAAATGAATCAAGCCAAAGTCGCAACATCTGCCTGTTTCTTGATTCGAACATTATTTTTTTCCGCGGATAACTCAAAAAATAATTCCAAACCGGAAAAAGCAGACGGTAGTTTCGCATCTTGACAGATACTGCAAAGTTGGCCTCTATTTACCTTATATTCTAATGCTCTGCCTTTATTGTTTTCACTATGAGTAAGAAAAATATTTAAAAAAAATGTTATATACTAAAATATAACATAATTAATGAATTAATAAATTAAAATTATGTCATTGTCACGGAACTAAAGATTTGTGTAATTTTGATTGGCTAACTTCAGAAATTCTCTGCATAATCAAATGGTGTGACTTAGGTTACATTTTATTTAATCTTTTACATTTTTTTCAAAATTTACTACTACTTTCTTGGCGTTTACATTCGTTACAATAAGTTAAAAAATCTGTCCGCTTCTTGATTCAAGCAATTTTGCTTTCCCGTTAACTCAAAAAAAAATCAAAACCAAAAAAGAAAAACAGACGGTAATTGTTCCCCTTAGCAAATGCTTGCAAAATTCCGAAAACCCCTTTCTTTTTTTCGTATTTATCGACATTTGCAGCTATTTACCTTATGGTGAAAATAAAAAAATAATGTCTAAAAATATAATTAATGTGTAAATTGATCAATTAATATAATATAGTCATTAAAAGTTATATATTAGTTAAAAAAAAAGTATAAAGGGGTGTCACGTTTATTAACGTAGTTTCACCGGAGGGTAAAAGATTGAGTTCCGAAAATCTAATGATAGGTAATAAGAAAATAGTTGTTCTTCGATATTCAAAATTAAATCAACAAAAGATAGTCACCTTGATTATAGATTTAAAAAAAATTTCTTTGTAGAATTGAAAGAAAAAAAATTAGTTTTCGGAATAAACCAAATTTTTTTTTTTTTTTTAGATTAAAAAGGAATGTTTGAAGTAGTTTTTTAAAGATTGAATATAATACAAATTTTAAGTTTCCAAAACGAGAATTTAAATTTTAGAACGTAAATTAACAGTAAATAAATTAATAAAAAAATAAAATAAACAAAAATAAATAAATAAATATGTAAAAAAGTAAGGAAATAAATATATTCAAATAAATAAATTATGCGTGAAATATAATATTTAGGTCTCAGATTCTATTTGAAAACTTTAATGTAATATGGAATCTATATTATGATCGAAGTAAAAGTGGGCTGAAAAAAATGCCCAAATGAAAATTCAAATTTTCATATAGATTCAAAAAATTTATATTTTACACTTCTCATAGAAAATTATTAGTCCCTGTTTCTTTAAATAAATAAAAACTTTTTTTTTTTTTTTTTTTTTTTTTTGGATTAAATGACTAACTACAATAAAATAAATTTTCTTTAGAAACCGAAATAGAATGATATACTTGGATATTTCGTTTGTATTGTTGTTTCAGGGAATGTTTCATTTGTATCTTAAATTATAAAGGTGGAAAAGTCGACTGTAGTTTCGAGCGTTCAAAAATAGACACCCATTCACAAGACTCACCAAACGTGAATGAGAAAAAAAAGTCAGATTTGAAAAAGAAAAAGCAAACTTGAAAAAAAAATGTTGGACAAAATAAAGGTGAAAAACATATATAAAGAAAGTCGTGAACAAGGCAGGATGCCCATCCAAACGCTACTAAGAAATGAAGCGTCTTTTATCTGCGAATTAAAAATCATATGAATGAAACAAGATTTCTGATAAGACAGAGTAGGAAATGATTTCAGCATTTTCCTTATAACAACATGATTATAATAATCACATTCATTACAAATAACACTATGCCCATCTTTATCTGATTTGGTATTTAAAAGAACAGAATGGGAATTAAGTTCATTTATAGCTAATTTTTGAGAATATGTGAGGTATATTCGCGTGTTTATGAAAAGAAAATGCGTTAGAAATTAAATGTATCACTTTGACTAAAAGAAACTTTACTCAGCTTACATGTTCCCAAATTTCTTTCCACACCTGTTACATCAACTCATCTTGATGCTCTAGATTCTTGTTTCATCCTTATGGATGCTGATTTCCTAATTAAAGACATAAGCTCTCTTCTCGTCTCAATTACATTTTGAAATGCATTATGGCTTGATTTGTTTCGCGGCTACCATGATCTTACTAGGTTTCTTATAAATATTTATTTTATTCTTAATATTGACGTTTCTTTATATTCTTAGAATATTAGCGTTTGTTTTTTTTCATGTTTGTTTTGTTTTTTTCATCCAGGACTGAAAATCAGTCTTGATAATGGAAGCCTATCTTTGAGCGCTTGAAAAAATTTCGATTTATTCCACCTTCATGATTCATGAAGCACATAAAATGTTAACATTTTCTAGAAGATACATCACTATATTAATACAAAGCAAAAAATATGAAATTTTATCCAGAAGGATAAGGTATATTTTGAGCTACGTAGACAGAATCGAAATACAACGTGAATGAAGCACAAATCATGTAAAGAAATACTATAAGGAGAAAAACTGACTTTTCTCTCCATGTAACCCAAATTCAGGTTAGTTTCTTAAGAAGTCCTCTACGAAGGTAAATTACTTCCAGTACTCGATTCAATAGTTCCCTTGTATTCGGGATTGAGTTCACAATTACAAAACTACGGAGTTGAACCTTGATAGTCTGAAACTCGAAATTGTATCGTCTGTTCAACCACGGTTATAAAGTAAAATATAAGATATACCGCACTGACAAAAAATTTGATAAACGTCCTAGCTATTAATATCAGCAAAATGTTTTTTGAGGTTGGTGACATTTAGTTTAAAGTTTTGTGTGTTGATAGGTGGCGAAGCAGCACTCATTGCTTCTTGCGGAGCAGTTATTGGTATCGGAACTGATATGGGAGGGAGCATTCACATTCCATCATCTTACTGTGGAATTTATGGACATAAGCCATCATCTGGTGAATATAAGCAGTTTTTTTTTTTTTTTTTTTTTTTTTTTTTTTTTTTTTTTTACCTATTGCACCATCAAATACACTCTATAACAAAAAAATCGACGCACCAAGAAGCAATCATCCGATTGCTTTGCCGAGCCAGATTACAGTGGTGCATGGTTTGATCAGGCTGGAATGATGCCGACTGGGGACGTATAGTCTTTAGCGACGAATCCCGCTTCCAACTGTGTCCTGACGATCATCGAAGACGTGTTTGGAGACGCACAGGGCAGAAGGGGGATCCTGCATTCACTATTGCACGCCACACCGGCCCTCAACAAGGCATTATGGTCTGGGGTGCCATTTCCTTTGACAGCCGGACCCCTTTGGTCGTCATTAGACAATACCTCCTAGAGAGGAATCAAGCCCCACAACGGGTTACTATAGGCGATGATGACGTAGTAGAGTTAGGCCCAGAGGAAAACCAGTCAGGGTAGCTATTTTTACGAAAAACTCCGAAACTGATCAAACGAGCTATTGGCGATATTCTGAAGTATTGTAACCTGTGTACGCATTCAGCCAATTGGCGAATATTTTTTACCTGAATTTGTAAACAACCGTCGGTGTTCTGATGTTAACGTTCTTCGTAAAATTTATATTTATTCTACAAATGTTATAAATTTCAGCTTTAATTTAATTCTTAATGTTATGAATAATGGTATATAAGTGCTGTGTACCAAACTGCAGAGGAAATTACAAAGTTGATGGTACAAAAGTATCAGTTTTTGGATTTCCCAAAAATGAAGAACTACATAAGAAATGGCTTGCCGCCATACCAAGAGATTTTGAAGTTACAAAGAATTCTAAAGTGAGTAATATTTGTTTTTATTTTTAAACATTATGATTATTTATTATATTTTTGCTAAGAGTAAATTATTTTAAATTGTGGATAAATTAATTATAATAATTAAGTTGTTCTTATCAATCATATCGCAAACTATTGTAATAAATTTTGTGTATAATGATAAAATAACTATATAGCTACTTTTATATATATAGTTATTTTTATAGAGTTTTATTTTATGAAAATATTAATAATTTCAGTATTTTATTAAATTTTTGCTCAAACTTTAAAAATTTTTGCTTGACCGTAATATATTGTAACTGCTTAAAGCCATTTTTTTTTTATTTGATTATGAAATTTAAATCTATTAATTTTTCTACAAAAATCTATTAATTTTTCATACATGAATATAGTATAAAATATTTATTTTAAATGCACATATAAATAATGTATTCATTTTGTTATAGGTATGTGAGAAGCATTTTAAGGAAAATGACATTAGAAAAACTGTGGAATTTGTTTGTGAAAAAACTGGAAAGAAAACAGTTGTGCCCTTTGAACAACCAAGGTTAACAAAGGAGGCTATTCCATCTATATTTCCTGGATGTCCAGACTATATGACCAAAAATGAGCCAGTTCAAGAAGAGCCAGAGGCAAAGAGAAAAAGAATTGAAATGTGCCAGTTGGAAAGTGTCCTCGCTGAAAGTTTAGAACTTTATGAACAGCAAGCATAATGTAAAATTTAAAGTAGATACTCTAACTGAACTGATAGAAAAATCTAGTTTAGTGGATTTAAATGGTGTTTTTAATCCTGTGAGTATTGAAAATAGTTTTTCTTTTGTCAAAATCAAATTTGTTGATCAGGTTCCCACATATATTACTGTAATAGTTGATCAAAATTTATCTTTAAGTGTTTTTATTGATAATGTAAAGATTAAAAAACTTTATGATTTAACATTTCCTCTAATCATCAGTAATGTTCAGCAAATTTCAAATGTTTTATGTTATTTAAATAAGTCTAATGATCTAAAGTTTGATAATATTCCAAATCTTATTAACTCTATAACTGTCCAACTTACAGAATTAGAAAACTTAAGTGCAGATAATCAAAAATTAGGTATTAACTTTCTAAAAGAGCAGCTATCTTTACTTTTTACCCAAAAAAATCAAAACCGATACTCTACAGACTTTCTAATTTTTTCTTCATTGTTTCTATCTATATCTCCTCATGCATATAATTTTTTGAGAAGCAGTGGTTATGTTATTCTACCGCATCACTCAACTATAAAAAAATTGATTATGTCATATGATATTAGTCCTAAAAATGAATCCACTGAGGAAAACTTCTTATCTTACATTAAACAGAAATTTGATTATTTAACTGATGCAGATAAAACCGTTACTGTTATGATAGATGAAGTACATTTAAAACCTCTTTTTGACTTTAAGGGTGGCAATATATTAGGAGCGTCATATAGTTCTATTGAGGCTGCTAACTCTGCCTATGTTTATATGGTGCAAAGTGTGGAATCAAGTTTCAAAGATGTTGTAGCAATAATGCCAGTAAAAACCGTGAATGCTGATGCACTATATGAGTTTATTAAAAAGACATTAATTGGGCTTGAAACTATAGGTTTTCATACATTTTGTGTCATAAGTGACAATAATTCTATTAACCGCAAGGCAATGTCCAAATTTTCAACACCTCCTAAAGTTCAGGTTGAATATCCACACCCATTTGATAGCAGTAGAAAATTATTTTTTATTATTGATAGTGTTCATATAATTAAGTGTGTTAGGAATAATTGGCTAAATCAAAAAAATTATAATTCTTGTATGTTTTATCCAGAATTTCAGATAGATGTTACTAATATTAATGATAATGATATTGATGCTAATGATAATGGAAAAAATGTACCATTAAAAACTGCTTCATTTCAAGCTTTACGTAAGTTACACGAATTTGAAAGGTCTAATTTGGTAAAATATGCACCCACATTGAGTACAAAATCTCTTTTTCCTTCAAACATTGAAAGACAAAACGTAAAACTTGCTTTAAATATATTCAATAGACAGTTAATTGGAGCTATAAATTCACTTAAGGAAAAATGTAATATTTTAGATCTAAAATCAACAGCTGAATATATAGAAATTTTTGTAAATTGGTGGGATATTATGAATGTTAGGAATGTAACTAAAGGATTTCATAAAAGGAATGAATATCAAAAGCCCTTGAGATTAAACGATTTTTCTTTTAGATATTTAAGCACATTTCTTGAATGGTTAACACTATGGGGCAAAGCTATTTCTGATACTGGTAGATTAACCTCAGAAACTCACTTAGCTCTATCTTTGACAACACAAGGCATACAAAAAATTTGTCGCTATTGTACTGAAGAGTTAGGTTTGAAATTTATACTGGCAGGTAAATTTCAAACTGATAGTTTGGAAGCAAGATTCGGTAAATATAGACAATTAGCTGGCGGCCAGTATGATATATCAATTACTCAATTATATGAATCAGAAATGAAGCTGAGGCTTCAATCTACTTTGCCATTGATTTTAAAATCAAATGTTTTTGGCTATGTTAAAATAGATTTAAACAATATTGAGAACGAATCTGAATTTCTTAACAGTAATTTACTATGCAATAATAAATTTGAAATAAATGTAACAGAAGAGGATTTGCAACAATCTAATAAAATTATGCCTGTTATTGTTTATCTTGCTGGTTATGCTGTTCATTCAACATTAAAATTCCTTAAAAATTGCCCTTTTTGTAAGTTATTGTTAACAAGAGATGAAGAAATTCTTTATCATGAAAATAACATTTTGATTCACCATCAAGATCGTGGTGGACTAAAATACCCTGTGGAGGAAGTTATAACTATTGGTTTGTACTCTTATGTAATTATTTCAAAACTATTAACTGAATTTGAAGAAAGTTTTTTAAAAGTTCATAATCAGAGAATTATCACTTTAAACATAATCAAAGCTGTATTGAATGACGAAGAGAAACACTTAAATTTTGATTATTGTGAAAATGAGCATTCTTCAGATGTTGTCATTCATTGTATTGTAAAGAAATTTGTAAACATCTTATTAAATAACTATTGTAAATTGAAAAATGATAGCATTTGTTATGCCTCCCATTCAAAAGCTAAAGAAAGAAAATTAAAAACACTTATGAAATCCACTAAAAATCTAAGTTGATGGGTAAAAATTATACTTTTTTAAATGTTACTGAAAGTTTAACATATTTCAGTAAAATTTTTGTTAACATTTTATTTATCATTCTTTGAATTTGCTATTTAATAAAATATTTGTTATCTAAGGTTGCTTACTCTATTTTAGTTTATCAATGTGATGGGTAAAAATTATACTTTTTTAAATGTTGCTGAAAGTTTAACATATTTCAGTAAAATTTTTGTTTACATTTTATTTATCATTCTTTGAATTTGCTATTTAATAAAATATTTGTTATCTAAGGTTGCTTACTCTATTTTAGTTTATCAATGTGATGGGTAAAAATTATACTTTTTTAAATGTTACTGAAAGTTTAGCATATTTCAGTAAAATTTTTGTTTACATTTTATTTATCATTCTTTGAATTTGCTATTTAATAAAATATTTGTTATCTAAGGTTGCTTACTCTATTTTAGTTTATCAATGTGATGGGTAAAAATTATACTTTTTTAAATGTTACTGAAAGTTTAACATATTTCAGTAGAATTTGTATTTACATTTTATTTATCATTTTTTGAATTTGGTATTTAATAAAATATTTGTTATCTAAGGTTGCTTACTTTATTTTAGTTTATCACTTCTAACTATCAAACTTCCACAGGAAAAAAATACAAATTATAATCATGCTTTTGATGTTTTTTTTTTTGTTTTTTCTATCTAAACCTTGTTTGAAGACTGCAATTGATTTTCTAAATTTTCCTAAGCTCATTTTATGTCATTGTTTAGATACAATTTCTATTTTATTTCATATGCTCTAGTTCTAATGACATGCAAATCATAATCATTAAAATCCAAAATAATCATCTACTAAAAATGTAAGTATCGTATTATAAAAATTAGACCCTTTTCTTAGTTTTATATCAAAACTATAATAATAATAAATGTGTAAAATCCCTTTAAAAAATATATTTCTTGGTTTTTAATCCATACATTTAATAACAAAAGGCAAGATAAAATTTTCCAATTTATAAAATAAAACTGGTATTTAATGCTTAAAAATATATTTTTTTCATTGACACAGCAGTTATTTTTGTTAGAATTGCTTTATTGTTAATCCTTTCTGAAAACAAATAAATATATTAAGCATTTTTACACATTTTAAGAACATTTAATCTCGACAAAAAAAAAATAATAAATAAATTAATAATAATAATAATTTGTAGCAAGTAAAGAATTTGTAGAAGAGTAACGAAAAAGTGTGGAGAAACGAAAGGAAAAAAAACCCGTTATCGTCAGAAGTGATCAGCAAATCTGGGCCTAACTGTATGAGTCATCGTTTTGCGTCCTTCGGCTTTCTTCCCATCTAGGAGGTATTGCATTAGAGGTGCTTACTGCACAGCGTTACGTCGACGACATCCTAAGACCTGTTTTGCTACCGTTCCTTTTGCAGCGCCCTGGGCTGGTTTTTCAGCAGGACAATGCCAGACAACATACGGCTATGAACTGTCTGCAAGCTTGTGAAACTCTTCCTTGGCCTGCCAGATCACCAGATCTCTCTCCCATCGAGCATGTCTGAGATATGATGGGAAGGCGATTGCATCTGGCGCGGAATGTTGATGACCTCGTTCGACAATTGGATCGAATTTGGCAGGAAATACCGCAAGAGACCATCCGGGAACTTTATCGGTCTATGACACGCCGTGTGGCAGCTTGTATCCAGGCTAGAGGAGGGTCAACACCTTATTGAACTTGTTACTGTAACTCTGCAATAAATTATTCAATTGTTCTGAAATTTTAATCATTTACTATTCTGTACATTGTCTTCCTATCCACCAATTTTCGTTTCAATCGGACAACTTCTTCTTGGTGCGTCGATTTTTTTGTTATAGAGTGTATATGCACCCTATAGAAATTTCTGCTCCCTCAGAGTTTATCGTAAATTAGCATCATAATATACAGGATTCGGTACATCGATTATAAACTCTGAGTAAAGTTAGGGCATAATCCTGACCCAAAATTGGGTCGGCTGTTCAACGACGTCAATAAACTACAACAACTACTTAAAACTGCGATATTTTTGAAGAATGATCCTAACATATCAAAATAGAAACTGAAGTCAGCGTACTACGTTTTTGTCGAAATTTGAAAAATAAAAAAAAAATTTAAAAATTCTATTAATACCCAGATCCTTATTTTGTTCTCTTGGCGTTTTTATAATGTATTGTTACATATATATTTCTAACAGGTCGAATCGAGGCTATTATCCTTATATCGAACTTGAGGAAATGCCATTTGATACCGGTCCAATGTGTCGATACTTACTTCTCCTTATGAAAATATTGTGCCAAAATGATCCGATCTTGATAAAAAGGTACTTATTAAAAACTATTTTTGCTATATAACACTTTTTAATCGCATGCGAAATTAGGAATTAGAAACGTTTAAACACCAATGCACATAAATACGATAAGAAATTAAGTGTTGCATTTCAACTGCAAATTTATTGTCTCTGCAGATGAACACAACATGATGATAACAACAGATTAGAGTGAGTACAAATTACCCAGTTCCTTTCTGAATAATAACCAATCGAAAAATGTCTTTCCGCAGAATTGTTTTTTAAAATTTACATTTCCGTTTCTTTTGCGCATCATAATGAACTTTACTTACATAACCGATTGGAAAATGCAATAATATGTATGTGTACCCAAATAAACATAAAATATTAGTTGCGACGGCATAGAATTAAATCTGAATAAGTTAATGTGTTAGTCAATATGTGTTAGGAAATCCATGTTTTCGAGAGTACTTTTATTCGAGACAATAGCAAGTTAAACATATGAATGTTTAAAAACTATTGTCTATTCACTGATTAAACTAGCTATTTTTTTCTCAAAATGAACTTTGAAAAAAAAGAAAAGAGTTTGATGATGTCTATTTGCTAACATATTAACTCTCTGAGAGTTAATGCAATTCCGTCTGAGGTATTGAGTTCTTCGATTTCAATATTCAAAAGCGTAGTCAATCCACTGTTCATTTTTATGGATTAAAAAGGCACACACGAATTCGATTTTTCAAAAATATTTCAAAGTCAGAAATATTTAGGTGATAAAGTGACTTTTTCAGATCTCCAGACTTAAATTAAAAGAAGAATGCCTCGGGTTAGTTCCATAAAATTATCCCAAATTTTTTTAATGGTTACCTAAAAAAGGTTATTAAGTTAAATAAATTACTATTTAAGGATTAACTATGAGCTAAGATTTAATTATTCATTGATCTAACTAACATTTTCTGCTTTCAAAAACATTTTCTTTCATGTCAAACTCATTTTCAACTTAGGATAATTATTCTTTATTTCGAAATATCACAACGAAAATATCCTGAAGAGAATCATACGTTTTTAAAATACTTTTGTATCATTTTATTTCCTAATTCTATAATTGTGTGTATATATTTATGGCTATTTTCGCGCTTTTTCCTTTCTGAACCTTTATTCATTAATTTAATGTAATTTTTTTTTTCTTTTATGACATGTAAAATTTTTTCCCCTTTAATTTTTTCCGTTATTATTTTAGGTGGATTTCAGGCGAGTAAAAATATATTACATGGAAGAAACACCTAATAATCCTGTCACACCTGTTATCAAGCAAGCGATTAAAAAAGTTAGTTTGCATCACAAAAATATTATACTAGTGCTTCAGACTTAAATTATAGCTTAATTAAAATATTTTAAAAAATGAATTTCAATTTAACTTTTTTAAAGTTAGTCTAAACCAGTGATTCCCAAAGTGGTCTATATCAACCCACAGGGGGCGACAACAACCTGCAAGGGATCCATGTCAAGTGAAAAAAAAATTGGGGGTTCATGAAATAAAAATGGGGTCAACTATAGTCGATCTCGTATAAGCAGGTCATGACTTTTAATTTTGGCATTTCATGAATGGAATAATCAACATACACTGATAGTACCTATTTACTTACATTATACTACCTTATAATATAAAGACATATATCTATCTACATTCTACATAATTTATAAAAGTAGCTATGAAGTAAAACTTTTATTAAAATTCAAGTTATTAGGATTATTTTTTGATATATGAAACTGAATTATTATAAACTAGCAGTTGCTTGCAGTTCTGCCCGCGTACGTTTTTTTTCTCTCTGTGTGTAAGGTTTTATTTTGTAACAAAAAAGTATTTTTCCACGTTAAATTGTAGCCAAGCCTGTGTCAACTCTTTAGTTAGCCAGACCTCCAATTTCATCTGCGCACAAGATCACGGAGATTTTTTGCTTAGTTTTTACGAGAAAACGTAATAAACAGACTGACTATACACTACTATTGCTTTGTATACAAACTTATTTCCGCAATTATAATATTAGTAGCTGAGTACGGGTTTTATAATATGTACGGGTATTATAATGGAATAAAATAGTGTACTATTTTATTCCATTTATATATTAATTAAATTAGTTTGAATTTCATTAATAAATGTATAAAATTAACATGTGTTTTTTTTTTTTTTAATTTTTTCACACTACAGTTCACTACAGTTAGAAATTTATATCTTTCCCAGCGAGTATCACTATAACAGCTGTCAAAAATACATTTGAAGTTGATGAATTTACAAAAAATCAATATCATGTATCCCAAAACCGAAAAACATGGCAAGGGATCTACAAGACAAAAAAGTTCAGGAACTACAGGTCTAAACTATTTACGCAGTTTCAAAGGATTTATTACGTAAGAAATAAATGTATTACGCCGGAAAAAAAAGTAGCAAAATTGTCATACCTGTATGGTAAAAACATTTCAGACAAAAAATAAAAAAATTTCTGTAATTAAACCAAAATTTACAATATTTAAAATATTTATTTTGGTTATTTATCTGTTCTTTCTACTAACTGTTGACCAGAAATTCTGGTTTTCTAAATGATAGATCTTATTACCATACATTTAGTAAAAGTGTCTAATGGAAAGACGAGACTGCTCGGCTAGGGCGGCCCCTGTAAAACGAAAACTTGAAAAAAAATATGTCATACTATTCTAAGTATTTATAGTTGCACATGCAGGCTTGTGTGCTGATGGCAAGGTACGATTTTTTGATTGAGTAACAGATATCACAAGTTAAGGAAGAACATTAAAAATATGCATCTTTGGTGGTAACAGGTTTGAATCTCACCGTATCCATGTATATAGCTCTGTGATGGCCATCTCTACCTTGTTCTATCTGTTTCTTGACTTGACAAGGGCTTATAAGCCAAACTTCGTATTGAGCTCATAAGCCTTCGTATGAATGTGTAATACTAAATAAATAAATATATCCTGGGTTGTTTTGAGATACGAAATCGATTTCCTCTTTCGTCCTTTTAAGTTGATTGGGCAGTAAACAATTTAATTTAATTAAACCCAGTATTTAAAGTATAACATTTTAAATACTGGTTTAATTAAAGCATTCCAGGCATTTCTATACTTACAAATACGTAGTTTTATAGTATTAAAATTTGGTAGATATTTGTTTACATTACTTAGAAATTTAAAGAAAAAAAAGATCCTATCAAAAACAAAATTGACAAGCATTTATTAAAAATAGAGCTCAAAATTTTTGCGTTATCTCAAATTATGCTAGCACTGTTAAAATTTCCAACTCTCTTGGTAAAGTTACCAAATTTTAACACATTTACCACCAAATAGCATGATGATGAAAGCATACTTTAATTTTAATCTTGCCAAAAGACATTACTTACTAAGTGTTGTGGTAGGAATTGCAGTACATTTTTGTTCCCATCCCATGGTACCAGAAAACTAGGTAAGTTTTACCATATTCTGGTAGTTTTGATCTCACTTTTTTTTCCTTAATTTAATAAGACGGGTAATACATCGAAACATACATATTAATTACATACATGCACTCATTAAGTTTCTGGAATATAGATGATATGTTCTATGCGTGCGGACAGTCGACACATACTTAAAGTGACTATCTTCCTCAGAAAAAAAATGATAGTGTAATTTGTATTTAAATATTTGAAAACTCTGTTTTTTTTCTTTCCTTGCCAGTCTCATATTCTGATAATCTTTCAATGAGATTCTTGAACAGAAATATTTTCTTAAATTAGTATTGGAAAGATAAGGAGGTGAGTTTTTCGAATGTTCTATTACAAATTTTTCTACCAGAGTTTTAGTTTTCTAAGGACGTTGATCAGCTTTCTCACCCTTTAAAGATAAAACAGTTTTGCCTATACGTTCAATAGCAACATTCTGTGAATGCCTGTCACAGCAACAATGATCGATTAATGCTGTGCTGCTGGCGTTCGGGGGTTCAGTACATGAACTTAGTACTTCACTAGTACTCATTGAACATAAAACAGAAACATAGAACATACGTAATAAACATCATAAATTTGATGAGTGCGCGTATCTTTTAATGCATCACTTGTATTCGTACACTACTCACTTTGTACCATGAAGAGCACTTCAAGACAGGAATGAATTACTTAAACTAACTATATAGAGCTGTGATGGCTCAGGGGATAGAGCGTACGCCTTCCAATGAGGTGAACCGGGCTCGAATCCCGGCGATAGCTGGTCGATACGAATTTCGCATCCGGCTTGCACCGACCAAAGTGCTGACGTGCTATATCCTCAGTGGTAGACGGATCATGGGCTAGAGTCCCCTTGTCGTCAGGCTAACCGTGGGAGGTTCTCGTGGTCTTCCTTTCCATGTAACGCAAATGCGGGTTAGTTCCATCAAAAAGTCCTCCGCGAAGGCAAATTTATCATAATGCTTCATCCAGGACTTTCCTTGTCTTCAGGATTGGGTTCAAAATTAAAAGACTTCAGAGTTGAAAATTAGCAGTCGTAAACCAAAAAAGTTGGGTCGGCTGTTCAATGACGGTTATAAAATAAAATAAAGCTAACTATATAATGTGGCATTCATAAATTCACCAAGGAAAAAAATAACTGTTGCTGCTTTTCTCCTTAAAACGATCAATAGTGGACACTATTCGATAATTGCAATGATTGGTACAAATTCTTGATCTAGATCCTTGGATAAAGAACTGGAGTACTCTAGAATACACCAGTTCAATGTAGCTTCATATAGTTCAATACAATATGTTTCCAAAATAGTTCATAAAGATCAAGTTAAATTTAATATAAGAATTTAAAATTCCAACTTTTTTTTTTAGGCAGTAACACATTTCGAAGAGCGATATGGAGTAAAAGCAATCCCTTTGCAGTTGCCAGAATTCGATTTCTGCGTTGATATATTTAAAACTAAAATATTGGAAGTTGAATGCATTTTTAAGATTTTATTGCAAGATAAAAACGGCAAAGTGCGTTTGTGGTTAGAAGTATTGAAATATATACTTGGGATATCAAAGCACTCTGCTGCTCTTCTTTCTGCCTCAATAATGGAAAAAAATGAAAAAGATCAAAATTACTATGAAATTTTGGAGCGGTGTGACTCGCTGAAAAGGAAACTTCAGAAAATATTGCAGGAAGACGCCATTTTTTTGCTTCCCTCAGTGACAGACATAGCACCATATTGTCACATGTCACTGACAAAAGTCATGAATGTGATTTATTCTACGGTTATAAATTCTCTTTATTTACCAGCTACATGTGTACCCGCTGGTCAGCATAACGGTCTGCCAATAGCTCTTCAAGTTGCCAGTGGTCAATTCAATGATCGACTCCCAATTGCTGCTGCCGTCGAACTAAACACCGTTTTCGGAGGGTGGAAAAATCCATGTTCTACAACTGCGAGAAAAGTGTGGAGCGAATAAAACTATGTTTTTAATTCTTTTTAAGAATGAAAATGCTAGTTTATTATTATGGTAAATTCTTGTTTTTAATTAAATATATTTTCATTTGCAAAATTGCACAAGGTTTAAGCTACGAGAGCATTAAAATTATTTTGGCTACATCAAAAATTAAAAAAATAATAATATTGAAAACTAGAATTTTATTTTAAAATTAAAATACTTATTTTTTCAATATAATTATATAAAATACACCTTAAATGAAGAATTTTAGTTATATGAATGAACTATTAGGTTGGTCCCGCAGTGGACTGATCGTTAAGACACGGTTCCCAGCAGATCACCGAAGTCAAGCATCACTGGCTGCGGTCAGTGTGCGGGTGGGTCACCACTTGGATCAGTCTGCGTAGGGACCGAGGGTGTGCGGTATTGGTCCTCGTTAAACTGTGCTACCGTAAAGTGCTCGACTTCGCGTGCAGGTCGTTGGGCTACCGAAGCAGTGGTGCCATCCCCTCTGCAGAGGATCAAAATTGTGATGGCATGTCTTCGGATCTTCCTCAGGGATGTTTCCCAGACCGTCGCCAATAGCCCATTGTGCAGCTCTAGTGCGACGTAAATAAAACTACAACAAAAAAAAAAAAAGAACTATTAGGTTGAGTAAAAAGTCATTGCGGTTTTTTTTTTTTTTTTTTTTTTTTTTTTGTAACAGATGACAGTAGTGCAGTTTTTGAAATACTTGACATAATAGTTTTTACGAGGGCCGGGATAGCCTGGTCGGTAGGGCGCTTGGCCCATGTACCAGAGGTCGTGGGTTCGATCCTCGCTGGCCGAAGACTCCCCGTGTAGTAAATGGTGACTGATGCACGTTAAATCTGTCGAGTCTAAAAGTCCTCCATGTTCCCATAACAAATCAATACCTCTGGGGGTACTGATCCAGGAGTTTCCTTGTCTTCTGAATTGGTTCAAAACTACAAGGCTACGGAGTTGAACATTAGTAGTCGTAAACCCATGAAATTGGGTCGGCTGTTCAACGACGGTTATAAAATAAAATAGTTTTTACGTGATTGATAGCTGACAGTTAAAGCTTTATTGTAAAGAACAAATTGAGCTATTTTATTGAGTTTTGGAGCTTTGACAGCACGTTGAAAATGGCTGATCAAAGTGTTCGTTTCCGTTATATTTTACTTTTTTACTTCCGTAGAAATAAAAACGCGTGAAAAATTGTGCGAAGTTTACGATGACGATGTTTCTAGGAAGAATGTCTTAGAAAGCACGTAACCTTACGGCAACCTTGTGTTGTTTTTCGAACCCAACCAAGGAACGAAACATTAATTTCTGACGTGAACTGTAAGCAATCTGATAGATTGAACATCGAGAAATGTCCTGAGCTCGTCAAACGTAAAAGAGTAGTGTTCCATCGAGACAACGCAGGACCACATACAACTTTGGCGACCGTTCAAAAGTTATTAATGGGATGTTTTGCACCACGCACTTGACCTTGCGTCGTCAGGCTTCCACTTGCTTCGCTCTTTTCAGAACTCCTTGCGTGAAATAGTTCTAAATTCAGATGAGGCTGTAAATTATTACCTTGTTCAGTTTTTCTCAAATAAAGTTTGGTGTTTTACGAACGAGAATTGTGACCAAACAATGGCAAAAGGTCATCGAACAAACGGGAACATATATCATTGATTATCCTTTAAGTATATATATGACTTTTAAAAATTTAGAAAAAAAAAACGCAATCACTTTTTACTGAAACCAATATTTGACTTTAATTTTAAATTGAAAAAATTTCGTCAAAAATTGAAAAACTATGTTTTATATTCTTTTAACGGAAATGCTATTTTATGATAACTATACATTATTATAAATCCTTGCTTTTAATTAAATATTAGGTTGTTGTTTACACTTGCAGATATCCACAAGGTTTGAGCTGAGTGAGGATTGAAAATATTTTGGTTCCATAAGAAATTTTAAATAAAAAACAGTAATGCTGAAAACTAGTATTTTATTTTGAAAATTAGAATTTAAATGCTTATTTTTCAACATTATTACATAAAATACACCTTAAACAATAAAGTTTAGTTGTATAAATACACTATTACACTATAATTTTAGATTCAATATCTTGATATTTATTGCATTAATGTAAATTTTTATGTGTTATTGTTACTAATTAAAAATAAAGAGCATTTATGTGGGATTTTTTGAAAGATCTACTCGCTTCTCACTGTATAAATTTTAAAAAAAATATTTCAATGTTTTTTTTTAGCATTTAAAATTGGAGATTTTCTCTTTGCAAATATTAATATCACTATTTATTTTCACCATTTTATAAAACTTATTTGATTAAGTAATTTTTAAAAAAAATTTAAAACGCATACTAATCCTGAGAAAACAGCATGTTTACAGCCAAAAATCAATTTCTACTCTTGAAAAATGAATTTTGAATCTTTCAAAAATCTAAAGCTTAAAGCATTTAACAATTTTGAATTTTACACCAATAGCATAAAAGCTTAAAATATTAGTATTAGAGCTCTCATTAGTATAAGCTACTGATGAAAAACAATTGCAATCGTTTTAGTTTACTTTAAAACTAAACAGTGATAAAAAAATCATATTGTTTATTAAATATTTTGTTTTACATAATATATGTGCCTTTGTTATTGCTATTACATAATAATATAAGGCTATTATGTAAGAACCTTTATTTTACATAATATACGTGCATACCTACAAGAATTTGATTGAAAACTTATTTTATCGATATAATGAATGTTATTGAGCAGAGCATGATGAATAAACTTTGTATATAATTCCATTTCTTTAGTTTTCATTAAATAGATAATAGAAATAGTTTCAAAGATAACAGATTTTAGAGGTTTAATAATCAATAGGACACATAATCGGAGTTTCATGGGATTATAAATAAAATTGAACAATCCCTTACGAACATGCAGTCATATATATATGACTATTGTATATATATATATATATATATATATATATATATATATATATATATATATATATATATATATATTTATTAACCAAAAATAATTTTTTTTTGTGAAAAGTTAAATAAAAATGTGAAAAAGAGTCAAATAGTTTTAATGGAAAAATAATTAGCTAACTTATATGAATTCGTGCAATTTAGATGATGTTTTTATTACACGTATGAAAATATCATCTAAATAAAAACTGTAATAAAAACTGTCACACCAATAATCGGTGGGCCATTTTTAATTACACGTATTTAATATATATTGAAATTGATTATGAGATGAACACTATTTTTATATATCTTTTATAATCCTTGTTTGCATGAATCCTGTTTTTAATGAAAAACTATGTTGTGTAGAAAATTTATTTAGAGTATATTGAGAGGAAATGCAATTGATACTGTTTCAGATAAATGTTTCACATAAATTGTTTCAATTAATATTCATAGTATATTAAGTTAGCATAAAATTACTTCACAATAGTCTATTCCCAATTCATAAAAATGATTCGTGCTTTTCTCCAAATTCAAAGAAAATCATTTTTGTATTAGACGCAAATGAATGAACTTTTAATTTAGCATCACAAATTTACCAGAGATATCAATTTTTAGAAATTTACAGAGCGTAAAATTCTACATAAAAGGCTTTAGTATTAGAGTCAAAATAATGATCCCATAAAAAAAATTCACATAATTTTCCTTTATTTAAAAAGAGAAATAAAATTTAAAAAAAAGAAAGCTGAAGTCCTATACCTCAGTTGGTAAAAAATTATTCACCATCAAATACTGTGATAACAAATTTAATACCAGTATTCATGCTTTCTTTTTTTTAAAAATAAGAAGCTGACGATTGAAATCTCACATTTAAAAAAATGCTGTAAAAATAACCTTGGTATCAGTCACAAAATTATTCCACAATGATAACACTTATTTCATAGTGATAACACTCCATAATGAAAATGATGCCATAATAATTGTAAAAGAAAATCTAAATATCGGTATTTGAAATTTTTTAGAATGGTTCATACTCCCCATCAAATACTGCGTAAATGTTTTTAGTCTCATTCATCAATTTCCTTTTGGAATACATCCGATAACTTGGTATCACATTTTTTCGAGTTGTTCCAATGGCTCCGAAAATGACATTGGCGTGAAAATTTGTGCTAAAAGTCTGCGCTGCTAAGCCTATTTTTACATCCAACGACACAAGCAAATTCTTCAAAATAGCCTCCGCTATAACAGGACTTTCCGCATACAGTGGTCCAATTTTTCCACAACCTTGAATAGTTGGTTTGACGGTACCGTAGCCGAGACAGATGCCTCCTTTTGTGGCGACAAACGATCGACTGTCTTTGTCTTGGCAGTTGGAGGCGACGAGTTGCTCTCGTTCGTAGCCCACCACTGAGCTATCATATTCCAAGATGACTCCTAAGTACGAATCTTGATACTCGTCAATGTATACATTTTGGGGAACTTCTGAAGAAAGCAAACTGTGGTCAATGACTGTGTCATATTCGTATTCTATGTTAAGAAAATCATCTTGCGGATGAAATGGCAATTTCAGATTCCTTTTCAACAGTCCAATGTCTGAAATTCCAACGAGGTTGCAGTTGGGATGATGGTCAAATGAGTGTTTGATAATCTAAAATTATATATATATATATTATATATTATATATATAATATATATATATATATATATATATATATATATATTATATATATAATATATATATATATATATATATATTATATATATAATATATATATATATATATATATATATATATATATATATATATATATATATATATATATATATATATATATATATATATATATGTAATACAAAAATTATAATACTTTTGTATTAATAAAAGAATTAAAACTCTTTCGTTTTCATAAAATGTCTTTGTTAAAGAATAAGCAGAGAGATATTCTATTTTGGGAATTCAAGGCTGTAAACATACCAATGAATAATAATTAGATTTATATTTCAAAGAAGGAGTTATTTTTAGAATCTTTCCCTCTGTCACTTCCATATTAGGAAGCATAATATGATTTTCCTTAAGGTGTAGGAATACAAAGAATGTAATGACTGGCCTTGTCACCCCTTTGGATTAATAGTATATAATGCAGGACAATTGTTTTAGCGTGACATTTTGCTGTACGATGTTGTCAACCTAAGCTTCGCCACTACTGTCTGGATGTTAATCCACCCCCCTCCAGCTGGGAGAGTAGGTGAGACTTCTGTTGTCACCAATTGTCATCGAAATAAAGCTTGATTAGAATTTAATGACTTATGATTTATATTAAATTGAACTAAAGTCAACTAAAAATATCAGTGATGTAACACGGATATTATATATATATATATATATATATATATATATATATATATATATATATATATATAATGCATTTGAAATCAAATAGTAGGTGGCGGACAGAAACTTAACTGAGTTCTAATTCGAGTTCACGAATTGGGCAAGCCTTTGTTTTAATTGGAGATAATCTTTTGACGATCCATTTGACGATGACGATATGACGGTAATCCTTTGTTTTATGTATCTTATCGCGTTCTTTATATAATCCTACGCTGACGCTAACTAACAAACCAAACATTAACCCGTTCTAAGGTGGTATACTTAACGAAAATTTATGCTATTCTTAAATCATCGCGGTAAACTATTTAACCACTCTTAAATTGTGCTCAGCTCATGAAATACGTTTGAATAAAGCTGTTAATTAAATTTTAATGTTAGGGAATACTTAAAAAAGTTATGCTTTGTGTTCTAATAATAACATATATATATATATATAAAAGAAAACATGCATGCGTGTACAACTTTTGTATTCTTGTTATTTGTTTCTACATTTAAGGATCCACAGTTGTTGACTGTACTGTGCAGAATATACACGTATTGTTCTCATGAAAAAGGCGTTTTGTGTGAAACGGTCGACTGAATAATTTTAACTTGTTACTCATTATTATATTGAGCAACTTTCAACATACTATTGAACACTATACCAAAATAGGTGGAAATGGTTAAATTTTGCTGTCGTCATAAAGTTGTCAACCTTTTAATATTCATTTCGACAATACAAGCGATATAAATTTCATATTAGTCTAGGAATTATTGTGAAACAAAAGCGTGTTTCTTTGAAAAAATTAATACCCAAGATGTTTTCCTAATTAAATTTGTAAATGAATCTTAAAATCTAACCCCCTTTCTCTTTCCCCTCTTTTTTAAGAGAAATGGGGGTAATTTGAGGAGGAGAATTTCTAAACAAATATTGTTTCCTATTTTTTTTAACGTTGAATTGAAAGAGACTCATCTCGAGACAATCGGACTTTTTGTTTAGAAGTTAGAATAGTTTTATGTACGAAAAGTACATATTTGTACTTGTACCTATTTAAGCATCTGATATTACTATCTACGTAAATGAGATATTGTTTCCTATGTATTTTTTAAAGTGGAATCAAACTATTGTAGATGTGACTATATAGGATTCAATGCAACAAAAAATTCGAAAGTTGCATGTTTCTGCATAAAATTAATTTTGACGTTACTTAGTATTACATTTGACTTAATTTAGTACATAGTTTATATTGTTATCTTAGGGCTATCTGAACATGTTAGGTGTATTTTTCAATGAAATGTTTTGTACTAAATTAATTGAGGTAAAACCTGAGTTACTAGAATGAGTAGTTTTGACTTTATAAGTGCTTACTTCATGATTGCAATTCAGAAATTGTATATTTTTACAAAAATAAAAGAGAAAAAATGGTTTCAATCTTCGAAATCTCAACCCTTTTGATTCGTGATTGGTTCCGTTTGATTATGCAGTAAAAGTACATAGTAAACAAAATCTTCCTTGTCTGTAATGAAATGCGTAAATAAGCGCAAGTATATAATTGTACTTTTTGTACACAAAACTCTTATAACTTGTTAACAATTTATCTTATCTATTCATATTTTGTCTTATTGTTGAAACATTATCAATGCTGAAACATTATTTCGGAAAATAAACCTCACATGTTGATGAATCTGTGAATAGCAATGTAAATTGTATTCATGTGTCAAATTAAGTACACATAAAATCTCTTTTGAACTATATGTGTTTATTGACAAGTGTATAATCTCATTTTATCAGCGTAAAAAATACATAGAAAACAATGTCTCACTTGTTACATAGTATTATCAAAGGCGTAAAAAAGTACAGGTACAAATTTGTGCGTTTTGTTCACAAATCACTTCTAAACTATTCGTCCGAGCGTTGGTCTCATTAAATTCAGCATAAAAAACACATAGGAATCAATGTATCAGTTCAACTAATTAATCAATACAATAGAAGTAATTTAATTCTCCCCCATCAAATCACTCTATTTCTCTCAAAAAAGGGGGAAGCATGCAAAGAAGAGTTTTCACGTTTCATTTATATTAACGTAACAAACTATTGTATGGGCCGAGATAGCCTGGTTTGAAAGGCATTGAGCCTATATCCAAGAGATCGTGAGTTCGATCCCCAAAATGTAGTAAATGCCGACTGGTATGCGATAAATCTGTCGGGTTACAAAGTCCTCCATGTTTCTACAACAAATCATCTAGGGGTACTGAATTGGAGATGAATCGTTCTCTGGTTCAGGTTTAAATTACAATCTGTGGATGATTGAATGGATGTAGGTATGGCTTTGACCTACAAACGGGTTATGACGTATGTGTGTGTGGCTGAAGCCGAATTCTTAGCCATAGATGACACCACTAGTAAACAAGAAGAAGCGCTATCCTATGCCTAAATAATGTACGACAACAACAACAAGGTTTTCTATGAAAAAATAATATTGGCTATTGATTTTTCTGAAGAAAAAGTCTAATCTAACTGGACTATAGCTAATAAATTTAGTATTATGCATTTGAATTGCTTGAAAACTTACCTGACGTGCGATGCCCTGCAATCTGTAATTTTCTTGCGTTACATGAAAACAAACAAAATAAGTATCCATTGTAATTTTCTTAAGGCATAAAGTTGAGATGATCTTTCCTATAAAATACACTTTTTTTATTCAGAAATAAATTTGATCAATAAATCACAGCAGCAAAATAGTCTCCTAAGCCTAAATTTTAAATAATGGCAGAAAATGCCAGTTTCACTTACAAATATGGAACTCAGAAGATAGGACACTCATTAAAATAAAATATTTCTCTCTATATTAAGAACTCGTAACGCTGTTTTAGGTGTTTAACTTAACGTTTTTCTGAGCAAACACTATTAGACTTAAAAATTTGAAATTATTAAGAAGTGTACAAAACTAAATATGGAGTACGATGGGATAAAAAAAATAAACATTTGATAATTTGTTCGAGAATTATTAACTGTTTAACTTATTGGAAAAAGATTTTAGAATTATCATAACTTTCAAACAAATTAGATTTTCTAAAAAACTCGAGTTAAGTCCTTAAATGAAAATGGCCCATTCAACGCTTCAAATTTCAACTCTATAGTTGCATTTCAGTAGGCTGTAGATCAGCAAACATGGTATTTTTTTTTATATACAAATTTAACACTGTATAATTGCCAACGAAGAATTGAATCTTTTTTTTTTTTTTTTTTTTTTTTTTTTTTTTTTTTTTACTCTATCGTAGGTGAACACTTTTTTACTCATCATCATAATTTCAGATTTCTAAATCTTATATCATTTGCCCAGCAAAACAAAATGTTACCAAAAGATGGGAAAAAATTGTGAAAAAGAGCACTTAAAAAATTGCAATAGCTCTCTGGGCCCGCATTAAGGATTTCAAATTATTAACCAGTAAATTAGCCATATATCAAAAGTATTCGCCAATTTTCGAAAGTCTACGCCAATAGAAAAATCCTTCCCATAGAAAATTATTTTACGGTAGTTAGTTTCAGGCTTATATTATTTGAACCCAATTCTACTTGCTTATGTGACGCATTTACCAAAAATTTCTGTAATCGAATAAAAGAGACTGATTTGTTTCGAAAAACTCATTTTGACGCAATTTTGAGGATCGAGTTAAATATATATTTTTCTTTCCAAGGGATATGATATAAAGGGATCTTCTTTTCCATTGGAGTAAAAAAAAAAAAAAAAAAAAAAAAAAGATTTAATCCTTCGCCGACACTTTCGCGCTAGTTTATCATCATTCATTCATCTTCAATTAAGCCTATTTTAGTTTACTATTTTCGTCCTCTGTTACCGTTAGGCATTTTTTTTGTCAATACAAACAATTAAATGAGTGATAGTTTACCATTTTCAACTTTTGCTATCGCAAAATACTTTGAATTAATTTTCAATGAAGCCTGTGCAACTTTACCTTTTTTCATTTCATGCAATAAAGTAGTGTTTCGGATCGATTTTTAATTTAAGCCGTGAAAGTTTTGCATTTTCAGCTTTTAGCCATTTAAATTAGATCCGCGCCAGTTTACCGTTCGGATTCATTTTCAATTAGGCCTATTTTAGTTTACTATTTTCGTCCTCTGTTACCGTTAGGCATTTTTTTTTTTTTTTTGTCAATACACACAATTAAATGTGTGATAGTTTACCATTTTCAACTTTTGCCATCGCAAAATACTTTGAATCAATTTTCAATGAAGCCTGTGCAACTTTACCTTTTTTCATTTCATGCAATAAAGTAGTGTTTCGGATCGATTTTTAATTTAAGCCGTGAAAGTTTTGCATTTTCAGCTTTTAGCCATTTAAATTAGATCCGCGCCAGTTTACCGTTCGGATTCATTTTCAATTAGGCCTATTTTAGTTTACTATTTTCGTCCTCTGTTACCGTTAGGCATTTTTTTTTTTGTCAATACAAACAATTAAATGTGTGATAGTTTACCATTTTCAACTTTTGCTATCGCAAAATACTTTGAATCAATTTTCAATGAAGCCTGTGCAACTTTACCTTTTTTCATTTCATGCAATAAAGTAGTGTTTCGGATCGATTTTTAATTTAAGCCGTGAAAGTTTTGCATTTTCAGCTTTTAGTCATTTAAATTAGATCCGCGGCAGTTTACCGTTCGGATTCATTTTCAATTAGGCCTATTTTAGTTTACTATTTTCGTCCTCTGTTACCGTTAGGCATTTTTTTTGTCAATACAAACAATTAAATGAGTGATAGTTTACCATTTTCAACTTTTGCTATCGCAAAATACTTTGAATCAATTTTCAATGAAGCCTGTGCAACTTTACCTTTTTTCATTTCATGCAATAAAGTAGTGTTTCGGATCGATTTTTAATTTAAGCCGTGAAAGTTTTGCATTTTCAGCTTTTAGCCATTTAAATTAGATCCGCGCCAGTTTACCGTTCGGATTCATTTTCAATTAGGCCTATTTTAGTTTACTATTTTCGTCCTCTGTTACCGTTAGGCATTTTTTTTGTCAATACAAACAATTAAGTGAGTGATAGTTTACCATTTTCAACTTTTGCTATCGCAAAATACTTGTAACAATTTTCAATGAAGCCTGAGAAAATTTACCATTTTTATTTGCTGCTATCAAATAGCGTTTCTAATCGATTTTTAATTTAACCCTTGAAAGCTTACCATTGAATCAGTGATAGTTTACCATTTTCAACTTATGCTATCATAAAATACTTTGTATCGATTTTCAAAGATGCCTGTGCAAATTTACTAGTTTCGTTTTCTGTTATGAAACAGTGCTTTGGGTCGATTTTTAATTAAATCCGTAGTGTTTATATATATTAATTTTCAGCCAATTAAAAAAAATATCAAAATTTATAAGTTCTAATAAAAAATGGAGTATTTATCGGAATTATGGATCTATTAAGGCCGTTGGACCAACCGCGAGAGAAAAAAAAATTATACATGTTAACTAACCATACGTTCGGCGTCGAAATTCGAAAACCATGGGGAAAAAACAGCGCCATCTGGCAGTCGCTGATAGGTTCTCGTTCCGTGACGTCCTTCATTCTCAGCCATTTACCCCTTATTAGGGAATAGACAGGGACAGTGATGACGTATTTCATGACGTCAAACCCCGCCTCCTTTCAAACTCGTTCCAAACATTTTTTCGAACGAACCATTTATATGGCATTTCCTATGTGAATTTAAGACGGCAAGATTTTAAATTTATTATTGAAATAAATAAATTTATATAGCGCTTCTAAGGAACTTATTCCTAATTTAAGTAGTTTTCTTTATACGGGGTATCAGTAGATTTTACGAGTTAAGTGCATTAAATGCTATTAGCGTCAATATTTGCTTTAAGCGTCAATATTTTTAACTCTTGTTTCATGTTTATAATAATGTCTTATTTTATTTAGAATTTGTTACTTATTCTATACCTACATCTAATTTTTTTCTTTAGTTTTGGAAAGGCATGCATTGTTTTACAACGTTCTAAAATTAATTTTTAATCTATAATTAGATTATATTTATCAATACTAATGTCTGTTTTTTTAATTATGTCTGATGATTAAATTTGTAGTTATTGTAAACTTTGTTTGCTTAAGATTTTCTGATTATTGCTGCTAATTCTCATAAGCTTTAGTTTTTAACTACTAAATAGGAATGAATTATGTAACTACCTTATTTAATACGCATACATATGGTTAAATCTGCACAGAGTTTTAATTTAAACTCAAATTTATTTTGACTTGTCATTTTTTCTTGTTTATATTTGCCAACATCATCATTAATTAGTTTTTAACAGTAGTTTTATGCATTAATTTTTTGAGAAAATTCAGATACCTTATTATTAGATAATTAATATTAGATTATTTCTTAACGTAACTAGTGTAGTGCTATGTTAATGTGTAGTGTTATGATAGTGCAGTGCGTGATAGTGCAGGGTCAATACCATGTTTAGTGTCCAGAATTTTATTATATAGAATATCTAACTTAAAGCAAATTTAAGAATTTATGAGAATTTATTTTATTTAATTAAGATTTTTAATTAAAGAAAAGCATTAGAAAGCTTTAAATTTCCTATATTTTTGTTTTAATTTCAAGTTCTATATTTTGTTTAGACGACAAGATAGGGAGCCATCAATAAGCTCATTTATCATCAATTTGTCTTAAAATCTCAGATTCCTATTTTATTCGATAAGAAAGTGAAACATGAATTACTTTAGAATTCTTTAAAACATACTTATCCCATACATAAACTTTTATTTAACATTCATATTTATTAATCTATGTATTCAGATAGGTGTTTAAATTTTACTTATTTAATAATATTAATATCAAATAAATATAATTCAAATTTTTAGGAATTTTTTTTATTTAGAAACTTAACTCTTTTTTAATTAATGTATGTATACATATTTAGTTATACAGCTTTTATATTTGGCAAATGTTACTGTTATCACTTTTTATGGAATAAAATTTGCATTTGACAGTATAAATCAAAATTTTTTAAATTACCTTCATAGTAATATTTTATTTGTTACAGTGCTTATGTTGAACACATTCAAGTCACCATTATCCAAATTTATTTTTATTTCATAATAACTGCAGTTTAATTAGTTGTAAATATATTTTAAGACCTGTCAACTCTCAAACTTTCCTTTAAGTTTTATATAATTTTTTTTTTTACTTCCTATCATTTTAGTAAATTTACCAATAAATTTGAGCTATTTTAAAAACGTGTATCTTAAATGTTTTATAATTTTCACTAATTTATCTAACTTTAATCATGCTCCTTACATAACTTTTTAATTTGTTTTAAAATTTTCATAATTATTTACAATTAATAAGTTGTCTCAATGTTATAAAAAAAAATGATTTAATATAATATACATATTTTAAGAAAAATTAAACATAAATTAGAAATAACATTTTCCAAATAATAAAATTCACAAATTTCCGATTTCCAGATTATAAATAGAATTTATATGGTAAATATTAAATACAAACTCTCCCAATCATATATACAAAAAGTTAGCTTCTACAGCATTCTCTCCTCTTTCAATCAATTTAGGTTCATCAGAGAAAAACTTTACGATGTGGAAGAGCATAATTACACTTTTTCTTGCCATTTCAGTGGTTAAATTCGATTCTATATTAATATATTCAAAGATATAGTTGACCCACTTTTAACTACATGAGAAACGCCATAGTGTTTGCTCCGTTCAGAACGAAGTTTGGAACGAGGAGAGCTAGTGACGTCGTTGATGACGTAGGAGTAACCCTGTCTATTGACGTTCGCGTAAAGGGATTTCGAGATCTTAAAAGGGAAATTCACTAACACACGACCCAGCCACCAGCCAATATTATGAATACTTATTTACAACTCAAATATTGTGATGTCTTGATTTTTTTTAAATTGGCTGAAAATTAATATATAACAGTAGTAGTTTACCCTTTTCATCTTCTGCTACCATAAAGCACTTTGGATCAATACTCAGGAGGATTTTGTAGCTCGAAGCTGCATCATAAAATCCGTTCACTCTTCTCAATTCCTTTACTTGGGGAATGTCTTGTTCACGCATGTATCGTAGGCTGTAACGAGGAACACTCCGTTCGGGTTGAACGGAAATGTTTCTAAAAAGAAATGTTTAAAACATAAAAAAAATAACATAAAAATATCATTGAAAAGTCTGTATTTTATTTATCCCTAAGATAATTGAAGCGGTCAATACTAAAAAGAGGTATGTTACAAATCTTCACTTTTAAAGAAGTAATAAAAAATAAAAAAAACACTTTGAAATTTACAATTTAAAGCTCATGCTTAGGTTTAAAAAAATTCATGTTTTAAGATGAAATTGTTTAAGGTTAATGATATTTATTATATTTGAAAGCTTCATTACTATTTTATATATTTATAGATTTACAAAAATATTTAAAAAAATTTCTGAGCGGGTTGTTTCAGACATTTTCAGTATAAGGCTTATGCAAGAAATAGTTTTCATATTTCTACACTACTGGCTATTAAAATTGCTACGTCAGGATGGAATGCCAATAACAGAATGATAATTATTTGGCACATATATTATAATTGGAAGAACAAGTGATTAAACTTTCAGGATATTTGGATGTAAAGATCCTGAGGAATCAGTACTCAGAGCAGCCTCCCCTGCAGAGAAGTAATAACAACAGTTATTCTCCAGGGCATCAAGTCGATCAGAGATTGAATAGCATGGACGGGTACAGCATTCCATGCAGCTTCAACATTAAGGCACAATTCATCGACCGTTGGGACTGACGAGTGAGGCGTGCCAGTCGTTCGGCAAGCATTGCCAAGACGTTTTCAATTGGTGAGATCAGGAGCAGTGGCGAACGCAAGGGGGGGGGGGGGGGGTTAGGGGTTTAAACACCCCCCTTGAGCTCGGACAAAATGGCAAAAATAAAAATGTTAGTAAAAAATTATGCAGGCTATTATTTTTTAAGACTATATATTTTTATTTGCCTTATGCCTCCTTTTTTTTTTCTCACAGTATTTCTCAGAATACTAAAAAAACATTTACTATAATAGGGTTGTACTTATGAAACCAAATTCACGCGATAGTGTTCGGGCGAGCCCCGATCGCTGGTTCCTTTCTGTCCTGCCAGTCGCGATAGTTTTCGAGACTGGCTGGCATTCGCGAGGTCTTTACGCTATGATTTTGGAATCCTAGACGTTCTGTCGTCTTTATAAGACAATTCGAGAATTTTGGAGATGTGGTGGGTGAAAAATTATATAAAAGGGGGAACGGAGTACAGTGGAGTTAGTTAGTCAGACTAAGAGTTATCTCGGCAGCTTGTCTTTCGGTTTGCTGTTCTTGGATCTTTAGGATATCAAAACGCAAGAATTTACGACCTGAAATTAGTGAGGTGACAGCGTCTAGTACCTATGTAAGTTTTTCTGTTCAACCGAATGATACTTCACGATGTGATACTTCCGTTGAAAAAAACGTTTCTAGCATAACAAAATCTGATGAATGTGAAAGTGACCCACAAAGTGTTACTTCCAGTGTTTACTGAACAACCAGGTGAAGTGAACGACGGAAATTTCCGGGCATTGCTTCGTTTCTTAAGAACATTTTAGAGTCAAGCAGAGAAAATACTCAGTATACCAGCCCTCGATTTCAGAACGAAGTTATTGAGGTTTGTAATATTTTAATCCTGCAAAAACTAGTCAGCAAGATTAATGATGCAACTTGCTTTTCCATACTTGCAGATGAAACAACTGATATTGCAGGTATAGAGCAATTATCGTTATGCGTTCGATATGTCGATAAGAAAATTTTAACATCATCGAACAGTTTTTGCAATTCATTCCAGTGCATGACTTAACCGGAAAAGCAATAGCAATACTGATTTAATTCCCTATTTGTTGGTAAGTTATTTTTTCTTATTTTTTGGTCAAATTTATTAGTTTTCTATAGAATATTCACATTCATACGGTTATTATTTAGGTAGCTGTTATATTATGAGTAGTTTTTTCTGGCTTGATTAATTCCTACTTTTTAATAAAAATAAAATATTTTACCTCTTATTATAAAAAAAAAATTATGTTCTTAAACTTAAGAAATTAAATTAAAATTTAACTAAACAATGTTGTCTAAATAAAGAATCAAAATTGTCTAGCTGTCTAAATTAGGGAAATAATAGTGCTTTTTTACATACTCGAATTTCTTTTAGTAGTTTCAGAAAACTATGAACACCCCCTTGAAAAAATTCTGCGTACGTCACTGGTCAGGAGAACATGATCAGTGTCAATTAAAGAGTGGACAGTGCGGGTTTCATGCGGTCGTGCATTATCCTGCTGAAACGTAGTGTTTTGATGGCCTCGAGGATAAGGGAGAGCAACTGGCCCTAACACATCAGAAATGTAACGGTTGCTGTTGTGCAGACAATGCGAGCAAAGGGTGATCGAGACGTGTATCCAATGTCACCCCATACCATTACTCCAGGTGATAGGATGTTGACTGCATGCTGCCAATAGGCGTTCTCCACGATGACGCCAAACACGGATGCGGCCATCATGATGCTGTATACAGAACATAGATTCGTCCAGAGCCGTTTTCATGTTTATAGGGGCCCTGGGCCTGTCATTATCTGGGGGCCCTTTATGAGTGCATTTAGGGGGGAAAAAATTTAATTTTGAGTATTTGTTATAAATAATTTTATTTTAAGAGTAAAAAACATAAATTAATTATAAAAGCTTATATACATTATTTTTATCGAAATTTAAGGTGACAATACTTTTCGCTCCTTTTGAGAGGCGAAGTCTTCTATCACATCATCAAAATCAATTTTGTATAAGACATCATATTCAATGCTCATAATTGACAAATGACTCTTCTTGAGTCATACTGTTTCTTAACTCATTTGTTATTAATTTTAGTCTAGAGAATGAACGTTCGCTACTACAATTAGTTATCATGAGTGACAAAAAAATTCGAAGTGAAATGTAAATGTTTGCAAATGTATCTTTGAAATTATTGTTTCTCACTATTTTATACATGCCTAATTGTCTTAACTTGTTCTCCTGGGCTAAATAATGCTTAAAATGCTTGGATTTTTTTTTTAAATATAAATTTTGAATATATGTATATGTTATTTGCAATTTTAAATGAATTTTTGCAAACTTTTTTTTTCCAATTTTTTTTTTTTTACGTTGCATTTTGCTTTGTAGCTCAAAATCTGCAAGATTTAGAAACATCAAATTATGAAGCTGTGTAGAAAATATGCATGGGAATACAATTTGATTATTAGTTTTTTTCATAATCGCCGTTGAAAAACTGACTCAAATTTGAGCCAATGTTTAACTACTTAGCCTTGAAATTTTAAAACCTATCCAGAGGACAAGGAAACTCCTGGATCAGTACCCAGAGGTATTGAATTGTTATGAGAACTTGGAGGAGTTTATGACCCCGACCGATTTAACATGCACCAGTCACCATTTTATACACGAGTATTATTCGGACGGCTGAATTCGAACTCCCATTCTCACCAAGCTATCGTGGCCAAATTATTAGTTTATTTTAAAACAGTCATTGAACAGCCTACCCAATTTCTAGCTTACGACTACTAATGTTCAACTCCGTAGCCTTGTAGTTTTGAACCCAATCCAGCATACAAAAGAACTCCACGATCAAGTATTGGAAGAAATTTTTGCCTTCAAAGAGGACGTTTTGATGGAACTTCCGTATTTGCGTTACATAGAGAGGAAGAACACGAGTACCTCCCACGGTTAGCCTGACGGTACAGGGACTCTGACCCATGATCCGCCTACCACTGAGGATATTTCACGTCAGCACTGTGGTCGGTAAAAGCCGGGTGTGGAATTCATATCGACCAGCCATCACTGGGATTCGAACTCGGCGCACCTCATTGGGAGGAGAATGCTCTATCCCTTGAGTCTATCTTCATTGAGTAATAACTCTGCGGCAGGTACCAATTTTATTGATTTGCCTAAATGTAGTCATCTTCAAAATGAAAATGGTAATTCAATCGTAATTTTTGTAGGAAAAAAAATGGAAATAAACCGTTTTTCCTTTTAATCTGCAATGACTGCAGAAGCAACAACGAGGGTTAGTGAACAAAATGAACAGGGAGCGGAGCCTTCTAAATTTTTAAATGATTGTCAAACTATTAGTTTTTAACATGCATACTAAAAAAAAGCAGGAAAAACATTTTTCAGTATTAAGAAATAATAATTAAAAACTGTCATCAGCTGGAATAGAACCCACGATAGATTTCATAATCATCAGCCCCAAATATACACACCTGCCTAGCGGATATTTTAAAAAAAAATTTTTAAATTTAATAAATTAAGTCATTTGGATACTTGACATTCTTGAAAAATGCTTTCCAAATCACCATTTTTAACGTTTATAGCAAGAACCTTCAGTTCATTTAGAAGTAAACCATAATTTGGCTTATCTTATTCATTTTCAGTTTATGTATATACACCAAAAATAAATTCAAAACTAGACTAGATATAGCACAAGTACTGCAAATTTAACTGTCGGATATAAAACCTTAAGATTGATAATGATAAAACGATGAAAAATCTACATTCCTCTAATTAAATATTTTAAAACTTCTGGAATTTAGAAGCACCTTCTAGTTTCATTATTCAATCAAATTAGTTTCAATGTCTTTCATCCCACATGTCTCACTAGTGATTCAGCATATTTCGATATAATTTTTTTTCGTTCTTACTTAATATTAATTTGCTTGCGATAATTAATTCGTATACCTTTTTTAACTACATTTTTGCGAGGAGTTTAAAAATATAATATTTACTGATTTATTTTTATTTTATTAAATTAAATGTACACGTTTAAAATAAAAACAAAGCTGTCAAAATTTCATATATAGTTTCGATTTACAAATTTACGAAATTCTTTCGACTTTGATTTGGAAATTTAAAAGCTTTATTAATTAAAAAATTGAGAACCCTTATTAACTTTAAACACATAATAACAACAAAAATCAAGGAGTTAAAAATAGAAACAAATGTGATCAATAAACAATAAAATCATAAGCTAACTAAATAAATTAATTTCGTGTACGAAATATATAATATTACAAATTAAACACATTTCAAATTAAAGGAAAATTTGGTCATACTGGAGGTGTAAAAAATTTTTTTCTCTCGTTTAAACATTTGTTTAGCTGATAATCATTTGATTTCAATGCTCTATTAAACAAAATCATACGTTGTTTCTGTCTATTAGCAATAAGTAAAATTAAAATAAAATTACATTTGTTATCTCAATTTCATCCAGAACAGACCAATGCAAGAGTTTTGGCAGACTGGCCAGTGAAAGAGGGAATTGAATAGTGGCCCGCCATTTATTTAAACAAACAAGAAAAATCCCAATGTATTATATAAAAAACTGTGCACACCTTTCATTTTTTCTCTAACCACATAAAAAATTGATATAATAAAAACATTTGCTTACCTCCAACGTGAAAAATTTATGTCTTCTTAATATCCTACGAAAATTCACATAGAAATTCATAATTCACGGATTCGTTTACGATTAATTTGGAAAGTAACAAAATAAAATCAACTACAATAATTAAGTAAATTAAACAATCAGGCTAGTTGAAACATTTAGGATGATTAAAGGGGGAAAAAAAAAAGCTTTTATAATAAATTAGAAAAAATATCTAAATTTTGTAAGCAAGAAAATTTAGAATTGAATGAGGCCCAATTTAAAGACACAATGGAAATCTCCAGACAGACCCTCCCCCTATTTACAACCCTAGAAATTTTTTTTTCTCAGAAATTTATGACCAGAAATCAGACAAAAGGGTGCTTCTGTGGATATCTGATATTTCCGAAGTTAGGGGGGGGGGGAAAGCCCCAAGGCAATATAAAGAAGCTAAAAACATTTTCTCGCAGTGTAAAGTGAGGAGGCTATTTGACAACTCTGTGGGTGGTAGCTACGAAAGTGGGGATATTTTCATCAGTGGAAAGAGCGTTTTATTGCTCTTTTGGTAAGAAAAGTGAAGAGTAACAATTATTTTACATTTGTAAACACTTCGATTAGATTTTGAAAAGCATTTGACAATGTAAGAAAGGAATATATATATGTATATATAATGGGTTTCAGAGGGCCACAGATCTGAAAAAAACTTTTGAAAAAAGAAGAAAAAAGTGGGATCTTGGGGCCCTGGGCCCATCCTTAAAAACGGCTCTGGATTTGTCTGAAAAGACGTCATGCCATTCCTGCATTCAAGTTAGTCATTGATGACACAATGTGATGCAGCGTCAAGGGTAGCCGAACTCACAATCCATGCTGCTGCAAACGTCGTCGAATTGTTCGTGCAGACGCTTGTTGTATTGCAAATGACCCTATTCCTTGACTCAGGGTTCGTGACGTAGCTGTACTATCCCTTAAGACCATGTGGATAACATGTCTGTCTTCTTGGCTGTTAGTGATGGGGGGCGACTGAGATCCTGCACGGCGTTCTATGTGACCGTCATGAACCCATCCATTTCATATGACTGCTAACAGTCATGGGATCTTGACCAACGAGAGCAGCAATACTTCGATGTGATGAACCGCAATTCTGGTAGGCCACAATTCAACCTCGATCAAACTCAGGCTAGAGTCTGTAGGTATTTCTCCTTTTTATACGAGGCAAAAAAAAAAATTTTTTAGAACAACACTCAAATTCAATTTCTGTATGAGAAACTTCTGCCATATCTCTTTTATACACATTGTAGGTATCTCTTACACCCGCCTGCTTTGCATGACTGTGCGGATGAGTTAATCATTTGCATACCGCAATGTGCTTTATCCGTCCTACAAATTTCATATTCGTGGTGTGTCGCCTTCCTGGTCTAGTAATTTTAATGGCCAGTACTGTAGTAGGAGGGCTTTTTTTTTTTTTTTTTTTGAAAAAATTCTTATGCCCTGAAAATACTCTTTTTTAAATTAAAAAATACGTTAAAATTTAGAAATATGAGATATTGATTAAAAGCTATATAACCAGTTAAACTTCTTAGCATTATTTTCAACCAATTTTAATTATGAAAACCCTGTAATGATATGATAGATGTTACAGTGCTAAAATGAATTACCATTTAATATAATATTTTTATTAAATAATATTTTTCTTACCATTTATTTCCTATTTATGAGAATCCCCACATTTACTACAACCATTGCGCTTCATATAGCTTCACAAAATTTTACCTCATGTACTTAGTGTTTGTGGGTTTAACTTCAGTAAATTAAAAAAAAAACCTAAAATTATTATTTAACACTGAAGCATGTATTCTAAATTACTAAATTTTATGTTCTTAAGTCTATATATAAATGGGCATATAATCCTACTCATAACTTATTGTTATGATATTGTATATAGTAATGGCTATTTTTTGCAAGTTTCTGTTCAATTCTACATTGCCCTAATATGGATTTTAAAATATAAAAAAAAGTGATAGAATAAAATTTTATATGCTTAAAACTAAATAATGTATTATTGATTCCGATACTTTATTTATTTTAAATAATTTATTTCTTAATTCATTTCAAAAACATTAAAAAGGGAATTCTAATTACAGTTTAAAGACATTGTATAAAACATTCTGATAAGAAGATATAACTTTTATGTTGTATCAAATACAGGTAAAATTTGATCAAAATAATTTTTATAAAAAATTATCTATTTTGATAGTATAATAGCAAGCATTATTCTGAAAATGGATACTACAGTTTGCTGCCAAACAGAATGTCGTAGTAAGAAAACCTAACATTCAGCCAATTATAGTAAAGTCCCTATTTCTAAGTCTCGTGATATTGAATGTCCCATATCAGTTCTGCCCAACTGAATTAAAAGAAAAAAATATTGTTCCTCTTCACAAACAGATTTGATATTAAAAGCTCTGGACAAGACAGTTAAAATACTTTTCTATAAAAATTGTTAAAAAAAGTTACACAATGAGACTCTAATTACTAAAATGAAAATTATTGAGAACAGGTCATATAAGCATTATCTGTATAAACTTACAAAATGAATAAAGTTAGTCAGCAGTATAAACAGAGCAGTGAGCATTAAAATCCTTAACAGAGATTCTCCTTGACACCGTATTCACCATGGAAACTAACCCAGGATTTATGAGAGCAACTCCAGGTTAGATTACAAAATTTCATTTCAAAACATTCCGAGAAAAAAAAAAAAACTTAGAAAATTCAGATTGTGTCCATAATAATACGCCAAATGAATAGTGTAAGTACAGTAAAGAACCATTTATCGGGTATCCAGATAACCGTGAAAAATTTTGCTCGGTTTTCCCGCCATTTTAAATTAGAATGATCATGAAAATATGCGGAAATTGGATTCATCCTTGAAGTTGAGTAAAGGAAAATGTGAGGAAGGGGAGAATTTTTTTCCCTATTTATCCAGAGAAACGTCATTTCTTCCGTGACCTTGAAGACCTTTAGATGGAGGGGAGGCAGGGAAGGGACGAATGTTTTATTTTCTGCTTTGGGCCGTCAATCAAACTCAAAGGAGTGGAATGCGGATTTCGTTTTCTCTTTGATCTACGAGGGGGTGGGGAAAATGCATTGCACATGCATATCAGTGAATAGAAGATGAAAGAGAAAAAATATATTTATCTATTTGACATCGATTAATAAAAATAAAATCTTTTTCTTTTGAATAAATTCTGATTTTTTGGAAGTGTGGTACCATTTTGCAAGTTTTTCTTAATGGAGAATCACATCTGCTTTAATTAAAAATCGTATTTCTATAAAATAAAAAAAATAATCGTTTATTAATTTAACAGACTATTATTTTATGAAGCAGATTGTTTTCCCGATTCCACTACGTTTTTTTTTTTCCTTTTCTTTTCACTATAAATTTCACACTCAATAAATTAATTCTTTTTATTCATAAATTTTATCATTAGGTTTTTTTTAATTCCATAGACCTTATTGATCTTGCCTTATTCCGGGTTTTAAAATCTGTGCTAGCGCCTTTTTTAACCATTGTTTTGGTTCGATAATTTTTAAGTGTTGTTTTTATTTAAATTAATAGGTTTTCCTTTTATTTTATCCCCCCCATACAATTAGATATGAAATATATTGCGTTATTTAATCATTGGATTTGTTTATATTAGTTAATTTAGGAATTGTAATTATTTACAAAAAATAAATATGAGAATTTTGTATTTTTTAAACTTGTTTTTCTTGTCTAAACTTGCACATTTTTGTATTCTTTTAAATGTTATTTTCCATCATTTTTTTTTTCTTTTTAAATATATAGGAGTAGTTTTCTTTTTTCTCTTACTTTAAAATGTGTTACACTTTTTCCTTGTTATTCGGGCTGGAGAAAACATCAATTAACGACACGTTTTGGTCGGATAATTTGTTCTCTACTGTAATAAGATTCTAAATAATTTAAATAGCTTTTATTTATATTTTTTTAATGAAAAAAAAAAACAACAACCAATGCTTGAAAGAAATGTAAAATTTAAAAAAGAATATGATTTCATAAAATTATTATAGATCTTGATGATATCTATCGAGATGATAGATCTTGCCTAAAAATGAAATATAGTATAGAGATGAACAGGCAAAATAATGTGCAATATATAGATATGAAGATAGCATATGACATTTTAAATTTTTTTTTATCCATAAAACAAAACTATTAGTAAAATTAAAAACATTATTGTTAATATATAATAAAAATTATGCTAAAATAAATATTACCTAATCAATACAAATCTTGATGCAAGATAACATTTTAACTAGACAATAATCTGCATCAAACAACTTTAATAACCATTTAGAATTTTATAACCATCAAATAATCAGCTGAATATTTGGAAAAAATAGAATAATTTGGGAGAGATTAATTGCTTAATACTATATGAAGCTAAAATGTAGTCTTTAATTAAAATTTTTTTAAATATATGGCCTGGCTATTTTATGACATCGGGGTCACATACAACTGATATATTTCCATCTACAATAATTTAAATAATAAAATTTTTAAGTGTATGATTTTTTTAAAAAAGTTTTGGAATACTTGTTCAGATTATGACATTTGCCTTAAAAATTATCTTATTCATCATATCCCTGACGGTGATTCTCTCTATCATCGGCAGATGGCAGCACAATAATAGTCATTTAGCTTCTTTTGAATAATAGGAATGTATTGATTTATGCTTATCTGAGCTGAGAAGTTTATTCTATACAATTTCACTTTAAAGTTTTTAAAAAAGGAAACTTTTTCTCAATGGTTTAAGTTATTGATAATATGTTATGTTATTAATATGTTAATGATAATATGTGATAATGATATATTAAAAATGTGATGAAGGATGAGAATGTTAGCATAATCCTCTTGTTCCTTGTTTAAAATAAAAATATTTTTAATTGAATTTCAGTAATATTTCTGTGTTTGTGTGCAGCTTTATGATGTCCATAATAATAAAATATTTAAATTCATAATTATATAATACTTAGATCCTTTTGCTCATCTATACAACTCCGTTGGGAAAACGAAATTTAACATCATTTGTCCAGTAAAAGAGTGATTCAAATTTAATTACTCAATGCAATCTATTTTTAATTCTTTCATAGAAATTTTTTTTTAAAAAAATAGCAGCGAAAATTGAAAACAATCACATTTCATAAAGCTGTAAATCTAATACCGGAGTTAAACTAACACCCAGTTAGGAAACAAACTGACCAAAAATAATGAAAAATACAATTTATGACTCGTGGTCAACATTTCTAAACCGGGGTTTCGGAACTGGGTGTTTCACGTTAGGTCAGTGTCAACAGGGAATATGGGGTTAAGACTTAACTACAAGAATCAGGTCTCTCACTAGTATGAACAATGCTGTGTTTCATCAGATTACTGTTGTGAGTAAAATTCTTATTGCAAACAAGAATAAGGCTTCTCTCCAGTATGAACACGAAAGTGCTCTCAGTCAGATGATCTCTACGTGAAAAACTCTTATTATATATACTGCACAGATAAGTTTTTTCACTAGTATGAACAAGACAGTGTTTATAGTCAGATTATGTTTTTGCAAAAAACTCATATTACATAAACAACAATAATAAGGTTTCTCACCAGTGTGAGCACAACTCTTCTTAGTCAGATGACTTTTGCACGAAAAACTCTTATTACACACTAGAATAAGGTTTCCCACCAGTGTGAACACGACTGTGTTTAATCACATCACTTTTTCGTGAAAATCTCTTGTTGCATATACTACAAGCATGAGGTTTCTCACCAGTGTGAATACGACTGTGTTCAGTTAGATGACTTATTTGAGAAAAACCTCTGTTGCATATACTACAAGAATAAGGTTTCTCACCAGTGTGAACACGACAGTGTTTGGACAGATCATTTGTTCGTGAAAAACTCTTGTTGCATATACTACAAGAATAAGGTTTCTCACCAGTGTGAAGACGTCTGTGTACATTCAGATTACTTCTACTTGAAAAACTCTTATTACATATGCTACATGAAAAAGGTTTCTCACCAGTATGAACACGAAAATGCTTAGTAAAATTACTTATTTGTGAAAAATTCTTATTACATATACTACAGGAATAAGATTTCTCACTAGTGTGAACACAACTCTTCGTAGTCAGATGATTCTTGCATGAAAAACTCTGATTACATAAACTATAAGCATGAGGTTTCTCACCAGTGTGAATATGACTGTGTTCAGTTAGATGACTTTTTTGCGAAAAACTCTTGTTGCATATACTACAAGAATAAGGTTTCTTACCAGTGTGAACAAGAATGTGTTTATTCAGATGACTTTTCTGTGAAAAACTCTTGTTGCATATACTACAAGCATAAAGTTTCTCAACAGTGTGAATATGACTGTGTTCCATTAGACAACTTTTTTACCCAAAACTCTTGTTGCATATACTACAAGAATAAGGTTTCTCACCAGTGTGAACACGATTGTGTGTAGTCAGATAACTTTTTTGCGAAAAACTCTTCACAAGATCTGTAACAGGTAAACAATTTATAGAAATTACTCTTTTACATTATTTTAAAACACTTTTTGCCATTTAATGCCTTGAATTATTTTTCTTCATTCATTGCCGATGTCTTTTCGACAAACATTGTGTAAGTATCTTAGAGCACACAAACTAAAATCAATGAATGAATTTCGCACATATTTAAGCAAGAATTGCTATTTAACATGATGCACACATTATTTCGAGCACATTTTTCCTGACTCAGATTTCCTAACGCATCTAAGCTCAGATTGTTTATTGCAATTACATAAATTTTCAGGCTTATGAACCTTCGTCAAGTAGAGGAGGACAGATAGCATATTAGGAGAAACAGCACCAAGTAGTGTCGCCTCGCAGTATATTCTTGTTTAGATTGAATGATTGACAACTGCATGGGTGCATGTGAGGCGAGATCTTTGCTTAAGCTTATAGCTTTCTGCTTCCATTAATACTGACTGAAGCTATATAGACAGCAGATACGATACGATGGATTGTTGGCTGTATTAGCGATCGTAACACTCGAATACGCCATCTGGGGAGAGACCGGTTTCATGCCTTTAGCCCTTCTCCCTTCCCTCTCCTCCTCTTTTCAGTTGTGTAGGAATGTACTACGATATTTCCCCTTTTCTTAATATTTTTCCGTCCCGCAGAGGACTGATCGTTAAGACACGGTTTCCAGCAGATCACCGAAGTCAAGCATCACTGGCTGCGGTCAGTGTGCGGGTGGGTGACCACTTGGATCAGTCAGCGTAGGGACCGAGGGTGTGCGGTATTGGTCCTAGTTAAACTGTTCCACCGTAAAGTGCTCGACTTCGCGTGCAGGTCGTCGGGCTACCGAAGCGGGGGTGCCATCCCCTCTGCAGAGGATCAAAATTGTGATGGCATGTCTTCGGATCATCCTCAGGGATGCTTCCCAGACCATCGCCAATAGCCCATTGTGCAGCTCTAGTGCGACGTAAATGAACTACAACTACAACTTAATATTTTTCCTCTATATTTAATAAAAATATTTTTTAAAATTTCCGTGATACTTTTCTTTAGAACTATGTTTAATGTAGTTTTCAGTTCCATATAGTTTTCCAACTTAAAAGATTTTAATCTATATAAAAATCAAGAGAGGAACTAACGTACTTCCTTCCTCTATGACTTTTCACACGCTAGGAAAACATGTGAAGTGTTGCCATAGAGAGTTCTGCTCTACGCCACCTGCAGCCCATTTCGATCGCCAATATGAAAGGCGTAGAGCAATACTCTCTATCTATGGCAATTTAGTTAAAAGATACACAACCACACAGGAAGTGCGGTAGTTTCGGTCTTTATTTTTGAATAGATTAATAATTTCAGTTAAGTAACTATGGATGGTGTTTTTGAGACTAGGGAGCACTGCAGGCTGTATGCCACTTATAAGTGGCATACAGCCGGGTTACTGTTTCCAGTGTATTTTAAAGCCATATGGCTCACAACGTGATCATTGTGTTAAAATTCTTGCAAACGTGATATTTGAATACTTATTACTAAACTTAATCTTGGTCCTCGAGCAATAAGCTAACATTAACGTCAGATGGTGTACAACTTGCAACACGAACAAACAGTAATAAACAAATGGAAAGAGGCCAAATCAAGACTGCCAAAAAAGCGAGTTATTCAAAATCTAGCAACCATGTCACCTTTTTTAACAATATATCTCTGAATAACTAAAACAAATTTTCACTTCAAACTCACCTGAATTACATAATAACATTAATATCTAATGAAATATGGCAGACTTGAGCACAGAAATTATCTAATTTATTTCTTTTATTGAAAACAAAATTATCCGTTTGAAAATATGGCCTCGCAGATTAACATGTAGTAAGCAGCTGCAAACTTTCTAACCGGAACTAGAGCAGGCATATAGCTCGATAGGAATCATCATAGCATAGCATAGATAGGATAGCATCAGTCGTATAGGAATGAACTACGATATTTTTCCTTTTCCTAATATTTTCCGTTTTTAATTAATAAAAATATCTTTTAAAATTTCCATGATGCTTTCTTTTAGAACTATGTTTAATGTACTTTTCAGTTCCATATAGTTTCCCAACTTAAAAAATTTTAAACTATATAAAAATAAAGACAGAAACTAACGTACTTACTTCTTCTATGACTCTCCACACGTTAATAGTGAAAGCATGAAAAGTGTTGCCATATGTAGAGAGTTCTGCTCTACGCTACATTTCGATCGCCAATATGGAACCGAAAACTACATTCGACATAGTTTCAAAAGAAAGCAGCGTGGAATTTTTAAAAAAATTGTTTTTCAAAGTTAAGCACGAAAAATATTAAGAAAGGGGGAAATATCGTAATAGATTCCTATACAACTGAAAAGAGAAGGAGGGAGAAAGGTCAAGCCCGGTCTTCTCCGTCTGATTTGTGTTTAAATTTACACGTGTTTTTACCATTCATAAGAGTTTTCTGTTATTGATAAATTCTAACAGTTCGTGAGCCGAAAACAAATGTAAGAAAATTATTATCACAAAATAAATAAAATGGAAGGTTTGCCGTGTTTTGAGTTTTATTCCTTATATGGCTAGATTTGTATAAATATCGTCGCACTCAATTTTAATGGTTAAAGACGTTACCTCAAATATGCTAATTAATTAGTGCAATAATACCGATAAAACTCCCCAACTCGAGAAAGCTCCCCCTCTGTATTTTCTCATAAATACAGATTGCCAATTAGTACCAAAACCCCGCCCACCTTCTCTTCAAAACAGTTTAAAAAAGTTCTTATTTTAAGAATAAATTCATAAAATTTACTTCTAAAAAATAGTTTAAGATAGAAGATGATGTTTAGGGTAGAAGATTAGTGTTAGGCAGTAAATGAACAATGAGTGGGAGGAAAAGGTAGATAATCAATCACAGTCACTGAATTGAAGATTGCTAACAAAAGTGCAGATGTTTGTTAAGTGTGTTTGTTAAGAGAAGGACAAGCAATCCTTTGCTTCCCCCTCTCTTCCTCAGCTAGGAGGAAAGATATGGTCAACATTTCCTACCAGCTGCATGTAGGTCAAGGTCCCCTTAAATGGTATGTATATTCACTGGTAAGAATGGGGAAAATTTTAGGGTGTGGTGGAAGAGGTGAATGTGACAGATTGAGTAAAAAAGATAGGGCATTACTCTCCTACAGGGGAAAAAATGTAAATTGAAAGGGAGTTGAATTGAATGGAAGAGATAAAGAGTAAAAGGGAATTTCCCTTTCTTAGAATTGTTCTACGGGGGCAAGAAAAATCTGAATATGTTGGGTGTGGAGACTGAACATTCTTTGCTTGTTCACAGAGATAAAAATATCTTTTTTTTTTGAAATATTTTGTCACATATTTTTTCACCTATTTGCATGTGCAGCAATTACACTAAAATTTAAAAAATAAAGGACTGCTGCAAAGGTATGTTTTTAATGATCAAAGTTTATATTTACTTTCTTTTGTAATGAATATTTTTACTATATATTTTGTTAATCACACCAAATAATGCTCAACCAAATATAGTTGTTTTTTTAAACAGCGCTTTGCATTTTCTTTAGAACCGATTATTCGCCCCATCGAAATCACGACGATTTTTCGTCGAATTTAGAGGAGGCGCTTTATCGGTATTTTACGTTTATATATATATATATATATATATGCTAAGGTCGGGGAGTGTCGATGATAAGCTTCAAAGCAGTCTAGGGTTGCATTTAAAGCTTTTATTATGAAAAAAAACACCTAAAAGACAACACAAAATAATTAGAGCTGGAACATATTTTGGAGCTGTCTCCCCGTTGCCGTCCAGTGAGTGAATGTGTAGGGAGTCTGCTTTAGTGCAGATGGCGCTGCATGGCGTATGCGACACTCGTTCATTCTGACGGATCGGTCCCCGATCAAGCTGAAATTCTAAAAAACAAAGTGTTTAAGTTTAAATGTTCTATTGACTGTAGAAAGCTGAAAGGAAAAATACAAAAAGTCAATAGTTCTTGATTGAAAAAAATTTTAAAAAGCTACAGTTTTAGTTGAAGGAAAAAAAAGTTTCTATGCAATGTTTAACGATTTGTGTAATAAAAAGTTTTTAGGAATTGTCCCATGGTTTCATCATATCAGCTGATGTGGATGTGAGATTTGGGCCTTCATGTCTTCCAATCTTCTTGACATCATATCTGTCATGGGGTCGAACATTCACAATATTGTAAGGACCAAAAAATTTTGGTCGAAGTTTTGCACCTACACCAAATTGGGTTTCCTTAATGGCAATCTTGTCTTGTATTTCCTTGCTTCTTTACGTCTTCGGTTGTACTGCTGTTTACTTTGCTCTTGCAACTTTAAAATGCTTGCTTTGGCATCTTCTCTCATTTGTTGCTTATTTTGTAGTGACAACTGGAAATTTTCTTCTTCGAGGATGGCCTTAATTTGATGTCATTTCTATTTTTCATTTTGACGCCTGTTAACAGCTCAAATGGAGTATATTTGGTAGCGATTGAAACTGTGCTATTAATTACTCGTTGTACAGATGACACATGTTTGCACCATTTATTTTGATCTTCCAGTGAGAGTTTTGTCAATATTGGTATCAGGGCCGGGATAGCCTGGTCGGTAGGGCGCTGGGCCCATGTCCAAGAGGTCGTGGGTTCGATCCTCGCCGGCCGAAGACTCCCCGTGTAGTAAATGGTGACTGATGCACGTTAAATCTGTCGAGTCTCAAAGTCCTCCATGTTCCCATAACAAATCAATACCTCTGGGGGTACTGATCCAGGAGTTTCCTTGTCTTCTGGATTGGTTCAAAATTACAAGGCTACGGAGTTGAACATTAGTAGTCGTAAACCCATGAAATTGGGTCGGCTGTTCAACGACGGTTATAAAATATAAAAAATATTGGTATCAGTGTTCCATGAAATTTTTTAACTTGTCCATTTCCACGAGGTACACCTACTGTGATTGAAAAGAATTCGATGTCTTCCTCCTCGCAATATTTTTGAAATTCTGTCGAAATGAATGCTGATCCTTTATCAGAAATTATCATTCTTGGGTTTCAAATTGTTGTTTGTTGGAGTTTTAGTTTTTCTAAGGCATCATGGGCTGAAGTGGATTTTACAGGATAGATCCAAAGAAATTTTGAGAATGCATCAACGACAGTAAAAATATATTTGTAGTTTTTGTTTGTTTAGGGCAGAGGTCCTAAGAAGTCAATATGGTAAGTGTCAAGTGGTACGTCCCCTTTTGGAATAGGATGTAGAAATCCTTCCTTTTTGCCAGATTTTTGGATGAAAGTATGCACTGGATACAATTAGAGATAACATTTTCTATTGTCTTTCGCATGTTTGGAAAATAAAATTGTTGTTTTAGCAAATTTTCCGTTTTATTTATGCCAAAATGTCCTTTAGAATGTTCAGGTAGTACGATTTGTTTTTGCATGTCAAGTGGAACTACTAAAAGTTCTTGGTCGTTGACTATTTTGTAAAAAAAAACATTGTTTTTTAATGTATAATCAGGTGCTGAAGAAGTATTAATTAGTTGCTTTATACTTGTTGTAAACTCATCATTGATTTGTGCTTGTCTGATTTTCTGTATTGTTTCGTTATATTGTATGACCATAACTGGATAGCGTCTAAGAGCATCTACATGTCGCATTCGTTTACCAGGCCGATGCAGTATTTCGTAATCAAAATCTTCTAAGAAGAGTGCCCACCGTGCTATTTCGGGTGGTAAATCTTTTTTTGACATTGTCTTTTGGAACGCCTAGCAATCTGTATATATTTGGAATTTTGTGCCTATGAGATAGTGTTGAAATTTTTTCAATGCTGTAACTATCGCTAAAACTTCTAATTCGTTGCTGGAATATTTCTCTTCTTGGGGAGAAGTTTTACGACTTATGTATTGTATGGGACGGAAATTGTTATCAGAGTCCTCTTGAAGGAGTATAGCACCAAATCCTTTAGCACTGCCATCACAGTGGAGTTGTAATGGAGCACCCTGCTGATGAAGATGTAAAACAGGTTTCAATGATAAAATTTGTTTCAGAGAAATAAAAGCTTGTTTTTGTGCAGGGCCTAAAATAAATTTTATTTTGTCTCGTAAAAGGTCGCTTAAAGGTCTTGCAATTAGTGCATAGTCTTTGATAAATTTTCTAAAATATCCGGTTAGTCCTAAGAATGATTAAATTTGCGACTGTCAGGTTCAATTGAAACATGGAAATAACCGTTCTTAAGGTCAAGATTGGAAAATAGTACTCCTCCTTGAAGTCTATCGAAAATGTCATCAATGAGTGGTAATGGGAATCTCTGTTTAATTGTTTTGGAATTAAGAGCGCGATAATCTACTCATATTCTTGTTGACTGATCTTTTTTTTTTAGAAGAACCGAAGGTGCGGCGGACGGAACTTTCAGAAATAATTCCCTCGGTAAGCCATTGGTGCATTTGGTTTTCAACTATAATTTTTTTCTGTTTGGCCTGGCCTTCTTGGTCGTAATGCGATAGGTTTATCGTCAGAAAGAATTATTCTCATTTGTAAATTGGTATCTTTAATTCTGTTCGGCTTATAAGATTTAATAAGTTTCTCAATTTCGGTACGCGTATCGGATTCTAAATGAGATAAATCAATATCGGTGTAAATTATATTTATATTAGATAAACAATAATCTGCATTTTCAATGAACGCATTTTTAATCTCTTTATTTTCCGAATTTGAAGAATTAAAATCGTTTGTTTCTGTTTCAGCAGACGAAAACATATAGGTTTCGGTTTCGTATTTGTTTACATGCTCTGAGTTTACATTGGATGTGACGCAGCTATCACGTGATCGGGTAGTTTCCGCTTCACTATTAGGCGCAGACGTCATTGAATCAAACTCATTTATTTGTTTTTCAAATAAATTTAGAGTAGAATTACTTTTGCATTCGCATAAGAAATTTGAGGTTTCAGTTTAAGAATGGAGTGGTTTACGATTATTCTCAATCTCAAAGAAAGACTGACCTTCACTTAACTGACACCACGGCATTACACCCTCGTCAGATGTATTTTTAGAAACTGGAGGAGAAAAATGTTCAATTTCCTTATTGGAAATGAAAGTTTTAATTTGATTTTCTATTTTAGACATTGAATTTAATTCGAAAGTATTTTGTTGTTCGTTTTTAGGCAAAGGAGATTTAGTTTCAGAATAAGGAGAAATCATATTTTCTTTTGAAATTCAATCATATTCTTTTTTGGCTTCATTTAAATCATTCAAAATATTTGGGGGAATTATTAGATCACAATAAAGATTTTTACAAACAGCTGCTGTTACTGTTATGGGATTTTTACGAAAAGTTGGAAGCGCTAATTTTATTCTTCAAAGTTCAGCTTGTACTTCGTTCCCGAAAGCACAAGTTAATTGAACAGTTCCGACACTTTTGTTAGGGAATTAAGTAATCTCGGAAGCAAATAATGCTGGCTCCAGAATCAACTAACGATTCAACTATTTCATAATTAACGAAAATATTTTCATATTGTAATTCATGCTTAGATTCATTAAATATTTTAGCTTCGACTTTGCAAACAGGGTCTCGATTAGTGTTAAATCTACGATTTGAATTAGTTTCGTTTCTGGGAAAGCTTTCGAGCGGATTATTTCGTGATTGGTATTCTGCAGAATTTCTCTCATATGAATTACGATTAAAGCTTTGAAAAGAGTTATTTTTTTGCTTGTTGTCGAACGATTGTTGACGGTAGTGTTTTATTTCGGCAAAAGATTTCCGTTTCGAAACAAAATATACATCGCATTCTTTCGTGAGTTCAGTTGGTTTAAACCAAGTTTCGTTTTAGCGTATCGCAATATGTTGTTGCGTTTTACGATCGAGGGTAGAAAACAATTTAGCGGCTATCATTAATTCGCACAAGCTTTTAAAATCATTGACGTTACGAAGTTTGCAATAGTATTCAAAAGCGTTTTTCAATCTTGACGAAAATTGTACGTGTGATTCATAAGTTAATCGCTGAGCTCTTTGGAAATTAATTAAGCATTCTTGGGGCGCTGGCTGAAGTTCTCGTAATATAATATTTTTAACTTTTTCGTAATCTTGGGGTTTGTTCTCCGAAATGTAAAGTAAAATAGTATTCGCTTTTTCGCCTAGAATATTTATTAATATTTCCGATTTGAATTCTGGCGGAACATTTTTGGTTGCAACGCGCGTTCGAAAGAATGAAAGAATAAATTGACATTTTCGGGTTTAGTAGGAATCGGCATACTAAGTGTTTTAACTGATTTAATTAGGCTTTCGAGATCAATAGATGATGTTCTAATTATCGCGTTTGTGTTTTCGGAATTTTGACTTGAGTCGGCGTTAATTTATGCTAATTCGATTTCTTTTTCGATTTGGGCTAACTTGATTTTTTCTTTTGCGCATTGTTCTGCTTCTTTTCTCGATTGTTCTGCCTCTTTTCTTTCTTAATCATTTTCATTTTTTTAAATCATGTCTTTAAAAAATTCTGGTTCTTTTTTGAGCGTAAGTTCTATAAGTTCTTTTAAACAAATAATAGAAGCATTCTCTGTAACAACTATTCCTAATTCCTTGACGGCATTAATTAAATCTTCTTTTTTAGTATTTCGATACATGCTTGATAATAAAAAGGATTGATCCTACCTGGTTTGAAGATATAGTTGATGACATTGATATTTGGAGTTTTCGCTTATATAAGCTATCCGTTTGTTGATATAAGTATTCAAGAATGGTTATATAGAATGACACACTGTTTCACACGATGATAATTAACTAGGTCACTTTTATCTTTGAATACTATGACTTATGTAGAAGAGGAGTATTCAATTTCCTAGTTCGTTGAATGTCGATGAAGATATTTCTAAATTGTGGACGGGAAATTGGTCACACAGGCGGTATAACTGGCCTTCGTTGTCGAACGTAGTTGCAGAAGATATTTCTTTAGACAATTAGGCGGGGAAATTGGCCTCTTGAGCTGTTGATTTTTCGCTGTAGAAGATATTTAGATCTGGAAATGTACCATAGGCGGTGGAATAGGCCTGCGTAAATAAAATTGTTAGAAGATATTTTGAAGTATGCGGCGGGGTTATTGGCCGACATATGAAGTAGAGGTTCAACGATGACCGGCTTGAGCTCCCATGTTACGGACGGGGAGTGTCGATGATAAGCTTCAAAGCAGTCTAGGGTTGCATTTAAAGCTTTTATTATGAAGAAAAAAACACTTAAAAGACAACACAAAATAATTAGAGTTGGAACATCTTTTGGAGCTGTCTCCCCGTTGCCGTCCAGTGAGTGATTGCGTAGGGATGGCGAAGTATATATATGTTGATATGTTGTAGTATATATATATATATATATATATATATATATATATATATATATATATATATATATTATTATTATTATTATTATTATTACCAACTGTGCTTGGGGGTAGGGGACAGTTTAAAGGAGAATAGACAACGTGCTCTGAAATTTTGAGCATTTTTAAAACGTGAATTACTGACATAAAACCATATGATTTACTTATAAATGGATTAGTATAACAGCAGATTCTATTTTACAAATTTTTTTTAAATCCTTTGGTTTTGCACAAAGAGCTGTCCAATCGAATCAAATAGGACAAGTTTCAACACCTCATAATAAGGACATGTGCAGTAATAAAAATTATTTTTTCAGATTGCTAAAAGTTCAAATATGTATGTAAAATCAACAAAATGCAAAAACATATCCGAAGACATTACATTATCATCAAAAAATAACTGGTTTCTGATAAATACTGCGGAGAAAACTGTAAATATCATGTTTTGTTTTACTTTTGTAATGTATGACGATAATCGACACAGCGAGGAAAATTTTTTATTTTGAGAGATAGAAAATTAAACACTTTTACAAAACCTGAATGAAAAAGCACCTTTAAGGGCTTTTAAAAAGCTTAAATTAAAAATAAGCACTTTTTAAAAATGCTACGCAAACAAATAATATTTTATTTGGAGAACGAAAACCCAAGATAGTTGACCTGACCATTTCTTTGGATTTGGAAACCCAAGAAATTGCCAATTTGTTTTATTAATTCAAATAACTATTTTTTGTTTTATTCCTCTGCATTCACACCTTCTATATTAAAGCAAGTTCATATCAGAAGGTCAAATTTTATTCAACCCATAATATTTTAATACTTTTTGAGTTTTTAGTGCTGTTGTGCATTATATTAAATTACTAATTTTCAATGACTGAATCCTGTCTGAAGATCAAATGTACATTGCAAATGCTAAAAAAATAAAACTAATTTACATACCTGTAAAATTTTGTTATTTTAAAACAAGCAAATAAGTCTTTGATTTCGATTTATAAATCATAGTTGAGCTGAAAATAATTATCATGCCTTACATTAATAGTCACTTCTTACATTCCATCTCACACTTATTCCAAAGGGGATCTTCGACTTATCGATTGTCGTTCTAAATTACAAAAATGCATGATTTTCAAAATTTTTCCTGCAATATTTATCAGAAACTAGTAGTTTTATTAGGATTATTTAAAGTTTTTGAAAATGTTTCTAAGTTTTATTGATTTTATGTTTATAAATTAAAAACTTGAAACAATAAAAATATTATTACTGCGCAAATCCTAATTATGATTTTTTTTTAAAAACTGATTAAAAGTATTTTTGAGTGCTTATTTTATTTATTTATTTATTGAAAAATCTGGCTACGTGCCCTGAACTTTGAAAGTATGACTTAAATACTTGCAGATATTTTATTCTAAGGCAATGTTGAAAACAATATAAAATCTTTGCTCACTAGTTTGCAGAATGCTTATTGTCTAGCATGCAAGGAAATAGTTAATTTTCTGTTAAATAGGTATAGACTGAGCAGAGCATGTAGCTTTTTTCAAGATATCCTGGACAAATTTCGTGCAATATAAATCGATGGATTTTTTTTTTTTTACTCATGATAAATCTGTTAAATTGAAACTGCAACTGTACAGTCTGAAGTGCAATTAGCGAAATAAAATCTGAAGTGCAAAAGCTTATAAAATAATTAACAGACATGTATCTATATCCTACAATACCCAGTGAAAAATTTTCTTGAATAACGTATCAAAATTATCGATGTGCATTCTGCCGCATCTTTAAATGCTTATTAATATTTGTTGTACGAATAACGTGATGAAAATATTCATCGACATTCTACTGTATCTGTAGACGCCGTGGAATATGTTGTTTTTTTTTTCAAACTCGACATTCTACGGCGTTATTGAAATATCCATCCATATCAATTTTACAATGTCGTACAATATTAAAAAAATCGGGCGTTTTTACATGGATCGATGCTTCGGAACAACATCGATCGACGTCGTAAGCGAAGTTTTTTCGAGATAGATCAATATTGAGTACTACTTGGGTATTGCGTTGAAGACAGTCTACGGTCTTGTGCAAGTTATTGGGTACGTTGACAATGGATCCTTTTATCCTAGTGATAAACACCCAGTTCTCGTATTTGAGTGAAAGGGGTTCGGAGAGTCACCGTTCGCTCTTCGCTAGGGTTCAATTCTCTCAACCACTTTGTTACTTTTGTCAAAGAATATAGGGGGGATATTCTTAGCTTTTGTGAGTGACGGGCTTCATTCTTGCGTTTGCGAACGGAATCTTTTCGTTTTTTTCGTTTGTGTGTAATACTTAAGGTATCCCCGTCTGCGTTCTTTGGTTTTGGCTTTTCCAGCTTCGGTAAGTTTAGGCCTTGGCATCGTTTTTTTTTTTCTTGCTTCAACTCTAACTTTTGAGATCGTGTCAATCAATTTGGACCTTCGTTATTTGTGATATTCACTTGAATTAATATTGAAAACGACCAAGTTTGAACTGTAGGTTAGAATTTCTGATTTTTAATTAAAAAAAAAAAAAAAATATCGTTCAAATGATGAAATTCTCTTTTATTCGCAAAATTCAAGAAGTATTTATGGGATCTCTCTGGTCCCATATCTCAAAAATAAACAAATTGAAAAGTGCGGACGCCATTAAATTCAAACCAAGACCCATTTTGCCAATGGGTAAAAAAATTAATAAATAAAAAAAGGAAAAAATTGTCAAAGCTTTGTTACGATAACTAGTTACCCATTGATCAAATGCTTTTTTTCCCCCTGGATTGACTCCGATAAATATCACAACAATGGGGTTGCAAAAACTGTCTCAATTGATGTTTGTCGTGGGATTGGTTTTCAAATCCTGCCTATATACATGTTTCAAGACGTCTCCTTTTACTTTTCCTTCTTCAGTATTCATATTTATATTAAAATCACCGTCAAGACCAAGACAGTTATTATAAGTTAATAATAAAAATAATATAAAAATGCTTTAAATTATTATTATGTAAATACGATAAAAACGCCTGCTACTGAAAAGAAAAGGAAATAAACTCACCAACTTAATACATAACAAAATTAAAAGTGAAAAAAAGAATTCTAAAAAAAATTATGAAATAGCAGCGGTAGCCATAGCAACGCATGCAATGTCGACGCATGCGCGCTGAACACAGTTGTTTACTATTACTCTTGAACACAGTTGAAAAGTGTGATGACGTCCAAATAGGGTGAGCAAGGCCATCAAACCCAAAACAACACCCATTTTGCCAATGGGTAAAAAAAAAACTTATTCAATTGTGGAAGGATTGCTTTAATTGTTTCCAAATTGTTTAATTCTCTTCTTTAGGCAGTCTAGAAAATGACTCGGTATTTGATAATAGGAAACTTATTTTCGTAAAAATGTTACATAGCCCCTTTTAACATTGACCGCTTCAAATATTAAAAATAGATGAGGAAAATCTTCAGGAATTATTTCATTACTTATAAATTCTTGCATGGCTGCCAACTACTGCATTTTTGGAAAATATTTTACGAAATGGTAACCAATTAAAAATTAAAGCCTTCAGAATTTTCGGTCATTTAGCCAACATTATAAGAACCTCATCATGAGAAAGTTGTAAGAAACCTGCTGTTTTATATAAACTTTTAATTCAATAAAATGTAGTGGCGTGAAAAATAATTTTGAATCAATTTTACAAAACATAAGAATAATACATTAAAATATAAACTTAGCCACTGCTATAAAAAAATTTTCCCCAAAACTTTTCCCTAACCTTTTCTCTGAGTATCCGGAATTATCTTGGGTCCACGTACCTAACAATTATTATCTCGAGGAAACTGGGTCATAGCAGAAATTGCATAATTTTTTGACTTTTTATTTTTAACACGTTGAATGCCACGCTAATTTTGCTTGGCTTGCCCGTCTGGCCAAACGCTAAATAACTACGAACTAAATTTGCAAATATTAGACAGATTTTGCTAGTTTTTTTAAAGGTTTAGCAGGACATATCTGAAAAAGTGGTGAATTATATAAGCCTACGAATTGTTTAGAAATTGTGGTGAATAAAAATCTACTAATTTGAATTTATTAAACCAAGAATCACAATTAATAAACTACCACTTGAAAATATTTATTCGCTGTCCGGATCAAGTTGGCATCTCTTTGTATATAAATAAAACTATTTTTTTGCGTTCTTTATTGCATTAATTTCTTCAAACCATTTTAGTAACGATAATAGTAATATAAAAAAATTTAAAATTTACTCGAATTATGTGTTTCTAATAATCTTTGCTTCGCCGGTGACCGGTGAACCTCGTGGAGCTACGAACAAACTCAGTGCCGGTCACCGGTGACGTGTTAAAAAGCTCGACGAAACTTAGAATTAATTGTGTTTGACGCCAGTATACAATCTACTAATGGCGAGTTGTTGCACTCAATACAGAAAAATGATGGCATATCATTCAATATGACTTGTTTACTATTATGAACAGATTTAGGAAACACACAGTAACCAATACTGCGGGCATTAAAAAAATATTCCGTATGATTTCGATTAATCCAAATTAGCAAGACTTGCGAAGAATATTGAGAAAAGCTGATAAAGTTGAAGCCATTAAAAAAATCAAAATAAAAGTAATATTTTTAAAAACCACATTTTTGTAGTGGAGAATAATAATTAAAAAACAAAAATTTGAAAAACGAAAAACGTGGGGCGCATGAAATACATAACAGTAACAGTATGTGTACTCATGAGAATATGTGTATGTATATCTGTAATTGTATCTGAATGTGGATGTGGAATATGTTTGTGTATATGCATGTGTATGTGGATGTATACGTGGATGTGGTTGTGCAATGTGTATGAGTAAGAAAATGTGTATATGTATGTGTATATGTACTGTTATGTATTTCATGCTACCCACGTTTTTCGTTTTTCAAACTCTTGTTTTCTAATTATTATTCTCCATTACAAAAACGTGGTTTTTAAAAATATTATTTCTATTTTGATTTTTTTTTTTGTACTCACTTCCACAATCTCAATTTTTTCACTGACTGTGCACAAAACTTTTCAACTGACTTGAAATAATCGAATCGACAACAAAAGACAACCGCAAAAATATTAATTTTTCTTTAATTTTATTTTACTTTGTATGTTTTTTTTCTCTTCATTTTCCTGCATTGTCATCCAATTGTGATCTATGTGCCAAATTTGAAGTCTGTAGCTAGTCGGGAAGTTAGTTTAAAATCGATTACAAAATTCCAACAGACATACACGAAGGCAAGTTGATATAAACGTGGTAAAAATTCATAGACTCTGAACTGTTATAAGGGTTCCTTTTCCTACAACCAAGACAAATTGCGGTGTATGAAGGTGGCAACTTTCCAGCTGCAGCTCTAGTTGTCCATGAAGATTTTTACGATGAATGTTAAAATAGAATGAAAAAAAAAATGTAAAAAAAAGTCGTATATTTAAAATTCGATTCCTCGAGAAATATTCAACCGATTTCGCTCAAATTTTGTATTTTGCCTTGTAAAATTATATAATTTAAAATTATATAAAAATTAATATACCTTAGGATTCAAAAATCTTATGACTGTTGTTAAATAAAATATTAAAAAATAGTAAATATTTACTAACATTTATTTTTTTGCATGGAATTATCTTTGAATAAAGGAATTTTATAATTGTGTACAAAGATTTTTCAATTCACTTTTAAAAGTTGTCAAAATATGGCGAAGTGCGCAAAAACTAAAATTAACATTAGGAGGTCCAAACTTTGTGGCGCTCTCCTGACCTAACTATTGTTACCATATTTCCCAGATTGCGACTATATTTTGGGTGTCAAAAATCCGAATCCGTTGAAAAATAGGTATGTTTATTCAGAGAAAATACGTTTAGTGTCTGATTTCGTAACTTTAAATATCGTCTGCACTAATTAATTAGCATATTTGAGGTCAACCCCTCGAGCCATTTAGGTGGAGACCTAGAACGTGAAGATCCGATCATTAGATCAACAGCGATTCAGGGTAGTCCGTTTTGTGGCTCACTGTACATTTAAAAATAACTATGTTTATTTTTTGCATAACTTCTTAATTGAAATTTTGTACATTTTCACTGGGGCAGAATGTTAGCGCTACTACTGCGTCTTGGCACGTTTTTGTTGATCGCCAACAAAAAAGTTCACTTTCATTTTAGCTTTGATCAAGCGCAAATATATTCTCATTTCTTTTAGTTTAAAAATAAAGATATTTGTTAAATTTTAAAAAATGACGTATACTTGTCTCTAGACTAAGAACATTGGTTTAGAAAGTAATGTAATTGTCCTTTAAAAGCATGATTCTTTACAACGTATTTTTCTATACGTATATTTTAAACTAAATAATAAAATAGAGCTATAAATATTTATTCAAAATTATTTCATTGCGTACAATTCAACGAGCTTAATGATTCTGTGCATTTTTTGTTAGGTATTAAAAGTGAAATTACGAGTAACTTTAAAAATGTCAAACTATCGATTTCCGTCCTAACTAACTATGTGAACCCTCTCTAAGCCACTATTTTGGCGTTCAAAAATTCAAATCTTTAGAAAAAAAGTTTTGTACTTTTAGAAAAAGTACGTTTTCATGTTTTTCGTGACTTAAATTATCATGTGCAAAAATTTACTTTAGTATTTAAAGAAAATCCCGATTCTTCAAAAATGCATTGTAAAACGTTAACAATTGGATATTAGATTAAAATGTATTAATGTGTCCCGTTTTTTTTTTTTTTTTATTTTGCTCACTATATGCGTATATTTAATTGCATATGGCCATTTTATCTGAACTAATCGAGAAATAGCAAATAGTTTGAACGCCTCAAAAATAGGACAGAATTGATTTTTTTTTTAAATAGCTGAACTCATTAATTATATTTTATTTAAAGAATTTTGTTAATTGGAAAAGTGTTGTAAAAATTTACCAAAAATTAAAGCGGCCACTTTACTCTAATACTCTTCATATATTTTTTGAAAGTTTAATAAAATAAATGTTTCTTTAATTTAGAAATAGTTATTCATAAAAAATCATGAATCTTACCTTAGCCAAGGAGTTACTGAACTGCGTAATTTTTTCTTTATTAGCGTAACATTTAACTTAAGCATGTTCTTTTAAGTTCTGTTTCAGATAACAATTGTCTATTTTTTCTTGAATAAATATTCATGTGGCTTTATATAGTATTCACAGCATCGTTTTTATTCTGTAACTTCCTTTAAATAACAATAACTTTATTCTATAACTATTTGTAACTCATGGTATTTATTTACTGATCTTTTAAGAGAAACGCACTTAAATCTAGAAATAATGTTTATTACCTACAAAAATAAGCCTCATTTCATTTTTAAACACATGAATTTTTATTTATATTCTGTAAAAACTGAGTTATATAATCAAATTGGAGAATTGCTTATAAACAAACTCGTTTTATATCTATTTTTGCATAACTCGTCGTAAGTAAACATAGATTGTCTCATCTATTAAAAATTTCCGTTCTTTTTATCATTTACTGTGTGTTTATAAATATAAAAAACTTACTAAAAGGCAAAATATTTTTATTTATTATTTTATTATAAATATTCTAAACTTATAATTTATTTCATTAGTTTATGACTGTCCATAAAATTGTGTTTAAAATAATATCAGCAGAGTGATTCAGAAGAACGATTACAAACTCGAAGATAGAACACATCAAAGAAGAAAGAAAGAAAAATTAAAATTTACACGGCTTAGTTCATTTTGAATGAAGCATAAGTTAAGTTTTAATATTTTTTTTCCACGTTAGCTCCATGCAGAGCCTAACATTGTAAAAGGTGATGACTAATACGAAGCAAAATTCTGTAAAAAAGAGATTTTCTAGCATATTTTGTTCTTAGATTACTATAAAAAGTGAATGCAAATAATGTTTTTGCTTTAAATATATATGATTTGCAGTGTAAGTCACGATCGAATAATTATGTAATTATAAGTAAATTAAGTTTAAATTAAGTAACTATAAGTAAATTAAGCCACAGGCAAAGGAAAATATAAAAAAGTGTAGAAACTAAATTCATTTCTTTAAAATGTATTATCTCGTTAATTATGCTATCGTAGAGCCGTAGTGGCTCAGAGTATAGATCGATCGTCTTGAAATAAGGTCACCGGAGTTCGAATACCAGCAATGGTTGGTCGATACGAATTCCGCACCCGGGCTCGCACCGACCACAGTGCTGACGTGCTATATCTTCAGTGGTAGACGGATTATGGGTTAGAGTCCCCTTGCCGTCAGGCTGACTGTGAGAGGTTTTCATGGTCTACCTCTCCATGTAACGCAAATGCGGGCTAGCTCTACCAAAAAGTCCTCCATGAAGGCAAATTTCTCACAGTATTTAATCCAGGAGTTCCCTTGTCATCTGGATTGAGTTCAAATCTAGAAGGCTTCATAGTTGAACATTGGTAGTCGTAAACTCAAAATTGGGCCGGTGTGACAAACTTTCCTCTTTCCCCCACCACAGCGCCTCTGGCGGTGAACTAAGACAGTCTGCCAGGAACCGCCGTTAAATACGGACGTATAATTCGGAACCCTTAACCCCACTTCCAAATTCTTGTATTTTTTTATTCTTGTTTTATTTTATATGTGTTTTGTCCTTTTCAATAAATATTAAGAGTTAGTTAATTTCTGGTCTTTTGTTATTTATGTGAATTGGAAAATACAAATAAACCCAAACTTCCCCTACAAAATGACGCCCAACTTCGCGCCGAATTAAAGGTTCCTTGCTGGCTCAAATTTTTTTTTCAGAAAGCAAATGAACATCCAGTTCAGTTTTGTGCTTTTTATGAGGACATCCCGTACCTCTATTGCCTGGATTTTGAATTAGTATTTCCGTTTTCCAGCTCACCCCAGCTAGACGAGGAAAACCGGGAAAACCCTTTCCCGCCCAACACCGATAAGTATAGTTTTCATAGTAGTAAGGTTTACTAGAGTAAAATATTAATATTTACTATCCATTGATTTGAAATTTGTGAAAAATGTTATGTTGTATAGTTATTCGGTGTGTTCACTTTAATGTTATACGTATTTTGAATCATTAATTCTCAAAATAATTTTTATAAACTATGAATCTGGTGGAGAAATATATCATGAGAGTTAGCTATTTTTTATGTTTCAAAATGAATATATTGTGCAAAAGTTTAAAAAAAAAAACTGCATTCTAAAATATTTAAGCATTGATATTGTTTTCTCATTTAAAAAGTGTGTTTAAAATTTCTCATCTATTTGAATATTATTACTTTCAATTAATACTTGCGCGTCTGTGAATCAGACAAGATTCTTTCTTTATTGCTTTCGGTGGCGCCAAAACCACAGACGAATTTCTTTTCATGGTAAAATAGGAGTGTTTGTAAATCGAAACTGAAACTTATGCTTATGTTATATTGTATTTTGTTTTATTTTCATTGATCTCAATTACAGAGATAAATTGAGTTAGCTAAGATTATAATAAAGCTTTTTATTAAAAAAAAAAAAAATAAGAAAGAGGAAAAGAAATTTAAGAATATGTTGCTTCTTTTTAATTCATTCATGCAACTTATAGTATAGTTTTATTATTACAATTTCTATTTGTTACAATTTTTTTTTATAAAAAAAAGGAATATTTTTTTTTCCTTTTGCTATGTGTTTTATATATATGTTTCTATATTGAATACACTTTAGTAACAAAGGTGGTTAATTTTGGTAAATAAAGGGTTGTGTTTTTTTCGGAAAAACAAGGAAAACAGAATCTTTATCTTGGTAAAATAAAATTTTTATCTAGGAAAATTAAAGCAAATAAATTAAGAAATTTATTGTTTTACTTTTGGGGTATTGAAAATAATAAGTGAAGCAATTAAATTTAATAGATGAGTAACACATGTGCATTTTTTCAGTAAAATTTTTATTTCATACATTCTAACCGTTAAACAACTTTCACCAATGTGATATTGAAATAACTTATTCACTGCATAAATACTCTTGAATAAAGTGAAATATTTGTATATTAAACGTATCAATGTTTATTGTTCAAAATTTTGTTTTATTTACAATATTGGTGTTTTATATGGAAATTTTGTGAATGTACTCATAGTTATAACTTACATTGCCACTACTTGCTTTATAATTAATGCATCGTGTATTTTCATTTTCCATTGGTTGTTTAAATAGACTATATTAACTGTTTCAAATTATCCCAAATAATGTGTGATAGGTTAACTATTATTAGAAACATTTCATATTTGTATGGAAAAATTTTAAGGTGATTTTTCAAAATAATTAATTATTTATCGAACTAACACTGTTAATTTGGGTTTGAACAATATAAGAATCGAACAATTTTAGTTAACATTTGTGCCAAACGTACCCCTTTCTTTGGTTCCGAATCATCTAGTGAAAATGGCATTTCTTGGAAAAGGAAAAAAAGAAGACTTGCGACTTCTTGCCTCAGAGCTTGGTCTGACTGTGTCCGATAATTTAAAAGTTATTAATCTACGAGAACTAATTCTTAAAAGTGAGAATTATGATGAAGAGCTTGTGAAAAATATGCTCACTATTATTATCGAAGATCGCCTAAAAGAAGAACAAAAAGCTGAGGATGAAAGAATAGCTAGAGAGAAAGAAGTTGAGGCAGAAAAACTTCTTAAAGCCCAAGTAGATGAGCAAATTCGGTTAGAGAAAGAACGGCAATATGAACTTGAAAAATTGAAAATCCAGCTCGAAACCCAAAAGATTTCAAATGCTGCTGTTTCTGTTTCCACAAATGACCCAAAATACGAGCTTAGCAGAATCATTCCAAAATTTAATCCTAAAGACGATGAAATTGGATTGTTCTTAATAACTTTTGAAAGGCAGTTGAAATTTATGAATCTTCCAGAATCATCTTGGATACCATATCTCATTGGTTCTTTACCAGCTGATATAGCACAGTTACTTGCTAGAGAAGATGAACAGGATGCTAAGGATTATCATAAAGTGAAGGAAATGCTCCTGAAGAGATTCCGAGTCACTGCTGATAAGTTTCGACAACTATTCTCCCAACATAGAAAGAGTCCTGATACGACATGGAGGGATTACTTCTTCGAACTGGCTTCTTATTTCGAAGGATGGACAAAGGAACTGAATATTACTACATTCGATCAACTCAAAAATTTAATAATTGCTGATCAGATTAAAAGGAAAACTCCTCCAGATATCAAGGAACATTTCATCGATTCATGGGCAGAGTGTGTCAATCCTTTAGAATTAGCCGAAAAATTGGATACGTACGAGAATATACGTCATGTAGTGAAGAAACAAGTGACTCCGACTCAAAGGAAAGCACATCCTAGAGAAGAAAATAGAAGAACCACTTCAGATAGAAAGTTGAGTTCTGAAGTAACCAGACATGAAAATGTTCTAAGTCGCCAACCAAGGACGCTAGTATCTCGAAATTCTGCTTCCAGATTCGAAGGAAGAGCGCCACTTCAATGTTTTGGATGTGGAATGCCAGGAGTAGTGAAATCCAAGTGCCCTACTTGTACAAGAGCTAAACCTGAAGATAGTAGTGTTAATTGTATGAACTTATTTACAAATGAAAAAAATTTGAATCTCTCGAGTCAAATAATTTTCGAACTTTTTGGAGAAAGGATTGCTGTATGTGCCGATACAGGTGCTTCACACTCTATAGCAGGAGAAAAGTTATATGACTTTTTACGAAATCACGGAGTTGTTTTTGAGGACAAAAATATTTCCTTGACTCTCGCTGATGGAAAACTCCACTCGATAGTTGCTCTGAAAACTGTCGTCAACCTGTACATAGAAGGTAAAACAGTATCTACTGAACTTCTCGTTCTGCCCGATGCTAAAGGGAACAATACACTATTAGGGAGAGATTTTCTCCATGCAGCTGGTATTGTGCTTGATGTTCAAAAAGGAACCTGGCACTTCAGTAAAAATCCACAAAAACAATATTTTTTCTACGTGAAGCCTGTTGAAAAGAAAGAAGTTCCAAAAACTTTTGAATCAACAATCGTACCTGAACCTACCACTAATTTCTACATGAGAGAAGATGAAGGGAAACATCTGACTCAGGAACAACGAGAAAAATTGAATTGCTTACTTCAAGAACATAAAACCTGCTTCGAACCAGGGGGAGATGCTACTCCATACGCAAAACATTACATAAATACTGGTGATCATCCTCCTGTATCGGTACCCCCGTACAGATTACCTCCTTCAAAGAAAGAAGAGTTGAAGAGACAAATTGATGATTTGCTAGAGAAGGATATAATTGAAGAGTGCGAGTCGGTTTATGCCGCTCCCGTGGTTTTAGTTCCAAAACCGAATGGTTATAGACTCTGCGTGGACTATCGAAAACTAAATGAGAAAACTTTACCTGATACATATCCATTACCCAGAATGGATGATTTATGGCATGATGCAAAGACATGTAAGTATATGTCAACCATTGACTTAACAGCTAGCTATCATCAGGTAGAAGTCAACCCAGCTGATAGGGATAAAACAACATTCATCTGTTCTTTTGGCACTTTCCGATTCAAAAGAATGCTTTTTGGTTTACGAAACGCTGTAACAACGTTCCAACGCCTGATGGATCGTTTCCGCAACGGACTTCCTTCGGTAAAACTGCTGGTTTACCTAGATGATCTGTTTGTGTTGTCACCTACCTTTGAGCAACATATCCAAGATCTGAAAGATGTCTTTGACCGTCTTGACAAATTTCGACTTAGTGCAAACAGAAAGAAATGTAAATTTGCATGTTCTAAAGTAAAGTATCTAGGACTTTGGATAACATCTGAGGGAATTGAAACAGACCCAGATAAAGTAAATGCCATCACCTCCATGCCTTCTCCAAGAAACGTGAAACAAGTTCAATCGTTTATACAAACATGTTCGTGGTATCGAAAATTTATTCCTGGTTTTTCCGAAATTGCCAGACCACTTACCAATTTGACAAAGAAAAATGCCTCTTGGGAATGGGGTGTTGAACAGCAAAAAGCATTTGAAGAACTGAAACAAAGCTTGGTTTCTCCTCCGATTCTAAAGCAAGCGGATGAAACTAAACCATTCCTCATACGAACAGACGCTAGTAACTACGCTTTGGGTGCTGTCCTTTTGCAAAAACACGGAACTCAAGAACATCCTGTTGAATACGCAAGCAGATTGCTGAGTTCTGCGGAACGGAATTACTCAACAACAGAGCGTGAGGCCCTTGCTGTCGTTTGGGCACTTCAGAAATTCCGAGGATACGTGGAAGGCACCGAAGTCATCATTTCGTCCGATCACCAACCTCTCAGGTGGCTCATGAGTTTAAAATCTCCATCTGGAAGACTGGCGAGATGGGCCCTGCAGCTGCAAGAGTTCAATCTTAAGATAGAATACCTCCCCGGGAAATCGAACTATGTGGCAGACATGCTTTCAAGACCCATATGCCAAACTGATGAAGTATTCTGCGAAGCTTCCACTATTTCTGTAGACTTCCCTAAGAAAACGCCCAAAGAAATAAGAGAGGAGCAAATGAAAGATGAAGAGCTTAAGAAAATAATTACATGTTTTGAAGATCCGGAAAAAGGAGTAGACTATTCCAATTGGACACAAAGAGGATATATAATGAATCAAGGCGTATTATTCCGATATTCTCCTGCTTCAGATGCTGAAGAAGCACAGTTGGTAGTACCCTTGCATGAAAGGGCGCAAATTTTAAAATTACACCATGACGATCCAAGTGCTGGACACTACGGAGTAGAGGGAACATTAAATAGAATAAATCAACGATACTATTGGACTGGTATGAGATCCTTCATAGCTGACTATGTAAAGAGCTGTGTAGAATGCGCCAGATATAAAGCCAGTAATCAAAAACCTTGTGGACTTCTGCAGACACCAGTATACAGTCAACGATTTGAAACCTTGGCAATAGATCTCTTTGGACCATTACCCACAACTAATGAGGGTAAATCCTGGGTTTTTATAGTTGAAGATTGTTCTGCTAAGTGGGTAGAATTATTTTCTCTCACTACAGCAACTGCTAAAGAATGCGCCACTGTTCTTGTGGAAGAGATTTTTCTTCGTTATGGGATTCCTCGAAGAATTATAAGTGATCACGGAACTCAGTTCGCCTCTGCTGTCATGCAGCAATTATGTTTCCTTTTAAAAATAGATCAGAACCTAACACCAGTATATCACCCGCAGGCAAACCCTGTAGAGCGGAAAAATCGTGACTTGAAGCCACGTCTCGCAATCCTTGTGGGACAAGACCACACTTCCTGGGCTGAAAAACTTCCTATGATTAGATTCGCCATGAATAGTGCAAAGTGTGAAACAACTGGCGAAACAGCATCATTTCTCATGTTTGGACGAGAAATGAGAACCATAGATGACGTTACGAGTGATTTTCGTGCCATCGTCAACAACGATAATTTCGTTCCCGAGATCACTCCCTACCTAAAGAGATTAGCCAATATCTCTAATGACATCCGAGATAGAGTTGAATCCAAGCAAGATCAGAGAAAGACCTACGCAGATCAAAAGCGTCAAAAATCACCACAGTACGCACCTGGTGATAAAGTATGGGTTACATTGCATCCTAAGAGCAATGCTGCAAAATCAAAGTCGGCCAAGTTCATGCCAAAAAGAGATGGACCGTACATCATCCTCACCCAAAGGTCCCCTACATCGTATGAAGTGGCCCACGTTGATAAGCCACATGAACCGTTAGGACAGTATCATGTGTCTGCATTGAAAAAGTGTTCTGATGAAAATGCAGTGCCGGTGGCACCTTTACGTAAACGAGGCAGACCAAAAACTCTTGATCTTGACCCAAAAACCTTGACGACCCTCAGGAGAAGCAAACGACCAAAAAGTGCTGGTCCCTCAACGAGACGTTAAATCGGAACCAGAGGGGGAGTGTGACAAACTTTCCTCTTTCCCCCCACCACAGCGCCTCTGGCGGTGAACTAAGACAGTCTGCCAGGAACCGCCGTTAAATACGGACGTATAATTCGGAACCCTTAACCCCACTTCCAAATTCTTGTATTTTTTTATTCTTGTTTTATTTTATATGTGTTTTGTCCTTTTCAATAAATATTAAGAGTTAGTTAATTTCTGGTCTTTTGTTATTTATGTGAATTGGAAAATACAAATAAACCCAAACTTCCCCTACACCGGCTGTTCAACAACGGTTATAAATATATTAGTAGCGAATTATAAATATAGTAGAATATGAATAATTATATAATTGATAGTTTGAATAATTGATAGTTTGAATAATTGATAGTTTGAATTTTCGGTAAGTAATGGTGGGGAAAAATTACTTAAAAAATAGTAAAGTAAAAATATCTTAAATTCCGCTACCACTAGAAAATATTTCTCTACAAAGCGGAACATGTTTTCATCTCTGTATCATAAGGCTAGTGTAATTAATTGATTAATCTGTTATTGCTTTATACAATGAATTTACTTATTTTAGTCTATAAATACTGCCTTTAGCAAATAACCTCAATTTTCATTATAATTAACTTTAAAATTTGATAAATCCGTAAAGTCTTACTTATTTTTATTTTAACCAGTGATTTTTCTTAAATATTTGAAGTAGTAGCAAATATTTTGCTTTGCCATTTGATTTGGAAAAATTGATTTATAACGATTTAAACCCAAACACAACTTATTGACAGTTTAAATAAATATTATATATCTTGGTAATCGTATTGTGAAGCTTAAAACAGGGTTGCAACGGGTGATTAAAAATTAAAAAATTTATTGAAAGAAATTAAAGTTATGAACTTTTTATTGTATATTTTTTCAGTTTACTATTGAAATTAAATGCAAAAGAAAGACTTTGCTTTAAATATGAATAATTTAAAATGTAAGTCATATTGGTAGTTACGATTGATTAATTGAAGAGTTAGATACATAAAAGTTAATTGAGTTTCTACCTTTTTTTACATTTTTAGCTGCCTATGGCATCAGTGTTATAAGCAGGGCTGAAAGCCTCTATCATAGCTGCCGATACTTCCAGTTTTCCCGGAAGATTTTATTTTCATATTTAAAGTGGTAGTGAAACTCATGTTATTTGATTAAAATTTTTTAAATTAAAACAATAATTATAAACAAGTTTGACCACCACTTCATTTAAATAATAACAACAAATGTATAAAAGCATAATAGTCTTTACGACATCGAATTTCCACCAGCTAAATTAGCACACAGACTCGTATCACTCGTAAAAGAGCTCCAAGACCTTCCAAAAAATGAAGAAGTGCTTCGTCGTTTACAGAGGATCTTAGGGGAGACCTCTCTTGTTCAGTGATGTTTTTATTTTCCAATTCAGGACTTCCAATTCAGGATGCTTTTCATATCAACATTGAACTCTGAATATTAGACCTTCAATATATGTCATATTTAAACATGTGTCTGTATAAATATCAAAATTTAATTAGTGAAATATATGCCAATACATGTTAATATTTATATATGTCAACTTATTTTTATATATATGCCAGCCAGGTGCCCGAGCGGTTAGCGTGCCTGACTGCGAAGCCATAGGCTGCGGGTTCGAATCCCGCTCTGGGCATGGATGTTTCTCTCTCTCTTTGTGCTGTCCTCTGTTGTGTGTGTGTATGATGTGTGAATGTGGCCCACCCTATAAACGGGCTTGTGGCAGTGTGGCGTGGGCAATGTTGCTCGCCTTCGTGACTTTGGTTCACAGGTGCCCACTGGGTAACGCGAAATGAGCAACAATTCTGGCATAGTATGGCGAAGAACGAAAAGTTCAGTGCCTGCAGTAAAAAAAAAAAAAAAATGTTTATATATATCAAATTAGGACTATATTTATGTGGAATACAGATCCACGAGGCAAGCATCTCAATCACGTGTTATTGTCACCAAGGACACTTACATTTACTCTTTACTTGTACACCATGCAGTTGGTTGGAATGCCTGGCTCGAGTAGGATGCAAGCAGAATATGTACCTTACTTTTATTTCTGTTAATACATTTTGTTATGTTTAACGTATCGCCTTTTATTTAAAGCCCTCTCTTCACCCCCTTTATATCTCTACATTTATATCTACGAGTATATATGTCAACTTAGATTCGATGAATCAGATATTCTTTCAATTGTTATATTTACTCGCTTCTTTTCCTATATTAACTATCACATAGACTGATGAATTCAAAATGTTTTTACTATAAATTCTTCGTATATTTCTAGATGTTTTACTAGGATAGGGCTCGGGTGCCTAATTTTTGTAAATAAAGACAGCGAATTTCAACCCAAACAATTTTCAACAACCGAATTTTTAGTTAGATTGTTTTTCGGTTTTACTACCACTTGAAAAATCTTTTCTCGAAAAAAATGAAAATTGGTAAGTATGATAAATATATGTGTCTCAAGACGGAAAAAAAGGAAAGAATTGGTACGAAAGGCCGAAAAAAAAAAATGCTAGAATAGCTATTTTATTCTGGCATGTTTTTGGAGAAAAAAAATATCGGCAACTTCCAAGCTTTTTTTAACTATAGCATTTGCACAAAAATGCTACTTTTCTATAAATTATCCTATATTGTTGAATCGTTTGGAAAAAAAGAATAGATTTAACTCTTTCCGAAAACTAGCTTTTCCTATTTCACGTTTCGCTTTCAATCTTGTAGATAAGTGATCGGGAAATAAAGCAATAATTTCGTACCTTAATTATTATTACACTACTATTTTAAATACTGCAGGAATCTGGTATTATCATCCGGGTTTTGAACCATCTAAATACTAATATATAGCGTAAATGAGTAAACTATATTTCAATCATAAGAAGAAAAAAAATCTACTTTAAAGATGAGTGACTGAGGTAGATTTTTTATTTATTTATTTATCAGAAAAAGCGTATTATTTATTTATTAAACTGAATTTGTTTTTTTAATTTAAAAAGAAATGTGACAAATCATTATTAAATATCAGCTGAATGGCAATAATAACTAGTAGCTGAAAGGCATTTTAATGCAACTGCTTAAAAAATGGTCAAGTTCATTTTTCTGAAAAACAAAAACCTTAAAGTTAAATCATTAGTTTTTATTTAATTTCCTACTGTACAAAATTTTCGAATTTATTAAAAAAAAATATTTTATAAAGTTTATCGAATTGAGTACATGAATACTAAAATAAGTGATGTGCAGTTAACACGTTATTTGATTTTGTTTTTACAAGACAAATTACATGCTTCTCAGCATGCATGATTGTTTGTTTTTTTCAATGTTCTAGCGGTTATTTTTTATATTAAGTTTTTTAAAAAAACAATTTGGAGAGTGGCCTAACTTACAAAACTCTATTATGAACTATGATGATAGTTTAAAATAACAAACTAACTTTAACAAATCAGAGTCTTAAAAGATATATCCAATGATTGTGCTGTATATATGTTACGGGCAATGTAAATAATTGGGCATTGTTTATAATGCCCGGGAGTAGTAGGCCTCGCCCTGGAGGGGACGGAAGTGACGTCACAGTCAACCGGAGCTTATTTCTGCCCCAACCGGAAGTTGCTTATTTCCACCCGCCTGAAATCGAAACTTCGTCTGCAGCGTCATGGGGAGCTTATTTCTTTTTTTTTCTTAAGCCTAATATATTTTAGTTTCGGTTTCTGTTTTTAATTTAGTTTCGTTTTTTAAATATTATTTAATTTATTAGTTTTTTGAGGGTGGCAACACTTATTATTTTAATATTAGTTTTTAAGGATGGCAACACTTAGAAACTTTGTTATTTGGGTATAATATAAAAAAAACACAACTACTTCCACTTCCAAAATTTTAGTAGGAATAACATATACTATCATGCAATGCTAAATGAATAGAAGATAGTGGTTGTTGTTTAATATTTTACATGCGCTAATTTAATTTGATTTGAAAACATTGATTTTTTTTAAAATATGGATTCTATAGAATGATGTCCGTTAAGTTTAATTGGTTTGATGTCTCACGTTGTCAGAAGAGAAAAAAAAACTTTTAATTTAATTAATAAACTGAGTTTTATATATGTTTACTAAAAATATTAAATTACTTAGACGAAACAACAAAATCAATTATTACAAAACGAACTTTTCTTTATAATACAATATAATCTGGCGAGCAGCTATTTAAAAGATCGAACATTCCGTTTGTTTATTTGTGGCTTGAAGTCAGGCTCGCAGAAAATGCCGTTCACTGGTTCAATTTAGTAGGAATAACACAACCTGTGACGTAGGCGATAGTATACCCATTTGGGGGAGAAATCGTATATTATGAAGTAATGACGTCATCTTTTATTACATAATACATAAATGATATCATGCTTTTACTCTAGTGGTGCCATCTATGTGAGAATGTTAGAAATAAAATAATTTTAAATCTATTTTAATATTTAAATCTGTTTTATTATTATTTATTAAATATAATTAAGGCTGAGGATCGAACTCACGCCAACAAAAAGCCTTCGTGGGTCAGTAGTTGGATATCATAACCACTGACCCACGAATGCTTGGTTAGATATGTGTTAATAAGTCAAACATTTGTATTCTGAACACGTGTATAAATAAAAAGAGGATTCGATATCGATATCATCCTACGGTTTCATCGATATATTTTCACTTAACCTTTGACAGCTATTAAATAACTATTTCTGCCCCTCTTAATGCTATTATAACTTTCTCTGGATGGCAACGGTACTGACCATACACGTGTTAAAGTTTGACGCGTTTTGGGAGAAATCGTATATTATGAAGTAATGACGTCATCTTTTTTATTACATAATAAATAAGCGATATCACGCATATGCTTTTACTCTAATGGCTCCATCTATACTTAAAGAGAATATATTAATAACTCTTCATTTTACTTATTTTTTAACATAAATATAGTTGATATAAATGACTGTAATTATTATTATCCTAATCAATACTAATGAATACATTTTAAAATAAAATTGATTTAATATTAAAATAAAAATTTTATTTATTAAGTACTATGAAGTATTAGAATTAAAGGCATATTACTTTTAAATCAATGAATATTATTTATAACATTAGATATTTATCACCTTCGTTTGGATTTACGGCTATCAATGTAGTTTTCATTTTTGAACCCAGAAGACAAGGGAACTCCTAGATCTTGAGACAATACATGTCTTCGAAGAGGACTTTGTCAGTTTACACATTATATAAAGAGGAAAACCTCCTACGCTCAGTCCGACGAGCAGTAGGGGACTTGCTTTCGTGAAAACTGGATAGTTGGCTTTGGTTACACCTAAATTTTAGTTTTGCAAGAGCTCCAACTCGTAATAATATAGATATTTAAGAAATATAAATTTTATTAATTTTACATTTATTTTTATGAAAAAAAAATATTATCTAATTAAAAAACTAATATATAACAATATATCTACGGTGTTTATTCATTCATATTTTTAAATACAATAATAAACTTACTTCCTCTTTAAACATATAATTTATCAACTAATATAATTTAATTATTATATTAAAATACTTATTTTTAATCTCATAAAAAAAATATTTTTATTTTTATAACAAAAATTTCTATCTTTTAAGAAATTATTTTTGTTTTTGTAAAAATTTTCCCTTTTAAGAAAATATATTATTTTTTTTTGTTTTTGTAAAAAATCTGCTAGTTTTGTAAAAATATTTCAAACTTTTTAACAAAATTTTACAGTTTTTCAGAAAATATTTTTATTTTTGTAACAAAATTTCTCTTTTAAGAAAATATTTTTAATTTTGTTAAAAATCTTCTATCTTTTAGTAAAATATTTTTCGTTTTTGTAAAAAATATCCCAGTTTTGTAAAAATATTTCAAACTTTTTAACAAAATTTTCCAGTTTTCAGAAAATATTTTTATTTTTGTAACAAAATTTCTAACATTTCAGAAAATATTTTTTCTTTTTATGAAAATTTTCTATTTTTTAGTAAAATAACTTTGCTTTTTGCAAAAAATATCCTAGTTTTGTAAAAATATTTCAAACTTTTTAAATATTTAAATGAAATGTTTCTTGCTTACCAGGATTTTTAAAATATATATTTTGTAAGAGTTAGATTCAGTTGTAATTTTTTAAAAATTCTTAAAGCTTAGCAAGTAGCAAAATTACTGCAGAGTTTTATTGATTTTGATTTAATTTTAATATATAATGGATAATTTGTTATCATCCGTTTATAATAATCCAGAACATCCTGGTAGTTTTGGAGGTGTAAATGCTATTTATGATTTTGTGAAAGGTAAAGTGAAGAAAAGTGACGTTAAGAAATGGTTAGAGAATAAAGATTCTTATACTTTACATAAACCCGTGAAGCACAAATTTAAACGTAATAGAGTGATTGTTGGAGGTATAGATGAACAATTTCAAATTGATTTAGTGGACATGCAATCTTTAGCAAAATTTAATAATGGATTCAAATATTTGTTAACTTGTATAGATTGTTTCTCAAAGTTTGCTTGGGCGGTTCCTGTAAAAGACAAATCAGCCAAAAATATATTGTCTGCTTTAAAATCTATTTTTAAAGAAAGAAAACCAGAAAATTTACAGTCAGACAAAAGTACGGAATTTACAAATAAACTTGTGCATCAATATCTTAAAAAGATAGGAGTTCATTTTTTTACAACAAATAATGAAACTAAAGCGAGTATAGTTGAAAGATTCAATCGCACTTTAAAAATTAAGATGTGGAAATACTTTACAGAGTTTAATACTAAAAAATACATTGATATCCTTTCTAAATTAATCCATAGTTATAATCATACAAAGCATAGAAGTATAAAAATGGAACCATCCTCAGTGACTATAGATAATCAAAACCAAGTATGGAATAATTTATATAGCGATAAGGTGAATATTGATAACCCTGTTTTTCAAGTCGGTGACACTGTTCGCATTAGTAAATCAAAACTTTGAGAAAGGATATGAAAATAATTGGACACGAGAATTATTTGTCGTAAATAAAATAGTTCATCGAAATCCCATAGTGTATAAATTAAAAGATTTAAAGAATGAAGCAATAGAAGGTACTTTTTATTCAGAAGAATTACAAAAAGTAGTCAACTCGGGTTATTATCCCGTAGAAAAAGTTATCAAAAAGAGAAAGAAAGGAGGAAGCACAGAATATTTTGTTAAATTTTTAGGCTATCTTGAAAAGTTTAATGCCTGGGTGAGTGATATTCAAAAAGTATAAATAGTGAAACTTAACCTCTGAAGTCTCATTCTCGAAAATGTCTTTCTACGTGACGTTACCATCTGATAGCTCCATGCAGTTTTTTCCTAACAACAAAATCTCTCATTTTAAGACGCAGTTACCGATACCAGTTAATCTAAAAAGTGAATGGGAAGTAGGCCTATCTGAAATCATCTATCCGCATTCTTGGCTGAACGTTAATGAAACTAATAATTATTTTCGATACACGATAAGTAATGGTAATATCGCATCGACTGTTAAGCAAACAATTGATGTGGGGTGTTATGAATCAATGTTCGATATTGTATCAGCTATACAACTTGCTTTACCTAAAAATCCAAGTCGGTTTACAATAAATTTCAATAAAGCTACGAAACGAGTAAAAATTAACGCCGTTCAAGGGTGCAGCCTTCATTTAGAAAAGTTAGGTGAATTGTTAGGATTCAAACGTGATACAGTCATTACGGGTAACCGGAAAAGCGAATTTGTGGCTGACGCATGGTCTAATTTTTCCGTTTTTTACGTCTACTCAGATTTAATTTCTCCACAAATTGTCGGAGATATACAAGCTCCTTTACTACGGATCGTTCGAATAAAAGGATATGATGGTGAAACAATCAGTCAGTATTATGATAGACCTCAATACTTACCTTTAACGAGGCACTCCTTTCAAACTATTCAAATGGAGCTCAGATTGAATTCAGGTGATTTCGTACCTTTTGAAAGTGGTAAAGTGATTATAGTTTTACATTTCCGCATGAGACAAATACTATAAATAGTACGATGCGTTTTTGAAACATTCATTTGAAGAGAAGACGTCAAGATGAGTGTACCGTACGTTTGTTGTGCTGAAAAATTTGAAGATCATTATGCGAGTCAAATTGGCTCGGGGTTGCCCTATTATAAGGGTATTAATTTCCAAAAGGGCTATGGACTTGGTGGTATATTTCGTCGATTATTTAGAGCAGCACTACCCTTTTTAGTAAAAGGTGGTAAAACTACTGGAAAAGAAGTTTTAAAAACAGGAACTCGAGTAGCATCTGATGTATTATCTGGAGAAAACTTTGAGGAAGCCGTCAAAACAAGAACTAAAGAAAGTGGAAAATATCTAGCACAAAAAGCTATTGATAAAGTGCAGTCTATGGTCGGGAAAGGAAACTATAAAAGGAAGCGTAAGAAGCAAAAAAGATTCATTTCATCCAAAGCACGCAAAGTGAGTTGACGTGATATTTTTGATCCATAAGATGGCATTTTTTTTTAAAGATTCTCCTGAGTGCGTAAAATCGGAATTGGAACATTTTACTTTACCTGGAACTTAAACAGTTATTCAAGATGGTCAATGGATACAATTTCATCCGTTATCGAATGTGTTTGATAATGCTCCCGTAGAGTTTCACGTCTCTGGAAGTGTGGAAGATTACATAGATCTCAGTCAAACACAATTGTATGTGAAAGCAAAAATAGTAAAAGCGAACAGTACAGCTATCACTAAAAATGATGTTAAAGGACCTGTGAATTTATTTCTACATTCATTATTTTCTCAAGTAGATGTATCTTAAAACGATCGTATAGTTTCCAATTCAAGTAATACCTATCCCTATAGGGCCTATATTGAAACACTCCTAAACCATGGATATGATAGCAAAACATCTCAATTAACTGCTGAATTATTTTATAAAGATTCTGAGGATGGTTTAAACAAAAGAACTGCTTTTTTCAAAGAAAGCGCAACAGTAGATATGATTGGCTGCATTCACTCAGATTTATTTCATCAAGATCGTCTTTTACTCAATTTAGTGGATTTTAAAATAAAACTAATACGAAGCAAGCCAGAATTTTGTCTACAAGGATCTGAAGGATTTAAAGTAGTATTGGATCATGTCTCTTTATTCATTCGAAAAGTTCGTGTGAACCCCGGAGTGCTTCTTGGTCATGCTAAAGCACTCGAAAAAACAAGTGCAAAATACCCCATTAATCGAGTCCTATGCAAAGTGTATTCGATTCCAAAAGGGAATATTTTTATTTTTATAAAAAAATTTCTATCTTTTAAGAAAATATTTATGTTTTTGCAAAACATTTTCTAGTTGTTCAGAAAATTCTATACATTTTTCTGAAAGTTATTGTATTAATTATTAAAGGGTGTAATTTTTCTTGATAATATAAACTTTTTCACCTGTGAAAAATGATCAATAAAGACAAAATATATCTTAATAAAATAAATAACATTTCATTCAAAGTTTCACCCAAGCACTTCTGCGGGCATACATCATAGGTTTCTTAACAATTTTATTTTTACAATTTTTTATTTACATCTAAATGTGCTGGTAATTGAACATCATTTAATGTTTTTAAACATACATTTCTCCCCACTGGAGCTGATTTTCTATTTCGCAAAAAGTCATTGATAAGATTTACTATATTACTTCCAGGAACAGCTTTATCTTCATGAATAATTTCACCTTTAGCGTTCCAAAGGAGAGATTCATTATTTTTTAAGAATTTATACATATCTTTAGCTTTTTCTTGAAATCGAACTGGAACAACAGTTAGAATTTTTCCCTCCAAGTCTTCAGTTTCTTTTTTGATATTTGAAGAGATATCATCTGCAGACTCTACTAGAGGATCGTCTATGTTCGGAATTTCCTCCTGATCGGTTTGAGGCTCTGGTTTATTCAGTCTAGAAATTGAAAAGTGCGTATACTTTTGCAATATTTGTAAATACAGAGTTGCTTTCTCGTCATCTGCTAAGTCCTTTTTCTGTAGATTATTTTTCATTTGTTGATCCAATTGTGATAAATGTTCCGCTACTTGTACTCTATCCTCCGGAACCAACACAAATTTCTTACTGTACTCCATGAATTAATGAACTAATGACAGATATAGCTGCAGGTAATAAAAATGATAAAAATCCTTCTCCTTTCTGTACAATAATTTTTTATTTCTTATACAATGGCTATTTCTTCTTAGAAAGTTTTCTTAAACTTTCTTTATGAGGAGCTAATTTATTTTTCTGAGATTTCGTGAGTGGTATATTACCACACAATACATTCAATACACACTCACACAAAGTTCTTATTTCACTTTTTGAACACTTTTTTAAAAGAGGCTTGCAATGTTTAGTTTTAGAGATCAATTTCATGAGCTCTAATGTTCGCTCATTACATACGGACATCTTACTTTCAAATGATTCGAATTCCGAGTGCTTCTCCTATTTATAGGTCTTGTAGAAATCCTCCAAATGCTTTCGCCTTAACTAGAGCACAATGTTTAAAATCTGGTGAATGTATAGTGCACGAAGAAAAAGTTGTTATCAGTTCATCTACTTTAGGACACCCAAAATCTTCTAAACTGTAAAACACTCTGCCGGTTAGAATTTCTAAAAATTTCCGTTTCTCGAGTCCTTTCACATAGATTTGTGAATACATATCACGCAAAAAAGTCAAAATAGTATGAAATTTAATGTAGGGTAATTCTCCTTGGTTCCAATCTATTCGATGAATATTTCTTTTTACCCAAGAATATTGTATTTTCTGCTGTGTTGGAAGTTCTTCGAACGGGAACGGTGGTTGGAATGTACACACTCCGGTAATAGGATTACCTTTCACGGCATGAAAAGCAAGTTTTTTGACAATGTAGCACCCTGATGAAAGTTGGAAACCTTCAAAATCAATGACTAAAGCAGACATCCAATTTCCTTAAAATTCACTGTTGAAATGAAGTTATCGAGGTTGGTACACATAATAAGTATCTTCAGGAAACATTCCAGTACGCATGCGTAAAGATTCTTCGGTATCACACTTTAAATCAATGAGTAAATAGCCATAAGGTTTTGATGTGGCATCTGCATAACATTCTTTAAAAAATATAACTTTTCGAGGGTACAATTGACATCCTAAATGTGTAATTTGTGATTGATCTCTTCGATTCTTAAATAATACAAGATAATGAGCATTTAAGGATATTTCTCTCATTTCCTTTCCTTTATGAAAAATGTTTTGAACCACAAAAATAATGCTAAGAGATTTATGGAGGGAAAATTTTGTAAATAATTTCGTCAATTGAGGATCATTTCCCAATTCACTCATGAGATCATCAATCACAATTAATGCATCTGAATATTGATTCAAATCGGATGGAAGTCCTTCGTGAAAAACAACATTAGGCATCTCATCATATAATTTTTGATAAGCGCCATAACACCATACTACGTGTTTTGGGAAAGGCTGTATCATTTGATTTTCAATCACTTTTTTTATGAAATACCTTTTACCACTACCTGTTGGACCTGCGAGGACTGCTGTAAAGGGATGTTTGAACTTTAATAGATCCATGATGAATGAAAAACTTTACTCTCGTCACCTCTATTTATCGTTATCTCATATCACCACATGGTGTGTTCAATCTTCACCATTAAATATATTTAAATTAAATAATAAAATAGATTTAAAGTTATTTTATTTCTAACATTCCCACATAGATGGCGCCACTAGAGTGAAAGCATGATATCATTTATTTGTTATGTAATAATTAACACGTGTATGGTCAGTATCGTTGCCACCCAGAGAAAGTTATAATAGCATTAAGAGGAGCAGAAATAATTATTTAATAACTGTCAAAGGTTAAGTGAAAATATATCGATGAAACTCTAGGATGATATCGATATTAAATCTTATTTATTTATACACGTGTTCAGAAAACTAAAGTTTAACTTATTTACACATATCTTAGCAAGCATTCGTGGGTCAGTGGTTATGATATCCAACTACTGACCCACGAAGGCTTTTTGATGGCGTGAGTTCGATCCTCAGCCTTAATTATATTTAATAAATAATATTAAAAACAGATTTAAATAATAAAATAGATTTAAAGTTATTTTATTCCCACATAGATGGCGCCTCTAGATCAAAAGCATGATATCATTTATTTATTATGTAATAAAAGATGACGTCATAACTTCATAATACACAATTTCTCCCCCAAATAACAAAGTTTCTAAGTGTTGCCATCCTTAAAAACTAATATTAAAATAATAAGTGTTGCCACCCTCAAAAAACTAATGAATTAAATAATATTTAAAAAACGAAACTAAATTAAAAACAGAAACCGAAACTAAAATATACTAGGCTTAAGAAAAAAAAGAAATAAGCTCCCCATGATGTTGCAGACGAAGTTTCGTTTTCAGGTGGGCAGAAATAAGCTCCGGTTGACTATGAAGTCACTTCCGTCCCCTCCAGGTCGAGGCCTACTACTCCCGGGCAATTTAAAAAGTGCCCAAAAGGATATGGCAAAATGATAAATTATGTTGCAAATATTACATTGCCCGGTCATTATGTATAATGCTAAAAGTCAAGTGGGAAATTTGTGTCACACACAGCCACAGGGTGTCTTGGGATATTCATCCACTTTTAGATGCACCTGGATAATTTTTTTAAAAATTTTTTCCCGCACATGTGCTGTATAAAGCAACTACTTCAATTACTCTTATCTGGGGCAGTTTTTATTATTATTTTTTTTTAATTTTAAAGCAATAATTTCGGTATCAGTTTAAAATTGATTCACACGCTTTGTTTAATTTTTTTTAAATATTTAAGCTATAGCAAAAGTGGCACTAGACCTAGTATATATTTCGGACATTTACCAAAGGTCTAGTCATACTAGGTCTGGTTAAATGCCATTGCCCGGTATACATTTGCCCGGTATATCCTACACTGATGTTTTTTAAGGTCAAGTGCCATTGCCCGGTATACCCTACACTGATGTTTTTTTTAGGTTCAGTGCCTTTGCCCGGTATACCCTACACTGATGTTTTTTTAAGGTCAAGTGCACTGCCCGGTATACATTTGCTAGGTACATCCTACACGGATGTTTTTTTAAGGTCAAGTGCCACTTCCCGGTATACATTTGCCCGGTATACCCTACGCAGATATTTTTTTAAAGTCAAGTGCCATTGCCCGGTATATATTTGTCCGATACTCCAAACACTGATGTTTGTTCTAATCTATCGTCAGTAAGTATTAAAATATCGAATAAATGTAATTATATCCACGAATAAATTAGTATCAAATAGGATGTAATAAATATTTCGGACATTCACCAAAGCGAGTATGTGACTGTCAACATTCACCGGTGAAAGTCAACAACCACCGATTTCGGTCTTCACAGTAACATGCAAATCATTTACATAATGATGTGCATGTTACTGTGAATGAATTCGCGACAAGCGACTGAAAATGAATGCTGATTGGCTAGCCAGAATCACACCACACGCACGTGGTTGTCCCATTGCTGTCAATTAATCAGTGCCCAAAGAAATAATAGCGGTATTTATAATGACCGGCAATGTGAGAAATTATCGTAAAGTAATTCAAATTTATCAAATTGCCCAATTTTAATGGTCATTATTCATAATAACTAAGCATTATGAATACTGACCTAAATAATTACATTGCCCGTAACATATACATGCATTCAGAAACAATTATTGTTTAATTTATTCTTGTGTTTTCTTTACATTTTAAATACATAGAACAATATTAAACGATACATGCTATTCAACTCCCCAATTGAATTTTCTATGGATTTTTTTCTCACTTACATGCATTTCTATTCCTTGGATTAGAAAATAAATTTTGAAACAGTTATTTATTTCCCAAACGTTTATACCTATTACCAGATTTTATCTTTTTCTAGAAAGACGAAAACTGATAACTCATAAAATCAACCATAAAATTCATTTTGTGAGACATTGTATACAAAATTATATTAATAACATAAATACTTATAATAATTTTGCCTATTTAAATTCTGGGTACTGGGGGCCTAGGACTACTTCTTCATCGAAAATTTAATACGATTAAGGGTAGAGTGGGGGTGGTAAGTTAACATTAGTAAGTGTACATAATAAAATAAAATGCACTATGATGTAATATGAAAGATAATCTGAGATAGAAAAAAAAATTATTTACAATATTTACAAAATATACATTGAAATCGAAGAGTGATAAAAACAACGGGCATCTTGATTCCCTGCATCACTCCCTCACCCCACCTCCCTGTTCGAAGGCTTCAAGGGTGCGAGTACTGCAGTTCATCTTGATGCGTTGTGAATTAAATTGATAAGGAATTGAAGTGCCCAGATAAAACATTGTCGCTTAGGAAAAAGTCTTTCTGACTGAATTTAATATTTGTGTCGATTCATTCGAAATAGAAGATTTGATGACAGTTAAAGTTTCTGCATTTCGTGGCTTCATTAAAAAAAAAAAACGACGCATTTAGTTTTTGCGGGTAATTGTCTAATTTAGATAGTTATAAATTGTATTATTTCTCACGAACCAGGGTAAGCCTTTGATTCTTCTTAGAATCTTATACTCGAAGGTGAGTAATCTTCTGATTTGTGTTTTATTTGACGATTCCTAAACGGGAGGGGCATAGATTGGGAGTGCAAACATGATGTATTTATGCTTCTTGTTGTTGAGGGCTATCTTCGAGTTTCTCGACAGTATAGATTTGAGGGAAGGATAAGCAGCCTCAGCTTTGCTTATGGCATTAGTAAGGGGTATAGGTTCCAGTTGAGGGTGTTAGTAAGGGTGATGCCTAAATATTTTGCACTCGAAACGACTCTGTCGTTGAACAGCCGACAAAATTTTTTGGGTTTACGACTACTCGTGTTCAACTCCGTAGCCTTGTATTTTTGAACCCAATCCAGAAAACAAGGGAACTCCTGGATCAAGTATTAGGAGAAATTTGTCTTCGTACAGAACTTTTTCATTTAACTGATTTTCAGTTCCGTCAATGGTGTTGCCATCAACCAATTTCATCAATGGTGTTGTCAAAAATTTCAGTTTTCTCGTGATCCGAGTAGATTTTTTCGTGAGAGGTATTAAAGGGCATGTTAGTAGTCCTGCTTTTCTTAAGTGAATTAAACATTTTTCACGCGTCATTGTCTTGAGTATCGATGCTTAATACGTAATTGCTTAAAGTTAAGCATTTTTGCCATCTATTAGTTTCTGTCTTTACGTTGGGATCTAAAGTATTTTATTACTTTTTCCTGATTTGGTTTTATAATTAAATCTGCTCTTCAATGCTTTTGGGAAATAATTTTGTCGTCTGGTCTAATATTAATGATTTCAGTAGCTTCATCGTATGCTGCTTGGGTATTTTTTGTTAGGTTATTAACTTCATTTTATATGTCTTCTATTTATTTGATATTGTTGGAATGAGAGCATTGATTTAATATATTTTCATTAAATACCAATTTGTTTTTCTTTTTGTAGCTCTTTTTTTGTACCTCCTTATCAAACCAAGTAGTCACTAAAACTGGTAGGTGGTCTCTGCTCAATGCATGCACTACTTCTAGAGAGAAAGGGGAGCTGGAGTTCGTAATTAGAATATCTAGAATATCATTAGAGAAAGAGTGATATGTTGATTCACTTGGAGCATATAAATTTTGATTACGTTTTGTGATAATTTGTTTCAGATATCTGCCTTTATCGTTAGTTTTGTGGCAGGCCTCAATCAGTATTTTTTGAGTTGACGTTTCCCTCAACAATTTGCTGGAGGGAAAATCTTAGATGACATCTTCCTTAATATTATTTTGAGCAGGATTAGTAAGGGTTCGTAATTTCTAATGTCCTTCCATTAGATAGGGTGATTACTACTGAGACTTCTTCAAAACCGGAATCATTTTTAGAACTAAACATTGCGGTTGTGTATGCCTTTCCCACTGGCGGTTAAGGAGATGGGCAAAATTGGGGGAATGCTTCTCCGCTATACTCAGTTCACCTATCCATTAACATGGAAAAACCGATTCCGCTATGCAGAGAAGACTGCAGGTTAAAATGCGACTTTCTACTTGCAGAACCGTCAGTGGGTTAACATATGGGGCAACACCACCTTCTCGAATGGCCGTCCTATCGCACCTAAAGAGGTTATAGTTAGCAATCCTGCATCCATTTGGTTTATTGAGCTGTGTTTCGTTAACTGCTTTGATATTGACATCGTGTTCATGGACAAAATGTTTTAGTTTTTCAATCTCTGTTTTTAGACCATTCGCGTTCCAGAATGCTATTCTTAACGGGAAAAAATTATTTCTGTTTTTTTCTATCCATAGTTTATTTTGAGGGCTTCCTTATAGCTACTGTCCGATCCAGTTAGGACGTCAACTATGTCTTTAGTTATTAATGTCAGAGCACTAAGTTTTTCAGTTACCATTTTTGAAACTTTTATTTTTTCCTTTTCAACAGAGAGTGGTGTGGTATTCGATTTTTCTTCCGCAGCAACGTAGTTTTTATTCTCGAAAATTGATTTTTTGACAGTACTGGGTTTTTGGTTCTTTTTTTGTTGTGCTTTTCAGCCAATGCAAACAAGGCATTTTTTATAACTGGAAATAAGTCTCCTTCACAGTTAGCACATTTTACGGGTTCATCTTCTTTTTTTGTTTCACTCTTTAAAGTGATTTTTTACACATTTAACGTAGCGGGGATTGTGATTGCCTCCAATTTGGAAATAACTTATTAAATTCTGTAATTATTAGATTATAATATTTATTTAAAACTAAGGTGATAACCAATACTAAAAGTATATCTAGTTTTAGCTTATATACTCCATCGATTTTTTTGCGTGAAGAATCGCACTGTGAAATGTTGCGCATATGCAAAATCCGAGCGAAATAAGTTAACTACTAAGAAACAACTTATTATTTCAAGGAAAATTTTGCGTAGCTAAAAGATTGTAAGATACTAAAAGGTTTAAGGTACTTTTTACACTACTTCAAAGTGTTGTATTTATGCAATACTAGAGGGGAAGACTAACCTTAGAGGAACAAGTGACTATATAAAAAAGAAACTTCGATTATAAAATCTCTCGATATATTTTCAGGCTTGCCAACTACTACGCGTTTAGTAAAATATTTCATAGAGTGGTAAACAATTAAAAACCAAAGCTTCAGAATTTTTGATAATTTTGTCAACATTTTAAAAGCCTTACCGCGCGAGAGTTGAAAGAAAGTGTCGTTGCATATGAGCTTTTAAATTATTTATATGTATAGTGGTGCGGAAAATAAATTTAAATGAATAAAAAATAATTATATTAAAACATATTCATAGCTACCACTAGAATAAATGTTTACAAGAAACGTAGAAAGTTGGCAGCCCTGCATTTCATACTTAGGTTTTATTAAAATAAGTATATACTTTGTTTCTGCAAATTATATACTTATTTTAATGAAGTCAGTTTATAAGCAAATTACAAGTATATAATTTGGCTGAACTCCAATTTTATACCAGAAACATGATTACCACAGACATTTAGAATAAGTGTGTTAACTTTTTCTTTTATATTTTACTTTATAACCGGCGTTGAACAGATGACCCAATTCTGAGTTTACGACTATCAATGTTCCAACTCCGTGGCCTTGCTGTTTTGAACCCCACCAGAAGACAAGGGAATTTCTGAATGAAGCATTGAAACAAATTGACCTTCGTGAAGGACTTTTTCATTGAACTAATTTTCAGTTGCGTAACATGGAGAGGAAAACCTCCCATGGTTTGCCCGACGACGAGGTATATTTTACATCAGCAATGTGGTTGGTGCGAGCCGGGTACAACCAGCCAATGCTGGGATTCGAGCGTGGAACTCCTTATAGGGAGGCGAACGCTTTATCCTCTGAGTCATGACGGCTCAAACGTGTTGACTTTACTTTGTAAGAGGAGTAATCCAAAGATAACAATATCATGAAAATTTATTTGAGGACGTCCTTCTTTTTGAACTTTAAGGTAGTAATTTCTGATAACTGAAATGCCTATGAGAACGAAGAGAAAAATTTCTATAATTTGTATTCTATATAGAGATGCAAAAATCAGTAGCCATTTACCTGAACTTTAGAACAAATTAATTAAAACTATAAGGGAAACTATCTCATTTTAAGCATTTATTTACGTGAAGCGAGTCTTTTATTTCCACTGTTCTACAGGGTGTTCCAGGATTATTGGGACAAACTTTAAGGGAAGGTAGGAGAACGAAGGATTCAGAATTGCATAGTAAGCCATAGTCAGAAACGTAGGCTGCGTTGTTCACAAAATGTATGGATTGACAGAGGGAAATGCACGAGCTACAGAAAAATTATATCAGCTCAAAAGTACTCACAGAGAGATGCACAGGCTCCCCAGATGTTTAATAATTTGCATCGCAGTTTGTGTGAATATAGATCAATAACGAAGTAGTCGTCATAGTGAGGGCGGACCACACACAAATAGTGATGCAAATTAATAAACATCTGGCGGTGCATCTCTCTGCGGGTAGGTTAAGGAATTAATTACGGTGCTCCGTGGCTTTGCATAGGCTATTTAATAAAGATGGAATTCTCATCGCAACAACAGCACCCCACTCAGCATGATAAAACCAAGCAATGCGGACTCGTCGGCATACGACACCGGTACTGAAGACGAGGAACATAACAATCTACTCGACAAAGGAGATCTGACGGAACAAAAGACTTACAGCCTAATCACATAGGTTGGCGGTGTAAATCCGACAGAAGAAACAAATTTTTACCAACAGCAGGAAAGACAACCGCCATCCCGCGGTCTATTGAGGGTCCTTTATCTGGAAGGCTTACGAACCCCCCCCCCCCCAGAAAAACTTTACTAAAAAGGCAATAAATTAAAATACAAAAAATTGATATAAGTTACACATAAAAAAACTGTTTGTAGCAGATTGAAGAACACCTTTCAAGCGGCTTGCAAAAAAATCAGTGTAGCAGTGGAAGGTGATCACGAGTAGTCAGACCTTCTCCGGATGCGTTCCGGTTCTCGTTGGTTCGAAGGGCACGACTTTTTCAGGGCCAAAAGGTTTGTGTTCAGCTTGAGGCCGAACTTTGTTCACTTCTGTACAGTAAGTGCACTTACTCTTGGCTGTACACTCATTTATGCGATCTCCCAATGACTCGCAGTTTGCTCAGGACTCATCACGGAGACAGTCCTTCGCCATATCGCCGAATCTATTGCATTTAAAACACTTTAGTACCCGAAAGTACTCTATCACATTATATGTGCGCCATCGTAGTTCGTTTTATGACCTTGTTAAAGGCTTTCGGCTCAATCCTAATGATCCAGTGAGTCCCCTTTTTTTTCTACTTTATTGAGAAAGAGATTTCGTGGAGCTCTCGGTTATTCCTAAAGCGAAGGGGCTTCATATATAGGGTCTCAAGGTCTTTTTTTGTGTTCGCGCCATCTACGTCGAATATTTACCATTCGTGGCGGTGTTTGACAAATGTATCACTCGTCTAGACCCTGATTTTCAAATTTAGTTTGAATATTCTCAATGTATTTTTCGGACTCAACTTGGAGTAGGTCTCCATCCCCCTTTATTTATTTGAGCGTTTAATTCCAAGCCTAAGCTCTGAGGGATTTATTTTCTCCTTTAAATTTTTTTTTCAATGGACTCAAGCGTACCTTTGGTGAAATACGAAAAAAGTGAAATTAACATTATGAAACCCAAATTTTTGACCGCTCTTAAACTATTAAAACTACATTTCGTAGATTAACACTAGGCTTACGGGACGCGTCATTTTGACGCATTTCGAATTTTATAAGGAAAATTACAAAACCCGTTTGCATTTTTATTTTATCTCTTGTAATGACTTTCATCCGTTGATCGCGTAAATATATATTGAAGTCTATTTTCTTCAAAAGCTTTGAAATATCGAAATTCTCTTTGTGGTATACCTCTACGGATGTGCGTCAATTTGACCGAATTAATTTAGACTAAATTAATAATTTTGACAAAATTTTGAGTAAACATGCAATTATCACATCAATAATAAATAGGAATGTACCGACAATAATTCGATCCGTTATCCGATATCGTTGTCTCAATTGAAACAAGCGATACACAACTATTGCCGATAAGCAATAATAGAAATAACAAACGCAGATTGTCAATTGATGTCAGATTTTGAAGGTTTCAGTTGCTTAGTTCGAGTATTGAAAAACAAAATACTAGAATATTTCATAAATATGTATCTCATATTTTCATTTTTTTTTTCTTATAGTATATAATTACATTGCTTTCTAAGTGCAGGGATGTCAACTGTTCCATACACGCCAAAATAATTATTTACAAAAAAACAGTAAATAACTACTAAGTAAATTTTGCAAATGTAAAGTGGTGAATTATAAAAGTCTACGAATTATTTAGAAATAGTGGATAAAAATCTACTAAATTGAATTTATTAAACCAAGAATCACAATTGACAAACTACCACTTTAAAATATATATTTGCTGTCCGGGACAAGTTGGCATCTCTGTAAGTGCTGTTATATGTATTCGTTCATGCGTCAAACCCACCACAATGTAGCAAAATTTCAAAATGTTTTTAAACCAATGTTTATATTTCACGATGTATGGGATAGGGGCCGCTGCTCGGCCCAGGTGCCCAGTTCTTTTTAAATAAAGTCAAAGTCAAGTTCATGCGTCAAATTGACGCGTGTTCGTAGATATAAGTATATAAGAAACGTCCGTAAACCTAGTGTTAATTTAATTAGATTTAGTCCAGGTCATTTTTCATAAAGTCAATTTTTACACCACTCCATTGTACATTTTTGTGCAGGGTATGGGTTATCTAAACTATTCTGCATTATTAGAATGACATTGTCATTGAATTTTATTTCTTTCAGTTTGTCACAGGAAAAATTTAACTATCTAAGTTCTAGATTAAGATATCTGTGTTAATTTACAAAGTAATAAGAAATATATTTTTTTTTATTTGTAGGTTGATCACTATTATGGCTACTAGTACAAAAACCATTCTGAAAAAACCATTGTATAATACAATGGATGGTATTACATACCCTGGTTTCTTTTCATCAAAATGTTTCCGTGAAGCTCTGGATTACAAACCACAAGCAGAAGACGTATTTATCGTGACTTACCCTAAATGTGGGACAACATGGATGCAAAACGTAGCGCTTTACATTTTCCGCAAAGGAAAAGAATTAGAAGATATCTCACAGTTTAAAAAGAATTGTCCCTTCATCGATATGTTGGGCAAAGAAGGAATCGAGAAAATGCCCCGCCCAGGAGCTTTCAAAACACATCTTCCTTACAATCACCTGCCTTATTCGCCTAATTCCAAATACATTTTTGTCGCTCGAAATCCCAAGGATTGTGTTGTATCTTTTTATCATCACACGCAAAGCCAACCAGAATTCGCTTTCTGGGATGGTAAATTTGATGATTTTTTCGAGTTTTTCATGAACGGTGAAGTAGAGTACAATGATTATTTTGATCATTTGTTGTCCTGGTATCCTCATCGTAAGGACCAAAATATTTTCTTCACTACCTACGAGGAGATGAAAAAAGATATAAGAACCGTTATCGTTACCTTGGCGAAATTCCTTGGCGATGAATTTATTTCCGAAATAGAAAGAGACAATGCGGTATTTAACAACATTGTTTTATACAGTAGTTTTGATTATATGAAAAAGCATTTCAATGATATGGAAGCCTATAAAAGAATAAATATTGCATCTGAGCAAATGGCTTATGAAGGTATGAGGCACAAAGCCCAGTTTATGTCTAAACTAAATCTGCCCAAGGAATTGCCTGAATTGAAATTTATTCGAAAAGGAATCGTTGGTGATTGGAAGAATGTTTTAACTGACGAACAGAACAGAAGATTAAATAGCAAGTTTAACGAAAGGTTTTCAGGAACTGATATTCCAAATTGGTTTTCTTTCTGATATAGACTAGAACACTTTTTACAACCTGATTTATTTAGTAAAGAATGCTTTGAAAAGTGATATGTTTGATAATATGGTGATGAAAGGGAATATGATTCACATATTAAAAATTGCAGACTGAATGATAAGAATGGTATTTTTTTTAAAAAAAGAAAGAATAATTGCTCTAAAATAGTATTACTGCCAAAGGAATTTCAAAATTTAAGTCAGATTGATAACAAAATTTTATTCTTTCAAATAACAATTATTAAAAATATAAAAAAAACGATGAAATCAGGCCTGCCAACTACTACGCTTTTTTCAAAATATTTTATAAAGTGGTAGACATTAAAAACCTAAGCTTTCATAATTATTGGTAATTTGTCAGCATTTTAAAAGCCTAACACGAATATGCTCGAACAAAGTAGCGTTGCTTATCAATTTTTAAATCATTTATATGTAGTAGTGTGTAAAATAAGTTTAAATGAATAAAAAATGGTACATTAAAACATAAACTTTAGAATAAATTTTTATAAAAAGTGTCGAAAGTTGTGAAATGAATAAGAAAATAAATGTTAGAAGTATATTTGTAAATTATTTTGTTAATATTTGTTTTGCGTGTGTGTGATAATATGATCGATGATTGTCATAGTTAATATTATCTGATCGATTATCTGGCAAACTAATATAAAAAGTGATAGCTAACTAAAAGCAAAATTCTATTGAAAAGAGATTAAAATTATCATCTTTTTCTCCAGTATATTTTTTTCAGTTAACTATAGAAAGCGAATGCAAAGAATATTTTCATTTTAAGTATGAATAATTTACAATGTATGTCATGATGATAATTGCGATTGAATAAATTGATAAATTAAATAAACAAAAAAAATAAATTGAGATTTTACTACTTCTTACATTTTTAGTGAAGCATATCGTACAGGACGAAGGAATAAAATTACTTTGTAACCCATTTATTTTCCGATAGTTTTTTTTAAGCCTGAAAAATATTAAAAGTGGTGAATAGTTGATAGCTGAAATTGTAAGAAGCGTTAAAAACTCAACTTATTTTTATTTATCTAATTATTCAACCGTAACTAACTCCATAAATTACATTGCAAATTATTTATATTTATTATGAAAAAAGTTACTAAAAGAAATTGCTAATTTTAATTTAATTTTTAGATTTTTGCTAATTATGATAGTGATGTGATGATCGATTAATTTTATTGAATCGATTCTTTCAAATTAGTTCAGCGGAATGAACCGTTAATGAGTCGGCTCATCGGTTCTATTTGGTTTTACAAAAAAAAAAAAAAAAAAAATAGATGCATGGTCATACTTTATGAGTGTATGAATGTAGTGGAGGTACATGGGGTAGCAGCAAACCCACTAATTTTTTTAATTGAAACACCTTCTTTTTGAGAATATTACTTTTTTTATTAATTTTAAAATTTCTTTATTTAACAAAGTTTTCTAAAACTTTTCTTATTTGACATCATAATAAAAAATACTAGTAAAGAAATAATATCACGTTTCATAATACATGAAAATTCAATTTAATAAAGCGAAATTAATTTCAGGCATAACTTAAAATACATCTAAAGAATCAAGATGACACTCTCAACAGAAATAAACAACTTTGAAAAAAAAAAAACAGTCGATTTTAAAGCTAAAAAATTAGCAAACAGAAGATCATTTCATCACAACACAATCAAATGGTTAAGGTACTCATCCATTCTAATAAATCGATTCAACTATCTTAGACTATCAAACTATCAAACATTCTCTCGCCCAAAAATATTCAAATCTCCCGTTTAAGAAAAGAAGAAAAAAATGCACTTTTGAAAATCTTCGCATCTTTTAATAAAATAACAGGGTTTTTTTAGTTATTTCTAATGCAGTGAAAGTCTCTCAAATATTTAATCTCGAAACTTCATTTGTGAAACTTCACTTTCAAAAGACAATTTGAACAGAAGGAAAAATCACTTGAAACGGTCTAATCAGTTATTTTTTTACGAAAAAGATTCTTTCAATAATTCTTACACTTCAACTAATAAATCAAAATCTTAATGAATCTATATAAATTAAATAGCTTTACCTCTCATTCCTGTAATACCGATAAGATGATAAGATATTACAATTAAATACAAGATAATAGTGTTCTTTAAAAAAATGTCAAATTCTACCAAAATTATTAATGCTGTTTAATGGAATTTATTGGTTTAAAAGTTGGGGACACAGGAGAGTTGCAGCAGAGAAGCCAACTCCGCCGGATTCGAAAGAATATTTTAGAAAACAGTAGAATACTGCAAATGAAAATTTGCAGATTTCAGGTTACTTTTAAAAAATTTTTAAAAAGGCTCAACACAGCTGAACATTAACATAAATGGTGTATCACATAAGCTTTCAAATCATTTATAAGTAGTGGTGGATTAAAAAAAATTGTAAATCAAATTTTAAGCCTAAAATCATGCATTAAAAGACTGTCACTTGAAAATATTTATTCGATGTCCGGGCTGAGTTTGCAACTATCTTCCAGTCACCAAAATGGCTGCGTTTCGCTATTTAAACTACTTATCCAGGGCTTTAATTTTGACAGATTTTAGCATTACTGTATCAAGTTCCATTAAAATTAAAAAATGCTAAGCCTTAGTCTGGAACTTGCACTTTTTATTTTAATAAATTTCGTATTTCTGTATCAAGTTTGATTGAAATTGGAAATGGTTTAATGGAAATTAATATATATTAAAAAAAATTAGACATTTCCTGAAAAATAATCAGAATAGTTTTTATCGATTTATTAAATACTTTTGTAAATTTTTTTTTATTTTGCCCTTTAATTATACGCGTATTATTCCAAAGAAAACATTTTAATAATTCGAAACTAAAAAATTGGGTAGAATTACAATGGCCATTCTAGGTCAAGTATCTATCTACTGCAACTTTACCATTTCTAAATGAAATTGATTATATAATGGCCGAATGTTACTCTTCTGTTTATTGAATTTCATTAAAATTAGAAATAGTAAAATCTGGATCTGAAAATTAGTCCACTTGATGTGTATGTATAATTGCCAGTTTTTGCAGTTTTTTTTTCTTTTTGTATTTATTTGTTATGCTATGTCTGTCTGTCTGTCTGGCTGTCTGCCTGCCTGCCTGCCTGCCATATATATATATATATATATATATATATATATATATATATATATATATATATATATTATACGATACTCAAACTGTGGATTGATTATTATATTAATGAATGGACTGACATTAAAGTAGTTAATAGGTTGTACAAGATAATTTTGAAAGATGACCACACTGGTATGAATTTAAAAAGTATATCGACCCTCTCAATTTCTTCTGGTATTTTTTTAGTAGTTCCCAGAAAACACTTTCTTAATATTTATAGTATAAAGATAGATATATATTATGAAGAAGAGAGAAATATTTATATGATGAAGATAGTTTACATTCTTACATATTGCCACACTAACGTCATATTAAATTCCGTTCACTCAATTATTTATTGATAATCACGTGAGATAGGAAGTTTTTCAGCGCAATGGAGAACATTTTGAGTTGAATCCAAAGGGCAACGATAAGATGTTGACGACCTAATATGTTTCCGTAACACCTGAATAAAAATAATGGAATAAACAAATAATCTAACAGGTTAATCATATTTGGAGTGTCAAAATATATCAGAACCTCTTTTTGATTTTATGACAAGATAGAAATGTGTTGTTTGCGGTCTTAAGTTTTAATTCTTAACTTGATTTTAATTTTAACCAATGGGAAATCGATATTTGTATTTGTTTTTGTTCAGTTTGGCAATAACTATTACGTCTTGTAGTATAGTTGAAATTTATGCGGAAGAGCAAGATGTTGGATACCTAAGAAAAGGTAAATACTGATAATTTTTTTTACCTATTAATAAATGGAGATAAGCATAAGCAATTCCAGTTTACCTAACAATAGGTATAATTTTCTATTGTTGGGAAATCTATCTTATATAATACATCTAATGCATATTTATTTATAAAAAAAAACGATAAATTTCTTTTCGCGTTGGTATCATGCGAATGAGCAGTCATAAGCATGAACGCTTAAACGTGCATATTTTCAAATGTCCCGGAACAAGCCAAATTATAAGTTCTGCAAAAACGAAAGGTTGAAAAAGAACGATTCATAAAATAAACTGTTCTATATTTTTGTTTTAATTAGGTATTATAATGTATGCAGATTTAATAATATTTTATACCGATATTTAAACTTTTATGTTTTATAATTGATTCAAGAAAGATATGCGTTTAAGGGGTAAAACACCTAGTATTAAATATATGTAACACTAAAAGGTATATGCATAGTTTAAAAACCGATAAAATTTCTTTTTTGCGTTGCCAACCAAGAACTGAAACCTGAAATATCAAGTGAGTGAGAAGTCATAAGCCTGAATACTAAAACAGTAATATTTACAAACTTCAGATTGAAAGTTTTCACGCGTGAGTAACGAAAAGCTGGAAAAAATCTGAGCTATAAGCTAAGCAGATATAAATGGTTAAAATCAAATTGTTTATATCAGCCAACTGGTCTATTTTGTTTTAAGTATATTTATCAATTTGCGTGCATAATTATTTAGAGCTCTATTTCAGTTCTAATGAAGCTTTGTAAATACCGTGGTGCGTTTTGATTGGCCATCTATGTATTTTTTTCCTAATCTTTTCCTTTGGTCTTCCTTCATTTAATTGAGGTTGAGAAACAATAAATATGTCATGAGTTTATGTCATATTAAAGAATAAGTTATATCTTTAATCAATAAAATTTATAGCTTGTATGCATAAAAGCGCGATCACATGGGCAAGCGTAGCTAGTTCTAATTGCTAATGAATGCGTAAGTGCAGCAAGTAGGAGACGAGTCCCTTAGTATTATATAAAGCAATTATATGAGTAATCATGTATATAGATAGTTAAAAAAAAACTGATATTTCTTTCTCGCGTTGGCAACAAAGAAACATATCAATAACTTGGTAACCGAGATCTAAAATGCATTCAATTACTGAACTGAAACTTCACAGACTATTATTCATTAATACTGCAATTATAATAATGACGAAAAATTATGTTAAAAACACTAAATTGTCGTAAATTGTTAAGGAACAACTGATTAATATAAAATAGCGCTTCCGGCAGTCGACCAATGTCTGTAAAATAAAGTAGAGAAGGTGATGCATAGAAGAGCCCAATGAAAGGCAGTGCTCTTCAGCAGAAATTTTGAGAAACGTGTCATGATGACTTCAGAGTGGATCGTTTTCAAGAATTATCCTTCGTGTCAGTAAAATAAATTATATATAAAATTTAATTCAAACTTATATTGTCATCCTGCACAGGGTTCCAATGGAGATAGAAATTTCGAACTAATCGGCGAGTGGTCGAAATTTCAATTTACAATAAATTTCTTTTAAGAATAAAATGGCAATAGACTCTTCTTTTAGCGCTAACGAAATGGTTAAAACCTTTATTATCGTTCAGCCTAAAGCTGCACTTAAAATGTATGTGCTTCTTATCTAGACAAAAAAAAAATTTAAAAAAAATTTTAAATTACAAAAAAATTATCCTTTGGCAATAAGAGGGAAACAAATTCTACATGCAGCGGTCAGAAAACAATTTGTATTATCTTCTAGTCTAGATCTCTGGTTAAAATTTTAGAGCTCTAGCTAGCCGGAAAAAGGTTGGAAATTCTAATTGACTATCAATTTGCTCTAATGATAATGCCACGACAAATTCTTCGGTCGGAAATTGAGAGAAACTTGCTTTACCGTAAAGCGCAGAGCTCCGATAAAGATTTGTATGCTCTAGCTCAGTGTTTCCCAACGTGGGGCCCACGCCCCACCGGGGAGGCAATTTGATTGTTAAGGGGGGCAATTCGAAAATGGACTCTACACCAGTTTAACCCTTTTGCTTCGGGCCATTTAAATGCAATGCTAGATTTCGGTGCCAAAATTGAAACAACAGCAAATTCTTAAATAATTGGGGCCAAATAATATTATAAATTCGCTTGACAAGACCAAAATATCTACTGAGTTTTTGGCGTCGTCAAGTTAACCTCTCTGCGGTAGATGGCAGGCTTCGCGTGGACCCCCAGAAAAAAAAATATAGGAGAGAATTTAATAAAACCGTCAATATCAGCATTTCTTAAAATGGTTCTTGAGAAAGATGCGAAAGCTATGCCACTCAGTAACATTAATGTTAGCTGAAGAATAGACGAAATGAGTGAAGATATTGAAAAACATCTTGTTGAAAAGCTGAAAACAAGAAAATTATCAGTGCAAATGGATGAATCAACTTTAATAGACAGTGTGACAGTATTGATAACTTACGTAAGATATATGGATAAAGGGCATTTTGCTGAAGAAATGTTGTTCTATAAAAGATTAGAAAGTAACACTACCTCCAAAGATATATACAATAAGCTAAAAAACTACTTAGATGTCAATAATATACAAATGAAAAATATAGCATCTTGTGCTGCAGATGGTGATCCTAATATAATGGGCAAGGAAAATGGCTGTTAAAAATTGATGAAAGATGATAATCCAGGAATGATTTTTGTGCATTGTGTTATTCATAGGGAAAATTTGGTAGCTAAAAACAGCTCGCCTGTTCTAAATGAAGTTCTACATTCAGTGTATCAATGCTATTAAAAGTAATGCCAAATGAGAGCGTCTCTTCAAGCTATTTTGTGAAGAAAAAACTGCAGACCCTATGAGACTTTTACTTCACACTGAAGTAAGATGGCTCTTTAAAGGGCTTGAAAAGATTTAGGAAACTGTTTGATACTCTTAGTGATTTTCTAAACGACAAACCTGAAATGAAATATCTGTTAGCAGTCGATGATAATGCATTTATGAGTTATTTAGTCGATATCTTTGAATAACTAAATATATTAAATAAGCAACTTCAAGGAACAAATAAAACTCTTGTTGATGTAAAAGCGAAGATATTGGGTTTCATTACCCTTATTGAGTTATGTCAGAAATATATTAACAACAAAATTCATTGGCTCCAAAAGTGTGAAGTAAATGGTACTGCTTTACTTGTTATTGCCGATCATCTGAAAATTCTATCACCTGATTAAAAAGAAAGATTTTCTAGTTTAAAACAAATTGATTTTCCTATATGGATGATACAGCCAATGTTAGCGGATTTGTCTGATATATCAAATATGCAGGATCAAGAAGAACTCGCAGAAATGCAAAATAATGAGTCAGTTAAAATTTTATTTAATATAAATGGAGAGATGCATGGCTTTGTGAGGAAACAGAAATCAAATACCCAAATTCAACCAAATGTGCAAGAAAACTATTGTTAACGTTTACATCTTCATATTTAGCTGATTGTGAATTTAGTGCTGTAAATGATTTACTGTTAAAAATAAAGAAATCGTCTGGATAGAACACAACTGGGAGACTTGAAACTGAAGCTAACCAAATCGAAACCTAACATAAAATCACTGTGCACCAAGCACAAGGATCACAATAAATTAAAATATTAAATGATAATAGAAAAATCATTATTAAAATTATTTTTAATTTGAATTTTAGTTTTTCATTATATGTTTTGAAAATTTACTGTGTTTCGTTAACAATTTCCTAGGGATTTCTTCCTAAAACCTATCATTTAAGTTTCTTAAGCGAACCATTCAATTTTTTTAATATTTAAAATTATGTATATGGTACATAGGGGGGCATAAGAATTTTAGAAAGGCTTAGGTGGTGCATGGCACAAAAAAGGTTGGGAAACACTGCTCTAGCTAGTCATAAAGTAGTTGTAATTTTGATTGCAAGATTTCTCCTTCCCCCTCATGAAAGCGAATTAAAGACGTACTAGGAGTAACAACCTTCAATTCAGTAGGCTAAAACACTTATTAATGTAATTTCACATCATGTTAGGTAGTAATTGAGAGTATTGCATTAACAAAACCGACTTGGATGCCAAAACAGCTCCTTTTGAAATTAAGATAAGAATTGTGTTAACAAATATAATATGCGCAAAATGGCTGAATCAGACCTGATAAACCCTTTGAAGTACCTGCGAACTCTTGAAATATTCTTCTTCTTTCTGGAGGCTTCCCAATAGAAACTTTGCCGTCCTTTTACAATAAATCTTTTCCTATGGAAACCTATAAGTCGACGAAATATTATCAAATGATTATCGCTAGGCAAACACAAACAATTTTGAAATGTTATTGCCCTAATGTGGATATCATTTTTTTCTCGAAAGTATATTTATTACCTGTGATTCGGGACACGTGATTTGTTGTAATCCAAATGATTTTGTGAACCAATCGATGTTTACATCTATACCTTTATTTATTTATTTTGAATAAAAAAAAAGCCAGCTTGTATAATTTTATGATATGTTTAAATGTGGAAATAAAGTAAACGAAGGAAATAAAAATAAAAATATGACTACCGAAGCCGACGTCTTCAGGGGATACCGGACCCGGTAGCCATATATTATGATATGTATGGTTCTTGCAAACTTACGAATATTTTTTTCCCCTTTTTTTGTAAAAAATTCCTTAAAAGAAAATAAATTATTTTTGTTTCGTGAAACATTTATAAAAAAAAAAAAAAATAATAAAAAAAAGAATTAATATAATCAAGTCCAAATATCTACATCTAGTTGCGGTTTAGTCAATTTGTCAATTAAGATCTCCTCTATTCTGTTATAGTTCTTTTTGTTATTTCTTTTTATTTTTTTAAAAGTATTTATTTGGTCAGAAACTTCTGACTATTTCTTAAAGGATCAACTTCCACCCAAAGAGCGTGAGTTTGTTTCAATACCTTGCATTCAAAGTCTTCTCTGTGGTACTATAAATTATAAAACCAGTTCGAATATTCCAGGTTTTGCATATTAATTTTAGCAACCATTTTATTTAATGATCTCCTGATGTTCTATGGCATCGCTGTCAGCAATTACGAATTGTCCTTAGTATTTCATTTTTAAATTTAAAATGACCATACGGGGGTGGGATATCCTGGGTGGTTGGATGCTAGACTCACGTTCGTGAGAACAGGAGTTCGAATCCAGCCGGCCGAAGACAGTAAATGCTGACTGATGCACAGTAAATCTGTAGGGTCACGAAGTCCTCCATGTTCCCATAACAAATCAATATCTCTGGGTGTACTAAATTAGAGATTAATCGTTCTCTGGTTCAGGTTGAAATTACAATCTGTGGATGAATGAATGAATGTATGAATGGGTCCGCAATATAAACGGACGAGACGTTTGAGTGTTGCAGAAGTTGAATTCTGGCCCATAGATGGTGCCACTGGAGAACAAGAACACTCGCACAAAATTGCCTCAATGGCCTACAACAACAACAACAAACCTAATTTTTTTAAAAATTATTACAAATTTATGTTTGATACCTACGCTTTACTTAATCAAGAAAAATGTTAATAATGAAGATATGTTACAACAACTATTAGGGCTGTTGCATATGAACTTTTAAAATTTATATGTAGTGGCATGGAAAATAAGTTTGAATTTAAAAAAAATTATACCTTAAAACGTAAACATAGCTAACACTAGAATAAATATTTACAAAAAGCGTAGAAAGTTGGCGGCCTTGTCTGGCTAATATACAAAATTTTGGTTTTATGTATAATATAATAGAAATAAATTTACGTAATTTAGAAGAATACATTTTTGATTTGAGCATTTTTACTGGTAGAGGACATCTTGAATTATACAATAGTGGTTCATTTTTATTCATTTTTTGTCTTGCAGATAGAGTACTTCTTGAAGTATCAAATACAAGTTTGATACAATGTATCCCATCAGGAATCGATGCATTTCCATCAGATTTTTTGACGCAAGAACAGAGATTGCATGGCGGAGTTGTTCTTCACTTCTTTATCATGTTCTACATTTGCGCCATGATTGGCATAGTCTGCAAAGACTACTTCATACCATCTTTGGAAATCATTTCCGCTAGTAAGTAAACATAAACAAAAATGTTTTTGTTTGGAAATACATAGTGGCCAACTTTAAACTTTTCAAGAAAAAAAAATTTTTTTTCTTGTGCCGGTTTAATAATGCAGGCTGTTAATATAATCACTTATCGTTTAATTATTTGTGTTTGATACATTTGCATACCTGAAAATTTTTACTCTTTCCGAAAATGTATTTTCCAAGTATTAGTAAAACAATAACTGAAAATTAATCTTACTCAATTTTGACAAGGTTGAAATTCGATACGGTAAAGACTATTATGCTTTTATGTTGTTGTTGTAATTATTTATATGTATCGGAAGCCGAACTCATTTATAAATATTATTGTAATTTAGAAGGTTTAAAAGAATAACCTGAGTTTCTCTACCATTTTAAAAGTGGGCAGCTACGCATTTTATACAGATGCTTTAACCCTTTCTAAGGCCGTGGGAAGTATACTTACCACCACTTTTAATTTAGGTTTCCATTCGGTAATTACTTCAGCTTTCTTGAAGTGTTTGAATAAAATTGGTAACCATTTGTTAGTTTAAAAGAACGTATAAAAGTTATAAAATACATAATTCCTTTAGAAGTTTGTGACATTTATAAAATTTATTTTATAAATATAAAAAAAAACAAAAGTCAATAAGTTCCTAAAAGGTTGTGTTAAATATATTTACCACCAAAAAAATGGCATTTTTATAAACTGAATGCGTTTTTTTTTCTTATATCAATTACTATTCTTAAAACAATTTCAATTCCAAAAATACTTTAATTTACCTTTAATAGCATCCAAATAGAGTCTCGATGCTGTCATCTAGTGTGGCAGAAACTAGACTTCCAAATTAACATGGCCAACGGTATCTCACCCATTGTGGTGGTTCTGAAAGAGTGGATACCACTTCTGGAGAACGCACTAGGTCTGCTCATCGGGAAGACTGATTATGCAGCTCATAGGAAATAAAAAAATTTAAAAAAAATTTTACTAAAAATAAATGGCCCATTAGAGGGTTAATTAATTGTATGCCGTATGGGTCAAAGTCTTTCACGATATTTATTAAACAAAGAATAAAATTATAAATAGCCTTCTTAAGTTCAGGTGGTACTTATTTATGGAATAATTTTGAATTATTTATGAGCATAGTGGGCAAAATAATTTTCATTCAAATTTGCTAAACTAGCAATCATACATTAATGTATAAATTTTGCTACCTCTAAGTCTAAACGACCGCCCAGAAAGCGGAGAAAGTTGTATAATACGTGAATTAGTGGTAACTCTGTAAATACGTGAATTAGTGGAAAAGTATTCCATGTAACAGCAATGCATTAATAGCAATAATTAATGAAAAATATAATTAATAGTTCAAATAAGATTTTTAATTACTGATAAAAAAAAGCTTTAAAAATGAGTATTTGCGAGACGATCTTTGATCTAGGGTTAGAGCTGAAAGCTCTTAACTAAAATAAATTTATGCAATTTTTTAATTTCTGATTGGTCAACTTTAAATACAAGATAAGTTTGATAATTTAAGACATGCAATTAAAATCATTAAAGAATTTGGGGATAAAAAAAATCATACGTGCAGTGCGTGGAAAAAAAACGAATCCCTCTGAATAACTTTTGATCTAAATAATCGGATCTTCACGTATTAGAACTCAATTTTAATGGTTAAAGGGTGTTATCTCCGATATGCTAATTTATTAGTGGCGACGATATTTTAAGTTACGAAATCAGACATAAAAGCGTACTTTCTCTGATTAAACAATACCTTATTTTACGACAAATTAGCATTTCTGACCCTTAAAATATAATTTAAAATTCTATTTCTCAGGAACTATTCGACCGATTTTTTTCAAATTTTGTAAATCACCTTAAGAAAATTACATTCTTTAAAATAATGTAAAAATTTTTATACCTTAGAATTTAGATTGTTTTTTTCGACAATTATTAAATAAAATAACAAAAAATTATAAATAATTATTAAAAATAATTTTTACATGAAATTATCTTTAAATAAACGAATTTCATAATTAAGTAAACAAATTTCATAAATATTTTTGATTTATTTAAAAAATTATGGTGAAATACACAACCTGATACAACTATTGGGATCATACTATCCAGATTGCGACTACCTTCTATATTATGAAGATTAAAACTCTGTATCGGAGGGGGGGGATTTTTTTTTCGAAGAAAGTACATTCTTATGTCTAATTTCGTAACTTAAAATAGTATCATCTGCATTAAATAATTGCCATATTTAAGGTCCCCCCCCCCCCCTTAAGTCATTAAGATAGACTTCTAGTATTTGAAAATTCGATCATGCGATCCAAAAGTTATTCAGATTCCTTAATTTATTTATTGCGCTCTGCACATTTTGATTGATAACTTTAAGAAAATAGAAGCCCACGCAAGACGATTTTCTCTGTAATCAAGAAAAATAAAATAAGTAATTTATAAATGAGAAATTTTAATATTAAAATATTGCCTTTACCGCCAATTTTTTCACATATACTGAGTATACTCGAATCGGCCAAAATGAGAAGAGGATTTTAATAACTTTTTTTTAACTTTAATACCAGCAAATTTAAAATAATTCCGTTGGCTTATGATATTTATGTGAGAAGGATTTTAGATATAGTAATATTAAAATTGAAAGATGGTAACTTCCTTATGCTCATTTGGATACAAATTTTGCAGGGTTAAAGAGGATGCAAGGATGCATTTCTAAAAGTTTCAACTATAATCTTTCAAACTGTGCATGTCAAATTTTCCAAAATATTAGCAGCTAAAAGAAAGATTCTCTACATAGAGATGTGTTCAGAGGCGTAAATAACCCGCAACTCCCGCGTTGCAGGGGGGGGGGGGCACTTTCCAAAAAAATAACACCGTATGAATTATAATAAAAACATTATTTTTCCTTTATTAGGTGTTTTTTATATTTATTTACAAATAATAAAAACCCTCAACTAAACTTGGAATATATTTATTATAAAACAGTGAGTTTTTTCTCATTAAGATAAATTTAATTTCAATGTGTTAATTCGGTAAATGTGTACAATGTTTCAATTTAGTACCTTTTCTAAATTTTGCCTTTCCGTTACAATTATTATGTAATTATTATTTAAAATTAAAATAATTTTAATTATTGTGGTTTTGTTTCATATTATATTTCAAAACTTTTGTGCTCAGGGCGCATTTAAAAATCCTGCAGAGGGGCGCACCTAAGGGGCGCCTCTGGATGTGTTCGTGTTATTTTGTCACTCATCTGTGCCAATCTTTTTGGTAACCACTATGCTTACAACGAAAAGGAACGCTCGTATATTTCTTTATTAATAATATACTGTTTACGGCCGCAGGTGCGTAGGAGATGTCTGACTGAAATCTGAGTTTACCCGAGTCATTAAGTTTAAGTTGAATTGTTAGTTTTTTCGCAGGTGATTCAAAAGGTTCGGAAGCAAAACTTCATCAACAGTGAATTAAGAAAGATTTTTTTAACCCGAGTAAAGAAAAAAAAAATCAGCCTTGTAAATTCTGCTAAACCTGATTTTTTTAAGGATGATAGCTGATAGTATTGCATTACAAACCCTTTATAATTCAGAATAATAATGGAAGTTTTTAAAAATAAAAAATGGTAGAAAAATGAAGAGAATTTTATTTTTTTCTATAACTATCGCTGAACAGTTGACCCACTTATGGTTTTATAACTACAAATGTTCAATTCCGTAGCCCTGAAATTTTTAAACCAATCCAGAAGACAAGAAAACTCCGAAATCTAGTATTGGGAAAAATTTGTCTTCCTTGAGAATTTTTCTGGTGGAACTATCCCGCAATTGCGTTACATGGGGGGAAATGCCACGAAACCCTGCCGCGGTTAGCCTGAAGTCAAGAGTACTGACCATGATCCGTCTACTACTGAGGATATTTTAAGTCAGCACTTTTGTCAGTGCGAGCCGGGTGCGGAATTCGTTTGGGGATTCGAACTCGGATTCAACACTTGGATTTGAACCCGGGTCACCTCATTGCGAGGCGATCACTCTGTTTCTTGAGCCATCACAGCTCAAGGCAGTGAATTTAAAACAGATAATGTAGTTGTGTCAAAATTTTCAAAGTCTAATTTCAAAAGCATTTTCTAAATATCACTGCATAACAGAAAGGACAAGTTGCCTTTTACTATCAAGAATTTATGTTAGAATCCACAGCAAAAGGTTATTATAAAGTTAATCTTCCTCTTTTTCTTCTAGGCATGCAATTACCTTCTGACATAGCTGGAGCAACTTTTATGGCAATTGGTACTTCAGCTCCAGAACTATTTTCTTCCATAACAGGTAAATAATAATTTTGTTAATTATTGTTAACTTGAAGAAAGACTTTTGAGAGCCATGTAATACAATATTTATACCGGTTGTTCCGAAAAGGACAGACTTTTCAATGACAGGATAATAATAATTCAGTTAATTATTATCACCTTGGTGAAAGACTTTTGAGACCAGTGTAATATAATACGTGAAAATATGACAATTCACTGTCCCTTCCTCCAGGATCTAATACTATAATACTAAAAGAACTTTTTTTTAAAAAAAATTAATAAATTGCATTGCTGTTAGCATTTTAAAATGACTCTGCACTAGCATTGACTGTTTTGTATAGTTAAAAAATTTAATTGAACTTCAAAATGTCATTTTCCTGGCATGTCCCAAACAATGTTTCCAATAATAACTAACTTCAAAACTTCCCATAAATTTTTCAATATCTATTTTTTTTTAAATCTCAATCGGTGTAATCATTTCTAGAATATGCGCAGAGGGTATTATTTACAAAAACTTCGTTTAAAATAATTTTTTTCTGCCAATAATTTGTTTGTCCCAAGAAAATCTGTCATTTTCCTGGCTACTTTTATTTAGTGGTTTATGACCAAAATAGATAGAGCCAGCAATCAATATCTTATGTTAATAGTTTGATTAGATACTCTCCTATATGAACATGTCTTGTTGCATGAATAAAGAACCAATTTTCTGGTTCAAAATCTATTTCAAAAAATTTTTCAAGATGAGTAGGTTTTTGTGTTGTCTTTTTCCTGGCTTCTTGAAATCATTAATAACATAAACTACATAGATTTATCTGAATTATTTTAAGAAATCCTGTTGTTTTCTGCGCAGAATATAAACGTCTTAGGCCGAAATATTAAATTAAAGTAAAGTTATATGCTATAAAATGGCGAATTTGTCATTATCCTGGCTGTCATTATCCTGGCTGTCATTTTCTTGGCTTATGAATGCCAGGACATTAAAGTGTTACCAAAAAAATTTTTTTTAACTGCTAATACTGTAAGGAGGAAAAGTAAATATTAACCTAATACCAAGTTTATATATGATTGTAATATGGTTGGATGTAATCAAAGTTATTTATTTGTTTAATGATTGATTATTATACACAATTTTATTCTGTACATATCAGCAACAAAAAAAAAAAGAAATTGATTCTTTCTACAATGGATAAAAAGAGTTAATTTAAGCAATTTATGGTCCATCTAACATAAAGGCTTAAGTTGAGTTACTTACTATTAACTTAAAATGACTGTTTTTTAAACTTCTAAGCTTATATGTCATTTTCCTGGCGATTCAAGATTTGGTGAATTTCTATTTTGTTTTTTTTTTCTCGAGTAAATGTCAATAAACTACACTGCTGTCTGTAAGATATTAATAAATGTAACTAAAGAAGTATACAAAAAAATTTTTAGATTATTTTGAAGACTTTAAATTTGAAGAAATTTTTTGGTCCGAATCGCCATGAAAAAAGAATCACCCATATACCAGTTGTCCAAAATAACGTAGACGATTTGAAAAATGAAAAACAAGGAAATAATATAAAGTTACGGTTTGGCGCTTTCTACTTTAGGAAGAAGGTTCTATTTTCACAAAATTTAGAAATTAATTACAAAACTCATCATAATTCGTCAACTAGGTGCAGACTGTTTGGCCATGTTATCTTCCAACAGGACTTGGCATGAATTCCCATCTGTAGGAGATTCGTTAACTTTTCAAAACAGTATTTGCTCTGTTCAAAAATCGCGTAAAATATCTTTATATTTTGAGAATTGGATGCTTGCACTTCAAAAAGACGAAGATCACGAATGCCCACACATGTGTCAAATTACGTCTGAGCCAGCTGCTCGCTTATAAGTAAAATGGCGTGTTACAGTTGAGTTAAGTCTCTTTACTTAAATTAGAATGTTAATTAACGTTATGTTAATTAAATACTGTACCATTGCCAGAGTTGTTATTCATTTAACGTTACCCAATGTTCACTTGTAAACCTAAGTCACAGAGGCGAGCAACATTACCCACTGCCACAGATACCCGTTTATAGAGTGACACACATCACACACAACAGAGAGAAACATCCATGCCCTGAGCGGGTTTTGAAGCCGCAGCCATTGGCTTCGCAGTCAGGCACGCTAACCATTCGACAGTCTGGCCGGCCATTTTTTGAAATATAATTCTTTCGTATTTTACTTAACTTAGATTTATTATTTATTTATTCATTTTATTGTAGCCGTGATATATTTTTGCTTTGTTTACCTGTCAATTTCGTTATATAATCAGTTTGTTTATGCTCTACATGGCTTCGTGGTTGTCTTCTTGTTAAGTAAGAAATATATAGCGAAAGAATTGGAATCTTTGTGGAAGATTCTTCGTTAAAGAATATAGAATGTGTCACTTAAAAGAATTGATACTTGAAGGGCTTGGCTTACTCGAAATAGAATGGAAAGAGGAGTTGCTAACGTAAACAAATGCCACGCTTCAACAATCAATCAGGATTTAGATACCCACACTAAGATATACCATACAATGCTACTTTACATCAAGCTTTACGTTATTGTATGCTAAAAAATGGATAATTTTTGACGAAAATAATTTCATGAAAAAAATCTCTGCGTAAAATAAAGTATAACAGCCTTTTAAGCTTAAAAAAAGCTGAGTAACCTAATAAATAATTAGTAATTGGTTTATTTAACCCTAAGACCGTACCTAAGACCGTTCCTTTACAAATTTTAAAAAATATTAGCAAAATTGTTTTATTTTTAGAATTTTTTTTTCAGAAACAAAATAATGCAGTGCAAAAAAAAAAAAAAAACAGCAATGGTCGGTCATTTATGAATTAATTGTTTATTGACTCTTAAAAATAGGAACAAAAAATAGCTGGATTCAGACATCATGTCACCATTTGAACCTAAACTTGAATATTTTCTCTGTATAAGATGTATCGTATGATGGTTTAATCACTGTACATGCGAATTACTTTCCATTATGATATTTAGCAATTTCATTAACCATATAAGAACCCCACTTATTTTTAAATTTAAAACTTTAGCTGAAACACTTATAACCATAAATTCTCAATTTTAAAAAAAATAATAATAATAATACTCTCAAATGTACTACTGCTAATTGCAACTTACTCCCATTAATAGATTTTTCAAAAAAGTCCTGACCCAGGGACAAATAACTTCACTATATTATCACAACACGCCCATGGTGCTGCAATAAATTTTAATTGATAATTTTGTAGGCACTACAGTCGCGGCACAATAATCAATTTTTTTCTTGCACCCGTTTTATAATTTTGTAAGCCACTCTTTTCTCTTAATTTCTTCTTTTAATTCATGATTAAAACTTCTAGAAGACTAAGTATCACATGATGGAGAGGTAAAAGTTCCCCACGAGGCCCCCGAACAACCAAGTGACTATGACTATTTCACTAACATTAGACAAGAATGCGAACTTTCTTCGCTTTGGGAAAAGTTTCTTCTTCTGGTAGCTAAGCTTATGTCTCAATTATGTGATTCTCTGTCTTGTAAATTTTATTTAAAGTTATTTTCCACACATGCATGCAAATGTTTCAAAAGCTTATAAGAAATGCCATTTTGTTACAGCTCTCTTATGGCGAAAGCTTTTAAAATCTTAATAAAAACCAAAAATTCTAAAATTTTTAATTTTCAATTGCTTGCCAAGATTTAGCGGAAAGCGTAACAATTGGCAGCCTTGTTGTTACATAATCCTAAAAGAAAACTTGGATTTTTTGATATTTGAATTTAATTGGTTATAATTGTTTGAGTAAATAAGAGTTATAGTTAATACCATTTTTGTTGTTGATATTTTCAGGTTCATTCATAACAGAAGGTGACATAGGTGTTGGAACTATAGTCGGTTCAGCTGTTTTTAATATCGTAGGAGTTTCCGGAATCGTTGGACTAGCAATATGGAGTCAGGTAAAACAGAAAAATAAAAAAACATTTTCTTATCTAAGTCTTTATTTTTATAAATCCGTATGAGTTTCACCGTGAAACAAATTTTTGTTGCGTTTATGCAAATACCTGATACTACTTAATTCGGGTGTGGGGATTTCAAATCTGCAATTGGTTTTGTTCGTAAAGCTAAATTATTTTATCAAAATGGTATTTTTAGATTAGTTTGTTTTTATTATTATGGATGTACGAATTAAAAAAATAATAATAATTTATGGTATTATGTACAGTCAGCAAAAAAAAAAAAGATATCACCCTGAATAATTTTCGTTCTAATGATCGGATTTTCACGAACTAAGTGTCAATCTTAATGTTTCCTGGGGGTGACCTCAAATATGCTAATTAGTTAGTGCTAACTATTAATTAAGTTACGAAATCAGACACAAAAACGTACTTTCTCTGAATAAACATATATTTTTTTTTACATATTTGGATTCCTTATCTTCAAAATATAGGGGGTAGCCGCAATCTGGGAAATGTGGTCCCCATAGTTTTGTCAGGAGAGCGATTCAAAGTTTGGACCCCTTAATGTTAATTTCACTTTTTGTGTTTTCAGTTATATTTTAAAAACTAATGAAGCAATTCAAAAAAATATTGCACCAACTCATAAAACGCATTTACCCAAAAATAATTTCATGAAAAAATAATTTTTAATGATTATTAATTATTTTTTATTATTTAATTAAAGAGAGGATGAAAAAATTTTGAATTATAAGGTATGGATTTTTTTATACCATATTAATCTACATGCTTTTCAATTGAAAAATCTAAAGTTTCAACTGTTTTTATTTATTAGAAGATAAGAAAAATGAAAATTAATTATTTAAAAAAAATAATTTGGCGACAATGAAAAAATGATTAAATGGAGCGATTAATATTAAAATGTGATAAACTTACGAAGAACTTGATTTAGCGCGCGTGGCATAAAATTTCATTCATATTGTTTTCGCTAATAATCGTTTGCTAATCTTTTTATTTTTTTAAAACTATAGAATACAATGTTTCTTTTTTAGTCCTCTAAAAATCTATTTGAAATTAAGTAAAGAAATTTGAATAAAACATTTTATTGAATAAAAAACATTTTATTCAACGAATGTCGAGTTTTATAAAAGCATGCTTTTGATAGAATATGATTATACACCAGATTGTGCTTATTTAATGTGATTATTTTTTAGTTTTTTTTTTTCTCAATAACTGATACAATTACAATAATATACATACGTATGAATAGATTTGGAATAAAATATTTCTCAGTTTCTTGTATATATTTTTTATGAATATTAATAAAAATACGTAGTAAACATATTTAAGCATATCTCACATCGTCGCAAATTTCTCAACATCTTATATATTCGCGATCGCAACGAACTATAGGGGGCGTTGTTGTATGTGCCGAATCCCTGCGATTTCCATATGAACAGTCATTCAGTTACACTGGAGACGTCTTTAATCTAGCATGTAGCATTGTAACGTTCCATCTTTATTGTGGCTGATTAAATTTAAAAAAGAAAAATGCTTGTTTTCTTTCTTATGCAAACGAAAACAATTATTTTATCTCCTTTTTTTAGAGAAGGAACATCCAGAACACATCGGAAAAATATTTGTAAATAAAGAGAAAAGTTCAAACCTAATGCTTGAGAAATAGTTTTACTAAATTTAATGGTATAACATGAAATGCCCATTTAAATTTTAACGTAAAATAAAGAATGCTTACGAAACAAAAACAAAACAAAAAAAGAACTATTCTTTTTTTGTCGCCATTTTTAGTGTTACGAAAATGCGTCTTTGGGACTTTCCAAAAACAAAACAAGATGCAATTTTATTTTTTTAAAAGCGAAATATTTTATAGAGTGAAATATAACGAAAATGTACCAATGTCCATAACATGAAACTTTATCTTAGTAAAAGTCCGGTTTGGAAATGTTACTTCATTTTGAATCTTATTTATTAGAGTTCATAATGGCTATAGAATCAGGTGAGAGAAAAGTTTGTTTTGAATCTATGCTAAACTCTATATCGGCCCATTTTCCACCGAAATCCGATTGACTACTTTGATTTTAAACAAAGTGTTTCATTTTAAGATTTTTTCCAAAAATTTTAAGTGTAGATTGGCGGCACTTAAAAATCTGCCAAATCTGTAGCTGTGGTTAATACGTAAGTACCGAATTTTTCTTCCATACTTTTCTGAATCATATTACTTCAAATATTAGAATATGCAAGAAGTATACATAAACACATAATTTAATACCATTGAATTTTTCAAAAAAAGTATTTTGACAACAATTTTATCAAAAAATTATAAACTAAAAAACGTAAAATAAAGAATTCTTATGATAAAAACGATTTTAAAATTTCCTCATTTTTCAATAAAAACTTTCGTTTTGTTTCTTTTTATAAACTCTTATAGTATTTAATCAGACGTAAAAAAACCATTTTGTAGAGAACGAACATCAAGTAAGAAAAAAAAATTATTCACAAGCAAATTTTTTATTATAAAAATCATAACACTTACCTGATTTATAAGTCCGGAGAATTCCAAAATGAGTTCTTTGTTTGAAAACTTTATTCTCAAATAATATATACATAGTTTATCCCTTCATTACTTTTAGGTAACATACCACACATCAAAATTTTATAATTGTAAGATCTCGATATGAATTTTAATATGTAGCTTAATAACAGAATAGCTGTATTCTAGTTGAAATTCTTTCAAAACTAAAAAACACTTACCAAGAAAACGATAAAAAATTTATTTATAATCAGCACAAAAGATACTTTTTCAAGTAATTCGGATAATTCTTTATTGTTGTTTTCTGAATTATGTAGATACAGAAATATATACTATTCTATGAAGAAGAAGAATATTCTATAACTATTACAGTTCTGTATGGAATTCATTGGAACACATTTATTCATTGGAATGACGAAAGCAATGTTGATTTCATTTTAACTTGTAATGAATTGAAGACAGAAAAATTATTTTACCGCAATACACACATCTGTAACAGCAAGTGATCATGAAATCATGTTATGTTGTTGGTAATAGAAAGGTAAAAAATATTGAGAAGTTGTTCTTCAAATGCTTGGCGTGTTCTGCTTCAATGTTTGGCATGTTCTGATTAGTTTTTTCAAGAAGTTTTACCTTTTCTTTAGGGAAATTTTGCTTCTTTTTTTATGCTAAGAAAATGGGGTCCGTCATTGCCAATGGTTATGTGGGAACTAATGCACGATATTTACAGTCTCCCGCTAGATGGCGTATCGAGTGTTGCGATCGCGAATCGTGTTAATCTTAAAAGTAATTTTTTAATCACCTGTCCGGAAGTGTTTCGCAGAACTATTTTACCAACTATTTAATTAAATTTTAGCATTTTTAAAAATTTTATTCTTTACCCTACTACATTTATTATTTCTTCATTAAAACTAATCAATTTTTTTAGTACTTTAATTTAGATTTTCTTTAAAGTAAAGTTCCTTTTTACATTATAGTCAAGTTTTTTTTAAAAGAATTATTGTCTGCTAGCTAAGAATAAAGCCTTGTTAAGAAATTAAAAACACTCCGCTGTTTAAAATTATTTAATGCAAAACAGCTGATTATTTACTTAGCATGCTATTTTTTCGAAAAAAGAATATAAATCATTGATTGTCTTTTTTGTTTTGTTTCTTGTGACTTCAACATAGATTATCTAAAATAGTGTCCATGTTTTATAAGTCACTACAAAGAGTATAAAGATACCGAACATAAAAAGCTGTCAAATACGTAGCCAAAACTTTTAAGCGTCTTAAAATATCTCAGTATCTTAAATGATTATTTCTTTATGATTCCATGTAGATTTTTTTCCGGATAATATACTAAACTATTTTGTTTAATTTTTTACTTTAGCACGATCCCCAAGATATAATTGTAGCATAATTTGTTATCAGGAACAATGCCTTATTTTATTTAGCAGGAAACACTAAAAATTTAAATTTGTAAAAAGTTTCCGAAGCCGTGCGAATTTTAGAATCATATGATTTAAAAAAATGCAATAAAAAATACGTAAATTTCCGAACTTATTTTGATTAAAAATAAAAAAATAATAAAAAACGTGGCAAGAAGGCTAACATACTTTTTACAGAACTGTGAAAACCAGTTTTTCCTATATTTCGTCAAAAGAGGATAAGAATGATATTGCTCCAAGGGACCTACTCAATAATTTCGCTATTTCCAGAATGAAATCTGTTTGATCGAAACATATTTCCTTGAAAATAAAAACGCGGAAAAAATTAACTTTTATTATTTATCTAAGCTTATTCCATTCATTTAATGATAGCGGTATCAAGGTTAAGGATATGCGATGGAAGCCCCGTTTACTATTATACTATAAATGCGTTAAATCATGTTGCTTGAATAATTTATTTTAAGCTTATTAATTAATAATTTTAAGCAAATAAGGGTGTAAAAATAAACTCGATCAAAATACTCCGAAAGTATACCCTAAAATATTTGTAGAATAAACTTTGGAATCTATATATACAAAATACCTTTTCAAACAACTTCGAGTAGGACGGAAACGCTAACTTGTTTAAAATAGTTGTCCTTGTAACTATTTAATTTCGATTTCTGGTGCTAGGGGACATTCCATTTTCACATTCGACTTTTGAAATTTCAATTGTAAACGGAATTTTTTTATGTCCTTAAATTAAAATGTTAAGGTTTGCAGCAAAAAAAATTGTACTGCATTGATTTTTTTACAAAATAGCGAATTATTATTTTCTTAATCTAAGAACCTGTGCCTATAACTTAAGTAAAACTTATTTTAATATCGAGTGAAATAATTTAATATATTGTGTAACTAAATAGATAATCCCAAGAAATTAAATTGAAAATATAAAAACTTCATTGATTTAAAAATTAATAGATGATGATAAAAATAGACATGTTTTGAGCACAATAATAAAAGTCACAAGTTATTCAAGCTTGACAAGTTTTGAGAATGGGTGAATATATTTGAACGCTCGAAACATGTCGACTTTTACTTCCCTCTTCATATTTTTTGAAGCCAGTTGAGTTTTTATCATCAATTATACTGTTTTACATTAGGGTCTTGATCATTATTTTGATAAGGTTTTTATACTGGTTAAAGTAAACATATGCATTTTCATATTTTAACAGGAATTATGTGGTCTTTAAAAACATAAGAGCATCAATATTGTAAAAGTTATATTTAACTTGGTTTAAAATTAAAATTTTGAGACCAGATATTTTGAGTTAATGAAATTAAATATTTTATCTTTTAAGTTTTGGTGCCCCCCTTTCAGTATCTTAAGGACCTTACAAGCTCTGTTTAAAAAGAGAGTATCATATCAGATATATATAAGAAAACAAAAATAATCATAGTATCAGTATTTGGTGGTAAATGTAGCTTATCGTAATTAAAGAATATGCTGTGCGATTTTTTATGGTGAATTTGCGAACGTAAGTTTCTAAATGTATCGAAGCATAAGGATGCTATTTGCTAATCATCTTTATCCAAAGAAAACCTTGTTATCTAAATATCTAGCAGAATGAAGCGATTTTTGAAACAATGAATCATACTATATGCAACATATTATTTCAATATCTTATCCTTAAACATAACCTATTTCAATGCTTTTAAAATACCACTAAACATTCAGCAATTCCTTGAGTTATAGGAAAAAGAAATATCGTAAATTATAGAAAAAGTTGTGAATGCGCATTAGAATTACTATACAATATACATTTTATTTTTCAAGCACTTTTTTTTTCTTCAAACTTTCTTGCCTAGAAGACTTAATTAAAGCTGTAAAAGTGATTATCCCTAAAATTTTGTATTTAGCCATAATAAGTTATGTTAATTTGATTTTAGTATGAAATCCTCGAATAAATATAGCAGAAACAACATAATCTAAATAATATCAGATAAAATGTTCATGTATTTAAATTCTAAAACTTAGAAAATCATAAATAATTTATAATCGATTCAAATTTTCTTTTCAAGGGAGATTAAAATTAAAAAAACTTTGCTTTTAGGACAGAAATCAGCTTAAAAATTGTCTATTGCCTAGAAACTTCGAGATATTTTCTATTAACTATTAATTAAACCTCTCTGAGTAATCACAGAACATTATTTCAATTATTTTTCCAGTCAGAGCTTGGTTGCATAGCAACCTAGTAAAATTAAGCATTCTTCTTTTGAATTAGTCAATGGGTTATCTTAAAATATTCATTTGCGCTGGCGTTTTTTTTTTTTTTTTTTTTTTTGGCGGTTTTCTGGACTATTGCCAAATATATAAACCTTTGTTGCGACCCTATTTACCACCCATTTTTTTCAAAATTTTGTCTACCCCCCCTAATTCAAGTATCTGGATTCCAAATATGTAAAAAAAATGTATGTTTATTAAGAGAAAGTACGTTTTTGTGTCTGATATCGTAACCTAATTAATAGTTAGCACTAACTAATTAGTATATTTGAGGTCACCCCCAGGAACCATTAAGATTGACACTTAGTTCGTGAAAATCCGATCATTAGAACGAAAATTATTCAGAGAGATATCTTTTTTTTTTGCTGACTGTACATATGTGCACACTTGACTGCTTGTTGGAAAATAACACTTAAAACATATAACCTAGATTTATCGCATAATAAACTGAAATGTATTATTGCCTTCTTTATACCACTCCTTGAGTAGCAAAGAAGTAGTGACTCTTAGTATTCACTCGAGGGGGGAATTTGGATGAATCCTGGTTCGGATAAAGCGTAAAAAATGTAGATTGTGGAGAGAAATTGATAATCGATATTCCAAATCGGCGATGTTAAAATATCTAAGAACTGTAAAAAAAATATCATGCAACAGAAAAACAAATTGTACGTCAATGTTTTTTACCCTTTCAGATTACTTTGATGATTAATATGATGGATTTTAAAAAAAGTGAAAAAAAATTTTTACTTGATTTATATTCAAATTTACTCTAATAAGTTATTTCAATTTCCATTTTTGGGTTGGGGAGGCTCAAGGGATAGAGCCTCTCAATGAGGTGAATAAGCTTCGAGTCCTAGTAATGGCTGGTCGATAAGAATTCTCATCGATCACAGTACTGAAGTAAAATATCCTCAGTGGTAGACTAATCATGGATCCCCTTTCCGTCAGGCTAACCGAGGGAGCTTTTCTTCTTTTTTCTCATCATGTAACTCAAATGCGGGTTTGTTCCATCAAAAGGCGAATTTCTTCCAATACTTAAACCAAGAGTTCCCTTGTTTTCTGGATTGGGTTCAAAATTACAAAGTTCTAGAGTTGAATTTTTGTAGTCGTAAACTCAAAATTGGGTCGGCTGTTCAACGACGGTTATAAAATCTACACTTATTCCTGGTTATCTGATTAACTGAACTGATGAATCTGATTGCAATTATTGAAGCTAATAGAAATTACTTATTGACCGCAAAACTTTTCTCTCGGTACTTTTGCAAACAGACGAAATATGGTAACTGAAATGTATCATTTCCTTAAATTTATATCATTGAAACAAAATAATTTACGCTTACCTATATAATTATTTCTATGTATTTATATTTTGATAAGATACTATGCCCTCGCGAAATTTTTAAAACTAAAGCTGAAGTTGCAGTAACAATAAAACCGTATCAACTTAACTTAAGCGCTAATTATTTGCTACTTTTTTTTCCAAAAAGGTACTTTTTACATCAAATATTGCGCTAACGTAATGTCAGGGTGGATTGCATTTAAAAAAAAAAATGCATTTAAGAAAGAAAAAAAAAGAAGAAAAAAGCATGGTACTTAAAGTCATAGAGATTTTCGTAAACTAGTTAGATTAAAATTACTTCTTGAAAGTCACAAAAATAGCATTTTAAGATACTTGATATACCAAAAAAAGTTCAAAAATTCTTTTTAAGTTTAAAACACTAAGCAAAGTTTTTCGACTATTATTAAATAAAACAGAAAAAAAGAATAGATAATTTTTAAAAAAATTATTCTTTGCATGAAATTATCTTTTGATAAAAGCTTTTTATAACTGTGTAATTTTTTTTTCTAAGTTTAAAAAAGTTCTCGTGATATAGCAGTACACGCAATACACCCATTAAGTGAAATTAATATTATAAGACACAAACGTTCGACTTTTCCAATCTAAACTATAAAGACAATTTTTCTAGATTGCGGTTACGACTCCATCCAAGAGGGGTTAATATTTTAATGGTAAAGAATCCAAATCCTTCTAAAAATATTCAACCGAAATTCCAACCAACCCGTCGTTAAAACAAATCTGACCGAATCGGTCGACTAGAGGTTATATTTTTCATGGAATTATCTTTGGATAAAAAATTTTGTTATAATTGTGTGCAAAAGTTTTTCGATTGGCTTAAAAAGTTCCCACGATATGGTTTACGATAAGTTCTCACGATACACCAAAAATAAAATTAACATTTAGGGCTCCAAGCTTTGGACCACTCACCGAGCCAAACTATGGTGACCCTATTTCCCAGATTGCGTTATCCCCCGTATTTTGGGAGTCAGAAACACGAATCTGTCGGGAAAAGGTATGTTTCTTCAGTGAAAGTACGTTTTGGTGTCTGATTTCTAATATAATATATATTTTTTATAATAGGTTTTATAATTTTATAACCGTCGTTGAACTGCCGACCCAATTTTATGGGTTTACAACTACTAATGTTCAACTCCGTAGCCTTGTAATTTTGAACTCAATCCAGAAGACAAGGGAACTCCTGGTTCGAGTATTGGGAGAAATTTGCCTTCGTGGAGGACTTTTTGATGGAGCTAACCCTCGTTTGCGTTACATGAAGAGGAAAACCGTGAAAATCTCCTACGATTAGCATGACGGCAAGGGGACTCTAACCCATGATCCGTCTACCACTGAAGATATTTCACGTCAAAACTGTGGTCGGTGCAAGCCGGATGCGGAATTTGTATCCACAGGGATTCGAACCCGGTTCGCCACATTGGAAGGCGAATGCTCTATCCTCTGAGCCATCGTTCTTAGAAGGCTTCCTCCGTTGACTGTTATAGAAGGTACATGATTTTTAGCCAACACTTTTAATTTTAGTCAGTGTCATTTTTTTGGTGTCGGCGTCATGAAGAGACGCATCGATGAGTAAAATTTTAGCTTCTATAAAAAGATCCCAACTGATATAATTATGTGTGAAAACAAATGTACCAATTATGAATGATAAAACTATTTCAAATAAATGAAAAATAATGTTTTTTGCTTAAGTTTGCATTTAGTTTTATATCATGAAAATTATATAAATGTAAAATATGAGGAAAGGTTATGTTTTTTCAATAATAACTCTTTTTTCTTCTAATTTAACTTTTGGAAGTAAATCATGGATAGCATCGTCTTTCGTCTGACTGCAACATGATGTTGTATCATCAAAAAGACCTCTCTAATTAAGAGCCTAATTAGGAATATATTTCAATATACTTATTTGTTTTGTTTAATTTTTTGTTTTGATATTTTCTCGTGTTTCCTCTTTTGACCTTTTCCGCATTTAGTGCAGATGTTTGCCCGGTCACTAGTAGAGATTTTAATGATCAACCCTAAAGGTCTTCTTCAACACAAAGTCTATGGAAAAAATTCGGTGCCTCCCAAAAGCGGTCGTAAATAGGTAAAGGTGGTCTTTCCTGGTGGTTTCAATATATTACGATCCTACAAAATGGTTTCAAAATTGCTGGTATTCAAGCTTGAAAAAAAAAGTTATTAACTTTCCCCGTCATTTGGTTGATCTGAGCTTTAAATAGGTAAAAAGTACGTAATTTCTAAAATTTTAAAGCATGACCTTTCAAATTGTGGCAACGGTTTTGCCATCTACAAAAACATTTGCTGCTGAAAGAAAGATTATTCACGTAGAGTTAACATACGAGAAGCGTAACCATATTTTTGTATTTCGGTAATTTGGTAACGAAATAATTTGATAATTATTTTTTTTTCTTTCTGTCCTATTCTGCTCCTAGTTATTAATTCAATTAAATTAAAATTTTATTTTTATAGATTCTTGATATAGACTGGTATCCAATAGCTAGAGATTGTTCAGTTTATGCAGTTACTGTTATAACTCTTATCTGGATCATCGAAGACAACATTGTTCAATGGTAATATATATGGGTGATTCTCACGAAACATGACAATTCGGACCAAAAAATTTCTTCAAATTTAAAGTCTTCAAAATAATCTGAATTTTTTTTTTGTATACTTCTTTAGTTACACTTATTAATACCTTAGAGACAGCAGTGTAGTTTATTGACAATTGCTCGAGAAAAAAATAAAATAGAAATTCACCAAATCTTGAATGCCAGGAAGATGACATATTAGCTTAAAAATTTGAAAAAACAGTCATTTTAAGCTATTAGTAAGTAACAAAACCTAGGCCTTTATGTTAGGTGGACCATGAATAGCCTAAACTAATTATTTTATCCACTGAAAGAATCAAAAATGTTTTTGTTGCTGATATGTACAGAATAAAATTGTGCGTAGTAATCTATCATTAAATAAATAAATAAACTTTGATTACATTCAGTCATATAACAATCTTACATAAACTTGATATTAGGTTAATATTTGCTTTACATTCAACTGTTTAAAAAATTTTTTGGTAACTCTTTCAATGTCATGTCATTCATAAACCAGGAAAATGACAATCAGGATAATGACAAATTCACCATTTTATAGCATATAACTTTACTTTAATTTAATATTTTGGCCTAAGACGGTTATATTCTGTAAAAAACAACAGAATTTCTTAAAATAACTCAGATAAATCTATGTAGTTTATGTTATTTATGATTTCAAGAAGCCAGGAAAATGACGACATAAAAACCTACTCACCTTAAAAAACATTTTGAAATAGATTTTGAACCAGAAAATTGGTTCTTTATTCATGTAACAAGACATGATCATATAAGAGGGTATCTAATCAATCTATTAACGTAAGATATTGATTGCTGGCTCTAACTATTTTGGTTATAAACCACTAAATAAAAGTAGCCAGGAAAATGACAGATTTTCTTGGGACAAACAAATTATTGAGAGCAAAAATTATTTTAAACGAAGTTTTTGTAAATAATACCCTCTGCGTATATTATAGAAATGCTTACAACGGTTGAGATAAAAAAAATTAGATATTGAAAAATTTATGGGAAGTTTTGAAGCTAGTTATTATTGGAAACATTATTTGGGACATGCCAGGAAAATGACATTTTGAAGTTCAATTAAATTTTTTAACTATACAAGACAGTCATTGCTAGTGCAGAGTCATTTTAAAATGTTAACAGCGATGCTATTTATTAATTTTTTTAAAATAAAGTTCATTTAATATAATAGTATTAGATCTTGGAGCAAGGGGTGAATTGTCATATTTCGTGAGAATCACCCATATATATATATATATATATATATATATATATATATATATACAAACATATATATATATATATACATATATATATATATATATATATATATATATACATATATATATATATATATATATATATATATATACAAACATATATATATATATATACATATATATATATGTATATATAAGTATGTATATCATGTAAGTTCATTATATTTCACTGCTCGCTTTATAGATTTTGTTTTGTTCTGGTCTTCTTTTATATTTTATTTTCTGTTTTTACGTGTTATTTTTACTTATTGTGTTTAATTTTATTTGTCGTAATTTTTATAAAAAAAAAATTTTTTTTGAGTGCTCCTTACACTATTGTATTGATATATTTTGCTTTGGCTATATTGATACAATATTAGAAAGCACTCTTTTTCGGATATAATCGTGTGGGCTGATGAAAAGATTATATCTTTTATTTTCCGGTTTTTTTAAAAAAACTTTATCCTTTTTTTTTTTAATTAATTCTTTTTCTTTTTTCCCCAGTTGTTTGTTATTATTATTAATCCCCCCCCTTTTTTTTTCATTTGTCTGTAATTTACCTTTGTTTTATCGTCATTTTGAACTTATCTTATAAGTTCTATTTACTTGCAGCTTATGCGCAATAAAAGATACTTATTCTTTTTCTTAATTTTTTTCTGATTTTTTTGTATTTATTGATTTTGCTGTGTATATATATATATATATATATATATATATATATATATATATATATATATATATATATATATATATATATATATATATATATATATATATATATATATATATATATATATATATATATATATATAAGCTAAAAAATTGAGAAAAAATGGAGGGAAAAAAGAGTAAGAGTATGCCTGGTATATATATATATATATATATATATATATATATATTATATACTGTAACAACTTTTAAGCATACGTTAGCTGATGCAAAAAAACATGAGCAAGGGTAAATATTTAAATAATTATCTTAAAAACACATCCATTTCAAATTAACAACTTTATCACTCAATTTCACTCAAATTTTACTTTAAAGTTCTTATTTTTGTCATTTTTAAGAATATTCAATGAGAAAAACATCAAGTTTGTGAATACCAGGCAATGGCCCTTGAACTCAAAATAAATATCAGATTAGTGAAAACCGGGCAAGTGTATAACGTGCAACAGTAATTTACCTTTAACACCAATGCATGAAATATAGGGTAAGAGTATACCTGGTATTGAACCTTTATCTTAAGAAATATTATTGAAGGGAATACCGAGCAAACGGCTCACACAAAAAGTTAATTCGAAAATTCTAATTATTAATTATACACTAGGATTTCTAAGCTTTTTTATTAAAAAAAAATAAATGAGTATGCTTTTCTCACCAAGAGATTACTTTCAACTGATAAGTATTAATAAAACATAATAAGATTAATTAAAATTAATCAAGTTAAAAGTAGTTCAAGAAATCAAATTTAAATGAATAATCATTTTTCATACTTAGCCAAATAATCATCTGATAATGCTTAGGAAATGTGAGGAACATTTAATCATTTCCTACTTTGTCAGACGATTTTCGGCATTGTAAAATGCCGAATTTTCCCTTTTGACGGTAAAATACACATTTTTGAATAAATCGTTTACTTTATTATGAAGTGAATTGAGCTAAAATTGATTTTTTTTTCATTTGTTAATTTTTAAACAATTTATTAACTTAAAGTTTTAATGGAATCACGTATTTTCTCAGGTGGGAATCTCTTGTGCTGCTTTTCATATTTTTCGTGTATCTCATCATTATGGGCTTCAATAGAAGGGTAGAAAAAGCCTCTAGGAATATGGTCAGTAAAACCTTTCAATTTTCTTTTGATCTTTAGTTTAACTTAATGTTTTGAAGAATTTGTTTTGAAACAGAGAAGGGAAAAAAAAAAAAAAAAGATTTTTATCGTTTTGAACAGATAAAAATTTGTGGAGAAATTTGTTCGATTTTCTCATCGCTTTTTACGGAGAAATACAAACATGTAGCATATTTGTGGGTAACCAAAACAACGACTGATTTTTTTCCTCTCAAATCTCAGTACGCTGCCGCCGAAGCGGCATTAACTGATTCGTCGAATTTTTGAGACATATAAGAGGGGGGAATGGGAGAAGAATTGGGGGGGAAAGAGGCGTTGCCAAGCACCAGATAGTAAACTCATGAGTGGGAAACCAGTCAGTTGAACACATGATGAAATTAAATATAATTGAGATTAGAGTAAAATAATATTTACAAGGGTCAGAATAATATCAAAATTCAAGCTGGTGTAATAAAATAGAAAATAATAGAGAAAATCTATGCAACCCATTACATATTTATTCGAGATGGACAAAAATTCAATAACGACGATGAAGGAAAGGTTATATAAGTGATAGATAGTCCGGCTCATCGTACTAAAGTTACCAATTTGTAGTTCTCATCACGGCAACGATTCATTTAGATACAAAGGTGTCCACTGTGTGCTCTGAATTTTTAGTTGGACTCAGTGCACAACCTGATTATTCTCCTACTCAAAAATAAATTTTTCATAGCGCATTAAACCGGGCAAGTCTTACATTCAAAAAAGTATTTTCCTACTGATATATAACCGTCGTTGAACAGCCGACCCAATTTCATGGGTTTACGACTACTAATGTTCAACTCCGTAGCCTTGTAATTTTGAACCAATCCAGAAGACAAGGAAACTCCTGGATCAGTACCCCCAGAGTTATTGATTTGTTATGGAAACATGGAGGACTTTGAGACTCGCCAGATTTAACGTGCATCAGTCACCATTTACTACACGGGGAGTCTTCGGCCGGCGAGGATCGAACCCACGACCTCTTGTACATGGGCCCAGCGCCCTAGTAAAATGCCAATTGCAGTGACATTATAAAAGACATTCGTGTGACTTTTAAATGTCGGTTGAAGTTGTTCTCGTTAATTTACGTCGCACTAGAGCTGCACAATGGGCTATTGGCGACGGTCTGGGAAACATCCCTGAGGATGATCCGAAGACATGCCATCACAATTTTGATCCTCTGCAGAGGGGATGGCCCCCTGCTTCGGTAGCCCAACGACCTGCACACGAAGTCGAGCACTTTACGGTAGAACAGTTTAACGAGGACCCATACCGCACACCCTCGGTCCCTACGCAGACTGATCCAAGTGGTCACCCACCCGCACACTGACCGCAGCCAGTGATGCTTGACTTCGGTGATCTGCTGGGAACCGTGTCTTAACGATCAGTCCACTGCGGGACTAAATGTCGGTTGAAAATGTCAGTTTAATGTTTATTGTTTTAGAAGACAATGGAGCCCTGATTTAAGTACGTTTCAACTCCCGTGATAGAATCGCGGTGTCACGGCGACAGTGTCGCAAAACGTTACAGAGTTCTTGTAAAAAGATTTTCCTTTAGAGAACTAAAAACTTTGAGTTTTCTTTTCTGTAAAAATTTTTACACAAAATTCTAATTAATCATTTAAATAAGCACTTTTAGACGCGCTTACGCCGATATGGATATTGATTTTCAGAAGATTTTTAAACATCTCGATATATTTCAGATAACATGGAAAGTTCGAATCGCACATTTGAGTATTTACTTTTTAACGCAATGATTCTATCGACTTTTTTTTTTTTTTGCCAGTTATTGCTATTGATTAACACAAAATTTTTAAAATCCGATATTTTTTATACGATATTATTTTTTACAACTGAATATCTAAATGAAACACACATTAGAGTAAGTCTTTTTCGAAGAATCGCATGATTTCGATCTTATTTTCGGTAATTACTGCTACGCGCGGATTTCATGATTTTTAATTATTTTTTTAATGTGATACTGATTTACAAAATGTGAAAAAGGAAATAATCAGTCCTTCGTCCCCCTACAAAATACGAGAATATCACCCCTAAAATTAGAATAAAAAAATGTGCCTATTCAATGAAAAAAAATATTTATAGTTTTTCTTTTTTTAACTTATAAACACAGCTCTTTGGTTACTTTAAATTAACACATATATTTGTTATTATTAAAAGTATCTAAAAATATTAATTTTGTCGCAGACAGCTCGAAAAAAGTCCACCATTGGGGTTTAAACTAATAAAATGTTGTTGTAATTAGAAATCAATTTGAATTAAATTTGTTTACATACTTTTAACTGTGAACGTCATATGACGTGCTTCGATAACCGACAGTAATTAACCATTCATTCAATCTAGAGCCCCTGAATTAGATAGTATAGGAGCCTTAATTCAATCATTCCTGCCAATTTTTTCTCTTTTCAGAAATGATTTTCCGATATATATATAGCTGCTTACCCAGAAGTCCTAGTTTCTCAAAATATTTAGAGCAGTTGACAGATAAAGCTTACTTTGTTTAATTATGCCCAATTGATAGGTTTTATCTTTAAGTTGTTTGCATTTAGTGCAGGAAAAAATCACTTTCAATTTAATTAATTAAATCAATAATAAAATGTTAAATCATAATATTTACTTCCACTCTAAATATTAATTATTGTCTCATTGTACTATTGTATTAACCAAGGTTCGTATGCACGTGGAAAAATTAATATCTGGTATCAATTTTGCTATAAAGAAGATGAAAATTTCTTAATATTACCGCCCACTATTAAAATAAAATTACATTTCTGCCACCTTCGGATCTATGGCTATTTACTTAGAGAAAATAAAATAGTTTGGTAGCTACAATAATAAAAGTAGAAATAAAGGAAGCGAAGGAAATAAAATTTAAAAATATGACCACTGAAGCCGACGTTTTAATTCCGTACACCGACAATTTAATTCCGTAATACACTTGTGAATTCTGACGAAACAAAAATAGCAATCGTTGTTAGAATAAATAACGCTGATTAAACACAGATTTAAATATTAAAATACCATTAACATCTCAAATGCATCTGTATTTTGTTTACATTAAAAAATTACACAATTTTACAGTACAAAAATCTTACCTTGTTGAGGAATTTTGTACGAACGTGAATTCACACTTGATCAAGATAGAGATTTGTAAACTTCATAAAATATAAGAAACCATGTTTGCTTTAAATAACTACAAAATAATAGAGTATTGGGGGGGGGCAATGAAAGCGTCGCCTAAATGACATTTTCCTGCAAAATATAAATAGTATAACAGTTATAGTTTTGAATAGTTGACTTTACACTAAAAAAAGCAGGCACGAAACTACCAGTTCTGTATATTTTCCATATAAGTATCATTCTTAAACGGTTGAATATCTCTTAACTTTTATAATAGAAAGACGATTTTACTTATTATGATAACAGTAATTTATATTGTTTTTATTAACAATTTATCATTATTGTTCTATTTGTTTAGTGCAATGGAGAAAGCTGTTGCTTCTGTTGCAGGGAAGATGAAAACTCATCGTTGCTCTCAGGAAAAACAATCAATCCGGAGATTGATGAAGTGGCACGAACCTCAAGTTTTTCAAATCGGGACAGTTTCAGCGTGGAAATCACAATTAGCAGAACAAATTCGATATTAAAAAACTATCCTTCAGAAAGAATGGGTTGGTTCACTTTTTTTTTATTTTTAACAAATATATATATACGTAAGTATTTGTGAAGTACTGGACATACAGGGTTCGCTAGTACCTGAGAAAACTTAAAAAGAAATAGTAATATTAGGACTATAGGAAAGTTAAATTCGTGAAAGTACACGAATCCTTTTACAGTAATGCAAGAAGCTCTTTTCTAAAAGGTCCCGCAGTGGACTGATCGTTAAGACACGGTTCCCAGCAGATCACCGAAGTCAAGCATCACTGGCTGCGGTCAGTGTGCGGGTGGGTGACCACTTGGATCAGTCTTCGTAGGGACCGAGGGTGTGCGGTATGGGTCCTCGTTAAACTGTTCTATCGTAAAGTGCTCGACTTTGCGTGCAGGTCGTTGGGCTACCGAAGCAGGGGTGCCATCCCCTCTGCAGAGGATCAAAATTGTGATGGCATGTCTTCGGATCATCCTCAGGGATGTTTCCCAGACCGTCGCCAATAGCCCATTGTGCAGCTCTAGTGCGACGTAAATTGACTACATCTACATCTTTTCTAAAAGAACCTCTTGCAAAAGAGCTTCTTGCACTATCCTTCTAAAAAGAAGAAGGATTACCCTTTAACCTTTTGACGCAGTTGTGACACCGGTGTCTCTTTTATATACATTTTTTCTGATGCTCTAATTGCAAACAAAAATATATTTTGGTACTTTTCTATTATAAAAATTACCTAATAGTTACTTAAAAAATCTGCTAAAAATCTTTATTAAATAATTTAATTTGTATTAAATCATAAAATCAAAAAAAAAAAAAAAGTAGTTTAAAAAATTTTTCCTTCATAATAAAAAATTATTCAATAATTGATTTTGTAAATTAAAGAAATTTCAACTTCAATTAACTATTTGTCTGATCTTATAGGCGATCTAATTATTATATGCAATCTAAATAACTGAAAATAAGTGCAAATTTGAAATATTATTGTTTAGAATTGAGCCGTGTTTGAAAGATATAACGAACATTTAACGGTCTAAAAGACTCCGGTGTATACTGTATTTCATAACCATAAATTATTAAAATGCTAAATAATTTTTTTTTCACTTATTTTGACCTAAATTAGTGAAACATTCTGCGTCAAATGGTAATGTTCTGGTGGAAAGAGACACAGCATGTATGACACAGAAGAGCACGTGCATACATTTTCAAAAAATTTTTACCGAAAGAATCCAATAGAATTAAGCGATTCATCTGATATGTACATTTTAATTTTATAACCATCGTTGAATTGCCGACCCGATTTTGGATTTACGACTACCACTGTTCAACTCCTTAACCTTGTAATTTTGAAGCCAATCCAGAAGACAAGGGAACTCCTGGATCAAGTATTGGGAGAAATTAGCCTTTATGGAAGACTTTTTGATGGAACTAACCCTCATTTGCGTTACATGGAGAGGAAAACAACGAAAACCTTTCACCGTTAGTCTGACGGCATGCGGACTTTAACCTATGATCTGTCAACAACTGGGGATATTTTACGTCAAAAGTGTTGCTGGTGCGAGCTGGGTGCGTATTCGTATCGACCAGTCATTACTGGGTATCGAACCCTGTTCACCTCAATTTTTACTTGAATCAACTTCTTAATGGCCACGGAGTGTTTGGGATCTACCAGATCCTACTATAATAATCCTTTAAAAAAATAGCATTATGTCAATATTGTGGAGCAAGGCAAGACCTCATTCACCTCATTAAAGATTGTCCAAGGTTCCGGGCACTTCGTGGTCCATGTGAACAACAATCAAGACGAACATCAGTGGTACACTATACTGGCTTGGAAGGAAAACTGCGATCAACATCATTAAACAAACTCTTGACGATATTTTAGCCCCTGACTAGCTTACTCCGGTCATTACAACATAATAAAACATGTCATCTGATTTTTTTTACCGAATGACTTGGACTTTTCATCAACTGGAATTTAGCTTTCAAGGACTTACAGTCACTCGAAAAATTTCGAGTGACTGTATAATGACTTTTTTGACTATTAACTTTTATTTAATTACTATTTTATCACACAGGGATTTTGTATTGGCCATTTACACCGTTGCTTTTAGCTTGCTTTGTTTTAGTGTTTTGTATTTTTTTAAGCTGTTTTAACTTCTAAATTTTTCATGTATTTTCAATTTAATTTGGCGCCATTAACTTAACAAATGTAACCATTCATTACCTTAACAAATGTAACCATTCATTACCTTAACAAATGTAACCATTCACTACCTTAACAAATGTTACCTTTCATTACCTTAACAAATGTTACAAACCGTTAGAATTCCTTTTGAATGTTTAGAGCCACTATTCTTTGAGCAAGTAAGAGCTGATGTATGTCACGCCTTTTAGAATGTAAAGTCTAAGGTCGCACTTGAGAATGTCCTGCCTGATTAAAACTTCGAATCGAAATTCGTTGTTGCGGAAAGGATTAAACTAATACTTCTAGAATATGAAATTTCCAAATTTTACTTGACGATCAACGAGCAGGAATAAATGTTATTTGAATATTTCAGACGAGATTGGAAGGAATGGCAGTAACTCTCTGTGCACCTTACCAGTAGGAGGTCCCATAAATTTTGCCTGCTGGCTTATCATGTATCCAGCAAAACTACTTTTCTACATCACAATACCTGACAGTAGTAATCCAAGGTTGTACAAATTTTTTCCCATAACATTCTTCATGGCTGTTCTGTGGATTGGAGTTCTCTCTTATTTGGCGGTCTGGATGGTCACAGTAATTGGTATGTAAATATAATTTAATTACTTTGTATTCCAAATTTCACTTTACCAACCGAATTCATTAGAACCGGAACATGATCATTTAAGAATGAAAATGCAAAAATTGACTCTTATTCATGTTATTTCATGCATAAATTATAACCAGAAAAAAAAAAGATGGGGGCCAAAAAAAATTATGGAGTTGTTAAATTATTGTTTAAAAAAAAAACATATATATATATATATATATATATATATAATTTATATCTTTCAAAAATGCAGTTTTATATTTGGTTTCAAATTTGTTTTTAACAAGTGCGAATTCAAGGTTTGATCCTGGCTACCAACCCCAAGGTTGAAACGGGCTACGAAAACGGGAAAACGGCAAAAAGTGGTGTCTTAAATAGTGGTGATAAATTTCAAAAAACATTGAAAATTAACAACTTAAGTTTATTCGCTAACGTTGCTGCCATTACGAAAATTATTTCTCATCAGCCGTACAAGTTAGTAAGTTATAAAAAACATTTCCTATGTTCAATAAAATCTTTTTTGCTTTACAAAATTTAAAATGAAGCGGATAATAGTTCTCAAGTATTTACATTTTAAAAATTCTTTTTTTTCCTTCAAAAATACGTAAAATATATTTTTTTTCAAAAATAAAATAAATAATTTTAATAGTGATTTTTTCGAGGAATATTCAACCAATGCATTTCAAATTTTTGATTGTGCACTTAAAAATTTCATAGTTTAACAAAGCCTCGATTTAAACATATTCTTTCCCAAACCCTTTAATGATAAATAAATAAAAACAATAATTTAATAACTTAAAAAAGCTACATATTGATATAAAATAGCAATTTTTTTCGAGAATTATTCAACTGTTGTATTTTAAATTGTACATTTAAAAATTACACAGTTTAACTAAGCTTCGATGTAAAGATAATCTTTCAAAAACTCTTTACTCTGATAAAAATAATAATTTAATAACTTAAAAATCTTTTTCAGGTTATACATTTTCCATTCCCGATTCCATATCAGGTCTCACTGTTTTAGCCATAGGTACAAGTGTTCCGGAAGTCATTACCAGTATAATCGTTGCAAAAAATGGTAATTATTTTCATTTAGTGACATTTAATTCACCAATAATTTTCATTTAGTGACATTTTATTCACTAATAATTTTTATTTAGTGACATTTAATTCACTAATAATTTTCATTTAGTGACATTTAATTCATCAATAATTTTCATTTAGTGACATTTAATTCACTAATAATTTTCAAAGTAACTTTACTACTAAAACTACTACTAAAGTAACTACTACTAAAGTAACTACTTTAAAAAGAAATAATTATTAATTATTATTAAAAAATTTTTTTAAAAAGAATTCGATATATATCGGCACATATTCGCCATATATATAGCGTGCCATTTAAAATCCATATTCACTCTATTAACTTCCGAAAGGATGGAACTAGAGTTATGAAAAATGTATCAAAACCAGGGGCGGATTAAGCGTACGCGGGGCCCTAGACCATTCAAATCCCTTAGATTAAATTTTTTTCTCGTATATTTTTTATTTATTCAAATATGAAAGTATTTATATAGCTTTTCATTTAAGAAAGCATATTTAAAATTAAAATAAATAATAATAAATTAAATTTTACTTTATTTTGTTAAATTAGAACTAAAAAAAATATCGTATTTTATTAATATATATTTGAAATAGATTTTTTTTTTTAAATCATTGTTTTTCTTAATTTTTTAAAATTTATTTTCAAAAAAAATTTTTTAAGGGGGCCCCTAATCATTGGGGGCCCCAGGCCATGGCCTACTCTGGCCTAATGGGTAATCCGCCCCTGGTCAAAACATAGTAACCTTACGTCAAACGTTGTATTTTCTGTTTTTTTTAATGACACAATACGGATAAAAGCTTATATATATATATTGTTTCAAGCTTGCATGGTTTTTTGCTAATCATTTATAAACCATAAAGGTTGCTGTTACATTAAAATCAACCTTAAAGTGGTTATGCACTAGAAGATGAATCTACGAGGTTTCGTGAAAACGGAACATATGTGAAAAATGTGAATTGCAAAATAATGGAGGTACGAATAAACGCCTTGTGGAGACTAATGCTAAGGAAAGAATGCTTAAGGCTGATTTTGGAAGGCTTCGTCACCATAGGAAATGCTCTTTTGCTAATAAAATAATATGCTATTTTCATAACTGTTGTGCGTTTGCAAGTTACTCGAAACTGTTAGGACTAGTTTAATCTATCTGAAGATAGCGCTGCCTATACTTATTCTGCAAATGGCGCAAAACGTCAATATGGAAAAAAAAAAAAAACACACGTGGAAATGAAAGCGTTTATGGTCTAATTTTTTAAAATTTCAACACTTTTTCCTATGCTGCATTATTTGGGATCATAAGAAAATGTATAAACTGAGAATAAGAGATACTTTTTTTCTAAATGGAAAAAATGTCGCCAAACTGGTGATTTTTAAAAAAGTTAATTAACTTTTAAAATATTTAAGTTATTTGCTCGTTCTAAAGCCCAGATAATTCTTCACGACAAGATGATAGATATACAGTTTAAAATCATCGCTTTGCTTCAAGTGAAAGGCACTTAAACTGGGTTTTTTTTTTATATTTTCCTTGGCGACAGAGCTTCGAAAAAAGCGAATTTGTCTATGATTTTCTGTATGAATAACGATCTGTTAAAAGGGGAGAATGAAGTGATCACTGTACATATTTATATTGGGTAAACCAAAGCTTAAATAAAAGTTTGGACATCGAAAATCACATATTACGATACAGAAAACCACGAACAGACAGATGCGTTTTTATAGCTTGTTTTCCTAGAATTAATCTCCAAAACGAGTCATATCAAACTAAATAAATGGCACTCAACAATTTTGCACTTACATATAGTAAACTTCGAACCGTTTTCGGGTAAGAAATCTCAGTTTTCCACGAAATGGTACTGTAAGGGATTTCTTCTTGTTGTGTATAGACACCAGTTTTATAGCAGCACATTCGTTAGTTAAGAGGGTGAATCCGGACTTTACTGGTTATTACCATACATATAGCTAATACTCTAAAAATATTTTGCTGATGATATTATTTGATATTGATCTGCTGATATTCATAACTGCTTTGGAACTTACAGTTTAATGGGAACATTATAAAATTTGTTAGACAAAATCAGTTTTTCAAATTGTCATTATGTTACAAAATTACTGTGATTAAACAAATTCAAATTTAGGCATCCCAATTTCAAAATATAATCTAGGTTACTCTTTTTAAGTAAGACAAAAAAATAATTTTTTTTCCCCTGCGATTTTACAAATTCAGGCTTCCCTATTTCAAAATTGAATATAGGTTACACTTCTGAAATAAGAGAAAAGAAAAACGTTTTTCTTTTCCTGGGATTATACAAATTCAAATTTAAGCATCCTGATTTCAAAATTAAACCAGGTTACACTTCTGAAGAAGAAAAAAAAAATTTCCTCCTTCAAATTATCTTATTTTATTTTGTTTTCAGTTACACTCAAACTCAATTATAAATTTTATATCTAAAAATCTTTTTTCAGGCTATGGTAACATGTCGATAAGCAATCTTGTTGGAAGCAACACTTTTGACATCTCCTTCTGCCTAGGACTACCATGGCTTATTAAGACATTGATATCGGAAAAGAAATATCTTTTGGTGTACAGCTCTGCACTCACTTATACAACTGCAACACTCCTGCTAACACTTGTGGCTTTTGTTATTGTCTTCCAACTATCACATTGGAAGTTCAACAAGAAAGTCGGTCTCATTTTCCTCATCATTTATGCTGTGTTTTTGGTTCTCTCCTGTATGTACGAATTAAATGTTTTTGGTAAAATAAATGTTCCAACATGTGATCACTAACTACTTTGAAATAATTTGCTACTTAACAGTGCATTTGAAATTGTAATGACTGGTAACTAATAATTTAGTATAAATCTGAATTTTTACTTTTAAATTTTGGGAATATTTGCATTCGATATTTGTATTACCTTCTATACATTACTTTCATATTAAATAATCTAGAGAAAAACACTTTGTTACGAAAAAAAAAAAAAAAAACTCAACATATCTCAAGCAGATTTGATGATGCAAGGATTATACTTAACTTCAAGGATTACATTCAAGCATAATTGAAAGAACACATACACACAAGGTATTTAAAGCTATTTGCTTTTGAATGTAAAAGAATAACTATAAATTTGCCATAAGAAATATTTTGAAATCAACTTTCAAATAAGCAGGTTTTGTAGTGGCTTAAAGAACAGTTTTGGTAACCAGCATTTTTCAAAATATTTATTTTTTGGAACTGTGTACATGTATTATGCTACTTTTAAAAAAGGCAAACTAAAAAAAGACATGGATGGTGAAATCGGTTGTAACAATGTAGTGTGAAGGTACTTGCAACAGACACACTGCTACAAAGAGAAATCGTGTTGCGTTCAGTATGAAGCCACCTTAACTCAAAATAGTTTCGAATCAATGTGTGAAAAATTTTAATAGTATTGTTGCATTAAAATCAGTATCAATTAGTGACTATTCCATCATACAAATATATAATTGAGTTTAAAATTTTCTTACTCAAATAATTATAACCTCGAAATGAAAATACAGAAAATATGCACCCTAACATTTTAGTACATATTTTATTTTAGTGAATGATCCCTTAATTCATTATTTAAAAATTCTTCAGTAACCATATAGAATTTTTAAACAATGAATTGAAGGATTAGCCATTTAAAACTACTTATGGACAAAAATATTAAGGGACATATTCACTGTTTTCATTTTGAGATATACATATGATTACAGTATGCTTAATTGGAATAAATTATTTTAAAAAACAAATGGTGAAAGATTTTAACCATACTAAATTTGTTACTGCATTTGCATAAAATAATAATAAGTATTTGACCCCTGAAATACCATCATAAAAATTTGATAATATAAACTTGTTCTTTGAGTTTATTTTTTTAACTTACTTAACTAACCTGTGGGTTAAGCTATATGCTTGAACCATGCATATAATAAGTAGACAGTCCCAGAGTTTAAGCTATTGAATTTTGCTATTTCTATGAGCATAATTACTTGAAATAAAAAGATGCTGGATCGAAAATCCAAATCTTTTGATTCTTCAAATCTATTTTTCAAAAATTCACATTTGTATTCTTAGAAAATGGGATGATCTGTTCTGAACACACAAAAGTCAGAAACATCAGGACAAAAATCTAAAAGTAGGCATAAAATATTTTTCACCAGGAAAACTACAAACTCTATAAACACAATAAGAAAACCAATTAACTCTTGTAATATAAATTTTACTATTTGCAGAAAGCACAGCTATATAGTGCCTAGAATGAACTTGTGGTTAACTCTTGTCTGGAATATTCTGATTACCTGTTTAACCCAAAAATGCCCAGCATTCTCTAGAAACTAAACACTGTAGTAAATTTTCTATGTGAATATTAACTGTTACATATTTCCAATTTAATATTTTTAAAACACAGATCACTCGCAAGACTTCTCTAATAGAAATAGTTTTTTTAAAAAGGAAAGTAGTGGGTTTTCAAATGTTCTTTAAGAAATTTTACTTTTTTGAAGACACCAATCAACTTGGCCTACATGCAAAAAAAAGTGGTAGCTTACATTTATTTCTAGCAGGTAAATATTTCTTTGGTCGCCAACCAAAAAAATAAATTAATAAAGCACTGCACATTAACTTTAAATCCAAATTAATTTATTATTATTAAGCTGAAGTACCCAGAATTAATTTCTGAAAATATATTTAAATAAAGTAACATTTGTGCCACCACTTTGATGCAGGTTAATTACAATTAATTTAGGTTAACACAAATAGGTTACTTTTAGTTCTTATCTTCTCTACTACAGAAATACCAGAACAGCATGTAAAGTAAAAAGCTCTGGATTAAAAAAAGATAGTTGTAAACTTTGAACCTGCAGAAATATTGCTATATCATTTTCCAATAAAGAATAAATCCCTCATTATGTCTTAACAATAACATAACTGAATTTAAAAACAGAAGGTAAATTAAAGAGAAAATATATTACTCAGGAAGTAATAATGATAAGAAATATGTTCAAAATTTTTGAAGTTTCTTTTAATAGTAATTCAAAGTAAAATTTTTTTAAGAGAAATTTTAAGAAAAAAACATTACAATTTTTAAGAAGGCATTGATAAATCTCCGTGTATTATTATATTATCTAAAGGAAATTCTGAAAACTTTAATGAAGAACTTATCTAAAAACACAACCAAGGAACATTTTGTTGAAAAATGTAATTTTTGGAAGGAAAAAAAAGTTGTGTATCACTACAGTACTCCAAGCCTAATACATAGTATATTCATTCATGAAATTAATGATCACAAATAAAATAAAACTACAAAAATAACTAATAAATGAATAGCTTTTCAAATTTCAAAACTTTATTTCAACTACAGTTGATAGTGTTCATTTAAATAGACTCTATAGATTTAAAATATAGTGAATTGTGGTTGCGGCAATAAAAAAAAAAATTATAAATAAAGTTACATTATATCTTTACCAAATAACCAAAAAATTTACAAATGAAACCTTTATAATAAATGAAAGAATGATGAAGAGTTTATTTTCAAAAATAAATAAATTGGATGATGAAGCTTCCATTAATTGTGATTAAAAAATTAGTTTGTTAAAGTTCCTTAAACTTAAGTTCTTTAGAATCCGGAATACGATTATCTTTGAGTTTCTTAAACTTTGAAATGACATCAGATATGCTAAATTCACCCAGAACCTCGTTATCTCTAGTACGAACATTGACCGTTTGGGACGTTTTTTCACGTTCACCCACAACTGAAAAAAGGATAAAAGATTTAAATTAATAAAAAGAAAAATAGACTGCAAGAGATAAAAAGCATCATTTAAAAATAAATTAATAAAAAACTCACCAAAAATGTAATTGTATTGTGCAATTTGAGCATTTCGAATTTTCTTGTTCATGGTATCTCCTTGATCCACATCCATTTCACAAATGAAGCCTGCACTACTGATTTCAGAAGAAACCTATAAAGGAATGAATATGTGAAACAATCAAATAATATTGGAAGGGAAAAATGTAAAATAGACAGGAATATAGAAAACTATATGTTAGCTTTACATCAAAGGACTTGGTCAATGCAACTATTCAGAAATGAGATTTATAAAAAAGGTGAAAGGTTTAAAAATTTGATATAAAATTAGGAAAATAGAATTTTAATAGTAAAATAGCATTTCAAAAGAATTAAAGAGTTTTTGACAGGGTTCACCAAATTGCCCCCCCCCCCCAAAAAAAAACAACCCAGATATTATTGGTTGGGCCCACTCTAAAAAAAATCAGCTTTTTTTAAACCCACTTTTTTATTCCAAAAATTATTGGAGTAGAACAATAGGTTTCAAATAAAAAACAAAATAATTGTAAACTATTATCATTCAAACAAAGACTTCCAAACAATTGAAGAATTGAACTTGATTACAAAAATTATATTTTAAAACCATCTTTGAATAGCTGACCCAATTTTGAGTTTATGACTACTTATGTTCAACTCCATAGCCGTGTAATTTTTAACCAAATCCAGAAGACAAAGGAACTCTTTTATTAAAACTCCTTTGTAAAGAACTTTTTGATAGAACCCGCTTTTGCATCACAATGAGAGGAAAACCACAAAAACTTTCCATAGTTTGCCTAACGGAAAGGGGATTCTAGCTTATGATCTGTCAACCACTGAGGTTATTTTTCGTCAGCACAGTGGTCAGTGCTAGCTGGGGGCAGAATTCGTATTGACCAGCTGTCTCTTGGATTAAAACCTGGATCAACCTATTGGGAGGCGAATGCTCTATGCCTGAGCAACTACAGCTCTTAATTATAAATTGAAATGTATTCAAATATATGTCTTTCATTAGAATGGAAAAAATGCGGTAAATATCTGTCCTTGTGGAAAACACACCGGAGATTAGGGCTCCTTAAACCTTACGAATAACTTAAAGTTTCATATGAGTATAGTGATATTAAGTATAAATTAAAATCAATTGACTCCATTTATGAAAAATCATCAGTTTATTATGATATTTAATTATTTATGAAGCTTGAAAAAGTTATTGAATTTTTGTCAGCAAACTGAAGTATATTATTAAAAATTAAGTTTACATAATTATTAACATTAAAAACTGCTTTTATATATTTAAATCATATCAATGAAACTAAGTACCATTCAGTTGTTTTTTTTATTGCATTGAAATTGAATTAGATTTTAGATATGATAGTATATTAATTTATTCAAGGTTAATGTTTTTGAAGTGAATTAATTAAAAATGTTTGATGAGATTGAAAATAGCTAAGTATTTTATTTTAATTATATACTTCATTCCACCTTAAGTTGGCACTGGAGAAAAGGGTAGGCAGACCGGATTACAGACGTTGTCATGGGAACTGGGTTACTCTTTAAGTCGGTTGAGGGATGAGGTAGCAAAAAAAGGAGAGAAAGTGGCCAGTATTGGTGCTTAAGAAAGCAAAACGCCGATTTTTTTTTTTTTTTTAACCGAGAATCGTACTAAAATTTTGAACAGAATACAGAAAAGAACATGATTTTTTAGAGCATTTCTAATAATTATTATTTTAGATACTAGTTGTAAGCTAATTTCTTAATTAGTATTTAAAAAGCAGATTTTCTTATTATGATTTTTTTTAACTAAACTAAACTAATTGTAAACAATAAAAAAAAATATATTTTAATTTTTTTTTTTTTGCTGAAATCTAAATAAAAAAAGGAAATGCATAGATGCGCATAAATACGTTGTTTTAAATATTTATTTATATATGCTTACTTTTTGTATCATATAGCTTTTGTATTAATTTATCACACATTGGTGTTTTGTGGGGTAAGAAAAAGCCAAGGCAGGCATAGGTAGCATAGGCAGGGGATCATTGATCATGAAAAATATCATACATATGTTTTTTAATATTTACTGTTCTTTTATATATATATATATATATATATATATATATATATATATATATATATATATATATATATATATATATATATATATATATATATATATATATATATATATATAAATATAAATAAAAAATTTAAACTTTTTTTCAGAAAAGTTTTTTTTTTTTTTTAATATAAAAATAATTTTTTTCTGAAATATATATATGCTTCTTAGAGACAAAAGAATTTGGATTTTTAGAATTATCCACATAGGAAGCACGTACTGTATGTACGCCCCCTCCCCATATTTTCAGCTGCCATATCCCACCATCTTAGACTCAACATGAGCTCATTGACCTGTCCTGGTGGTTATCATGTTATTCATTTAATATTTTAACAGTTGACAGTTCCTTCTGCAAACTTTTTGTGGGGTCGTCCTGAATTGAATTCAATCCACAATTTCTTATCAGGAGAAATTCTACTTGGGTGGTTAGGCACATTTTTTCAAAAGAAAATACATATTTTAAAATATCAGAATCTTCCGTTGCTTTTCAGGATCTTTGCGGGTGAAAAGTGGCTTTAGAGATAAATCCGTATAATTAGTTATTTAAGTATAGTAGAATAAGTCTGGAAATATTTTGTCAGATACTGAAATATCTTAATATTTTCTACATAAGAGAAAGAATTTCTCAGCTCTTTTGGCTTTGTATTTCAAAAATAATAATTAAAATATTGACTGGGATTCGATGTTAAAAAAAAAAAAAATTTTATTCACATTTTGTTTTGTTTTTTTAAATTATTTCAATTCCTATACTTACACTTATATTATGGAATTTGTATTTCAGATAATATTTAAAAATCCCTTTACTTAAACAAAACTAAAAATCTTAAATTTCCGCCATCATATTATTAAAGCTCCTATAAACAGCGAATTATACTTCAGAGCTACACATGGCGCAAAAGACACAAAATTTGAATCCTTAAGGAGATTGAATAAAGCAAAAACAATTTTAACTTCTGTCGTAAAAAAATAATAATAAAATCATATGTTGAATTAGCTACACAGCAAATATGCTCAACTGTCATCAGTTTAATAATATTCACCTGTCTATTATGGGTTTTTTATTTTATTCATTCTGAAGGGAAATTTTTTTTCATTAAATATTGTACATATGAGGTTAATATTTAGAAAAATAAATAATCAAATACAATTTTACTATACTGGTTTACTATACTATAAAAATCATTGATTTAAATCAACTGATTTTTTATGTATATATTGATTTAAAAAATTTAAAAAACAGTGTTTTAAATTATTGATACTTTTATTATTTCTTTTCTAAGTTTTAAAATTCATTTTAAATAAACTGCTGCATTAATTAATTTTAGCTAACGAAATTACTTTCTTTCTTGGTATGTGTTAGATTCCAACACATTTCAAATTACATTTTTAAAAATCTTTTGATTTTTGAGATTGAAAGTACAGATTAAAGTAAACATTTAAGTTTTTTTTTCTCATAATATGTTTTCAGTATCTTTGGCATTATCAGATTTTCTATAAATAAATATAGTGAAAAAAATTTCAATTAGTACATAGATTTTTTTAAAAACTTTTTTCAGCTGAACTTTTTTTAATTAATGACTACACTTATAAACACAATCTGATACATTTACTTTGTCATTTTAAAAATGAAAAGAAAAAAAAAAAAGAAATCACAATTTTAAATTAAAATTATTGTTTGGTAATTGAAACTTTGTTTTAAAAGTTAAAGTATTTTTAAATTCTCTTTTTCATCTAGTCTTTAAATTTCAATCATGCATTTGTTTCAAAATGGTTACTATGCATTCAGAGCAATAAGTAACAAAATAATACAAATTAACAAAAAAGCATGCTTACATTTAGTATTTAGCAACAAAAGATAAAAAAAATTTAACAAGGAATCACAAAAAAAAAAAAAAAAAATTAACAATTAATGCAAAAAAAAAAAAATTTATAACTATAAAAAACGAGCTAACATTAAATAACTAGTAAAAAACAACAAATTAACAGTTTATAACTAATAAAAAACAAAACAAAAGAACAATTAAGCGATGCAAGTAAAAGAAAGCGAAAAAAGAACTGCCCAAGAGATAGGACACTTAAGCAAAAACAAGGAGAAGGGAACGAGCCGGCTGACCAGTGTAAGAACTTAGTCTTGAAAACTAATCCAGGGTCAAACTAAAACACCTCCTTTTTTGTACATTCGCTTTACTGAGAAGGTATTTATAAGTTAAATACATTTAAACATGAAAAACTTTGAATGTATGTTTCAAGATAAACTTTTCTTATTATACAACATTAATTTATATTTGAATGCGCATTTTAACTGCAATTAATTCCAAAATAGAGAAGAACTACTTTTCAAAGGCGGAGTGTTACATATCCTACTCTTCGGTGCAGTGCCAACTTAAGGTGGAATGGAGTATAGTACTTCTTTTTTCAAACTTCAAATAATCGAGGTAAATAAAAGGTAATCTTTAATACAAGAAAAACTATATGTGAATTATTTCTAGCCTTAAAGATATAATTATAGATACAGATTAGTTCAAACTGATGATTAAGATATTAATTAATGATTAAGGTACTAGCAATATATTTTTATACAAAGCAGATAAAAATATGAAGTAATATTATAATGCAAATTTTGGATGATATTTCTAAAATGCAGATATCTTTTACATTAACTGTGTTAGAACCTATTTAATATAGTACATATGGATAATGATCTTCATAAAGTTAATATATATGATCTAGAGATTTCTTCTTTTAAAAAAAGTAAAGCTAAAAAGTCATAAGTTTGCTAAAAAAAATTTTTTTTACCTGGCGAGCATATTCTTCAAAAGGAGCACCAACAGGAACTACAATGGATTGCCGAGGTGAGAGCCAAAAAGGCCTGCATAATAAAATAAATACAACAAATTACTAAATGATAACAAATAACTAAAAAAAATAATAATAAAGTTGAAAAAAATAAAAGTCTATAACATCACTATACTTCTTTTTTACAATTGTATCTGTTTAAAACCAATAAAGATTGCCACTATTTAACAATAAATGTAAGATTAAAGCATTATTTTTGATGGACGCTTAATTTATTTTTACACACAAAAATCAGATGTTACCTTACAATAAAAGCAACCTCTTCTCAATTTACGAGAAACAACATTATATAACAACATTTAACATTTTTTCAATGTGCTAATGCATTTTTTTATAATTTTTTTTTAAAAATCTATTTAATTAACTAAACAGTTCCTATCCTCAAAAATAACAAGAAATTTGGTACTTTTTGTTTAGCCAGGCACAAGCGTAAGGTGATCAAATAAATTATATACATATATATATATAGTCAGACCTTGATATAAGGTCACCCTAAGGGACATCGCAAAAGTGACCTTATAAGTGGGGTGACCTTTTAACTGATTCATTAGCAGTTCGTAACTAAGCACGTAAATAGTACCCATTATGACTTTTTAAAAATGGTAATACAAACGAAAATGATCGGCCACAAATTAAACATTTAAGTCAATAAATTTTAACAGAATTATTAAAGAAAGTTAAGATTTCTTAAAAAAATTTTAATTTAAAATAAAGCTGTTTACAAATTTTCTACATACATACATTGCATCAAACCTTATTTAAAATATTCATTTATGCAGGTCTCGTTTTCGGTTTTATTTTTCGAACAATGTTTTCTAGATTTCGTAACTTCTCAAAATGTTCCTCAGCTCCCTCATGGCTTGTAAAAAAATTTAGTATGGCATTTATTGCATTGAAGGCTTCCACTTGGGTTACAGCTACAAATCTCAGGATCATTGTCCTCACTGTCCACAACTTGTGAAACTATTTTAGAAAGTGTAGCTTGTTCGTTGGCTGCAACATTTTCCTAGAATTCGAGGGGGATAATTAGCTTGTAAGGAAGTTAAATAGGCTTTTGTTTGAAAAGAGCTTCCCTCGCCTCAGATAAAAATGACCTTATAAGCTACAACGATTTTTAAAACTTGACCATATATCCGATAATCTGTAACAAAGAATTCTTATTCAAGGAGCTGGGAAAGTGACCTTATAAGTGGGGTGACCTTATATCGAGGTCTCACTGTATATATATATAATCCTCCTTTTCTTTCCTTATTCAATCACATTTTGCACAGTTTTCACCCAATTTTTTCAGATTTTAAAGCAAAAATTTATTAATTAGTATTGGTTCTACAAATTTTGCTTAATTTTACAAAATATTTTTTAAAGTTATAGCAAAAAAATGTAAGACAAAAAAATTAGTTTTATTTTTATAAAAATTTCCATATCTTTAAAAAAATTAAGTTTACAAAATTTGGTGCAATTATTGCATACAATAATTAAAATAACTGTCATAAGTTACAAATCTATTACTATATTATTTGGCATAGGGTGTTTGAAAACACTTTTTTTAAAATTGTACTGTCAGTCCTTCAAACCTTTACTGATATGAATGAAAAATTTTATGATCTAAAGAATTCCGAAATTAAAATTATTCTTTAAATACTAAAAAAAAAAAAATTCATGATTCATAAAAAAGGTTTTTTTGTGAGATTTGTGACTGGTTAACCGCAAAGATCCAAAATTTTAGTGTGCTAGTAAAAGTTTCAGTTAGCAACAAAAATGGAAGTTTAACATATTTATTTAACCATTTTTCAAATATTTATTTATCAATATTTTTCAAGGGGCAGAAGAAAGGAATTTGTTACACATTTCAAAAAGAATTTTCAAGAATTATTTTTATAAGAAATAACACTTTATTACAAATAATCTTAGAAGAAAATTGAAGATATTTCACAGTAGATAAATTTTAAGTCTAGCAATAATCATTCACAAATAAAATAATTTATCAGAACAATTTTTAAATAATTAATAATAACAATCAAATTAAGTAAAGTCATTTTTGTCAATTATTTAATAAATGATTCTCTCAATAACATTAATGTCTCTGAGCAAAATTCATTTGATTTATGGGTAAAAATAAATAAAAAAAGGCAAAATATTAATTTTAGACAAGTAATTTATAAAACAAAATTTTTTTAAAGAATTAAATTATATATAATAAATATCAATTACCATCAGTGCTGTATTATACAGTTTGCAAAAAAACTAAAATAAATAAAAATTTACCATTTTCCAGCATTACTCTCCGTCAAAATAGCAATTACTCTTTCAACAGAACCCAATATAGCTCTGTGGATTATCACAGGTCTTTTATCACCAGATACACTAAAAAATTTAACAATAAATTAGTAATTTTTACTGATTTAGTCACAAGAATAACTTGCAAGAGGAATACATATTGACACAAACCTGTCATAGTGCAGATTGAATCGCAATGGTAGCTGGAAGTCCAGTTGAATGGTTGCACACTGGAAAGAACGTTTCAATGCATCTTTTATAGTAATGTCAATCTATGAGAAAAAATAAAGATGGTTATCCAATTTTGTCAGTTAAAATTCTGAAATATCATAACACATAGCTGCCAACATGAATGGTCATTTTACAAGGTGGCAGCTCGGTAGCAGAAGCCCCCAGAGTGACAGGGGGCAGTGCAGATTATTACAGAACCAGTAGATTATTTTTAATCTTTTTTATTTTCAAAAAGCAAACAAATAAATAAGGGAAATTCACTGAAACTCCTTTTTAAAATAACTCTAACTCTAAACTATAAAACTGCATTGAAAGAACACAGCAAAGAATAAAAAATAAAGGACTTTCTTTCACTTGATTACATTGAATAAGAATCTATTCCTTTATTTTAGAATCACAATATAAAATGAAACTGAAATTTAAGCAAAATAAGGTTTTCATTCATTATTTTTAAGGGTCGCAAGTTTGCAAATTTTGTTAGATGTCAGATTAAACTGAATTTTTACAATAATCTTTGACTGACTGGGTTGAGGTCGCAGACAAATTTGAACTTAGGAAGGTAGGGCAGCAGAGCTACTAAGTAAATTTTGTTATAAAGGGTGGCGGGAGAGTGTCAAGACTTAAAATACTTTCAAACCATCGTTCCTGTATGATCTATTTCACAGTTTGTATCTTGTTTTAATGGACCTGTCACAAGTACTATACTTTTAATGTTAATGATACCTGTTTAGTTAATGTATGACGCTTCAAATAAATAGTTTTGTATTACTGTTTTTCTATTCAAGAATTTTTTAAAAAAATTACAAGATATATACCTTTTAAAAGGCTAACACAGTTATTATTTTAGCTTAGGTGTCAAAAATATTCTGAATTTCAATAGCTTGTAATTTTTTGAAGTCACAAAATTTTTAATACTCTTTTATAGTTAATAAGGTGGAGGAGATTTTTGGTACAGATTTTTGAAACATTATTATTTCCATTTTATTTCCATTTAGAAATTCATAAAAGGAAAAGGAAACAAAATTGTGACTGAGTAGCATTTAATAAAAGTAAAGTAAACACTGCTTACACATAGGATAAAGTGATCAAATTTATAGATATATTAGCAACAGAAAATAGCAGATAAAATGAAATTACCTTAATAACAAATGAAATTATTGATTCATTATTCAACCAAATGTAATTATAAAGAAGAGGCAATTTGTATATTTAGAAAAACGAAATTGAAAACTTACTTTAGGGCCATAGAAAGCTCCGTCTCCAGGATTTAAAGTCCATGACTGACCAAAAGCATCTAAACTTTCCGTTAATTGCTGCAAAAATATTTTAAATCAAAATTACACTAACATTGTTTTATACAACAGAAAAAAGGAATACATAAATAAAATTCATAACTGTTTAATTGTTAAAGGAACACAACTAAATTTATAGCTTAATAAATGAAAATGATAATTATTTTTGTAATGATCATCATTTTTAAGAATCATTTTTGTAATGACAAAACAATAAATTTAAGCCCAAATGAAAAAAAAGAGCATACTTTGTATTAAAATAAAACTGACCAACATGAATTAAGCACAAAGCGATAAAAATAGATAATGCTGATACCTTTTCCGCGTCATTCCAAACTTCTAGATCTCCAAGATAATTTTCAGGTCTAGTTGACAAATTCAATTCAAAAGTGAATCCTAGCACATCATAGACATGTTTCAGAAATTCAAGACAAGATTGAATTTCAGAAGAAATCTAAAATAAAAAGTGAAATATTCAATAGCAAATTACACACTAAAGAAGATATTTGCTCTGTAATAATTTATATGAATTAGAATAATAATATTTAAATAAACATAAATTTTAATTCATGCTTATATTTTAATAACTGGCTAACTTTAAAGAAATAATTTTGATAACATATTTGACTAACAGCAAGGCCCCTCATATGCTCAAATTCAAACAATTTTGAAAAAGAAAAAAATTAAATAAATAAATAAAATTTAAAAAAAAAAAAAAGAAGAAGAAAAAAAGAAAGAAAAAAAAAACAATTTTATCCATGTTGAAATACATAATTACTTTACCTTTCTAAATATTTAAAAGAAAATGCAATATTAAGCCACCTAAAATAAAAGAAATGTTATGGTACAGTTAATTAACATATAAATCACACTATTAAAAAGAGAATCTGAATTTATCTTTAAACAGCTTTTTTAAAAGCCATAGTAAGATAATTGATTAAGATTAAGAAATAAAATTAGAAGATTAAGATTAGATAACATTAAGAGTAAAGATTAAGAAATAAATTTGTAATATTAAAATATAATGTGATTTTGAAAATTGTGTTTTAAAACTGGGAATCAGATGGATTCCCAATACAAATGACATTTTTTTTTTGGGGGGGGGGGAGGAATTCATATTCAATAACTAATTTTTGAAATGTGTGCGTAGAAAGAAGAACAACTTTATAAAATTTTCCCATTAAAATTTTTTTTAAATGTAATTTCAAAAATTTTAATTTTTACATATTTGCTAATTGAAACACATTAGATTTACAATACATTTTAAAACTAAAAAACAAAAAATTAAGCAACCCTGTGATTTTTTAAATATATTTTTAAATTTAAGATTTCTAAAAACAGAATTTGAATTAAATTAAAGATTTTTGTTAATTAAAAAATATTGATTTAAATCTTGATCTAAATGAACAAACCGTGGATGAAACAGTAGTTTATTGAATCGAAACAAGATAACATGAACTTAAGGAAAATGTGTTTATTTTCAACTCAAAATGAATTTAGGAACATATGTATTTTATTCAAAGATTTTAAATTGCAAGTATTACAACTGCAAATAAGCAATCAAAAGTGATAATTTATAATCAAGTTTCTGATCAATAATAAATCCAACTATTAAATAAATATATCTTAACTAAATATATTATTAATTAAATTATTAACTAAATATATATTATTAAATAAACTTATAAAAGTGTAAAATTGCATAATTTTACTTTTATTGTCAACAAAAAACAATTATAAAATAACACTATTTATAAATACTGATATTTTTCTAATAAAAAACAGTAAAAGATTTTATATGCAATGTAGTCATCAAATTAAATATATATAAAAATAAATAAATAAATAAACAAAAAAAGAAGCAATTAGTTAATAACAACAATTTAAAGTAGTTAAATATGAATCTAATATTAACATATGCCTTGCAAGTGCCCAAATTTTGAGGATTTTGAGGGCAAAATCAAGATACATAGGCATATTAGTTCTCAAAATTTCAGACACAAAAAAGAAATTTGTATGTTTACTAAGAATTTGCTATTCTACTAAATAAAAATAATATGTCTACTAAATTCTAATTATTGAGGTGGACATATACCCACTGTCAACAATGTTCATTATTTTTTATTTAATAGTGCCTTTCCTGCATACTACCTGCTACAGTAAAGAGTTCTTAAAACTAGTCAGAAACAAAAGTTAAAAATGTATAGTTGAAAAATGTTCTTGAACTGAAGGAAAAGTAATTGACATAAGCCATCAAGTACCTGTTTCAGAAAAATTGCTTAAGATAATTTTGAAGATGTGTTTTGAGAATAAGATTAAAGTAAAAAAAGAGAAAATATATTTGAAATAAACCGTAAGACAATAATAACAATGATTTTCTTCGAATAAATACAATTCGCAAGGAAATTAATTAAATTATATTCTGTCATACAACACTCAAGAAAATTTCTTTAGGCAAAATTAAATTAAAGGAAGTTACAGTAAAGAATAATAATGATACTGTGCTTACATTTAATTATCCTGGCTCATTTTAACTGTCTCTTTAAATATTAAAATCGTTTAAATTTATTCATTGGGGATGATAATCAGGCAATATGATTAGAGAACTTAAATAAAAAAGAATTGTGTTTTGCACAATTATTGTAAAAGAAAATAACAACATGTAAAAGAAAGTAACAAACGCTCTCTATTTGCACAAAGAAAATAAAGGTATATCTACAATATCTCTTAAGGTATGTCAACAATAAAACTTTTTTTTATTCGAAAATTACACATTTTATTTCATAAAAAAGAAAACAATTTTAAGTAAAATAAAAAATATACATTATTAGACCTTTAATTTAAGTGCTAAATAAATTTTATTATTGCATAATAAGTTAGTAAAGAGATAAAATTTAAAAGAAATTTTTTTTTTTATTTTTACCTGCTCAGGAGCACAAAAGATGTGTGCATCATCCTGCTGAAATCTTCTAACTCTTGTCAGTCCTGTTAAAGCACCAGATATCTCATTTCGATGCAACACACCAAAGTCAGCTAGTCTTAGTGGCAATTCTCTCCATGAACGTGGACGATGGTCAAATATGAGACTGAAATGTAACATGGAATTCTTTAAACGTTAATTGGCAGCACTCAATATTGTAAAGTTTCATAAAATCTAAGTATATATTTCTTCAGGTGGATAAGATAATGAATTATTATTATCCAACAACTTAATTTGAAGAAAAAAAAAACAACAAAAAAAACATGGGACTATGTATCAATATTTTGTAAAATATTAATAATTTTTAATATCAATACAACAAAATTGCAGTGGTGCAAGTGGCAATACATGGTTTTCGAGCAACAAAAAAGCAATTTTGTAGCAGCACAACAAAGATTTGGAGGATATTTAATAAAAAAAAATTAAAACAAGACTTTAATAACAAAAATTTTTAATTTTGTTCATTAATAACATATCTTATTTTTTACATTTTTTTGAAGGACCCTGCATTAACAAATTAAGTTTCTTTTTGGTATCTTCCAATGCTTTTTAAAGCTCTTTTGTGGTATGCCCAAAAGAGCTTTAAAAAGCTTTGTTAAAAGAGGATATTTGATATTTCCAAAATTATCTTTCTTCACAAAATAGTTTTTCCAAAACACATCAAATGGTGTATATTCATTCGAGTAAGAAGAATAACCTTCTTGGTTCCCCACGTAACCTTGTCCATTCATCTAAGTAACAAAGGTCCTCTTCAGGTTTTATAATGCATGGGGTTAATGACTTAATAGAAGTGTCTTCCATTCTTATTATAGGATGCAACACTTTAAGATGGTGCAATAACCTAATTTCAAGAGGCAATTCTTTTAATAACTTTTTTGTACATGCCAAGTAAAAAGACCTGGCACCTAAATACATAGATTTTTTTTTTCTGAAGATAAGGATGTCATCGCCTTTGTGGTATCTAGTCCAAGATCTATAAAATTTGAATTTTGCCAAATTTCTGCATTTTCTACATCTAATGATTTTAAGTCCTTTCCTGACAAACTAAGAAAAACAGAACTCTTTAAAAAAACGCCTTAACAGTGCTTTAACTAGAGACACCATTTCATCAAACAACAAGTGAATCAATGGTATCTCAGTTTGGAAAAGACCTAAAAATTTATTTAATATAGCCGAAATATTTCTTTAACAAAAAGGAGCTTTTAACAAAAGCAATGTAAATAAACTCAATATAGAGTGGCTCATACTATTTTTTAAATTCATAATTACTTTATTTAACTCTGTAAAAGGTAATACAAAACTCTAAATAATTTAACTATATAAATAATTAAATAATAAATAATTAAAGTTATCAAGTGTATTATTCTTAATTTAGATACATGTTATTTGTAATAGTATATTCAACAAAACATTAACAAGATTAATATTGATCATACCGAATTTATAAAAATATGTAAAGAATTAAGCAAATTAAGAAAACTTTAATAAATTTATAAAACAAATGTAAATTAGTGAATGGCCCCTAAATTTTTATTAAAATTGGTTGCCTAATACAGTATTTCTATAATGAAATGATTAAATAATTTTTAAAAGAAAATACAATGAGTACTGAAGCTAAATACTTTTTGTCAGAAGTAAATTATTATATTGTCCCTACACTCATAATATTTAACAAATCTGTGATAGTTAAAATTTTTTTATATCAATTGCTTTAAATCAAATCATTAAGAGATGAATTAAAGTATTTTTGAATGACAAATCTGAAAAACATAAGAATTTTTTTGCTGCTTTAAAAATTCTGAAAGCCCCTCTCTTCATACTTATTTAAAATCTTGCCTCTAAATATTATTTAGTTTTTTACTAAAACGAAATAAGAGCACTGAAAATTTTGAAAGTAATAACACAATAATAAAATGCAATAAGTAAAAAAAAGTAATAAAGTAAAATAAATGTTTAAAAACAATATGCAATTAGTGGATGGTCCCTCAGATAAAAAATGTACGTTTAAGAAACTCGATTAATTCTTATCTTTATTAAATTAAATGAATAAAAGGGAGATGGAAATCTTGAGCTTATGAAGCTTTGTGATTCTTGACTGCTCTGAGGATCAACATGAAAATATGTATTTAGTGAATGGTCCCCAAGTTAATTCAAAGATCATGGTACTAATCTATAGATAGAATAGCGCAAGAAGGCCATTAGCTTGCCATTGACGAAGACGATGGCACTTCAATAACAATGAAATTAACAAGAGAAATAAAATTTTATTTTGCTCTAAAATTTGGCAATGTTTAGTTGGTCTCCGAAAATTCGAGAGAAGTTTTGGTTCCATTTCTGAGGAAGATAATGAAGCCTGAAATTGAGAATATCTTGCAAAATAAAGCAGAGTTGCATATGAGAGTGCAAGAATCCTTTCCACTAAATCCAGAGCAACCCCCCACATGGCAGTAGCTTGGTTGCTGAAAAATTGTGATTTGGCGATACCCAGGGGAAAATATCCTTTTTGGCACAGATTGGCGCAATTTAAGCCAAATACTTCAATTTGGAGGATGTAGGTGCAGGTTTCCACAATTGGCGCGGATCAGCGCAATTGGCGCAGCACTTGCACCACTGAAATTGCAAAATATCGTCTTTTGATTCATTGTGAAATCCATGTCTTACAATAAATATTAAATATGTGATTATTTTTGAAGTTTTGTTAAAATACTTAAATGGAGAAATAACAATTTTGTGCCATTTCTAACATTTTAATAAAGAGGTATAACTGCATATCTAAATAATTATAGTGTTAATTTCAAAACTTGCTACTCACCAATGTCCAGGGCAATTCATTGGCTTCAATGCAAAAGTTTGCTTTTCGACTTCAAACGAAAACATGTTTTCCTGTCAAAAAATTTCCAAAAAATTATTTAAAATAAAAGCAAGACAAAACGTAACTTTAAGAGTCTTTAAATTATAAAGCTTAGTACAGTTAAATAAGTAAACTATGTGCAAAAGTTCTTTTCATTTTTAAAATTATGTTTCTATTTTAAAAACTTCAAAGCAATTATTATTGAACAAGATGCTTCAAAACATAGCATGGATAAGTTCAAAAAAGAAATGGCATTTAATGAATTGCATACAAATTTGAAAAATATACTTACTGAATAATGTTGCCAGTGCCCAGAAGTTTCCCAGAGTTTACTGTTATACACATTTGGAGACACAACTTCTTGAAAACCTCTCTTTTTATACTCTTCCTTAAAAATGACAACAATGTTTATTTTCTCACTTATAATTTTGCGCCATTTTCATAAAAATCTTTATTTGGTCAAAAAATCAAAACATTTTAGGTATTATAAATAGTCCATATTTTCAAAATACTCAATTACTACTAGGAAAACAAAATTACTATTCCTTATTAATATTTTAATTATCAATCCTAAACTGCTTTTTAGGAATCTTTTAATGAAAAACTATTTATCCTCATGTTACTGTTACTCTTGCAACAACAGTATTTGGTAGAATAAATGACTTAAGAAAAATATTTTAAGGTTTTGTGAATTCGCATAAAATTTAAAGCTCATCTTTTCCCGACCTGACATCACTGACATGCAAAAAAATATTGAACTCTTAAACAAAATTATGTTCGATGTTCCATAACAAGATTAAAGATAATTACGAATGCTTTGTATTTATATTAAAAAAAATAATAACTAACCACTTTAAATTTATTACAATTATTAAAATTTATTATTATTTTATTATTATTTATTAAAATTATTAGTTATATAACTAATTATATATAAATAAATACATAAGTAATGAAACAAAAATAACTAGCAATATTTAAAATTTTCTTTGCAACTTCGACCTAAATGTAAGTTGTTTGGCAAAGATTTCTTATTGTCACGTAATGCACTTAGCAGTTTTAAGACTTTTCTCTTCAGTTATCAAGAAAAATGAATATCTTACTCTAATGAAAGCTATAAGCTCATTATAAATATGTGCACCCCTTGGTTGGAAAAAACAGCTTCCTGGACTGAGTTCATGAAAGAAAAACAACTCCTGCTCCTACAAGAAAGAAACAAAAAATTATAAGGATAATTTAAGTCTCAAGAAATCTATAAAAAAAACTATAAACTGCAATTAAGTAAAAATATATTGTATATCTGGATCACACTTTTGTTATTCATAAACACTTTTTAGTCTTTCTCTTAAAATTTTTACAAAATAATTGCAATACATTTTAGATTCGCTTCAGCTTTGCATTTCATCAATTGCTTCGTTACTGTGAATTCTAAAAATGATGTTTGGCTCGTTGCATGAATTTCCAAGGTTTTACCAAAAAAATTATATGTTTCCTGAAAAAATAAAATTTCTTGATAATTCTAGGCATTATCTAGGCAGATACCCTTAATAATTAGTATTTTGAAAAAAATAGTCATCACAGAGTATCTATTGAGAATTCTTTGATCAAGCGTCCCTATAAATGACAATATTTTAATTTAAAAACTTTTAATAATCTATTTAGACATACTTTATACAAATAAATAAAAAAACAGGTAATTATTATTACTTCTAATACAAAGAAATTATCTCTTTTATTGAGCCAAGAAAGTAAGCATACTCCTTGAAATAATACATGAGAAACTTGATACAAAGCTAAACAATAGCAAATTATAAAATTAACAATTTCACTAAAACAAAATAAAATTTTGTATCTATAAAAGAAAATATACAATTTCCAATACAATAACAAATTGAATAATTCATAAAGTGATTATTATAAAAAGCAAAAGAATTAAAATTTTTAAAAAAATCAATCTATGGTAAAATAACAAATTATGTATTGAATTGAAATAAACATTATATAATACCATTTAATTATTTTTGAAATATTACCATGAGGCAAATATTAAAATTAAAAACTATTTTGTATGAAGGTAAAATGCTAATTTAATTAATCGAATTTAAAAAATATTACCCTTCCAATTTTTCTGTGGTCACGTTTGGCAGCTTCTTCTTGGAATTTCTGCCATTCTTTTAATTGCTTGCTATCAGGAAATGAGATTCCATAGACCCTCTGGAGTGATTCAGCATCTTGCTTCCCTTCCCAGTAAGTCGCAGAATTCTGTAATAATTTTTAATTTATAAAAAATTTGCTATTTCAGTATTATAACCTGCCTTAACCAATGTCTTTAAAACAGCCAGTAAAAATACTTCAGAAATAAGTTAAACATCTAAAAAATTTCTTTTTATAAGAATTGAATAAAAATAAATCTTCATTACCTTCACAATTTGTAATGCTTTCACTTTTCCTGTGTGCCTCACATGGGGACCCCTACATAAATCAATAAGTGGCCCACACCTAAAAAGAGTGACAAAACTTTAAAAACAAATTATTAAAATGGAAAGAGGAAAAAAATAATCATAATAAGACCTTAATGAAATATGCCTTAATTTTCCTCAAAATATAATTTTATCGTTGAATTAAGGGGAAAAATCGGTTTTATTACATCCCATTTGCACGAGGACTGAAAATAGGTGACTGAAGGCAGTCTTCTGACACCACACCCCTGAAAAAAGTCTTTTCCCGCTTTACACCATTCCAGGAGATAAGAAACCTACATTGCAAGGATAGGTGAAAAATAACCCTGGGATGCAAAGACCCAATCATCACGTGCATAAATTCCAGCCAGAAACGGAGTTATCTTCACCTGACAATGCTTTCCAGAAAGCTAGGAGAATCAAAGTTGAAAATCTTATTTTTGTTCCTCTTGCGACATCATATGACTGATCTCCGGCCTGGTTTAAATGGGGAGTCGGGAGGAATAAAAGATGACACACTTAGGCATTACAGAATAAAAAATCTACAGTAACACCAATTTCATAAATGGAATATTGAGATGAATGAGGTGGGCATGTTCTTTCTTGCACAACCCTTTTTATACTTTTTATCTCCTAACAGAGATGGTAGAAACGGCACATAATTTTGTTAGTGGACTGAGAGACTACTCCACACCAACAAGAGAGCTTTCAACCATGACTAATTTAATATCCACCAAGCCAAACTGGTTGTTTAGTTTGCTGTCGGAATCAAGATCACGACCCCTAGCTCTTTACTAATGGTGTGCAGGCCCGTCGTCAACGGGGGGGTGAGAGGGGTGTCTTACCCCCCAGCGATATCATCCAGTCGGCAAATTCAAGTTGAGTCGTCATTTTTTATTTTTTTACAAGCCAAAATTCCGACTTTGCCGAAGTTCTTTTATTATCGGATATTTCATCAGTAATAAGATTTAAACGGATCTGAGTTTGGTCCATTTCGGGATCCCAGACCCGACTCAGCAAATCTTGTTATGAAATGTGTTTTTAAATTTAGTTTTTTTCTCTCCAAGAGTAACCATTTATCAGAATTCAAAGCAAGGTGAACGATGATACAAGCCGAAATCCCGACTTTGCCGAAATTCTTTTATTATCGGATATTTCATCGGTGATGAGATTTAAACGGATTTCAATGTTATCTGAGTTATGTCCATTTCGGGATCCCAGACCCAACTCGACAAATCTTGCTGTGAAATGTGTTTTAAAATTTAGTTTTTTTTTTCTCCTCCAAGAGCAACCATTTATGATAATTTCAAGCAAAATGACCAATAATACTAGCCGAAATCCCGACTTTGCCGAAAATCTTTCATTGTCGGATATTTCATTGGTGATGAGATTTAAACGGATTTCAATGTTATCTGAGTTTCGTCCATTTCGGGATCCCAGACCAGACTCAGCAAATCTTGCTGTGAAATTTTTTTTTCCTCTCCTCCAAGAGTAACCATTTATGATAATTCGAGGCAAGATGACCGATAATACAAGCCAAAATCCTGACTTTGCCGAAATTCTTTTATTATCGGATATTTCATCGGTGATGAGATTTAAACGGATTTCAATGTTATCTGAGTTTCGTCCATTTCGGGATTTTGTCCCAGACCCGACTCAGCAAATCTTGCTGTGAAATTTAGTTTTCCAATTCAGTTTTTTTTTTTTTTTCTTCTCTCCTCCAAGAGTAACCATTTATGATAATTCGAGGCAAGTTGACCGATAATACAAGCCAAAATCCCGACTTTGCCGAAATTCTTTTATTATCGGATATTTCATCGGTGATGAGATTTAAACGGATTTCAATGTTATCTGAGTTTCGTCTATTTCGGGATTTTGTCCCAGACCCGACTCAGCAAACCTTGCTGTGAAATTTAGTTTTCCAATTCAGTTTTTTTTTTTTTTTCCTCTCCTCCAAGAGTAACCATTTATGATAATTCAAGGCAAGATGACCGATATTACAAGCCAAAATCTTGAAAACCATTTCTCTCGTATTATTATTTCCACGACACATTCTTAAATTTAAAAAAATTTTAGTGACCTTAATTTTTAGTCCGCTAATAAAGTATCATAAAATTCAGATACTATTTCTCAGAATTATATTAACTCTTTATTAGAAGTTTAAGTAATTTTTTCAAAGGAAGTGATCAACTTACTTGAGTTTTTTTTTAAAAAAATCAATAAATTTTAAATGAAATAATCGTGCCGGTGATGCAACCTATTTTTCTTCTTTTACTTTCAAAATATTGGGGAAAAATTACAAATAAGAGTACCTACTAAATAGGATACTATATTATTCAAAATATCATATTTAAATTGTTAAATTCTGTTTAAATAACACAAATTATCAAATAATTTATATTTTCAATTAGTAAAAGCTATTTTTCTACTGTTAAAATTTTTACTAACTCCAAAGGACTTTAAACATTTAAAAAAAAGAAGAAAAAAAAACATTTGATTTGTTAACTACCCTTTAGTTTATAACTTTTAAAATTTTATGATGATTGGATTATTATTTGAGTTAAAATTTTTTTTACCTTAAATAAATTGTTCAGGGATCAATTCGTATCTTTAGAACAATTAATCATCACAACAAAATTTGATATTCTCTATGGAAAATAGTAAACATATATGTGATCCTCAATTCACCTTTATAAAAGTTTCTGTTTTGAAAATAAAATATTATATTTTGCTTTTAATATTTTTTTTCAAAAATCTTAAGAATTCTGAAACATTAAATTGAGTTACACTCAATCGAATCGACTCTTTAATCATTTCACACAATTTGTGGATTATGATTTTGGATTCATTAATTATTTCAATAAAAATACGGCGAAAATAAAGCAATTCTTCGATTCCTAGTATTCACGGAAAAGTGGCAATTCTGTTTGATCAAGCCGTTACCGACACTATGGAAAGGCGCAAAAAAACGATGGTGCTGCGACTCCCCCCCCCCCCCCATCTTTGAAGCAGAAGACGAAACCCCCGGATATTTCTGTCAACTTGAAAAATCGAGGGTGTTTTAAAAGTGGTTAGCTAGAAATGCCCTAAGCTATATTTTCTCTTACTCTTTCTAAGAATAAAGACAATATCTTTGTTCATGTCGCTAAGAAGGGAAAAGAAGGGGCTCAATGCACATGCAGCTGTGGTACCAATTATTTCACTGACCTGTCTTTAACTGTTTAGTACGGATACTTAGTTACTCAAAGCATATTTTAAAAAATCATATTATTATTGAATAAAATATAAAATCCGCTCTGAAGTCAACAATTATCCAATCAACCGCAACTTAAGTTTTGAATGTAAGTATAATTTTTTTATGAATACATATTTATTATTTGCCGTCTTATTGTTTAAATATTAAGTTTCATTAAATTGCATTAAATGTGTTATTATTTTCCAATTAAATTATTTCCCCAATTATTGCTTAAAAATTTAGGTGTAAGACTTTCTCAAAAAAGAATTTTTTTTTTTAAATATATTCATATATGAGTAAAAAATGATTTTTATGAAGCAAATAAAAATTTTTTAAAAATCTCTTTTGTGCAGTAAAAGAGAGAAAAAAGAGCAATTAAAAATGTTATTTATGTTCATTAGTAGGAGCTAGGGATAGAAAAAGATAAATCACATTTGAATTCTGTTTTTTACTTTTTACTAAGCTTTTTATTTTGTGTTTGAAATAGCAATTTTTTTTTTTTTTTTTGTCAGTTGAAATTATTTTTCATAGATCTTATTTAATTGAAATTTCAAATATCAAATTCTATATTTGTTTGTAGGCTTTGTCTTTATAAGTCCAAACTGCAATCCATTATGAACAAAAATGTACTAATGCTTATTTTATTGAAAATGCAATGTGCTTAAAAATAAAAAAGTTTCAGTTTTTTTTTTTTTTTGGATAAATAATTTTTTCTAGTTATTTTGATGTATTTCTTATGTATTTAATGTTTTTATATTATCTTTTTGACTAAAGTTAACAGTTTTTCGTTTGTTTAAGTCAGTTCCGTCTTTACACATGGGCACCACCGAGCAGTGCCCGAGGGCCCCAGGCACTCAGGGGTCCCTTGAGAATCTCACTTTTTATAAATTTTATTTTAAAAAATTACAAATAAAAAAAAATTAAAAAAAAAAATTGCCTTATATATTTCTTAAAATAAATATATTTTATTGTATAAAGTGTGCATTTTGTTTTTCTTTATACAAATAGTGATCGATTATCTTGCAAATAGCAATTTGAATAGTTTATCACCAGGAAAACTTAAAAATGCAACCGACATCTATTTTTCTACGTTCCAATGAAGTTTTTATGTGGATTTTGTTTTGGGGGGAAATCAAAATGTATTTAAATTTGCTCAAATTATTGCATATGTTAAAAATGCTTTATTTTATGTGTGTGAAGTTTTTAAGTTCGATTTTAAGCAGCATGACATGTTATAAGGGCCCAAAACATTTCTATGCCCGAGGGCCCTGCATGCTATTAAGACGGTCCTGGTTTAAATTAATTATTAGTAAAAAAAAATTTATAATTTTGTAATTATGTAAAAATTCAATTCACAGTTTTGTATTAAAAATGCGGAATAATCATTTTAGTAAAAAAGCTTTATTTTTGAATCTATTAGCGTTAACTGAACCAATGACAGTTGCGACAAATGAAAGAATTTTCAGCAAGATGAAATTTATTAAAAACTATCTTCGAACAACAATGACCACTGAACGCCTAAAATCACTGCTTTTACTCAAAGCAGAAAAAGATATTGTTGACAATATTAAGCTTGATAAGCTGGCAGAATATTTTTCACTCTTAAAACACTGTCGAAGTAAATTTACGTAGCCAATTAAATTAATATAACGTAACTTTGCTAATATCTTAATTTTTTTATCTTTTTTATGTGAATTTCTTCATTTATAATTTATATGGCAAATATTTTCAATGTATTTCTACATTATTTTTCTTATTTTTTTAAAAATGAAAGGACAATTTACTTTTGAATGAATTTTGTTTTGAATCAATATCTTAATAGAAGATTGTATTTTTTGATTATGACTTACTTTCTAATCTTCAAACAGTTGCTCTAATTAGCTTATGGCACCTACGTTTAGATGAAACGAAAGATACATTTTAATTGCTAAGTGATTTTTCAAAAAAATATTTTAAATATAAAGTAAAAAGTATTTCAAAGTTGCATTAAAAATCATTTAAATTTACAACTTTATTTTTTAAAATTATTTTCACAAATAATTATTGATTATTATTACTGAAAACTTATTTCAATTGAATAAGTTTCAGTTTACTTAAAAATAGTTTTCTTTCCTTAAATATTTTGTTACCATTTTAATAATTAAAATTAATATAAATGTAAAAACTATATTTTCTTTGTATTATTTTGAATAATTACTGGTACTATTTAGTTATCAATAATACCACATTTTTCACCTATGGCGGTTGCATTTTTAAGTGCTGTAAATTTTTTTTCGATGAATAGCATTATGTTTATAACTAGTCGAAATGATTTCAAAACTTTGGAAGCTCAAGTTTTGTGGCGCATTTGGACTCTTTTATTTGTTTTTTTTTATCTTTGATAGTCAAGCTTTAGCCATATACAAATTGTATGTATGTATATATATATATATATATATATATATATATATATATATATATATATATATATATATATATATATATATATATATATATATATATATATATATATATATATATATATATATATATAGCAAAATAAATAAATGCAAAAAAACCAGAAAAGAAAAAAAAATAATAAGTTAAAATAATAATAATAATAATAATAAGCTTCTCACACTATTGTATTGATATATTTTGCTTTGGCTATATTGATACAATATTAGAAAGCACTCTTTTTCGGATATAATCGTGTGGGCTGATGAAAAGAGTATATCTTTTATTTTCCGGTTTTTTAAAAAAACTTTTTCCTTTTTTATTTTTTTTATTTATTTATTATTTTTTTATTCTTTTTTTTTCTTTCCCCAGTTGTTTATTATTATTATTATTCGCCCCCCTTTTTTCATTTGTCTGTAATTTACCTTTGTTTTATCTTCATTTTGAACTTATATATATATATATATATATATATATATATATATAATATATATATAATATATATATATATATATATGACAGTCGGCAAAATAAACTTCAACACCCCCCCCCCCTCTTGAATCGGTTAGCGACGGGCCTGATGGTGTGAGCAATGTCCTAATCCATTGTGCTAAAGAGCATAAATGTTATCTCCTGTTTAAGTGGTGAGAATTTATGTTTACGTTATTATTTAAGATGCAAACAATTTGGATGAAACAATTTGCTGTTAAACAAATGTAACAAATAATATGTTATGTAATCTTGCTTTTGTAAATATGTAAGGAAATGTATCAAGCAATTAATGATTCTACCTTTTAATCGACTTGAAGACTATAACTGGTCAGTTTGGCCTCTAGGTTAAAAATTTCATTTCAGTTACTACGTATTATTTTTTACAGGCCTTTAACGATAAAAGTATCACCTAATAGCAAGTCTTCAAAATAAATAACTAAAAGCTTTATTTTCCTTAATTAAGAGGAATAACACACAACAATCAAGAACACATGCAACTAAACTAATTTTCTGTTAATAAAATATTTTGCCAACTAATTTGTAAATATGACAAAGCAGTTTATTATGTTTGCTATTGAAACAATATAGGTAAACAAGAAAATTACATTTGGACTTTTTTTTTCAGTATTTAAAAATTTGATTAAATGTAAGTTAACTAAATTGACTGGGCATGTTAATTATAATTACTTCTAACTTTGGGTTAATCTTTATAACAATAAATAATATGGTCATAAAACTGAAGTTGCTCGTGTTTGTCAACTGACTCGGCTGCTTGCAATCCTAAATTAGTCTTATATAGTCTTATTGAAATAACTATAAATTGCAACCACAAGAAAGAAACAAAGAAAAGCTTAAAAATAAACATCAATTTAGAAAAATATTGATCATGAGAGAACTGAAGGACTCGGATTAAAATAGTGATAAACCACTCATTTTTTCAAAGGTGATATTTTTACCACTAAACTGGTTCTTAGTATTGTTCACCATTAGGTATTTCCACATAAAATTTTGAAACCTGTATAGGATAGCAAAAAACACACAAAAATATCAAACATACATGAAAATAATGAAGCAAACTCCTGAACAATTTGAAAATGCAGCCTATTACTATGTTGTCCCCAGACCTTTTAAATTTCACGAGGGATTGCAACCCAATGTTCCTAGAAATTCTTTATTTATCAACAAAAGCTAGAAATAATGGAATGTACCGATAATTTAAAAACAATATATAAATTAGAAACATAAAAAATGGATTCCATAGAAGATAATAGTCATAAAAAGAACCTTTGTTGATAAAGAGGAATTAATTATTATGGCAATACCGCACCTCTGACAAAAAAAAGTAATAAGTACTATACCTAAGCTTTAGTAAATATACATATATATAAATTTTAATAATAATTACCTATAGATAGTTGTAGTTGGAGTTTTAACTTTTTCATTTAAAATACGAACCTTAAACTTGTTGTACTAAATAGGAAGAATAAAAAATAATATTTAGCGATAAATCAAGGATATATGTATCAATCAGCTAGCAAATAATATAACATACCTTAAACATTTCTAAAAGATCTTCCTTAGATACCTCTAATCTTATAAAAGGCTGCTTTTCTTTAGTTATTGATTTAACTACATTCTCTATAACCGGATATTCATTTTTAGAAACTGGAATACTATCTGTATACATGTCATAGTAGAATCCTGATTCTATGGGAGGACCATAGCAGAGATGCCCTCCATAGATTCTTTCCATAGCTTCTCCCATCATGTGGGCACTTGAATGCCAAAATACTTGCTTCCCTAATAAACGAAATAATTGCAATATCATTTGTGAATGAGAAGAAAAAATTATCAATCTACAACCATAGAAATTAACTTTTGGACCGCCTCTGGGAATAAATTTTTTAGTCATTTCAGTTTAACAGCATTTTTTTTAAATTCTTTTTTAGTAACATTTTCAATGATGGCACTAGATGCTTCAAAAAAGAAATTTGTAAATTTTCTTCTTTTAACATTTTACAGCAGCAATTCAATATAAATTAAAGAGCAGTTTTATAATTTTTCATTAATAATTAAAACTTGGGATTGTATTTAAAAGTAAAACTTTTTAATTCAGCATAATTTACAGATCAAAATGACTAAAATTAATTCAGTTTGCTATTTTCGTAAATTAGATCAGAATTCTGATTTGTTGAAAAATAGAAAATAAACACGTGAGTAAATAAATAGGTTGTAGTAGCTATTACCTCACTGCATCATCTTTAATTCACAGACACAAAAACATGAAGAAAAAAAAAAAGACAACTAATGTCACATAAACATCATATGATCGTTTATATAAAATTATATATATATATATATATATATATATTTTATCGTGTCCATGGACGATTAAATGGCCTCGTGTGCCTGCAAAACTGCATCCGCAAGCTCCAATACATCATTACTGTAGAGGATCTCACAAAGTTCTGAAGCCAGTGGCACCATACGCAGTTGTAAAACATACGTGGTAAGGGCTGGGCACTCGAGAATGTGATCCAGGGTAAGTTGGATATCGGTGCAATTCTTGCAGGGTATATAAGGTTCTTATTTTGTCGAGAAGAATTTTCATCCCTTTAAAGTGGTTTGTTCTTAGTCTTGTAATTGAACACAGCAATTAATATATATATATATATATATATATATATATATATATATATATATATATATATATATATATATATATATATATATATATATATAAGCATGGTAAAAGGAAAGGAGGATTGAATAATTGGGTGTAGACAAGATTTAAACAAGATAGTTAAGCAAGCTAAAGGTTAAAGGGAAAATGTGGCAGGGTGGAGGTAGAGTAAAAAACAAAGGCTATAAAAATTAAAATAAAATAGATTTCCAAACATTTTAAAAAAGGAAGTTAATACAGTGAAGCCTCAGAATTCTCAAAATTTGGTATGATTACTAGAAATCTAGGTCAGTGTCTGATTAATAGTCACAAAGTAACATTACCTTCCTCACTGTCAAATTTCTTCAACTCCAATTTGCAGTCTTTCTCAAGAGGACGATCTAAATCCCACAATTCATTATTAACCTTAGCAATCACAACATTATCTGCAAGTCCTTGACTAAAAAAGGAAAATCAAATGCATATAAAAACCATCAAATAGAACAGGCATTTGAATAGTTATTATTTGGCAACTGTAATTGGACAATTTCAGTTCTTTCCATTTCATCTAATTTTTTCTGTCCCTCTCTCTTTCTTTTAGTGTCTAGAAGAAGAAGGTTTCCAAAGAAATCTTAACCCTGGTCAGGGGTCTGTCCAGACATTTTGTAAAACGTCTGCTTTTGTAAAATTGTGAAAAAATTACTTGTAAATTGTGAATATAAAATAAACGTTAGGTCATATTCTTTTAACCAGGGTCCTGTTTTTGTGAATTTGTGCAAATAGGGTCCTGTTATTGCAAAAAACTTTTTCAATGAGTTTTTAAATTGTAAAGACATACAATATTATGCTCAACACTGTAAAATTATAATAAAAAACAAATTTCATTTTAAAAAATAAACAGCAATTGCTGCTACTTAATTAGAGATGCAACATACAAATATTTGGTATTTAGCCTATACTGCTGAACGCAGAATATTCATTTCGGACGAATAAGGAAGATGCGTCTGATGAAGACAAAACTTAGTTCACTTACATTTGTCTTTCTCCACCCACTTTCTGGGAAGGGTTTAGTCGATCGATTAACATTTAGATTTATTCGATTGAAGATAAACAAATTTGTGAAGGGTCCGATTAAAAGATAAATTATTTTGTGAAGGGTCTGTTTTTAAGTTAAAATATTTTGTGAAGGGTTGTTATGAAATGATATTTTGTGAAGGGTCCATTAACAGACCCTAATTTCTCCTAAACAGCCACTGTTGGTATAAATACTATTATCACTAATTTTGCGTAGTTACTGCCAGAGTTAACTATCTACAAACACAAAATCTTAATTAAAAAACTTTCTGCACACATTGAATAACTCTTAAAACTAACAGTTTCGATCCTTTTGCTGCCACCTCCTTTTGGTAAACTTTGTTTAAAAATCACTTTTTTTTCTTCCAAAATGTTTCATTTTTATAGAGCTCTATATTGATTCATACCACAGGGATGAGTTTGGTAAAAAACCCAAAAAGCTGAAAAAAGAAATCCAAAAATTTTATGTGCAAAAACATTTCTTAAATAATTGAAAAGCAAGAAAAAAGTTTAAGTAGAAACATTTTATTCACAGAATGTTTTCAACATTTTAATAAAAATACTGCTGCAAGATTTTATTTATTTATTTAAACTGTGTAAAGATTAATCTTAATGTGTGACTTTTAAATCATGTGAATACGAATCTTGACAATTAATTTTAAAATCATGTAAATACAAATCTCAATATGTAATTCTAAAATCGTGTGAATGCCAATCACTATGTTTGATTTTAAAATTATGTGAACACAAATCTTGTGAATCTTGTTAAAGCCATGTGAATGCAGATTCTGATGCATTATTTTTGAATATGAAAATACGTTAATACAAACCACAATATCTGATATAAAATTGTGAAAATATGAAACACAATGTGTGATCATAGACAGCATAAATAGGAATTGTGATGTGTGATTTTAAATCACATGAATGCTAATTTAAATAACTTAAAGAATTGGTAGGAAAAAACATAAAATCGAATCTTTTTAATTTTTTTTTTGGTAATCTGAAAAAGACAAAACTTTTTTGAGGAGCCGGTTTTATATATATTTTTTATTTAATATTAAAAAATGTTCTGCGATGGGGACAAATTTTTTTAAGAGCAGTATTTGTGTATATCATACAGGTCTGCTATTTGCTAACTACCAAACTTGCAATGTTTCTGAAAATTTGGGCCAATTTTTTTTTATTTAAGTTAAAATAGACTTTAGACATCAAAAATACAGCCTAGCTAAAGGCAAATCTTAAGTTTACGGATTTAAAATTAATATTAGGATTGCTACCTTATTCCTTGAGCTACTTGATATGGTGTAGTTCTCCATGACTGCCCATCAACAACTTTTCCATCAGGTAATGTTATTTTAATATCCTCTGGTGTTTTACTGGCTAGTTCTTCTTGATATTTTGCATACAGCTTATCCCACATCTGTATTCTTTCTTCTATAAACTGAGGCCAAGGTTTCATCTGAGACAAATTAGAACATATTATTTATAACTAAATTATCTTCTTCCAGGACAAACAGTTATTTCTAAAATCAATAAATGAGACAACTAGCTATGCCATAATATGAAAAATAAAATTTAAGTTATTTATCAAAAAAAGATGAAAAGATTTTTAAAAGTAAAAAATAAATTCAATCACCAAAAAGACAAATTTATCATTACTTTGGTAAAACAATTAATATGTGTACCTACATTTTCAAAAAAAAAAAAAAAAAAAACTTCATAATTAGTACTTGAAATATTTGTGTTTTTATGTTGGACTTAACATAAACCCTGTTATTCAAAATGAAAATTATTATTTTTACTATACTTGACCAAAGCTCATGATTACTATACTTGATCAAAGCAACAGGGTACAGCACCCTGCTGCCCTTTTAGTCAAAAGAATCCACCCTGTTGCCTCTGAAGTAAATTAGTGCCCTGATGTAATAGACTCCATACCCTTTTTGCCCTTTCTTTGATAAACCATTTTTCATTCTCCACCCTAACTCTACAATGGATTTCTTAAACTTTTGTTATTTTCAACTCTTTTTATTTAGTTCCTCATTGCTGTCAATACATAGATTTATATGGGAAAGGAAAAATAGCCATCACACCCCCTTGTTGCACTTGTCTTTGAAAGTTTGCAGTTACTTCCACTATCACTTAATCATAATTATTATTAATCATTTTAATTATTAAATCATAACTACAGACACTTAAAAACATACATTTATTATTTAATTAATTTATGCATGCATTTTAAATAAACTACTCAGCTAATTAGCTCAATTACTCAATATATATGTCAATTTATTTATAAAAATTAGTAATTAATATGATTGCTTTGCTACTTTTAGTAAAGTATCAACAGAAATTTCTGATGATTTTGTTTGAGTTTCTTTTCTGAATTAGTTCTATGTTTTACATGTTTTTTTCCTGGACTTCTATACAAAACCTTCGGGGTACTGAGGGAGTTTATTTAGGCATTTGCTATCTCTCTCAATAGAAAAGGTTTTGTCTTATGGCCACTCGGGCCTGTACCCCCTGAAGACGTCTGCTTCAGTGGTCATATTTTTAAATTTTATATTTTAATTTTATTTCCTTCGCTTCCTTTATTTCTACTTTTATTCTCTCTTTTATTGAAATTTCTGTTGCTTTTTAGCGCATTTTTTTCAAAGAAGTTTTGTCCATTTTGATTAAAAAAATTATTTGTATTCTTTTAGTATTACAAAATGGTAAGTAATTTTATATTGATCAATGTAGGTTTACTATGCTTAATTTTTGAGCAAAAGAGAATAATTTTTATAATAAAAATTTATTTGTACTAGAAGTAAAAAATTTTGTGCAATATGTTTAAAAGGAAGAAAGACGATTGGATATCAGTACAAACATGTACTGATATCCAAGAAACTTTAGATCTTATTGTAATCGTTATCACAACATTCTAAAATAAACAATGATAAAGTCGCATATTTTAAGTGAGAGCTAGTACAAATTATTAGCAACTTCTATAATGCAAGAATGAAATCAGTTTTTTTAAGACTATTTTTAATATCTGCATCAAAGAGAGTTTTCAAATATGGGAATATCTCTACATTGTGATCTACGCTAAAATAATGGGAAGTAACCGTTGAGAAACTAAAAAAATCACAGAATATGTCCGAAGGGTTTACTCATGAGCATCCCCTAGGAAAATCTCTACAGACTTTTTTAAAATTTTTACATTTAAAATAGCCTTGATAATTATTAAGTCAAGCCTTTGACAATTGTAGTTGGTACCACAAATTATGATACGGAAATATCCCCAGTTTTTATAGTTTTTTTACGGGCTTTAGGTCTTGAAAGTTCAATATAAGTTTTAATCAATTTACACAATAGTTTAAAAACATTGCTCAAATCATCAAAAACTACCATGCAACACCAACCTGCAAACTTCAATTGCATACCAAATATAGATATATTTATATTATTGGAACTGCTAAATAAAATGTGAAATTTCTATGCATGCTACAAAGAGTAAAATAAGCTTGTGCAATAATGAGAAGATTTACTAATTGAATTGGCGACAGTTACGATTTTAGTGATGGTGGCAACCAAGCACCCAGGATTTCCCTGTCTGTTTATATTTAGATAGTAATAAATCAATCAGGTTCTTACGTATTATCGCAACCAGGTTGGCGCGATTTGTATGTTATGTTTTTTGTATGTATGCGATTTGCACTGATGTTTTTTTAAGTTCAAGTGCCACTGCCCGGTATACATTTGCCCAGTTTATCCTACACTGATGTTTTTTTAAGGTCAAGTGCCACTGCCCAGTATACATTTGCCCGGTATATCCTACACTGATGTTTTTTTAAGTTCAAGTGCCACTGCCCGGTATACCCTACACTAGTGTTTTTTTAAGGTCAAGTGCCACTGCCCGGTATACATTAGAATGGTATATCCTACACTGATGTTTTTTTAAGGTCAAGTGCCACTGCCCTGTATACATTTATTCAAGATGTGTGAAGAAAAAGAATATAAATCACTTAGGGTTGCCGTAAGTAGGGTCGCCAAATTTGGCGATTTATGCGAATCTGGCCTGGTTGCGTTAATACGTAAGTACCATCAATCGTAACAAAATTACTAGGTAAACTTTTTTCCTTACCTCTGAAGTTATTTTCTGGGGCTTTGGCTGGGAGGCCTAGTAAAGAAAAAAATACATTTATCAATGCAGATAAAATGAAAATTTATAACAAAAACGTCAAAAAACTGAGAAAAAATTCACTTCCAAGAATATCGATTGATGAAAATATTTCTTACTTGTATAAGAAAAAAAAGAACAATATAAAAATTAAATGATAGAAATAAACATACATCGACTATAAATATAAGTATATAAACATATAAAATAACCACACTGATTCATAGTTTATTCCTACGAACCATGTAGCGGCAAGATCCTAAATGACATTTTATGAACTTCTTTAACTTCAATAAACGACTGAAAGAAAGCAACATTGAAAACGATTTTGATAAAACAAAAATATAATTTTAAAATTAATCATGCCTTATCTTGATCGCCAATATTCATTTTATTAAAAACAGCTTCAACCACGTTTTCAGACATAATAAATAGCAGCCGACAACTGCAACAACGAAAGCAAAGAATCCTCCTATTGCCACTGAAAAGATGTTTTAACTAAAAAGTTTGATTTTGCTCAGATCAATGCATAGATAATAGGAACCTGCAAGATAATGATTGAATGATAAAGAGGAAGAAACACAATGTCCTATCTTCCCGGTGGCAACGCACGACAAGTTTTCTGGTTTACCTTATATTTGTGGTTTATCTAACTACTGGCGTAAAATAGTAATATTTTTATTATATTTTTTTTTTGAGTAATAGTTTAACTGTCATTGTTCTAAAATAGAATATAATATTATAATTAATGCACTGCCTTGAATGCTGTACTTTAAGCAACCCTCAAATTTTTTAGTCCGCTGAAATGAATATTCGCGATCGCAGCGCTCGAGTACGCCATCTAGCGAGAGACTGTAAATATCGGGCATTAGTTCCCACATAACCATTGGCAATGACGGACGCCATTTTCTTAGCATCAAAAAAGAAGCAAAATTTCTCTAAAGAAAAGGTAAAACTTCTTGAAAAAACTAATCAGAACATGCCAAACATTGAAGCAGAACATGCCAAGCATTTGAAGAACAACTTCTCAATAATTTTTACCTTTCTATTACCAACAACATAACATGATTTCATGATCACTTGCTGTTACAGATGTGTGTATTGCGGTAAAATAATTTTTCTGTCTTCAATTCATTACAAGTTAAAATGAAGTCAACATTGCTTTCGTCATTCCAATGAATAAATGTGTTCCAATGAATTCCATACAGAACTGTAATAGTTATAGAATATTCTTCTTCTTCATAGAATAATATATATTTCTGTATCTACATAATTCAGAAAACAACAATAAAGAATAATCCGAATTACTTGAAAAAGTATCTTTTATGCTGATTATAAATAAATTTTTTATCGTTTACTTGGTAAGTGTTTTTTAGTTTTGAAAGAATTTCAACTAGAATTTAGCTATTCTGTTTTTAAGCTACATATTAAAATTCATATCGAGATCTTACAATTATAAAATTTCGATGTGTGGTATGTTACCTAAAAGTAATGAAGGAATAAACTATGTATATATTATTTGAGAATAAAGTTTTCAAACAAAGTTCATTTTGGAATTCTCCGGACTTATAAATCAGGTAAGTGTTATGATTTTTATAATAAAAATTTGCTTGTAAATAATTTTTATTCTTACTTGATGATCGTTCTCTACAAAATGTTTTTTTACGTCTGAGTAAATACTATAAGAATTAAAAAAAAAGAAACAATACGAAAGTTTTTATTGAAAAATGAGGAATTTTTAAAATCGTTTTTATCCTAAGAATTCTTTATTTTACGTTTTTTAGTTTATAATTTTTTGATAAAATTGTTGTCAAAATACTTTTTTGAAAAATTAAATGGTATTAAATTATGTGTTTATGTATACTTCTTGCATATTCTAATATTTGAAGTAATATGATTCAGAAAAGTATGGAAGAAAAATTCGGTACTTACGTATTAACCACAGCTACAGATTTGGCAGATTTTTAAGTGCCGCCAATCTACACTTAAAATTTTTGGAAAAAATCTTAAAATGAAACACTTTGTTTAAAATCAAAGTAGTCAATCGGATTTCGGTGGAAAATGGGCCGATATAGAGTTTAGCATAGATTAAAACCAAACTTTTCTCTCACCTGATTCTATAGCCATTATGAACTCTAATAAATAAGATTCAAAATGAAATAACATTTCCAAAACGTACGTTTACTAAGATAAAGTTTCATGTTATGGACATTGGTGCATTTTCGTTATATTTCACTCCATAAAATATTTCGCTCCTAAAAAAATAAAATTGCATCTTGTTTTGTTTTTGGCAAGTCCCAAAGACGCATTTTCGTAACACTAAAAAATGGCGACAAAAAAAGAATGGTTCTTTTTTTTGTTTTTGTTTCGTAAGCATTCTTTATTTTACGTTAAAATTTAAATGGGCCTTTCATGTTATACCATTAAATTTAGTAAAACTATTTCTCAGGCATTAGGTTTGAACTCTTATAAGAATATACCTATTTTTTTCTCTTTATTTACAAATATTTTTCCGATGTGTTCTGGATGTTCTTTCTCTAAAAATAAAGAGATACCATTTTGTTTTCGTTTGCATAAGAAAGAAAACAAATATTTTTCTTTTTTAAATTTAATCAGTTGCAATAAAGATGGAACGTTACAATGCTACACGCTACATTATAGACGTCTCCAGTGTAACTGAATGACTGTTCATATGGAAATCGCAGGGATTCGGCACATACAACAACGCCCCCTATAGTTCGTTGCGATCGCGAATTGCAAAGTTAATTTTATCACCAGGTGCTTCGGAAATGGTGGAACGAAATCGCGAAAAAAAAAAATTTCTTTTTTCCAAAAAAAATCGAAAAGAAAATCTGCAATGTTCTCAAGATCGAGAATATTTACAATATTCTTGTCAATGAAAGAGATTTGGGGCTTTGCTGTGTATAAGTGTTGAGTTACCCTTACGAAAATGTAAGGTATATTTAAGGTTGATTTGAGGTATTTTTGAAGTATCGAGGTTGTTTTGAAGTATATTTGAGGTATATTTAATGTTGCTGAGAAAACAGCAATTCAATTGATGTACAATTGAAATAAAACAAAAATTCAGAACAATAGTTACCATTCATTAAAAGCCTATGAATAATTTTAATTAAGTGTTCACAACATTTAAAATATTACTTATAGCTTGAAATATATTAATAACTGAAATATAATATTAATATATAAACTTTGACAAATATTAATATTAATTAAACCTAGGTTTAATATTAATACTTTTCAAAGTTTATTAAGGTAATATCTTAAAAAAAACCTTTAAACACATGTCTTTGCCTTTTATAGAATTTTGTGTCAGACAGAACATTGGACAAATCTTTAAACTTACCAACTAAACATGGCAGTAATATTAGTTTAGACAAATAATGAAAAAAGTTCATTATTCTTGCTTTATTACAGAAATTTTTAACTGCAATTTTTATTGTTTACACCTGTAAAAGTAAATGTGGTTATAGAATTTCATTGCATAGATTTTCGAATTTAATAAATTTCAAATATACATAAGTATAAACCAGGGCTCGAAAAACCGCCCGTCCGCCCGTCCTCGGCGGTCAAAAATTCCTCGCGGATAACAAATTTCTCGAATCCGACGTCCGCGCGGACAGCCATTTTCCCGTTAAAGTTGGTGATACATTTTAAATTTTTGTTATCTTACAAGAGTCTATCGCCTCACTTCTATAATGACCCTCTAATCTAAAAATACAGCAAAATACTGCGCTTGGTGGAATTGGTGTTTTCTCTGTCTGGGAGTACTGCAGCGATTGAAAGGAGCTTTTCGGTAATGAACTTACAAAAAAACACATTACGGACTGGTCTTAACAAGAAGCGTTAAACGCAATTATGAACATCTACCTAAATGGAAAACCCCTTTCACATTTCTGATCACAAACCTCAGTAAATCATTAGATTGATTGTGGAACTGGCAAACGTCATATTTGATTCATTTAAAAAACGCAGTACCCTCGGATAAATTGACATTCCAGATAACTTGACCTTTGTCATTTAAATTATTTCATACAAGAAATAAATTATTTCATAAAATAAATACTAGGTTACTATTAGTAACCTTGTATTTCTTTTATAACTGTATAATGTTATCCTAGTATTTGTAATCCTAATAACTACTAATTCATTGTGCAATTTATGTGATAAATATTTGTAATAAATAAGAGAAAATTATATTTTTATTTATTTAGAAGTGACGGGTTAGTTTAAAAGGAGGACGGGTACATTGTTGGACAAGCCGTCCTCGGGGACGGTTAAAATTTCCGAGTTTTTTCGAGCCCTGGTATAAACCTTAATAGCTATATTTCAAACTGACGAAACTACTATAACCCTTGATTCCCACATTGGATCTGAATGAGACTGGATCATTCCATTTATTTCAAAGGTGGGGAAAGTAGAATTTACTGCGCATGCGTCGGAATTTACTTTCATACGTAGTATTTTCAATAACATGTATGGCAATTTTTCGTAGTATTTTTTTTAAAGTGTTGTACTTATGCTTTTTTTTTTAAATCAATTTTTATATATGTTACCGACAAAGTATGATATCCGGCATTTTATATAATGACTAAAACTAGCCGGCAAAGCATGAAATGATTTATATTTCACACATTGCCTAGGCATTATATATAATGTCAGATGTTATGAAGTAAACGTCCTGATGAGGTTATTAAGTAAATGATGTGCATGTTACTGTGAATGACCGAAATCGGTGGTTGTTGACTTTCACCGGTGAATGTTGACAATCACATAGTCGCTTTGGTGAATGTCCGAAATATTTATTACATCCGATTTGATATTAAATTATTCGTGGATATACTTACATTTATTCGATATTTTAATACTTACTGACGATAGATTAGAAGAAACATCAGTGTTTAGAGTATCGGGCAAATGTAAACCGGGCAGTGGCCCTTGACCCTAAAAAAACATCAGTGTAGGGTATACCGGGCAGTGGCCCTTGACCCTAAAAAAACATCATTGTAGGGTATACCGGGCAAATGTATACCGGGCAGTGGCCCTTGACCTTAAAAAAACATCACTGTAGGGTATACCGGGAAGTGCCCCTTGACCTTAAAAAAACATCAGTGTAGGGTATACCGAGCAGTGGCCCTTGACCTTAAAAAAACATCAGTGTAGGGTATACCGGGCAGTGGCCCTTGACCTTAAAAAAACATTAGTGTAGGGTATACCGAGCAGTGGCCCTTGACCTTAAAAAAACATCAGTGTAGGGTATACCGGGCAAATGTATACCAGGCAGGGTAATTCTATACTATGATTAATCTCTCTAGATTTTACTTAGATTTTCTTAACTCAACTTCATAAAAATACGTGAAAAGATATAAAAAAATATTTCAGACACTATATGAAATCAGTTACGATTTTAAAAAATGTAATCAGAGTGTAAAAAATATTATCTTTAAAAACATCCGATTAATTTAAAACTTATTAGAAATGTATAAGTTGATGTATAAATAAATCCAAATTGGTAAATGGCGCCATAGTTTTAATTTTAAAAATCTGCTTGTAGAAAGAATAGGAGCTTATGTGTCTTCAAAGAAAATATTGCAATCGGATTCACTGTATAGTTCCTGCGCTGAAATGATGCGCAGTAAATTCTACTTTCCCCACCTTTGAAATAAATGGAATGATCCAGTCTCATTCAGATCCACTGTGAGAATCAAGGGCTACTGACGAAACTGGCCTCTGAAAAATTGTGAATGAAATCATAGCTGCCAACACGGATAGGAAAAAATCCAGTAGATTTGACGAAAAAATATAAATTTCATGATAATTGTAGCGGAATAGACTGAATATTTTGCACAAAGGGAATTTTAGAGATTTTTTTTAGTCATCAAAATAGAAAAATTGTAATACTTTCCAGTTAAAATTTACGTTAAATATACTTGAAATTTTATGTTTACTCATAATTTTGAATATTAATATGCTTATAATTCAAGATATATTATAAAATATTATATTTTCCAGACTTTATAAACTTACTCGCAAAAGGCCGGCCAAATAAAAACAAGCCCAGGGCTCCTGATAACATAGAAACTGTTCTGCTTCTATACAAAAGAATTGTCAACCTAGGGATGAGCATAAACGCTGTTAGTAGTAGTACTTGCGTTATGCTTATGTCTACTTTAGTTCATGTTATTCTTTCAATATAGCTATTTGTCTTTTAATTTAAAAATATTCAAATTAACCACAGTTCCTGTCTTATTATTTTTTTCCTGCTCTTACCTTGAGACTGTTCAATGTATCTAGCCGACAAGAAAAAGCTGAAAACTTTTGATGAAGCTCTTGCCACTGCCAACGACTGGAAAGTCAGAAAGACTAGGTTTGCCACAAATGACATAGTTTTGTTGTTAGAAACAATTGATTGTATTAAAGAATACAATTAATTATAGAAATTAGTATATAAAAATTACTTATTAAATTATAATTAAAAATTATACTTCATTTACACATTTGACAACCGCACAAGCCCTAAGAGATATTTTGGCAACGCTTTTTTAATGGTCAAAGGCCATAAGTAAACTAAATCGTAGCTTACTCTACCATGTTTACCCTTTTTTAAATCAGAAATCTGAAAAAGTGACTCCGGTTATTTTAGTAGGATAATATCAGTGTAAATATCTTTTTTTTAAAAATCAGTTTTCTTAAAATCGAACCTGATGCTGTGAAGATAAGGAATTTTGTTTTTTACGATGATATTTCAGTAAAATACAGATTATATAATATCACAGCAAAAGAGTTTATCGTTTTAAATTAAACATATTGTAATTTTAATCTAACATAGTAAAATATAAATGCTGCAAAAATTAATGCACAAATTACTTAAATTATTAAAATTATTTCACAGTATAAATGGCTGCTACCATTACAAATATTAAATACCAATTCAATAGTATATAAGACATGTTAACGTGATTCTATCTTGAAGTACCTTTTATTAGATAATGGTTGATATAGTCGATATTAAATCCTTTCATATTAAATAAGCCATAACAAATATGCACATGAACACAGGCGATTTAACAGATATAAAATGTCGCAGCGTTGATTGGAAAAGGTAACCCATTTAGTAGCCACCAGAGAGATAGGACCTTCACTTCCTTTTCCTTATATCTGTGATAAAAACAAAATCGATTCTTTTTATAAAACGAACTTGATAAATCGATTAAAACAAAGAGTTGAGTAAAATATCGATTCTTTCCTTATAGTAGGGAAGATAGGCAACCGGAAACGTTGACAACTCTCACAATAATAAATAAATGCTCTTGTTTGTGTTATTAGAATTCTTTACTGAAAACTATTTGAAATAATACTATCTTGCTTAAACGGAAGACGACTTTTACAACTTATTATGTGTAAAGAAAGGTTGAATGATATTGTTTTTGATTTGTACTTCACTTAATGTGCTATTTGGATTTAGAAGATTTATTGGTACCTGGGGATGAAATGTAATAAAACTCTAATTTTCAAATTTATAAGACTGCGTATCCAAAACCCTTATTAATGTAAAGTGAATTGCACTCATAGTGTTGGAAAAATCTATAGAAAGTGCTTTAAAAGGGTAATTTCCATGCAGGAATGATAAAATAAAATTTTCTTCATGCTAACAGTAAATAAAATTCAAGCTGTGCGTGCCAAAATATTAATTAAAAAAATGTGTTTTCTGATTGATTCATGTAATTAATAATCTATTCATGCAGTTTGTGTTAAATGCTTCCTGGCTAATGGTGATATTATTGAAGGCAATATCTTTCTGTTTTGGCAATGACATTCTCTGTTAACACTGAGAAAATAGTTTTTATTTGCAGTTTGTGCAATTTAAAATTTGTAGATAAAATTAAATTTTCTTGAGCTTCTTATATGTATGTTTATTATTTATAAGAGCATGTATTTATCGTCAAAGATAAAGCATATTTCATGTTCTTAATAGTAAATAGCAATACTGTTTATTCATATTCATTTTTGTAAGAAGTTTTTCTAATAACATTAATTTTGCAGTGTGTCTAAGAATGCATTCATTCATAGTGTATTAATTTTAAAAGTATCTTTTACATAAAGCGGTTCATTTTTTCTGCAATTTTTTGTGTAAAAAAACATAAAATGAAAGAATATAATTTAGTTTTGTATCTTTGTATGCATGGTAAAATAAAAATATTCTTAAAGTAATGTTTGTAGAATAAAAATTTTGCATCTCAATATAATTTAAATTAACCTTTTCACAGATGCACCTATTATTAAATTATATTCTTGTTATAAAGTAATCACATTTCTACAGTATTTTATTTTGCTTATTTAAACAAATTTAATCAAAGTAAGTGATTTAATACAACATGATCATTTTTGTAATGTGCAATTGAAGGCCTCTTTGTGCTATTAAATGAGTTACTTTTGTAGTAAAAATTAGTTTGAATTATTGCCAATTAATTGCTTATTAATTTTCCATTATCTAAATTATAGCTATTTGTTTCACAAAAAAAAGAAAGAAATTTTTTATTTTAAATATAAAATCTATATTTTATCTAATATTTATGTATTTTCTGTTTGAATATCTGCAGATTGGATTTATGTCTTCATTTCTTGCAGCCTATTTATAATTGATATTCTGGAGACATAGCTCAACCACACAAAATTTATCTACCCTTGTGATTATTGCTCTAGTAACACTTGAAAATAATTTTTACACCAATATTTGCGTAGTATTCTGGTAGTGTAGTGATTTAATTTTTAAAGCTTGCAGAGGGAGACTCATAGTTAATACAGGTCATATAAACAAACAAGAGTGTTATTTCTTGCATTTCATGTAATTAAAGTTTTTCTTCAAACTACTCACATTTCTATTCACACTGCTAAGAGTCGTTATTTGTGCAGTTGGAGCAAATAAAGTTTTTCCCAGAAAAGTAAACATATACTGTAAAAGTTTTTTTCATCCTGTGAGATAGCCTTATTCTTGTAATATATGTAACTAGATTTTTTTCAAAAAGAAGTAGTCTGACTAAACGCTGCAAAATTCATACTGGAGAGAAATCCTATTCTTGTAGCATATGTAATATGTGATTTTCACAAAGAGATCTTCTGTCTAAATAAACACAATCGTGTTCATATGGGTGAGAAGCTTTATTCTTGTAGTACATGTAATAAGAGTTTCTCTTAAAAAAGTAAAATGACTGAACACATTTCTGTTCATACTGGTGAAAAACCTTATTCTTGTAGTGTATGTAATAAGAGTTTTTCACTAGGAGTTCTACTGACTTTACACAATTTTGTTCATACTGGTGAGAAACCTTATTCTTGTAATGTATGTAGTAAGAGTTTTATACAAAAAAATAAACTGGGTGAACACAGTCGTGTTCATACTAGTGAGAAGCCCTACTCTTGTAGTATATGTAATAAGAGATTTTCAAGTAGATCTAATTTGACTCTGCATAGTCGTACTCATACTGGTGAAAAACCTTATTCTTGTAGTATATGTAATAAGAGATTTTCAAGTAGATCTAATATGACTCAACATAGTCATGTTCATACTGGTGAAAAACCTTATTCTTGTAGTATATGTAATAAGAGATTTTCTAGTCTATCTTATTTGACTCAACATAGTCATGTTCATACTGGTGAAAAACCGTATTCTTGTAGTATATGTAATAAGAGATTTTTAATGCAAAGAAATTTGACTCTACATAGTCATATTCATACTGGTGAAAAACCTTATTCTTGTAGTAGGAGATTTTTAAATGGATCTAATTTGACTCAACATTATCGTGTTCATACTGTTGAAAAACCTTATTCTTGTAGTGTATGTAATAAGAGTTTTTCACGAGGAGGTCAACTGACTGAACACAGTCGTGTTCATACTGGTGAGAAACCTTATTCCTGTCATGTATGTAATAAGAGTTTTTCTTATAAAAGTAACTTGTCTGAACACAGTCGTGTTCATACTAGTGAGAAGCCCTATTCTTGTAGTATATGTAATAAGAGATTTTCAGGTAGATCTAATTTGACTCTGCATAGTCGTATTCATACTGGTGAGAAACCTTATTCTTGTAGTATATGTAATAAGAGATTTTCAAGTAGATCTAATTTGACTCAACATAGTCGTGCTCATACTGGTGAAAAACCTTATTCTTGTAGTATATGTAATAAGAGATTTTCTAGTCAATCTTATTTGACTCAACATAGTCATGTTCATACTGGTGAAAAACCGTATTCTTGTAGTATATGTAATAAGAGATTTTTAATGCGAAGAAATTTGACTCTACATAGTCATATTCATATTGGTGAAAAACCTTATTCTTGTAGTATATGCAATAGGAGATTTTTAAATGGATCTAATTTGACTCAACATTATCGTGTTCATACTGGTGAAAAACCTTATTCTTGTAGTGTATGTAATAAGAGTTTTTCACGAGGAGGTCAACTGACTGAACACAGTCGTGTTCATACTGGTGAGAAACCTTATTCTTGTCATGTATGTAATAAGAGTTTTTCTTATAAAAGTAACTTGTCTGAACACAGTCGTGTTCATACTGGTGAGAAACCTTATTCTTGTAGTATATGTAATAGTAGTTTCTCACAAAATAGTACACTGACTTTACACAATCGTGTTCATACTGGTGAGAGGCCTTATTCTTGTAGTATATGTAATAAGAGTTTTTCACAGAGATGTAAACTGACTAGACACAGTCATGTTCATACTGGGGTATAAACTTTATTCCTGTGATATATGTTATAAGAGTTTTTCACTAATAGTTCTTCTAAATAAGCACATTTGTGCTCATACCGGAGAAAAACCTTTTCATATAAAAAGACTTTTTCAAGGGAGGTTTATGTAACTCATCACATTCATCTTCACACTTTTTAGAAGTCATTTTCTTGTATACATAAAAAGAGTTTTTATTCCACTTAGGTCAGGTTTCATCAAACTTTTCATAGTTTTATTCATGCTGGTTAAAAACATCATTCTTATAATATATGTGTAAGAGTTGTTTTCTTCAAAAAACTGATTTTGATGTTTGTTTTTGCACTGGTGAAAAACATTTTTGTTGTACCTTAACGTAATAAGAGTTTTTTTCAGTTGACTAAATACAGTGTTGTCCTGCTAGTGACAGAGCATATCTTTGAAGTATGTGATCAAGTATTTTTTTTCTTCTTTTCAAATAACAGTGATTTAAATATTTACACATGTTCATACTGGTTGAGTAATCATATTCTTTTAGCACCTGTAATAAGTGTCTCTCAACAAGAGCTAATCGTAGTTTTGTAGACCCTGCTATGAAACCTAATTTTTGTCGCACATGTCAGAAGAATTTTTCTAATCGCAGTTTGATTCATACCAGCACGTATATTTTTGCAGTATGAGTAAAAATATGCTGACTAAACACAGACTGTTTCTCACTGAGGATAAACTTTCTTCTTGTTTCCATTATAAGCAAAAAATTTCACAGAAGTGTCATTAGACTTAACACAATTTAATGAAGCTGAAAAGTTTTTTTTTTCTTTTTAAAATATTTTAAATTGCAGTTTTCATTGCCTTTTTCAGTTTTTATACATATCTGATGCCTGTAAAATAAGCTCCAGTATTGAAAAGTTGTGGATTGAAATACATTCTTATAAACACATCTTATTAGAAGTTGTAACCTTGAATACTGGATAACATTACTTTGTTTACAACCAGTTATGCTTAACCAAAATGTAAATTGTTTTTTATTCTCTCTGCATTAGAATCTTGAGTTATAGGTAATATTTTTTTTATTTATTAAAAGAAGAGAAAAAAACTTCAATAGCAACTTTTAATTAAAATTACATGAAACATATTTTATGTAATGAATCTTTTTTAGCACACGCTGTATAATTACAAATGGTTTGATTTCTTTTAATTACAAAATATTTTATGTTATAATCAGAAGTAAGTTTTCTTAGTTTTGAAGTCAATTTGATTTAATTACAAGTATGAAACATATAAATAAAGTAGTATAAATTGTTTCATAAAATAATTTTTTTGTATTTAAATTTAAACTTTTTTTAAGCTTTCATCATTTTATAAATTTTATATTTATGTTACCCATTTATACTGTAATGTATATAATGATAATTTTTTAAATGATTACTTATTATAAATTTTGTTAATCACATTTGAATGTCTTAGATTGTATAATTAACCAAACTTTTGAAAAATAATACAAAAGATCATTCTAACTATTGAAAAATCGAAATTAAGAAACTATTATTAAGGTTATTTATTATTTTTTTTTAAATTCTAAAAACTATATTTTGCTAATTTATTATGTTAAATAATGAAATATGCAAATAATTTGTACTAACTTTTCAGTTCATGGATATTCTTGAAATAATTATCTCATTTTGAGATGTTTATGTCAGAGCTGGGGTTTTGGACGTCCTAAACTGGTTTTGGACAGGACACGTGGGTTTTACTGTCCTAAACTGGGTAAAACTGTCTCAAAGTGTCCAAAACCTTGAATTTTGGTGAAAGATAAAAATTCTATAGGTGGAACTATTGTACACATAATAATTACATGTATCAATAAATATTTGATATTTTTTATACAATTTACTTTAACTTATTAAAGGAAAATAATACAATAGAATAGGAAAAGGTTTATAATTTTTGAAGCTCCACAATTCATTGAACAACAAAAGTGAACACCTAATCCTTTAAATATAAATATGCTTTTAATATTGACCAGCGGGTTACCGAGCTCGGCTCGGAGAAAACAGTAGCTGAAAATACCGCGAGTTGTAAATATGAATGTTGAAAATGTAGCTTGAAATCGGATGAATGTTGAAATGTCGGACTTTGTTGACGGTGATTTGAAATCGAAATCAGTTCCTTAAATGCTTTTTTGGAAATTCGAATATTTGGAAATTGGAATTTTGAACGAATCAAAAAGAACGAATCTTTTTAGTTAACGAACGAGCGCTAAATTCAAAATTTCATTAACAAATTTCCCTTAATAAAAAACAGTGGAATTAGAATCGTACTTTTTCAAAAGAAAATTTAGTAAAAATATCAAAGTTATCCTTATTTTTTTCTTTTATATTTGTTTTACCTTAATTTTGTGATTTAAAAATAATCGTGTGGTCATCAAACTTTATTAGTTCGCCATATTGGCTATAGATGGCAGCACGTTACCACTTGAAACTTATTAGGCAATAGACAAAGAAAATTTTAAGAATTTAAATCGTGGAAAGACTTATTATAACAATTATGAACAACGACAGCTAAGCGTTCTATTTACGTATCTAATATGTTGCCACATTTTTAATACAAAAGTTAAACATTTCTCCACTTTGATAAATGTAAACTAATGCGAACCTTACAATTAAATTATTAATTCCTTCGTATATTATTGGTTTAAGTTGTCGAAAGTTAATATTTCAATTGTAAGGTTCGCATTAGCATACATTTATAAGAGATATGTATTTTTTTAATAAGTTTTTTGAATACGGCACTTGGAAGACGAAAAAGTATAGATTTTCTTACAAAATGACTGATAACTAAAAAATTAATCCAAATTTTTGAAAAAGAAAAAAAATACTTCTTCATTATGTCAAAACACAATTTTCGTGCCTGGGCGAGGCTTCTGGGGCGATATATTGTGATTACAAACAGACTAATAGAGAACTAATAAAGTTTGAAAATATCCTATCTGTAACTCCGAACTGCTCGACCGTAGCGCTTCAAAACCGGCGCCAATCGATTCCTCGTGGCCAAAAACCCCAGACCCCCAAGTTTACCGGAATTTTATTAATTCTGGGGCGATTTTCGACTTGGCAACCATTCCTCGTATTATAGTATAAGATAAATAATGTTTTTGCATAAGGATAAATAATGCAATATTAAAAAATAATAATGAATTTAAAAAAATACTAAATTTGTTTAAAAATTAACCTTTTATTTTTCACAATATTTTTTTTAAAAAATGTTATAATTTCTGCATGATAAAAAAGACATCTATTTAAAAAAAAATGTTTTAAATATAAATATATTAGTTTAAATTGGAAATACAAAATAACTGAGAAATGTATTAACAGTTTTGAAGGGCATAACATCAGTTTCAGTTACTGACACTGGCGATGTATCACTACTACGCTGCAAGAATTGAACACAAATGAAATAAAAGTATTCTTGAATAGTACTATAGATAAATAAACCTGTTTATGACTAACCAAACACTTAGTTCTTAATAGCTTAACCTGTATGGCAAGGTCAAACTTCAGTTATGTACTATTGAATGAGAGGATCAATTGAACTTGATTACTGATTAATCTTCCTTTGTTTAATGTTTAAATTGAAGAGTCAAACAATATTAATAAAACATTATACTTTTAAAAACAAATATTTTCTAGTAGATTTAATTATTAATATGTTATTAGTTCTATGTTTATTTTACTTTTTAAATATTGTTCAGATAAAATTGTGACATAATTTGAGTAAAAGGGTTTTGGACAAAGGGGTTTTTAGACAGGATGGTTTAAACCGTGGATTAATCCATTCTGTCCTAAACCTTGCCAACCCTGGTTTATGTATGTGTAAGTGTGCAGCTAAGATTTTTATTTATAGTCCTTTTCTTATAATGGTTCAGTGCAATTTAAATGTCTTGTCTATTGTATGCTTTTGCATATGGTTAAAAAAAATGCACTTTATTTAATATTAAACTTTGTATTATAACATTATGGTTAAAGAAATTAATTTTAAAAAGATTTGTCAAAAAATTTGCTGAAGCCATTCTTTAAAATTTTCTTATATCCTTGGAATTTTTTTTAAAAAAGCAAAATAGGATTGTATCTATTATAATCATGTTCATGTGGAGAGAATTATTCTTGTATTTTATGAAAAAATAAAAATGTTCAACATTTTTAGCACTCTAGATTTACTGTTATTTTTTATGTCACATGCTGATTATGCAGCATTATGAAATCAATTCATCAGGCTGATTAATCTCAGTTTTGTTGCGTGTATTATTAATTATTTTTTCAGAATAGTAATTCTTGTAGTTCACATTATGTGCGTGATTTAGTATTGTACTTTATGCCACATAAGATTAGTCATCATTATGAAAAGTTGAATCTATATGGTTGAGAATTTTAACTATCGTAACTGAGTGAATGTCGTACTTTAAATCAGTTTGGATGTTTAAAGTACGATGTTTAAAGTTTGTGCCATCTAGTTAAAGACTTCTACTTTCATTATATGTTTTTTTATAGTTTTTCTATGCTATGTTATCGATTGTGAGAGGTTTACCAGGCAAAGAAACATTCTTCTGATTTTACATTTTCCGAGTAATTATTTGTCGAACAAATTTGATTGAAAAATAAAGCCCCATGCTTCGTAAATCTGAGAACAGAACTACGGTTGATAAGTACAAAAATGTGATTATCTTTAAAATAAAAAATGTATGTAAAATAATTTTTTATTGTTAGGCCAAAAAGAATTGACACTAAGATGTAGAATATTATGAAAGATGTGTTTTTAAGTATGAGTAAGCTTTGATGAAATAAATTCAAAGCATTGTTATTATGGAAAGAGGTGTTATTATCAGAAGCTAGGCATGCATATTTTGGAGTAAATTTATTGTACTCAAATATTATTACGCAATGATCAGAAGTATTGAGCATAATAGGAAAGAGCATGCCTCTCCACATGCTTACTCCATCTCGTATAAAACGATTAATGTTTGATTGCAGCTGATATATTTAAGTTTTGAAAACTCTACTTCATGAAAGTTTATTCACAGTGAGTTGTGGCTTGTTATATTAAAAAAGTTACATTGCTGTGGAATTTTAATTCTGTTCACCACTGTTAATTTTTTCTGCATAACGATTGGGATAACAATAAAAAGATATTATGAATTCGTATTTATATAGCTAAATTAGTTATCTGTGATAAATCAAATATATAATCGATATTTTTTTCTCTCTCTCTCCAGCTTTTGTATTGCTTATTCGCTTCATAGGTTCTTTATTGTGTCAATTATTACCAAAAAGGACAACAACAAAAAATATATATATATACAATATTAAGGGGAATTTTTTTTTTTTTTTTTTTTAAAGTTAAAATTTCCATTCAATTCAAATGTAACTTTAGAATTATACAATGCAGTTTTTATTATATAATATATTCGCCATTGCGTTACATGGTGAGGGGAACCACCAAAATCTCACACAGTTAGCTTGATGGCAAGGGGACTTTAACCCATAATCCGTCTACCACTGAGAATATTTTACGCCAGCACTGTGGCGGAATTCGTAACGACCAGCTATCGTTGGAATTCGAACCCCATTCACCTTATTGGAAGACGAACGCTCTTATCTCCTGAGCCATCGCGGCTCATGCATGTGTCCTTTAATGGATTAAGATTTTTATGTGTATAAATAGTCACAATGTTCTTTTCCTTTCAAAAAAAAAAAGTTAATTCTTTTGCTGCCTATAATAATTACTACTTTATAGCACTCCTTTTTACAGGAGAATCTGATGAAAGAAAAAAGTTATAACATAAACAAACATCTCTTCTCATCTGTCCACAAGACAAAAAATACATAATGATATGCTCTTATATATTTTTTGTGCAGGAGATCCTATTTCGACCCTAAGTCCTTACTCACAAAATTTATATAAATATGAAACTTGCCTTATTACAGGTGTCAACACTGTTTTTTGAACTACTTAAAAAAAAATTTAAAAAAAACATTTTTCTCGTGTTAGGTAGGAATCTAACGTAGCTCACGACACGTAGTAATAAGACTTTCGGGCTTTTTAAGAGACAATGTCAATGGGACACCTGTAAGTGATGCAGTGTGAGTTGATGGTCGCTGAAATGTGGCATTTGCTTACGCTAGCAACTGTTCTTTCCATTTTATTTCGAGTAAGCCAAGCCCATAAAGTATCAATCATTTTAAGTCACACATTCTAAATTCCTTTACAAAGATTTCAATTCTTTCACTGTGTATTTAAACAGAGACTTGACACAAAGACAGGCACGAAGTCTTGTGAAACATAAACAAACTAATTATGCATCGAAGTTGCCAGGTACACAAAACAAAAATGTATCAGGGTTACAATAAAATAAATAAATAATAAATATAAGTTCATACGTTCCAAGTCTCCTGTTTTTAAACGAATCCCTTGTCTTCTCCTGTTTTTTAATGAAGACTCCTGTATTTTACGACTATCTCCTGTTTACATGTATATTCTCAAATTTCTCCGTATATGTTGAAGAAATTTTTAAAAAAATTGGCAATGAAATATCTGCTGATGGTAAAGATACTTCTCTTCTTCCTCAACAGATAGTGCTATTGTCAGCACTGCACTATTCTGTCCATGTAACGCAAATGCAGGTTAGTTCCATCAAAAAGTTCTCCACAAAGACAAATTTCTCCCAATACTTGATTGATCCAGGAATTCCCTTGTCTTCTGGATTGAGTTCAAAATTACAAAGGCAAGGTTCAAAATTACAAGGCCGTAAACCCAAAATTGGATCGGCTCATTAACAAGGTTTTAAAATAGTTTTAAGTAATTATAAATAATGGTTTAAAAAAATTATTTAGATAAAGAGATCCTTAATTTATCTTCTTTAAATTAAGATAATTTAATTAAGATTGATTATTTATTGTAATTAATATTTATCATTAAGATTTTACTTCGCTAAATGTAAGTGCTTATGTTATTTCCCATTTTGAATTTCTCTTTCTGACTTACATGATTATGCATGATGTATCAAAAGTTTATGCGTAGACTAAAAAATTTCGCTAGTAAAATCTCCGTTATTTTATTTCTCCAATGTTAGCAGTTGTGTAAGTTAAATAAAAGAAGTAGACAAGAAAAAATTATATTTAAACTAATTCGATGTGCGATATGGTTCTGCATATAATTAACTTATGTAGAGAAATTTAACTTTAATACGTCATTTTGCTGATAAAGATTAGCTAGCGCTGAGGTCCCATGTTTGGTATGGGAGGTCTTCTTGAAGTGAAAGTACCCAATTATGTTGTTATAATGGTTACTGTATCGGTTCCTTTAATAAGGTGAAATCTGGGCCGAAATTACGGTCTGTGCATGGCATTTCAGATTGCCTTCTGGTAATCGCTAAAGAACCGTTACTACTCTTTAACGCTGGATTGTTTGGCCGATGTTATTCCAAGATAAATGGTGAAATCTGGGCCGAAATTAGGGTCTGTGCATGGCATTTCAGATTGCCTTCTGGTAATCGTTAAAGGACCGTTACTACTCTTTAACGCTGGATTGTTTGGCCGATGTTATTCCAAGATAAATGGTTTTTTAATTGATAGATAAAGGGTTTTTGAGAGATTAAATTTTTTTTCGTGATCATAATGAGAATACAACAGTACAAAGTAATATTGTATTATAGATTGTTCTTATACTACAGATTTCTAATAAACTCAGTCAACGTTATTAATAGCATACTTCAAGGGGAAAAAATTAATATTTGCTTATTTTTAAAGTATTATGTTAAATTTCACGCAAACGCTATCATATTTACCTTATAATTTTAAGGTAGAAATGATCTCTCATATGTAAACTTGATAAAGAAAAATACGAAACTAATTGCAACCATGTTTTATTCAAATTTTTTTTATATATTTTATTCTGTATAACTTGAAGTGTTAAAGAATTTCAAGCTATACAGAACGTTGATATCGCGTAATTGTTTTGTAATAAAAAATATTTTTAAAAAACCCACTGAAAATTGTTTTTACATTAATGGAAATAAAAAAGAAAAGAAAAAATTACACTTTGTGTTAAAAAAATGCGCCTCTAAGAATTACTAAGACTGGAAAAGACTCTCTTTAGAATTTGAATAAAAAAAGTTTCTACTTGAGTTATGCTTTGTTAATCAATCGATCAAGTAAATGAGTTTTAGAATTCCTGTGATAATAAGAAACGTCCACGCAACCTTTCAACACTGATGAAAATACATTTATTTTTCCGAAGCGGCTTGATAATGGCTTGGAGAATTGAAATGCCACCGAATCTAATTTAGGATCGTTTACCGTCATTCGAAGAAAATCGATATCTCTAAAAGTTAAATGAAGGTAAAAGCTTCACCTTAAGTATTTGCAATATACATTAACTGTAAGAATCAGTTGTGTTTATAGTATACAAAAATATAACAGTGAAAGGCTATTAAAATAGCTTTTAGAATCCCATTTAGTAAAATACTTATTAAAAACTATACGTGTTTTGGTGAAACAATACCACACACCTTCATCAGTAGGATAAAAGACTGGAATGGTAAAATCAGAGATGATTTAATCCGAGCTTACGTCGTACAAAGAGATAAATATACAGTCAAAGGAAAAAATGACAGAAGATTAAAAAGGAATGAATGATTTCTAAATATTTGATATTTGACATATATGGTATAGCAGCAAGGTCATCAACAATAGTTTTTTTTAGTGATGATGTAGATACATTCTCGAAAATCCAGGTCAACGCATGACAAACATTTGTGAATGATATGAAGTGAAGAAAAATCGAATCTATAGTCTTCTGCGATAGAAATGTCCCGGATAACGACATTTGACGATATGAGATGAATTGTTGAATACAATTCATAACGACAGATGAAATTTTCGTTATAAAGAGGTTGTCGTCATACGCATATTTAAGTTTAAATAGCAATAAAAAAAACTGCAAAAAAATATGAAATACACATATTTAACTATTTTTCTTTTAAACAATTATTTTGTTTAAAAATAGCTCCTTAGAGTAGACTGCTTTTGCTACTGATTGTCTGCTGAATTACATAGCTCTGTATTTTATGAAAAGCAGGAATGTTTGTGTGGAAAAATTTTGATAAAGCTACATCGCTATAGGCAAATGCATATTTAAGTTGAAACAGCAATAAAAAAGAAATGCACATATTTAATTGTTTTTCTTTTAAACAATTATTTTGTTTAAAAATAGCTCCTAAGAGTAGACTGCTTTTGCTACTGATTGTATGCTGAATTACATAGCTCTGTATTTTATGAAAAGCAGAAATGTCTAAGACTGGAATGTTTGTGTGGAAAAATTTTGATAAAGCTACAACGTAATAGGCAAATAAATATATTGGACAAGTTTAAATAGCAATACAAGAAAACTAAAAAAAAAGAAAAAGTAGACTTTTATAACTGTTTTTCTTTTAAACAACTATTTTGTTTAAAAATAGCAACTTAGAGTAAACTGCTTGTGCTACTTATTGTAGGATGAATTACATAGCTCTTTATTTTATTAAGAGCAGAAATGTCGGCGACAGGAATGTTTGTGAGGAAAAATTTCGATAATGCTATGCATTTCGTTTTTCTACATTATTACTATATATATATTTGCCTTTTTAGAAGATCTTAATCTACACAAATCTGAGATATACACACAGATATTCAAAAAAAAATGAGAACCCTCACTTAAGATCCGAAGTTCTATCAACTCAACCTTAAAACTTTTTCACTGGAAACGGGGATTATATTTGATTGAGGATTAATATTTGATTTGAAGTCATGGACAACACTCGCATCACCCACGGCAAGCACTTACGATTTCATGGTATAAATGTTGTAAGGTATAAAAAAAGGCAGCAAATTTTTTTAACGATATTTCTCAATAAGAAAAAAAAATGAACAATTGGGATTTCTTAGATAGGAAACTAATTTCCACAATGTGCGTAGTATAGGGAAAAATTAGGAAATTTTGTTACCGACTAGTTGTGACATTTTTAACAGTTAAAATTTTATATATATATATATATATGAGCAATTCTACAAATAAACGCCAATTAGGCGGCCAAAAAAAATTTTTTTTTTTGGGGGGGGGGGGCACACTATTTCTACATGAATTTTCTTCTTTTTTTACACCCTAAAAGGGCAAGAAAAAATCGTGAACATGAAATTTTTTCTTTGTGACTTACTTTAAATGTGACCTACTCTTTCTGACATACTCAGATAAATCTGAGCCATTTATTCAGACAAAACGATTTTTACATAAATATAATAATATTATAATGTCTCTCTAATATGTATTTATAGAGATTTCATACTATAAGATTATATTTTAGTATGAAAATTGGCGTTTATTTGTAGAATTGCTCATATGAGCAATTCTACAAATAAACGCAAATTAGGCGGCCAAACAAAAATAAAAAAGTTTTTTTTTTGGGGGGGGGGGGCACGCTATTTCTACATGAATTTTCTTCTTTTTTACACCCTAAAAAAGCAAGAAAAAATATTGAACATGAAATTTTTTCTTTGTGACATACTTTAAATGACAAAATACCAAATTAAAATTCTTCCCGATTTTTTTCAATTTACGAAATTTGATTAAATTTTTTTATTTTTGTTTTTTATACTAAAATATAATCTTATTGTATGAAATCTCTATAAATACATTTTAGAGAGACATTATAATGATATTATATTTATGTAAAAATCGTTTTATCTGAATAAATGGCTCAGATTTATCTGAGTATGTCAGAAAGAGTAGGTCACATTTACACCCTAAGGTGTAAAAAAGAAGAAAATTCATGTAGAAATAGTGTGCCCCCACCCCCAAATTTTTTTGTACAATTGCTCATATATATATATATATATAATGGGTATCTCTGGCAGTACGGCGTAGGTAATGTTACTCGCCTCTGTATCCAAGAATCACAGGTGCCCTCTAGGTACCGTCAAAAAGCAAAACTTCCGAGTCAAAAAACGAGAGTTCAAGGCCCGCTGTTTAAATATATATACTATATAATAATGGAAGGTATTTTTTTAAGCCTTTTTCGAAAGATTTTTTTTCTTAAATGAAGAAAATCTTTTAAAAGAAAGAGTGAAATAAAGTAATTTTCTGAGTAGTGTAAAACCTTCATAATAATTTCATATACATTCTTTAAATAATGATAATGAAATAGACATGGGGTATATTGGTGATCAGGTGGTCACTGGAAAATAAATTTTTAATCGCTATTTGTCGTATTAAGCCACCCTGTTACTAGTGGCAACAGGCATTTCGCCCTATAATTAGTGGGATTTTCTGGGAACAAAAAAGCAAGGTTGCACGTCAAGACTCTTCCATGAAGAACACTTTGATGTACTCATCTTATGTCCCTTTGAGATGCCCATCTCTTACGCGCAACATATGGTGCGTCTCTGTAAACTCAACGCTTACCATACGTCTCCAACCATGCAAATCTAAATGGTCGAGTCGGTTTCTAACAGTCGAAACTCTAGTCCAAAATTACCCCTGAAAATGCTTTTGCAATAAAGTAGCACTGATACAGTGGTTTCTGTTGGTCGAAATATTCAGATTCCGAATTTGTTAAATTATTTTTAATCTACTCATACAGAATTAAATGCTGCAGTTTGCTTTTCACTCTTTATCAAAAACCTGTAGTAGATAACGCCAGAAACCAAATTTGCTTATTCCCAAATATTTAAATGTTAAGATTTTTCATTTTATTTCATCATTTTAAAGTTGTTGATTATAGGGTCGAATCATACTGAACTCACGATATTACTAAATTGTTTTGAGCTGTGTATTTATTGACACATGACTTTTGCATAGCTTTATTACTTAGGAAAAAGGAGGCTGTGCAACGTCGTTTCAAGAGTTGGCGATATTAATATACGTTAGAACTGGAAACTTGCCATCAATATGACGTGCACTTAGATGCAAACAGGCTTTCTCTGTAGGGATAATGGTTTTTCTTAACTTGCAACAAAGTATACTAAACACATTGCTATTTTTCCAATATAATTCTTTACTTTAAAATATTAAAATTAAGAATGAATTAAGCAACTTTTTCCGTGGAAAACTAATTTTTTAGTGCCTTGAAAGTTCTGTCCATATCGATCTCATTTTCTTTCTGCCAGAATTTATGTATTTTCTCCCCCTAAGAATCCGATAAAAGCGGAAGACATTAGGTAACACAATGAACTAGCGAAGTGGAAAACCCATCAAGACGACCTTCTTCTGTTTTACCCTATATAAGGGAATATCCAATGTCTCATACATCAAATGTCGTAGTGCAAATGCCTGTCGGGAGCATAGGGATTATTCTTCAAGAAAGGGATATTAGCTTTCAGACGAAGGGGAAAAAAACAGAATTTTTTTTTCTTAGAGAAAAATGTTGAAATTGCAGATAAAGTGTTAAAATTGCAAAAATGCTAAACTTTTTTGCACACATTTGAGATAGATTAAAAACTAAGGTAATAAATTTTAAAGAGAAAAAAAGTGTTATTATTTAAATTACAGCAAAATTTAGAAACTTGCAATCAAGACATAAAATTTTTTATATTTCAATATAGATAAAAATGAGATGATAATTCGCAATCACAACGAACTATAGGGGGTGTTGTATGAGACGAATATCTGCGATTTCTATATGAACAGTCATTCAGTTGCTCTGGAGACGTCTTTAATGTAGCGTGTAGCATTGTAACGTTCCTTCTTTATTGTGGCTTCTTTATTGTTAAACTAGCCGCTTAAGGCGGCCAGCTGTCCGCCACGCTAAAAATTTTCGCAAATAAAGTTTTTTAAAACATAGCAGGAAATCTGAAGATTAGTGGACAATTCTTCTTCCGCGTTCTTCAGATGTTTCTTGGGCCCTAGCACTGCTAGTGGAGACACGATCCTCTTCCAATCTTCTTTGACGTTTCTCATGTGTTTCTCGGATCCTAGCACTGCTAATTGAGACACGAACCTCTTCTAATCTTCTTTGACGTTCCTCAGGTGTTTCTCGGGCCCTAACACTGCTAGTTGAGACACGATCCTCTTCCAATCTTCTTTGACGTTCCTCAGGTGTTACTCGGGCCCTAGCACTGCTAGTTGAGACACGATCCTCTTCTAATCTTCTTTGACGTTTCTCTGATACTTCTTGGGCTCTAGAATTGCTTGTCAAAATTCGGTCATGTTCCATCCTTCTTTGACATTCCACAGACGTTTCTTGGGCCCTTCTTCTTCTTTGAGAATTTCTTAATATCTTTTTCTTTGACAAAATACAAAGTTTTTTGGAAGGCGGTTCTGCCATGTCAGTAATCGGGTTTTTAAGAAGTCAACGAATACTTTAGAACAACAATTACTATAAAAGCAAATCATGAAACTTCAATATTAAAATCTAAGTGCTCACCTGCAAACTGAAGTTTTCTGAAAATAACTAATTACATTTAATAAAAACTGTTAAAATAAAGAATAGAAAAACCAAAGAGATCCAAGGTAAGTGTGATCGTTCCTTCAAAAACAATTAAATTCCTATTTTATATATTATATAGCTACAACGCTTAAGAAAAAAAAAAAAAAAACTAAAATGCTAAATACATGAAAAGAACACGAAAACGAATTAATTTTGGTAAAAATATACTTGAGGGTGCCCCTTGGCGAAATTGGCGACTTATGTTTGGCGCCATTCCTGTTAGCACGGAACATTGTGGTAACAGGAATGGCGGCCAAAACTGTATAAAATTGTAATGAACCCAATATAAGCAAAATTAATTAACGCAATAAAGTGAATTTTGAATCGAAACAAAAAATAATTGAGTAAGTACAGAAAGAAAAGTAAAAAAAAAAACTCACTTCTTCATTAAGCTTGAATATTCTCAGATTTAGGTGCACAGAATTCTCTAATAGCAGTTAGATACTGTCTAAATTTATTAGGAATGGAATTTGTGTACCTCCATCGCCAAATAAGTTCAGCGAAATACGAATCGAAAATGGCGTCCGTGGTACCGTACTGGCGGTGAAATTTTTTTTTTATAGTCCCTTTTTATGATTGCCCACAAACCTTCGATCTTATGAACCATAAGCAAAAATAACCTTACCTGCCGGTATCCAACGCAGAACTAACGGACCTCTGTAATTACATATACAGTTGAACATTTAAAAATAAAGCTTAAATCTAAATCTATCAGAATCACGATTGGGTTTCAACATCGCCCAGCTTGGCGATCAACCGCGAACACAACTTGGCGAGAATCAAGGGGCACCCTCAAATATAGTCTACCCCAAAAATTATCGTCTTCGCTTAAGAAAAAAAAAAATAATAGAGCGTGGAAAGAAGAAGAAAAACTTATTATAACAATTATGAACAGCGACAAATATATCAAAGCGATGCGTTCTATTTTCGTATCGAATATGTTGCCACATTTTTAATACAAAAGTTAAACTTTTCTCCACTTTAATAAATGTAAACTAATGCGAACCTTACAACTAAATTATTAATTCCTTCGTATATTATTGGTTGAAGTTGTCGAAAATTAATATTTCAATTGTAAGGTTCGCATTAGCATACATTTATAAAAGTGGAGAAAAGTATATGCATTTTTATGGATCTTTGAAGACGAAAAAGAAAAAGATTTTCTTACAAAATGACTGATAACTAAAAAACTAATCCAAATTTTTGAAAAAGAAAAAAAATACTTCTTCATTATGTCAAAACACAATTATGTGCCGAGTTCCGTGCCTGGGCGAGGCTTCTGGGGTGATATATTGTGATTACAAACACACACACAGCCGCGTTTATTATTATGTATAGATTTAAAAAAGAAAAATGTTTCATATTCTTTCTTATGCAAGCGAAAACAAAATGGTATCTCTTTTTTTTAGGGAAGGAACGTCCAAAACACTTCGGAAAAATATTTGTAAATAAACAGAAATTTTTTTTTGTATCTTCTTATTAGAGTTAAAACCTACTGCCCGCGAAAATACTAAATTTAATGATACTAAATTTAATGATACTAAATTTAATGATATAACAACTAAATTTAATGATATAACATGAAAGACCTATTTAAACTTTACATTCCATAGTTTTATGTATCATATTACTTCAAGCATTAAAATATGCAAAAAGTATACGTAAGCTCATAATTGTATCTCATTTAATTTTGCAAAAAAAGTTTTTTGACAACAATATTTATCAAAAAATTTTAAGTTTCAATAAGAATCATGATTTAGAAACTGAAAAACGCAAATAAAGAATGCTTTCGAAAGAAAAAGATTTAAAAAATTCCTCAAATTAAAATAAGAAACTTTTAAATTCGTAATCGGACGTAGAAAACCATTTTTATCTTATAGTTCTTAATCAGGCGTAAAAAACCTTTCTGTAGATCATCAAAATAGAAAAATATTTATTTACAAGCAAATTTTTTATTATAAAAATTTTAACACTTACTTGCTTTATAAATCCGGAAAATTTCAAATGAAATGTTCTTCGTTTGAAAATGTTATTTTCAAATAATATATACATAAATTATCCCTTCATTACTTTTAGATAAGATACCACACAACAAAATTTTATAATTCTAAGATCTCGATATGAATTTCAATTTGAGTTTAAAAACAGAATAGGTGAATTCTAGTTGAAATTATTCTTTTAAAACTAAAAAATTCTTACCAAAAAAACGATAAGAATTTATTAATAATCAGCACAACTGATACTATTTCAAGTAATTCGGACTATTCTTTATTGTTTTTTTCCGAATTATATAGATACAGAAATATATAATATTCTATAAAGAAGAAGAATGTTCTATAACTATTGCAGTTCTGCACGTTCTGAAATCATATTTATTCATTGGACTAAAGTAAGAAATGTTGACTTCACTTTAATTTGTAAGGAATTGAAGACAAAAAAAAAAAAAAAAAAAAAAAAAAATACAGTATGCGATAACAGTATCTGTAACAGTATGCGATCCCGAAATCGGAAGTTATCAGTTGCAAATTTGTTGATGATAGAAGTTAAAAATTATTGAGAAATTTTTCTTCAAATGTTTGGCGTGTTCTGTTTCAGAAAGATTTATCAATGTTCTGGGGAGTTTTTTTTTTTTTTTTTCCAAATTTTTCTGCCTTTTCCTTAGGGAAATTTTGCTTCTTATTTGCTGCTTAGAAAATGGCTTCTGACTCTGCCAATGATTCTGATGGAACTAAATGAAAACTTAATAAATGAATGCCTGATATTTTCGGGCTCCCACTAGAGGGCGTACAGAACCGTTGCGATCGCAAATAATGATTTGCATTTATATTCTTCTTAGACAGATAAGTCACATTTTATGATGAAATTTTGTCACACGTTTCATAGGTTTTCATTAGAATAAAATTTATAAAAAAGTTAGAAAGGAATTGGGTACTTGCAACTCGAGAAGAAGGGAATTACAGATACACAGACACCTATAACCTTACCACCAGATCATCGTTTATAAACAAGATGGCATGTTAAAATCGAGCTAAGTTTTTCCACTAAGTTAAAATCTTAATTAACGAGAAGGTAATTAATTACAAGGTGGTATCACTCATTGAAATTGTAAAATTATAATTCTTTCTTGATTACGTCTTTTACTTAACTTATATTTATTATTTGTGTATTAATTTTTATGTAACTATGATTGTTTTTTGTATCTACCAACTTCGATGCGTAATTAGTTTATGTTCTTCGTGTCTGTCTTTGTGTTAAGTAAGAAAAAAATCCTAAAGGAATTGAAATCTTTGTGAAAGAATATTTCTGAAAGAATATAGAATGTGTGGCTTAAGAAAATTGATACCTGACGGTATAGACTTACTCGAAATAGAATAGAGAGAACAGTTGTTATCATAAACAAATGCCACGCTTTCAGCAACCAATCAGAATCGAAATACCCAGACTACGTTACTTGCTGATATCCCATTGTCATTGCTTATGATAGATTTTTTTTATTGGTGCACATTTCCATTCCTTTATATTTGATTCGGAGTTTAAAATATTTGTTAATTATATAATTTTATAAGTAATAACATATATTATAAATAATTAATGAAATATGTTAAAACTCGAAGTAAAATGTCGTAGAGTTGTAAAATGAAAGAAATAAGTAATGATTTTAATGCCTTTTTTACTACTACTGTGAAAAATATTCAACAAAAAGCGTAATATTTAATAGCTATAATTGTATTGTGATTACCTTTAAAATATTTATCTAGCCCTAATTTACGATCTTCTGATCTTCTATTAATCTATTTAAATTTGTGGAAAGAGGGCACTTTTTAAAGAACTTTGAAAAATTCATATTTTTCATATTTAAAAATTATTTGGTGTCAATTAAGTAAAGCATTTCTATAACTTCTACGTTTCTTTAAGTTTTGAACGCATTGCTAAAAAATTTTCGAATAAATAAAAACAATGACCATTTGTCTATTATGTTTAAGGGAATAGGGGGGGGGGGCTTATTAAACGGATTTTTTGAAAAATTCATATTTTTTAAACATTTTTGTATCATTTATTTTAAATCATTAATTATTAATCCTCAATTTTAAACATCTTATCTTTGAACAAAGCTGGAACACATTTGAACGAATGAATAACTGTTTACTAATTGAGGGCTACTATTAATAATTAATTATTCAGTGAAATGAATCTGTCGGGAAATAAAGGATCATCTTTTGAGGGGTAGGTAAGGATTATCCTTCTGTAAAGTGCAATCTCTATATATTTTTAAATACGATGAACTGTAACCATCGCTAATTAAGTAACATATTTAAGGTTAAGGCTCTCGAACCATTAAATCTGAACATTCGATCAAAAGTTATTAAGGTTTTGACTTTTTTGCACTCTTTGTAGGTAATATTTAGCATTAATACTCTAATTGATATTGTAAAAATAATGTCAATGGAGCATTTACAACACTTTTAGTACAATGAGAAAAATCAGTTTCTTTTATTTATAAGTCATAGAAACTTTATCTCTCTATAAAAAAAAAAAAATAATAAAAAAAAAAATTAAAAAAAATTAAACAGTTTTTTTTATTAAAAAAAATAAATAAAGGAAATTATTGATATTAATCATTTATTTATTCGTAATTAGACACTGCTTCATTAGAAGCTTCCCTGTTTCCCAGAATGAACCAAATGCAGAAAAAACAAATTGTCGACATTGTTAGCTACAAAATTGAATATGAAATATTTGAATAAATTGTTATTTAAGATACTAAAAAGAATTTTAAAGTTTAAGTGAAGTTATTAAAAGATTCTTATATTTAATCAGATACTGCTACCTGATAATTTGCGTCTTTGCTGTCTACCTACCAGATTGCGAAAATGCAGAAGGAAAAATTGAAAACGTTGTTAGCTACAAATTCCAATTTAAAAATTTTAGAAAAAATTTATTCAGGGATCATTTTAGTACTAACTCATACGTTATAATTAAAAATTACAAATCGAGGACTGTAGATTTAGAAATTTTTCCTTAAAACTACTAAAATATTCTAATATGTAATCATAATAAAATTAATTTTTTTTATTTTTAATATTACTTCACTTTTTAAATTTCGCATCAGGTGCATACACATTATATTACAAGTGTTTATTGGGAATTTTAATTTTTTTTTAAAAAAATGCTTTTTTGTTAGCTTGATTCATAATCAAAAATCAAGTTTTCATTGACCTTTTTTCTCATTATATGGTTTAAAAAATATAAATATTTTAGTTTCCGAAATTGAGTGATCAATCTATTCCAGATCTTTTGCCTTTGAACTTGATTTATGATATGCATTTTTACTGCAATGAAATTATCACTGCGGTAGCAGTCCTAGACCAAGCGGCAGACCAGACGGCGACGGGACATCAAATCGATCGTTCACCCCCTTTAAATTTCTTCCCTTTTTATCTACTAGCAGACACCCCATTTTTCAACAAACTTTTTATAGCCTTCACCATTAATATTGATAGTTTATTTTAAGTTGAAGATAGTTCGCGCAATTTAATTGATTGGAGAATTTTTGATATCTGTCCCAAATTCAGCATCGATAATTTAATTACGTTTTTTAAGTGACAAATACTAATTTTTTAAATTACATTTATCTCGACTGGGGAATATATTTTATCCTAATGATTTAAACTATAAGAATTGCGTTTTTTTTTTTTTTTTTTAAAGAAAATAAGTTGTATTTTCATAAATTTGTGTTCACTATCACGATATTTCCAAGTATATCTAGTGGTGAATTCTTTTAATTTTAAATGAAAGCTAATAAAATAAATTTTTAACTTTTTTTAACTCACCTGATCTCCCTTCTGTACTGATAGAACAAAAACACCCGATTCCTTGGTCACTGTAACATCTGCAATTATATCCATTGAATCATGGATCAGTAATAGGCCGGGATAGCCTGGTCGGTAGGACGCTGAGCCTATGTACGAGAGTACTTGCGTTCGAAACCCGCCGGCCAAACTGATGCACGTTAAATCTGTCGAGTCGCAAAAGTCCTCCATGTTCCCATAACAAATCAATACCTCTGAGAGTACTGGATTGGAGATCGATCGTTCTCTGATTCAGGTCAAGATTACGATCTGTGGATGAATGAATGGATGTAGGAATGGGTCCGCCCTTTAAACGGGTGTGACGTATGGTGCGACAGAAGTCGAATTCTTGGCCATAGATGGCGCCACTGGAAAACAAGAACAAACGCACCCCTTCTGCCTAAACAGGCATACGTCAACATGGATCAGTATCAGTACAATCAGTAAAAGTAAATCTTTATAGGATTTGTTATTGTTTATTTGTTTTTTTCAGTTAAAGCTATTGTACAGCGCAGTAGAAGAAATAAAAACACTTTTTACCTCTCACATATCACTCATGGGCGGCAATAGCGGCACCACTAAAAAAAAAAAAAAAAATCAAGTTTTGAGATAACTGGATTTAAAGTTTTTATTGCTAAGCAAAGTGCATAAAAAATGCTTTACTTCCAACTGCTCCAGATTCAATAAAATATTCTTTTAAAAAAAGGTAGAGAACTACAAAGGTCGAGAACTAAACTGGATGTGGATGGATGTAGTTAATTTACGTCGCACTAGAGCTGCACAATGGGCTATTGGCGACGGTCTGGGAAACATCCCTGAGGATGATCCGAAGACATGCCATCACAATTTTGATCCTCTGCAGAGGGGAGAGAACTAAACTGGAATTTTCAGATTTTAGATTGATTTTACCAATTTTTTAAAAGGCTCAACACGCAGATATACCAACTTGTTCCGTGCGGTAGTGATTCTTGGTTTAATGAAAAATCCATTGATAAGATTTTTAATTGCGACTACTTCTGAATAATTCAGAGATTTATGTGTCCACTATTATCCACTTTGTCACAGGTAAGTGGCATAGAAATCCATCCTGAAAATAGCTTAACAGTGTAGGTGTCACCTCTGTTCGGGGGGCAAGTCGGCATCTCTGTAACTATATGGGGCATGGAGATCCATCCTGAAAAACAGTGTAAATAATGGAATCCAACCAAACCAAAACATAACTTCTAGCTCCTATTTTTTATCCCAGGAGCGCTGAAATTTGATTCCTGCACTCATAAACTTACTATAGCCAAGACGCTCCAGAATTGGCAACTGCAATTGTTGTGTCTTTGCTTTATGTTTGTGTGTTTTAACTTTTTTTTCCAAAATACATAGACTCGAGGACAACAAATGATTCTATGGTATATAAAAGGCCTGATAAGTATGTTTTAATGTTTAAAAAGATGGTGACATTTTAAGCATATTTATTTGCATACCTAATTGTAATTTAACCACCACCAAAAATGTTGTAAAGTATTATAACTTTCAGTTTGACATCTATGGTTCGGTTAAACAATACCTTAATAATATAAATATTTATATTTGGATTTGAAGTTATGACGCTGGATATTTTTAAAGTAGGAGATAGCAGGAAAAAAAATATACACTCGATAAAGTAATAAATATTTTACATTTGAAAATACTTTTTAATGCTAGGCATTAATGACTTTTGATTTTACGGCAATTTGTAAGCCGGAAAGGGAAAAAACTGGTAGTTAAACTGTATCAGAAAGAAGAGCTGAGAGCTCATGATCAAGTATGGGAATAGCTGTTAACACTTCAAAGCTTTTAGAAATGGTTGTCTTTTTTATATCAGACAAAATTTACATCGGCTGAAATGAGAGTAATATGTTAAAAACTGATTTCATTCTTTTTTATCACTATAATTAAAAAAAGTTTTATATACGTATTGCAAAGCTGTTAACCATTTCGGGATTTGCAAAACATTTCATTTTTATGCTTAGAGTGGTAGCAAAAATTAATGATCTTTTATTTAATTTAGGAGCTTTATTAATTTGAATTAAAAAAGTAATTTTGACCACCACTTTACAAAAAGTAATTAAGTATAAAGCAAAATTTATTGATATTTTCAGTATGCCAACTGCTCCGGATTCAACAAAATACCATAAAAAACGGTAGAAAACTACAAACTAATATTTTCAGATTTTCAGTTAACTTTGTTAAATATTTAAAAAGCTCAACCCGGCTTAACTGTAACATTGTGGCGTATCACACAATCCTTTGAATTGTTTAGAAGTAGTGTTGGTTAAAAACCTATAAATTAAACTTACCAAACCAAGAATCTTACACTTTTTTTTCTAATCGGATGGTATACGATACAAAAAGTATTGCAAATAGTGTAAATTTTGTATATATATACTATATATATATATATATATATATATATATATATATATATATATATATATATATATATATATATATATATATATATATATATATATATATATATATATATATATATATATATACATAATATGTCTGCTGACATTTAGAAAGTGTTCTCAAGTATTCTCAAGAAGTCAAGAAAAACCGGCATACAATCTCATCTGAAATGACAGTTCCCTACTACTAAGAAAAAAAAAATTTCAAGCAGTGTAAAGGCTGGCAGGTATGCACTATCCAGCATCTCTCAGATAGCAATCACATCAGTAAATATGATTATGGATTTAGGGCAGATATTAGGGTAAATTAGGTCGTTCATGGAATGAAAAAAACTTAATTGCTCCTATAAAAAATTTACTATCATTTTTTAATTTGCTCATTGCTGCCAACTTTTACGGTTGTCTATAAACAAACCATCATTTTAAAGTTTAGAAATTTTTTTTTTATTCTACACTAATGAAGTATTTGCTGTTAAGTGAGAAAAATTTATGAAAAATATAAGAAGGTCGCGTAAGCATACAAAATATGAGAAAGCAATACTCTGTTAAATTTGAGCAAATACAAATTTTATGTTATTGTTAAATGTTACCTACATAAACTCATACGTTCTTTATAAGATTGAGCATTTCCACAAAAAATAAGATGAACAAAACTAATTTGAAATCGCTCCATCCGAATTATATAAGATTAAGTGTTCGTATAAATTTATTCCTCAGTGTTACTAATGTGATTAGATAAACACGAATGTCTTTGCTTCAACGAAATAAGTTTTAAAAATAAAATAATTACGTTACCAATTTTCATATCTTTGAAAACGTATTCGAGAGTGAATAAGAGTTTTTGCGGTTATTAAAGGGTGAAGTCTTGAAAATGTAAAAATTGAAACCAACAAAACTCTTGCCAGAGTCACATTTGACGCTTTTTAAACAACAATGTAAAAGTCAAATTTTATTATCAAAACGGGGCATTTTTTTTAATATTCAAAGTGGTTATAAATTTTAAAATTTCAAATTTTAAATTTACAATGATTTTGATCTCTACTCTAAGTAATCAGTTTAAACCAATATATGAGTCCTGCGAATCTGATGGTGGTTATTTTTAAGAGCTGGTAAAATGAAATAAATTAAAATTATTTTAATCGGTATTTCTCTATCAATTAAAATTAAAACATTGTTGCAAATATTAAGTGCTATATATATATATATATATATATATATATATATATATATATATATATATATATATATATATATATATATATATAAATATATATATATATATATATATATATATATATATATATATATATATACGAATGAATGCTTGTTTGCTATCCGTTATATAGAATTCTGAACCCATTCAACCTCGAGAGATAAAATTTGGCAAACCGATAATTAGAAGTATGGGGAAAAGCACTGTCTAAATTAGAGCATTCTACGACGAATCGTTAGAGAGGGATGAGTGAAAAACGATATGGAATTTTTTGATTAGTTAAGCGTTAGACATAATTTTAAATCTATCTATAGATAATACTGTTTTTCCAAATATTTTATAGATATCATCAGTGATATTTTCTAGCTTGACTTTATTTGATTAAAAAAAAAAATAAATAAATAAATAAAAAATAAAAAAAAAGATTTATTGCACATACTTTAATATTTAGTTTTTCTCTTCACTTTTTTGCCATGTCAGATAAATTTAATGAACAACGTTCACATGGTAGTATGGGAGCATCGTGTCATTAAATTAGTATTTCTGAAGTTATCCGAAACCACATGTTTACTTTGTTTATTGTTATTTTTTAAGAAGTGTGTCTATAAAAGTAGGTAGTTTAAAATCAACGATAATTGAAATTAAAAAAAAAAAAAAAATTAGTGATGCATTGAAAGTTGGCAAAATTAATGGGAATGTGGCATTAATTCGTTTAAGAGAAACCCTACTATCAATGCCCTATTATCAATTATTAAAAATTGCCCTACTATCAATGACAACAATAATGCTTAATTAATTTAAAAAATATATGTATATCGAGAAGTAAGGAAAAATAATCTATGAACTAAAAGGCAAAATTTATGGATTAAAGACTCGTTTTGTGGAACTGTAAAAAATTGCCATATTATTGTTGACACCAATGTTGTTTTAATTGTTTTTATAACCGTCGTTGAACAGCCGAACAATTTTGGGTTTACGACTACTAATGTTCAATTTCGTAATCTGGTAATTTTGAATCCATTCCAGAAGACGAGAGATGTATCAAGTATTTGGGCAAACTTGCCTTCGCAGAGGACTTTTTGATTAAACTAACCCACATTTACGTTACATGTAGATGAAAACCGCGAAAACCTTCCGGTAGCCTTTGGCTTTTAAAATGTTGGCAAAACTACCAAAAATTCTGAAAGCCTTGGTTTTTAAACGTCTAAAAGCATATTAGTCTGCAGACATGATAATGTAAAGCCACCGGGACGAGTAACGAACAATGATAAAGTAATAATCGAAATTAATTTAGCTTTATTAATGGTGTCGTTAAATTGCTTTTCATTTTTGCGAATGATTTTGCAGTGTTGTTTAATTCTGATTGATTGATTTTTTTTTTCCACCGTGTACGAAGAATGGGTATTCAGATAATTAAAATAAATAAATAAATAAAGCTATAACTAAGGAAAACGATCACTGTTGATATTATCTGTCCGTTCGAAACACACTTGGACACGTTCGGTAGCATAAAAAATATCAGAGATCAAACTAATAAAATTTTGATATATTTTTTAAACCAATATTACCTTAAAAATATACAAGAAAAACCAATTTGTAGATCGATGTTTCGACAAAACAGAGATAAGAAAAAATATACATAAATTATGTTTAGTAAAGCAGTTTTTTACAATTTTTAATTCAGAAATTATTTGATTAAAAAAATGCTCATTTGAATTTAGGAATCATTCATTATTTTAATTTTGTCTTTCAGGGGAAGATATTTAAAGAAAATGCCATTAGGAATGAACGAGAAATCAATAATAAATATATATTCACGAATTCACAGGTGGCTGCGACGTGTCATAATTTTCTTTTTCTTTTAATAATAAATTATAATTAAAACGAATTTTCAATGACTTCAACGAACTATATTAAAACGAAACTTTTAGAAATATTTATGCATTTCGTTTCTAGTTAAGCAGATATGACTGATCAGAAAAACTAGTATAGCTGATAAGACAGATCAAAGCTTCGTTTACCTATATAAACTTGTACAGATTTCTTTTTAAATTTATTTTTATTAAAATTTATTGCATTAATTCAAACCGATTGCAATAGATTTGAATAGGTAGTTTAATTCATCAGGTGAGTCCCACTGAAATAAAACTACTTTGATTTTGTGCTATAACGAGACACACACACACACACACACACACACAAAAAGAAAGGTAACGAAATATAATGACTCTAGCAACAATTTTACATGGGTCCCAGTTGGGCTCAATTTGGGTCCTATAAAAACGTGCACTGTAGAACCAATACTGTCTCGATATATAGATGTTTTAATATTAGTCCTAGAATGGCCTATATCAGGCTTATATTGGCTGAGTTCCAATATACGTTTGAGTTCCTTTAATAGGAATCTGCTTCTTATCTTAATTGAATCAGAAAGATGATTAATACATCTTAACGTTTGTTATTTTAAGGCGATAAAAATAATCACAGGTATGATTTATTCTACTCTTGATCTAAAGAATATGTAATACATTCTACAATATATTCCGGATATCTCGAACTTCGATATCTAAGCCGTGATGGCTCAGGGGATAGAGCGTTTGCTTTCCAATGAGGTGTACCAGGTTCGAATTCCAGAGATGGCTGGTCGATACGAATTCCGCGCCCGGCCCGCACTGACTACAGTACTGACGTAAAAATATCTACAATTGTAGACGGATCATGGTTTAGAGTCCCCTTGCCGTCAGGCTAACCGTGGGAGGTTCTCGTGGTCTTCCTCTCCAAGTAACGCAAATGCGGGTTGGCTTCATCAAAAACTTCTCCACGAAGGCAAATTCCTCCCAATACTCGATCCAGGAGTTCCCTTGTCTTCTGGATTGGGTTCAAAATGACAAAGCTACGGAGTTAAACATTAGTAGTCGTACATCTATAAAATTGGGTGTGACGATTATAAAACGATTATAAAATCGATTATAAAATACGACGATTATAAAATAATATAAAATGCCAGGAGATTCGGACAATTCTATATAGGGCCAATATCGAAAAAAAAATGGCTCTTTTGTATCCTTATTGAGCCAAGACTCGTGAATATTGGTGTCCAATGAGGGCCAAAGTTATTTTTCTGATACGGGAGAAAGTCTATATACAAATACAAAATAACGAGTACATGCTCCACTAGCAAAATGAAATTTCGAAAATGTAAAATTGAAGGGAAAAAATGTCTCCCCTAAACAGAGTCATTATAATTCAAAGCCAATATTGTATGGCTTGAAATCTAAGATATTACGTGATATGTTTACTCATTCCTTAGAGGATTGTGCCATCAATATTATTTCATTTTTCAATAATCCAAGCCTTGAGTTGGACGATAAACTGAAATTGTTGAATCGTATTCCTGAAGTGTTGAGTTACTTATTTCAATTAATATTGTTTACTGCTAAGAAGAGTTTACCCACTCCTCTTAGACCTTTTTTAATGAAACTACTCATGATATCACTTCGAAATTTTCTGGAGATATTTGAGATTATATCAGTCGCATGCTGTGATAATGCTTTAGCGTTAACAGGAATACATTTTGAGTTAAGTTTCTTTGCTAAAATAGAATGAAACTTTTTAAAAAAAATTTAAAGTTTTCAGTTCTTTAAAAAACATTCTGCCGAATATACGCATTAACAGTTATTACAGTGTATTTGTAAATATTCTGAGAAAAACAAAACTGTAGTAATATCTTGTTTAGATGTTGAGAAAAGGAACATCAAAAAAGGTAAGTTTTAGCATTATTGGTATATGCCCTACAGACTCCCCTTAATAAGATTGTCATAATACACTTTTCTATTTTATTTTATCACTGGCTTTCGCTGAACAGCCGGTCTACACTTGGTTTGCGGCTTACATTGAGGGGAAAAACCACGAAAACATCTCTCTGTTAGTCTGATGGCAAGGAGTGTCTAACCCATTTTATAACTCGTCAACACAGTGGGCAGTGCGAGGTTGGAGGATTACGAATCGGCGTTTCCATTATTTTACAGTGGACATTATTTTACATTCGGATCTATCGTACTTTTTCATATACAGTGGTGGCCAAAAGTGTGGACATTTTTTGAAAGTTTCATGTTTTTCAACTTTGTGTGCTTGTAGAATATATTAATTTTCACTTAAATACAAACGTTTATATATCAAATTGAAGGTAATTTGATGTAGAATTTAATAATAAATACAGCATCATAATATCTTTATTACAAAAAAAGTTATGCGACTAATAGTAAGATCTATCTTAGATTTGCATTTTTTAAAAGTGATACTTACACAATCAATACTTAGTAGGATAACCCTTATTTTTTAAGACAGCTTCACAGCGTCTTTTCATCGAGTGAACGAGTGTTTGGAGTTCATCTTTCGTAATCACATGGTGCCAAGAATCAATTATAGCTTCAATAAGTTGTCTTTTATTGGATGGACGTTTTTTTCGTACAGAAATTTTCAAACGTCGCCACAAATTTTCAATTGGATTGAGATATGGGCTGTTTCCTGGCCATGGTAATATATCTATGCCTTTATTTTGAAACCATGCTTTGCATACCTTTGCTGTGTGGCATGGAGCTGAATCCCGCTGAAAAATAAATGGTGCGTTGTTGGGGAAGAGATTCCTGATGGAAGGTATCAATTTTGGTTTCAGAACAGTTTCGATGTATTTCTTGGCATTCAGGATGCCATCAATCACTTGAATTCGACCCACACCATCTGCAGACATACATGCCCAAATCATGACATTTGTTGGGTTTTTTGTAGTTGCTTCAATGCAATCAGGATGAAGTGCTTCACCTACTCTACGTCTCACGTATTTTCTACCATCACTACCAAAGAGCGATATTTTACTCATACGATATTTACGATTTTATCGCTCCAGATTACTTGCTTCCATTGATTTTCTGACCTTTAATGTGTTCTTTTGCCAACTTAACTCGTTTTTCGCGTTGCTTTTGATTTAAATATGGTTTTTTCTTTGGAATTCTTACTTGTAGTCCAAATCCTGATAACTTTCTTCTTATTGTTCTTGAACTTACTGCAATACCCGCTGCATTCATTTCACATCTAATGGCATCTGATGAAATTTTTCTATCTTGAAGGCATAGCCGTTTAATTTTTCGATCGTCAGTAGCACTTGTGTATTTTTTTCCGGCCTGATTTGGCTTTATTTTCCACTGATTTCGTTTTTTCATAACGTAAACAGAACTTTCGTACACCAAAACAAGCTACTGAACAGCCAACTTGTCTTGCAATTTCAGCATAAGAGAGGCCATTTTCTCTCAATATGACAATTCAGCTTCTTTTTGTAGATGTCCAATTAGTTCTTCTTGTTGATGACATTGTTTAAAATTAGTTTAATTAAAAAAAAGGACTTTTAATATTCAAAAACAGCAATACTCTATTTATTTGTACCAGTATGCATCATTCCGCAAAATATTTCCAAAACAATAACTCTTTTACCATCCAAATAACCTAAACTATAGTCACAGACATTTGATTGGACCTAAGAACAGTGTTTGTGATTGGCTCGTACGCTTTTATTACAAAACACGTCCTTATTCAAAGCGATTTGTGCTTGTTTGTTCGACTAAAATGAGCATAGCTTTTTTTGTAATACAGATATTTTAATTCTGTTTTTGTTATTAAATTCTACATTAAATTACCTTCAATTTGATGTATAAACATTTGTATTTAAATGAAAATTAATATATTCTACAAGCACACAAAGTTGAAAGACATGAAACTTTCAAAAAATGTCCACACTTTTGGCCACCACTGTATATAACGAAGTCATAACAAAAAGCCTAACCCTCATAAGAGAAAAAAGGACTGTAAATTCTTTTCATACCTAGTTTATTTTCGGGTAAAGTGAAATAACAGTGACTACCTTAATTTATTGTTCCGGTACAATAAATATATAGGTATATTGTAAAGTATTATTACATAAAACAATAGTTTAATGTTTACTAACTCCATCTTTTTCGTTCAAAATTCATGATGGATGGGATATTCATCATAAATTCGTGATGGATGTGATATTTATCATAAATTCATGATGGATGGGATATTCATCATAAATTCATGATGGATGGGATAAAGGTCGCTGCGCGGCCCTAAGTGCCTGGTTTTATAAATCTAAGAAAACAAAGCCTAAGTCTAAGAAAACAATGGTTAACTCAATCATAGTTATTATTTAAGTATTTTTTTTATCGGTTATCATATCGTTTATATATTTTTAATCTTTTATAGAATCGTAGTTGAGAATAGTTTTATGTTGGTTTGTTCTGTTAGTAGTGAGTTTTCTTTAGAAAATTAAGCAGTATGAATTTTAATATCTTTCTATAACTGCGTTGGGATTGAAGACAATATAAAAATTTATGCAGAATGACTCAATAAATTTTGCTTTCAGGTTAATCACTATTAACCTCTTAATTTACCATTTATATAATTACCATTTTAATAATAAATCTGAGATGTCTTCCCATCAAAAAAAAAATTAAAGCTTCATATGTGTCATATGTGTGATATATATGTACCAAGATTTATGATTCTATCCTTACAAGCAGTTCTATTAGTTTTAAAATTTTTATTTACCTTACATGTGCAAACTTTGCTCTATACATGTCAGATTAAGCCAACTTAAACAATAATAATCTTTCAGTAACTGCGTTGGGTTTGCAGACAAAATCAAAATTTATGCAGATTGTCTGCAGATTGACTCAATAAATTCTGCTTCCAGGCTATAATCACTATGAATCTTTTACCATTTATATAATTACTATTTTAATTTACCATTAATATTATTTCCTTTTTAATTTACCATTTATGGAATGAAAATGAGCTCAAATATTCACCTCTGCTTTCATTTTAAGCTAATTAATTAAATGCTCGAAAAAAATATAACTAAACATTTTCCTGATATGTTTGGAAAAAAAATTCTTTTCAATAAATTTCTTTTTTAATTCTTTGCGAATAATTTATGAGATTGATTAAGTGCTAAGGTATACGAGAAATCTTTGAAGAGCCGGAAATGATAATTTATCTAATTAACGATCCATCATGTTTTCATTAGATTAATTTTCTGAAGTAATATTGGTATCAAAAAATAAAATAAATGTTAATCCTATGCATTTTATATATATAAGGAAAGAGCAACAGGCATTTTCTTCCTGGAAAAAAATTTAAAATTTAGCCTTTTACTTGATTTAAGTATTGTTTGCTTTTCTTGATCTGGACTTATATAAATTTTAGACACACGTTCCATCTCTGAATGTAACATTACTCTAAGAGTATTTGAATAGAGCAGCAGTTCTTGATCGGTGTTCCGAGGTACCCTAGAGTTCTGTAGAAGAAGGAAAGGGGTTCCACGGGTTAGTATTTTCAATAACCAGTGATGAGTTTTGAAATCTCTGATTATATTTAGATACTATCCATGATTCATAATTTATTTAATCTTTCGGTTGCCTTTATGAAGTAATTTCAAGTAAAATGCCAATAAAATAAAAACGACATTTTTTAAAAGAAAAAATGACATTTCTAATAACAATATATTGAACTAATTATGCAAAGAACAAACATTTATAAAATATTAGATGAATACCCATTTTTCGCACGGTGAGAGTAAAAAATAAATCAAAAACCAATAAATCAATATTGAGAACGAAATCATGCTCAAAACTGAAAATCATATACCGGCACAATTAAAGAACGTGGTGGAAGTGAAATTTTTAGGGGAATTAATGAATCAGAGAAAATAAAAAAAAGTAGTATCAATACGGGTATGCTTAATGTTAGAGAACTGTTTTTGCCTTCACTCAAATCTTAGCATAACTAATTACATCATTTTTAAATATGCTTGTATGATTTTTATTTCAAATTAGGCAGGAATAAGTATTTTTTTTTAAATTAACCCTCTTTTTAATAAATTGGTAATAAATTGAAGTATTGGTACTGTCTTAATAATCACCAAATATATCAAAATAATATTTTATACCTATATTAGTATATTTGGAACATATTACATAACCCTTCTTTTAAGTTTTGTGAAAAATACATTTATCAGTAAGAGCCAACTAACTTTTTTTTTTAAAGTTTTTAAATAGAATTCTAATTAGAACTTGATAAGATTTTTGGAGCGTGGGCATTTCTTTATCTGACCTTTAATTTACTACTAAAATATATTTAAGTAGTAAAGAAACAAAATTCTTTATATTCTTATCTATTAAAATATTAACACACTATCTTTGCTACCACTGAAAAAAATAATTTCTTAAATTACGGAAAACCCGTTTTAGAATTCTTATCAAAGCTGCACCAATTACCATAATATATTAACGTCTGTAGTGCACTAGAAGCAAGCATCATCAGTAAATGGTGCAGTGGCGTATCCAGCGGGGGGTCATGGGGGTCATGATCCCCCCAAATTGAAAAAAAAAATGAAAATAATAATTTTTTTAATAGTTTCTGTCCAACAGCAGAACGTTCCTTCTTAACTCTTCGACGTCTCAAAACTTAGTTTAGAGCAACTCAAAATCAAGAACGATTAAATGAACTCGCATTATTAAACATTCATCGAGAACTGATTTGGATGTTGAAAAAATAATTGACAGATTTGCCAAAGTTTCTAAAAAACGCATTACATTTATTATTTAAAGCTGTTGAATACTTGAATTATTTATGTATTGTTATATTGCTCATTATGAAAAAAAAAAAATAAATGAGAAGACTAGCATTAAAAGCCCCAGATTTTTTTTTAAAAAAAAAGTATTACAAAAATTTTTTTTATTAAAAAAAATTAATTGGGGGGCATCTGAGTCTATGACCCCTCCCCCCCCAGGAAAAATTTCTGGGCCTGCCCCTGAAATGGTGATTTTCTACGGTTTTCCTAAACAAATTTCCTATTAATCCTTTTTTCCTTTAACTTTGCATTTTAGCGCATAACTTGTTTAGTTTTATTTCAATTAATTCATATTATTAACAATATTAATTAATTATTGGTGTCAATAATAATATCGTGATTTTTTACGACTCCTCAAAATGAATAAGTATATTTTCTCCATTATTTTTTCTTTTTAGGACGTAAAGTTTTTAATACCAATTAACATATTACTAACATTAATTAAGCATCATTGTCGTTAATGATAGTATGATGATTTCTTATGGTTCTTCCAGATAAATATCTTTACTCCAATACTTTTGCGTTCTAATACATAGTTAATTTATTTTATTTTGATATGCATAACCTAAATTAAACGAACCAAATATATCATCACCAAATATATCAATATAATATTTTATATCTATAGAAGTATATTTAGTGCTTATTACATAACCCTTCAACATTTGTGTTTATACATATTTGTCAGTGGCAGCCAACTAAAGCCGAAGTTCCTAAAAAAAAGATATGAGTACTTCATAAGGATTTCGGAGGAAGACCATTTCTCTATCTGACCTTTAATTTACTGTTAAAATATTTTTAAGTAGTGGTGGAAAAAATTTCATTTAATTCTAATTTTTTAAAATTTCATTTGCTTTTGATTAATACACTATCTTAGTTACCACTGGAAAAAATATTTTCTGAAACTACGGACAACCCGTTGTTGAATTCTTCAATTCGTCAATTAATTCTTCAATTCGTCAAAACCAATTAGTCAATTACCAAAATACCAGTAGTACATATTACCGTTAGTGATACATATGAATTAAGTGTCATCTGTGAATGGCGGTTTTTTACTGTTTTCTTAAACGACTTTCCCATTAATCTTTCTTCCATGAGCTTGGCTTTTTATCATATAGCTTATTTTATTTCAATTAATACACATTATCAATATTAATTGAGCATAGTGTCAATAATAATATGCGTTTTTTATAAACCTTTTCTTCTTTAACTTTGCTTTTTAATTCAGAAGTTACTTTTGTTTATTTCACTTAGTACATATTACTAACATTAATTAAGCATCATTGTCCTCAATGATAGTATGACGATTTCTAACGGTAGACAAATAAATACCTTTGCTCCTTTACTTTCTAGTATATTGCTTATTATTTTATTTCAATTTGCATTTATTACCTTAATTAATTAAGCATAATTGCCTTAATTAAGCCTCAGTGGCGCCAATTTTTATGTTTCTCTTAAACGAATTAGTACCACTTTCCCATTAAATTTTGATTTTGATTGTATAAATATTTTTTTCTACTCAATTACCGTTGGTTTTAAATAAGTAGGTTTTTAGAAACACGTATTAATAAAATTAAAGCACATGGTATCAGACAAAGTCTAAATTTGGTGACGCAGACCACGCGTGCTACCACGTAATGTTCATTGAATTCATCTGACGTAGCCGGTGACACCTGATTGCGCTAATGGTTTTCTAAAACATGGTGGACTGCGCTGCTAACATCTTATCCCCCTTAAGAAAGGTTGGTGGACTGCGCTTAAGGCAACCCTTATGACCATCCCTCCTACTTCATTCATGCAGTAAAACAATTTCTGATAAAATCATCCTCTCGCCAATGTTGTTCGCCAGAAGTTAGTGTGCTGAAAGGGGAGGGGGATTTGTCAATAAGTTTTGCTCCATCTTTTAGTAATTTTCATTTAAAAGGAATTTTTTTATATGTTTGTAAATTTTAATACTTCTGTAATTTTAAAATACAAACTATATTTAAACTATGAAGAAAAAAAATTCTAGTTCATTTTAAGGTGACATATGGCTTTCAAAGTTTCGAAAATCAGTCAAAATTTTAAATAGACCTATGCAATAAGAATATTGGTTAAAAAAATATACATTTGTTGCCCACTTGTCGTCTTAAGTTGGTTAAAAAGTAAAAGTTCAGGGTGCAGTATCAAGTTTTAATTAAATTGAAAAAACCTTACTTTAATATTTAATAATTTGAATTTATTTAATATATTTAAAATTTAAATAATTTTTACATGCAATTTTTGAATATATTTAATAACTTGAATTTTAAACCAGTTTTAACCAATCTATCTTAACCAAACTTCTGCATATTATTTTTAAAAAATATATATGAACATAATATGTTTGAATTTTTACTTTTCATGAACTAAAAAGTTTATGACTACAACTCTGACCAGAAGCCATGGTTGGCAGTCATTATTTTTTTTTTACTCCAAAATCGTACATATTTGATTTAAATTGGATTTTTTTTTATTTGAATAAAATTAATTGGATTTTTTAAAATTTACCATCCAAACCATCTGATACAATATTTTAATAATACTATTGTTTAAAAATAGAAGTAAAATATTAGTTAATATTTATTACTAAAAATGGATTAAATTATTATTATTTTATTACATACTAATCACTACGTTAAGGAAAAAAAATTATAGTTATATTTCCCAGGTTCAACTTGGTGATAATTGTTCGGGTGATAATTTGTCAACTAGACATCTAATGAAAAGTAAATTAGTTTAGATAAGAAAACATTACTGAAAAAAAAAATTACGTCATTCTGGTTTGAGAAGTCTTGATACACTTTAACTCTATATTCAATAAGATATAAAAGCATTGCATTTTAATTAGCAAAAAACTAAATGGATGAAATTGAAATATGTTTTTTGAAAATAATTTTAAACATATTAAATGGAAAATTACTATTTGAAGGTTTCATATCACTCTTATTTAAGTGTAGTCTATTTTGAAACATAATAATTTACATGCATTACCCTTTTGATATTTCTTGGTAAAAAAATCTTTCAATTCAAATCAAACTTCTTAGTAAAAAAATATTTTAAATTATATTTTGTTCAATTAATATTTTTTAATTATTTTGTTGAAATCATTGATTTATTTTTTTGAAAAAAAAATCACTATTGATTTACATCAATGCATTTTATAACGAAAGGGATAACATAGTGATTTCAATGCATATGCCTTTTATTAATCCGTAGTAAAAACAAATCGCTTCCTTAATAAACATACATTATCAGTTAAATCAGACTTTTAAAAATTCATGCATTTAAGAATGTGTTTATTATTTATACTGTATGAAAATATTTAAAACTTAAATTAATAGTTTTTTAAAAAATTAATTCATAATTAATGTTATAAAAATTATGTTTGTTTAAGTTAACGTTTTTTTTAAAAAATTAAGCTGATTTAAATTAGTGATTTCTTTAAAAAAATTGAAATGATTTAATCAGGATTTAATTCATTACTAAAATCAAGTGATTTATGCCAACCCTGACAGAAGCAATCAGAAACTTAGAAATCTAGTATATTTTTTTTAAAATTTAATTTATGTGTTTTTAAAGAAAAACCTTAAAATAAAGTTCAATTATTTCTTCCATTTTTTCTTATTGGAAATGATTTTTAACAAATTCTTTCTGTTTTGCTTACGGTAGCTTCGTAGTAAGAATTTGATTTTCAATATATATATATTGAAAATCATATTCTTACTACGATATTACAGTAAGCAAAACAAAAGGAATTAAATTAGTTAAAAAAAAAAAAAAAAACATTTAAGGTTTAAAAAAAAACAAAAAAGTTGGTAACTTATTTGAAATTTATATTATTCGACTTCTGCTGCTTTTTATCTTTATTTTTAGAGCTAATAGGAAATCTGCAACAAATTATAAGATAATATTTAATAAAATGCCATAATATCAGAAAAATTAACTGAAAATACATTAACTCGATTTTCCCAAAATTAGAAAATTACACTGAATATTCTAATTTTTAGTCCATCGAATAAAACTATAAGAGAGTTGTTTTGTAAAATTTTTAAAAATTATTTCATTCTTACTCTTAAGCTATCTCGTGATTGAAACTGTTTCCTAATTTTAACTACAAAACACTACTATATTTAAACTAAATAGTGGGTTTAAATGTGTCCGAATCAAATTTTTTTATTCACAATAAATCAAAAGTTGAAATGAGAATAACAACGTTCTCAAGTGCATAAGTTCACCCGTTCTTTAATTATATTTGTAAATTCACTTACCCATGGAGATAATAAAATTGTAATGATAAATGCAATACTATCAGTAAATGAATGTATTATATTCTAAATCTAATTCTGTTTGCAATATCTCGAATTTAGTAACTTGCCCTAATATATTTTGATATATTTCTTGGCCAAGAAGAAGCTTATCGCCAAGTTAGTGCTTGATTTTTATACTTTGCACCCCTCACATGTCAATGAGGAGAGAGATCTACTTACAAACATTATCAACTAGCAGCGCAATCAGCATACTGTTAGGGGTGGGGGTTATAATTGAGGCAATTACTGAGCGCAGTCCACCATTGCCCGACGTAGCGAATATAAAATAATTAAATACATGCAATAAACTATTTTTTCATCAAACAGAGCTATAAACTAGCAATTATCACTGATGTATCTTTAAAATGTGTGAAAATGGATTCGTTAGATTTGAAACGCTTAACCAATCAGATAATTCCATTTCGTTTTACGCTCATCCTGTTAGAACGATTTGTCGTAGAATGTTCTAATGTTGACAGTGACCTTCCTCGTGCTTGAAACTATTTGTATGCCAAATTTCATTGCTTTCTATCGGATGGTTTAGGAGTCTATGAAGGACACGCACACACACATTCATTTTTATATATATAGATTGCATTAGTATTTTTTATCGCGCTTTTCAAATCAAAATAAAATAAGCAAGAAATATAAGCAAGAATTAAGCAAGAAATATTTTCCCCTAAAAACAGTTTTAACAGTAGTTTTTATCTGGAAGTAAACCATAATTCAGCTTATTTGATATATTCAAATGTAGAACAAAGATTGCATCTTTAACTGTCGGAAATAAAACCCAATTTAAGATTATTAGTGATAAAATGATAAAAAATCTTCGTCTAAAAATCCCCTCTAATAATAAAAATAGTTTTCTATAAGTTAAAGCGTTCAAAATTACCTTAATAAACTTTATTTATAAAGTCGGGGTACCACCGAAAGAAGATTGCCGTAACCGAAAAAAATTGGATAAGAAAAAGCGAACTTTATCAACATTTTAATTTTTTCACAGGAATTTCCCATTCCCACCTGGTTTTGCACATTTAAAAATCAAAACAACAGCGTGAATTTATTTGTTTTTAAAGGTCGAAAAACAGTGTACTTATACCTTGCATTAGCAGCAAATCAATTTTCCCATTATAGTCCGTTTATGCGATCGAACTTATTATCTTTTGTTGGAAATGAGTCATGAAAAAGAAAAATCGAAACATGACAACTAGATTATGACAGTTTCCGCTTGCGTTCCAAGACGAATCGATGCTCGTTTCGCTTTCTTTTGCCGTCCGTGATCTTCTTTGTTGGAACGCACCTTTTTTTGTTCTCTTTTTTTTTATCCGTAACTCATGGTTGTTTACCCAAGTGTTATTATCTGAACTGAATTATGAAACCATGAAAGCGTATAAGAATGTGTATAGTCAGGGAGGAGGAAGTAAACGTTTACTTTTTTCTCGAAAATGTTACATGGTTCTTAAATAGGTATTTATTCGAAATATTTCAAAGTGTGTACTATGATTTGCAAGAATTATGAATATTTTCTTTTAATATGTTTTAAACCTTAGTTTTTGTGAAGAGACAATATTGACTACAGCGGAAGGGACATTAAATAAAGCAAATATTTAATGTTAGTTGTTACTAGGGCGACTGCTCTTTTTTTTTTCTCGTTAGTTTACTACAAGTGTTTCTTTTCGTTAATTTTTCGTTCGTTTCTTTTTCGTTAATTTTTTTTAAACAAAACTATTAATGACACATTTTCCATGTGTTTGTTTAAGAGATTAATTTTACACATGACTGTTTTTCTGTCTGATAACTTTTTATTTATAAGTATATTAACAAAGGTTCTCGGCTCTAAAGTGTAGCTTTAACTGTGAATGATTCTAAATATAGAGTGTGAAAAATACAAAAACAAAACGATTATTAAAAAGACGGAAATAAGTAAAGAATCAATGGCTACTATATAGCGAGGAAAACAATTCCCACCCTCCCTCCTTAACTAATTTAAAATTTAAAGTACAGAAAAAGGGAGTTCAGGCAAACCTAGAGTAGGACATGAAGTTTCAATGGGATACCTGAAAGTGACGTAGTTAGGGTATCTCGATCCTGATTGGTTGTTGAAACGTTTCATTTATGTTTACGTTAAGAACTGTTCTTTCCATTCGATTTCAAGAAACCCAAGCCAGTCAAGCATCAATTCTCTTAAATGATACATTCTATATTCTTACTCAAAAATTCTTTCACAAAGATTTCAATTCTCTCACGATATATTTCTTACTTGACACAAAAACAGGCATGAAACCATGTAGAACATAAATAAATCTATTATGCATCAAAGTTTCCCACGTACAGAAAACAAGAACATATCACGGTTACAATAAAATGCATAAACAAATAATAAATCTAAGTTAAGTAAAAGACGTAGATGAGAAAGAATTATATTTCGAAGTGATGCATGATACGGCACTGTATTAAATTAACTTCACGTTAATTAGCATTCTAACTTATGTGGATAAACTTAGCTCAACTTCAACACGCCATTTTGCCTACAAACGATGCTGTCGTCATAAGTTACATGTGTTGGTGGGTATATGTGGTCTTCTTGAAGTGTAAGTACGCAATTGTTGAAAAAAATTTCAAAATATCAATAGGCAAGCATGCTATAGGAAGAGAACTCCACATTGCGTTATCCTAAATTATATTCTTGTAATTCTTTTCTTTTAAATATTTTGAAAAAACTTTCCTTTTCAGTATTTGTAACTTCATGGCTTACTCACTTTTTCTATACTTTTAATTTTAAACTAGTTGTGTATATGAAAGAGAGTTTGAGATTAAAAATATAATTACATTAATAGCGTTATATTATTTTATAATTATATTATTTTATAATTATATTATAATATTAATAGCGTCCTCCTCAGTAATCATAGTTAGAAGATCGGATTTAATGTATGAGAGGAAATAATTTATATTACTTGTGCGTAACATTAAATATAAAGATCTTTAAAAGAAACCTCATAATATTCATCAATGCCACTTTTTGAAAACAATTGTTTCGCTGACAACTCATAGCGCCGATAATTCTCTTTATTGATTTAATTTTAGCAGTAGCTATAAAAATAATTTTTTTTTTTTTTTTTTTTTTAAGTCCCTTATATATAAATGAAAGACCAGAATTCACACGATGCGTAAAAAATTTAAAAAAAAGTTTCAATGTTGTTCCGCAATGCAAATTTATTATAATTAACTTTCACTATCTTAAAATCTTAAATCTGTTAAAATCTTAAGAGCCAAAGCTTTTATGTCGATATTTACGCAATAGATTCTGGTTATTTCAAAGATACTAAAACCATTTTATTCCTTTTGTTTTGGCTCCACTTTTTAAGATTTATAAGTACCACATGAATCTTGTGCATGGTCGATTTCAAAAATATTTTATTTAAATTTTCTAACTGGATACTTCAATTCCAGATGAAGTAGATGAAACATACCCACAGATGTAACCTATCACGTCAGCGTCAGTCAATAAACAAAATGGCGTGTCAAAGTTGAATTAAGTTATTCCTCGTAATTCAGAATGTTAATTAACGTGAAGTTAATTAAATACAGCTCCGTATCACACATTGAATTTGTTGAAATATAATTCTTTCTTAGCTTTTTTTTTATGTATATTATTGCAACACATGATATATTTTTATTTTGCGTACCAGACAACTTCAGAGCATAATTAGTTTGTTTATGTTCTACATGGCTTCGTGCCTGTCTTTGTGTTAAGTAAGAAATATATGGTGAAAGAATTGAAATCATTGTGAAGGCTTATAGAATGTATCCCTTAAGTGATACATGGCAGAGAAAGTTAACTGAAAATAGAATGGAAAGAACAGTTGATAACGTAAACAAAGAACATTTTAACAACCAATTAGGCTTCAGATACGTCAGATACCCACACATACGTCACTTGCAGGCATTCCATTTTTCCGGCAATATGAAAAACGCAAAAATCTGAATGTACGTAACAAATTTGTTCTTATTTGACTTTATTTTATGAGATTAACATTTCATTACTTTGAAAATTATAATAATAACAAAATAGAGAAAATTGTTATCTTATTATAGTGATCACTGGTTACCAATTGGTTAGTTGTTTTCTTTCTATCTGTCTTTTTATTATTTTTTTTTTATGGATAAACTTTCATAAACGCCTCAACATTTCAAGACATGGGTTGCAAAAACTGCATCAATTGACAATTGATGTTTAATTCTTTTCCTTCTTCAGTATATTTACTTATGTTAAAATCGCCTCCAAGAAAGTTATTATAAAAAATCATAAAAAGAACATAAAAATTCTTTAAATTGATATTATATAATAGCATTAAAAATGCACGCTGCTAAAAATGAAAAGCAAAAACTGAGTCTTGAAGAGTCAAGAAGTTCCAAAATCAAGAGTCCAAAATCAAGATCAATTGAAGAGTCAAGAAGTTTTTTCCCTTCATTTTGTGCTGCGTTTAATAATGCTTATGTTAGCCTGATTCTTTTATGACTCTCAGTGATTATGAGGTTGACGTTGATCTAGCTGAATAGTATGCGGATATAAATAGCCAATCTAATGTCATTGCATTTTGTGCTAATCCTAATGGTTGAAAAGGCTGAGCTCAAACGTGCTAATAAACCATTGTCAAGTTACGAAATCCAACACAAAAGCGTCTGAGTAAGTGTACCTTTTTGACCGATTTTGGTTTTTAATCATCAAAATATGGGAGTTTGCCGCAATCTGGAAAATATGATTCCAGTAGTTTTTACAGTTAAGTGGTCTAAAGTTCAACCACTTGATGATTATTTTTTGATTTTTATTACGTTTTAAAAACTCTTTAGGTGAATCAAAGATTTTTTGAATTGTGAATAATACAAATTTGTATAACATTTTAAACTATACAATATTAAATGAAAAAGTAAAAAATTTAAATATTTCGTCCAAAATATTGTATTTTGTCTTTCCCACTACAAATTGAAGCTAAAATTTATATATCTTGAGATTTTAGAAACATTTTATCCCTTTTTGAATAATATAATTTAAAAAAAATCAAAAATATTTATTGAAATCAATTGTTGTAAGTAGAATTGTCTTTTGATGAACAATAATTGTGTTCAAAAAATTTTCAATTCGTATACGAATTTCCCCAGGTATGACAAAATGCGCAAAAAATGAAATTAACATAAAGAAACCCAAATTTTCGACTGCTTTCCTGATTAAGCTACTGGAGCCATATTTTCTAGAATTCGGTGTACCTTAATTGATTGTTACACTACTTATTTTTACTTTATAACCGTCGTTGAACAGCCGACCCAAGTTTTGGGTATATGATTATTAATGTTCAACTCCGTAGCCTTGTAATTTTGAACCCAATTCAGAAGGCCAGGAGTTGGTTTAAGTATTGGAAGAAATTTGCCTTCGTGGAGGACTTTTTGATGAAACTAATCGGCATTTGTGTAACATGGAGAGAAAACCACGAAAACCACCCACGGTTGGCCTGACAGCATGGGGATTCTAACCCCTAACCTATGATACGTCCACCATTGAGGATACTTTTACGTCAGTGCTGTGGTCGGTGCGGGTAAGGTGTGGAATTCGCATCGATCAGCCATCGCTGGGATTCGAACGTCATTGGAAGTCGAACGGTCTTTCCCCTGAATCACCAATTTATGAATTAACAGTTACCACAGTGTAAAACATGTTCATTTATATATATATATATATATTCTGTCAAAACAAAACCGAGACAATATCTTGTTTAAATTTTGACTTTATCTAGAGCATAAAATGGTCCCAAAAAGCCTCCTTTTTAGTCCTAGTTCGCATAGTAAGGAGGAGCAAAAAGTAACTTATCCCTGTGAGCTACAAACTCCTAGCCTCTGTGGTGATAGAATTAATATCTCGTCTTTGAGAAAAAATTTTAATAATAAAGCACTTAGTCTACCACTTACTTTCTTCCTTAAAAAAAAAAAAAAAAAATGGAGCCATTTTAATAATAACATACGTTGGGCACAAATGAATGTCCCAAAATTTTATCTATTTTGCAGAAGGACTTAGTTAAGTTTATAGCGCCGGCACAAATAAAAAAAAAATAAATAAATAAATAAAAAATAGAAAGAAAAAAATATTTCTCTTTTTACACTCTTTTCCGGAATGAAGGGTTTGATGTTGACGAAACAAGGAGCGCGAATTTCGGGAGACTCCAATTGACTTTGTTGCGATAGTTTGGCAGTCTGCCAGAAATTTTGTTCTATCGTCCTTTCGGCTACGGTCGCCGTCACTTGCCAGCCTCATTCTGTAAACGGAAAGCATTTAGAACTAACATTTTGCCGCACGCTTTTCTCTTTGGATTTTGGGATCACTTTTGAGGATGATAAATTAATTCGAAGCTCTCTTCGAATAATTTGGAGTAAAGTTATAGGGCGTTGGATACCCATCAAAAGGTAAGCGATCGAACATACTCTTTAAATATTTGCACTTTTATGATGCTTTGAAAGAGTAAATTTATACTTTTTATAAGCACTTTACTTGTAATAAATGTTACGCTTAAGAGATTCTGGAGAGAAAAGGAAAAAAAAACACTACAAATAGTACCATTAGCAATATTAAAAAAACCATCATGTTGAGAAGCAGTATAATGATAATTACAATATAATTTATCTTATCCTCAAGGAAGAACTTTTAGAGACATTTTTTAAAACTAAAGTTAATAGTAAAACATAATAATTTCTCTAGGTCAACTGATGATTGCCACCAAATCGAACAAATGACTCGTTTAATTCTAGAATTTTGTCTGAATTGCATGTTCACATCCTTATCAAATATTTAAATTTTAAAAGAATATAAACAATTTTAACCCTTTTGCTACTGGTCTATTTGGCCGATAGATCATTCAAATAACTTGCCTAATCGCTAATTTTTTTTTTTTTTTAACCAATTATAGTTTTTTTTCGAATATGTAAAAGCTACTTCTGTTTAAGTAATGCCAATTGTGTAATTTCAATAATAAACTTATGTGTATTATGTTATTCGCAAACATCAAATCTTTTCAGATCTAAAAGCAAGACGAAAAAGAGTGATAACTGGTAGCCAACCCATTTATAACTGGAATAAATCTATTCTTAACTGCAAACTATTCATGACTATTTCCCGAGTTAGAAGCAGTCCTATGTTAGTGTTACAAAATCTTGATAGTCAGGGACATTTTATTTTTCCCGAAGGCAAGATTCAAAGAAACGCTCTTCTTACCAGTTTTTGCTCTTTTCCTTCTTGACGTATAATGAAGAGATGCCAACTTTCTCCGGATACATATTTTCAAATGGTAGTCTATTAATGTACGATTCTTGGTTAAGTAAATTATTTGATTTATGAGGTTTTTACTCACTACTACTTCTAAATAATTCAAAAGCTTATGTAATACACCACTTCGTTGCAGTTAAGCTGTGTTGAGCGTTTTAAAATGTCGGCATAATTAACCAAAAATCTTTACTAAAAATCTACATATTTCTGTATAATGATCTACCGAAATCTACCAAAAGTCCACAAATCTACAAAGTTTGTAGTTCTCTACCGTTTTTTAAATTATTTTATCTTATCTGCAGCATCTCTGTCGAATGATTTTCAGCCAGTTGTCGGAAGTAGCGCGCTACAAGTATAATGAAAATAATGTACTAGTTTGTTGTGTAGTGTGTTACTTTTTCGTAGTGTAGTGTGCTACTTTTTTTAAAAGTAACGTAGTGTGATAAAAAGCAGTATTTTGTAAGGGATTCCTACTTTTACTGTTAACTAACAGTAAAGACATACAGCTCTAACGCAATTCATTTTTCTAATTGGATGGGTACAAATCTTCACGGATCAGTCCATGGATGCAATAAAAATGAACTTTTTGCTGCAGCTGAGCGTCAACAGTGATTACGTATTTAAAATCGCGTATAACTAATATTTCAAATGGCCATTACGAAAAATAGATAATTAATCACTTTAGTCACACTTTCACTTGTGAGTGCACACTGGTTAAACTTGAAGTTATTTAAAAGGAAGGGGACGTATTTTCGATGTACTTAATTTTTTAGTGGAAATAAAAGAGCATTAAACAATTAAAAAATTGAAAATATTTGAAAAGTTTTCATTTCTTAAACTACATACTCGCTGTCGAGAAAGGTATAAAAAGGTGAAGAAAAAATGAACAAGTTCGAAAAAATTTTTTTTGGAGTAACATCCTGAATCATGTAAACACGAATACATATTTCTTAATTATTCCTTGGGTTGATATCCATGATAAGATAATCAGTTCTGGGATTGACTAGAGCATAAATTAATCCTTTGCAAGTTGATATCAAACATTAAGTCGTGGTGGCTCAGGGGATAGAGCGTTCACCTTCCAATGAGATGAACAAGGTTCGAATCCTAATGGTGGCTGGTCGATACGAATTCCGCGCCCGGCTCGCACTGACGACAGTGCTGACATAATATATCCTCAGTGGTTGACGAATCCTGGTTTAGAGTTCCCTTGCGGTCAGGCTAACCATGAGAGGTTTTCGTGGTTTTCCCTCTTCGTATAATGCAAATGCGGGTTAGTTCCATCAAAAAAGTCTTCCACGAAGGTAAACTTCTCCCAATATTTGATACAGGAGTTCCCTCGTCTTCTGGATTGGGTTGAAAATTATAAGTAGTAAACCCAAAAAATTAGGTTGGCTGCTCAACGACGCGGTTATAAAAAAAATTTAAAAATTTTAACATTCAGAGTTATCGCTTAATTATAGGTAGTGGTAGATTAATTTCAGCTAGAGGTGAATTAAAGGTTAAATACCCATTTTCGTTTATAAAAAAAAAGTTTTTTAAAAATATTGCTGTAAAATGGGACATGTACTTAGGCGGACAGAACTTTATGGTAGACTTCATGTTTTTCTAAGACATTTTCTTTCGGTTTACAAATTGGTAGGAAAAAACCAGAATATAGAAATAGCATAATTTCCTTGCCATTCAATTCTATTAAGATTACTCAAGCTTAAAGGGGATTTTATTGATCTTGTGCTCATGATTTTGCTTTAAATAATAACGTTACAGTTCCTTTAATAGGGATCTGCTTTTTATCTTAATTGAATCAGAAAGATGATTAATACATCTAAACGTTTGTTATTTTAGACGATAAAAATAATCACAGGTATGATTTATTCCACTCTTGATCTAAAGAATACGTAATACATTCTACAATATATTCCGGATATCTCGAACTTCGATATCTAAGCCGTGATGGCTCAGGGGATAGAGCGTTTGCTTTCCAATGAGGTGTACCAGGTTCGAATCCCAGAGATGGCTGGTGGATACGAATCCCGCGCCCGGCCCGCACTCACTACAGTACTGACGTAAAAATATCTACAATTGTAGACGGATCATGATTTAGAGTTTCCTTGCCGTCAGGCTAACCATGAGAGGTTTTTGTGGTTTTCCCTCTTCGTGTAATGCAAATGCGGGTTAGTTCCATCAAAAAAGTCCTCAACGGAGACAAATGTCTCCCAACACTTGATCCAAGATCTTCTGGATTGGGTTCAAAATGACAAGGCTACGGAGTTGAACATTAGTAGTCGTAAACCCAATAAATTCTGTCGGCTGTTCAACGATATTGTTTTCGGAAAAATCGGTGCTTGCATCCACTCAACTGCGTCCTAATAAAAAATGCTGCCTGCATATTAAAACGTTTCATGAAATGCTTCGAGAACATGGAAAGCGATGACTTGGCAGCTATTTTTCGAATAGAAAAATTAATTGATGAGCAATTTCGAAATCGATGTCGTCAGGCCACGATTGATAGATATTTTTTAACAAACGCTATTAATGTAAGTTTATTGTAAAAGAATTCTTTTACATTTAATGCATGATTATTTTCGTGTTGATTTTAAAAATAAAATTATCATTGCTAAATTTTTGATATTGCCATTGCTTTAATCAATGCCGAACTTGGTATCTCGAAAACTCGCTATCTCTAAATTTTTTTTATCGTCCCTTCAACTTTGAGATATTTAGAGTGTATTTACATTTTTTAATATCGTATATCAAGCCTTTCGTAAAAGTATCCCGACTAAAACTAGATAATATATGTATTAAATAACTACTTAATTTTAATCAGTAATTTTTTATACACTTTGTAACTCCTATGTAATGTTTGAATGGTTGGGTCAGCAGTCCATTCATAGAAACTGAGATTGATAGCAACAAGCAATCGCTAAGTAGTACAATCTTAAATTCTGTTATAAAGTAAACAACTATTTTGAATAAATCTAGTTTTTAAATATTATTAATAGCAACTAAAATACTACTGACGTGACTCTGATATCCATAATTTTTACATTGAAAAATTAAATGAAAATTATGAAATTCGTATTGTAAATGAAATTATTTTGAACAAAAATTATAACTGTCGGACAAAATGGCGATTGCTGTCAATAACTGCATAATAATAAAGGCTGCCCAACGAAAGAGCCCGCTTGATATTAACACTCTTCCCTTATAGTTTTGATTAATATAATTTAAAATTTTTCCTTTTTTTAAAATTTTGTTTTCAAATTTTTAAAACGCGCACTTTTACAGTAATTTAAATTTCATTATTTTTGATAAAAGTTTAAAATATTTTAAAATAAAACATATTGCACATTCTTTTAAGAAAATCCAATCTCTGTTATACACATGAATATTTCGCAAGTTTCATAAATATTCAAATGCATAATTTACGTCATATAATTGTTTTAATTACAAGAGAGCATTTCACTAAAATTTTAATAAATTTTGTGTTTAGAAATCGTAAAATAGAAAGTATATTTTCAAACTGATTGGCCTTTGTTCTTATTTTGGGCTAATCCATGTTTACATATACATACTAAAAACTAACGTAACTAAAGCTTTAAAACCTTTTTATTCAAATATATATCCAAAAGGAAAATAAGTGAAATTGCATTGAAGTTAAGCTGTACTTTATTTTAATTATCTAATTTGATAAATATTTACCGTAAGCCCATTAAAAACTCCGGCTTCCATTGTCGTAATTGCTCAGCCGGACGTATTCATTTTAAGTTTCAAGACTATCTCTTTACTAAATGAAAATGATGCCAAGAAGAAGCTTAAACTGAGTTTGGCGTTAATTTATTCGGTATTCTCTGGTTTCTGAACTCAGCTAAATTCCTGCATTTTATGAGTTAATCGAGAAAGGTCAATCTATAGCAATGAATGAAAAAGGAAAATTGCGGATGTAGGTATATACCTACAGGGTCGATAAACATGCATGCTTATTATTATTTTTTTTTTCCGAAAGTGATAGTTGACAGTATTTTTTGTTCTTTTGATATATGTGCTTTTACCTTCTACAGACGAGAGATCTTCTGAAAAACCTGACAAATACACGATACACCCATAACCAGAAAAAGTTAAAAACTGGTGGCTGATTTTTCTCAAGAAAGGGCTGTCATTTGGCTGTGGTAGTATCTTGGAAAGAAATTGGTTGTAAAACTATTTTATTCGCATAGTGCTCAAAAGAAAGAACCGTCTTGAATAACTTTTGATCTAATGATTGGATTTTTAAATCTTAGGACTCACGTTCGAGGAGTGATCTTGAACACGCTAATTAATTTGTGTAGTGTAGACGATATTTTAAGTTACGAAATTAGTCACAAAACGTGCTCTTTTCTGAATAAACATACCTTTTTTTTCGGCGGATTTCGAATTTTGACCCCCAAAATATAGGAGGTATATTCCAAATAGTTTGTTCAGGAGAGTTGTCCAAAGCTTGAACCCCTAATGTTAATTTTACGTTTTGCATATTTTGCCATATCCCGAAAGTATTTTAAGCGAATTGAAAAATTATAAAATGCATAAAAATATATAAAAAATTTTAAAACGAATTATGAAATTGGCTTATTCAAAGATAATTCCTTGCAAAAAAGAAGTTATACTAAATATATATTAGTCTTTATTATTTCTTTTAATAATAGTCGAAAATTTTTTGAACTGTAAGGTGTATAATTTTTTATATTATTTTAAAGAATGTAATTTTGTATGGCAAAATACGTGAGATGCTAGTCAAATAGCTCCTGATAAATCGAACTTTAAAAATACGACTTCTTTAAACTATTGGAAAATTATATATTTATCGGATTGCTGCTAATCTCCCATATTATGAGAGTCAGAAATCTAAATCCGTCGAAAAAAAAAGATGATTATAATGTTTTTGTACCTGATTTCTTAGCTAAAATATCGCTTGCACCAATTAATTAGCATATTCGAGGTCACCACCTTGAGCCATTACTATTGAGCCCTTGAATGGCGTGAATAACCGATCGTTAGATCAAAAGTTATCCCTAGTGACCATTTTTTTTTTCTTTTTCCGAAATGTACATTTTTTTCGACAAATAATATACTCTATCACTTAGTTTTTATAAAAAATTTTAACTGAAATATTTGTTTGTAAAATCTTTTACTATTCAATATCCGTGATAATTGTTAATTCGTGGTAGTCAGAATATATTACTTAAATCAAGCTAGAAAGGAAGCTATTACTTTCAGTTTTTCTCTTTTCCAAAGTTACAATTTTTTTTAAAACAAACGAAAACTTCATAAAGTTTGCTTCACATATAATTTAATAAAAATTTTTGTGAAGTTTTAACTTTAATATAAATCAGTATCATCATAGAAAAATATAAATATTCTATTTCTATTCTATTCTTCTATTTCCAGCTACCTCGCAGAACTAGTTTTCATTTCGTTCATGAGTGAAAAATATCAGGATTCAGGAACCCGGATATCACATTTTTATTCCATATTCTTGTTTTTTTTTTGTTTTTTTTTTTGTGTTAAATAATACCAAGAATTAAAATGACTACATCAACGGAAAACTAGAATTCGTTTTTCTGTGTATTTTTTATAAAATATTCATTCTCTAACTAGCTGCCTTTGACAACCAGCTTAGTCTCTTTTAAAAATTTTCTTGTACAGTGGGCTGGAAGAAAAAACGGACCACCCTGAACAGCTTTTGATCCAATGATCAAATCTAAATCTTAATAGTTTCAGAGGGTGATCTCAGATAGGCTAATTAATAAGTGCAGACAATATTTTAAGATGCGAAATCAGACACAAAAACGTACTTTCTCTGTATAAACATACCTTTTTTTCGTCGGATTTTGATTTTTGACTCCCAAGATTCTAGCCGCATTCTGGAAAATATAGTCCCAATAGTTTGGTCTGGAGAGAGCTCCAAAGTTTAGACCACTCAATGTTAATTTTACTTTTTGCGTATTTCGTTAACTATCTCGAGAACTTTTTAATAGAATTGAAATGAAAGATTTTGTACACAATTATTAAATTCATTCTTCCAAAGATAATTCCAGGCTAAAATTATTAAAGACAACAATAAAAATGAATATAAATAAATACTTAAAATATAACTAATTTTTAACACTACTTCAATTATTGCGTTAGACTACCTAAGAAAGTGAATAATAATTTTAGTATTACTAATAGATAAAGAAATACCTGAGTTTATGGTACCACATAAGAAAAATATCTATAAAATAGATACCTCTTACGACAATTCACATTGCGTAGATGCCAATTTCTTCAAATTATCTCAAAAATGCTGTTCTAATTTTTTAAGTTATAAAAAAAATTAAAAATTTTCCTTTTGGTTCTTAAACTTATAAATTTGTTTAAAATGCTTCGATTACCCCTATGAATAAATTAACTAAACAAGTATATAAATATATCACATATAAATATGATGATTATGTGATAGTGTTCATACCATTTAAGGAAATCTTCCTGGGAAAACATAAAAGTTAGCATGTATACTAATGGACAGATTATGTCACATGATATAACCATTAATAAACAAAGAAGTATCCGAAGTCTGTGATGATTACCAGCATGTAATTAATAAAAGTTATGCTAGTATTCACTTGTAAATTATTTATTTGTACTACCTTATTTAACGGCATTTATACTTTTTTCATATGTTCGCTGTTATTATTACGCTTTTTACTTTCACTACTGTTAAAAGTAAGAGGCTTAAAACTAATGTTCTTTTATTAAATTTTAAAATAATTGTGCGATTTTACCATGCAGCATTTTGTAATAAAGAAATTTTGAAACGGTACATAACTATTTTTACTTTTTAATAGGTTATTTTTATTTGTTTTGTAAAAGTGTGATCAGATAACCAAAAATTAAAATTTTGAATACAAAATAACTATTTGAAACTCTTAAGCAATTTAAAGAAATAATCGTTTACACTATTGCTAAGTAATTTCTTTGTCAAAAACCATTTAACGTATTTTTAATAACAAATAAAGTTAAACAATAATTTAAAAATAAAATTGCAATTGTTGTAAAGCAAAATGATTAAATTGGAATTTTTTCCACATAAAATCGGAAACTATATGAAACCTAATCCGTGTTAATACAATAAAAAAATTTCAGAATCTTTTAATTGAATTATTTTTAACATTGATGTTTATCGACTAGGAAAATAATATTTCAGAACAATCGTGGGTGGAAAGTTCAAAACTATTTCATACTTCCTATTACAAATTTTCAACTACTCACTAGTACCTAAAAATTTCTACTTAATTTAAACTAGGTCACATTATCTTGAAATTCCCATCACTATTTTTAGAAGAAAAAAAATACTCATTTGATTCTGCAGCATTTGTCAGCAGCACAAACCAAATCGCAAAATTTCTCATCCTGATTCTCTTTCAGGTCTATAAAAGCTCTTAATAAAAAGTTCTTAAATAGTGAAGTTAATCTTATTAAAGTGTGCATCAATAGATCGCCTAACTAAAATACTTTTAACTGCTCAAAAGAGACGATTTAACTTGAGCCATAGACTGCAACTTTGTAATCTTTCAAAATAAATTAAGTTTCCTTCCCTAATAAGACTTTTAAAGACGATTAATATATTTTACTTTAACGAAACTCTTTAAAATGGCAAATCATTTGTTATGGGGAAATGTATCCTTTAATTCCCTCATTATGAAGTAAAAGGAATTTCGTAAAATAATGTTCCATTGCCTTTTTTAAAACCAATTTAATCGGAAAAAGTAAAATGAAAACAACTGTTTCTTAAAAAAACAATAACTAATTAAAATTGTTTGAAGCTAATAAATAGTAATAACGTATAGTGCGCAAATAAATAAATAAATAAATAAATAAAAAAAATAAAAATGGACAACCCTGAATAACTTTTGATCTAACGATCGAATCTTCATGTTCTAGGACTCAATCTTAATGGTTAGGGAGCTCAACTATGCTAATTAATTAGTGAAGACGATATTTTAAGTTATAAAATCAGACACAAAAATGTATTTTCTCTGAATGAACATAAATTTTTTCAACGGATTCGGATTTCTGACTCCCAATTACGGAGCTGCAATTACGGAAATAGGGTCCCACCCCATAGTTTCGTCAGAGGAGCTATCTATAAGGTTTTAACCCCTTAAAGATATTATTTTTTACGTATTTCGCCATATTTCGAGAAATTTTATAGCGAATTGAAAAATTTTTGCAGGCAATTATAAAATTTATTTGCCATGCAAACAATATTTTTTAGTCAACATTTATTATTTTTCAATTAACAATAGTCGAAAAATTTTAACGTATACAATTTTTTTTACATAATTTTAAAGAATGTAATTTCGCATTGAAAAATACAAAATTTGAACCCAATCAGTTCCTGAAAAATAAAATTCGTAAAAAATCGTATTTTTAAAATTCGATTTGATGAGTCCTAGTGTGTGAAGATCCGATCATTGGATCAAAAGTTATTCAGTGTGGTCTTTTTTTTTTTTTTTTTTGCTCACTGTGTAGCAACAAAAAATTATTAAAAGTTATTCAAATAGTTAAAATTGTAATAAAAAATAATAAAAAGGAGTTTAATTTATTTGAATAAATTAATATTTCCCTGATAGATTCTTAAAATAAAGTAATATTTTCTTAAGAAAAATAACTGTTCAATTTTAAAAATCTCTTGTTTACTTATTAAGAAAAAAGAAGAATTATTGGATTTGTTAACATAATATTTTACCAGCAAAAATTTGCGACATTTCTTTTCCACCAATTTTGTAATTTGCTTACTTTTTAACTATCTAGTGTTTTGGTGCTTTTTCTTGAATTACTTGTGAAAGTGTAACACAATTTTGTCACTCTGTCAAAATTTATAGAGAATTTTTGAGTTATAAATAGCAGAAATATTTCATATGTCTGCACTACCCTTACGACCACACTAGCACCCTTCTCCCCTATATAATATGCCAAGCTGTACGAGCATCGAAAAAGTATATTTTATGTATTATATATTATATGCATGACAAATAAAATGCGGCAAGAGTATAATGATAAGCCACGTTAAAGAATTGTTCATGAAAACGTTTTAAGTAAACAATACAAATATTTCTACACGTAGGCAGAGGAATATTTTTTTGAGTATTGCGCTGTTATGTAGAAGGAATTCCAAAAACTTGTATACCTATCTGGAATGAATACTAAGAAACAATTTAACGTGAATTGTTACCTTTCAAAAAATCGTGATTTATCACTTTATTCCCCCCAAGCATTCACTGAGCATATTTTTTATTTCAAAATTACAACTTCCTTTCCTGTTATAGAATTTTAAAAGTTAAATTTTTTAAAAGGACAAGCATATAATTACGATGAACAAATGTATATTATTTTATAGCCGTCGTTGAGCAGCCGATCCAATTATGGGTTTACGACTACTAAGGTTTAACTCCACAGCCTTGTAGTTTTGAACCCAATCCAGAAGACAAGGGAACTCCTGGATCAAGTAGTGGAAGAAATTGCAGGACTTTTGGTGGAACTAACTCACATTTGCGATACACGGAGAGGAAAACCCTCACGTTTAGCCTGATGGCAAGAGGACTCTAACCCATGATTCGTCTACCATTGAGGATATTTCTATTGAGGAGGCACTATGGTCGGAGTGAGCCGGGTGCGGAAATCGTATAGACTTGTCATAGCTGGGATTCGAACCAAACTCACCTCATTGGAAGGCGAATGCTCTATCTCCTGAGCTTCGAACTAATGTATATTTAATAATCGTCGTTGAACAGCTGACCCAATTTTTTGGGTTTACGATTACTAACGTTCAACTCCGTATCCTTGTAATTTTGAACCCAATCCAGATTCAAGAAAACTCTTGAATCAAGTATTGGCAGAAATTTGCCTTGGTGGAGGTTTTTTTTTTTTTTAATGGGAAGTGAATTTGCATTACATGAATAGGAAAACCACGAAAACCTCTTACCGGTAGCTTGATGGCAAAGGGAAACTGATGTTTAATAACAATAATATATAGGGAGATAAAAATTACGAAGTATTTAGAAAGAAGTGTAACATTAGTAGATATTAAATCAGCTATTATGAATTTCCCAGCTTTTAATGTATTTACGAAGTATTTAGAAAGAAGAGTATAACATTGGTAGACATTTAATCACCTTTTATGAATCTCCCAGCATTTAATCTATATGAATATTAATAAATCTTAATAGATTCGGCGGAAGACGGCAACTGGATAAAAAGTCGTAATGTAAAAAAATAAATTTTATTCGGTAAGCGAAAAATTGCTTTAAACATGCATTGCTCAAGGGCCTTTTTTCGGAGAATGATGTAAGAAATCTTAAAAATTGAGCGTCTAGTCACGATTTCTCTGCTAACATCATCCATTTTATCCTTGCAGAAGATGATGCAAATTCTTTATTCAACTAAAAGATTCAGTTAAAATATTGTATGGGAATAAATACATATGGTTGCGTTTTTTGAGATGGAGTTTTATTTTTGTTTTAATTTTTCAATGTAATACAATACTAAGAATACGAATAAATGGTATATAAATAAATCAATTATTAAGGAAGGAAATATATATATATATATATATATATATATCATAATAAATAAATACAAAAAAACACGAAGAAAGTCAAGAAATTTTACTTGGAATTCGAATGTTTCTAGGAACATATATTTAAATACCACTTTTAATGAAATGAATAGAATTAAAAGAATATGTAGTAATATTCATTTATCCAAAAAACAAATAGATAAACTCTTTCAAAATTTGATAAAAAAACAATGGATACCCAACTAAAGAAATAAAATTCTAGTTAGAGTTAATCGTATATTATTGTCGATATATTAACTAAAAAATTTTCTTTGTTAATTTATATAATTTTTGCATGTGCAAATCCATTTCGGGTAATTCCGTGGCTAAAATTATTTACTAAAAAATTTCTTTGTTAATTTATATAACTTTCCCATGTGCAAATCCATTTCGAGTAAATCTGGCAAAAATTATTTACTAAAAAATTTCTTTGTTAACTTATATAATTTTTTTCATGTTCAAATCCATTTCGGGCAAATCCATGGCTAAATTTATTTACTAAATAAATTTCTTTGTTAATTTATATAATTTTCCCATATGCAAATCCATTTCGAGTAAATCTGTGGCTAAAATTATTTTCTAAAAAATTTCTTTGTTAATTTAAATAATTTTTCCATGTTCAAATCCATTTCGGGAAAATCCGTGGCTAAAATTATGTGCAAAACAGGCAATTTATGTTTCTTTCTCTCTTTTTTCTTAAATAAATATTTATTTTCTATAATTATCAATTGTCAACTTCTTTAAATTATCCAGTATAATATTACCTTGCGCATCTCCATTTCGGGCCCATCCTTGGTAACTAACAAATCAAACGCACTTCAGAAATGCAGTAAGAACGCACTTTGATACAAAAATCCTCTAGTTTCGCTTTTATCTCAATTTAGGCTTTTGTTTTCCTTTTTTGCAATCTGGCAATCTTGTTACGAAAATATTTTAAATCATTTTTAAAAAATTTAACGTTCATGTAAGTTCATTTGAATTCGCTACTCGCTTTTTTGATTTAATTTCATATTTTATTCTGTTTTTTCTTTATATTTTATTTTCTGATTTTACGTGATATTTTTACTTATTGTGTTCTATTTTATTTGCTGTAATTTTTTTGAAAAATTGTTTGAGGGCTCCTCACATTATTGTATTGATATATTTTGCTTTGGCTATATTAATACAATATTAAAAAGCACTCTTTTTTGTTGATATAATCGTGTGAGCTGATGAAAAGATTATATCTTTTATTTTCCGTTTTTTTTTTAATTTTTGTCCTTTTTTTTGGATTGTTTTTTTTCCTTCCGGTTTCTTGTTATTTTTATTATTATTTTTTCCCCCTTCTTTCATTGTTCTGTGATTGTTCCCTTGTTTTCTCTACATTTTGAACTTATTTCATGAGTTCTATTTACTTGCAGCTTATGCGCAATAAATAAACTTATTGTTATATATATATATATATATATATATATATATATATATATATTATGTGTGTGTGTGTGTTGATATCGAATGGCAAATAACACACGCTCTAGGTAACTAAACAGATTTAATAATATAGGTAAATTAGTTAGGACAAAAACAACACTTATATAACATAACAAGGAGAAGAACGTCTCTTCTCTTCGTTTACTATTGTCTGGTGATTAGTCATTATCGCCATCTGGCGGCGTGTTATAGTTACGTTCAATTCAATGGCAACTAACATATCGGCCATCCTCAATTGGAGCCGTCCTCGGCAATATCAGCATTTCAGATAATTGATTAAGAACTCGTTCATGATTAGACATCGTTGATTCGTCAGACGTCCTGAGAACCTGAAAAATACAAAAAACAAATGTAACGAAAGGTGCATAGAAAAGACTGTTTGCAAGGACCTCAAAGTTCGTCGTTGGTCCTCTCACACTCATCGTTGCTTTTTGCTTCGTGTTTAATAAAAAAAAATTAAGAAAAAAGGTGACTTTCGGGATTGGATTAGTCATAATAAGTTCAAAGTTTAGTCACGATTAGTTCAAATCACAATTTTGAAGAGAAAAAAAAAACTCCCTCTTCATCTGTTGGCCACTTTTTAATAAAGTCTGCTGCTGTTGAAGTGAAGTGTGGACCATCATGTTGTCCAATTTTTTCCACCTCATATCTAACATGTAGTTTGACAGCCTTGATTCGGTAAGGTCCGAAGAACTTTGGTCGTAGTTTAAGACCTGTGCCAAATTGGGTTCTTTGTATTGCAACAAGATCTCCTTCATTGTATGTGTAAGGCTTTTTGCGCTTTTCGTCAGATTGAGATTTGCTCAGTTTTTGAATTTTTTGGATGCCTTACTTTGCAACTTGCCGGATTTGGTCACGTTCATTCATTAGGTTTTCCACATAATCGTCATTTAAAATTTTGGCATCGTCTTTTTATTTCATCTTAGTACCAGTAAGTAATTCAAATGGAGAATAGTTAGTGGAGGCACTTAGTGTACTATTTAAAATTCGTTGAAGATTTACAACATGCTTGTACCATTTTTCTGGTTCTGCTATTGAAAGCTTACTCAGAACTGGAATGAGAGTAGAGTGTATTCTTTCTATTTGGCCGTTGCTACGAGGTATGCCTGTTGTAATTTTTATGTGCTCAATTAATTCATTTTTGCAATAATCTTCGAAATTATTTGCTGTAAAGGCAGTGCCTCGATCTGTTACGCGAATGACCGGGACAGCTGTGTAAAGTTTTCCGGAATTTGAGCGCTTGTGGCGAGAGCTGTGTTAAGTTCACCCAATTTTGAGTGTTAATCGTTTAAGTTGTATTAAGCTTACTGCTGATATAGTAGGGAATTGAAGTTTAATAATCGTAGTGGTAGTTACGCCACAAGAGGATATAACTTAAGATTATCTAACGTGGAAGTTCTGTTCTAATAATTTGCTTGCATTTTGATATTTTAATTTTTTTTTTCAGCAATTGATACTTTATGGCTTACTCTACGTTTGCCTGAACTCTCTGTTTCTATACTTTAAATTTTAAATTACTTATGGAGGTGAAAGCAGAATTTGGAATGAAAATTTTCTCCCGTGATATAGCTTCTTTTTAAGGGAAAAAGAGTTGAATTTATAATTTTCAGATTCGCTATATTGAATAATTTTAAGTATTAAAAATGTTATAACAAATTTTTCATTACATTTATTTAGTTTTTCAAGTAATTAGTTTTTTTTTATTAATCAATAAAATTATTTTGTTGTTGCTTTCTAAGCATTGACGCAATTTAAGTTATTAAAATCAAAAGTTAGTGGGGAATAATTTTTTCGTCGTTTCCTGAAAACATAAAATTAAAAATCGTTTTGAGAGTGCATAAAACTTACACCCAATATCTATAAAACAAACTTTAGCTCGATGAAAATTGTAAACGATATATCAGGGAAAATGTGTTTCTCTTTGCAGTATAAAATAATAAAAAAACTGCATTTAAAAATCGTAAATGAGGCAACGAATTAATTATCAAGTTGGAACATACTTCGAGTCCCATTAGCAAACTCAGTCGATGCATCATTTTGCGAACGACCTGCGAATATACATCCTACCTCATTTCAATTTTTCGTTTTTATACTCTTTAGGTTGCTTCTCTTTTAAATTTTAGAAATAAACAGCAGTGTAACATCAAGTAAATTTAAAATGTCCCTTTTGAACAGAGTAGCAATTTCGAGGGAATAAAGTTCTTTTATATTTTTTATTCAGTTTATTTTTATCTTTCACTTTTAAAATTAAAACTTTTTTCTTCCATCTTCTTTTTCTTGACAGTAAATATATTTACCAGTTAAGGAATTTGTTATTGTTTCAATTTGGCTTGTGCAATGTATATGGTTTGGTTTACTGGATAAATACATTTGTGAGCTGATTTGTGATTTCTGAAAGTTTTGTCGATTGTTATAAATATTTACAGGAAGTATTAAAAACAATGGAAAAGCTTCTACTCATACTCTATGTAAGCAATATTTCTCTTTGCAGCAAATATTTTGAAAGATTTTAAATTTTAGAAATGATGTCATTCTTATAGAGCTGCCATAATTTCTTGCTCCGGACGGTGGACAAATATTTTCGAGAGGTAGTCTTTTAACGTATGATTTTTGGTTTAGTAAATTCGATTTGTAGGGTTTTTACTTACCCCACTACTTCTATTTAATTCAATAGCTAATATGATACGCCACTTTGTTACAGTTAATCCATATTGAGGCTTTTAAAGTGACAAAATTAACCGAAAATCTGCAAATTTAATATGTACTTCTCTACCGTTTTTTTTAAATATCTGGACGAGTCTGTAGCATTTGGCATCTCTGTTCTTTACCCATTCAAAATTCGGATCGACCAAACTGAGCATTGAAAAATAATAACTTCTTCGTGGGAAATAACACTCGACATGTTTCAAGTTCTGAAAAACAGGCGCCCATTTACAAGGCTTGCAAAAGTGATTTGAAATAAATGAGCGCTTGTTTCTCAGCGCTTGAAACATGTCGATTGCTAGTTCCTCTTTAAAAATTTTTGGAGCGAATGAAATTGTTATACTAGTTATATTTTAGTTTCTTGATATTGTTTAACTTCTTTCTAGCTTTAATGTGAGGAATTTTGAAATTATTCTTCCGCATATCTGCCAACTTTTATTCTCTCCGAGCATGATTTTTCGAGTGGTAGTAATGAGACAACCTAAACACAATTACTGGCAGAAATTTTTTTATAATATGCTAGAGCTCAAGTGCACTTATAGGCTAGAGCATAGTTGCCAACTTGTACGGCCATTGAGAAATTTTTTCTTATCGGGAGTAATATTTATATTTTAGCGTAAAAATCAAAATTTTGAATTGTTTTACGTACCACGACAAATCAGTAATTCAACCATATGTATGTAAGATATTTTAATTAGTTTACATATACGTACGAGTGTTAGTAAAAGTAGCTTAATTTTTAGATTAATCTTAATATCGTATTATAAGACTACTACTCTCTATAATCTTTTTCATGGACCGTACAAATTGGTAGATTTGCTCGAGCTTAGATTAATACTTAGACATGTTTAATTTTTATGAAGTGGTAGTCAACATTATTTTAAATTAAATTAAATTTATAAAGCCAATAATGGAATCGAGGAACATAAATTTTCCAGAAAATCTGAAAGAGTTTGCAGCTATGTTACAGGATTGCAAGTCATGTATAAGAATGCCATTTTAGTTAACGTGGCATTAAAGGAGGAAATCAGTTTATAACTTCCTACGCTCATTTGGATCGATACGAATTTCGCACGGCTAGAATAGAAACCCTTTTCTAAAAGTTTCGAGCATGTTCTTTCAAATTGTTATAACAGGTTTGCCATGTAAAATATCGCAAAATATTTGCTACTGAAAGAACCATAGATTTTGTACAGATGTGTTTCCATTATTTAGATCAATCTTTGTATATTTTGATCTGAAGTCTTAACTCAAAGCTTAATAAAATCTAAATTGGAAGGCAACGGGGAGAAATATCTATTTCGTATAAACAAATATATACTATCACTTTTTTCATGGAGGTGCTTTTCATATATAGATCACTTTAGATATCTGGACATGGATGGGTCAGCGCTATTTGTGAACCGGAAGAGAGATAAGACTAGTAAGAGAGATAAATTCGATAAAAATTAAGAAACCTGGTTACCAATACATGTTAAAAGCTCTAACGTGTATGCAAGATGCCAACTTCTTCCACTTTGTGAGCATTTTTTCCTAGTGGCAGCAAAATTTATTTTTTAATCTATGATTATTGGTTCAATAAATTTGATTTAAAGTAATGCTCTCTTCACTAAGTATAAATAATACTGGGGAAGCAATTTTTTGTTGTGATTATACAAGTACTTGATCTTGCCTAATTCGGATGTGGGAATTTTAAATCTGAAATTGTTCGCAAAACTACAGATTTTTTTTTTACAAAATGGTATTTTTAGGTAAGTTTTCATTTTGTCTTAATGTGCATGTGTATAAAGAGAGTATAGGTTAATCAACATACTTACACGCTTTACTGATCCTTTTTAAAATAACACTAAGAGACAAAAACTTATAACGTTTCGCATTATAAACTGAAATGTAATATCACCCTCTTCCTACCATTCTTCACCTGGCAGAGAAGTGCAGACACTTAATATTCATTCAAGTGAATTCTTTAAAAAAAAAATCCTGGTTAGAAATATATTAAATTGCACCACAAGAATTCTGCCACACACATGCATCACAGCCCGTTTTAGAAGGAGGACACGTTCCCACACCATTCATCCATCCATCCCAGATCGTAATTTTGATCTGAACCATAGCACGATCAATCTTCGATCCAGAACCCTCAGAGGTATTTTGATTTGTTTTGGGAACTTGGGACTCCGGCAGATATAGCGTGCACCAGTCACCATTTTGTCCACGGGAAGTCTTTGACCGGTGGGGATCGAACTCTCGACCTCTTAGTCATGGACGCAACGCCCTTTCAACCAGGCTTTTCCGACCCAAGCTTTTTTCATAAATTTAGGAAGTGATGGGAGCTTTACTTTGAAAACTAGCAAAAGTCATACTGACCGAGATACCCTGGTTGGTCGGGCACTGGGTCCATGTCCAACAGGTCGTGGGTTCGATCCCCGCAGGCCGAAGAGTCCCCTTGTAGTAAATGGTGACTGATACACAATAAATCTATAGTCTCAAAGTCCTCCACTTTCCCATAACCAATCATACCTCTGAGGATACTGATCCAGGAGTATCCTTGTCTTCTGGATAGGTTCAAAATTACTAGGCTACGGAGTTGAGCATTAGTAGTCGTATATTTAAAATTGGGTCGACTATTCAACGACGGATATAAAAAAAAGAAAGTCTTACTGGTAGTTATATTCTTTTGTTCCCCCGTCTGGGTACACTTATTATTATTTTTTCAATTTAAATTAATTCAATTAATAATTCAATTTTACCCTTGGCCTCACCTGTGATCGCAGGGACCAGACAGCTTTGTCCAGATTCGCCAGCGGTCATCTGAGGACCCTTGCTTTTCTTGGAGGTCGCAAGGTTTTCCCAGTTTGTAGAAAATGTTCTTCAGATTTGGCCTCCTCAAACCACATCCTGGACTGCCTCCGCCTTTCCTGGGACGATCTGATCCTTGAGTTTTTTTAGACTTTTTGCGTGTTTATAATCTTATGGAACTTGTCTAGCTGTCGCTAGCCAAGAGGATTTGTAAAAAAAAAAAAAAAAAAAAAAAAAAAAAAAAAACCCTCAAAAATCCTCTCTTTTTCTCTAACCCTTCACTTTCTTAAATGAAATTTGAGTTAATTAAAATAAACTTGGAGTTTAATAAATCAAAAAAATTTGAATTAATTTCTTCACACAGGATATTTTTCTCAAGTATTTAAACAGTAAATTTTATGCTTTTTCCATTTATTGTTTATTTAACAAATTTGATTTATAACGATTTTGACCATTATTAAAAATTAATGATGCATTTAAATAACAAAAAAATATATTAAACCTGAAAATAGTTATTGTTGAAATCATTGCATTAAATTTATTAAAACAAAAATAATAACGCTAATTATAAAAATCAAACTACTACTTTAAATATCAAAGAAAAATCTACGGTAAAAATGAATTAAGATATTGAAATTACCTGAGCAATTTTTAATTGCAATTCGCAAAAAATAATTAAAAAATGAGCTCTTTAATTAAATAATCCCAAGTAACTGAGGGCGGAAAGAGATTTTTTTTTTTTTTTTGCACTCTTAGATAACATTTTACTCGAAACACATACAAATCGTTTGTAACTTTACGTTGTTTCTTTCAAATTTCTTTTGTTTCTCCTCATTCACGTCTGGAAAGTCTTGAAAATGGGACCTTTGTTTCTTTCAAATTTCTTTTGTTTCTCCTCATTCACGTCTGGAAAGTCTTGAAAATGGGACCTTTGTTTCTTTCAAATTTCTTTTGTTTCTCCTCATTCACGTCTGGAAAGTCTTGAAAATGGGACCTTTGTTTCTTTCAAATTTCTTTTGTTTCTCCTCATTCACGTCTGGAAAGTCTTGAAAATGGGACCTTTGTTTCTTTCAAATTTCTTTTGTTTCTCCTCATTCACGTCTGGAAAGTCTTGAAAATGGGACCTTTGTTTCTTTCAAATTTCTTTTGTTTCTCCTCATTCACGTCTGGAAAGTCTTGAAAATGGGACCTTTGTTTCTTTCAAATTTCTTTTGTTTCTCCTCATTCACGTCTGGAAAGTCTTGAAAATGGGACCTTTGTTTCTTTCAAATTTCTTTTGTTTCTCCTCATTCACGTCTGGAAAGTCTTGAAAATGGGACCTTTGTTTCTTTCAAATTTCTTTTGTTTCTCCTCATTCACGTCTGGAAAGTCTTGAAAATGGGACCTTTGTTTCTTTCAAATTTCTTTTGTTTCTCCTCATTCACGTCTGGAAAGTCTTGAAAATGGGACCTTTGTTTCTTTCAAATTTCTTTTGTTTCTCCTCATTCACGTCTGGAAAGTCTTGAAAATGGGACCTTTGTTTCTTTCAAATTTCTTTTGTTTCTCCTCATTCACGTCTGGAAAGTCTTGAAAATGGGACCTTTGTTTCTTTCAAATTTCTTTTGTTTCTCCTCATTCACGTCTGGAAAGTCTTGAAAATGGGACCTTTGTTTCTTTCAAATTTCTTTTGTTTCTCCTCATTCACGTCTGGAAAGTCTTGAAAATGGGACCTTTGTTTCTTTCAAATTTCTTTTGTTTCTCCTCATTCACGTCTGGAAAGTCTTGAAAATGGGACCTTTGTTTCTTTCAAATTTCTTTTGTTTCTCCTCATTCACGTCTGGAAAGTCTTGAAAATGGGACCTTTGTTTCTTTCAAATTTCTTTTGTTTCTCCTCATTCACGTCTGGAAAGTCTTGAAAATGGGACCTTTGTTTCTTTCAAATTTCTTTTGTTTCTCCTCATTCACGTCTGGAAAGTCTTGAAAATGGGACCTATTTTTCTAAATAAGGAATATATATTCCTTTTTTTCTCCAGAAAAACCGGAATCAATGAAACTTTCAATATTTAAAAATATTTATTCACAAAACTTTTTCAAGTAAAAAAAATAGATAAAAGAAATGAAAGAAAATGTGATGTTTATACGCAATGCAGTTAAAAAGTAAAATAAAGATGTTTGTTATCCATTGCAGCTCGTGATCAATATCAATTAATGCCATTTATGGGGGAAAAAACCTCTAAAGCAATATTTGTAACTACGTCACTGCACTTTGCTTTTAAGCACTTGATGGAATGAAAGTAGAATAATTTTCTTTTTTCTCTTTCTTTTTTATGAATTCAAAAAGGAAAGTTGCTTCCTTTTTCCTATTCTGTATATGGTTACTTGAAAGCAAGATAATTTACAGAAAGGAACGAACAAAAAATTTGCTTATAAAAAAATTTCTTATATTTTCTAAAAACATTTTTTGCATTAAAACATAAGCTACCTGAATACTCGTTCTTCGTATGGGGTGAAATATAAGTAACAATCAATATATTAGTACATACGTTTCGAAATTATGCACAGAATTGAACGACATATACCACGCAACACAATGAAAAAGCTAAAATATTTATATTATTTATTTATTATATTTTGCCCTCCCGGTGGCTTTACGCTATTAAATGAAGCAAAGCACGTTTTTAGTAGTTCATCGCATCAGAATAAAAATTAACTGACTTCAATATCATTTGGCATGATTCTGTTGCTTGTCCACGCTCTTCTGCTAAATAAATTAGATATATTTCTCCTTTAAATTTAATTTTTAGTGCGTAGCTTTTTCTTACTTCAATATGTACCTATTACTTCAATATGTACCTATGTAAATTAATCAAGCATCATTTTCTTCAATAATAGTACGGTGATCTTTTCCGTTTCTCTTAAACGAATTAGTATTATTTCTCCATTGATTTGATTTATCAGTTCGTTATTAATTTTTTTATTTCAATTACCGTTGATTTTAAATTACTCAGTTTTATAGAAAGACTTTTTGAAATCGTAACTATAAACTAAACAAACGCATGGTATTAGTGACATTCAAAAAAACTAATTTACGTAATCCGTCATGCTACCACGCTCTCGTTGATCAGTAAGTTAATTTGACATTACGAGTAAAAAATAATTTAATTTAAAGAACGTTCAATAAATTCTTTTTTTTACAGATAGAGAGATATAAGCTAGAAAAAATTTATTATATCTATGAAATTTTTTGATTTAAAAAAAAAAAAGCAAACAGAAATGTCTACAATTGGGTGATTGAAAATCGAGAAGAAGTGAAATAATTATGCCAAACCATGTGATTTAAATCAGGTATAATTGGGTACTTTAAGAGAAGATCATGGATACCCACACATGTTAACCTATGACGTCAGTGCCAGCTTATCGTTTTTATTTATATTCTTAAACCGTCATTGAACAGCCGACCCAAATTTGGGTTTACGATTACCGATGTTCAACTCCGTAGCCTTGTAATTTTGAACCCAATCCAGAAGACAAGGGAACTCCTGGATCAAGTATCGGGAGAAATTTGCCTTCGTGGAGGACTTTTTGATGGAACTAACCAGCATTTGCGTTACATGGGGACGAAGACCACGAGAACCTCCGACGGTTAACCTGACAGCAAAGGAACTCTAACCCATGATCCGTCTACTACTTGGGATATTTTTACATCAGCACTGTGGTCGGTGCAAGCCGGATGCGGAATTCGTATCCACCAGTCATCGCTGGGATTCGATCCCGGTTCACCTCATTGAAAGGCGAACGCTCTATCACCTGAGCCATCACGGCTCGGCTATTCGTTTCATCGAAAAATGGCGTGTTTAAGTTGGGCTAAGTTTCTCCACATAAGTTAGAATGTTAATTAACGTGTAGTTAATTAAATACAGCGCCGTCTCGCACATCGAATTTATTGAATAATAATTTTTCTTGTCTATGTTTTTTACCTAACTTAGATTTATTATTTGTTTATGAATTTTATTGTAACCGCGATATATGTTTGTTTTGTATACCTGGAAACTTCGATGTATAATTTGTTTACTCATGTTCTACGTGACTTCATGCCTCTCTTTGTTAAGAAAGAAATATATAGTGAAATTAATTGATATCTTTGTGAAAGAATTTTTTGCGTAAGAATATAGAAGGTATCGCTTAAGAGAATTGATACTTGACGGGCTTGGCTTCCTCGAAATAGAATAGAAAGAACAGTTGCTAACGTAAACAAATTCCACGTTTCAGCAAAAAATCAGATATTCACACTACGTCACTTGCAGATATCCCATTGGATACTGTAAGTGACATCACACGTATATGTCGAACCTGATTGGCTTTTGAATCAATAAATGCTGCAATTTAACTTCGATGATTTTTACTATCATTTGTGACCTTTCCTTCAGTTTCATCGCTTTTCGGTCGGATGGCTTAAAAGACAGGCAGATATTCATTTTTATATAGAGAGAGGTTAGCTTAGAAATAGGCGTGAATTAAGAAAATTGAAGCCAAAATCATGTTTTCGTATTTTTTTTCCCTTTAATAGTCCCGCTTCACGTCAGCTAAACCCTTTCCACATTGAATACTTTAAGACCTCATAACTCTACATTCAATTCAATTCCGAATACTTTAAAATTCTACTTAATAAATCATTTAAAATACATGATACAATATTTTTTTTAATATAATAACTAACAATTATAAAGAGTGAAATCTGCAGAGAATAGACAAAATTAGGTTAGACAAAATTATGCAAACCATACAATACTAACTTTATGTTAACAATTTTTCTTTTAGCGGGAAATATTTCGGAAGATTTTACTTGGCATAACTGTTGGCACAGTTTAAAAGAACATGCTTGAAGCTTTTAGAAAGGAGTTTTTTTTTATTCATGAAAAATTTGCATCGCTCATAGTTTATAATAGGGGGCCCTTCTAATCTTTGACGATTTTTTGAAGACAAGGTCGTCGCTAAAAAGTAATAGATTGTTGTTATGCTTTTTTCAAATATTTTTAAAGCAATTGAAACAAATTAAAATATTTTTTACATTATTAATGAATCTTTAAAAAATTCAATATGAATGTTAATTTAACATCGACATAAAATACTTTAAAAAAAATTTTAATTCTGTTTTCATTACTAAAGTACAGACATAAAATTTTACAAAACGCTCTAATTCTTACATATACTCTGACAAACTCTTATCTGCGAAATTAAAATTTCCTTATAGTCCAAGGAGTGTGCAGTGTACAAATATTTACATTGCATGAAGTCTCAGAACGGATCGGCTTTCGGATACTGACGTCTCCACATAAATTCAGCAAAATAAGAATCGAAGATTTTTTCGGATGACGGGGACAAGAATTCTATTGGAACCAGTTACAGCATTAATCATATTTAAAGAATGATAAACAGATCAACGCTTTGATCATAGGATTTCCACCAATCTGAGATGGTCGGGTGTTCATTTTCTATGTAACACTACTAGAAAAGTCTCTTTCGTACTATTTTATACGACCTCAAAACATTTATTACCACAATTTGTGATTGATTCTTGGTTTATTTTCATATTTTTTATGCATAGAAATGTTTTCAAATATCAGGGGGGCTCCCGATTCTACGCCTTTAACCGTGCATTTTTACCATTCACACGACAAACCCATTCGTATAATCATCCATTCATTCAAATAAACGCAGGTATTTTTAATACAAACAGGACAAAAATAATGAGTACTAATCAAACCTTAATGCATATGCCAGTCAATAATAACTTTTTGACCCTTTTTCTCCAGATTAAAAAAAAAAAAAAATTAGAAAAAAAAAAATAAATAAATAAAAAAAAAAAAAAAAATAATATATATATATAATATATATATATATATATATATATATATATATATATATATATTTACGCATTTTTTTTTCTCTAGACATTCATTGTAGAGATGAGAGACAGAGATATATAGCAACGATAACAAGCAAACGACTGATGGTAAACAAATAACGAAGATTAAAATTTGAAATTAAATTGATACATTTGTAAATAAACCAAGAAGCAATCGCATAACAACAAATAAAAATTGCTGTAGCCCGAAAGGGAAGTCAATGAAAACAAAAAATATCATGGTACACAGAAATGGTGGTTCAGCAAAATTATACAATTGAAATTTGTCGCCAAACCAAAATTCCCCCAATTCTATACTAGAAACTTTGCATCGACCCATATGAGCATAGAAAGTAAGAAGCTTCCTTCCGTTTTCAATACCACTATAATTAAGAAAGCATCCTAATATAAATATTGCAATCTTATAGAATAATTTCAAAATTACTGATACTGTTAAAACAAGAAAGAAGTTATTAACTTCTTCTCCTTGTTTTGGTTGATCCAAATTTTGCATGGGCAAAAGCACAATTTCGTAAACCCTCAAGCATGTTTTTCGACGTAAAATATTTTGAAAGAGAGATTGCTTTCATAAAGTTTCAGGGTTCTTACGATCTGGAAAAAGTGAATGAGTGGTAGCTAAGCTTTTTTTAAGACTACTGGAATAATGCTTAGATTTTGTTTCCATTTGAGTATTACTAAACTATTTCTGAGGTTTTTTTTCCAGCCATACATATTTATTTTAAATTATTGGCAGGCTAAAACATCTAAATTTATATAACTTTTCCTATCACTAAAAAAATTCTCCTACCACTAAAAAAATTCTCCTGACAGTGTGAGCCTGAGTTTGTATAGAAATGTTTCCATATTTTTCACCATTCCCTGTAAATTCAGAAATTCGACTTATGATGCCCGATCAGAGGATATTTCGGAATGCAAATACACATTCTCATTCGCTAAAATAAAATTCTTCCACAATACTTATTCTTTTTATATAAATTGTTTGATTTTTATGTAGTAGTAGCTGGTTTTTTCGGCACTTAAAAGCTTTTAATAATAGAAAGTCAATATTCTAAAGCTACAAATTTCTTTTTATTAGCTTCCACTTTAAAATTAAAATTTTTATATTAAGACATTTTATGGCTAGGATTTTGGAGTATTAAACATAAGCATAGTAGTATATGCAATTTGGTTGAAATACATTTAAAAAAAATTTTTTTTATCACTTTTCAAAATTTTTAAAGTATTGTGCCTATATGAACTCAGTTATATAATTTTACATAATTAAAGCATTAGCTTTATATTACTCGCATTTTATTATTTCCAGATAATTTAAACACTTTTTGAATGCTTTATTTTCCGACTTATTGTTCTATTAGTGATATAATGTATCAACACTGTTGCTAAAAGCGTAAAAATCTTGCATTGTACCAAAGCATAATTAAATAGCATAAAATTTTATACTTTTTGATGTCATATCTGTAGTTTATAAACTAGCAAAGCATAATATAGTCATAAATAGTTAATTTTTTATTTATATATTTATTTTACACAATTAATTTATCTCCCTTCTTTCTTGCAATCTCAAGTTTTAATTTGGTAGTGATAATTATTTTACTTTTCAGAAGAGAAATTATTAAAAAAGGGTTTTTCATTATTTTTATTATCACAATATAATAGCTTGATCATTAGTTAACTATCCCTCAATACCAGTTTTATAATAAGAATTTTAAAAACTGACCATGCTATTAATAAAACTGAATTTTCGATCTATAAATACCATCTTATCAGAAACTAAGTCTTTTGCATATCTGATTCCTCATTTTAAATAAAATCAAAATAAAATATACTTAAATAATTTAGCAAAAAATTTAGTAATGTTCTAAAAACAATGACGATGCATAAAAATAATTCTTATTTTTATAAATACAAAGTAACTAATCGAGAATAGGTTATTTTATATCACAGCATATATCATGTTTATTTGCCAATGCATTGTCATCATTTTAAAATTCCAACTCATTTTCTGTAATGATGCATCAGTAATCGATACTACGACAACTTTTGAATTACAAGTATTTCGTGTACTTCAATAGTGTTCTGATGAATTAAATCAGCATGTCTTTTCAATTCCATTTTATAAAATGACTCGATTTTTGACAAGAATAATATCGAATTTCTTTAAATGCATTTATTGATTCATTAAGATTGCATAAATTCATGTACTTTAAAAAAATTTGAGAACCTAATTCTTAATAAGAACTTAGTTTTGAGATAATTTAGCTAAAATACAATGAAATGGCCATTCATGAATTTGTTTGTATAAAATTAATGATGATAATAACATTGTTTGAAATATTAAATGTAAATAACAAAAATTTCAACTACATAACGAAATATAAGAGCTACTGGTTTAGTTTTGTAAAATTAATGTTAGAACTTTTTATATAGATCTAAAATTAAATATTTAGATGAAAATCTTTCTGCGAAAAATGAAAAACTTTCTGCGAACACAAAATCTCAGTTAAAAAACTTTCTGCACGCATTGATTAATTCTTGTTACTAGTTTCAACCTTTTCGTTGCCACTTCATTTTGATGAAATTCGTTTAAAAATCACGGATTTTTTTTTAAAAAAATGTTTAATTCTTATAGTTTCAACCTATATTGATTCTTACCACACGGATAAGTTTGATAAATAACCAAAAAAGCTGAAAATAGAAATCCAAAAAAGTTATGTGCAAAAACACTTTTTAAATAATTGAAGAAATATCTGAAATTTGAGAAAGTGTACGTAGGAAGCATTTCCCCACATAATGTTATCAACGTTTTAGTAAAATTATCGATGCGAGATTTTATTTATTTACTGCATGAATATAAATCTGAATTTGTAATTTTTAAATCACAGGAATACGAATCTCAACATTTAATTTAAAAAATCGCGTGAATACGAATCTCGATGTTTCAATTTAAAATGGCGTGAATCATTTATCTCGAACGAATCTCGATGTTTCATTTTAAAATCGCGTGAATATGAATTTCGATGTATAATTAGGTCACTTAAACATGATTCATAATAGTGGCTTTTAAATCGCATGAATACGAAACATGATATTTGATATAAAATCTTGAAAATACGATGCGCGATCTTAAATCGCGTAAATAGGTATCGCGATGTATGATTTTAAATTATGTGACATTAATTTGAAATCGAGTTAGCATTGGTAGGAAATGGCTTAAAAATAAATATTTTTTTCCCCTTTGGAAATTCGGAAAAAAAAACCCTTTCTTTTCGTCTTTATTATACTACTCTAGCTCATAATACACAAAATTACTCTAGTTTAGATAATTATTACACTTATATAATAATATGAGTCAAATATAATGATAATCCAGCTTCAAGTAATTTGTAATGTAAAATTACTGACAGCTTTTTATTAGTACTTTTTTTTTTATTATTATCTTTCGCTATACTAAACTCAAGCAAAAGTTTCATCACCTTCAATGCGAGACATTTAAATCCTTTATTACAGAAATTTCGGAATTTTATTCCTTTTACATTGCCCTTTCATCGGATCGACGACTTTTTTTTTTTTTTTACATTAAACCTTCCGGGAAAATAATAATCTCAGAACTCAGGAGGGACAAAATAAAAATGCAGTAATTTGGCTGGAATGTTGATCGGCGATCATCACGTGGCGACACTTTTATAGGACAGTTGGCGAGCGTTTATTTGTTCCATAATATTTGCTCAGCGGACACATCAAGATGACGACATGCGTGATGTCGCAGTCAGTTTTCGAAATTACGTTTGTTTTTGTCTTACGTCGCTAAAAGAGAATGATAAATATTACATTTGAGGACATTAAATCTTTCATTACTTTTTCTTTGAAAATATATGATATTGAATTCTAGTTATTACTATTTTAAAATTAAAAAATAGTTTGAATTATTTCTAAACTTGTTAGTTGAAATGATAAAAATTAAAATTAAAAATAATTTCTTTGCCAGGACTAAGATATGAAAAAAAGATTATTCAGAACTGCCATGTTTTTAAAAGAATTAAAAAGTGAATGCTAGTTTTTATCAGAACTATTGAAAATTTTTTAAGTTTAGCTTACACTTGATCATTACAAAAACACTCTTGATGTTCTTTTTATACCCTCAAATATTTCCTTTGAATTTATATTATACCGAGCATAGGGGTTCGTTTCTATTAGAGATGAATGAAACAGTCCTTAAGACACCCAAAATGTATTAGAAGAATCTTCCAGAAAATACAGCTATTTATGGCTCTCAATTATAGCTCAAAAAACAGTCTAAACTCCGTTGCAAATTAAGAAAAGATCATCGTTGTATAGGATTTAAGTAATCATCCGTGACTGCATATAGTTCCGTTTCATTTCATTCTTAAATTATACAAATATGCTTTCAAAAACAATATAAAAGTTAAACATGTCAGACAGAAATTTAATTCGTGTCACGATATATAACATAAAATTATTATAAAAAGGTTACAGTTTGATTGTCATAATGAAATCTTATACTTGGTGACATATTTCGATAAATAAGGAGAACATTCGTTCTTGTAAAAAGAAACAACTATATGGCGTTGCAAGAGCAGTGGATTTCCTTGAACCACTAAAAATTAATCGTCTTATTCTGACATGCCCATAACAAATCATGTACGAGATAAAGAATTTTTAATTTTGTTTCGCCGTAGAAGAAGTGACAATACTTATTATTCTTTCATCAGTTTCTTTAAAGGAGATTTGGCGACGTTGATATACTTTCGAGCTGGAAACATGGCATCCAATTGGCGTGCACTTAAGCCATTGTTTAAGTGTCTTACACTAGAAGAGAATCTAAAATTTTAAACTATATCTTCTATCTTACTGTAAAGAATTATCTGGGCTTTAGAACAGACAAATAACAAAAATATGCTTAAAAATATTGAACTTAGTTTAAAAATTGCCAATTTGGCGGCAGCATTTTTCCTACTAGATTAAAATTATCAAAATCAGTGCCTTCTTCTAATTTTCTTAAGAATTTTTAAGAGCACAGATAATCCAACATTAGAGTTAGGTTCTTAAATATTAAAAAATTAGACCACAAACGTTTCTCATTTTCTCAAAACTGTGGCTTTTCACCATATTGACGTTTTGCGCCATTTTCAGAATAAACATGGAGCGCACTGGCTAAAAATATATTAATTTTGGCCTAAGAGTCATGAATAACCCTCTTAAACTCACATCAGTTATGAGAATAACATATTATTTAAAAAAAGCATCATTCCACGCTACTGTAAATAACTGTAATTTTCTTTCTTAATTACGTTAGAATTACGCACTTGCAAATTTCCTATAATTAAACTGTTTATTTAGGGTCCGCCTGAGATATTTAGTCTTATAACACAGAATATATACTATTGAACAGAATATTCACAAAATTTTACACATATTTACAAATTCATAACAGTATTTTTTTTCTAATTATGCTTGATTTAACTTTTTGCAATTTTGATACCAGGAAATTTTTTTTATTATGTTAATAATGCTCATTATTAAACAAAAACACATCGTCTCCAGTTCAAAACGAAATTTTTTATTTTACCATAAAATTTATTGTTGCATTATTCATTACATTCTTTCTTTTATCAACATAGTTTATAGCATTGAAAAAAATTTTTTTTTCTTCCTGCTACGTGGGATCTTCAATTGGATCTCAGATATTTTCGCGTCGCTGATTTCAAATTTACATTCGGTTTCTCACTACAATTTAGTTTTTTATGCGAATAAATATTACATTCCACAGTAGGAGTTTTAAAATTCACTTGGGTACGTGCCTCACTTCTCTGCTACGTAGGGAGTGGAAGAAAGTATGCTAGATTGCATGTTAATTTATTACGCTATACGTTCGGATCACATGTTTTTTTATTTCTTTATTTAAGTATTATTCTTCGAAAAAGCAAACATTGTTATGAAGAAAAAAATAATAAATCTGAAGCATTCTGAGCAAAACTAATTTCAAATTTGAAATCCCAATACCCGAATCAGATAAGATAAAGTACTCGTATAAATGCTACAAAAAATTTGTTTCTCAGTGGCATTATAATAGGATGGCTTAGTTAGTTTCCCTATTAAAAATTTGTTCATACATTGCTCCTCGTTTGAAACAAATAAAAAATTTCTAGTGGTATATAAGATTTGTGGAATTAGTGGAAAGGTTAATCCCTCTTGAGTTAAAGGTAATATTGAAATAATTTAATGCCAGTACATTTTCTTTCGAAAAATATAAAAATTAGAAATTTATTGATTTATTGCGTTATTATTACGGTTTTTTCTATATTTATTCTACTTTAGTGGTGACAGCAACTCGTAATCTGTGAATAAAAAAAAAATATTAGGTAGCATTTATTTTTCATCGAAGATCGATAGGTTTTATTCTATATTTCAAAAGAAAAATCTGTGCAAAAAAAATCTTGACCTTCAAGATTCACAATTTCTGTAAGTTTTGTAGTAAATTAATTAGATTTTGAATAATATATTATCAGAGAAGAATAATTAAACTCTTTCTTATCTCGTAATGTGAAGTTTTCGCCAAGTTACACATCATTTTTCATTAACAGAACCCTCTACACCAGGGATGGGGAAACTACGGCCCGCGGGCCAACAGTGGCCCGCCGGAAGGTTTTATCCGGCCCGCGGATAGAATTTTAACTTGCCGATCCGCCGCAAATATAAACAATATACATATTTGCATACTTTGTATAAAGCTAGTTTTTTTTCTTTTTTAATAAAGTACTGGTGACCTTTTTACTTTCTCTATTTTTGTTCTACAAAACATAAATTGATGGCAATAGCTTCAGACAGCTTTTCAATTGGTAAAATTTTGAAAGCAGAAGTTCTTCATAGAATAGCTGTAGAATGGCGCCAACAAGCGTTTGTCTTTCTCGGGGAGCAGACAATACGGAATCTAATGTAGGTGAATTGTGCTTGACATGTGGCAAACTGCGCATTTTAAGCTCCAACGAGCGGCTTTTTCATTTTTTTGGGGACGTGAATTATTTATTGCGTATGGAAAGATTTCTCACATATAACGTTATTGTAAATGATGGTGAAATTATTATATGTATAAAATAGCTAGTACTTGTTTAGTTATTTGTAAAAATTTTTAACCCATAAATGGCAACTAAAAAACGCAAAGTTGATTTAGAGTGCCGTGCGTTCAATGATGAATGGAATTGGAAATACTTTTTTACAGTTGTTAAAGATAAACCAGTATGTCTTATCTGCAATGACGCAGTAGCAGTTTTTAAAGAATACAACATTAACCGACATTTTACAGCCAAGCACAAGAATGCGAACTTCGACGCAATGTCTGGATGTGAAAGAAGACAAAATGCAGAAAGTCTTCTTAAAAAAATTATGTGGCCGTCTTGTTCAAGAATATAAACAGTGTTCAAGAAGCAGCTACGCATGCAAGTTACATTGTAGCATTCAATATAGCTAAAAATAATAAATCTCTGGGTGATGGGGAGTTTGTTAAACAATGTATGCTTCAAGTTTGTAATGTTTTATGTCCAAACATGAAAAATAATTTTGAGGCTGTAAGCTTATCGCGAAAAACAGTGACTTCTGGAATCGAAGCAATCGATAAAAATTTGGCAGCACAATTGGAGTCAAAAATTGCACAATTTAAATTTTGCTCAATAGCTATGGATGAAAGCACTGATATAAATGATACCGCTCAATTAGTTTTATTTATAAGAGGTGTTGATGAGAACTTTGAAATTACCGAGGAACTGGCGTGCATGCGTTCTTTAAAGGGAACTACCACGGGATGTGATATTTTTCGTGAGTTTCAGGAAAGGCTTTTACTTTTGAAAGTGCCCATAACAAAAATATGTAATATTACGACTGATGGTGCACCAAATATGACAGGAAAAAAAATCTGGATTCCTTGGACTCTTTAATAAGAACTATACCGGGAATAACTTTATTTTTCTACATTGTGTTATACATCAAGATGCTCTGTGTAAATCTGCATTGAATATAAAACCCGTGCTTGATGCAGTAGTAAAGCTTGTTAATACTATTCGATCTCGTGGGCTTACTCACAGGCAATTCCGAGATTTTTTTCAGTCTGTGCAATCTGAATAGTCTGATGTACTGTATTACACGAAAGTAAGGTGGCTTAGTGCAGGATGTGTATTCGAGCGAGTTTGGCAGCTGAAAGACGACATTGTGTCGTTCTTCCGTGGGAAACAATGTTTAGCAGAGAGCGAAATATTGGAAGATACAGAATGGCTTTCAGACTTAGCGTTTTTCACAGATCTTCTTTGTCATATGAACAACTTGAATGTTAAAATGGAAGGGAAAAATCAATTCATTGATGATATCTGGACCCATCTCAAAGCTTTTAAACTGAAGCTTAATCTGTTTGCCGGGAAGCTAGCCAAGAACGACTTGTCTCATTTCTCGAGGTTAAATTCAATACCCTCAGTAAATAAGGAAAAGCTTAAGAGTTATGAAGATGGCTTGAAAAAACTCCATTTTGAGTTTGAACGCAGATTTCGAAATTTCAAAGCCATTCAAACAGAATTAGATATTTTTACCATGCCTTTCAACGTGAATTGTGAAACAGTGAAGTTGGATCTGCAGCTTGAATTAATTGAGTTGCAATCTAACAATCATCTGAAGCAGTTGTTTCTAAATATGCCGAAGTGTGAGTTTTACAAATTATTACCAAAAGCTAGTTTCCCAAATTTAATATCTCATGCCCAGAAAATCAGTGTTATGTTTGCTTCATCTTATATATGTGAACAAGTGTTTTCAACTATGAATCTTAGAAAAAATCATTTCAGAAGTAGACTAATTGACAAACATTTATCCTCCTTCCTTAAAATAAGTAAATCTCACTTCGAACCTCAATATAAGGAACTTTTAAAAATGAAATCGCAATTTCATTCATCTCATTAAATATTTAAATTAAAACTTGTATATCGTTTTTTTTTTTTTTTTATTCGAGAAATTTTTACTTGGCCCACCAAATATTTTTTTTTTCGATTTTTGGCCCACGGCCAAAAAAGTTTGCCCATCCCTGCTCTACACTGACAAGTCTCTTTTGAAATTGGCGTCGAAATTACAAAAGTATATGCTACAATGCCTTTTGTTTCGAGTTTTACATAAGAGTTAACCTTCAAACCCTACTGAATGAAACATTATTAATTGTTTAATATTTGATTTTATTATTAAAATATTAAATGTTTTTTTATTGATAAATTGTATTGACCGTGCGTTATGCATTTCATATGATTTTGAAAGCATTCCCTTTTTCATTGAACGCATGATGTGGTTGATCTTAGTTCAAAAAATATTTTAATTATTTTTTTTAATTAATATTCTTGAATATCTTTTTAAAAAATTAATATCGTTGTTGCCTATGAGGGAACTATGAGGGGGAAAAATTGGAAAAGCCATTTCCTAGTAAACCTTACACTGATGTGTTTTAAGGGTGATGTAATTATCTTTTACTTTTTACTACCATTTTAAACTTGTATTACTTGTGGCTATCTTTCATGCAATGCATTCACTTTGTACAAAGTGATATTTATCTAAAACATTTCTGTTTCTACCCGCCTTATTGTTTCGCTGTACGAAACACTTCATCTGAAATTGCAACAGAGAAGTGTCTTCTTTAATTTAGTATGAAGGATAAAACTTCAGAGCTTTGCTACTCAAATATTCTTATGAAACTTTTAAATATTCATTCGACGACATTCAAGTTTAATATCCGACACAGTTTTGCTGATATTTTTACGAATGCTACTTCAAGTTGTTATGAAAAATGCAGAGTTAGAGTGAAGTTGGAAATATTCTTAAAACTTTCAAGTAGTTTCGAAATGTGGGCGAAAATATTTGCAAATCTTTATAATAGAGAAAATTCGAATTGATGGTATTTCAGTCATATTTTATCTAAACTTATTTCTTAACCTAAAGACGTATTTCTTAAAATAAACTTCGAAATATTTATTCCATATAATTTTTTAATATTATTCAAAAGAATTTGAGCAGTCAAAAATTTTGGTTCTAATAATAAATATGGATGCTTTATTGTTAGAAAAATAATAATGATAAAAATATTGAAAAGGCATGCAAATCAGCCTTGGCATGTAAAAGGGTCACTAGCGCCACACTCCTATTCAAAAATTAATAAGACTAATGAAATTTTTTATTACTTATAAAGATAACTTCGTAATAACATTTAAACTGCGCTTAAATTTCACTAAAAAAATCTTTAGTACATTACCCTACAGTAATAGAAGAGACACTTTCAGTTTTTGACAAGTTTTTTTTTTAAATTCTTAAAGGATTAGAGGTGTTTAATTCGTGCGATTTTTCACAACTATTTTTAAAGTTTAAAACTTTCAGAGGATTGAAAGACCGGTAGTAAATCATGGACAAAAATAAATATTTTTGAATACACTAAGCCAGAAAAGACAGCATTTAGCTTGTAACTTACATCGATTACTTTTGTTGTTCGTTGCAACAATTGCATAAAATTCCGTAAACCTAGCTTAAATATTTTTGGAAATATGGACATTAGAAAAAAAAAAAAAAAAAAAGAAAAAGAAAAAAAAACTAACCTTTCTGTCTTATATATTTTTGCTATAACTTTTTAAATATTCAATAAAATTTTTAGAGCAAATTTTTATGAATACAAAATTATTTTTGTTAAAATATGGAAATATTTCGTTAATTATTGTGCAAGATATAAGCATTCAAAATAGTTCTTTCATACTACATATAGAAATTTTCCAAATATTTCCATACTGGATATACAAATTTTCCAGAAAAAAAAAAACATTACTGGTAGTAGGCACATTTTATTAAATATTTGTGGAAATTAATAAGAGACCGAATCTGAATTTCATTTGCGAGGGACAAAATATTTCTCATTTAAAAGAAAAAGAATATAAATAAACGGTCCTAACGCGTGATCGTTTTTCTCTTCGATTGAGGGCATTACAGTTGAAATGATGACAGCTGTGACAGTGACATTGTAATTTTTTTTCTTTTCTTTCAATTTCTTATCCGCCAACCTGATATCTTTATTTCTACGTTTTTATCTTTTTCTCGTATGCATTCAGAAAAAAATTATACTCGAACAGAAAGAAAAATAAATTCTTTATTTTTCCTTTATTTATTCTTTCAATCGCGATTTTTTATATACTGTTGCTTGTTTAAAATTCCAATAAATTTATTAAAACATTCGAAGTTTTTAATTTTATTCTTTTTTTACTACTATAAATGCTAAATATGTATGCCTGTATCTCCTTTCTCCTAATTTGGAAGCAGTAAAAGATAGCGAGATTTAAATATAGGTGCTAAATAGTACCACAAAATATTGTAAAAGCTGTGAAAATTCGAATTACCTGTGTTAACCTTTGTGTCGTAGTTGTAAAAAAAAGGCAAAAATGTTTTGCTGTCGTTGGATTGTTGTTGACTTTTATTTATCCATTTAATACATTGGATGAGAGAAATTTAAACAGAATTTTTTTTTTTTTTTTTTTTAAAGATCAATCTTACTGTACCATTAGAAAACAGTAGCCTTAATTTCTTCATTTGTATATAACTATTATACAGGGCTTCGACAAGAATGTGGAAACACTTCTATTCTAACTCTATGTAAAAAAATCTTCCTTTTGTCAGCAAATGTTTTGAAAGATTTTACTTGGCATAACTGTTGGCATAGTTTGAAAGATCATGCATTGAAACTTTTAAAAATGATATCATTTTTATGAATGCAAAATTCAGATTGATCTACATCTGGCCTGCGCACTTTCTACGGTTTTTTGGGAAAACGGTTTTTCTTCTAGTGAAACTTACATTTTATTGTATTTATTCTTTGTTTGATAAATATGATATGAAGTTATTTTCTACACCATATGTAACTGATTCAAAAATTCATATAAAACTCCACGGTTTTGTTACTGCTTTCAAAACAAACGCTCATTTTGTGTCAAAACTGTTTTGGGAATTTTAAAACACAACCCTGAAAAATAAGACAAGTTTTTGTTTTGTTGACACGGTTTTGTTAGTGGGACACCAATCTGAATGAATAATTTTTTGAAAGCTTTAAAAGTTTAAAATAATATAGTAAACATACACTTTTTTTTATAACTGTAGTTGAACAGCCGGCACAATATTTTGTGTTTACGACTACTAATGTTCAACTCCGTAACCTAGTAATTTGGAACCCAATGCAGAAGACAAGGGTACTCTTGGATCAAGTATTGGGAGAAAGCTACCTTCTTGGAGGACTTTTTGATGGAACTAACCATCATTTGCGTTACATGGAGAGGAAATTCACGAAAACCTTCCACTGTTAGCCTGACAGCAAGGGGACTCTACCCCATGATCCGTCTACCACCGAAACTTTACGTCAGCACTGTTGTTGGTGCAAGCCGGGTGAGGAGTTCGTATAAACCAGCCATCGCTGGGATTCGAACTTGGTTCACCTCATTGGAAGGCCCTGAGCCATCACGGCTCAAATGTTACCGAAAGTTTTGAAAGCTTTCGTTTTTATTTGTCTACTGACATTTAACAAAAAGCATAATAGTTGTCAGCCCAGAAATTTAAGGAGAGGAAGTTATTAATTTCTTTTTTAGCTTTAATTACAGCAATTTTGAATAGGATTGTGATGCTTATACAAGAATGCTTTTAAAATTATGGTGATTTTAAAAAGGGGAAAAAGCTTAAAAATTAATACCCTCATTTTGGTTGATGCAAAATTTACATAGGAAAAAACGTCATTTCTAACAGTTTCAAGTATGAACTTTAAATTGTGCTAACAGTTCTACCACGTTAAACCTTCCAAAACATTTGTTTGTAAAAGAATGTTTGCATAGTGTTAGTATAGAAGTGTTTCCATATTTTTATCCAACTTCTCTGTATCGCCATGTCTAAATAAAAAGTAATTTGGAAATACTTCACTTTCCAGCTGAACAAGCAATTTGAAATCTTCCGCCATATAGTGTTTACACAATATGTAGATTACGTGAAATTTTTATTTTAAAAAGCGTATTGTAAGACTAATATCACTATTCAAATATATTTAACTGATACAGATTATAGGTAACGAAAACGACTCGTTAGCGTAAGCGTTGCCACGAATATCAGTAAAAATTTATTAATAATTGGTAAAAAATATAGTTTGGTTGATTCTAAAAGATATCTGAGAACCCGGTGGTTCCTCAAAGTTATTATAGTGGTGTATAAATTTTTGTCATAAAATGTATTTCTTGTTTTTAAGAGTTAACATGAAATATTCCTATTCACCACGATATTATAATTGGAAAGTAGATTCATAGCTTTTAAGAGTTTGCTGAACTATGTGAATTTCCACTAAAACAATTTTGTGGTACCACTAGGAAGAAGGGGTCCAAAATGAATAGAATTATTCATATATGTGAAAATAACCAATTAAAACAAAAAACAAATCGTTTTGAAATCAACTAGAAGCTATTTTAGTTTTTGTTTTAACCTTTGTATACTTTCACTGTAATTTTATCAATCTTCATTATCACATTTTTATCGTATTTAGTATTTATCAGGTTTGTGTTCGATCAAAGGTAGGTCAGCTACATTACAGTTTGTTTTGATTTTGTAATTTTCATAATCTTTTCAAATAAAGTACTTTATCTAAGCAGAATATTTCCTGTTTTTTTATATTTGCATTTCATCAACAAATACGTATTGTGCGAATCATTCTTCATCTTAACAGAATGAAAGAAATATAAGCGTCATCGCTGTCACTTCAGCTGGAAAGGTTTTACTCGTGGTAGCAAAATTCAAGATTAAAAACTGTTAAATAAAACGCCAATCTTTCATTTTTGGAACATGCCCCTTTTTCAAGCTGATACAAAATGGTAACTCAATTATTTCATTGTTAACATTAACATAACATTGTTAGCATTATTCATAACATTTGGAAAAACTTTCGTACCTACCAAAATTCTTTAAAAATACTAAAACCTATATTTGGTTCTGAAATCACACTATCATTTTTATTTTTAAACCAAATTGGTGACTAAATGAATAAAATGTGATCTTAATTCTATCACAAATGTGCTACCACTTTATTCATAATGGCACGTTTCTTATTGATACGAAATATGTTTCCGGTGGGTTAACGGTTAACCCATTCTGTGCCAAGGGGGGCGTAAATGTAAAATGTTAAAGTGACGGAAAATTATGCTGTTATAAAATATCAATAGGGCATTTCTGTTCAATTAAATTGGATATTCTCTTAAACTAGCTATCACTTTCAACTTACCCAATGTTTAAAGAAGTTTTTATTTATTAGATTTCAGAAGAAATTTGCGTGAATAGTGCAATAGAGTAGGCATGAATGTGGTAATTTTTATAAAATATATTTGGTTCCTCAAAATTAATATATATTGCATACCTCCAATTTTTCCGGAGATTTCATTTTTATATTTAATCTAGCAGCAAAATATTTGCCCTCATTCTTGACTCCTGTTTTAACAAATTTGATTTCATTTACTTTTTACCACTACACTAAATAGGTATAAAGAGGACCTCTGGTTATTTTAATAGGCTTTAAACATAACTTTTTCACTCTTTCCGAAATGGTTTTTTTATAAGTGGTAGTAATAAAAATACCGATAAACAATCTTACTCAAAAATATGTTTATATTTTGACCATGTTAAAATTCCCCTTTGTTAGACTAGTATGCTTTTATATATTTTTTAAAATTATTTATATGTTGTGGTCGTCAACAGGGTTCCCGCGGTCCTTGAAAAATTCTACTAGTGGTAGCAAATAAAGGTTAATGCTAGAAGATATTTTTTATTTTATTATACCACTTTGATTTTATTTTATAACCGTCGTTGAACAGCCGACCCAATTTCATGAGTTTACGACTACTAATGTTCAACTCCGTAGCCTTGTAATTTTGAACTAATCCAGAAGACAAGGAAACTCCTGGATCAGTACCCCCAGAGGTATTGATTTGTTATGGGAACTTGGAGGACTTTGAGACTCGACAGATTTAACGTGCATCAGTCTCCATTTACTACACGGGGAGTCTTCGGCCGGCGAGGATCGATCCCATGACCTCTTGGACATGTGCCCAGCGCCCGACCAACCAGGGTATCTCGATCAGTATGACTTTTGATAGTTTTCAACGTAAAGCTTCCATCACTTCCTAAATTTATGCAAAAAGCTTGGGTCGGAAAAGCCTGGTTGGTTGAAAGGGCGTTGCGTCCATGACCAAGAGGTCGTGAGTTCGATCCCCGCCGGTCGAAGACTTCCCGTGGACAAAATGGTGACTGGTGCACGCTATATCTGCCGGAGTCCTTAAGTCCTCAAACGAATCTGCCGGAGTCCCTACGTTCCCAAATCAAATCAAAATACCTCTGAGGGTTCTGGATCGAAGATTAATCGTGCTATGGTTCAGGTCAAAATTACGATCTGGGATGGATGGATGAATGGTGTGGGAATGTGTCCTCCTTCTAAAAATGGCTGTGATGCATGTGTGTGGCAGAATTCTTGGCCATAGTTTGTTAGTATTGACAAGTGGCATAAAAGAACAACAATATGCAGAAAGCTTATGGTACTAAATGAAATTTTGGAGAAAGAGCGAAAAGTAAACGAATTCTGTCATTCCCAGATAAAACGTTTGATTATTTCCTTTCCAGAACTGATTCTGATTATCTTCAAAATAAAGTTTAAATTTACTAATAATTGTTTACCATTCATGGACAATACCATTTTGATTCCGGGATGCGATTATTCCGAAATCTAACCCCATTTTTCGAATTTAACCTATCAGAAAAAAACAGAAAATTGGAAAAGAGAAGAAATTCGCAGTTAAACTACTTCTTTTCTAACTTGTTTTCCCAAATAATCGAGATAGCTAAACCTTATTAACAATTATTTTTTACTATAAAAGTGTACAGGGTTGCCACATGCTCAAATTTTTGCTAAATATTTTATAAAGTTTTTTTTAATTAAAACTAAAACTTGAATAAAATTGGCTGATTTCTCCATATGATTCATAAGTATATACTTATGAATCATATGGCGAAATTAGCCAGTTACATATGTAACTGGGACAAAGTGGCATTTTGTATTAACTTTTTTTTCGCTTTCTGTAACATGAGACACGGGTCTTAAATATTTTCGCGTTGCTCATTTCAAATCTGCAATCGGTTTCTATCTACAAGCTATATTTTTGGTGCCATTTAATATATTTCTAACCAGAATTTTTTTTAAAAAAAGAATTCACTTGGATGAATATTAAGTGTCTGCACTTCTCTGCCAGGTGAAGAATGGTAGGAAGAGGGTGATATTACATTTCAGTTTATAATGCGAAACGTTATAAGTTTTTGTCTCTTAGCGTTATTTTAAAAAGGATCAGTAAAGCGTATAAGTATGTTGATTAACCTATACTCTCTTTATACACATGCACATTAAGACAAAATGAAAACTTACCTAAAAATACCATTTTGTAAAAAAAAAATCTGTAGTTTTGCGAACAATTTCAGATTTAAAATACATACACGTTAGAGTTTTTAACATGTATTGGTAACCAAGTTTCTTAATTTTTATCGAATTTATCTCTCTTACTAGTCTTATCTCTCTTCCGGTTCACAAATAGCGCTGACCCATCCATGTCCAGATATCTAAAGTGAATATATGAAAAGCACCTCCATGAAAAAAGTGATAGTATATATTTGTTTATACGAAATAGATATTTCTCTCCGTTGCCTTCCAATTTAGATTTTATTAAGCTTTGAGTTAAGACTTCAGATCAAAATATACAAAGATTGATCTAAATAATGGAAACACTTCTGTACAAAATCTATGCTTCTTTCAGTAGCAAATATTTTGAGATATTTTACATGGCAAACCTGTTATAACAATTTGAAAGAACATGCTCGAAACTTTTAGAAAAGGGTTTCTATTTTAGCCGTGCGAAATTCGTATCGATCCAAATGAGCGTAGGAAGTTATAAACTGATTTCCTCCTTTAATGCCACGTTAACTAAAATGGCATTCTTATACATGACTTGCAATCCTGTAACATAGCTGCAAACTCTTTCAGATTTTCTGGAAAATTTATGTTCCTTGATTCCATTATTGGCTTTATAAATTTAATGTAATTTAAAATAATGCTGACTACCACTTCATAAAAATTAAACATGTTTAAGTATTAATCTATCGTGTAAAGCTCGAGCAAAGCTACCAATTTGTACGGTCCATGAAAAAGATTAGAGAGAGTAGTAGTCTTATAATACGATATTAAGATTAATCTAAAAATTAAGCTACTTTTACTAACTCGTACGTATATGTAAACTAATTAAAATATCTTACATACATATGGTTGAATTACTGATTTGTCGTGGTACGTAAAACAATTCAAAATTTTGATTTTTACGCTAAGACTACCGTGTAGTAAATGGTGACTGATGCACGTTAAATCTGTCGAGTCTCAAAGTCCTCCATGTTCCCATAACAAATCAAAACCTCTGGGGGTACTGATTCAGGAGTTTCCTTGTCTTCTGGATTGGTTCAAAATTACAAGGCTACGGAGTTGAACATCAGTAGTCGTAAACCCATGAAATTGGGTCGGCTGTTCAACGGCGGTTATAAAATAAAATAAAATGGTTTAAAAGAGGGAATTTTCATGCTTATATACTTTCTTTGGAAAACAGTTTTTAATAGTGGTTATACAGAAAATAAATTATCGAGATTTAATTTTCGTTACCACCTTTTAAAATTTGCAAGGCTCGCGGGAACCCTGTACTCATAATTATTTCAAATCAAAAAGTTTAATGGAATAACATGAGATTCAATGCGACTTTAAATATGAAAATAAAATCTTTCGGGAAAATCAGAAGAGTTGGCAGCTATTCTTGGCCAACAATGAAATAAGTATTTGCCTATACTATATAACTTTCGTGGCTTTTACTACTTCTGAAAAAATGCTTTTTTTGAAGAGCATGAAAGTTTGTAGGTCTGATAGTGGCGTATAAACTTTTGTCACAAAATGTATTTCGTGTTTTTTTGAAGTGCCTTTCCTGATCATAACAATAATTCGATCATTCAAACACATATAAAGAGTTATGTTATGGACAAGTAGAAAATTTAAAGCACTTAAATGGTTGCTGTATCCGAGAATTTCCACTACAGCTTTTTTGAAGGTCCACTGGACCCCCTAAAAAACATACTAAGAATGAAATAATAAAATTTGATTCATATTTATATGTAATCTATATATATATATATATATATTTCTCTTACACGGCGACAAAAAAAACAACCTCTTTTCCACTCCCCGAATGGCAACGCTAGAAAATCGACCAATGATTGCCGCTAAAAATGTCACATGCCAAATCTAGCTGAGGTGGCTCAACATATAGCGCTTTTAAAAACGGAAACTGAAATAACCAGAGAGAGCATTCTCACCAAATGTGATCTCTTCCGAAATTCACCCTATCAGGTTGTTCAATTCAGCTGCGGCAATCTCATACTATTAAGCTAGGCAGAAGTGAGTAGTCTTTGTCGATAGATCTCTATTTTAGTATTTTGTCGAAAGCTCTTTTTTTCACGAATTTTAGTTATTCATTAAAAAATGAGTCTCAGTCGTGCTGAAATTTATTTTAATGACTTAGTATTTACTAAAAAGATGTAATTAAAAAAAAAAAGTTGTTGTATGGATTTGAATGATTGTTTTGAATTCTTAGAACTTTGTGCATTTTCAATGTACCTAAGTTAGTAACGAGCGAAGCGAGCTTGGTTTTCGAAGCAAACCATATAAGATTGCGTAGAAATTTTCGGGGGTTGGCGAGCGTCAGCGAGCAGGGGGCGCAGCCAACTAATACATTTTAATAAGTTGTGGCAGTCATGGAAAATTTATTTCTCTGTTGAAAAAAAATATGGAGAGGTAATGCTCCGTTACAAAAAAGAAGCTCACTTTATCAAGTAAAATATAGTTGTGTTGACTAAGGACATATATAAATTATGGGTGCAGAATTTTATTTTATTCTGTTCAGTTTTTTCACTATAACTTCGCTTGAAAGCGTGAATAATAATATTTTGAAAAATATTAATTGAAGTTTAAATATCAGTGAAAGTTTGCAACATTTCTGAAATTTAAAATTTTCATTCTTTAAGTAATATTAAGTTTTATATTTGGTTCTGAAATCGTAAAATTGTAATTGTTGAAAAACAAATCGGTAGCTTAATGAATAAATATCCCATTTATTTGACCCCTTAATTTGTGCGCTCGAGTTAATTCGAGCACGCTAAACTGGCCAAACTGTGCATACTCGAGACAATTCGAGCGGCGTTGTATTTTATGCTGCTATAATTTTTCACACTCGAATATAATCGAGAATTGAAAATAACGATGTGAAAGCTAAGGAAAAAAAAATCATTTTATGGATATTTTTCATTTACATAGGATAGTAAGCTATAACACTTATTTATTCAAGAATAAAATATAAAGAGATGCCAACTTGCTCCGAACAGCAAATATATATTTTAAAGTGGTAGTTTATCAATTGTGATTCTTGGTTTAATAAATTCAATTTAGTAGATTTTTATCCACCACTATTTCTATAATTTGTAGACTTATATAATTCACCATTTTATAGTACTTATGTCATGCAATAACCTTTTAAAAAGCGATCAAAAATAGTCAAATATTTGAAAACTTTACTTTGTAGTTATTTACCGTTTTTTTAAAATTATTTTGGCGTGTCCGGTGGCACTGTCCGGAGCAGTTGGCATCTCTGAATATAGCCTTCTTCCATGGAACAAAAGCGCAGTATATCAAAATTGTCCACCAAAAGAAAAGACAATGTTCTAAAGTGTGTTTTTTTACATTAAAAAAATAGATTTTTTTTTTTTTTTTGGCTGGTTTTTTTCAAAAAATCTGTGCGTTAAGGGGTTAATCAGAAAATGTGTAGTAATTTTTTTCGTACAGGCGTTTTTCTGATTATTAGGAAGTGTGAGTCAGCTATACTCTGTTTTAAGTTAAGAAAAAACCATTATCCTTATGGATCCATAAGCCTAAATGGATGCCAAGCTCCGAGCGCGAACGAATATCAACATCGTCAACTCTTGAAATGACGTAGCACGGCCTTCTATTTGCTTATTAAAAATAGCAAGAATTAAATTTCTATCCGACGAGTATAACTTTTAAAAGCTTTTTTATTGTTTTAAAGGCATAATTAAATAATTTGATAGCTAAATAAAACGGAACTATCTGCAATCGCGTATGATTACTTAAATCCTATATCGCACTGGTCTTTTCTCGACTTTCAACGGAGTACAGTAAAAGCCTATGAATTTTACAATAACTACTTTATTCACGCTTCAGCATTGATTTCATGATATCGATTTTCTGTACCTTCGTTTACAATTTTTCTTCGTTTGTATTTGCTGATCAAATATCAATTTTCGGTTATTTGTTTTTACTTTAACCCACAGATACGTAACTAAACTCTAGAAGTCTTTTATTGAATTTGAAGATCTTGTGTTCGGTATTTAAGGTGTTTCCAGTTCTTCATACTATCACAATATTAAGCGCTAACATAGTGATTATTTCTGAACCTCTTGCAGCAAATTTACCAAAAAAGATTGATTTAATGCAGAACTCGACAAACAATGATGGCTTAGGGCAGAGGTTGCCAAAGTGGTCTATATAGACCCCCAGGGGTCTATTTAGCAAAAGTGGGGGTCGATCTGAGCCAGGGGGTCGAATGGGGGTCGATCCGAATCGGGAGGGTCGATTGGGGTTGAAGAAAAAACAGTTCTTAATACGCTCTCACATACCTAATTGAGTATGTAAAATTTGTGAATTTTTTTATAATTGATTTAATATCAGTTTCTTTATAGAACATAAATTAATAAACGTATATTTATTCGAATGAAACAAGTATTTACGTACTCTTACGTATGTGCTCTTACGTATGTGCTGCGTACTTACGTATGTGCTCTTGTCCAAATGTCACGTGTGACGAGCATTGACGTTACAAACGCAAATATCATACGCAGTTTCAGCTATCTTTGCTAACTGTGAACAGTGTTGAATATTTGCAGTGTCATTATTAAAACTTTTATAATTTTGAATAATTAGTTATTGTTTCGATAAAACTATTCGTTTAGTTTAGATATCAATTTTAATTATCAATACATGTAAAAAAGAAGGTAAGCATTAATAATATGGATTAGTACAGCCCGCGACAAAAATATAGCCCACTTTGTATTTTTGAAAATACTATTACTTGAATAATTAATTAAATGTAGATGAGAGTAGGGTCAATTGTAACAGGGTACGATTGTAACAGAGCAAAAATTTCGAGTGTCGGGTTCTAGATTTGGTTCCTAGGTGGCGCATAAGGTGTATTTAATAAATCTACATGAATACCCCTGCTAACAACCATTTTTATGTACTTTTGAAAGAGTTACATCACAAAAGATATTTTCACGCTACGTAAGTACTTTTTTTGGTATTAGAATATTATATTGTAACAAAGTAATTTTGTTTAAACAAATAAAAATTATTAACCGAATATGTTAGTGAACACCTTAATAACATTTCAAAAAAAAAAAGATTAGTTTTGTTAATTAACTAGCATTGTTTTTAACAAATGAAGCTGAAATGGCGTTTTGGGGACGATGGTAACAATAAGTAAAGGGACGAATGTAACAGCTGAAAATAAATAATCTTATGTTTACAAATCATTACTTAAAATCTTTAAGAACCACCAATAGTTTCCTATATCATTTATATTATATTGCACGTGCATTATTTTATTTGTCACCTTTCACAGCATAAATTAAAATTTTTAACCCCTTAAAGTTAAAAGTTTAAGTTAAGTTAAGTAAATTTAAAGTTTAACCCCTCTAGGTCTCTGCTCATTATTATTTTTTTTACTGCTAAAATATCACTACTATTTTGATCAAACAAAAAATATATCACAACTATGATAATATGTATAATTAACTATGTTTTAGTTGAATTTATGAACTGTTACAATTGACCCCGTAAGTGGGGACAATTGTAACAAGTGCACGACTGTAAAAAATTGTTAATAAATAATATAATAACATTTAAAATAAGGTATTTTTTTTTTCTAGTAGAGGATAGTCTACTTTACTCGTCTGTCAATTAATGCTAATAATATATTGGATTTTTTGTTAGTTAAAAATAGTTAAGTAAAAAATGTTACAATTGACCCCACTCTCCCCTACTAATTAACTTTAAAAATTAATTAATAAAATGCATTATTACTTTAATAAATGTTTAAAACCATAAAATAAGTGTACAAACACAGTATCTAATAGTTTTATTTTAATTAACAGAAAATTACTTTTATGGGGGTCGATGGAGATTTCGAAAAATTATATAGGGGTCGATGATCAAAAAAGTTTGGCGACCCCTGGCTTAGGGTAAAGAGCGTTCGCCTTCCAAACGGGTAAACCGGATTCGAATCCCAGCAATGGCTGGTCTATACGATTTCCGTTTCCGGCTAGCAACAACCACGGTACTGATGTTAAATATCCTCGGTGGTAGACGGATCATGGGTTAGAGTCCCCTTGCCGTCAGGGTTTTCCTGGTTTTTCCTATCCATGTAACGCAAATGCGAGTTAGTTCCATCAAAAAGTCCTCCAAGAAGGCAACTTTCTCCCAATGCTTTTTCTAGGAGTTCCTTTGTCTTCTGCATTGGGTTCAAAATTACAAGGCTACGGAATTGAACATAAGTAGACCAAAAAATGGGGTCGGCTGTTCAACGAAGGTTTTAAAATAAAAAATAAAAAAGTGAAAAAAAGTTTGAAAATCTTACTCCTGTGGAAAAAAAATTTCGGATGAAATAATAATAACCATTAAATATTACTCCCTCCGTCTCAAATTAGTTGCGACTTTTAAGTAAGTGCAGTCATAAATAAATTCATAGATTGACAAAGGGTCATAGAGTCAATTCATAGAGTTATAGATTGACATATACATAGGTGCCTACTTGCAACGTTTGTTAATGTTAATTCTATAAAATTCTAACGTTTATAAAAGTAGAATTGTAACGTTTGAAACTGCGCAATTTATTGATCAATTGTGATAAAAATTTGTTTTCATTAATATTTTCTTTGTATTGGCAGCAAAGATCTAACAGCCGAGACCGTGAAATTTGGCCTTTATTCGATGTATATCTCGGGCGGACTCGAGCTCTAAATAAGCCAATGTATCTCGGGTTTGGATAAAATTCTTCGGGCGGACTCGGGCTCTAAATAAGCTTATGTATCTCGGGTTTGGATAAAATTCTTCGGGCGGACTCGGGCTCTAAATAAGCCTATGTATCTCGGGTTTGGATAAAATTCTTCGGGCGGACTCGGGCTCTAAATAAGTTTATGTATCTCGGGTTTGGATAAAATTCTTCGGGCGGACTCGGGCTATAAATAAGCCTATGTATCTCGGGTTTGGATAAAATTCTTTGGAATTTGACTTCCAAAAATGAGCCCGAACTCATTATCAACTACATGATACGTGTAATTTTAGAATGTTATTCTTACTGATGTTCTGAAAAAAAATAATTATAAAAATAATATGATGAACATTGATCTTTCAAGTTCGAGTCTTTTATTATTAATATAATTATTTAAACTGAATAAGCATAATGAAGCAGCTTTGCTGATTTATACATTATATTTGCGTATTTTGTACTGAATTTCCTATGACAATTTGTAAATAATTTTCTTACGGTCATTTAATTTCTAGAAAAGCCATCAGAATAAAAGTTAAGGTTCTCTTATTAATACCGAGAATTCATTAAACTGTCGAGTTTTATTACAACATAAAATGGAACAATAAGTGAAAGTGACGTACAGAGAACAATTTGCTAAATTGGAGAAAGCAACAATTCAATAATGGAACACCGCATTTATGACAGTTAGATCAGCAAAGACATAAAAGGAGTTATGACTAAGACAAATCCATACATCAACTAAACTATTTTAGAGCAACAAGGAGATTATGTAATATCTTGATTGCTTTTCACACGAATAAAAGTTTGAATATTTTCTCTTGAAAATATTAAAGAAGTGACTAATGTATGAAATCCATTAATGACACTAGCATATAAGAAAACATAAAAAAAGAATAGCTTTACAAACTAGTATATATACAGTGCGCTGAGAAATGAAAAGGAACACTCTGAATAACTTTTGGACTAGTGATCGGATCTTCACACTCTAGGACTCAATATTTATGGTTTGATGGAAGACCTCAAATATGATAATTCATTAGTGCAGACGATAATTTAATGTACGAAATCAGATACAAAAACGCCTTTTCTCTGAATAAACATACCTTTGTTCCGACGGATTCTGATTCTAACCCATAAAATATAGAGGATAGACGCAATCTTTGAAATATAGTCACAATAGTTTGGTCAGGAGAGTGATCAAAAGTTCAGACCCTTTAATGTTAATTTTACTTTTTTCTTATTTCTCCATATTTCGAAAACTTTTTAAGCGAATTGAAGAAATTTTGCACTCAATTATGTATTAACTTTATGTAACTAAACAACTATAATAATTTATCTAAACAACTTATAAATAACTTTTATTTATAAATAAAACTTTTAGTAATTATTTTTTATTATTTATTTAATAACAGTCAAACAATTTATAATTGTAAGGTGTATAATTTTTTACATCAACTTAAAGGATGTAAATTTTGCATGACAAAATACAAAAACTCAACGGCAAAATCGGTCAAATAGTTCCTGAGAAATCGAATTTTAAAAAGGTATGTTTATTCAGAGAGTACATCAAGTACGTTTTTCTTCCTGTTTCTGTAATTTAATTCATAGTTAGCTCTAATTAATCAGCAGTCACCCTTTGTTTCAGGTCACCCTTTCAGTCACCCAATGTTTCAGGTCACCCTTTTAACTTTTAAGATTGACACTTTGTGAAAATCAGATCATTAGATTAAAAGTTATTTCTTTATGTTAATACCTGTTTTATTTTGCGCACTGTAATATTAAATGTAACTCTCCACCATGTAGCTTTTAGCTCTCACTTATAACTTTGCGTCTATTGAATTTCCCTCTCCGTAGTGTAGTAAAAGCTTTTAGCTTTCACTTAAATTTTAAAGTAATCATGGCTATAAGAGATTGCTCACGTTGTTATAGTTGTAATATATTCATGGTACTAGTCACATATATTTTACTCCATCCGAAAGCACGGTAGGACTGAAATAGTTTGACTAACATTTTTTTCTCATTTCCGGATAAAGACTTCCTGCGAGAGTTTTTCTGTGACTGTAAGTAAATTTAATTTACAGGCCTTAATGGGTAAATCAAATTGGTTTTAATTTGGAATTATTCATTCCTATTTTACTACTCACATGTTAAAACATGAATCTTAAAAAATTGTAAACAATAACAACTACATTCCACTATGTATTCACGTCTTCTGAGTTCTACTTCTACTAGATTTTATTTAAATTAAGAATTGTAGTAAAAGATATATAATGCAACAGGTTAACAAGGTGTTAAGCTGACATACATGTTATTCTCGAAAATATTTTAATTAAATTGTTATTTCTGAGTAAAAAATTTCATTCACTTTAAAAATATACCAATTGGAAATAACAGTCGACAATGATTGAAGCATTCAAAAATAGACCTTCTATTTTAAGACCTGTCAGGCGTGAATGAGAAGAAACAAAAGTGATTTTTAAATATAAAGCTTAAAGGTTCAAACGAAAAATGGAAAAGCAAAGGGTCAGAAACCGAAACTAGAAAAGCCACAAAAGTCAAATTAGGGTAAAATGCATTTCCACGCACTATAGAGAGTTAGTGAGGAAATAAGGCCGTTAATAAGACAGTCAGCATTCATATGCATAAAACAATATTCCAGGGCATCAAGATGAGCTGATGGGACTGTCCAAATGCAATTCTTTACTCTCACGGCTACTACGGCGTTTCTAGTTTTGACCTAAAACCTTTATTTATTTATTTTTTTTTTCGTTAGCAACTTTACGTTTTTTATTTCAAATTACTCTTGTTTCTTCTCCTTCATGTCAGGCAAGTCTTGAAAATGGACGCCTATTTTCGAGCGTTTAAAACATGCCCACTGTCATTTCCAATTTATATATTTTTGTACGAATGAGATTTTTAATCCAGTAATATCTTTTAATATATTATTTAAGAATATTTATTTAATTTAAATTGTTATTTGTTTGTATAATTCTATCATAAACCCCGAAGAAACAGCAATAGTCCGTTTTTTTTTTTTCAAAAATGTTAAACATCCGTAATTATGCAGAGAGATGGATCACCTCTTTTTCTCTCAGTTTATTTTATTCCATTTATCAATCCAAAACTCAGACGATCTTTGAAATGGTGTTGAACTCCATTACTGAAGTTAATGGCTTAAAAGTTAAATTCTCTTGCTCGCTTTCACTTGCCCTTTAGCCTTAACTTCTCTAAATCAACTGAGTACGGAAATTAATCTCCATATGCGCAGGTTTTTTTCCCTTCCTCTTTTAAATTTCTTTTCTCCAGTCAACAACGAAATTACAGGTTGGTAATTCCGAGTTGCGGCTTTTGGAATATGCTTCCCAAAATAGTTTTTACGGTAATGTTCGAATCTCGTGCAGAGGAAAGGAAAATTCTGGCGCTATGCCGTGTTTTTCTGTCCAAGAACCTGTGTCTGTGTTTTAAACAAGTGGTGTGCGTATTACAATAGAATGTTTTACAGATTGGGATCGTGATATGGATGCTATCGTCACGCTTACTTTAATTTACCCGATCACGTAAACTAATATTTCAGAAAGTGAAAATCGTGTGAAAAAATTTCAATATTATTTAATGAAATATTCTTAATATATTTTAAATATGTGAGTTCCCTTTTCTAAAAAACTTTTGAAGTTTTCCTTCGAAGGTTTATATATCTACCAACTTCTACGCACTTCTTAAAAGTTTTTTTTCCAGTAGTAGGCAAATACTAAATTTACAACTTGCCATCACTTTAAAATCAATTATTTTACAAGCTAGCCCTATTTATTTATGTTTAAAATACTTAAATATAGTGGTAGTTAAAAGTATGTAAAATCAAATTTGTTAAAGCAGTAATTAAGCAGAAAAAATTTTTGCTTCCAAATTAAATATATAAAAATAAAATTTACCAAAAAATCCGAAAGAGTTACCAGGTAAAAGTGTTTAAAATAAGTGCACGTGAGTTAATGCCATCTTTGAGTCCCCTTAATTCATACCTGACATTTTTTTTCATACCTGACAACTTTTTGTTGAGTATGGTTTTCAGAATAATAAAAAAATGACAATTGTAGATGAAAAGAAAATAATTTTTGTCATTTTTGTATTGATTGAGCTTAAATACACCATCGGGGGATCATCATGTATTTAAGTATAAGCCTAATTTTTATAACATATAATGATAGAGAAAAATATTTTAAAGAAATAAATAAAAGGATAAAAATCAAGAATATAAATTTTTAAAAAATATTATAAATTGTACTATCACTTTAAATTGAAAAATAAAATGTTAAGAAAAATCTTCAAAAGTTAAGAATGAAAAGCCATCGATCAGTGTATCATCGATCTTAGTGAATCATCGATCAGTTTATCAACCAAATAATAAAATCTGAACTTTCAATAGGAACTCTAAAAAACTCTTAATATTTATTTTATTAATTATATAAACATTTTTCAATATATTTGTTAATTGATTTAACATACTCTTATTGATTTTGTAATTTCAACTTTTAATTTATTAAGCAAAGTGTTTGAATTCTTGTATAGATGCTGAACTCAATATGTTGTAACTCAATGTATTTTATATTTTACGATGTATGGGATAGGGGCCGCTGTGCGGCCCAGTTTTATTAAATAAAGGAAGAAAGGAAGAATGAAAAGCATTCTTCGTCAGTTTCTATAGTAAGATATTTTTGTATTCGAGGAGTACGTATTTGTAATTTTGAATGTAATAATGTTAAGAAGCGCTTGATTTCGTCGCAAATTATCGTTTTTCTTACAGAACTCTATCGAAACAATATATAGTTTTAAAATAATTGTGGATAACATTTTTCTTACTTTGCAGGTTCTTTCTTTCGGTTATCACATAACACTCTCCCCTTTTTTCTTTTTTTTTCACTTACCGAAGCGAAGATTTTCAAAAATGAAATTTGCATTTAAATAGAGAGAGAGACTATTCAAATATTACATAAGAATTTTAGATTCTCCCTTTCCTCCTGTCAGCAAATATAAGCAAATCCCATACTCCCATGCTTACGTAAGAAAGTCTCTGATTTTGTTTTAATTTCGATTTTTACATTAGTATTCTAGTTATAGAAATAAATTTAAATAAAAGGATGTAATTTTACATTAAACAAAGTGTTCCTTTCAACTCATTTCATAAAATTTTGAATAGAATATTCTTTAGGATTAATTTGCGTTACAAACTGCTGACCTCAGAATTTAATTTCTTCGAAGAATTTTTTTTCTCCAATTTTCTTCTTTCCTTTCGAATTTAACTTTTATTCCACAATTAAAATTTTGTCATGAGCAATTTTTTTGTTAAGTTTTGTTATTTTTCTTTTTAAGAAAATGGTGAAACATAAGCATTGCTTACTGATGGAGCAGTGCTCCTACCAAGGAGTGCGAGCACTGCTCATACTCCTCCCTCTCGTTGTTAGCAAAATTAAGCATGACACAAACCCCGTAAGGTGCTTGCGTAATATTTTAACATCTCCAGAACGGCACGCAAAACAAGAAAACTTCTAATAAGGAACTCCTGAATCAAGTATTGGGAGAAATTTTCCGCCGTAGAAGACTTTTTGATGGAACTAACCAGTATTTGCGTTACATGGAGAGAAAAAAAACTTGAAAACCTCCCTCGGTTAGCCTAGTGACAAATGGACTCTAACCCATGATCGGTCTACCACTAAGCATATTTTACGTCAGCACTGTGGTCGTTGTGAGCCGGGTGCGGAAATCGTATTAATCAGCCATCGCTAGGATTCGAACCCGGTTCACCTCATAGGAAGGCGAACGCTCTATTCCTTAGCCAGGATAGACCACGTGTCACGTCTGAATCAGAACAAACTGCGCCTATTAAACAACTACAAACTCCACTAACTGAGCCGCGATGGCTCAGGGGATAGAACGTTCGCCTTCCAATGAGGCGAACCGGGTTCGAATCCCAGTCGAAACGAATTCCGCATCCGGCTTGTACCGACTACAGAGCTGATGTGAAATATCCTCAGTGGCAGACGGATCAGGCTACGAAGTTGATTATTAGTAGTCGTAAACCCATAAAATTGTGTCGGCTGTTCAACGACTGTTAAAAAAAACTCCACTAACTGGGATGGGGTAGCCTGGTTGGTAGGTCCCTGGGCCCTTGTCTAAGAGGTCGTGGGTTCGATCCTCGCCGGGCGAAGACTCCCCGTGTAGGAAATGGTGACTAATGCACATTAAGTCTGTCAAGTCACAAAGTTCTCCATGTTCCCATAACGAATCATACTTCTGGGAGTACTGATCCAGGAGTTTTCCTGTCTTCTGGAACATTAGTAGTTTGAAACCCAAAATTGGGTCGGCTATCCAACGACGGTCATAAAATAAAATTAAAAAAATAAAATAAATACTCCGCCTATAAAATAATTTTACAGCACATTCCCTCCCGCAAATACTTCGAATTTTAATTCATAAAAAAGCCGGAAGAGGCTCAGTGGATAAAGAGCTCACCTTCCAATAGGGCGATTCAGGTTCGAATCCCGGCAAGCACTAATCACAACGTCGAAAAAAAATATTCAAGACAGTAACGATCTAGAGTCCCCCTTTTGCCGTGCTGATTGTTACATGTTTCATGGTTTTCCTCCCCATGTAAATCAAATGCTAGTTTCAATTTTAAAAGTCTTCTAGGCAAGTAATATTGTTCTAATATTCCTCCCTGAAGTTCTTTTGTCTTTTGAGTTGGGTTCAAAATTACATGGCTACAGAGTTGAACATAGCCGGATATCCGACATAACGGTGCGAATCCGTTCGGTCAACTCCGGTAGGAATAAAAATACAAGAAATACTTGCTTCTCAACATTTTATTAGAATTTTAGTTACTTTAGTTTTAGTTACTTACTAGTTATAAGATAACCGCCGTCTATTCTTTGATATACTTTTTTAGAAACTTAATGTACTGTAAAATGTATAATGTATAATTCTACTGTAAAATGTATAATTCGTGTTTAGAGTTGCAATAGTCGAAATAAATTTGATTTAATAAATTGCGCGATGTGTTTTAAATTACTTTTCTTTGAAATAAATGCCTTGAAAATCGCGTTTCCATTTTCGCCCCGCTACATTCCACTAACATTTATGATTTCCAAAAATAAATGAAGCAAGCATTTTCTGATTTTTACTTCGACTAGCCATGAATCAAATTGAACATCGGAACGTGAATTGACTGAATCACATTTGCTGTTAAAGCAGGCGATACGAAATAAATTCGCTGAAACCCATACGCATTAATTTTCCATGCAGCGTTCTGCACTAATGTTAAAAAATATCGACGAAGACTAATTGAAATTGTAAGTCATAATTTTTATGCCTGCGTAAAATAATTCCAAATTAAAAATAAGATGAATCCGCAGATTGCCATTCTTAAAATTTAATCTTTTTTTAAAAAATCTTTATCTTATAATGAAATAAGTTTTAAATTTTTTTTTATAGGTCATAGAACCCATTAGTTCTATGACCTATACCTATATATTAATCATTTTTTAAAAATCTTTATCTTATAATAAATTAAAAATTTAAAAAATTTTATGGGTCATAACCCATTAGCTTCGATGACTGTGACACCTTTATAAATCTGAAGATCAAAGCCCCGTAAAAAAAGTAACCTTTTTTAAACCAGAAAAAAGGGTGGCTGGAAGCAGTTGAGAGGGACCTAAAGATAATAGGAATAACTATCTGGAAGGCCATGGAACAGAATCGATCAAGATAGCAAAAACTTACATTATTGGGACGGCTTTGGCCTGTTACAGGCTGTAGTGCTCAAGAAGAAGAAGAACCCATTAGTTCTATATATTGATTCTATAACCACTTTAACTTTGAAAAGGTACTACATTCCTACTATTTTTTATTATTTTAATTTATTGTTCAAATTTGTGTGATGTTATTGAGTAAGATGTAACTTAAATGTAATCAGCACAACTTGCATTAAAGTTTGAAACGAAATTCTTGAATGCACGACATATTCAAAACGTTCTGCAACAATGTCTGTCTATCTTCAACGTTTGACTTACAACTTTCCTAACAACTTTATAAGTGATTTATATCAGTAATAAAATTTTATTTCTCACATGGCTTTTTCGTACACTCTTTAAGGCTGTTTTTCGAAGGCTACGTTGTAACATGAAATCAAGCTTACACATCCTATTTTTATAACTTCTGAGAGTTAACAACTGTTAGGTTAAGTTTAAGCTTATCTAAAGCCAGCGCTGCCTAGGCTTATTTTGAAAATAGCGCAATATGGCGAAAAGCTACAGTTTTGTGAAAATGAAATGTGTTGTGGTCTAATTTTTTAATATTTAAAAACTTACTCCAATGCTGCATTACCTGAGATCATAAAAATTTGCAAAAACTGAGAATACTGCAGTGATTTTGATAATTTTCATATAGGTGAAAAAATATTGCCAAATTGGCGATTTTTAAAGAGTTTAATAACTTCTAAAATATTTAAATTATGTATCTGTTATAGAGCCCAGATAATTCTTCACGGCAAGATTATATAAATAATTTAAAATCATCGCATTGTTTCAAGTGTAAGGCACTTAAACTATGACTTTTTTTATTATTTTCCTTGGCGACAGAGCTTCCAAAAACAGCGTTAATGGTATTTTAAAATTTAATACTTGGGCGCCAATTGGCTAACGATTGAGTGAGTAAAACAAAAATGCCTCTAGCCACTTTTCTGCTAATCTTACTTGAGATGTAGAATTTTTTTTTCTTTCGTTCTTTTCAACCTGTCTCTATACTCCTAGAGTTCCTGCCAAAGACAATTTTGAAGAATGGTATTTCTTTCGTGTGTTTTTTTTCTTCTTGTTTTATGCATTCTTTTCTCCTCTCAAATGGAGTTGTTGGAGTGAGAAAAAAGAAGAAGGAAAAAGATTCGAAGACGGTAAACATACCTATTGAAAAGACATGTCGTTTGTTAGCTTTTAAAATAGATGGATCTAAAAACTCTTTTTACTTTGTTTCGCTTCTGTAAATGACTTTTTTTTTTGAAGAAATATCTTTTGATATTGTTTGAAACATTTTAATATGATAACACAAAGTAATTTTCACTAATAGTTTTCTTAATTAATTTTTTTTATGTTAAAATATTTGAAGTAAGAGAAATAGAAGAAAACCGATATCCAAAAGATGGGAAGAGCATGCATTTTTAATTTGTGTTTTTCGGTTGTTAGGGTTTGATTAACTTTAAGTGACGAAATTCAAAATTTGAACGAGATCAATTGAATAGTTTTTTAGTAATTAAATTTCAAGAAAAATTTAAATTTAATTTACCGAGTGCAATTTATTTAATTTCGCCCAAATATAATTTTTTTAAAAAAATTAACATTACTAGGAGGCTTCGCCCCCTGCTCGCTGCCGCTTGCCAACCTCCGGAACTGCTCGCAGTTCATTTCGGATTGCTTCGCAATCCAATGCTCGCTTTGCTCGCTCATTGGATACGTTCTTAACGTCTAGCTTTTGTATACTTTATAGAGAGAATTTCTTTAAAAACACAGTTGTTAATTTGGGCATTAGGCGATACAACACTTATAGAATTGAAGGATTTGTTACGTCAAGCGCTCAGGTATCATAATTTTGATCTAGTTGCGCTTCTATGTCATTTTGATTTATGTTGCTAAGTTAACTTTCAAAAAATTCTATGGCTGGCAACAGCATTTTTATTTTTTAAGTTGTTTATTTTTATTTTTGCCGCGGCTGAATTGAACAACCTGATAATGCTCACTCTGGTTATTGTTTCCGTTTTTAAAAGCGCTATATGTTGAGCCACCTCAGCTAGATTTGGCATGTCACATTTTTAGATGCAATCATTGGTCGATTTTCTAACGTTGCCATTCGGGGAGTTGTAATGAGGCTTTTTTTTTTGGTGCCGTGTAAAAGAAATATATATATAGATATAGCTAAAATAAAATTCATGTAACAATTATATTATTTGCAATTTAAATTTAAAAATAAACATTAAAAAGTTACCAATTCATTGGGTATAGGATTTTTTGGGTAAATAATTTTATAAAACTCAGAAACTTCTTAAAACTGAAATACGGTGATAAATGCACAAATTAAAATTAGCATAAACAGACTTTTGATCAGATTTACGCTGTATAATTTAATATAAAATAATATAATATAACAGAATTTCTTATTAATTAACCCTTTCGAAGGCCGTGGGAAGTATACTTACCACCACTTTTTTACCACTTTCAATTTAGATTTCCATTTGTTAATAACTTCAGCTTTCTTGAAGTGCGTCTGAATAAATTTGTTAACCATTTTAGTTTAAAAAAAACGTATAAAAGTTATAAAATAAATTCCTTTGGAAGTTTGTAGCATATATAAAATTTATTTTAAAAATAAAGAAAAATAAAAGTCAATAAGTTCCTAATAGGTTGTGTTAAATATATTTACCACCAAAAAAATGGCTTTTTTATAAACTAAATTAGTTTTTTTCTTCCTTATATAAATAATTATTCTTAAAACAATATCAATTTCGAAAATACTTAAATTTACCTTTACTAGAAACAAATGTCCCGTCAAAGAGTTAAAACTAATGTATTTAAGTGGATTTTAATGAATTAAAATTTAACCTTTTGCACTCGAGGGGTGATTGTTGGTCACCACTGTCGCCTATAAATTACCCACCACTCTAATTGTGAAATTTTTTTCCTCTTAATGTTTAGTTACCACTTCATTCAGTGATCTTCGGGTATTATGAGGTAAGTTTGTGAAAACTCTTTCAAAATGTTAGTGGTTGCGTCCATTTGTTTGACTGCTAAAAGGACTTCGAGTGCAAAGGGTTAATAAAAATTTTAATTCAAAAATTTAGTAAAAAAAAAAAAAAAAAAGCCTATAAGAATTATAATCATCGTATTTTGAGAGATGTCACGGGCAACTAAAGTTGTAAAATATGGTGAGTAATAAAAAAAAAAAAGGAAAAATCTATTTAGAGAGATTAAAATTTGCATATTTCTTTCAACTTACTCTCGAAATGTGTATGCAAGAATGCTTTCGATTCAAATAAGAATAAATTGCAATGTAAATCATGGTGGTAGTTACAATTGAATAACTAAATCATCCCTGCCAACTACTACGTTTTTTATAAAATATTTTATAGAGTGGTAGACATTTAAAAACCAAAGCTTTCAGAATTTTTTGTAATTTTGCCAGCATTTTAAAAGCCTCAACGCGAGAGAGTTTGAACAAAATGGCGTTGCATATGGACTTTTATATCATTTATACGTAGAGGTGTGGAAAAGAAGTTAAATGGATAAAAAAATAATACATTCGAACATAAACTTAGCTACCACTAGAATAAAGTATTACATATAGCGTAGAAAGTTGGCAGCCCTGCTAAATAAACTAAATAAATAAAAACGAATTGATTTTCGACCACTTTTTACATTTTTAATCTCCTGCGTGACATCCCTGTATCTTCTCAGAAATGCTCAGAATGCAATTAGCTTTATTTTTACATTTTTCAAAATAAAAAGTGATTGATTAAAGTTTGTTCAAAAGATACAATTTTAGTAGTTCATATTAGTGACAAAAATAAGGGATACAGTTTTTATCACATATCACCTCTGAAAAGGTTTATGTTCTCCCTGCATATTCTTGCAGCTTCTTTTTCATCGTCTGACTCAAATGAAGAATAAATTATGTATGCAGAGAAAAAATTTATGGAACAGACACATATATGAATAAGGTAGCATGAGATAATTTTTAATGCGTGGAGGTCCAAAATATCTATTTAGCAATCACGATTTTCAGGAAAATGGATAAAATTTGACTCCTTAATTTGTTTCAACATTTAAATGCTAAAAGATAATATTTTTACAGAACTGCATCATACTTTAATTCTAGGATATGAAAGCTTATTCTTGACTCACTTTCAAATCCAAATAAATTAGTAACTTTACTTCAATCATATTAAGTGATTTCGCTAATAAAGTTAATGGCTTAAGAATTAAGTTATTTGAAGCATCAGTTCAATCAAAGTTAAGACTCTTTGCCCAATTAAATAGAATTTAGGAGAAACAATTCCCTTTAATTATCTCATTAACTTCTCTTCTTTTTTTTCTTTTACTCGAAAGAGTAATTAAAAGAACTTGTAGAGTAGCAGCATTTTTTTTTTTTACCATTCACTAAAAATGATGGGTTTGGAGTTCGTAAATTGGAGTTAAAGATTGTTGAGTTTTTCCTATTACCAAAAGTTCTTTCAGATTACTGGTTCTTCAGCATAGACAAAAGAAACTTCACATACTTCAACTAAATAAATAATTTCGAGAATCTACTGAAGCGGTAAGATAGGTGATTAAAAACTTCATTCGCTTCCAAAATGTTGTATGTATATATATATATATATATATATATATATATATATAGCACAAAAAAAGAGAAAAACGAAGAAAATTAATAGGTTATATTAACTGCGCATAAGCTGCAAGTATATAGAACTCATAAAATAAGCTAAAAAATTTAGAAAAAATGGAGTAAAAAAATATTAAAAATCCGGAAAACAAAATAAAGAAAGGATATAATCTCTTCATCAGCTCACACGATTATATCCGCAAAAAGTTGTGCTTTCTAATATTGTATCAATATAGCCAAAGCAAAATATATGAATACAATAGTGTGAGGAGCACTCAAAAAAATTGAAACGAAATTAGAACACATTGAGTAAGAAATAAACAAATATATCAAGCAAAAAACAGAAAATAAAATGTAAAGAGATTATAGAACAGTACACGAGAGGAAATCTGCATAGTGAGAAGCGAATTTAAATGAACTTACTCGTACCGGCATCTTTCAAGAATGATTTCAAATATTTACGTAATAAGATTGCCAGATTACAAACTATGAAAACAGAAGCATAAATAAAGTGATATTTTAGGGCACGTTCTTACTGCAATACGGAAGCGCGTCAAATTTAATAGTTACCTTGGATGGGCCCGAAAATGGATGTGCGCAAGGTAATTTAAAGTTTGATAATTAATTATACATTTATAATAATTTAAGAAAATTAATGGTTGGTTGGGGTATTTTCAGGCATGCGCTGTGAAGCTCTAGCTCAAATAGCGTTAAAGTTACGGAACACAATAATACTTTGCAAAATCTCTTTATTATAATTCACACACACACACATATATATATATATATCCCGGAAGTAGCACGCTTCTTCGAAAGAGTAGTTTAGAAGCTCTCGTTACAGCCAATAATGAGCAACACTAAATCCCAGAATTATCTTTGAGTTGACACTTCACATCATTTTTTTTTTCAATTCAAATTTAAGCAATTTATTTAAAAAGAAAAAATTCCGTTACCTTTTAGCGTAACTGAAATTAGAGCAATGAAAGTAAAGGTAAATTTTTTACGATAATGATATAAAATCATGACGTGTGCCAGCAAATAAAACAAAAATCAATTCCCTTGCAACCGTTTCGACGATAAGAAATTGGCCATTCGTTCAGTCTGAAAATCTGTTCTTTTGTTCGATTTATTTACAATCAAACCAGCAGAAATCAATAGAAAGGGTAAATAAATAACGGTGAAGTCAGAAGAAATGCCCTTTCAACTATAGTTTGAAAGAACATATCAGAAAAACATGCCCAATTGATCGTGAAAAGCACGAAAAAGAAAGAGAAAAAAAAAAACTTAATTGGCGTAGTTGGTTTGGTATTGTTTTCCTGAAATTGATGAATGACTCTCAACACAATTGAAATTCTTAAGGAGCAAATATATTAATAAGCTGGTTTATTCTGCGACACAAATGTCGCCAAACCGGGTGGGAATAATTATTGTATCTTGGAAAAAGAAGTGGAATTACCAATGTGACTAGCGGGGAAACAATATGTAATTTGATGAGTCATTCTTCATAAAAAGGCTGAATTAGTAAGAAAAGAAAACTAGAAACGTTACGATATCCGCGAACAGTTCATTAAGTAAAATAATAAATAAAATAAACGTTAAAAAAATAATTGCGTATTAAAAAAATTGTGTCGAATTTAATGCTTGATTATACATTATCGTTTTATTCTATTTTCTTGGTTATGTGTGTGTGTGGTTCCGAGCCACAAACAGTAATCAAAAACACTAAGTGGAAAAAATTATAGTGCTTAGCTGTTTACTTCAAAAAGAAATTAATTACTCTCTATTTTGCACATCAGCTATAAAAATAGCTCTCGGTGTTTATTTATTGTTATACATACATATGTTAGCTAATGTGTTCAAGCATTATATCTTTTTATTTCTTTATTACACATATATAAGCAGGGTTGTGTGTTCATTACAAAGTAACGACTTATAAGCCATCTCAAGAATTTTGTATATATTGGGTTAAAATCCTCTTGCCGTTAAAAAGTTTCTGTGGTTTTCTTCTCCATGTAACGCAATTGCGGATTTGTTCTATCAAAAAGTCTTCCACGAAGGTAAGTTCCCTTGTCTTCTGGATTGGATTCAAAATTACGCAGTTGAACATTGATAGGCGTAAACTCAAAATTGGATCTGCAGTTCAACGCCGGTAAGGTATAAGTTTTAATTAGAAACTGAAAATATGTCCTGAATTCATTAGCGCATAATTATTAAGTTCAAAATAATTTACATTTCTCCAAATTTTTATAATTTTTCTGCCTTTATTTTCGGTGACTTTACAATTTTAGTTAAAATATTAGAAATTCAAAGCATTCACAAGAAATATTAACTTTATTTAGTATTATATGGCGCCTAAAATGATATTTTTGATCGTGATCAACATATATTAAAGTTGTATCATGTTCAAACAATCGGATACTTGCAACTCGAGATGAAATGAAGTGATTATGCGTAATCATGTGTATTAAATCCGATTTAATTGGATACCTGTAAGTGATGTCACCCGTGTTTGTGTATCGAAATCAGTAATAAAATTAATAATAACTGTAAAAGTAATAAATAATAACGGAAAAAGTTTAGTTGAAAAATTCATGTTCAGCCCCCAAAAAACATAAATATTTAAAAAACAAACACTACCACCAGTTTTTCCAGCTAAATTCCTCTATTTGGAATTTAGCTGGACTGAAAGTCATTTTTTTTTTTTTTTTTTTTTTTACAATCAATGGAACAGACCTACCATCCTTGGATAACGAAACTGCAATAGAAAACTATATACATCAAATCCAGAATGAAATAACAGATGCTTTTAAAAATGCTTCCACAGAAACCAAGTATACTGCCCATCATTACAGATTACCACCTGAAATAAAGAATATAATAAGATTAAGGAACTCGCACAGGAAATGGTACCAAAGAACTTTTGACCCAGCACACCTGGACGAAATAAAACAACTCAATAACCAGATTAAAAAACGCAGTAAAAAATATAAAAAACAACTGTGGCAAGCAAAATTCGCCTCCCTCTGCACTACCGACAACTCTATATGGAAAATGGCCAAGAAACTGAAAACAACTCCTCAAATAGACAGACCAATAAATGGACCATCAGGCACAGCGTACACAATATCAGAAAAAATCGAAATATTCGCAGATTCACTTCAAAATCAATTTTCACCAAATATCAACTCTGACCAAAATCATCACAATATCATCACAGAAGAAGTTAATAAGTTTCAAACTGAACACCTCATCCCAGAAACAATAAATTCAACCAATAATCAAGAAGTTAGCAGCATCATACAAAAACTGAAAAACAATAAAGCTCCAGGTGAAGACGGGATAAAGAATAAAATGATTAAACTATTACCAAACAACTACATCTGCAAAATCACGCATATTTTTAATATCTGCATTGCTCATAATTACTACCCACAAATCTGGAAAAACGCATCAGTCATTTTATTTCTCAAGAAAAATAAGAACCCAAGCTGCCCTGAGAGTTATCGCCCAATCAGTCTACTTAACATACTTGGAAAAATATACGAAAAAATCATCTACAACAGAATGAAACCACTACTTACAGCCCTCCCCGACGAGCAGTATGGATTCCGACAAAAACTAGATACCACCAAACAGTTACTCCGAATAATAGACTATACTGGCAGAGCAATCATAAATAAGGAAACAATAGCCTTCCTGATGATCGACATATCCAAAGCATTTGATAAAGTATGGCATACTGGCACAATATATAAACTCATACAACTGAATTTTCCAACCGGCATTATCAAACTCCTATCCTGCTATCTTTCTGATAGAACATTTCAAGTCACCATCAAAAACAAAAAATCGACAAAAAGAAACATCACAGCCGGAGTACCTCAGGGCAGCATTCTGGGACCGATTTTATACATATTATACACTTATGATTTTCCTATAAACAAAGCCGATTATAATAGCATAACAGCCTATTACGCAGATGACACCGGTATTATTATTAAATCCAGAAACCCAAATCATGCTCTTCAAAAACTACAAGACCATATATATGAAATCGAAGACTGGTGCTTAAAATGGAAAACTGCAGTAAACGCTGGAAAATCACAAATATTAATTATACAAAAAAGAAGAATTAAAATACTTCCACAATTTCAACCAAAAATGTTCAATATACCAATACCAATAGTTAAAAAAGCAAATTATCTTGGCCTTATAATCAATAGCAAACTCACCTGGAATGATCATATCAAAAGCACAATAGATAAAGCAAATGCAGCAATAACAGCCATACAACCATTAATATATAATCAGAATATGTCACTTAAACTAAAGAAGCTACTATATACAGCAATGATCCGCCCAATACTCACCTATGCCTCACCTGTCTGGACAACGATACCTCAACATCTACTGAAGAAATTAAACCAATGCCAAAACAAGATCCTTAGAAAAATAACCGGTGCAAGATGGTTCATACGAAATGCCAATATACATGCAGACCTCAAAATACCAACTCTATCACAGCATATATACAAGCTAAACGCAGATTTTTTTTGATAAAGCCATAGAATGTAAAACAGCAAATTTTAATGAAGTCTTTAAATTTGAAAATTATATCAAAGATAAAAACTACAGACCAATAGCTGCACATTTCACCTCCGACGCCTCATATCATAACTATCAAAACAAATAATATCATCAACCTTTCTGAAAATAACTTTTCCTCATGCTGATACAGTTCTGAACAACTCCAAAATCAAACAAACACAGTTTAGAGCAAGCTGCTTATTTTATTTTTGATTCCTTTTTAGTTATTCAAGCAAAGTGTTTGAAACATTTATAAAAGCAACTCCACTGCCTGCTTACCTCAATGCTCAACCAAAACTGTGTAAAAATTCGAGATGAATGGGATAGGGGCCGCTTCGCGGCCCAGGTGCCCAATGAAATAAAAACACTAGGACTAGAAAGTCATTTTTTATTCCAGCATCTATAGTCTACATCAATAATCCAAAGCATCAATAGCATCAAACACTTTACCAATACTGAAATCCTGACTTATGTTACTTCACGTTGACAATCAAACCACAGCCATCCACAGTTTAACAGCAAGTTGCTCTTATTATTTTCATTTTCTTTCAGTTATACAAGCAAGGTGCTTGTCTCCCAGTAACAGCCTCCCCATAGACTGCTGAACTCAAACTGTCTTTTATTTTAACTTTTTTTTACTTCATGATATATGGGATAGGGGCCTTCTGCGCGGCCCAGGTGCCCAATTTGTATAAAGAAAGAAAGAAAGAAAAAGAAAGTCATTTTTAAATACATTAAACAAAATTAAAATGTAGAAAAGAAACATCAGATATTTTTTTAATGAAATATTTGGGTTTGCATATGTATGAAATTATTAGACATTTTTATTTACTTTTTTAAAAATAGTTTTAAACTTAGAGTGATCAGTTATTCTAAATTGTTTAACTGTTAATTTCGTGAATTTTTATTTTACTCTTGGTTTACAAAATTCTTCGTTTATTTCTATGAAAACATGCATTAACATATACATCTTGATGGCAGCAAAAAGTGGGTTTTCATCGAATAAAAGTTTTAAAAATTCAATTCTGTAAGTAATTCGCTAGATTTCTTCCAAAATATAGTGTGTGTGAATAGAAATTTTTTTAAACATCATTTTAACATCATTAATTTTATCATTATTTGATTATAATACTGTAATATATTAACAATGGAACAAACGTTGAAAATGTTAATCACACGGTCATCGAGTCTTATATATAGCCTACTTATTTTAAATCTTTGTGGTCGAAATCAGAGATGCCAACTTGCTCTGAAAAAATAAATATTTTCGAGTGGTAGCCTTTTAATGTATGATTCTTGGCTTAGAAGATTCTATTTATAAGGATTTTACTCAACACTTCTTCTAAATAATTCCAAGGCCAATGTGATACGCCACTTTATTACAGTTAGTCCGCATTGAGCATTTTTAAAAGTAGGCAAAATTAACCGAAATCTCTGCAGATCTTGGCTTGGGATTCCCTATCGTTTTTTAAAATATTTTGTCAAGCCTAGAGCAGTAGGCATCTCTGGTCAAAATCAACGAAAATAAATGGTGAAGCATAAATTTATTACCATGTTAAATAATTGAGAAAAATTTCGGATTGAAAGTAAAATTTGGGGGACCCTCTAACATTTGGCGATTTGAAAACATGCCAATGTATATACATATGAAAATAAACCAAAAACCAATCACATAACGGTAAATAAAAATTGTTGTAACTCGATGCTGACGATATTAAAAGCAGAGACACTAAGAAAATAATATTATGGTAACCAGAAACTTTGCATATGAAATTTGTCTCCAAATTAAGGGCCTCCGATTTTAGACTTTAACCGAATTTTAAATTTAAAAAAAAAAATGGGTGAAATTGACATTTATGAAATTATTACATTCTTTCATTAAACAGAAATCGTGTACGTCATAAAGTAACTCACTAAGAAATAAACATTATAAAAAACGAAAATAAAGTTCAGGACACCTTGGAAAAATCCATTTTACTGTTCGAATTATAGCTTTTATTGCTTAACTTTACATTAGTGAGTTCAAATATGCTTGAGGGAAAAACTGATGAAGCAGTAAATAGTTTAAGGTCGGTTGAACATTATATTAAAAATATGAACAAACCTGACGAAAAAGAAAGTTAAATATCTTGAAAAAGTGTCAGACAGTATTTTAGGCGTAGTTTTACATATTTTTACCTATAAATATATTGTTTTGTAAGTAAAACTGAAAATAGTTATTCTATAAATATAAATTAAATTCTGTCAGTTTTTTTTAAGTTTTTTTTTTTTTTTTTACTAACTATAAAGTATTGTAGGAGTAAAACGAAAATTAAATATGGGATCATTTCTTGCTTCCCTCTTATTATACTTAAACCATTACAAAACAAATTTCTGATTATCAACTGGAATTCCGATAATCACTCCTAATAACTCTTGACATAATGATCCGATTTTCGCTTACTAACTTGTACTACTAACAAAACTGTATTATTTAATGATGATACTTAATAATTTCAGAGATGGATCTTAATTGAACAAACTTAAAAATGCGGGTGATAGGGTAAACCAACCAGTGAAGGAACACTACCCAGTGAAGGAACATTTCATATATATTGATTAAAAATAAGAATTTGAAAGTTTTTCTTTAGATTGATTGGTAACAATAGCTTACTGCCAAACAATAGGAAGTCATCTAGCAATGTTTTAGATTACCTGGTCAAATAGAATTCTCTGGAAAAATTTTTGAATTTTTTATTTTCTCTGCAACACCTTGTTTCTTTGAAATAATTATAAGGTGAGTGTTTGTACTCATATGTTTGAAGTGGAATTAATTGCATGAAATAGCTTTATTTTTCTCAGTGTGAAAAAAATTCAAAATATAGTTATTGAAGTTACGTTTTATTTTTTTTTAAGCATCATAGCATTATAAAGTACTGAGATAAGGTGGTGTTTATTCACTGGATCACCAAACGATGAAAAACCAGTGAAGGAACAAGTGTTCCTTTACTGGTTTTTTTTTCTAAGTTAATGAAAAATAAAAGATAAACTTTAATTTTCTTGTACCTTTAGTGATGTTCCGCATCAAAAGTATGTTAAAAATACGAAAAACAACTTCTAACCAGTGAGGGAACAGGCATGTCCCTTTACTGGGCATAGATTTCCCAGTGAATGAACAGTATGTGTTAATATGTTGACAATTTAATTTTCAATTCATGATTACAAAAAAAAAGTTAACATTTTCCAAGTATTTATATGTTATAATTTCAAGAATAGGCTTGTTTTTAAATATTTGTATGACTTATAAATTCATAAAGAGCATTAAAAATTAGCCAAAATTAAGTGTTCCTTTACTGGGTATTCATTCACTGGTAAGAGCTGTTCCTTCACTTGGTCTTCTTACTACTTGTTATTTGAACCTTCAAAACTTTAAAACAATATTATATAAGTTCTCTAAAATTTTTTTACATAATTTGCAATTAGTAACAAATATGTTGACAGTGTCATTTAACTAAAATTACGAATTTTGAAATTAATATGAATTTTTAAAAGGCAAGCGAAGCTTAAGTGTTCCTTCACTGGTTAGTTTACCCTACATTAAATTTCGAAATTAGACACAAAATAAACATTCGTAGGATAATTTAATCATAATACGATAAAAATCGGTGCTCCCTTTCAGACAGTAAAAGATTTTACTTCCAACATGCTAACGCAGAATTACATTGATTGAGGCGATAAAATTCATGGAATAACAATATGCGAATAGATGGCTGTAGTGTCGTGTACAAAATTCACAAAATGTATAAGTGGGTAGTGCACTGGCAAGACTTTTATTTGGATTCAAATTAATCGTTTGAAAATGTGTCTGACAAAATTATGATCGAAAGATGAGAATTAACAGATCTTGAATGTGGAATGGTATTTGATGCATAGGACATTCCATTACGGAAATTGTGAGGGAATTCAACATTCCTTGATCTAGTGCCAAGAGTGTACCGAGACTACCGCCTGCACTTAATGTTCAAGACCACTGACGTGTGCGTAGAATTAAGTGTTAACGGATTAGTATCATTGATGGAAATAACCGCAAACGTCAATGCGGGGCGTGAAATATACGTGTCCGTTAGAACAGAGCGGCAAAATTTGGCTGTAATGGGATATGGTAGGAGAATATCGATTCGCCTTTTACTAACAGCGCAACATCACGTCCAGCACCTCACCTGTGATCATATTGGTTGGATCCTAGACGACTGGAAAACTGTAGCTTGGTCAGATGAGTCACGATTTCAGCTTGTCAGATCTAATCGGAAGGTTCCCCACTTAGCCATGGACCGAATTTCCCCACGAGGTGCAATCTGGTGGTGGGCCCATAATGTTGTGCACTGCTTTTTCATGGCATGGCATGGACTAGTTCTTATAGTCCGATTGCACCGATAATTGAACTGGAAATGGTCAGCTATTTGGAGACCATTTAGAGTCCATGAATGGACTTCATGTATCCACCAAACAAGGATAAAAAATTTTATGGATGACATTGCATCTTGTCATCGGGTCTTAATTCCTCACGACTGAATAAATTGGAACATACTGGAGAACATTATGAATAATGCCAGTGAATGCTTTTGTCACCTAAATCGCCCGACATGAATCCAATCGATCATTTATTGGATATAATTGAGAGGTCAGTCCATGCACAAAATCCTACACTCGCAACACTTTCGCAATTATAGGCATCTATTGAGGCTGCAAGTCTGGATATTCCTGCAAGAGACTTCCAACTATTTGTTACGTTCATGCCACGTCGAGTTGCTGCACTTCGTAGAACTAGAAGAGGTCCGACACGATATTCAGAGTTATTCCCTGGCTTTTGCCACATCTGTGTATTCCTTCGGATTTTCCTTATTTATTCAGTAACTATTATTTTTACATAGATTTTGTTTCATTTTATGAATCGAAATATTTTCTGTTTAATCTTGTTACCAAATTTTAAAACTCTATTAAATTTTTAAAATGTAAAGTTTTAAAAATATTTACAATTTTAAAACTTAAAGTTTGTTAATATTAATTTCAATATATCAGATTCTAATAAACAAAGTGAAACAAAAGTTTCTTGCAAATATTATTAGTCTTTTCAGTTTTTTTTTTACCAGTTTTTGGAGCTGAAGAAAAGCTCTATCAATTTCCCCTCCCCATGTTCTTGAAAATTTTAAATGATAGTGAAATTCAAACAACTGAAAATATTTTTAGTTACTGGTATCTGCCAAAAAAATTTTAAATTTAAAGAAAGTGGGTGTTGATAAAAATGTGAGAATGGTTTAGAAAGAGGAATTCCAGTAGCCTTGAAAAAACTTAAGTAAAAATTTCTATTATATGCACGCTTGCCAAAACTTATGATATAATTTACATATAACTGATTTCGACTGCAATTTATTTTATGTAGTTTTACTAAGAATAAAAAATAGATATATGTAGAAAAAATTTTTCTTCTGTTTCAAATTTGTAAAACAAATTTAAATAAAACAAAAGTTCGAATCAGGAAAAATCGTTCCCAAACTTCCCTTTATAAAAAGCAGTTCTGGAATCTTTTGTTTTACTTAGACAGTTCTGAGGACCATTTATCGTCTGCATTTGTTGCAGAAAAATCCTTCCGAAAAGAAAAATTGATAGCAGAATTCTTTGTTTCCGGCTAAAGGAAGTGGCAGCCGGATACATTGATACTATTTCACACATTTCCGTTTCTTTTCTTCATTCATAGTTGAATTGCTTTCTGACATGAATTAAGTCTATAAGGTTTCTAGAAGTATAAAAATGTAACCCAAGTCCTTATTAATTATGATTGAATAAATTCAAAGAAAATTAACATTTTAATTTTTGCGTAATTTATAACCGTTAACTGATATTGTTTCAATTTATTTAAACATCTGTTGAACGTTTTTCAGTTCATTAAAATTCTTTTAAAAACTGGTTACGTTATTTTTCAAAAGTGAAAAGCAAAGCTGGACCACGACAACCCGTTGAGGACCATGGAGATCACGAAAAGGCTCCACACTTTCATCAAGGAAGCGTTTTATAACCATCGTTGAACAATCGACCCAATTTTTTGGGGTTTACGACTACTAATGTTAAATTCCGTAGCCTTGTAGTTTGAACCCAATCCAGAACCTAAGGAACTCCTGGATCGAGTATTAGGAGAAATTCATCTTAGCGGGAGAGTTTTTGATGGAACGAACCCGCATTTGCGTTACCCGGAGAGGAAGAACACTAAAACCTCTCATGGTCTGACTACAAGGGGACTCTGACCCATGATCCGTCCACCATTGAGGATATTTTACGTCAGCACTGTGGTTGGCGCGAGCCGGATGAGAAATTCGTATCGACCAGCCACAGCTGGGGTACGAAATCGGTTCACCTCATGGAAGGCGAATGCTCTATCCCCTGAAACATCACGACTCATTAAGGGGGGATTTTTTTTCCCCTTTTTATATACTATATATATATATATATATATATATATATATATAGCCGCTGTCGAACAGTCGACCCACTTGTTTGGGTTTACAATTATTAATGTTCAATTCCATAGTCTTGTAATTTTGAACCCAATCCAGAAGACAAGGGAATTCCTGTATCAAGTATTGGGAAAAATTTGCCTTCGTGGAGGACTTTTTGATAGAACTAGCCCGCATTTGCCCTTCATAGAGAGAAAAACCACAGAAACCTCCCACGGTGAGCTTGATGGCAAGGAGACTCTAACCCATGGTCCGTCTACCACCGAGGATATTTATCGCCAGCACTGGATGAAACCCCGTCTCACGACTCGTCGACTCGTCACCACTATCACGACTCGAACAATGATCTTGTTTTAAGTAAAAACTAATTGTGGAATAATTATGCTGCAAATCTTAAAAGAAAAATACATTGATTTCTGTTCTACTTTTTATGATGTAATTAGGAAACCTTTCGTGTTTTTTTTTGTTTTTTTTTTTGTTTTTTTTAATAACTTCTTCGAAAAAAATGTAGTTCTTTATAAGGTTTCGTAAAAACTCTTGCAGACTTTTACCCAAAATTGAAAGGTAATGAAAAAAAAAAAATAATAATCCAAATCCAATATTTTTCAAAGACTTTGTGGAAATCTGAAGGCATTATATATTTTTTTAAACTTGTTTATGACCTACTTTCAATTGGAAATATCATCTCTCGATACTTTCTTTAAAAGAAGAGCTGCTCTCTGCAACGTCGCTGTTTCAGATAATTTTTACCGAACGTGCTTCTCAATGTTATTACTCGAAAACTATGAAACAATATGAAATTTTGCACATTTCTCGAGAAATGTTGTAAGAGGAATCTGATAAAGAATGTTATGGATGTGGCGCGGTTATTACTTTTTGAACTATTTTACGTCGAAATTGAAGCTTTCTTTTTTTGCATCACGGTATTCAGTTAAGTGAAAACTTATTAGCAGGGAAAAGGATCGTTTTTCAGATCCGTACTCTAACAGCTGTAAATGAATAAATCGTCTTACTCTATAAATTTTGAATCAGTTTTGGAAGAATTAGAATTAAGAATTTATATTGGCAGATTTTCGGGAAAACTAATTGCAGAATTTTTATTATATTTATTATTTTATTTATTTATTTATTTCGCGGCTTCCTGCTCTTATGACTGAAGATGAAGAATAAAAACTTTCGACATTTAACTAAATTTCAAATTAGTTTCAGATCCATTAAATTTTAAAACTTGACTGTTTATTTTATCCCGAAAAGTGAACAAAAATTTCCGTTTTCAGGACAGAACCCAAGCAATATATTATTCTTTCATTAAGAATAAAAATTTCGAAATATTTTAATTGGAGGGATTGATGTTAATATCTATATAAACTAATACTAAGAGATCTTCCATTCATTCTTTGTCTTCTACCATCATCACTTCCCTCCCCTTCTCGATCATTAATGTGTATGTGACATCAGCAAAGAGAAGACAGGGCCCCCTAGTTTTACCAAATGTCTCTATTCTCTTCACATTTTAAATAAATTCATATTTAACTGCGAAAGAGCAAAACGAACATTTTCAGAGTTCCTGCGGACCTTAAATAACACAATAAAACAATCTTTTTTTTTTTTTTTTTTTTTTTTTTTTTTGTTCAATGAGATTTTTTGAACAGGTCTCAGATGTTTTCACGTCGCTGTTTTTAAATCTACTTCGTTTTCTCCCTACAAGCTAAAATTTTTATGCAATTTAATAATTTAAACCTAACCACGATTTTTTTTAAAAATTAACTCCAGTGAATATTTAAGTGCCCCTCATCTTTGCTGTAGGGAGTAATAAGATGGTGATAATACATTCCAATTTATGACGTGTTTATGTTGAGATCATATGTTTTTTTCTTAAATGTTATTATATGTTTTTTTATTAAGTGTTATTTATTAAGTATTATTAGTTTATAAGGAGCAGACAAGTGTGTTTGTACATATCTATCATTATAAACTTGTTCAATCAAACAAAAAAATTTACTTTACTAAAAATATCGTTATAAACTTCTTGCATTACAAATGATAGTGAGTTAACTTTCACTTTTAGATTTTCTTAAAGGTAAATGGAAATCCTAAACATTGTTATTTTTTCATAAAATTACTAATTACAGCAGCAGTTTTGCGAAATTCGTTTGGGAAATATCTCGATGCATTCCAAAGGAACATAGTCGATTACGCAAGAATGATTCTATGATTGGATGTTTTCCCAAATTACAGCTCTGCGAGGATTTTTTCTATACGAGGGTTGCTATTTATATTTATATTTCTGGCCTTGGCAACAGTAAGTGTTGCTAGGCGACCGCAGTCGATTTTAATCGAAAGTTTGATATTTTTAAACATAAATTCAGCAGACGATTTACCATTATAGCTTCATTTGTGTTGTTGACAGTAAATTGAAAAGTTCTCTTTCAAAAAATGGAATTGAATCGTGAACATTTTCGTGCCATTATTTTTCATAACTTTCGACGTGGATTGTCAAGACAAGAGTGCTTCGATGAACTTAATTCTTTATTCAGCGATAAAGCGCCATCCTACAGCACTGTAAAAAATTGGTATAACGAATTTAATCGTGGTCGATGTTCGATCCAGGACGAATCCCGTGCAGGTCGTCCAAAATCCGTTGTTGTGCCAGAAAAGATCGATGCTGTGCGTGAACTGATAAAGCAAGATCGTCATATGACATACCGTGAGATAGAGGCGTCTTTGGACATTAGTATGACTAGCATCAATAAAATATTGCATGAACATTTGAGCGTAAAAAAAATTTGTTCGCGTTGGATCCCGCATAATCTGACAAACGCTCAAAAAAAGGCTCGTGTCGATTGGTGCAAGGAAATGTTGGAAAAATACGTTCAAGGTACATCAAAGGATGTGTATAACATCTACACAGGTGACGAATCATGGATCTATGCATATGAGCCGGAAACAAAACAGCAATCAACTGTATGGGTCTTCCAAGACGAGGCAAAACCAACAAAAGTTGTTCGAGGAAGAAGCACATCGAAAAAAAATGATTGCTTGTTTCTTCGGCATTAGCGGTCATGTGGCAACAGTGGCGTTAGAGCAACGCAGGACGGTCAATTCAGAATGGTACACGACCATTTGTTTGCCAGAAGTCATCGGAGAAATTCGAAAAAAGCAGAAGAAAATGCGAATCATTCTTCATCATGACAATGCGAGCTCTCACACATCGACTCAAACAAAGGGCATTTCTGACGGAGCGAAAGATCGAACTGATGGGTCATCCGCCGTACAGCCCTGATTTGGCACCCAATGACTTCTTCTTATTCCCACACATCAAAAATAAATTACGTGGACAACGATTTTCGACCCCCGAAGAAGCGGTTGATGCATTCAAAACGCATGTTTTGGAGTTACCTCAATCGGACTGGAAAAAGTGCTTTGAAAATTGGTTCAATCGCATGCAAAAGTGTATTGATCATCATGGAGAATATTTTGAAAAACAATAAAACCAATTTCGATCCTACATATTTGTTTTTTCATTATTAGGCCAGAAATATAAATAGCAACCCTCGTATCAGGAAAATACGGGTCCCGTGACATGGATATGTTCCAATAATAATCTTAAACTAATCATAATCTTTAGAGCAGTCAACAATTGGGTGCTTGCACTTCGAGAAGAAGACCTCCCACACCCACACATGTGATCTATAACGTCACCGCCATGTAATCTTTATCATTTAAATGGCGTATTAAATTTGAGCTAAGTTACTTTACATGAGTTAGAATGTTAATTAAGAATAAGTTTATTAAATGCAGAGCCGTCTCGCACATCGAATCAGTTGAAAATAATTCTTCCTCGTCTACTTCTTTTACTTTACTTAGCTTGAGTATTTATATTTATGTATTTTATTGTAACCGTGATATCTATTCGTTTTGTGTAAATATTGTGCAACATAAATACATAAATACATATATGCATAATTAGTTTGTTTATGTTCCACATGGTTTTGTGCCTGTCTACCTGTCTTTGTGTTAAGTCTCTGTGAAAATATATATAGTGTAAATATATAGTTGATATCTTTGAGAAAGAATTTAGAATATGTCACTTAAGAGAATTGATACTTGACGGGGAATTGATACTTGCTGGAAATAGAATTGAATGACAGTTGCAAACTTCGGCAAATGTCACGTTTTAACAACCAATCAGGATCGAGATACCCATACTACGTCATTTGTAAGTATCCCATTCATCTGATGATTCTATATCGTCTTGCTAAGTTTTAAATTGGTTTTTAAATAAGTTATTTTTCATTAACGGCGAAACATACTTGTTTTTCTCAATAATTATTTTAGTTACTGAGGGGAGTTCATTACTTACTAAGTTATTTTTCTCAATCAATAAAAAGTTATTTTTTTTCACCAACTAAACGTCGTGGTTTAACATTTCGCAATATCTATTCAGAATCTAAATATGATTAAAACTTGTGTAAAGATTCTTTTTGCTCAAAAGATAGCTTTATTACTTTTATGATCAAAACAATATCCCATAGTTTTTACGCTGTTGTAAACAAGCATTTTTCTTTCTTTTTCTTTTCAAGCCTTCTTAAAAATAAAGAATGTGAATTGCTATATAAATTAAAATTTTATTATATCATTTACCATGATATCACTCACCATATGATATCACTCACCATATGATATCACTCACCATATGATATCACTCATCATATGATCACTTACCATGATATCACTCACCATATGATATCACTCACCATTTTATACAATTTTATGATAACACCATTCAAAGTATGATAAATCTCAGATATTTATTTCCAATATATTTAAATCATAATATTCTTTTTAAAAAAATCAAGCATAGTACGAGGATCTAAATTTTTTAAAATAAAAGGGAAAAAAGAAATGAAGTTTATATAATCTAAGAAATTTATACATTTCTAAGTATTTCATATTAAGAAAAAACGCGTTTTTTGTAGATCGAGTCTCAGGGCGAGAGTGAAAAAATTAATACACTAAAATGTTTGATAATTCATTTATCTATAAAATTATGAAATGAAATTGAAGAAAAATGTGAAATTTGTATTTAAAAGCCAGTGAATAATATGTTGCTTTGAAGCAAATTGTTTATTTTGACAGCAGTAGGAAAAATTGGCGGGAGAAGGGGGAGAGGAAATTTTTTTTCAGAAACCCTTAAATTTTCCTCCAATTTAAGCAACACCAGTGTATAATGAAAAGCATTCTCAATGACTGGGAAATACGGACTTTCCGTTAAAGAAAACAGTTACGAAAGCTCAGCGGAGTGTTAAATCACTGAAGCAAGATCACCGTTCTACGAATTAGAAGCAATCATTGGAGTATGAGGAAGTTCGTGATCCGCAATAAATAAACAAATTTTACGAACCAAGAATCAACGACGGATGATTTTCGACACACATTAATAAACACGTTATTAGACAGGTTTAGAGGCTAATTTTAATCACTTATTCCTTTCCTTCGGGTGGCAACATCTATTGACCCAAGATGAGCACGGGCAGCTATTTTTATTGTTAATTTATTAGTTTTACTCCTTGGGAGAGATTGTTGCTTCCTGATTAGTGTATTGCCAGGAGTTTCATCAAAGCCTTTATGATAGGATGTAATTTCATGAAAATGATATTTAACCTTAAATGTGAATCGCTTTTATCGCTACAGCTCGTATTTAACTGTTATTCATTTTTGTTACTTAATTAAGAATTAACCATGTTAACATAATTTAATTACCTTAATAACTTTATAATGAATTTTGACAGATTAAAATAATTGTGACTAAAATTTTATTAAAAATTAATTTATTAATAATAAAATATGCAATTAAATATATTCATTTTAAAAGGATAAAAAATTGTGGTGATTTACAATGAATTAAAGAATAGTTTAATAAATATAATATAATAAACAATAGTTCAAAAATAATGATAAATTCAAATGTAGAAAATAAGACAATTGCTTGATTATGATTAAAAAATTAATAAAATTAAAAAATATTTTCGAAATTTAAAAACGAAAAAAAAAAAAAGATTTTTAAGAAAGGAAAAAATCTTTATTACTTAGCTGGTGAAGTTTACAAATTTCATTATTTTACTTCAGAATTTACTTCATTGACGATGATGATAAAAACAATTATTATCAAATAATGATAAAGTAATAATTTGATAATTATTATTTAAACATTATTATCAAATAATGATAATAAGGATAAAGAGAGCCCTCTCTAAATATTTTATAATTATTATAAAATAATTATTGTGAAATAATTTCTCTTTTTATATTGCAACTAATTGTCTACTTTCATATTGCATTTTAAACGTTCAATACTGTATATCACGCTTTTCTTATTGTAGCGATGTAATTATCCCGATTAGTTAGTTACTGGTTAAACAAGATATAACTACTTAAATAGATTGAAAATATTTTTTTAGCTCTAAAAGAATATTTATTTTTACGTTTAAACTACTGCCATCAAAAATAAGAAAATAATAAGAAGATTTATATAAGAAAATTAACACTATCAAATCAACATAAAAACTATCGTTCCATAACTGTAAATTGAAAATAAAGTAACTGGAGTTCCGAATTCTAAAAAAAAATTTTTTACTACCATTTGTTTAACGCTCTAAAAGAGCAAGCCGAGAATCCAATAAAAATAATTCAATATGCATAAAATAAGTTTAATATTTAAATTTTTTAAATATTTTCACCATCCATCTTTTTAATAGTATCAAACAAAGAAGGCATCTAAAGAATTCTTATTCCTAGATTTATTTCTCTATCACGTGACACTCGGTTGTCATGGTAACGGAACGTGAAACATAATGCGAAGTCAGAGGTGGGGCAACTTAAAAGAACAATTGCTATAAATCATTTCTTTAAACACCAGAGACTGACTAAACAAGAATTGTTTTTTAAAAGTTCGAAACATAACAAAACGTAAATTTTTTTAAAAATTTCTTTAAAAAAAAAAAAAAGATGCTTTTAGTTTAGCATGTATTTTTTAAAATATCTTGTTAAAAAAAAGATAGGATTTGCAAAGTTTACAAGAGCTATTTAAAATTATTTTTGAATAAAGAAATCATACCTTTTTAAGCTCCTGTTCTTTTTCGTTCGTGATTGATTATGTACTTTAAATATTTCGCTAGATTTTACTGGAGGAAAAATGAAAGAATTCGGACAATATCTACCTTCCTTTCGGTTTTGTTACTGCTTTCAAAACAAACGATCATTTTGTGTCAAAACCATTTTGGGAATTTTTAAATATAACCCCCCCCCCCCAAAAAAAAGACAAGTTTTTATTTAACGAGCAGCTAGTGGGACACCAATCTGAATAATTTTTTGAAAGCTTTAAAAGTTTAAAATAATGTAGTGAACATGCATTTTTATTTATAACAGTCGTTGAACAACCGACCCAATTTTGAGATAACGACAACGAATGTTCAACTCTGTAGCCTTGTAATTTTGAACCCACTCCAGAAGACAAGGGAACTCCAGGATCAGGTATTGGAGAAATTTTGCAATCGGGAATAGATGGAACATTGCCTATTTGATGGAATTAACTCGATTTGGTTATACATGGAGAGGAAACACACGAAAACCTCCCACGGTTAGTCTGACGGCAAGGAGACTCTAGCCCATGATTCGTCTACTACTGAGGATATTTTTACGTCAGCACTGTGATCGGTGCGAGCCGGGTGCGGAACGACCGACCATCGCTGGGTTTCGAACCCGGTTCATCTAGAACTCGGTTCGGAGGCGAACTCTCTGAGCCACCACGGCTCAGTCAACTTATTTTGTGGTGTCCAAACGTTTGAATAAATTGAAGAAACCAACTACATATTACAAATGTTAACTTCCTGTGAGAATTAATATTTGGTTACTTCCGCCTCCTTATTAAGGTGGAGCACTCTCAATAGTTTTTATAACTAGTTGCCTGTAAATAGGATTAAATTTTGTTTTATGAATCTCTAATACTGTTTTGATTCCAACCTTATTATTCAATTCAAAATCGTTTTTATTTATTAAAGCCATTATATAATTTGAAATTAATACACATTCTCAGTTTCAAAATTATTTACTTGAAAACGAAAAAGATGGCAAAATTTCTTACTGAGTCTTCAATTACTGAGTTTAGTAATTAATTAAAACGTTTTTATAAAAAGTTTTTAAATTTTCTAAACTCAGTAATTGAATCTTCTCAAATTTTAATCAGAACACATATCTCGGTTTGCCGTTATTTGTCATATTCTTTTTCAAATTAGAAGCAATGTGTGCCATAATTGGAAATCATACTTAAAAAATCTTTTTTTTTTTATCGTTTTCATTAAAAAAAAACCAGTGCAATTATGTTTTAAATTGAAAAATATCAGGCAATTTTAACTTATAAAAAATTTGTGTTACTTTTCAACTGTGGGATTTGTAAATTAATTTACTTCCAAAGACTCCTTATGCACAATATTATAATTAAATTTCTGCTTCTCCATGCAGTAATTATGTTTATTAATTTAATAAAGGTTGGGAACTCCGGGAAACTTTATTCTGAGAATAGAGCTGCATTAATTTTTTTGTTTCTTTACCTTTTCGCTTTATGTGAAAAGCTTCTGAATTAATTTTTAATCTTAAGTAGACTGAAGACGTGTTGAATTATCTTAGAAGTTTCCGAAATCATAATTGTTCACACCTGTTAAATTATTAAAAAAAATCATCTTAAGTAGACTAGAACTCTTAACTTATTAAATGCCGCGAAGAGAATTCTTCAATAAAGTATACATATAGTATATTGAATACTAGTATTTAACATACTTCATTGAAGAATTCTAAAAAATCTTCTGTGAAGAATTCTGAAGAATTCTTCTGTAGTGAACCATTTTTTATTTTTTTTATTTTTAATATCTACTCTTTGTTCAGACTTTAAATACATTGATAAAAAAAATTTAAGCCGACTAAAACATTCACAAATAAACATTTCTTAAAACATATTGATTGCTCATAGGTTAAAGAATATTTTAAAACTTAATTGTCTTAAAATTTGTTGAATGTTGGGGAGAACAATTTTTTGAAAAATTAACATTTTAGAGCGTTGCATAGAATTAAAGAATAGTTGTTCAAACACATTTAATTAGTAATCTTAAGTAAACCTAAAAATGTATTGAAATTATGTTTATGTGAAAGCATTTATTTCAAAAAAAGGATGATAATTCACATTTTCAAACCATGGGGTCTAAGATTAAGAATCTGAAATCAAAACTTTCTACGCAGAATCAATTCAAAAAAGATTTTGAAACTGAATCGGAGGTCGAAAATTTTTTTGTAGGATTCGAAGGCAAAAAAATTTGCTCTACTCCCACTCTGTTATTTAAAAGTTAGGTTATTTTAGCCCTGTAGATTAAAAAAAAAAAAGGAAACAAAAAGATCTTTTGAAAATTATTTAGAAAAATATTTATAATTATGTAAACAAACATTATTTGAATGAGTCTCTTAAAATTTTTTTAATTATTTTTTATCACAAACTTAATTAATCACACTAGAATGTTTTTGAGCCGATGTTGAAACAAAATATTCAAAAGAACGCAGCATTAAAACTATTGAAATATCGAGATTAATAAATGATTTATTAAGAAGTTATCTTTTAATTTATAAATTCCAAAACCAAAATTTCTTAGCAAAACTTGTAAGTTACTAAAAAAATATGCAAATAAATGTAATGTATTATTTTTAATACTATCCAAGCTTATATTTACGATTCAGTAAACAAGTTGTGTGATAAGACGTTCATATATATGTAAGAGTGTACGTATGGAATATTGATATTTAATTCTTTTCTTATAATGATTTTGCACATTATCAATGCCTCTTATTTGATTTTGGTAAAATTAACGATAAAATATGGTCTCATAATATGCGATAAAATTTGGTAAATGTAAAATTTGGTAATTTTATCTTGCCTCCTCAGCATAGCATTAAAATAGTTTATTCGGTTAAGTTTACTTTTCAGTTTTGTATTTCTCACTAAATGTGAGATAATAAGAGCTATAATCTTGAAAACCAGAATTTTCGGTAAACCGTTAACATATGAACGAAAAAATTATCAAATGAATGGTTTAAATACCGGATATTTTTGTTTTTAACAAAAATTATGTTTTTTTATTAGGAACCATACTGTACTGTAATTTTAATAATAATTACAATATTAATACTTTTCTGCGGTTCGGTGAAAATTTTAATTGATTGATAGACGAAATCGGAGATAAGCACTCAGAAAAGTCTAGAGTTAAGATTCAAGTTTGAACATTTGGACTATCGACTACACAGCTCTGATTTACATCAGGGCTGTCCAACTGGCGGCCCGCCAACACATATTGTGTGGCCCGCCAACTTCTTATTCGGGCTGATCGGCCTCAGTTTTCTCATTAAAATGTAAGCAAATTCTTTTATAATCCTTCTGTTCCATTGTTTTATAATTAATAATTCAACTATTAATTGTTATTGTATAAGAGGTAAAAGGGTATTGTTCAACTTTTTCAAACTGCGGCCCGCCAGGTGTTCAGTGACCGGAATTCTGGCCCGTGGTTGCAGTTGGACAGCCCTGATTTACATGATAATATGTTCAGTCGTAAATCGTAGAGAAATCTATAACAGATTAAAAACTTGTTGAATGTTACGAAAAACATTTTCTTCTTCTTCATTATTCTTCATACATGCTAAACGCATGAAAGTTTTTTCTTGTAAAAAACGGAAAATAAGGAATAAAAAATAAGAACTTTACGGAAGATATTTAGTAGCTGGCTATTTACGAATGGATTTAAAACTTGATAGAAGACGTGTTTATATAAACATATAGGTACCTCGACAGATTTAGTTTTTGTAGAAAGGTTGATAATTAAAAGCGCAAAGAAGTCAAAATATTTAAAATTTTTGAGAACTAGAAACAGAATCTTAAAAATTTTTCACTCAGAAAGAAAAAAAATCCCTTATAATATTTATAAAATTAAGCTTGTTATCTTTTCCATTAAATTCATTACTTTCTTAAAAGCGAAAATTCGTTTTCCTTCAGTTCTGAAAAATCTAATCATAAATTGGTGAGCGCTGGAAAAAAGATAACAACTTTCTTATTAAGTTTCGGCATGAATGAGTTTTATCTTTGCCCTTTCAGAAGAATGATTATTATTTTTGAAGGAAAAATATTTTAAATTTGTATTGAAAATATTTTCTTTGCTTTTGCTTCGTCATTTCTCCAGGCATTGGAATGCATTTCCCAATATTTGTTTTTTTCTCTCTCAAATCTCTCAAATATCGATACTATTTTTAAAGATATTAATGATTAAAATTTCTTAATTAATACTAGGAGTAGTAATTATAAATGAAATTCTAATCTAGTTTTGCCATGTAAAATTTTTCAAAGATCAAGAATATGCCAAAGAGAAAAATTTCATCTACATTAAAAATGGTTTAAAATAGAACTCTTGCAATAACTTTCCACCTACTCCTTCAGGATTTTATCTTTCGATTTTTGAAACGTTAGGAAAATACTGCTTTTATACTTTTTCACAGAAACACCTTAAAATGAGTTTTAAAATTTTCTAAATTAATGTCGTATTTATTTCTAAAATATCTATACCCATTTAATTTTATTCAAAAACTGAGATTTAAAAATGCAAACTATTTTAAAATACCACTATTTATAAAATCGCTTTCTTAAAAACGTGTTTTCGTCTTATTAATTTAAAATACTTCATTTCAGACGTATGTGTTTTTAAATGAATAATAATATATGTGACAAAGATGCCGGGATAGCTTGGTCGGTAGTGCGCTGGACCCATGACCGAGAGTACGTGGGTTCGAACCCCGCCGGCCGAAGACTCTCCGTGTAGTTGGTCACCAACTGTGACTGATGCGCATTAAAATTCTGTCGAATAGCAAGGTCCTCCATGTTCCCATAACAAATCAATATCTCTGGGGGTACTGGATTGGAGATCGCTCGTTCTCTGATTCAGGTCAGTATTACGATCTGTGGATGAATGAATGGATGTGTGAATGGGCCCGCCTTATAAACAGGTGTGACGTATGATGTGGCAGAAGTCGAATTCTTGGCGCCACTAAAAAAACAAGAATCGCACGCTTTGCCTTAAATTTGCTCGGTTTCACCCAGCAGGCTTGTCCGTGTGGCAAGTGGCATTAGAACTAACCAACCAATATGTGACAAATTATGAGCAAAAAAATATGTTCCACACACTTTTAAGATATTAAAATTTGTTTAGCTAATAAATTTCACCAAATTAGAAAGATAAGGATGCAATGTCCCTTAGATACCGATTAAAAATTATTAATTGAATTTTATTAAGTTTTATTATATTTTAAGAGCCTATCTTCAATGTCTCGCAATTATTTTTTTCGCTAACAAATTTCACGTTCAAGTTTAAACCTCGTAATTCACAGACATAAAGTTCACTAATCAAATTGTGATTGAGTAAAATTCTTTTTCACAATCTAATAAAGTAGAATAAACACTTAATAATTCAAGAAACGAAGCGTAGCCAAAAAATCAATTTCAAAATAAATTGCTTAATTCAAGTGGTCAACTAGAAAGAAAAGACAAGATAGCTTTGTAAAGAAATTCTTTCAAGTGTGAATTTGTCATGTGGTGAGGTATCTTAACAACTTTCTCCCTTTTCAAAATATAAAAATAGTCTCTGGGTCAGGATAAAATGGTAGCGAAAGAAGCTAAACACTTCAATGGTTTGCTAAAAACAGATGCAAAAATGTCTTCCCTAAAACTTTTTTTTCTCTCTATTCAAATTCGTTTTTAGTTTTGTTTTTTCCTTGTTCTCTGTTTGTATTTACTGAATAGTCTTCTTCTTTTCCCCAAACTCTTGTCAAAATGAGTTCTAATTATTACTTTCCCTTTAAAGTTCACATCAGATTTTAAAATTTATCACAATACCTTTTCATGATTATTAGAAGCAAAGAGAGAGTAAGAGAGGGAAGAAATAAATAATATAAATTTGTTCTAAAAAAAATAATTTCATTTAAATAAAAATATGTAGCTGAACTTGTTAGCGCTTAGCGTCATTATTTTAAGGTTGAACATAAGATTGGGGGCAGATATGGTAGCTTAACCAATTCATTTTAGCTCATTTACGTGAACTAAAGTCCATGAATTGCGAAGTATATTAAAAATTTTCATCAAAAAATTTAAATAACCACCGAAAATTCGCCCACACGTTTTAAGAAAATTAGACGTCCTACTTTTTCCGTTTTTCTGAAAAATATAATTTTGTCTCTTTTCTTAGACCTTTTAGTATTTTATTAAATTTTTTATTTATTTACAGGGTTTTTTTTTTAAATTATTTTTTAGGAAAATTCGTTCTTTATTCAAACGTTCATAAATAAACCAGCAATTTTATTGACCCATCTAACTTTTTTAGGAGAAATTTGTTTATTGTAAGATTTATTGAATAAATATATTTTTTAAAAAACTTTTTAATGAGATAAAATTAGGGAAATTGTAGGCGCGGGAGGCATAGCTATGATGGATATTGAATCCTAAGAGACTAAGTGCCTTCACATAAAACGAAGTTGTTGTTTTTTTTAATTTATTTATACATAAGTGTTACAAATAAACAAAACATTATTTACTTAGTTTCTTATTATATTCGTTGTTAATAGAATGCTGAGAAATAAAAGTAAACAAAAGCTGTAGAAAATGTTTTCAATATTAAATATTTTACACATTTGTTCGATGCATCGTAAAATGAAAAGAAAATGTCTTTTTTCTTTTCAAAAAATTTCTAAAAGATTTTTACAAAAATTTCTTTAAAACAAATAGCTTAATAAATAAATTCGATGTTTCTCAAAAACTTTAAAATATTTTAAATTTTCTGTATACTACATCATTTCATTCCCTAATCTTAAGACATACAAAAGATGCGAAATTATGAGATAAATAAATTATGAGATGAAGTAGTAAAATATTCAAATTTAGTACTTTAGCTGTGATAAATAACTTCTATCATTTAAGATCATATAAAAAATGTATGTTTTTAAAGCTATTTTTATTTATTTAATAATTTTATTTATTTATTAATTTTATTTATTTATTTTATTTATTTATTTTTTTATTTATTTATTTATTAACTTTTGTCTATGTATCAAATCCAACTAAATTTTATTTTCATTTATTCATCTATTTTTAATTTCATATTTAAAGCAAACAAGACAATGAATAATTTTTATTATTATTTATTAATTATATTAATTATTATTATATTATTATTTATTTTTATTATATGTAATTATCCTATCATCATAACAAATATAAAAAAGAGGATATGAATGTATAAAGAGTTTTATTTCAAAAATTGTTTTGAATCTTTCCTTTTTACTATAAAATGCATCACTTATTAAATCTCCTCTTTTGAAATTTATTTTTTTGAAAATTTTTAAATTTTTGGATACAACAAAATTATTATCATTTCTTTATTAAAAGATATTAATTAAAAAGATATTAATTAAAAAGCTATTTGTTATAGTTTTTTTTATTTTTTATTTATTTATTTATTTATATATTTATTTATCTATAAATTTTTGCGTATTAAAATATAAATAAATACTTAAAAGTTTTTAATTATAAATTGTAAATAAGTAAAAAGGTTTAAAACTATCATTATTATATCTTTATTAGTATTATATATTAATCATTCAGTTACTTTTTCGTAACAGAATATAAAAATAATTCATTAACATTTAAATATTAAGTAGGAAAAAATGTTCAAAATTATTATTTTTCCTTCTTATCATAAAATATTAATTAATCAGTTATTTTTTCTCATGGCAAAATATAAAAATAATTCATAATTTTTAAATTTTTTTTTTTTTTTAAATTTTATAAATTTTTTATAGGTTTCAAGATTTATGCTTTTAATAATTATTTTATTGCCATTTATTTTTATCAGAATAAATTATAAAATAAATAATTACTTCAAGTTGATTGCTTATTTTTTGAAAAAAGCATAATTTAATCACAATGTAAAGAGAGAGAGAATAAAAAAGGGGGAAATAAAATCTCATAAAGCCATCACTAGATGGCAGTGCTATTGTTTTGACCGTGGCATTGCGGCATCAGCAGACCTATGGGATACATTAACGCTTCCGAAATTGTGTGATATTTGTTGTGATAAATTTCCAGTATTTACAGGAATCTTTTCATACGTTGTGTTAATTTTTTTTTTAAAAAAAGATAAAGGTCAGTAAATTTCTTTCACTCCTTTGCAAGATGTTTGTATGTTTTTGAACTTATAAGTGTGATGTAAGGACTCGCACATTGCCAGTTCAAATTTCGTAAATCGGTTTTCTCTTCGGGCCAATTATTTAAACAGCTTTAATCCCAGTTTTAAAAATATCGTAGGTAATAGGACAAAGGTTGTATTTTTTGTTAAGATTCGCATTTTTCGCCAGAAAAAGTATCAGTTTATACCGTTTTTGGACTGTAAAGTGTCAAATTTCAAGGTTAATAGTAATGACATCTTTTGACAATCTATTTTTATAAGCGCGGGATCTTCAAGATTTTGAATATGCTGTGATTAATTTTTACTTTCATTAAACTTACTGATTGCTGTACAATATTGTGAACAAAATTAGTTTCACTTAGATTACGATGTTTAATTATATAAACTGTTCCTCTTGTATCTGTAAACAACTTATCTCTTTTCATATTTCTTTCTATTTAATTTTGTTTGAATAAGTAATCAAACATTTTTATAAAATAAAAGCAGATTAATTTAATGAGCAATAAAATATTTAATTCATTTGTCACTATAATAATTTAAATATCCGGGCGTGTCATTAAGGGTGGTTTTTAAGATTATAATATTACCTTTCCATTTCAAGCTTAAATAATTCATTTAAGTGTTGGTTCTTTACTTATAAATAGCTTACAGTTGTGAAAATTATTTTTCCAAAAGTTTCAACTTTTTATAAATTTAGTGATTTAAGTTAGTTGCAGTTAGCTATTTTAAATAAAATTACCTCTGACATTAAGCCAGGCTCTGCAATCTGTGCATTATTAATATTTAGAATTATGTACTTATTTAGCGTTATTTTTTATGCATATTTTTGTTACGTTTATATGAAAAACTATTTTGAATTTTTTTTTTAGTGGATTATAATCTTCATTTAATTGTATGAGTCATTAAAGTGGCATAAAAGTTGTATGAGTAATTTATTTTTACAATATATATATATATATATATTTAACATTTTCCCCATTGAAATTTTTACTATCCATCCCCCTTCAAATTATCATTATTTAGTATGTCTCTTGGACAAATAAAGATCTGATTTTAAAATACATTTGAAAAAGTTGTACATTCAGTTTGTCCCTACAATTACTGTTGCAATTGTAGTCACAAGAGATAAAATTTTATTAATACATTAAAACTGTGTCTTGTATGTATAGGTTGTGTGAAGTATTTACCTGATTAGTTGTTATTTCAATATTGAAAATCCTTTACATGAATAGGATGATGTTTGTGAAATAAGAAAAAAAAAAATTATTAATTCTAGAGATAAAATATTTTAAGTGTTATAATTGATTTGCTATTTAATTGAGTGGATGTAGTGAAACATTTGTTTATTAGTTTTTAATTTGTTAACAAGTACACTTTTAAAAGTATAGTGCATTTTTAAATGTTGAGTGAAATTCAGCCACGTTCTGGCTTTTAAAATTTTTAGTTTTTATAAGTATAAATTTTTAATGTATATTGATGCATACATTTTAAGTATTATTTTAATTATTTATCTAAATCATTTGTTTATTAGTTTTTAATTTGTTAACAAGTACACTTTTAAAAGTATAGTGCATTTTTAAATATTGAGTGAAATTCAGCCACGTTCTGGCTTTTAAAATTTTTAGTTTTTATAAGTATAAATTTTTAATGTATGCATTTTTAATGTATATTGATGCATACGTTTTAAGTATTATTTTAATTATTTATCTAAATAATTTTTGTATCTTAAAATGTTTTTTGTCCAATAATTAAAATCTTTCTTTATTTTAGAGGGAACTGTGAATAGTCAACTTTTGCTGCTGTGATCTTAATTAAAAGAAACAACGATGGCTTTCGCAGGTCTCAAAAAACAAATAAATAAGGCTAACCAGGTAATATTCTCATATAAAATATTACATTTTTAAATAACTAAAATAAAAATTTTATGCCTTGGTTGTCAAATTAGTTTTTATGTATGTAACAGCAACATCTTGAATTTAATTATTTAAATACCTAGTTTTTGTTTCATTATTCTGTCTGTTTTTCAGTGCATTATATACCTGTCTATGCATTACCTTATTATTCATGTATTGTTTAATGTTTTTATTCCTGTATTTCATTTTTTGTAAATAGTTATGGATTTTCTGTTAGTGTTAGGTATGTGTTAGTTAATGTGTTTTTAGAATTAGAATTTTATTATATTAAGAAATAGAATTTTTTTGTTTTGTGCGTGACAACTTTTTACCTCTCTGTTTTATTTCTTTTTGTATTTATTACATTAAATGGATAAGAATATTTTTATCCACTCTGTATAACTTAGATAGTGTTACATGTATAAGCAGCATTTAATCTTGTTTTATTTCTTTTAGAATTTATTACTCGAAGTAGATAAAAATATTATCATCCACACTATTAGTTTTATACTGTGTGACATATATTAAACCTAACATCCTAAAAAACTTATGTTGTTTAAAAAATTTTATTAGTTTTTCTTCTAACATGACATTTCCCTCGTAACTAAAACACTCTGTTATTTTATAAAAAGGTGAAATTAGAAGCCTAAGCTTATCTGAGAATTTTATCCTAGATTTATATAAAAAGTTGCACTTTAAAGATTTTCTCTAAAAGCCTATTTTTTTAAGAAATTTATAAATATATATTGGGGCATCTGACATAAATATGAATTGTTTTAGCTATAACAAATTTATTGGTATTTTCAAAATTGAAAATTTAATATAGTTTTTTAGATTTCCTAAATTGAAAATATTATCAACATTATATAATTTCTGTCTGTCAATTATTATGAAATCATAAAAAAATGCCTTATAATTTTTGTATTTCTATTATATTGATTGTATGAAATTGTAGCATTTAACAAGAAATCTTAATTTTCTTTACATGCATATGTATTTATAATGCATATAAAATAAGTGTTTGTAAATAATTATTTTTATAACTGAGTACTATGTTTATTCCTAAATTCTACATAATTTCATCAAAAAGCAAGAAAAGTGTAGTAGTTTTTGGTTTATTTAAAATATAAATGAGAATGTCAAATTAATATCTATAGTGGTAATTTAAAGTGTTTTTACTATTTATAGCAGACATATGCTTTTATGGAATTTAATTTTTTTGAAATTTTTTTTTTGTTTTCCATGAAAAAACTACCGTATGAAGGTAGAAATTTGTGTGAAAACTCATCTATATCTTTAAATATGCTCATTAAGTTGTACCATTATTTTGGCAATTTTTTTAATTGTATAACGTGTGTTGTGTTGTTATCTCCCTTATCTTTAAAAAATAAAGTTTAAGAGAAATTTTCTTTTCAGCATTAAAATTACTATGTAAGGCTATAATCAAACTAGTGAATTTTTTTTTTTTTTAGCTATTTCGTTATAAAATATAGAGCTATAAATACTTACTAAAACTAATGCAGAAGTAAAAAATATCTCTATCATACAACACTTTGCTAAGCCTAACCATAAACCACACTTTACCCCACCTCTGATAACAATTCATAATAAATAGAATTTTGAAATTTATTCTTACATTTCTATGTAGGTCTGTTCTTTAGATGTCTCTCTAACTGTTTGAACTAAAATTAATAATTTTTGACAGATTTTAATGATATTAGAAGAAAGTTCATAAACACCTTAAACTAACATATTTTATAAGTTGATCATAAACAGACAGTTTGTAACCATTCAATTTTTTTATTAGTTTTTAATTAGTAAAACTGAAATGAAAATGCTTGCTCAGGAAATGCAATCTCAGTAAATGTCTCTAAAAATATTAAATAAATTATCTCAACTTAAAAAGAGAAAAGATGTTTTTTAACATATACCCATTGTACCCCACTTGACCTTTTTGAATATCCTTTTATCATAAAATTTTTTAACTTATTAATTTAAAAGAAATTTTATGTATTATAACTTTTATTCATACTAACTTTCAGTTTGTTAAATGTACATAAGCTTATGATTTACCTGTTAATATTTGAGTAACTGAAAATTTTAATTTCATTACAGTACATGAGTGAAAAAATAGGAGGAGCAGAAGGAACAAAATTCACGGAAGAGTATACTGAAATGGAAAGAGTAAGTTTTGAAATTTTATGCTCTACTTTTGTTTGATAATTTCTCTTGTTTCATTGATACTATTTTTGTTAAGAATTTCAAATTCTCACAACAAATTTTTGTAATAAATATATATTTTAAGATGAATTTATTTGCATTTGCTGCTATTATCACAAGGTGATTTCCTTCTTTAGAAACCATGAATATGTGGTATTTGCTGGTAAACTTTGTTGGCATGACTATTTGAAAACTGTGAATTCTTGGGATATACAAAATTAACTCCGGAAATACTCAGAATATTCACCATTTTATTAAGAACCACTCTAAAATCTCTGCTAATGTGTTTAGATTAATTTTTGTGTGTAAAAACAGTTAATAAATTATCTCTAAAAAATTATTCTATGCTATAGTAATTCATTTTCTTATCATTACTATTTTAATATATTATTCTAATAAAATTCTTTTATTTTTTTGGCTTCCTATTTAACAAGAAATTTTTTAATTAAATTACTTTTCTAAACAATTTATTTCTGAAAATACCTTTTTATCTAGAGTTTTTTTATGGACTTAATAATTATTTAGCAGAAAATATAAATCTTATATGTTTAGAGTAGAACAAATTTTTATGCATAAAATAAAAAAAAAAATATTTAGTAAAGGAAATAAGTATAAATTCTTTATCAATAAATATATGTGAATATTTTAAAATTATGATTAAATAAAATTTTTACTAATTAAAAATTTAAAAATCTGCCAAATTTTTTAATATATACTTTGATCTCAGGGAATTTGGTTTTGTTTAGAGCATCCATCTTATAAGAATTTTTTCTAAGAATAAATAGATTTTGCCTTAATTAATTAAAATATCTTAAGTATAATTAAATATGTGCTTTATCCATCTAAGTAATGTGGATATCTGAAATTTTTTTTTTATAATATTCGATTTTTAGTATTACTATTATTTTTGTGGCAACTTCGACTTACTTTTCTTTTTTTACTATTTAGAAAACAGACTTAACAGCTGAGTTAGTTGAAGACATACTAAATAAGACAAAAGAGTATTTACAACCTAATCCAGGTACATTATTTTTTTGCAAATTATACATTTTTATTTTTGTGATCATCCTTCAATATTAGTATTATTGTATTAAAATTTATTTATCAATGTTAGTATGGCCTAACTTAATTAGTTTTAATGGGATTCCTGAAGGGAAATAAGCTTGTTTTGAAATTGTTACTGTTTTGTAGAAAAATTCCTTCAGATTTGTCAATAATTTGTCATCACATCTATTTTAAAAACTTTGTGTAAAATGGATCTAATTTTATTGGGAATTTTATCATCAAACCCACCGTACTGATTCTGAAATTGATTTTGGTGCCAGTCCCTCTTGAAAATGCTAATGATAAAAAGTATATAGTTAAATAAAGCTTGAAAAGCTTTTTCACATTGCTCAAATAATCTCTTTTTATTGTAGCCATACTTGTTTAGTAATCGAAACCTGTTTTTATGCTAACAATTAAATCTTTAGATTTATTTTCAAAGGTAATTATGCAACAATCTTTGATATAATAATGATAAAAATGTCGTTCTAAAAGCTTTGAGTCATATTTTTTCTGTTGCTAAAATTTTTAAATATGTACCCACTATTTCAACAATTGTTATTATTTTGTTAGGAATATTGGTGACAAAAAGTTACAAATCCTCAATGCTTTGCCTGATATTTTTCTGTTAATGTGTTGGAAATTTTTTTAAGAATACTATGTGCCAATATTCTAACATGTGTCAGCTAAGCAAAAAGATAGTTTGTTTATTTTGGTAGTTGATTCATTATTAGTCAGTGCTGTAAATGTGGATATCTTATGGAGACACAATGACATAACTTTGAGCTATATAGGCTATTCAAAGAAGCTGACATCAACAAATACATCAACAAATACATCAAAATAAGTCTCTTAAAGCTTGCGGGTCATATTTGTAACATGGACCCTTCTTCCTTGACATTTAAGATTTTCAATTACGAACCAATGGAAACTAGAGTTAGAAGTAGGCCTAAGATCAGGTGGCTTGACTGTGTGGAAGAGTATTTTAAAATCCTTAGAATTACTAACTGGAGAACAATTGCAGAGAAAAGAGCAGAATGAAAGAAGGTTCTAAGGTAGGCTCTGGCCAACAAAGGGCTGTCATACCTATAGGAGTTTTTTTAAAAAATCTATTTTTCAGCTGTACAGGCAACAAATAAGTAAATAAATAAAATAAATTATTTAATAGTAATTGATCACTATATTTTAATTGAAATAAAATTGTTGTATGACAAACATTGAGAGTAGAAATAATTCATTAAACATTGAAAGAATAATTACTTTTTTAATATTGTTTAACTATTTATTTATCTATTTAAGTAGTTACCAATTTTCTAGATTTCACATTATTAAACATTCATTTCCAATTTTAAAATTAAATTGAATTGAAGTTAAAAAAAATTTTTTTGCAGATTTAAAATATATTTCAAAATTATTTTACGCAATCTATTATGTAACAACATTCTTTGTATCAAGTGTTATTATTTTTTTTCAATTTAAAATATCTACTCGGCAGTCTTTTTTTTATATTATAGAAGTTTTAAAATTATTTTATTTGTTGTGTTATTTCATGTGCTGCTCATACATCTATCATAGCAGGTAATTTGTTTTTTTATCCAAATATGCTATGCTTTCATTTGGATATTATTCTTTTTTCTTTATGCTATTCTTGAAATTTATAACTCTGTTTACTTTTTATTTCATAGATAGCTACTTAGTATAAAAAATTTGAGTAATTACATAGTATAAGTGCATGTTTAGTCTTTTGAGGAAAGTTATTTAATGTAAAAATCTTAGGATGATTCAAAATAATTGCCCTATTACAAAACATCCAATTTTATTTGCACCATTTTTATCTATAATTTATTTTTAATTTAAAGTATATAAAACTGTACTAAGTAAAAACGATTGTTTATAAGAAAAATTATTGCATTTATGTTCATCTTTATAACGTATTACAGATTTTGAGCAAAATTTACCATCTCTGCCAGAATTAATATTTTTTTAATTTTGCATTGAAGAAAATTTTTTTTATACAGGTCTTTGAAATATCCTTTAAGAAGTTGGTAACTTATTTTCTGTGTGTGATGTTATCACAATACTCTCTCTCTTCAACCTTTTGGCCTTTACCTAATTTTCTGAAATTACATTTCTGGTGGTGCCTTGCACTTTTTGACTGTAACCGTTAACCTAACTGAAATTGAACTGGATGGTTGATTCTGCTTGAGATACACGAGCAGTTTTTAAAGTTTGCTTTCCTTCTCCTAATGCTTAGGAAGTAGAATTTCTTATATTTGAATTATTTATGCTTTATTTAGTCTTGCAATTATTAACTCTAAATAATTACTGTATCTGAAATATTTAGACTCCATAAATGCAAGACTAAATAAAGCAAGAATAATTAAAATGAAAGATAAAATTCTACTTTTGTAAAAAGAAAGCAAACTTCTAAAACTGCTCGCGTATCTCAAGCAGTATGGACCATTGAATGTGTGTCTTCGCGGTTATTCAAGCTCAATAAAGTTAACGGTCACCGTTAAGAAGTGCTAAGCGCAGAGCACTATTCGAAAAGTAATTTTAGTAAGTTAGGCAAAGGCAGAAAGGTTAAAAAGTGAGGGTATTGTGATAACATCGTCACACTGTGCATCAAGTAAAAAGATTAAAAATATCATGATTTTGAGTAACATGTTTGAGTATGAAAATAAAATGAGAATTTTGATTTGTAATCAAGGCAATCCATTTTGAATATTTATTAGTATGTTTTCTAGCATATTTATTAGTGCATGTTTTAGATGTAAAAGTTTCTAATTAAAACTTAAATTTACTCTAAGTAGGTTCAATATCTTAAAATAATGATAGCTAATCAAAAAATTAAAAAAACATAACAAAAATTTGTTATTGTATCCTGACATACAGTCTACTTTAATACAGTTTAATGTTCAAAATTCAGAATGTCATCTTATAAAGATTTCAGGTGTATTATAGGTTCAGTTTAAATTACTCTGAAATGGTTTATAAAATCAAGTTTAGATTTTCAGATTATAAAATTCTTTTGCTCTTTCTCTTTAACTATTCATCTTATAATAGATTGATTTATATTCTATGGGACCATTATTTAGTTATATAACTTTTGCCTGGTATGATATAGGTAGCTGTTTTTTATTTTTATTTTTTGATAGATTTCTTTTATGATTTTTCTCTTCATAATTATTGTACTTACTTGCATATTTATTAAAGAATGTAGATTATAAATCTTAGAATAGTGATGTAAAGTTAGTTAATTATTCAGTTTTCTTATTGCCACTCTTATATTACTTATTTCAGCGACCAGAACAAAACTGATGGTTAGCTCTAAATTTCGTGGTACTGCCAAAACACATGCCTACCCACAGCCTGAAGGAACTCTAGGGGAAGCAATGGTTAAGTATGGAAAGGACATGGGCGAGGAATCTGCTTTTGGTAGGTATTAATTCTTTTTTAATTTTCAGTGCTAAGTTTTTTTTTTTTTTTTACTAAACATGGTTTTATCTTGTAGCCTTACTGATATTAATTGCTGATTTATAGGCTTGGTTTGTTGAAATATGCTCCAAATTGTTAAATCTTAAATGAACACAGAAGTGAATAATAAAAATTTTTAAAAAATCAGGCATGTAGCTACTAAGATTGGTGTGTTAGTACTGGAATTAATGATAATAACTTAACTCTTATTCCTTTTAAGGGTAAAATATTAATTTGTTTTGAATTTTATGCTTCAAAAGAAGTTTCTTAATTTTACCTTGATTCTAATTATATGTAACATCAGCTTAACTTGGCAGTGTGTAATAGCCTGACAAATCTTAATTGGTTGTTTATTGAGATTAATTGAAATATATTATTCTTATTTTGTAAAACTAAAATGATATCCAGTAGCAAATAAGAGACATTCATGACTATTATAATTGATATGCCGAGCCAAAATGTATGGTAAATACTTAAAATTTGTTCTATTTAATGATAAATAAATACCATTGTGTTTTGTGCTTGCATAATTTACCAGACAAACAGAAAATTCATTTTTTGACTTGGTGTGGCTGCACATTTAGTTTAACTTGGCAGTGTGTAATAGCCTGATTGTTTATTGATGAGGTTAATTGAAATATGTAATTCTTATTCAGGGGTCTGTTTAAAAGAAATTTGGGTCCGTTAACGGACCCTTCATAAAATAATTTATCTTTTAATCAGGCCCTTCACAAATTTGTTTATCTTCATTATTGTTTTGTTAATCGAATAAACCCTTCCCAGGAAGGGGGGGGGGGGGAGAAAGACAAATGCAAGCGAACTACGTTTTGTCTTCGGCAGAAGCTTCTTCCTTAATTCGTCCGAAATTAGTATTCTGCGTTCACCAGTGTAGGCTAAATACCAAATATTTGTATGTTGCATCTCTAATTTAGTAGCAGCAATCGCTGTTTAATTTTTAAAATTTAATTTTTTTATTATAATTTTACAGTGTTGAGCATAATCTTGTATGTCTTTACAATTTAAAAACTCCTTGAAAAAGTTTTTTTGCAATAACGGATCCTATTTGCACAAATTCACAAAAGCGTATCCTGGTTTAAAGAATGTGACTTAACGTTTATTTTATATTCTTAAATTACGAGTAATTTTTTCACAATTTTACAAAAACGGACCTTTCACAAAATGTCTGGACAGACCCCTGTTATTTTATAAATCTAAAATGAACTTCAGTAACATATAAGAGATATGCATAGCTACTATGATTGGCCAAATTGAATGATAATTATTTAAAATTTGATCTATTTAATGATTGATATTTAAATCATTTTTATTTAAAATTACAGGTCTGAGTTTAATAGAAGCTGGTGAAGCACTGAAACAAATGGCTGAAGTTAAATATGCACTAGAAGATAATGTAAAACAAAATTTCCTGGAACCCTTGCATCATTTACAAACAAAAGATCTAAAAGATGTTTTGGTATTTTTTTTTTTTCCTCTCTTTTTTAAATATTTGAATGCTATTGCAGAAAAGACTGTTCTTTAATCATTATTGTTTTCTTTTAATATTTGTTTTAAAAGTAGTTGATAAAAACTTTATTTTATAAATTTTAGTTACTATCGGTATTAGTAACTGTCATCTGTCTTTGTCGACTGTTGCTTACCTTATAGTTACTCAATTAAATGTGTTGCTCAGATGTGAAAATAGCTACTTGCTGTTTATTCAAAACATGGAAAGTAAGAAAAACTATTTGGCACGTTAATTCTTTCTTTTAACAATTTAAATAGTAAACTAATTAAAATTTTAAGTAAGATATTAAGTTCTTATTGAAGCAGAAAAAAAACTTGTTGCTTATCATAAAATTTGTTGGGGATGAATATTGGAGATTGAGGAAATTCACGTTGTAAAAAAAAATATTTAAACAGACACCAACAAGATTATATTTGTACAATAATTTAGATAATTCTTTATTTGTGTTTAAGAAACATAGATCTAAAATTATAGCTTAATGAAAGCAAACTTATTTTTCATGTGTTTTCTTGTTAAGCTTACAGTTGTGATCCTTTTTCAATTACTATTATTATGCTTAATTTGAATTTATGATTAATTTTGGAGGTGTGTTTACTAAACACGCTAATGATTAATTAGAAATAATTTCTGTATTTTAAAATTTTACGACTTGCAATGCAGTTTGAGCTCTTTAAATTTCCTATTTACTTTTGAACTATGCTAATATTCATGATGTTGATGTTTGTATAGAAATAAATCTGTTTCAATGATTACAACTTTATTAAATTGCATTCATATTTCCTGAAAATAATTATTTTTCGTTATTGTCAAAAAAACTTATAAAAATAGAATTTTTGCTATAATTATGTAAATAGAATATTTGCTTGGAAACTGTCTTGACAAAAATCAACATTTAAAATAAGCATTTTGACGGAGTTGGAGATAGTTTCTTCTCTTTAAAAATAATAAAATAAAAATATTAATAAATATAGTTATTTACAAAATGTACATAATTATGTGACAGATTTAACTATCCAAAATAACATAGTTATTATAATCAAAGTTGCAATTATTTGTTTATTTTTCAGTTGTTTTTATTAGCATAATTTTTTTTCAATTATCACTGAATATAAATTAAAATACTAATTTCTTTATTTAATTTTTCTCATAATCAAAAAAGATAAATGAAAGATTTGAAGGAAATTTTTCTATCTACTTTATTTTAAAATTTATTCTTCAAATTAAATATCTCTTCTGACTCTAAGAGAACTTTCTGTGATTTAAAAACTACTCATTTAGATAATATTCACACAATATAAATAAATAAAATCTTGCATCGATATTTTTATTTAAACGTTGATACAATTTCCATAATGTGGATAACATGAATAAATGTTTCCTGTATGCACTTTTTTCTTGCTTAAATTTCTGGTATTTTTTCAATTATTTAAAAAGTGTTTTTGCATCGAACATGTTTGTAATTCTATTTTCTGATATTTTTGTTTTTATCAAACTCATCCCTGCAGTATGAATCAATATAAAATTCTATAAAAATTAGATATTTTTAAAAAAGTACTTGATTTTCAAATAAATTTGCCAAAAGAAGGTGACTACTAAGGCATTGAAACTAGTTACAAGAGTTAATCAATGTTTGCAGAAAGTTCTTTAATTTAAATGTTGTGTTTTCGGAAAGTTTTTAATTTTATCTAAGTCTACTACTGATTAGTGCTACGCACAATCATATGAGTGTAATTTTACTGTTAAATCGTTATTGTTTTTGTATAGTATAAACCTATGTTCAAACCAAATTTTATTAAAATCTGTCTTGTAGTAGGCCAACACCAGTGTAGATGAAATGTTTCTCACTAATTTTTTATATTATTATTATTTTGCCAAGAGTTTTAGAATCCAAAATTTCCAGCTTATAGCCAATTATATTTACAAAACTAAAACATGATTTATGTAGTTTTGTTAGCATTCCTATAGTGTGTGTAATATAACTGTTGAATGGTTATTATTTTTTTATTATTATATCAGCCTTGTTTGAACCAAATTTTATTAATATCTGTCTTGTAGCTCAGGAGATAATCATCCAAATATTAAAATTCCCTCCATTTTTAACACTAGTCTGAATGAAATTTTTCTCACAAATTATTATTATTATTAAAAACAATTTTTTATATTTTTTTTTTTTTTTTTTTTTTGCAAAGAGTTTTAAGAATTGAAAATTTTCAGCTAATAGCTAGTTATATTTGTGAAACTAAAACATGGTTTATGTATTTTTGTTAGCATCATCGTAAAAAACTTCAGGGCAGACGATTAGATTATGATTGCAAGAAAAGAAAACAAGCAAAAAGTAATAATGCTAAGCTTTGTTATTAATTTAATATACTTTTTTCTTACCTTGTCTTTTTATAACTATATTTATGTTCTGAATTGGTGTTTTTATTTAATCTTTATTTAATTTTCCTAGCTTTTTAACATTTTAGTTTAATTTTAATTAAGTTTTTTTGCATAATCTATCTAATCAAATGTTCTTATTTCTTTATTTCAATGAAAAGGCGACCATACAGGTAAGAATAATAAAAGATTATAAATTAGCTGTATAGGAAAAGCTTGTCATCTCTAAATCAAAACGCATGCACTTTGTGAATAGTTTATTTTGTTAACATTAGTACAAGCTTCTTTTATTCATGTAGAAGCTTTAGTGCATATTGCTTTTTAAAACATGAATAACTTATTTTCTGAATTTTCTAAATAATGCCTTGTAGACTTTTAGCTTAGCCTGTATTATGCACTTTAATAGTATAGCGTGAAGCTCAAATTTTTATATTAATGCATTTTTCTTCTTTGCTGATAAACTAATAAACATGCATCTTGTGAATTAGGCATAACACATTTATTATTTAAAAAAAAGAAATTAGAAAAAACATTATTTGCATGAATGATTTGTTGCCAGTTATATTTTATACTGAAAAATGAGTGTATTATTTAAAAATCAATGTTTAACTGAAATATTAAAACAATATATATATTGTGCTTCAATTTATTTATATAAAGATCTATCAATCCAAATTTTGTGCATATGAATATGCTCTCATACTTAACCTTTTCTTTAAAATTGTCTCTCTTAAATAAATCTAAAAATGCAGTTCTCAAAAAGAAAAAGATTTTTAAAAACCAAATGTATGTTTTCTTATGAAGAGTTAATAAGGATATTAAAGCTAATATAGATATTTATCATTATATATTTTAGAGTGTGCACTTAATTTAACTTCCAACATTATTAAATTAATGTAAATAAACAACTTTTTATGTTGAAATATTTTTATTTAATGTATTCTTGATTTGTATGATCAAGTGCGCAAGATTTTAGTTCAATTTAGTTAACACTTTTAATTAAACTTTAATTTTGCCCAGATTAAAAAGCATTGAGTAATTATAAAATAACAATGAAAAAAAAATTAAATATGTATAAGTCAATACCAATAATTTGTAGACATTTAATCAGTATATAAATGAATATGTTTAATATTAAAAACATAATTTAATATATTGCAAATATAAATAATGCCTACATTGTTATTTGTTAATGTCCATTGGTAGTCCCCAAATGACATTAAACCCTATGATCACTTTAATACTATATGTTTGAATTTATTTATTCAATATAAATCTATACTGAATTGGGAATTCGAAAAGAAAAAAGATAGGATATTTATTTATTGGATAATGATAGCAATACCATTTGGGGAAAAGGATGGGTCCTCAGAATATTAATTGGTATTGTTGAACCTCAACATGCTAATTAAATAGTGCGAAAGATAATTTAAATTTTGAAATGAGACATGAAAAATGTTTCAATTTTCTGATCAAACAAACCTTTTATCCTGGCAGGGAAAAATTTCCGACCACTCATAGCTAGAGTGTGTAATCTGAGAAATTTGTGCCCTTTGCTATTTTAACTTTTTGTATTTTTTGTCATATTTCTGAAATTGATTTACACACATCAGATAGTATCAATTTCTAAGACTAGATTATTCTAAAACTGTGATTTCTTATACTTATTTTTTACTGTGTAATAACTATCTAGAAATTATTGAAATGTGAATAATTTTTACTTTATCTTAACCTATGAAATTTTATTACTAAATCCTAAGTTAATGTGAAATAAATTGGATACTCTTTTTTATAATGTAGCTTTTTTAAGAAATTCGATTTGTTTAAAATCACAAAAATTAAAATATCATTTAGGAATTAAAATTTTAACTTCTATTATTTACCAAACTATTAATGTCCTATTTTCTAAATTGTCCCTCATCAGACATTTTTTAAAAGCCAAGGATGTGATATCAAACTGAAAATGTTTTTTTTATTATTATTTTTTTTAATATATATATCAAGAGGTTTGTTTATTCAATGGAAGTAAATTTTTGTGACTAAATTTTGTAATTTTAATTATCATATCTATAGATTAGATCAAAACTTATTTCAGATGATTAAAAAAAATATGCCTTATCTTACATTTTAGCACTTTAAAAAAAATGGTATGAATAATATTAACAATAATTTGTTAGTTTTCAATTGATTTTTTTTCCTATTTTTTTGGATTAAAACTTTCTAAATATTTTAAGTACGTGGTTTGCAATCTAATTTTTGATGCCATATTTTAAAATTAGATGAATGCCCAATTTTGCATTCTAGTTTTAACTTTCTTTTATTATAGTGTCACATATTCAAAAGAACTTTTTAACAGATTTTGAGCATGGTTGTATTTACTTGTTCAATAAAAACTTATTATTGTTTAACATTTCATGAAAAAGATCCTCAAGTTTTTTAATTAAAAATGTATTTTGTTCTCTTCTGTGTATAGTCTATTGTTACCCTTTATATAAATTTTTAAATTCTTTTATGAAAATAAATTTACAAATATTTTAATAAGCATTGATTTTCAAGAATCTTTTCACTTTTTTCTATAAGCTTCAAAGAATGCAGTTGAATGATTTCAAACATTTAATGCTGTTTAAACTTTGAAAATATGAATTACTGTTTAAAACTTTGAATTTACATCAAAATGTAAATTTAAAAAAAAAAAAAAAAAAAAAAAAAAACATAAGTTCTTATAATATTTTGCATTGCAATGATTGAAATGCTCTAGCTTTGTTTTGACTTGTGATTGTGATAGTTTTAGAATAGTGAATGTTTTTAGAATGGTATTGTTTTCTATAAAAGAATGCATTATTATATATTCTGCTGTTATACTAAAAATATTAACATTTGTATTATTTGTTTCATGTGCTGCTCATGCACCAAATGCAGCAGGTAATTAGCATTCATTTAACTTATTTTTTTTCCAGTATTCAATTTAAATTACCTAGTAGCAATTTAGATTGCAAGGTGCTAATTTTTTAGTTTTAAAGTGATGGCATAACAATGCAGTAGTCTTAAAATAAATTATTTTATTTGTATTTCTGTTTTACTCATATTTCAATCTATTAAAGCACATAGATTAAATTGCATAAGAATTATTCTCCATCTTATTTAATTTGAATTTTCACTTTTTATAAATTATTATTATTGATGTATGCAATGAGCATTTTATTCACATTATTCATCACTTATTCGGGGGATCTGTATATCACTGATGCTTATAAGTAAGCTGTGACAGATATGTCGTAAAGAACTGGGATTCAATTTACAGCTTTAAGACCAAGAAATTGCAGCATGTGCTCAATGAAGACAACATCACCACAATCATGGGAATTTTCTTGAAATTATGGAGACTTAACCTCCATCTACCCCATGGCACACAATGGGCTGTTGCAGTAATGCTTTTTTAAGTATATTGTGCTAGTAGTTGTTTCTGATCACACTTGGGCAAGTCATTGGCCTTGAAAATTGAATCAGAAAGGAGCACCTTTCGTTTGACAAGAGAGCACCTTAAGTGTCAGCATGTGTCTTTGCTCTGAACCCCTGTACATAGATTGGTACTCTTTACGAGCATCAATAATGATAGACATTATTATCATAACATGTTATATCATTGTTCTTCAAACTTTATCAATTACTTTTTTAAATAATTTTTTTTACATTGATCCTCTAGTGCAAAGCTGACATTAGTTAATTTTTTTCAATCTATATTTAGATTTTAAGTGTTTGTATAATGGGGGTGAAAAATATAAGGCCTAAGGTTTGAAATTAGAAACTTTCAATTGGTGTTAAAATAAAGCACTATAGTTATGTATGAGGTTATGCTCTACACGCATAACAACCTGGGTAGATTAAATAAAACACCTTAGTTTGACATATATCATAATACATAGCTGCCAACTTTACTGGATTTGCCAGTCTGTTTTTTTTTTTTTTCCAGTTTCTCCTGGTATACTGATATAATAAAACTTCTCATGGTTTTTGGCACATTTTAAAAAATTTCCTAAAATCAGTAAGTTTTGGAAAAAAAATTCCTATTTAAATAGAATATTTACGCTTGAATATTTAAATAAGTATTTCTAATGCATAATAAAGCGAGCCTCACTTACAGTAATCAGTTAAAGACTTTTCTTTTCCATTGTTCTAAAATTTTTGTTTCAATTCCCTTTTTAAATTATAAAATTTTTTTGATTATCAATAATGAATGACTTGCCTACTACTTTTTGCTGACCCTATAAAATTCCCTATATGTGAAATATTTAGTATATTTATGCAGCAGTTATGAAATAGTTATTATTTCGTAAAATCTACTTGAATTTTTCTTATTAATGTTGGCAGCTATGCTGATATATAAAATAAAATATGCCGAGTTAAAAATCAATTAGAGGTAGTTCTTAAAGCTTGTATAAAATTTGAAGCTTATGTTACAAATTCCTTATACTTCTAGCGATGTAATATTTTTGTAAAATTTAATTATAGAGAAAAATGGTTTGTTTTATGTTTTTTAATTGTTCTCTTAATCATGAGATTAATGCTAATAACCTATATTTCTCATTACATTTTGCATCCAACTGAATAAATGCTCACTTAGTTTTACTTTCTCTAACTAAAAGAAATTTAGACAGAAGTAATATTTAGTAATATTATTGCTTAAATTTAAAAGGTTAGTTTCTACAAAATTAGTATTTTAACAATTCTTTTCACAGTTAAAAATTAGGTTTAACTGCATTCCTTTAAATAAAATATTGAAGGAAGCTACTATTGTTGCAACTTTTAAAGAAATTCAATAAATTTGCTTCTAGTTTTCACTTATTTAAAACTTCTTAAATAACCTAGAAATTAGTTCTTTTTTTTAAATTAGGTTGTAATTATGAACTGTTGAAAAAATTGTTTTAATATTTTATATTTCTCTTCAAATAAAATTTTTTTTCTTCTCCATCTCTTCCTCTTGAGTTGGAAAAAAAAAAAAAACTTTTCTTCTGAGGCTATTTTTTCCACTGTGGAAGAAACTCGCCATGCCTAATTTAAAACTACTTTTAATTCTCTATTTGGTAGAATTCAAATTTCAGCCAGTTTAAGTTTTATTCAGATTTTTATTTCTACTCTGCTTTTTAGTTTAAAATAAATGTTGCAAAATATTTTTTCCTTTTTTAATAGGAGCCCACCTGAGCGAGGAGGAGATCAAACTAGCTGAGGATAAATTTGAAGAGAGTTTTAACCTGGCCTCTATGGGAATGTTTAATCTTTTAGAAAATGATGTAAGTGTGTAGTTCTTATTTTGCAGAAACAAATATTATGACAATAGATATGAAATTAAATCCATCAACTTATAAAATAAAGATTGATTTAATATAATAGGACCTTTTTCTAAATGGCACAACTTTATTGAGCTACAATTGGGTGCTGATTATCTGGTTGGACCAGTTAACTAAAAATCCACTACTTGACAGACTTAATATTTATGAACATAATAAACTCTAAATTACATTTATTAACTACTAAAGTAATGATTAATTAAGACAAGTTACTTAAGTGACTAGCAGTCATTTCCGTATCAGTAGTCCGGTTAATTAAAAATCCGCGTAATTGGACAGTGTTAGAAACTTATTAAAAAATTATTGGCATACTCGAGAAAATGTTACGAACGCATATAAAATTTGAAATTCATTCTACCCCTTCTCTGATTCTTGAAAAAAAAAAAATCTTTCTTTTATTTGTGGACCCCCCCGTCATTAAAACTAAGCCTAGCAAACACAAGGAGGGAGGAATGTCCTTTTTTCAAACAAACTGAAAAAAAAGATGAAATTTTTTTTCCTTGCAGACAATTTAAGATGAAGATGAATGTTTGCAAAAAAATATTTTTGAAGAAGGCAGGAAAAATATACATGATACTGGGCAATTGAGTTAATTAAGCAATTCGGTTAATTAACATTCCAGATAAACGGTGTTCTGCTATATATCAATTTGACTTACACATTTAAAAGTTGACAATTTTTCAATTCTTGCTTGTTAGATCTCCTTAAAAATATCTGTTGCTGTTTTATCAAAAGTAATTAGGCATTACCTTTGCATAACTTTTGTCAACTTTGTTTTACGCCATTAATAAAAATCATTGATTTTTTGTCGTTTTATTAGTTTTTTTACTGTATTTTTTATTATTTTACACTTGAATGTATTCCTACTTGTAGCATAGTAATATCTTTTGTCCTGTTTTCATATTCAGGTAGAACAAATTTCTCAATTAGCATCCTTAGCAGAAGCACTTTATGATTATCACAATCAGTGTGCGGCCATACTACAGAGTGCTGTCGAAAGGCTTGTCGAACAGTAAGTACCCAAAATGCATTTGGTGTTATAGAATGAAAAAGGAGTGCTGTGGGAGGAGATGATTAAACAAACTATTTCAGATGGTTGTAGCCCGACATATTTTAAAATTGAAATAACTTATTTTAATTACTTAAATTTACAAACACTTTAATGTTTTTATTTTGAAATTGTTTAGGAAGATCACTTTATTTTTTTAAGGAATAAAGGGAAAAATTGATGAAGATTGGATAAATCAGTTAAATATATTTTAAGATTTATATTTTACATAATGTGTACAAAATGGCAAAACTACTGGCTTATACAGTGGTACCTCGAGATACGAGTGCCTTAACATACAAGTTATTTGAGATGCGAGCGAAGTATTGTTTTGAGATACGAGTAACGTCCATTCAAGCCCTTCTCGTCCTCGACAATGCTCCTGCTCACCCACCAAACCTCGCACATGACCAGGGGTAGAAATTTTTTAAAAAAATTACTGGTCCATAGGACCAGTAACTAAAACATTTTACTAGTCCGCACAAAACTTTACTGGTCCGTCTGCGCGTTCCTATTAGCTGCAAATAAAAATAAAAAAATTAAAATTTTTGATTGAAAAAAAATCATGATTTTTTTTTAAAAAATCATAAATTTTTGATTTAAATCGCATTTTTTTTATGATCTTTCATTCTCTAAGTCTCACAAGTCTGCAGTTTGTATAGACTTGCCTTTTTGTATGTAAATGCAAAGAAGATAATAGAATAAGATATGAATTTTAGAATATTATAATTAAGTTATTAAATTCCATTAATGTTAGCATTAATATAATTCAATCGGTATTTCTATTGCTTTTTTTTTTAAAGAATAACAAGTGAATATAAGTTTGAAAATATAAACAATTTTCAATTTATGGTATTTTTTTTATCCAAATAAATTTACTTGAACCAAATTATAAACATGTAATAATCAATTTTAAAAATTTCTATATTGCTTGAAATAAAAATAATAAAGCGAATTAATAAAAAAGTAAATCTACGATAGATCAAAATAATATTGAATGCAGCAAATCACACATGGCCCCGTTTCTTCCGTTTATCTTTCTCCTCTCCGATGCTGCTAACGCATGCGCAAAACACGGAAGAAAGAAAACCTCTGATGATCGGGAACGAAGAGAGAGCCCGAAATAACGAATCATCAGGCCGCGTCGCCGATTGACAATGACGTCATGAACCAACCCCGCTACCTCCCCTATTTCTCTCCTTCAGCGCCGACGTAACGCATGCGCAAAACAAGATTTAACTTCGACTCACGCGCGCTTGCTTCTTTTTTTTACGGAGATCGGCTGCGAATTGACCCTAGGCTGTGACGGATGGTGCACGTCATGAACCCACCCCGCTACCTCCCCTATTTCTCTCCTTCAGCGACTCTCCATGTGACGCATGCGCGAAACAAGATTTAACTTCGCCTTCCTCAGGATCGCGCGCTAGCTTTATTTAATTTTTTTTTTTACGGAGACTCGCACGCGTTTTGTTTTTTTTTTTAACGGAGATCGGCTGCGGCGGATGGTGGTCCGGCGGACCACTGTTCATTATTTTATGCTGGTCCGACTCCGATTTTAGTGGTCACGGACCAACGGACCACCGTTAATTTCGAGCCCTGATGACATCCTCAAAGAGTTCAAATTTATAAAGGTTCTCTATTTACCACCTAACACCACTCCTATCCTGCAGCTCATGAATCAGCAGGCGATTTCTAATTTTAAAAAGCTGTACACTAAGCACCTGTTCCGGCACTGCTTTGAGGTGACACAGAACACAAACCTCACTCTTCGAGAGTGCTGGAAGGACCACTTTAACATCGTGATATGCTTCAGAATTATTGATCAGGCCTGGCTGAGTGTTACAACAAGGACTTTAACCTCTGCGTGGAAGAAGCTGTGGCCTGAGTTAGTCTGTAGCCGAAAATTGTGCTTTGGCATAAGCCTGTAGCTGAGTCTGTAGCTTTGAAGGATTCGAACCCGAAGTGCCAGTGCGAGGATATTGTCTCTGGGAAAATCCATGGACCAGATGATGGGTGAGAGAGGGACGTGAACGAGCTCGTCGAGGAGCACTCTCAGAAACTGACGACCGAGGAATTTCAAGAGTTACAGTCGCAGCAACATTCGGGGGTTCTGCAAGAAATTGGTTTCGAGGAAAAGCCAGAGGTGGAGGAGGTTATCTTTACAAGTGAGATAAAAAGAGTTCTTGGGAATGTGGGAGAGAATTTCACAGTTTGTGGAAAAGAAACACCCCAAAAAAATTCAATAAATGGAAACTGGTCGTACATCGGAGCTATTTAATGACACTTGCCTAACTCATTTCTGCAGCATTCTGAAAAGGAGGAAGAAACAAGGACAGTTTTTTTTTAGTCTAGCTAAAAAAGCAAAGACCAGTGAAGAGAAAAGCAGTGACTAAAATTAAGCATACAGTAGCATTAAGTTGTGTGTAAGTTGCATTTAAGTGACCAAAGCACAAATATGTATGCACACTTTATAAAACAAGTTTTTTTTTACATTCTCTTTTATTATATTTTCATACAATATTTGCCATTTATAAATACATTTTTCTTACGATTGGGGGTAGCATTGGATTAATGGCATTTCAATGGGGAAAATTGCTTTAAGATACGAGCAAGGTTACGGAACGAATTAAACTCGTATCTTGAGGTATTACTGTACTTTGCCAAAAAGCAACTATTTGTAAAATATCAATGTCAAAATTCTCATAAATGATTAAATATCAAATATGGTTACACAATTTTTTAAAAATTAGCTAAAATATTTAAAATCAAAATTTCAAGTATCTTAAGGTTATTACCATATATAAAAGTTTATATAAAGTATATTTAATCTAAAGTGAAAAAAAGCCTTAAAAGAATTTTTTTGATCCTAATTTATCATTCAAGTTTATGGAAAATATGGCTCTTTATTCATATATTTGGACAAACTTACTTTGTGGAAGACTTTTTTAAATTAATTTAACCAAAAGAAAAAGACAAGTCCTGATGCTTTATTAATCTGACAGCAATGGGACTGAAGACCATGATCCCACTTCCCTTTATGTGTGAATGCATTCCTTCACTTATATTTTAGAAATATGTTTAAAATTAATAAGTATGCATTTTATTTGCTTAGTTTAATGCATACTTATTATTTTAACCATTAGTTGTCTTAATTAGGAAAAACGAAGCTGCGAGTCGTCCAAGAGAAACTTATCAGCCTAAAAAACTGCACGAGTTGAACATACCTTCACTTCATGATGATATATCACCTCAAGTAGAATATGGAGGTAATATTAATGGTGGTACAGTTCTGCCTATAATAAAAGGTAACTTGTCTCATTTATCATTAAATTCACTGCAATGCATCAGGCTGATGGCCCCTGCGCTGCTCCTTGCTTCAAGCTCTCATTTACTCTCTTTTTCTCTGACTTGGTAAACTTTTGCTTACTAACCTAATGTCACTTAATCTTTTTTTTTTTCATGATACCGAATGATCAGATGTTCCATTGACACATATCAGCTCATAATTGAAGCATAAATTCATTCAATTGAATTTAGATTTTATCTCAAATGAGCAACAATAAATATCAGAATTTCCTTCTGAATAATATTGAGCAAATTCTGAGCGCAATAAGTACAGCATTTGCTATCATACCATTTCTTATAAGAAAATATTGATTATAACTAACTCTGTAATATCTATATTAATTTATTTTTATTCTGTTGAATTAGTACTAGAATATATGTATATATATATTTTCTTTACAAATTTGATTACTGAATATTTTTCTTTATTTACTAATTCCATTTTATATGTAACTTATGCTGAGATCGTTTCAGTCGGCCTTAAGTGTTTTGACTGATTTGGATCAATAGAAATCTACTATATACAGTTTTTTTAGTGGTATTGTGTCAGGAATTTTGTGACTGTCCTGTATTGATATTTTCAATTTTCCCTTTAAAGGTTTTTTTTTTTTTTTCCTTAAGAATAATTCTTTAACCAGTATTATACAAATTTAAATTGAAAACAAAACTCCTTATCAATTGAAACTCGCATTACAAAAAGGCATATTTAATCACTCTTTTTAAAAGGCATGTTATCACAACACATTTGAATGAATTAGCATGCTGTCACGAAAAAATTGTTCATAAAAACTTAATCATATTCTAACTATAATGCCTACAGCATTTGTAGCTTGCTGCTCTGATACATTTGCATAATTTAGAGACTTTGCATAAATTTAGAGATATATTTTATGGATTCACATTTTTCTAATTACATTCGCATTGCTATAACTCACATAATTGAAAAACATCTTACAAATTACACATGGAATTGTGGGAATTAGCATGTTTCTAAGGAAAACTTGCTCGTAGTGACTGAATGAATTTTTATCTATCAACATTATTGCTTTCAGCATTTGCAGCTTGCTGCTCTGATGTTTCAATTATGACATTATTTAGATATTATCACTGACACCATTTTCTCACTAACAAAAATCATTTACTGATCCTACTTATGCTACTACTAATAGCAGCAATGTGTTGTATGCGGAATTTCAGTATTTAATAGAGTCGTTTGTTTTGTATAGCTTCTCCTGCACGATCTCCTGCGGGAACTCCTGTCGAAACTCCTCCTCACAGAAATCTCTTTCTTGGTGGCCTTACAGCTGGTAATCAAATGTCAGCCACTTCTCCTGGTCGCTCTCCTAATCGCTCTCCTAACGGTACTAACGTTCCTTCTTTTAAAATGTACTATAACGTGCAAATTAATTGGGCTCAAAAAAGTTATTTTTTAAAGCAGCTAAATTTTTATTCATAAATAAGTTTTAAGAAGTTTGTCTGAAATATTAATGAAATCTTGAAAATATTTTGACATCCACGCCATTGACTATTGAACATATTCTTGATTTCATTATCCTGATATTATTTCTTCATGTCCTTTTTTTCCATGTGAATCAAGTAACACTGTGTAAATTTTCCCGAATGAATCTCTTGATCATTTTTAAGGTATGACAAAGCATTAATTCATGAAGTGTCTTGTCCACGTAGAACAATCGTGCTTAGTTTAATTTATCCTGTCTTCAACGAGGACTAAGGTTTCTGGGCCATTTGTCACAAAAAGAAAAAAAAATTTTGAGCAGACAATGTTTTACATTCTTTTGGACATGCTCAGGTGTAAGAAAAACTAGAACTGTAACTAACTTAAAACTAAGCCCAATTACTTTTGCGCTATATAGTACTTTTACAAAGACAAAGGCTCTGCAAACTTTTTTATTAAAACTGCTATCTCCTGGCGCTAAAGTATAAGCAAAATTATTATCAAAAATGTCTACAAACAGTGTTATTCAGCACATTTATTTGAAAGAATAAATTCAGTTTTATAAGGTTTGGCGAGTAAACTAGAAATTAAAAGATGTTTCGGGACAAAAATTATAGCTTCTTAAATACATAGCCTCATCTAATTGCAATGCGTGTATTTTAATAAAACCTTTATTTAAATGATTAGCTCTCATCCGTTTTTCAGTACAAATAAATAAAATCTGTTCAAAATATTAGCTCATTCAGACAAAGTTACCTTCATCCAAAGAATGGAGAAGGAGTCCTGCTCTTTTAATACTTAACTAAACAGGGGAATTGTTGGGTGTGGTGCGCTACTCCAGAAAAACAATTTACAGGGTGAGCAACAGACTCATATTTAGCAGAGAATCATGTTTACTGAGATCCAGCGCATAAGAAGTAAAGTGTCAGTCAGGACATACATCACCTTTGAACTAGCTGTTGGAGAATTTTACATGTATAGTTGTGTACGCTGTATGCCGCCAACCGCCATTTTAACTTTCTATGTTGAAGTGTAATTCAGATTTAATCAACATGGCTAATACAAATGTATTCTCAAAGAAATATCTGAATTAATTGTACAGTGTTTATCAATAGTGTGGAAATGTTGAACAAACCAACAATAAATAAAAAGAGAGAACTTTTCTTCTTCACCCCAACCCCAGTTATGGTTGGGAGGACAGGAGGGTGCAAATCTGTCTCAAAAACCTCTTCTGTTGTGTCCCTAAATGTTTTCTCCTTTATACACAGGGACTGCACCTAACGTTGGGGAACTGGTTTACATTATGGTTATGGAAGCCAGACTTCTTCCCCTATTTATATTTTTTGCCTTCATCACAGACGATCTCTTTGTTTAGACATCAATATTTTCTGTCTTTAATTTTAATCTGTTGCATATAAGAAATATGACTGTAGACCCTATTCCATAATATTTTAGCATTAGGAGTAAATAGTCTAAATGATATGTTCTTGAACTTTTTTGAAATACTTTTAGAAATAAAAAGTTTTTGCATGCAGATAGTTTTGAAGTAGGTTTTTCGATAGTAGTTAAACTTAATATTCAGGTAAAATGAAAGTAATGTAAAATAAGTGCTACATTACTATTTTATTATTTTTTCAGCAAACAAAATGATGGAGTAATACAGATTCCTTTTTTTTCTTACCTAACTTTTGAACTTTGATTGTTCGTTTTTCTCCGCTGCCTTCTTTTGCAGATTATGTAGCCCAAATTCTTCATAATACAATGTTTAAAAAGTATTCCTTAATTGTGTGTCATATTTATTGAACAGGTAAAAAATTTAGTAAACCCTTTTTTTATTGTTTTAAATTTTGTAACCACAAAAAAAAAAAAAAAAAAAAATTAATAATCATTAATAATCATTTTAATCTTAATAATCATTTTCTTTCCCCTCGAATGTTAATATACCAGATTACTATTGAATCATTTGACAACCAGTAAAACGTAACATGTCATCGTAACAAGACAACTTTGTATTTTAGTCAATATTTTAACGCCAATATTAAAATATCTGTGAGATTATTTAATTTAAACTCATAACCTTATTAAACAAATTTTTACTAAAGAACTATTTCTGATTTTTAAAAAAATGCATTGCCTTTGTCTCTCTTTTTATTTTTTACTAATACTTACTCTTCAATTCAATTAAAACTCCATCTAACATACTTTGCTTCTCTTCTTACTGGTGTGCATGATTTTACTAACAAAATAATAATAGGCCTATGCTTGATCATTACTGCATATTTATTGTAAATGATCTCTCAGCATCTCCACTACCCTCTCCTGTTCGTTCTCCAGCCAGAACTCCAACCATTCAACAGCCATGTTGCCAGGCGCTGTACGACTTTGATCCGGAAAACGAAGGAGAGCTGGGCTTTAAGGAAGGTGATATTATAACATTAACAAGTCGTGTGGATGACAACTGGTATGAAGGTACTGTCAATAACAAAACGGGACTTTTTCCTGTAAACTATGTGCAAGTCCTAGTGCCGATACCATAAATATTAGGTAATTTTTGTTTCATTTAATCATTACCATATTTTGTTTTATTTAATCAGTTTGTAAAAAATTTTAAAAGTTTGTTTCTGCCTCCTCTAACATTTAAAACATTTTTAACTAATATCAATGTACATCTGTGTTTTTCTTGCACTTCACTTTATAACTATGAACAACAACTACCATTTAAGTTTTTATTTGTCAAAGTAATAAATATAAACTGAATGTACCTGTTATGTTAGGATAATTATATATTTATTGTATTGTATCAATTTGAAATTAGACATCAAAATTTGATTTAGAAAAGCTTAACTCAATTTAATGACAATATTTGTAACATTTACTATGAAAGGAAACATCCATATTCAAACTTATGATACTGCAGTCTTCTAAAATAAGCTCTTTAGTTGATAATTGCTTTAGAATAGCAGCAACAAATAATTCAGTTGGAAAAATATTTTAGAAATTTTTCTAAGGGGCTTATTTTGTTTTAAATAGGGACAAATTGCTATTATTTATAATAGCAATTGATAGCAAATAATTTTTGCATCTTCGATTGATGCAATGTGGGTAATCAGAAACTCTAAATACTACTGACTCTCTGTAGTTTCTGCACAATTTCACCTGTTTTTACAGGAATAATAACCTATTCTATAAAAATGTCATATTTGGATAGTTTTTTTTTTTTTTTTTTTTTTGAAGATTGTTTTTTTTTCACAGTCATTTTTTTATTCATTTTTGAATTCCAATGTACTTAATATGATATCATAACAAAACACAATTAATTAGGCCATACAAATTTTGAAAAAAATTTAATCTTTATTTATTTATTAACTTTGTGCCTTATACTATCTACATTTAGGCAATGTTATGTCAAACTAGTCAAGATTATTGCAGTCTTTATTGGTAATTTTAATAATTGCAATCTTTATTTGTAATTTAATTTTGTATTTAGTAATTTTTTATTATGAAATAAAATCAATTATCAAATAAAAATATGGTTAAACCTAATTTCAGGAAAGTTCTGTAAAATAAATTTTGTTTTAATTTATATTATTCCTTATTCAATAATTATATTTTGGGCAAGGAGATAAAATTTCTATTTGCTTTAATGCTTACATATAAATTTTATGAGACATATATTACTATTTTAATGGCTTTTATCCATTCATCTAACCATAATCATTAAATTTTATAAAACCATCTGTTTGAGGGTTTAAAATTTTTACAAAGATGAAATGAGTTACAAAATCCTGGGTTATTCTTATGAACCAAGGCTAAAGATATCTCTACTTATGGTGAATTGTAACTCTTCATATTTTAGTGTTATTGTATAAGAAAGTATCATTTTTCTTCATATGTTATTGTATTAAAAATGTTTTTTCTTATGCACTTCCTTTGTGGTCACTTTTTTGTTAAAATTGGCCATTTTTAAGTAATATGGTCACTAAAGCCACTTTTTATTAGAAAAAGTGGCTGCTACTTCTGATTTTTTACTTAAACATAAGAAAACATAATTTACTATTAAGAACAGATGTTCTTGTTCTCATCTCAGATTTATTATGATAGTGTTATTTGTCAGAGAGATAATGAAAAAAGAATTACACGCCTTCAATTTAAAGTTTTGGGTAATGTATTTGCATCCGTCAACGATTATAGTATAAATTATTTAGTTTAGTTTTTGTTCGTAAAATTAAAGTTTAAATTTTTTAAAATTGTAAAAAGTTCTTTTAATTTATGGTAACAAATAATGTTAAATAGAATTTGTAATTTATGTATTAACACACACATTATATTGCCCATTTATCCTAGATGCATATAGTGACCTTTTATTTTAGGTCTATATCTTTTGGGGGCAACTGATGGAAACTTTTTGGAATTCAGTGACAAAAGAGAATTTTGAACACTTCTGTTATTTTTTTAATTTGTAAACAGCTTTGCCAAAGATCTTTTCTACACAACCTAAATTCAATGGAAAAAAATAGTCCTGTTTTTTGCAAAAGAAGTGAAGAGATTATTTAGAAGCAGAACTTAATGGACAAAGTTGTGTTTACAAAAAGGCTCATCAATATTTTAGTGTACATTTTGCTTGTTATTGTTATTTGTTATTAAAGTTCCTTTGTGTTTTTTCCCCTTTGTTGAGTTTGTTTTGGCCAGTAGGTATGTAATTTTGAATTGTTTTAAAAAATATTTGGAATAATAGGGACTTTTTTTAATGCAATGTTCAAAAAATAGTGTAATGCATGCAAGTTTTATTTCTGCCAAGCCTTAAAAAATGATACCATTTGTTTTAGCTTTACTTTTATTATTTACATATTGATAAAGAAGTTAAAAGCACTTTTTTTTTAAATGGATTTAGTAGACATTCTAAATGAAAAAGAATGACTTTTCAATTTTTGAAATAGCTTTTTTTAAAAATAATAGTAAGCAAATTGCCTGGATTATCCTATGAAAATTATTGAACATGCTTTGTTTGTGTGTTAAAGTTTGGTATACGTTTTTGAATTATTTGGCAATATATTATTACTTGTGGCTGGTCCACTTATTTCTTTGTTACATGAAGCTAATTACCAGTGTATGTTTACTGTATTACTTTATTTATTTTAATTGTATAATGCATTTTGTTAATACAAATTTAAATTTTAAGAATGAACTATTTCAACTGAGAATCCCAACCCAATGATTTAAAAACTTATTTATTTTGCTGTGTTAGCAGTTATATTTTACTCTTGTTTGTAATCTCTGTCCATAAATAAGAGTAATATCGTCATGCAAGAATAATTTTAAATTAGTATGCCAGTTCTAAATTATGTATTTCATCTTATTGTGGATAAAATAAATTATTGTTTATTGAAGTACACTACCCGTTGTACTTATCAGAAATTTTAAAAAAAATTTCAGGCTGAGTGTTATACTGGATAGCTTTCCATCTGATCAGTTAAAAAAGCACAAAATGTTTTCTGAACATCACTCTAGCCATATACATATTTTCTAGATCTTTATAGAAAAGGAGTCTGTGATTGACTATGAATATTGAGTAGTGAAATTTAGTATTAAACTAAATAACGAAGCTTAAGTTAGATCAATTAAATTTAGTTAAGGCAATAAAAATGGATCTAGTTTAGGTTAAAGCAATTATAATTGGCCTTGTCTTTTTAAGTTGGGGCTATAAAAGTTTCCCTTAAAAATTTAAACTTTTTATTAAAAAGTCCCCTTTAAATTAAATTTCCTAATGTTAAGAAAAGGATGCGATCAAAACATTGACCACTTATGATTAATAAAAGATTATGGTTAGATAAATTTAGACCCTGTGGTCTTCATATTTGAATTGAATCTTGAAAATATAAATTAAAAGTGATGTTTAGAGAATATAGTGATTTTCTCTTGTGAAGAGTGCTAAATTAGTGATCAAGTGTTGATTTTTCTGCACAAGATTAGATCTTAATCAAATATTATGTGATTTTATGATGAAAAGGAATCTATAGAACCTACTGATATAAATTTATTCTAAACTGAAAGAATTTATTATTTTTTTTCTGTAATTTATGTTCCAAGTCAAATTTATCTGAATATATTACCTTATGTTGAATTTTAATCTACTTATTACAGTAATTCACCTTTGTGGAGAATGCATTTTTTTTTCTTTCTTTTTTTTTTAATGATTATTATTGAGCATTGTACTAAAACTTAGTCAGTTTTTAATTTCATAGATTTGAGATTGCATAAATATATTAATGCCCAATAAAACTATTGCTTCAAATTCATTATTTTACTGATTTTTGTACATTTTAAAATGTTTTCAATAGAATACATTAGAAAAATTCAGTATAAGACCAGACAGCAGAGTAGTCTGATTAAAATTAGCACTCTACACCAGAGGCGTTACAACTTTCCTGTACTAGTGTACTTACCTATCTGTGACCCTCTGTAAATTAGCATTGCTAAAATTAACATAAATAATAGAGTTTAGGTGTTCCTAATTGTATAATGTTTAGGTTATTATTTGCAATTACTCTTTCCAATACATGCTGTGTAAATCAGAGTATTTTTTATCTGTATTGAATGATTTATTCAAAAATCTACTCTTTCCATTAATTTGAAAATGTATAAGCATTTTATTCGGTACTGGATTTTTCTTATGTACTTTTATGTGGGTTTCTTCACTGGTGAAAGTCACATTAAGTATTTCATGAGTATTCCAATAATGTTAAATCTTGATGAAGATTATTAAAATTAGCAATGTTCTCCAAAGTTTGTAAAAAAAAATTTCCTTTTTAAAATTTATTTTTTTTAAACAAATTTCTCAATTGAAGAAATGTTTTGTTTTTCTTTATTGCCAAACAGTAATGAATAGAGTTGGAAACTAGTAGTCATCAGATGCAATTTGAAATTAGAAAACTCTTATTTGAACTACTAGAATTTTTATTACAGTAAAATTTTTAACTCCTAAGTTTTTGACACTGCAGATAATATTAATTTCTGAAAATAATCTTCTTTGTTTCTTTCATAAAGTTTGCAATGTCGTAATTTTGACAAGGTATACAAAAAAATTTTTTAATGTTTTATATTAAAATAGGAAATAATAAGTTAGAAGGAGAATTCAAAATAAATGCTCCTAAATATTTTTCAAAACAAATTTTTCTGAAAATTTTTCAAATTAAAACAATTTTGGCTCTCAGAAAAATTCAGCTGCTCATGGAGTTATTTTATTGCTAGAAAAACATATTGCATAAGTTTTGATTACCTATTTCTACTTATTAATTGATTTTACATTACAGTACAAAATTTAAATTTTTTTAATGAATCTATTTTAAAGCATAAAAAATCATTTTGCAACTAATTTAACTGCATTTATAGGACATTTTATTATCAGCTTATTGGTTAAAATATTTTTGATTGGCTTGATAAGAATGCAATAAAAGAATAGCTGATTAAATGTTAGTATAAGTATATACATTAGTTGGAATTTACGAATGTTTAACAAAATTTGCCTCTTAAAAAAGTATAATTAGAAATTATCCAAATATGCATAGTAAATTGATATTGTATGTTGATTTTTATCGAGAAGTTTAAATTCAAGAGAAAAAATATTTTAATGAAATGTGTTGAAAGAAAGAAGAGAAAAAAAACATGTGCCCCTATTCCTGTTCTCCCTGTTCTTTAAACATCTAGATGTTCACACTTTTTCTCTCAATCTTATTATTCTCTTGGTGTAGTAATGTGCTTAATATCGTACTTGTTGTCACATAAATACTATTGTGTGGTCATTTCATTCAATGAAATTAAACTTATTGTAAAAGGAGGGATGGCATCCTTGTGAAAATTGTTGACTGGTATACTTGTAATCGATAACGAAACATTTGCCTTTTAGGTGTCTTAACTTTTATATTTTTTGGAATGTTGTGCCTATACTGTGTGTAATGTTAATGTGAATTTGGAACACGTAAATCAATATTTATACAACTTGGCAACAGTAGAGAGCTTTTATTATTATTAATATTCCTTTGATGGTAGTCTTTCTAAGTATTATTTATTTTCTTTTTTTTAGGTAGTTTTAATAAATATTGACAAAAAATCTGTGCTAAATACTTTGCATGATATTTTGACCTAAATATGTATTATGTTCAAGAGAGCTAGGTGTTGTATAACTATATAGTCTTACTATCTTAGCAAAACTATAATTGCACTCTTAAAAAAAATAAGCGCACATCTATATAGTTATATTGTTATTTTGTTTATAGTAAAAACCTATAAATGAAGATTTAGTTTATCAATCCTATTTTTGAGTTAATCAATCCTATTGACTTATCAATTCTATAATTGAATTGATCAATCCTATTATTTTCGCTATTTATCAATCCTATTATAATTTGGTGTATCACTTTTTTTATTATTTAGTGTAAAAATCTTATTAGTTGGTTTATCAATATTTTTAATAGTTAATTTATCAATTCTATTACTAGTTGCTTCATCTTATTACATTGTTAATCAATTATTACAGCTTTCTCCTATGATCATTCCTGTAGTTTAATTTTATGGATAAATCTACATGAATTTGAACTGGCTAGTTTTATTTAGTTTTTAAGTGTTTTTTATGTTACTACTAAAGCCAAATGCGTTAAACGTATTAAATACTTCAGACCTCAACAATAAAATGGTTATTTATTTTTTTAAAAAAAGCTTTTTGTTTGATTATTAATCTTACAAAAATGACTAGAAGTTTTTAAGTGGAGCATTCATTTTTTTTTTTTAATTTTAATGTTATTTATTTTTTACCTATTGTACATTATTTAGGAGCTTGTCTACTTTATTGACAAAATTATAACTTAGAGCTTGTTATAAATGAGTTTTCTCTGATCAGTTCTTTCATTTCTTTTGTTGTGTGCTTGCAATCTGTATAATATAATTTTAATACTATAAAAGTATGTCATAAATTTTGAGATTTGATTGCAGTTTTTATTTCAATCATTATGATAGATTTTGGTAATTTTCCATTTAAATTTTGTTGTGGAAGATTCCACTTGAAAATTCTAATATATCAATGTTATATCATTTAATTTTTAAATATATTTTAACAGTTTGAGATTTTTTATATTTATTATAATGTTTAGCATATTTTTAAGAAGTATTGGACTGTAGTTATTTTTCATAGATTATCTCAAAACTTGGTCTTAATCTTAACTGCTCTCATAAAAAAAGAAACAAAAAAAAAACTGTATAGCTTTTCTTAAAATGCTCTAATGTTATGAAATAAAGCTTTTTAGCAAAGAATGTGCTATTTTTATAAGTATTGAGAGTTTGTAACAGTTATATATGATGGTTAGGTTAAGTTTTACACATCTTAAGCCTGCTAACTATGAAAATGGTACAAAATGTTAATTGGAGCAAAATTAGTTGAAACTAAAAAAAGTGTTTGTGATCTTATTTTTTAAAATTTGATAAGTTGCTGCAACGCTGCGTTGTCTGGGCCCTTAGAATATACAAAAATCGAGAATTATTCCTTAAGTTTAAAGTGCTTCATTTAAAAACATTTGAAGAAATTTAAATATATTTAGCGTGTAATATTTTTAAATGCTAATACAAATATAAAAAATAAGAAAATTTAGTTTCTGCTCGGAGGAACCAGTAATTAAAAGATAAAAATCAACTAATTTTCCCTGCTCCATGTACATATCTCTATCCAAATTTTTCTATCCAAATTTTTCTTCAAAAAGGTTAATTAAAATTTAAATGATAAATTACTTTCTGGGAAATGTGCAATGTCACAATTAAAATGAAAAATTTTATTTTTTGACAAAAATACAGACCAAACTAAAAACAAAATTACCAAATCAACTGCTAGTCTGAGAAATCTGATGATTGTTTTATGATGCTCCGAGTGCTCTTGGTCAATCATCAAATCACTGTTGATTTCGAGCCCTGTTAATATATATTAAATACGTCTTAAAAATATGTTCTCCAAAAATAAATATAATTCATACATTTAGTTTGTTTTGTGAATATGAAAATATGTTGATTAAGCTCTACAGTTGCCAAGATTTTTTTGTGTTGATATTTGGTGTGGGAAGACATAGGAATTATTTTCTGACTTAGAGTGTGTAGGGATAATAAGGGAAGTTTAGGAAAGGTGTCTACGTTGGTCGTCTTTTTTCTGGCGTTCTTTCTAGTACTTTTTATAAACTTGCATTTTACAACTTTATGGTCATTTTTCTCAATTAATCACTATTGTAATTAAAAGCAATCAGCAGTGATGTTGTGAAAAAAAAACAATGTTTCAAATCGTGTGTCCTTTGGATGTGGAAATAGATGTTTTATGATAGCATTATGGAGTTTTAATTTGAATCAAAAGGGGGTTTAAAACAAATAACTGTATTTTACTTTTTGGTAGAAGAGTTTTGCAATATCATTGATGTGTCATTCTTTTTCGATGAATTTTACTGTCCGACTCTATATTTTTCAGCAATAAATATTTCAAAATATCATTCCCACTAATCATGTGAAAAAAAGTTTGATTGTTGAGTAAAAGTTGAAAAATAAATCTTATGTATTTAAAATAGTTTGTCCTCATTTGATACTGAACACATGTATGAACTTTAAGTTTGAAGTAATTTCCTTTTCTTTCTACAGATCACTGTTGGATTTGAGCGTCTTTTATTTTTCCTTTACAATAGTCATAGACCAAGAAAATAGAAAGACGAGCAGCCAAGCTCTTCGAATGCGTAGCGGGAAACTGCTCGGTGCTCTACCAGAAAAACAACCTGCAGCAGGGGCGGATTAAGCGTACGCGGGGCCCTAGGACATTCAAATTTTTGGGGCCCTTAGATTAACTTTTTTTCTCTTATATTTTTTATTTATTCAAATATAAAAATATTTATATATCTTTTCATTTAAGAAAGCATATTTAAAAAAAAAATAAATAATTATAAATAAAATTTTATTTTGTTAAATTAAAACTAAAAAATAATCATAACATTTTGAAAAAATTTGAAATTTATTATTATTATGTAAAAATATCGTATTTTATTAATATATTTGAAATTGATTTTTTTTTTAAAAAATCATTGTTTTAATTTTTTTTAATTTATTTTCAAAAAAAATTTTTTTAAGGGTGCCTCTAATCATCGGGGGCCCCAGGCCATGGCCTAATGGGTAACCCGGGTCTGACCTGCAGAGTTTGGCCATATAGCAGAACATGCGCCTACGAAGCAAAGTAGCAGTCTGGAGGTACGTCACCTATGTACCGGTTTTTGGGCAAATTTAATCAGCAATGGATGAATTAAATGTATCTGAATGAAATATTTCAATTCAGTACTGTTTACAAGTAGGGCAAAAACAAACTATAAATTCATAGTTGACTGAATGTAAACAATAACAAACTTCCTAAAACCGAAAGAAGTTTAGAAAACTTCCGCTGTATACTTCCGCTTATGTTATGCTTACAAGCCGATATGTGAACTGGCTTAATATTCTAGGAAGTTTAATTACTGTCATTTTTGTGCTTAACAGGGCAAAGAAATTTCAAAATTTTTTCACTTTTTTATCGGATCGTTACTAAATGGTGTAAGAGGTAAAAGTTTACAACATAATGTGGTTCCCCTCTTTTTATTTTTTTTATGTCCTTGCAGAAAATAAGAAGAATCACTTCTAAGTGTCACTATAAATATAATAGAAAAATGGATGATTCAGTAAAAGCTGGAAGGACCAATCCAAGGGGTACCCTATTCTATTACTGTAGCCGGTGTAATGATAGAAACTTAAAAAGCCCACAGTGTATTGAGCCAAATTAAATCTGGGGACAATAACCATTCATTTCTAACAGTGTCGTGAAAATATTCGGCCGGGCAACAAAAAATCAGACCTAATTTGACTCTTTGACAAATTTGACTCTTTTTCGGGTAATTTGTTGACTGAGAAAGCAAACCAGGTAAGATTTCAGCAAATTTTTTGCCTGATATTCTAAACTGCTCGATCAGTCACTCAGTTTGTTTCAAAACGATGGATCAATTCAGTATTTTAAAATTTTTCTTGATGAAAAAAGTTGCTTTAATAAAAATAATTTAAAGAATGTGAGAATTTTAATTCTTACTGTTTTGCTTATAACGCTCTTCCATGGTCACAAAAATCTTAAGTGTTTTGTATTTCTGAGGGTGGCAGATTTGCACCAACACAATTAAATCACTTAAAATAATTCAAATTCTTACTGTTTTTCGCATTTCCTGATGTTTTTACGTTATTAGATTTTATTTTATAACCGTTGCTGAACAGCCGACATAATTTTGAGTGTACGACTACCATAGTTCAACTCCGTAGCCTTTGTAATTTTGAAACCAAGTCAGGTGACGAGAGAACTCCTGAATCAAGTATTGCCCTTCATGAAGGAATTTTTGATGGAATTAACCAACATTTGTATTACATGGTGAGGAAAACTACGAAAGCCTCTCACGGTTAGCTTAACGGCAAGGGTATAGTTTGTCTAAAATAAGAAATCCCCTAGACATTCGTCTGGACCTGTGGTGGTGACTATGGTAACGAGGTATGATTATTTCAAGTAAGGGTGCGGGTTCACTGTTTTGGAGTAGTTTCGGCTCCGGTAGGCGCGAGAAAGGGAATCTCTTTCTTCGGTCTATTGTGTTAGTCCTAGAGTGAAGCTACCCTCGTTAAAATACGCCATTCTTTTTTCCATAGCACCAGACGGCATCAGACTTTGTGGCGGGAGGAGTTCTTAGCTTAGACAAACTCTACTCGCTGTCCCAGTGCACCAAGATCCAACCCCTCATATTACCACCTGGAGGATAATTACAGCTCTTCACTCATCTAACCCCTTTAAGAGGCTCCTCTTAAAGGGGTTAGATGAGCTATTTCTTACACTTTAAGGAATGTAGTTTCAGTCAATTTTAAATAAATAAAGAGTTTATTAAACAATAAAATAAGATTGTAAACGGATTCCTATTAAAAAATCTACTTTTTCTTTTCTTTTGTGCAGATTCATTTATTTATTTGTTCATAATTTTAAATATTATTGAGATGAGTGGTGTTTTCTTTCTTTTTTGTCAACAGAAATTGTTTTTAATATAAAATGTTTAAAAAATAATAATAAAATAAATGTTGCTTTTGCTCTTGATATGCCTCCAAAGAAAGTTTTTGATTCTTTCGTGAATATGTATTTTAATATTCGAAAATATACATTTTAATGTTTTGCAAAAATATTTTTGGTTCATTGTTAAACTTTAATGTTTTATATTTTTTTACGATGCTTGGTTAAATAAAGTTAGAACATAAATTTGACCTTTTAGTTTTCAGTTTTTTTTCTTTTAAATTTGATCCTAATTAATTTGAAATCTGACATGAAAGTAGTTGTGTATTCACGATTCTCAGGAAAAGAGTGTTAAAACACTTTTTTTTCTTCATATTGCATTCAGTAAATATTTTAAAAGACATAGATTCCTTATAATATAAAGGGTAAACCAACCAGTGAAGGAACACACCCCAGTGAATGTACACTTGATAAATATTTTTTTAAATTAATATTTTAAAAGTTTTTACTTAGATTGATTGGTAAGAGTAGCTTACTACCTAACAATAGGAAGTTATGTAACAATGCATTGGGTTGCCTGGTCATATAGTCTTTTCTGGAAAATTTTTTGAATTCGTTAGTATCTGTTCAGCACTTTGTTTCTATGACAAAATTATAAGGTCATTGTTTGTATGTATCCGTTTAAAGTGCAATTAATTGCACATAATAGTTCTATTTTTCTCACTGTAAAAAAAAAGAATTCAAAACAGGGTTATTGAAGTTAAGTTTTATTTATTTTAAGCATCACAGCATAAGCAAGTACTACTGATATTAGGGGGTGTTTATTAACTGGATTACCAAACGATGAAAAACCAATGAATGAACAAGTGTTCCTTTACTGGGATTTTTCTAAGTTGCTGAAAATAAAAGAAAAAATTTATTTTTCTTGTACCTTTAGTCATATTATACATCAAAATTATATTAAAAATACAAAAAACAACTTCTAACAAGTGAAGGAACTGGCATGTTCCTTCACTGGGAATAGCTTTCCCAATGAATGAACAGTAGGTGTGAAATATGATTTTACATGACTCTAAGCTAATTAGTAGTTCTGTGATATAGAGGACACCCAAAATTCTGTTAAATGTTGTATGAATAATTCCTAATATAATTTCATTTCAAAATGCAAATTTAATTGCTAAATTTATGGAAAGAATTATAATCATAATTTATTTATAACTTATCTTTATAAATGGAGTGGTTAGTTCAATCATACGTTAGACACCTTAATAAACTATGTTTACTAATCGAAAACTAAATAAATATAATAATAAAAAAAAACTTGAATAGAACATTTCTTTGCTGGCTTTTGTGCCAATAATTAGCTTAATTATTATCCTAATGCGGTCTTTAACGTCATGACGGAAACGGGTAGGAAACATCCATTTAAAGACAGCCATCCAAGTGAAAAATGGGTGAAGCTTTTAAGACGACATCCACTGATTACTCAGTGCAATGAGAAGATAATTTCAAAAGGCAAAACTCCTTTCTTAAACTGAGAATAATATTCGAGAGTGGTTTCAAGAACTTTAGAGGAATCTTAAGGATGGAAGTAGCCTTGGCATCCTTTTAGAATGTGATCGCATCTACAATGCGAACGAAACAGGAAATGAATACTGCCCTTAAACGGGAAAAATCTCTTACACCAAAAATTATAAGGATTTATATTCTATAAATCCTAGGGATGAAAAAGAAAGAAACAGTCTTTTAGCAGTGGAGGAAAAAAGTGCCTCCATTGGTAGTTTTTTCTTACTGAAGAACTCCTCGAGGTATTACAGAATCAATTCCTGCTATACATTTCATTGGAAAAAGTGATTAATGAAGTGAATCGATGACCACAGCAACATTTTACGAATATATTGCAAATGCTTCTTTCTACCCATTGGCTAATTGAAAATTCTATTAAATTTTTTATTTTGCTCCTTCTGGATGGGCTTAAATCTCATATCAATCTGAAACTGAGCAGGTTTTGTTTATCAAAACAAATTCTCTGGTTTAGCTTTCTACCTAATTCTACTAGTGTGTTCCAGATGTAGACGTATTTCGAGCTTTGAAAACTTAAATGAAACCTCTGCTAGATCTTGAAAAAATAAAAGAGTCATAAAACAATATGTAGAGGTAATTTTGCACCCATTTTTAATACGCTTTTGAGGCATCAACTGATAAAGTTTTTATAAAATGTGGTATTTTTCCATTTGATGTTGAAAACCTTGACTTTAACAAATGCATGCAAGACAGACACAAAGAGTTAATGAGCAAGAAAGCTTATCAACAAAACACATATTTCGATAAACGAGAACTTTGAGTAACGATGCACTATTTCTTCCGAAGCTTGAGAATGAAATCTCACAAGATATGCTGCAAATTTTTAAAGGAACATGGACAGAAGAGTCTAATCTCCTAAATATCCAATACCCTGTGCTTTTCTAAATATGGAAGAATTTATTGCAAAAAGAACATTTGGTTAAGTCAGACTTAGGCACTGAAGCTGAAACAACTAACATTGATAATAAATGTATCTTGAAAACTGATTTTGAGATAAAGTCCCCTTGAAGCATTGTTAGTTGCAAAAACAATTCGTTCCATTAGTAATCAAAGTCAGAAAATGGTAAGTACTGCTGAAGACCCACTAGATATAAGTGAATGAGAGATGAATTCTCCTTAAACTTCAAAACACCTTTTTCCCATCAATTATCCAGTGAGAAATTCTAGAAATAGTACTGAAAAATCAGAAGAAATTTCGAATATACATTTACATTGGCCAAATATAGGAATAAAAGAGGAAGATCAAATCCAAATAAAGAGAAATAAATTACTTTTTTTTTAACTTCAGAAAAAGGACGAAAATTTAAAGAGACTGAAAGAGCTGAAAAGGTAGTTAAAGCAAGAAAGTATGATGAAGAGAAAACAAAATACTTAAAAAGATTTAAAAAGAAAAAAAAAACTTCTAAAAATATGGGGAAAAGATTAAACAAAACGCGATAAAATAATGGCAATAAAATATCATCGGATTACACAATGATAAACATTCATGATTTAGACTCAACTATTAAAGTATGAGAAAGAAAATTAAAAACATTTTTTTATTCTGTATTTAACCCCATTTTACTTTCCATTTCATGACTAAAAAAAGCAACATTTTTCACGTTAACTGTGGTTAGATGTTATAATTCCAAAAAAAATTGTTTTTAGACATTGGTATGGCCTATGAATTCCTAAAGAACATCAAAAAATCTCAAAATTAAGTGTTCATTCACTGGTAAGAACTGTTCCTTCACTTGGTCATCTTACTACTTATTATTTGAACCACTAAAAGCTTAAAACAATATTATGTAAGTTCTTCAAATTTTTTTTTTTTACATAATTCGGCATTTAATAACAAATATGTTGGTACAGCCATTTAGCTAAAATTACTTTGAAATTTTCATGATTTTCTTAAAGGCAAGCTAAGCTTAAGTGTTCCTTCACTGGTTAGTTTACCCTACCTGTTTTTCGTCTATTTTTGGAAACAATGTAAAGAATGCATCGACGCATTTATTAAAAAGTAAGAATAAAAAACACATTCCAAGTACAAAAAAAAAAAAAAAAAACATTTTTTACAAATATTTTGTAAGCAAAGGATGTATTATAAAACAAAGTAAAACAGGCATTTTTTTCTTAATTTTGAATATTATTGAGAAAGAGTTTCTTTTCTCTCTCTTTTTGTTAAAATATTTTTTTTAATATGAAATATTCATGAAGTAATATTCATTAAATAAATGAAATATTTGCTTTGATATGCCGCCAAAAATACATTAACATTATACATATGTTATGTATACATTCAACATTCAGTTGGGGTTAAGTTCAATATATTTTTAACCTTAGGACATTGATATTTAGTGAATTATAAGAAATTTTATGAATATTAAATTTTAAAATAGTTTTTTTTAATTACTTTTTTAAGGTACTAAAAATTAGAAACAAAGCTTAAAATTATAAATAGTTTAAAACACACTGTTGCATTTTGCTTTTTGTTATAATATTGTTGTATTAAAAAAATCAAGACTTAAAAAGAAAAGAAAAATTTATAAATAATAGCAACTGCTTAAAAAAAAAAAAAAAATTGAAAGTTAACATGAAATCGACGATGAATTCGGCAGAAAGAAAACATGTCAAAATTAATAATTAAAATACCTGATTCGAAAATCGCAAGTCGTTTTAATACCGGATTAAAATTATCAGGATCAGGCCTAACAACAACTGTTAAATGAACAATAAAAATTTCTCTTAGATTTAGAAGGAAATTGGCACATTTAAATGCATGATTCGAGTGTCTTATTAATATTGAAATATCGGTATTTTCAAAACCATGTGGAAATGCGCTATGCCAAAAATAAACAATCGAAAAATATCATGGATTTACGATAAAAATTGGCACAAATAAGCACGTCAAGGGTGATTTCTATTTGCATGATTTGAAAAACGCGAGTCGTTATAATATCGTAATAAAAAGATCGGAATTTTAAGAAACACGTAGAATTCCGACAATAACCTCCGAAAAAAGCGATCGAAAGTCATTTGGATTAACTGTGAAATAGACTCAAATAAAGCGCTTTAAAAGTTATTTCCAAAATTCGAAATTCACGCATCATTATTCTGTCGTATTAAAATTGTCGGGGATTTAAAACTTTGGAAATTCGTAGAAATAACCAACGAAAAAACCTATCAGAAAACTACATTGATTTAAATTTGGCGCGTTCAAAAACTTAAATGCATAACTCACAATTTCTGATTTTTTTTTTCCGAAAAAAATTATATCAGTTTTTTTTTTTTTTTTTTTTTTTTTTTTTATTGTGCTCAGGGGCTACCGCGGGCCGTAGGTTGTACAGACCTTGTAGTGTAGTATTTCTGGATCAAGTACCCTAAGCCCTCGTCCGTATTCATGAGTGCTTTTAACTTTAACAAAGTTAATAAGGGTTATTTAATTTGTGAAAATTAAATAATCGCTGTAATTTACTATTTGATAATGAAATAATATTTAATTTGTTATAACTTACAGTGTATAATTATTTTATTGTTTATAAACATTTCATAATATTTAGAATTATTTTATTATTTTATATTATTTATAATTACTTATTTCATATTTGCAATTGATAAAATGCTTAACTTATCACAAAAAATTTTAATTTTAAATTTACAATAAGTATCTAAATAATGTGTAATAAATAAGCTTTAATAAAAAGGTAGAATGCAAGAAATAAACTTCTAACTTGCTGATTTAGACTTTTGTTTTGTTAAGAAGTTGTTAATTTACGTAGTAGCATTTTTTAAATGCTTGTTAATTTACATAATCTGAAAATAAAATAAAAAAGATTTGTATAACAATAAAAAAAAACTATTTTTTCCATTTCTTTCTTTCATGATTGTTGTAACCTTTCTTTTTTTATCACAATTGCAGAGTCATGCATTTAAAAAAAATTCAATCGTTAGTTTTTAAGAGAAAAAGTATATATTTTCTTCTCTTTTATATCATTTTTTACAATGAATTGCAATTTGCAAACACAAACAAGCTTTTTTTTTCAAATTTAATAATTTATTTCTTTTTAGAAAATTGTATTTTTAATCGTTATGCTTTATTGAAATATATTTGGTAATAAATTCTCTGCAATAAAACTTTTATTACTAAACTAAACTATGTCTTTTATTACTAAACTAGATTTAAACCAACTCAGAAGAAAAGGGTGCCAAGTAGTCGCATTTTATTTGTCAATTAAGGATTTCATTTTAAAATTTTTTGTTATACAATTTCAATATTGTTGTTCTAGCCATAAGGGTAATTGATGATTTTTTTCAAATCAAAAATTCGTGTTTTCAGATTTTTAATTAAACAAATTTTCATTTACGAAATTGTTTTTATATTTTACGATTTTTTTTCTTCCTTTTTTTAAAATCTTATTATTTACCATTGCGCATGTGAAATAAATTATGGAAAAGTCATTCGGAAGAACTTTTTTTTCACGTGTTGCATAAATTTGTAAAAGACTTTTTGAATTAGAATTAATCGCATCAGATAAATATATTCTAAATTAATAATACAATATTATTTGAATAAAATCAATAAACGAGAGAAAAAAAATTATGCAGAAGTTTTTTTTACTCCTAAAATTTGTAATTTATTATTTTACTAACAATGTGTCTTTTTAAAAGTTCAAATGTCAAACAAAAGCTTAAGAAATAACTTAAAAGTTTTATTTAGTCAAGCATTTTCTTAATGAAATTTCTAACAATCTTTTTTTTAAATAATGTGATTTTAGAAATTTTTTAATATTAATCTTAATAATATTTATTCCTAAAATATTACAAAAGTTAAAAAAAGAAAAGAAAGAAAGAATCGAGCACATTTCGATAGTATGATAATAGACAAAAAATATCTTTTTGTCTTGAAATATTTAAAAGAAAATTTTCGCACATTCAAAAGATTAATAGAGAAATTTAAAAATAAAGAAATAAAAGATTTCTTTATTATGCATCTAAATTTATCAGAAACTTAATAATAATTCAAAAACATTGAAAAAGTTTTTATATTCCGGTCTTTGTATTATACTGTACCCAACTCAGATGATTAGGGTGCACTTTATTTTTTATTTAAAAATTTCTTGTTAGAAAATTTAATTATACAAATTCATTGCTGTTGATCTAGCCATAAGGATTATTTGTGATTTTTTATTACAAATTCGTGTTAGCAGTTAAACACGATGCGATAGATTAAAACGATGCAAATTGTTTTCATTAAACAAATTTATAATTACAAAATAATCTCAGTTGTTGTTCCTAATGGTGGCGGATTTTTTTCTTCATATGTATTCATATGGATTTTTTTCTTCACAATGTATGCAAATGAATTATTCTGAAGTCATTCAAAGAATTTCTCTTTTTCACAGGACGCGCATATATTCGTTAAAAACTTTTTGAAGTAGAATTAATCGTATACATTAGGATAATCTAAAATGTTATTTTAATAAAAAAAAATAACGCTAGTTAAATAATAACAATTGCATATAACTTTAAATCTTTGGAAAAACTTAGCTGATATTTAATAGAGAATATTAAAACAGAAAAAAAAGTTATGCATAAGTTTTTTTTTCTACCTAATATTTGGTAGGATTATTCATTTATCTCATAATAATTTTTCTTCTTTAAAAAGTTCCAGTTTACTTTAGTATTATAGATTTTAAAAAAAAGTAGGAATTTATTTATGTCTTAGATTAAAATTTCCGAGGTGAACAGATTCTCAAGGTGAACAGAAAAAGAAAAGAAATAAAAATATGTTTCTTAATCATGCAATTCGTGACGAGCCAAAGACAAAAATTATGCTACCCATTTTTGCTGTAAAAAACCTTCTTAGGTTCTTGGCTACTTTGCAAACAAGTCAAGCAAAATTTTCAACTAACCTCGAGAAAACCCCTCCAGTTGACCATTCATTGCTCATGCCAGGTCCTCTATTCACACTCACCCCTTCATTATCCTCCTTCTGATTTCGACTTAAGAATTTTGGGGTAGATCAACAGTGGAATCAGTATACAGACTATACTTGGGGTAGATCAACAGTGGAATCACTAACCAATGATCCTTCTACCACTGAGGATATTTTACGTCAACATTGTGGTCGGTGTGAGCTGGATGCGGAATTCATGTTGACCAGCCATCGCTGGGATTCGAACCCGGTTCACCTCATTGGAAGTCGAATGTTTTATCCCCTGAGCCACCACTACTCAAGGTAACGAATTGGGGGGGACATGCTTCTGGTAGACTGATGGAGAAAAAAAAGTCGTTGAAAACTTTCAACCTGGTCTGTTCTGGACTGTTGTGTCCAGAAAAAAAAAAAAAAAAGAATATTCTATGATTAAAATCATATCATCAAGCTTAGATAAAATGAAAAACTTTCTCCGAACACAAAATCTCAAGTAAAAAAACTTTCTGCACGCATTGATTAACTCTTGTAACTAGTGTCAAACCTTTCGTCATCATTTTGGCGAAATTCTTTGAAAATCATAAATTATTTTTTTAAAAATGTTTAATTGTTTTAGAGGTCTATATTGATTCATACCACACGGATGAGTTTGGTAAAAAAAAAAAAGGCTGAAAATAGATATCTAAAAATGTTCTGTGTAAGAACCCTTTTTAAATAATTGAAAAAATACTTGAAATTTCAGCATGAAGCTGTCTATGTAGGAAGCATTTATCCACAGGTGTAAACGTTTTAATAAAAATATAGATGTGGGACATTATATCGAATCTGGTTCACCTCTTTCGAAACCGAACGCTCTATCCTCTGAGCCACAACGGCCCTATCATGGGTATTTTAATTTACCTTATAACCATCGTCAAACAGCCAAAAGCGATTTTGAGTTTACGACTACCATAGTTCAACTCCGTAGTCTTGTGATTTTAAACCCAAGCCAGGACACAAGGGAATTCCTGGATCAAGTATTGGGAGAAATTTGCATTCGTGGATGACATTTTGAGGAAACTAACCCGTATTTGTTGCATAGAGAGGGAAACTACGAAAACCTCACACAGTCAGTCGGACGGCAAAGGGACTTCAACCCTTGATCCATCCACCACTAAGAATAATTTATGTCAGCACCGAGGCCTGTGCGAGCCGCGTGCGGTATTTGAATTGACTGTAGCCATCGATGAAATTCAAATCCGATCATATTTACTATACTGTTCACATAGTCATGGTGGCTCAGGGGACAGAGCGTTCACCTCCCAGCCATGGCTGATCGATACGATCTCCGCACCCGGCTCGCACCGACCTTAGTGCTGACGTAAAATATCCTCAGGGATAAACGGATCGTTGTTTAGGTCCCCCTGCCGTCAAGCTGACCGTGGAATATTTTCGTGGTATTTTCTCTCTGTGCAACGCAAATGTAGGTTAGTTCCATCAAAATGTCCCACACGAAGGCAAATTTCTCCCAATACTTGATCCAAGAGTTCCCTTGTCCTCTGGATTAATTTCAAAATTACAAGAAGTTGTTGAACATAGGTAGTCGTTAACCCAAAATTGTGTCGGTTGTTCAACGACGGTTATGAAATAAAATAAACTGTTCACTATTTAAAATGATGCTATTGATTATTGATAGCGGCCAATATATGATAGTCTAGATCTAGATATAACCCTCTTCAGCAATTTTCCTGATTTGATTAATATGCACTTAAGTAAATAACGTAATATTTTTATAATTCAATTACCGTTGACTTTTTAATTATTTAAGTTTATCACAACGCTTGACAAAAACATAACTACTGAAGAAAATAAAAACTTGGTTTAAAATAGTTTTCAAACTATTAATCCAGGAGCGTCATCTTACTTTGATTTTGCTTGAAGTTACTTTATATAACCAGAAATAATGATTAATGAACGGCAATAAATTTCGTTTTTGTTTAGACAGCTGTAAGGTAGTAAACTTCACTGATATTTTCTTTCGAATAATCGAAAAGTCCAGTTTAGACCCTTATGCAACAGAAACAAATTCGATCGAACTATTGGTTTCTGCACGATTTATACGAAAAAACAATGTTTGTTTTCTGATTCAACTGTAACATTACGAACGTTTTTTGTGAAGTGACCAGGCGACAAGACAACATTTTCTAAACACAAAGGCGCACGTTTTTCACATATTTGTTAAGGTGGTAATCATAAGACCTATTGAAGATGAATTAAAATCTCAAAATGTTTATTAAATTGATTGATATTTTGCGACATTTTACGGCGCAGCATGAATTCTTTTTATAAATAAAGATTACATTTCTAACTAATTAACAATAATTACGCAAAGTGATTCTTTTATTATGTGTAAGAGATTATTCAATGTTCTGATCTGCTAAGAAGGGCTAATCTATAATTAAAATATAATTCTTTTTTAGGTTTAGTTTTTAAGATCCCTTTATTCTACTTTTATTGCTATTTTACGTGTTACACATACATTATAATTTTAAAAAATTGAATCTTGGTAATCATTAGTGTTTTTCTCTTTCCAAAAATAAGATTAGGTGAAATGTTTTGCTTACCAGCTTTCCGTCTGGATGCATATAAAATTTTATTTCTGACTAGGAAGAAACTATGAAAGAAAAAAAAAATTACAAAATAAACAGAAAAAAGGAGACTAAGAATCACACATTATTTATAGAACCTTAATTCTCTTTCTTTAAACTAAAATTTTATCCAGGAAGGACATTAGCAAGATCTACCTTCAGTACATTCTAAGCGACACATACTTTTTAGCTCTCTGTTGTTTAAAGACTAAACGTTCAAAAGCAATTAATTTTACATTTCCAGCGGTTTGTAACATCTGTTGAATTAGTATTGACAGACTGGCTATAAATTCTATTTGTATAAAATAACAGGTAAAGGTTTTTTTTCTTTTTCTTTTATGTTCACTTGATTGACACTCGTCATTCAGGTATCAGTAGGGCAGATTTGCCTTGTCCGGAGCTCGAACTCAGGACTTTTCTGATGTGAGGTCAGCTCTCTGACCACTACACAGTCCGGTCGGCATGTCGGATGAAGTTGCGAATGCTTTTCGAAAAGTAAAAAGAGAAAGCACATATGAAAAATCACGTTTTTTTTTTTTTTTTTTTCTAGGCTGAAAAATTTGTTTTACAACGATATCAACTAACAATTTTCTGTTATTGACTGCTCAGCCGTAGATCAATAATCTAACAGTAACGTGTTAGGAGCAATCTTTTCTTATTTGTTATTTGTTGATTTGTGACGCATGCGCTCTGAAGCTCTTGTTAACTAGAATATTTTTGCCGGTTTGTCAGTTGGGTTTACGATTTCGCTGTAGTATGTTTTTACTTTGGCCTTTGCGAGCTTCAGGGCGCATAGCTTTCTTTCCCCAACTATTTTGAAATTATTGAAGTATTGTTCTAATTCAGTTTTTATTTTAAAGTTTTTAATAAATAGTTTTTTTTGACAATTTAGTTTTATTTCGTTATTCGATGGCTCATATTAGTTTAATTCATGTTAGTATTCCCCCATATTGACAATCCAAAAAAAAAAAAAAAAAAAAAAAAAAACGCATTTCAATTTCAAGAACAATTAATATTTTTTGGATGACAACTTGTCATTTTTTTTTTTGACGAAAAGTAACATGTTTTTAATCGTTACATTGATTCAATGGAATTATTCTTCGTCAATCAGCGGCTTAAGTACATTGATAAAAATGAGTAACTTTTTGACAGTTGTATATCGAAAAAAATCTATTATGTCACTGATTATGATAAAACGGCTGGTGATCATGAAAACTTATTTTTCTATTCTATGACAATCAAACAGGCAGCAAAAAAAAGATTGATGGATTTGATTTTAGCTTTATAAAAAGATTCTGAATGCATGGCACAATACCATTATCTCAAGAAATTGCATTGTCTGTATATCTCCGAAAGTAAGTATTATAAATGTTTAATTAATTAATTAATTAATTACTAATATCCACCTTCATATCAATGTAGACAACATTTGGTACAATTTTATTACTTAAAATACAATGTTTGTTTCAAAAACTTGAATTTCTCCTTTTAATTCAAATAAACTAAATTTATTTTTAGAATTGCCATTATCAACATGTTGTGGTTTTATTTCTTCCTTGCTTTAAGTTCTTGCGCTGTTATACGTTGTGAAGATGAAGGAAATGAACAGGCAACTGTTATTGGGGAAGACATGATAAAAGGTAATTAATTATTTTTCCTGGGAAGGATTATTTCTTTTATACTTTGTAAATACAGGTTATCCTATATTAGCTGACTATTTTCAAAAAGTTATAACTAGTAAGGTTAACTAGTAGGAAAACTAGTAAGGTTAAAGAATTAATTTTTATAGTAAACTCACGCGACAATGTATACGTTTCTTCTCCTAGAATATCTGATTTTAGTTCAACTATTTTCCAAGAAATGGCATAGAATGTTCCTTCTATAGTTTTATCAGGTGGACATTTTGAAAATATCGTAGAAGGATTTTTCTTCAGAGAAAGATTTCAAAAAAATGTGCCTTGATTTTTTTGTACCTTTTCTTTACTACTTGCAGCGGCATCTGTTGAAAACATTCGAACAAGAAACAGAAACTTTTGGGAAAAAAAAAAAAAACCTCTGTAACACAAATTTTATACATAGGTGATTTTTTTTTAATTCAATCATTTTCCTATTATAATTTCTTAAAAACTTTCAGTCTAAAGTAAAATAACCAGTAAGTGATATAGTTGATTGTTGTTGTAGTTCATTTTCGTCGCACTAGAGCTGCACAATGGGCTATTGCCGACTGTCTGAGAAACATCCCTGAGGATGATCCGAGGACATGCCATCACAATTTTGATCCTCTGAAGAGGGGATGGCACCCGGCTTCGGTAGCCCGACGACCTGTATGCGAATTCGAGCACTTTACGGTAGAACAATTTAACGAGGACCGATACCGCACACCATCGGTCCCTACGCAAACTCATCCAAGTGATCTCCCACCCGCACTCTGACCGCAGCCAGTGATGCTTGACTTCGGTGATCTGCTGGGAGCCGTGTCTTAGTGATCAGTCCACTGCGGGACGTGATATAGTTGAATGAGTGTGTATGAGTAAGTTTCTATGTCTGTTAATCACTTATGTTTTGTTTTTACTGTTGTTTTAGAGCTGAAAAGATATATACTGTAAAATTGCTATAATTTTGATATCAGATTTTTCCCCCTGTTAATGCATGATCTTTAAAAGTTTGGGGGAAAATAACGGTGATATACCTGAAGTTACATTAATTAACAAACTGGTTTAATTTCTTTTTCATGGCCAATTAAAATGCTTTCAGCCACCTTAATGTATCGCAATGAGGTGTGATACGTCTGCGACTAAAACCTTAAAATTTATATTAAAAAGAACCACAAATATTGAAATTTAAAATTTTTAAGCAATCTGCTCCAAATTCCATATATGCATTGTTTCATGCATTATCATCGGACAACCTGTTCGTGCTAAAAGTTAAAAAATAAAATTAATAAATAAAATTAAAAAATAAAATTAATAAATTAAATTAATAAATAAATAATAAATTATAATAATAATAGGAGGGAATTACTTATTTGAAATTTCAGATGTTTTTGTTTTTTAAATTCTCAAAAATGGTTCTTGCAGCTTTTTTATCGGCAATCCCGCAGTGATCTATTTCAGCTTTTTAGTTTAGTTATTTTAGTTAGTTTAGTTACTTCAGTTTAGTTACAAATTTTCATCAAAGTAAACATTATTAATCTATTTCAGCTTCTTAGTTTAGTTATTTTAGTTAGTTTAGTTACTTCAGTTTAGTTACAAATTTTCATCAAAGTAAACATTATTAATCTATTTCAGCTTTTCAGTTCAGTTATTTTAGTTAGTTTAGTTACTTCAGTTTAGTTACAAATTTTCATCAAAGTAAACATTAGTGGGTAGGCAATTAAGTTCTTGCCATTTATAAATTTTAACATTACAGATGTCATTTAAGGTATTAAAACATTTGAAAAAGGTTTTGCTCTACCGGTATATTTATGTTTTATTTCTCTCTCTTATGGAAGTTTTCGGATCATTAAAATGAAGAATATCTTCTTCTTACTTTTAATCAAGGTTTTAAGATTACAAAAGCTGCTCGTGATATTTGTGCTGTGTATGGGGAGGGTACCATAGATGAAAGAACTGCACTTGCCAAGTTTAAAAATTGAAATTTTGTCCTGAAAGACGCACCTCGTTCTGGACGCACAGTTGAGTTAAATGTGGAACAATTAAACTAACTTCTGCACGAAAGCGATTTATGGAAAACAGTTCTTCCACAGCTCTTGCCGAACTGTGGATGAAGTTATAAATAACAGGGGATAATGCAATTATTTTTTTATTAAAAAAAACGACTTTCAATTATAAAAAAAAAAACCCGTCTAAAACTTAGTTGCCAGCCCAGTTTTGATTTCTAGTAACTTTTTTCTCCATAATAAATCTTTAATAATTATTCATTTCGAATGATTATTAAAAATGTGCTAGAATGGTTTTAGGTTAACAAATGTTAATCAATGTTGAAGCAAGGTAACAAAACAAATTGTTATTTTTAAAGCATATATAAGGAGCAGTAGCTATTGGAAGAAAATCCCCAAATAGTTCAGAGATGCGAACACTTATCAGGTAAATTATCTACACTTGTTTGTTGAAAATTTTATAATTCATCATCTGCTTTTTTTCTTCCAGCGATTCAAGATAAAATGGACAAATTGGACTTCTTAGTTAAGATATTCAAGACCCTTTTTAATTTTACCCTAGAACCTGAGCAAGAGGCAGCAAGGTCAGTACAATCATATATTTAAAAAAAAAATAATAATAATAAATGTTATTAAGTATAGTTATTAACCCTTTGCAATTGGAAGAGTGTCTCTCAGGCACAACTGCATCTCTACCAACTTTCATTCTTTCCGAAAATGGATTTTCCAAGTGGTGGTATAACAATTACCGAAAAACAAACTTACTCAAAAATATATTTATATTTTAACCAGCTTGAAATTCGCTATGGTAAAGAATATTACGCTTTTATATATTTGCAGTGGTTGTCAAACTCATTTATAATTAATATTATAATTCAAAAAGTTTAATGAAATAACACGAGTTTCGCTACCACTTTAAATGTAAAAAGAAAATCTTCCGGGAAAACTAGAAGAGGTGGCAACTATGCAACTGTAACCCAGAGATGCGAACTTGCTCCCGACAGCGGATTTTCGAACTGTAGTCTTTTAATGCATGATTCTTGGTTTCGAAGATTCTGTTAAGTGTCTGCGTGCTTATAGTGGCGCTGTTAACATAGCACATTAACGAATTATATTGAAGCACAAGTCAATTCTTATCTCTTTTAATTTCTTACGCCCGATTATAAATAACTCATGATGAAAATAAATTCTAGATATAGTAACACATGACGAAGAGGTAAAAGACTTCTACGGGGCCTAAATATCTCGAGCAACCGTTTGTCTGAACTGAACCGCATTAAACACCTGAGTCCGCTTCCGGCCCTTTTCCCATTTTAAACTGAACTTAGTGGTGTTTCGATGTGAATCGTTAAGTTCTGACAGTATAGTTACATGCAGTAAGGTGGTAAGAGCATAAAGTAAAAGTATGAGGTATAACTTGAGCTAAGCTGGTATGGCGAAAACGAGATTATGCTGTTGATGATGCATCACTGCAATAGTAAGCTCTCTTGTCTTCAGTTAAATTTTCATATACAAATATTTCATTGGAATTTGCTGCAGGTGGCTTTTTCATATAATTTGATGTTTAATTTAGCTACATGTTTGTCTATTGCTTCTATTTCGAAGTTAACAATTAGTCTATTTTACGTATTTAAATACTCAGCTTTATTTTATAAACTTTCAGTGGTTCCGTTCATTTTTTTCTTCTTTTTTAAATTGTTGGACGTACCACCAGTGCAAAGGGTTGTCTGTGACTGAGAATATTAAAAAAAAAAAAACGGTTGAAAATCTTAAAAATAAAAAAGAGTTTCATTAAAAAATCTTTAGTGACCATAATTACTACATTAATAAAATTCGAAATGAATATTTACGAGAAATCATTATAACTTTTGCACGTTAATAATCCATTCAAAACGTTCAGACAAAAGCGTGCAGAGGAAGAATTGTAGAAGATTAGAGGGAGTATTGTTCAACTCTGGTGGAGTTTCCAAATGGTATAAAAAGTTATTCTTTAATTTTACTCTTTATCCTTTGCACTCCGAGTAATTTAAAATGCTGTTTGAACTAATATAAGTTATAAGCACTAAATTATTTAATTCTTAAAATAATATGGTTTCTAATTATTAAGGTTTATATGTATATTTAATGTCCAAATGGTGAGATTTACCAAAAAAAAAAAAAAAAAAAAAAAAAACAGTCCTTTACTATTTTATTTCAAGTATGTTAAATAGTAAGTTTTTTAAGCTAAAAATGGAAATTAATTTAATAATCGAATCAGGAACAAAAACGTATTATTTCATAAACATGCTTATTTTCAAAGGATTTGGATTTTTAACCATCAAAATATAGGATGCAGCCACAATATAGAAAATAAAGGTCCCTGGTTTGAGCCCCTTAGCATTAACTTCATTTTTGAAAGTATTTTGCTACATCTTAAGAAGTTTTTAAGCAAATCGAAAAATTTACACACAAATACAAAATTCTAATAAATAATTCTAGATAAAAAATTGTAATAATTATTTTCAACATTTTTGTCATTTTATTTAATGAGAGTCAAAAACAATTTTTGTATTTTACAGAATACACATTTTTACATCATTTTAAATCATGTATTTTGAAATGAAGGAAGTCAAAATGTTAAAGAAATCGATCGAACAGTTTCTGAGATATTAAACATAAAAAAGTCGAACTTCTCCTTGTATAATGTACTTAAAAATGAACAAACGAAAAACTATCACTCTGAATGAATTTCGTTATAAGGATCGGATTTTCATGTACTAAATATGTAAAATAATTAGTGGTAATTAATTAATTAAATTACAGAATCAAACACTATATTGTTCTTAACCATTATAAACATTTCTCGATGATTAAGTCAAGAAATCTATCTGAAAGGAGCTTCGAAATCTGTTCCGGGGGCTTGTGAGCGATGGCGAAGAGGGGAAGGTGTTGTTGTTGTTTCTAATGCTACTTAGACAAGCCGAGCTCGCCAGCCAGTGGCCTTTAGAGAATTTCGGGATTCAGGAACGCGTGTTTTTCATTTGATAATAGAGCAGCGATTGGGTGAAAGTACGTCTTGGTTCAGGACCCCACGGTTAGATGGCAGCACCCCTCATTCGTGAGGTCACTTCCTTAATGTTGACATAGATCTGACGGGGAAGAAAATTTTCTCTAGATCTTTGCACCCATGATACTCTTCAGCGATCAACTTTTATTCAACTTTCGATATCTTTCAGACTTTTGATTCCACAGATTTTACGAACACGCTTATCTCTATAAGTCTTAGCAAAGTCGAGGATCGAACCGTGGACTCTCAGGGGACGGTAGACCAGCAATTAATTTATTACCAATTTTTTAATTGATTCAACGTTTTTCATTTAGGTACGTTTTCCCCTTTTTTATTATTTAGAGCAGAATGAAATAAAATTTAAAAGACATCAAATGGTTATTTTAATGCCTTGTTACAATCATAATCTTTTCTTTTTGTCCAGATCTGAAAACTGTCTGCCTGCTGGATCTGAATGCAATGCTTTTTCCGGTCCGAACTGCTGCGGAGTTCGAACGAGGTGTTACATATTTGATACTCAAATTCCCACTCGTAATGGACCAGCAAAATGGATATCCAGGTGCAAGGATTATCCTTTAGGAGTATTACTTGATAACATATCCGGATAACTTAATTTTATCAGCACTTCGTTTTGTTGTTAATAAATACTTTAAAAAAATATGTATTCTTTTCATTTCACATTTTTATTCAGTGCGGATCAATTTAGTAGTCTGATACAACGAACATAAACTGCGCAGAGGAGTAATATGCTACTATGCTCGGACTACTAAACTGCAGTGTGGGGGGAAATATGAAAGGTGTCATTACGTTTGGACTACTAAATGATTAAATTTCTTTTTTATGGCAAACCATGCTGAGGACTTCTGTCTTCTAGGAGGTATTGAAAGATCTCTTTAATTTTATTGAAAGAACTCCTTTTTATTCTTATTTGAGTGTGGTGATTTCACTCTTGGCGATTCAAATTAGTTTGGCTACAAAATATAATTTATATACCAAATATAATGCAACGTGATATGTTAATATAAAATATTCCTTTATTTTTTAGGAATTGGGCCAAGTTTTTTTTTTTTTTTTTTTTCTTTTTTTTTTTTTTTCTTCTTCAATATAACTTTAAGGGGAGCTTAAGTGAAACATGGGTGTGCTGAATAAGGTTTTCACAGGCGAGGTTATTATTAAGATCGGCACTTATTATTGATGAAATATGACTAATTAATATAAAAAAAGGTAACGATGCTTGCGACATAGACCGATATTACCTACTCTGATTGTTTTTTTTGTTTTTTTAAATAAGTGCCACCTGCCCAGTATATACATTTGACTAGTATTTCCTACATTGACGTTTTGTTAGGTTAGATGCCATTTTCAGATGAACACTTGCATACACTGATTTTTTTTTTCTTTTTGAAGTTAAGTGCTATTGTCTGATATTCCGTGCGTTGATGTTTTCCTAATTTACTTCAATCAGACTTTGTTATAAAATAGTAATCTTTGATTATTAATAATAACCAAAGAAGCCCATTACAGTAAAATGTGCGCTTCCAAAAAGTTTATTTATTGAAAATGACAACGTTATTTTTCTTTGATTATTAACTTGGTAATATTTTTGAGTGAAAAAAAGTCAGTCAGTTATGATAATCTCAATAGCCACTTCTTAAAACAACACAAATCAACAACCTCCCCCCCCCCCCCCTGAACCATCTCAAATGGTGAAGAGGAAAAAACCTTTTACAGTGAAATGGGCAATTTTCCATTACACCTTAAAAGTGCATGCACCAAACTATACAAATAATAAAACACTAGTCAAACACCATAATAATACACCACGCTGATTAACAAATTTAAAAAAGTTGTGGAGATACATTTTTCTAAGACAATTAAACTGTGCTAATTCAAAGTACGAGCCGACTGGCTGTGTAGTTGTCAGGGAGCTAGCCTGGGTTCGAATCCAGGCATAGATGTTCTTTCATTCACTGTACTATCTGTCCTTACTGTGGGAGCAACGTTGGCACACTTAATAGGGTGCCCCTGAAAGAGTGGTTAACAAATCTGCTATACTGATACCTGAGCGACGAGTGTCAATCGGGTGGGCATTGGGGGGAGAAAGTAAGCAAACTAGATGTCTCTATCACCTACTGTTTTTTTGTTTTGTTTAATCATTTATAGTATTTTACTAGAGGTATTTATTACATTGAGTACCCATGAACGTATCATTAGCTGAGAAAACAATCAGATTAAGTTACACCACACATAAACTATATAGAAATATCTAATTCAAAATTAGAAAAATCCATTCACACTGAATCTAAAGTGTACTTCAGTGTTATATATATAATGAATCTCCTCACATTAGCGAATGGTTTAAAGGGAAAAAATCGGACCTATCCCGAAAAAAAGTTCTGAAAAGAAACCGAAAAAAAAAAAACGTCCCTTGAACAATTATATGAGTATAAGACCAATTTCATTTGGACCTTTGAACGAATTAAGCACGAGTTTAAAGTGCATATCTACATTCATGAAATTATTATAATTTTTTTAAATTAACTAAAATACAAGGATTAATTTAAAGTTTATGAAAGGAACTTAACGCACTTCATACTATTTAACAATATTATTTGGACTCAGCTTCATAATTTTTCTGAATTCTAAGAATTACACTAATTGTGTTGTGATAATACTTTATCAAAAGGTGATTTTTTTTTAAATTGTACAAAAATAAAATCTTTTTTTTTTTTTTTAATTTTAGTCAACATTTTTAACTTATCCCAAAATTAGCCTCCTTTGAAACTAATGTTAATTTATACATTAAATATAATGATACTATTACGTGTAATGTATAATTGTATTATGCACAATTAATAGAAATCAGAATTTATATTAATAGTTCGTTTCCTATAACTTCAAATTAAACTTTGCTTGTTAATCACTTTTTTAAAAGAATGTCTATTTACATTCGAATAAATATTTAATTATATTTAATACATATTTAACAAGTCTGACTCAAATCGGTCATTAAATTTATGTAATTGTTATACTAGTGCTTTTTTTCCGATGCTCTTTCTCCTTTCTTGTTTTTTCTACAGCTTTTTTTTTTTTTTTTCCGGAACGTTTTTCTGTATTTCTAATATAAAATATCCTCATTGCAAAGGAATTTACAACCTCTTAGTGTCTGTGTCGAAGATATGTTCTACCTAACGCTCTACCAGGCAAGCTGTCCCGGCCCTCTGCCTCTGAATATATAAATCAATAACACTTATCATCCAATTATATATCAACCCACCTTCAGAAAAGAAAATAATATATATATATATATATATATATATATATAGTATTTGCTGTTACGCCACCATTGCTTCTAAGGCTACAACTTAAAGTAGAGGCTCCCAAACTTTGTGCCACGGAGCACAGGATAGTTGGGTACACTTGATATTCATAATTGCAAGTCCTTAGTCCTTTGGTAGCTCTCATTCCAGAAACCATTTGATAGTAATCTGGGGCTTTTCGAAAGAAAAAAAAGTAAGGTAGTAATAATAAGGCTTTAAATGTATGTAAAAATTGAGTTACCTGGGTGGGGGTCCTAAAAGAAAAAGGTTAGCAGAGCTGGGTTTTCAGCAGTAGCTGTTCTAAAAAGCAAATATTGCTGGAAAATAAATATCGAAAAAAAAATATGTAGTATCTCAAGCAAATTCTCAATACTTTCAAATTTATATGCAAGTTTCTCTTACCTTTTCTCCTAGATTTATTAGTACTTACAGTATTATTATTAATGCTTTTTTATCACTTAATTAATGCTTTTTATCACTTTTTATCACGTAAAATAAGTTTATATGTTTAGGAAAGTCATTTATTCACACACTTTACATAAGTTGTTTTTTTTAATTCGAATTTGTTTAAAAGTTATTTCTATTGTAATTGAATTTTTTTTTTTTAAATCATGACGATATTTATCCTATTTTAAGAAAATTTCTCTCTCTTAATTTCTTCATTTATTAACCCCATGTTTGAGTCACTGTCAAAAGAGAAATACAAATAGAGATGAGATTAGACTAAATATAAATTTGAACTTTTAAATTAAAAAAATTTTAAAGAAAAAAACTTAATTCAAGAGTAATAAAAACCATTTTGAATTTGAATTGTTATAATGATATAAATAAGGTCCGAGAGGCCCGAGCCTAGGGTTCCCACATGCCTGGGGGCATACTAAATGTTACAAATATTTTGTGTGTATGTATTCTCTTTAAGAATTATATGCTAGAATTATGAGTAAAAAAAATTAAAATAAACATACACACAAATTTACAAATATATTAACATTTACTTCTGTTATAAAAAGTTTAAAAGCATTTCGTAAATGAACAACATGTTAATTTGAGGACTAATGGGGGCCCCCAACAGTTCTGTCCTGTCCTAGAGCTCCCGGACTTCTAAATCTGGCCCTGGATTCCTGGATTATCGTAACATATCGTTAACGAGTAAAATTACTTTTCATTTATTTCTTCCTATTTTATAACACATCCTGTATTGTATATTTTTTTCAAGCATAATTTGAGTAGACATTGGAAGTTACATTCGAAAACTTAAACTTTTTATGTCTTAATAAATAGCAATCACACTCTATAATGAGTTTAAGAAATTTTATAAAATTATTGTACTATGTAGCTTATAATAATTTGTAAAAAATGATCACGAGATTTTCTGAGATTTTTTGAATTGAAAATTTTGAAGAATAAATAATTTTGTACTTCTTCATTAGAGGCACACTTAAAAAAATATGATTCATAACACTAAGCAAATAATTTCAGTTTTCTATAGCTGAACTCTTTTAAAAGGACTTTTCAAAAAGCGTCTGCTAGCTTTAAAAAACTAGAAATTTTCTCAAAAAAAGGTAATTAAAAAAAAAAAAAAAAAAAGGACAAAGAGAACCTACCCAAGTAATTTATGAAAATAGAGTCCACAATACTTAACATGCAACTAGGTTCAACTTGCTTCAAAAGATCCAGGAAAATAATAAGTTTTCTTATGTAGAGATTTAAAAGAATATTTCCATTTTTATATTGTAATCTATAAAGAGGTAGGCAGACATGAACATGACTTTCTAGTCAAACGTTGAACTTGATTATAAAATTTTCCTAGCTGGTTATCTGCACGCTTTTATCTCACTTTAATGGTGAGTGCTAGTTTTTCACGTGCTTTTAGGAAAATCGCTTTGCTCAAAATGAAAAAATCATTTCGAAACTTTAGGAGAATGACTTAAGTCATTTTATGACCTAAGTATAATTGTCAGGACTTTTAAGAATATAAATTTAGCGAGGCTGACAAAAGCAAGAAAAATAATTAAGTAGTGGAACATGCTACGTGATAAACGGACTGGCTTTTATTTGAAAAGGTTTTAAATTGTTTTGGATGTACTTAATGCGGCTCTATAAAAGAATATGTATTTTTAATTCTCTTTCCTACTTCCCAATTGCACTAAATCAAAATTTTAATTAAATCCTTGATGACTCTACTAGTTAAGAACCTGACCGCTCACTCAATTGCTCTGATAACTGGCATCTTATAAAGTGGGGGTAAAAACTGAAACTAGCTCTTTCGGAGAAAAAAAGAGTGTGAAAAATAATTATGTCGTTTCTGTTGAAAGAAAATAGACGTAATTTATTGGCATTGGCGAAGAAGTTGAAATTTGAATACACAGGGGATTTGATCGTAAACGATTTGACTTATGAGGAAGAAGAATAAATTAAGTTACTAATAAAAAAATAGCAAGAGATAGAATAGAAAAAGAAGCAGAAAATGCTCACCGTCACTTAGAGATGGAGACGAAGCGTAAAAAATTTGGGGGTTGCAAGCCAAGAAAATGAATAAGCAGCAGAGTTGTAATTAGTAAAAAGTATGCCAAAGCTCGAATTTGAAAGTTCTCAAAAAGTGTTTGGAATGCCAATAAATGATATTGGAAAACATGATTTTAGAAGTACTCGGAATCACGGGAGGTATAGTACAAAAGTCGCCAAAATCAAAAGTCAGAAAAAAGATTCGAGTTACTTGACAACAGATGGAATAGTCGCCAAGAAAAGGACTCGGAGAGGAACTACGGTGAGGTTAATGCCAGAAGCCAGGGAAATAAAAAGAATTTTGAAATCGTCGCCAAAGTGTTACACATGTAAAAAGGAAAGACATTTGATAAAAAAATTTCTAAGAAAAATCATACTTCAAAAAGCCAGGCACAAATATACAGAGAATTCCACTGGTGGAGGAATCAGGATTATAAGAAGGAGCACAAATTGGCCTTATTAGAAAAATGGTGAAACCATTGGTTGATTCAAGAATGAAGACAACGGCTGTTACGAAAGAACTATAGTCAAGCGAATGCCAAAACAGAAGAGGAGACATTATAAAAAAAACTGACTTGGATCAAGAAGCACTCTGATTCGTAATCGCAGTGCTCGAAAACGCCAACTGGGGTGAAGACCATGTCTTGACTATCTCCCATTCTCTTAGTGCATGGGAATGTGCTAATATATTTATTTAACATTTTTCGTATTTAATTTTCAAAAATATTTTCTAGAATTTTCACCCCGCTTTCTTTAAGAACAATATTTAATGCAGTTTTGAGTTCCATATAGTTTCTAAACTTATAAGTTTTTAACCTGTTTAAAAATCAAGACAGAAAACTAACATACTTTCTTTTCCTATGACTGTCCACACGCTGAGAGTGAAAGTTTGCAAAGTGTTGCCACAGATAGAGAGTTCTGCTCAGCGCCTCCTATGGATTACCAATATTGCATGTTTGTTGGCGGACGACATGCTGTTTTCAACAGAAAGTAATTATTCATCAAATAGCACGACTCTACTGTTGAATCGGGGGCTCCATGGTTTGGTGTTAATTTTCGTACAGTTTTACTGAAATCCTAATTCTGGTTACTATGATATACTTTACGGTCTTTGTTTTCAATGACGTCACCTTCAGGTTACCACAACTTTTGTTTGCCTATATGTGATTGGCTTTTGGTTTATACCTATATCTTCGTTTATTTGCAAATCACCGACCCTTGATTGCACCTATTATCAATGGCATTAATGTAGAAATCGGCGGCAGAAGTAATTTTGAAGTTAGCGAAAACATGCAGAAAAGAAGCTTGAATGTTTAGCTATTGTGGTAAAATAATGGTCGCCGTAAAGAAGACAAAGTGAGAGATGGTTGTGAGGTGGCAGTAGAGAAAAGTTTAAGCAAATTAACACTTCCTGAGTGCCGAAAAAAGGAGTGGTGATTTTAGTATCCGATAGTACTGTAACGTAAATAGAAGTCAAGGTAAAATTCAATACAAAGTCTGCAGATGAGTCATATGTTGGTGGCAAGTAGAAAAGTCGATCGGTGGTGGAAAAAGTCGTATGTTTAAAATTTGATTTCACAGGAACTATCCGACGGATTTCGCTCAAATTTTGTATTTTCCCATGTAAAAATACATTCTTTAAAATGCTGCACAAAATTTACAATTCAAGATGTTTTTGATTTTTATTAAATAAAATAATAAAAAATTATAAATACTTACTTAAATTTTATTTTATTATGACTATATTATATATATATATATATATATATATATATATATATATATATATATATATATATATATATATATATATATATATATATATATATATATATATATATATATATATAGTATAATATTATTATTGTTACAATTAAAATACGCGTTGATATTAAAGTTTACTATTCGAAAATTATGGGAAATTCTATTGTCAGAGGGATGGAAATGTCTATTTCCCCTCAAGTAAGAATAAGTGAAACTCGCGTTTGCATACGAGAAATGCATCGCGCGCTAACCACCAATGCGCAAAAATCACTCGAACTTGACTTACAAATATGACAAAAATGCTCATCCGCGATCAACCAATCAGAAGGAAACTACACCGCGGACAGTTTGCCAAATGAAAAGCGCAGTTTACAAATTCCCCGAACCCGATTATGTGGATGGATGGTGTTTTCAGTAGAAATGCAAACAATAACAATCTCGAGCTGTATGCCTGCTCTAGTTCCGGTTAGAAAGTTTGCAGCTGCTTATTACATGTTATTCTGCGAGGCGATATTTTCAAACGGATAATTTTGTTTTCAATGAAAGAAATAAATTAGATAATTTCTGAGCTCAAATCTGCCATATTTCATAAGATATTAATGTTATTATGTAATTCTGGTGAGTTTGAAGTGAAAATTTGTTTTAGTTGTTTATTGTTAAAAAAGGTGGCATGGCTGCTAGGTTTTGAATAGCTCGCTTTTTTGGCAGTCTTGATTTGGCCTCTTTCTATTTGTTTATTACGGTTTGTTCGTGTTGCAAGCTGTGCACCATCTGTTAGTGTTAGCATATTATTCGAGGAGCAAGATTAAGTTTAGTAATAAGTATTCAAATACTACGTTCTCAGGAATCTTAAAACACAATGATCACGTTGTGAGCCAAATGGCTTTAAAATACACCGGAAACAGTAACCCAGAAGTGTGAGCGGCATACAGCTTGCAGTGCTCCCTAGTGTCGAAAACACCATCCATTTAACCTAAATGTTTGAAAAGAGTAGTGTGTTTGTAGGGAGGGAAAAATATTAATGTGATCTAGATGTCAGTAAAATATCATCAGTAATGCAAAAGAATTCTTTTGGTTTTTAAATTTGGATTCTGCGGGATTGAGGTCCTCATTCCGTGGGACTAGAGAGCCTGTATTGAAAAGAGTGATGACAATATCCAAGAGCGCATGCGCTGCCATCATATTTTTGTCCAAGGGGGTTGCCAGATGAGACACCGAAATTGGCGCCACTCGCTCATTTGGTGTTATTCTGAAGGACTTTAAAAATTTTAAATTTTGATAAAAACAGACTGTGAAAAATTAATTAATTTGAAGGTATCATAAACGTATGTTATACACCCCTTTTCTACTTTTCTGTATAAATGATACAAGATAAAATAAATTTTATAAAACTTCTAATTCTTATTAATAGAAAAAAATTAGACCTTAAATTTTAACAATGGCTTCGTAAATACTGACAAATAGTTTTACATTGCAGTTTTCTGATTTTTTTTTATGCAGAAATAAATTTTGGAGAATTAAAAACATAGAAGAGATAAATATATATTTTTTTAATTTACTTCATTTTGCATTGAAACATTTCAGAGGGGAAAAATATACAGCTTGTGAAGAATTGAACTGAATTGTAATACAAAATGGATAATGCATTATTAATGTCATGCATCAAATTTTAATAATAAAAACACATTTAATTAAAAAGTTAAGAGATATAACTTATGGAGCATAGGAATCTTAATCCAAAAAAAAAGGATTTTTTAAACATCTTTGTATTTAGAAAATATATTCAGATAAAAAAATATTGATTTGATTTATTGAGATAAAAAGAAAGCGAGGTTTCCACTTAGTTATTTCAAATTTTACACTTTAACTAAGTTCATAATCATGCTAAAATAAGTAAATTTATCAAAAGATATCTCCTTTTATAACTATCTATCAAATGTTTTTAAAAATAAATTCTACAAAATTTAATGTAAAGTCATTCTTTTCTATTTGAGTGAAGAAAAAGTTATTTTACAACTCAATTAGAAATCAAAGTTAAGCATTTTAAAGAAGAGACAGATCTATAACCTGTTAACTGCATTAGTTAAAAAAATTAAATTTAATAGATCACTGCAATCTGCTTTGTAGAGTTAATATCAAATATAACACATAATACGATTTTCTCTATTTTCAAAAGCTTATATCATAATAATTATTATTATTTTTTTTAAAATTTTATTCTCAAATGCAATGATTTAGTTTTGATAGCCTAATTGCATTTTATTATTGCAAAATAATTGAACTGTAATGCAATTCGATACCATAATCTTTTCTTATGAAATGTTTCTTTAAATATAAAATTTTTTGATATATTTTCATAAAAAAATTATTTAGCGATATTTGCATCTGGGTTTTTTCATGACAAAAAAGACATTAATATATTTTAATAAATGATAACTTACTTTATCTTATAAATTACTAATAATTACTTTAACTTCTATTCTTCTATGATGAAGCTCCAAATTTATAAGTGAAAAAAAAATCAACACAAATTTTTATTCTTGTAAACTTTATTCGCGATCGCAACGAACTATAGGGGGCGCTGTTGTATGTGCCGAATCCCTGCGATTTCCATATGAACAGTCATTCAGTTACACTGGAGACGTCTTTAATGTAGCATGTAGCATTGTAACGTTCCATCTTTATTGTGGCAGATTAAATTTAAAAAAGAAAAATGTTTGTTTTCTTTCTTATGCAAACGAAAACAAAATGGTATCTCTTTTTTTTAGAGAAGGAACATCCAGAACACATCGGAAAAATATTTGTAAATAAAGAGAAAAAAATAGGTATATTCTTATAAGAGTACTTTGAACCTAATGCCTGAAAAATAGTTTTACTAAATTTAATGGTATAACATGAAAGGCCCATTTAAATTTTAACGTAACATAAAGAATGCTTGCGAAACAAAACAACAACAAAAAAAAAAAAAAAACAACAGCAACAAAAAAGAACCATTCTTTTTTTGTCGCCATTTTTTAGTGTTACGAAAATGCGTCTTTGATACTTGCCAAAAACAAAACAAGATGCAATTTTATTTTTTTAGGAGCGAAATATTTTATGGAGTGAAATATAACGAAAATGTACCAATGTGCATAACATGAAACTTTATCTTAGTAAACGTCCGTTTTGGAAATGTTATTTCATTTCTAATCTTATTTATTAGAGTTCATAATGGCTATAGAATCAGGTGAGAGAAAAGTTTGTTTTGAATCTATGCTAAACTCTATATCGGCCCATTTTCCACCGAAATCCGATTTACTACTTTGATTTTAAACAAAGTGTTTCATTTTAAGATTTTTCCCAAAAAATTTTAAGTGTAGATTGACGGCACTTAAAAATCTGCCAAATCTGTAGCTGTGGTTCATACGAAAGTACCGAATTTTTCTTCCATACTTTTCTGAATCATATTACTTCAAATATTAGAATATGCAAGAAGTATACATAAACGCATAATTTAATACCATTTAATTTTTCAAAAAAGGTATTTTGACAACAATTTTATCAAAAAATTATAAACTAAAAAAAACGTAAAATAAAGAATTCTTAGGATAAAAACGATTTTAAAAATTCCTCATTTTTCAATAAAAACTTTCGTATTGTTTCTTTTTTTTAATTCTTATAGTATTTAATCAGACGTAAAAAAACCATTCTGTAGAGAACTATCATCAAGTAAGAAAAAAAATTATTTACAAGCAAATTTTTTATTATAAAAATCATAACACTTACCTGATTTATAAGTCCGGAGAATTCCAAAATGATATGTTCTTTGTTTGAAAACTTTATTCTCAAATAATATACACATAGTTTATCCCTTCATTAATTTTAGGTAACATACCACACATCAAAATTTTATAATTGTAAGATCTCGATATGAATTTTAATATGTAGCTTAAAAACAGAATAGCTGAATTCCAGTTGAAATTCTTTCAAAACTAAAAAACACTTGTTGTAATTATTAGCAAAATAAAGGTGACAGCTATTTTAAATTAGTATTTAATATGAGCTTGGAAATAAAAAGAAAAGAACGATTAGAAAAAATAAGCTCAGATATACAAGAAAAAAAAGTTGCCAGAGTACAAAGTGCAACTCTACAAGATAAATAAAAATAACGTGGGGCTCGCTGATAGCATGCTCGATTTATAACAGCCTCCTTCGAGCATGAAAACAGTCAATAGTCAATATTGTCGCTCAAGAAATTGCTCTCACACCAAGTAATGTCTTTTGAGCATAAAACTGAGGTGCTGGAAGCGCCTTCGTCAAAATGTCTGCTCGTTGCTTATCACTCCTGACGTAGCCTAGTTCAAAATGTCCTTTAGAAAACTCATCTTAGACAAACTTATATCTTTGATCGATGTGCTTAGTGCGAGCGTGAAACATCGGATTTTTGATGTACTTGATGGTACTTTGATTATCAATCTGGAGGATTGGTAATGAGACGTCGTTGGCTATCTCGGCAAACAGGCGCTTCAACCATATCAGATCTTTTGTCGCATCCGCTGCTGCCATGAACTCTGCTTCTGTTGTTGAGTTAGATATAGCCTCCTGTAATTTACTTCTCCAAGTAATTGCACCTCCACCGTAGAAAGATATCACACCCGTGCGTGATCTCCGAGTTTCAGCACAACTCTTGTTATCTGCATCACTAAATAACATAAGGCTTCTATCATCTGCACTACTATATACAATGCCATGTGCAGCGGTAGTACGAAGGTATCTGAATGTTGTCTGCACAATTTCCCAATCAGTTTCTGTGGGATTGTCTAATTTACGAGATACTAAACTTACTGCATAAGCAATGTCAGGTCGGGTTCTCATCGCTAAATAAAGTAAGCTACCTACTGATGATCTATATGGAATGTGACTGCTGAGAGGATTTGCCTCCTTGATCTTTATCATCCCATCAGCATTTGGAAGTTCATATTCAACCTTCAGATTTGCCTTCTTCACCGGAATGCGTGATGTTTTGGTAGCATCCCCAAAACGCTCTAGCATCTTTTTAGTAAATGCTTCTTGGTGCAAGAAGATTGAGCCGTCCTTCATCTGTTCAACTTGTAGACCAAGGAAACAATTTAAAGTTGTCACTCTAAGGTTGAAATGTTGCTTGAGTTCGTTCATAAAGGTAAGGAATGATGCTTCGTCTTGTACAGCAACAATGCCGTCATCGACATAAATCGCCATCAGCATCTTGTGTCTCGAATCTTTACGAGTGTACAAGCAGTGGTCAGATTTGCTTTGGGTCATACCATGTTTCTTTAGCACGTCTGTAAACTTGGCATTCCAACATCGTCCAGCTTGCTTAAAACCGTATAAAGGTCGGAGCATCTTGCTTATACGACCGCTTCCGTCATCATATCCTTCGGGTTGATACATGTATATATCCTCAGTCAAGTCGCCATAAAGGAAAGCTGTCTCCACGTCAATTTGAAATAATTTTAGTTTTTCCTAAGCTGCTCTTGCAATTAGAGCTCGAATAGTGTCGTAGCGACACACTGGTCTAAAAGTCTCCCCGTAGTCGATATCTTTCGTCTGCGTATATCCTTTTGCGACTAATCGAGCCTTAAATCTTTCGATAGAGCCGTCTGGGTTTGTCTTCACTTTGTAAACCCTGCGATTTGCAAGAATCTTTCTTCCTTTAGGTTGCTTAACGAGTTTCCACGTACCGTGCTTATTCTGCGAAGCCATCTCTTCGTCCATGGCTCGTTTCCAGTTGACATGCATCGAAGACTTCATAGCTTCTTCATATGATTGGGGTTCTGTCAAGTTCTGGATGCTGCTGTACACTTCATAGTCGTTAAATCTGGGAGGTCGGCGTATAGTTGATCGGTCACACAATCCATGCGTCACTATCTGTGAAGGTTCGTCTTCTACATTGCAAATATCATCCTCCTCTTGCATGTCAGCACAATTGGAACTGCCTGAAATTTCAAACTGCGTACCAGTTGATGTACTGGCACTAGAAGTAGTTTCTGAAGACTGGGAAGTGGGACCTATTTGCTGCTCGTTGAACACCACATTGGCGCTCTTAATTGTGTCATTCTTCGATGGTATGAAAACACGATAGCCATCACAATCACAATATCCAACGAAATATCCCTTAACAGCCTTGTCGTCCAGTTTACTTCGATTGGTATCCGGTACATGCACGAAAGCAGTTGATCCGAAAATTCGAAACTTGTCGATTTTTGGCTTGCGTCCAAACCATACTTCGAATGGAGATTTTCCTGTGATTTTACTTGGTCCAACTCGATTAAGAATGTGGACAGCCGTCGATGCTGCTTCTGCCTATAAAAACTGTGGTAGGCCTGTATCCTTGAGCATACTACGAACTAAGTCCATTATTGTGCGGTTTTCTCTTTCAACCACACCATTTTGTTCTGGTGAGTACGGCATAGTAATTCTTAACTTGATGCCTTCATCATTAGTCAGTTTTGCCATCTTAGTATTGTCGAACTCACGACCGCCGTCTGTAACCAGTTCTTTCACATTTATGCCGTCTTTATTAGCCCGAGCAAGAAATGATTTAATCTTATCTACAACTTCATCTTTGTGTCTCAGAAATTCTACACTTCGAAATTTGGAATAATCATATTTGATCACTAACATGTACTTCTTTCCACCTCTTGACAAAACTGGCGATTCGAGTAAATCTGCGTGTATGATTTCACCTGTCTCCTTCGTTTTGAATCGCTTTGATTTGAAAGTCCGTCGACATTGTTTACCGTACCTGCAAGGTTCACAAAAGAGTCCATCATCTGTGAAGTCTATACCATTTTGGCGTAGGTACTGTTTCACATGCTGTACTCCCTGATGCCCAAGTCTTCTGTGCCAAACTGATAGTGGCAATTTTGTCGTTGTCATCATTGTTGTATCTGGGAAAGGTGTTGTTACGTCATCGTCGACAAGATAAGCTAAAGCAGCAGAACCTCCTTCTGGCTTGACCGGTTTTGCGCGTAATTCAAAAAGTCCACTAGATGAACATGGAGCTTCTAAAAGTATATTTTCCGGGTTTTCTTTACGAAAGAAACGACAAACCATGTCATCCGAATCTCCGAAGTTTGAGATTCCTCGTCTCATTGCCTTTGACGCTGATAGTAAATTTTTGCCGATATCTGGTGCATACAATACATCACTGAGCTCAATAGACTTTTTTAGGGTTCCAACAGTTGCGCACATGTCAATTTCTCCGCAACCATACGCTGGTATCGTCTGCTTGTTACCAACCACGATTTCCACTGGTTTGTCAAAATGGCGATACGTCTTGAAATATTCGGCAGAATTTGTGATGTGTGCCGTTGCTCCATCGTCTTTGAGCCACACATTTCGGCTACTGTCATTTTGGCAAATAAATGCACTACAATGAGTACTTGTAAGAAAAGTTTCGGTTTTATTACCTGACGTCTTTGACTTGTCTGGAAAATCAGGACAAAATTTTCCCATGTGCCCTGGCTTATTGCACCGAAAGCAGTTGCCACGGAAGCTTTTCACACCATCATTGGCTTTACTAAGTTTACTCATACCTGTAGTTGTTGAAGGTTGAGATTTTCTCGCCATCTGAGACCTTGTCCCCTTCCACCATTTCTTCTCTCCGTTGGCACCGTGCCTTGCACCGCTTGTTACAAAAGCTGTTGTAACATCTTCTTTCATGCATACACTTTGCCTTTGAAGGCGCATCTTTATTTGTTCCATCAGTCTCTCATGTGACTTTTCAGCTTTTGGTATCGAGTCCCATTGTGACTTGAATTCTCTGTATTCATCATCCGGAAGAATCGATAAGATGCGTGGCATGAGCAGATTTTGAGGCAACTTTCCTTCCCCGCTCGCCTCCTGTTCCCGTTGCAAGTCGATCCATAGCGTATGCAAACGTGCGAGAGATTTCATTACGTCTTCATCCTTTTCTATTTTGAAAGTGAAAAATTGTTGAAGAAGAGTATCCAATTTTACGCTCGACACTTTGTCGAAGTTGTTCAGCAACTCCGTCCATATTTCCCGTGCAGAGTTACCATGCATACGAATTAGATTCAAAATATCCGCTGATACATTTGATCGGATAATTATTGCGGCTTTCGCATTCGTCTTTGTGTAGGATATGAGTGCTTTGTTGTACTCGCTGACCGTCTCGGCGCTGGCGTCTTTCACAGGTACCGACGGTTCTACAACTGAGCCATCCAAAATTCCAACACAATCATTTAGGACGAATAAAGAGTTAATTTCTAATTTCCAGTCAGTCCAGTTGGACGCACCTTCCAACTTCGTGCACTGTATAAAGTTCTTTCCATCCATCGCCAAACTATTAATCTACAAAAATGAGCAATCACTTCACCACTAACGTTAATGAAAAACGAAGTACTACTCACGATTTGGCATACGAAAGTTCATACACGTCGTCAAAAACAGCTATCTACGCAGTAAAACGTTGCTAATGACCCATAACCTGTTGTAATTATTAGCAAAATAAAGGTGGCAGCTATTTTAAATTAGTATTTAATATGAACTTGGAAATAAAAAGAAAAGAACGATTAGAAAAAATAAACTCAGATATACAAGAAAAAAAAGTTGGCAGAGTACAAAGTGCAACTCTACAAGATAAATAAAAATAACGTGAGGTTCGCTGATAGCATGCGCATGATAAAATTTTTATAATTTAAAATATTTTTGCAAGTTCTTTTTTTGTTTATTATTAACAAAATATATTTTAAAAATGAAAAAAACTAAGTAGAAAAAAAAAATTATAGCTGCCCAACTAGGGGATGCAATCCCGATCCCGCACTATATATGATTACGCTGCGGAACTAGTCCCACGTAGAGTGCCTAAAGTAAAAGAGTGTGGACAAGGGAGAAACGATTCCTTATTGGTGGAAAGCAATATAATTATGTCTTGAAAGTGATTTTTTTTTTTTGTAAAGTATAATTACATTTGGAATAATTGCTGAAATCTGCAACCTAATATCCTCTTTCTCGTACATATGTTAAACATAGAATTCGATCTTAATAAAATTTAAAATTTTAGCACTTTGAGTAAGCAAATAGTATTTTGCAAGAACGCTGTCAAAGTATAGTATGTATTATTGATTGGTAAGTAGGTAGGTAGGTACATTATTTGCGTCCTACTAGAGCTTCACAATGAGCTATTGGAGTCGGTCTGGGAAACATCTCTGAGATGATCCGAAGATATAATTTAATTTTGATCCTATGCAGAGGAGCCTTCTTTGCTAGCCCGATGACCTGCGCTCGAAGTCTTTACAGTAGAACAGTTTAACGAGGAGCTATACCACGCACCCTCGGTCTTTACGCAGGCTGATCAAAGTGGTCACCAACCTGCTTACTGACAGCAGTCATTGATGCTTGACTTCGGTGTTCCACTGTGATCTTTACGATCAGGCCACTGCGGGACTATTGTTTATTGAATGTAAATAATAACAAGCATCTTGAAACTGGAAGAAATTTACAAAACTTGAGGGTATATGTCTTCGCCTACGTTATGCATACGAGGCGATGTGAGAGCCGGTATAATTTTCTATTATAATTATAATTGTTTTATAATTGTGATTTGTGTTTAAATTTACGCGTATTTTTACCATTCATAAGAGTTTTCTGCAATTCTGACAGGTCGTTAGCCTAAAACAAATTTAATGAAATTAATATCACATCATAAATAAAATGTAAGGTTTGCTGTGTTTTGAATTTTATCCCTTATTTGTCTATACTAGGGTACGGTATTGCTGTATATTACTTTTTGTTTGGAATCTCATGGAGTTTCCAAAATCATTTGTTTCGTTGAAATTTAAAGTGAAAGAATGCATTACAAGTATAATTTTCATGTTCAGGCGTAAAAACCAATCGAATTTTAGATAACGATAAACCATCCAATCAAATTCTTATGATGCACTTCTTTGATTCGTTCACGTGAATTTTCGGTTTTTATAGTGAAAACATTAACAAATATTTATCTTCAAACTCTACGTATGGATTCTACACTTGGGTGCACTGCAGGCTCTTTACTGTCTTTACTTCCGGGTTACTGTTTCCGGTGTAAAACCCTTCTTGCCTATGTGCCAACTTCGAATTTTTAATTTAAATGATAATTTGTAAAATAAACTTAATCTAACTGCTAGAACAATATGCTAACACTAACGTGTGATGGTGCACGACTTGCAACAAGAACAAAGTAAAAAAGAGGCTCTATCGGGGCAGACAAATAAGCGAGTTCTTTCTAAATCTGTCAATCAATTCATTTTTTTAACAATACATCTATAAATAACGAAAGCAAATTTTCACTTCAAACTGGTCAGAATTACTTAATATCATTAATATCTTATGAAATATAGCTGATTTGAGCTCATAAATTATATAATTTATTCCTTTTTTAAAAAACAAAATTATCAGTTTGAAAATATCGCCTCGCAGAATAAGCGGTAGTAAGCAGCTGTATACTGTCTAACAGAAAGTAGAGTTGGCCAAGATTGCTATTTATATTTACACTCTATAACTAAAAAATCGACGCACGCTGCCGAGCCAGATTACAGCGGCGCATGGCTCGATCAGGCTGGAATGATGCCAGGGGCGTATGATTGGGGACGTATAGTATTTAGCGACGAATCCCGCTTCCAACTGTGTCCTGATGACCATCGAAGACATGTTTGGAGACACACAGGGCAGAGGCGGGATCCTGCCTTCACTATTGCACGCCACACCGGTCCTCAACAAGGCATTATGGTCTGGGGTGCCATTTCCTTTGACAGCCGGACCCCTTTGGTCGTCATTAGAGGTACACTTACTGCACAGCGGTACGTTGACGACATCCTAGGACCTGTTTTGCTACCGTTCCTTTTGCAGCGCCCTGGGCTGGTTTTTCAGCAGGCAATGCCAGACCACATACGGCACGTGTTGCTATGAACTGTCTGCAAGCTTGTCAAACTCTTCCTTCGCCTGCCAGATCACCAGATCTCTCTCCCATAGAGCATGTCTGGGATATGATGGGAAGGCGATTGCATCTGGCACGGAATGTTGGTGATCTCGGAGACCATCCGGGAGCTTTATCGGTCTATGCCACGCCGTGTAGCAGCTTGTATCCAGGCTAGAGGCGGGTCAACACCTTATTGAACTTGTTACTGTAACTCTGCAATAAATTATTCATTTGTTCTGAAATTTTAATCATTTACTATTCTGTGCATTGTCTTCCTATCCACCATTTTTCGTTTCAATCGGACAACTCCTTCTTGGTGCGTCGATTTTTTTTGTTACAGAGTGTATGTTAAAAACACTATCTATGACTAGTTTCTCGAGACCGAGTCCTGAGAAAAATGGCTCGTATTCTTGTAAGCACACGCATGCGGGCTGGGGATATTTTGGCGGCAAAATTTGGCATTTGAAATTAGGAGTAAGGGATAGATATGGATGGGTGAACATTGAGAGTTTTGACTTACCGGCTGTGGAATGATGTCGGCTCATGCTTTGACGCTCATACTAGTCAAATTAAGGTAAGTTATGTAAATGAATAACTTTTTTTTATTTTATAATTTTGTAAATATGTTTAAAAATCTTTAACTTTTTATTTGCTTATATTTTTGCGATACATCTAAGCTTATTTGTTTTGTTTTTTACAGAAATTAAAAATTTTATTTATTTGTAAACGTATACAAGTACAAAAGAGAAAAAAAATATAGTAAAGTGTTTGGAATTGGGTACTCGCACTTCAAGAAGAAGATCACAAATACCCACACATGTGGCTGATGACGTCAACGCCAGCTGATTATTTCGAAACAAAATTTCATGTTAAGGTTGAGTAAAGTTTCTCCACATAAGTTAGAATGTTAATTAACGTGATGTTATTTAAATACAAAGACGTATTGAGCATCAAATTTCTTGAAATATAATCCTTCCTGGTCTACGGCTTTTACTTAACTTAGATTTATTATTTGTTTATGTCTTTATTGAAACCGTGATATAATTTTGCTTCATGTACCTGGACACTTCGATGCATAATTAGTTTGTTTATGTTCTACATAGTTCCATGTCTGCCTTTGTGTTAAGTAAGAAATACATAAGGAAAGAATTTAAATATTTGTTAGAATATAGAATGAGTTACTTAAAGGAATTGGTACTTGACGGGTTTGGCTTACTTGAAATAGAATGGAAAGAGCAGTTGCTAACGAGAAAAAATGCTACGTTTTAAGAACAAATCAGGTTCGAGATACCCTTGCCACGTCCCATGCAGGTATCCCATTGTAATCTATTTAATAAGTTGAATTTATTACGAGTGTCTATTAGTACATCAATATTAAAATCTGTAGTCAGATATCATTCATATCTAAGCTGATTTGTTTTGGTTTTTTTTAACAAAAATAAAAATTTTAATTTTATTTATAAACGTGAGTAAGTGCAAGATAGAAAAAAAATATTATAATACAGTGTTTGAATGTACTATATTTAATAAATTTAACTTATAACTATTGCTTATTAGTACACCCATAATATAAATTTAGGTCAGAAAATTATTTGCAGAGTGATATGTTTTTGTAACTAGAAAATGTTTTAAGCTTCATTATATTAGGAAATGACAACATAGTATTGCTATTATTTAATGTTAATTTCATGTGACTGTTTAATCCCTGCTGCTAATTACAATTTTTCGTATTTTGATCTTATGAATTGTATTTAATAGAAAAGGTTCATAAGTTTACCGCTTCCCTTACCAATTTTTTTGAAAAAAAAAATCCAAAAAGTGAACATATTTTTTAATTTCTTAATAAATACAAGAAACTAAAACAAAACACAATACACAAGTTTGAAATTTTAATTTTTTTATGTGTAAAAAACATTTAGTTTACCATAAGTTTACTATCCCAATTTATCTCGGGGGGCAAATGAAAGAATTTAAATATTAGTATTTGTATGATAGTTTTTAAAACAAGGGATAACACAAAGTAGGACTTTCCAAACGCCAAAGAAAAGATACGCCATTTTTTTACTCTTTTTTTTTCTATGTAAACTCAGCAACAATCGATACAATCGCACAAACACGTGTACAGTCCCACAAATCAACAATAAAACTCCCAAACAAAACTTGGCAAACTTCCAATTGGAAGTAATTATATACAATACAGTAATTGTATTATAATTGTATTACAGTAATTATATACAATACAGTAATTATATACAATACAGTAATTATATACACAATAATTATTGTGTTTTGAGATTCTTGCAAACGTGGTATTTGATTACTTATTACTTTTGTTTACAATGCTAACAATACTTTGTGTTTACAATGCTAAAGGTGCTAACACTAACGTAAGATGGTGCACAGCTTTCAAAAAGAATAAACAGTAAGAAACGAATGGAAAGAGGCCAAATCAGGGCTGCCAAAAAGGCGAGTTATTCAAAATCTAGCATCAATGTCACCTTTTTTTTAACAATATATCTCTAAATAACTAAAACAAATTTTCACTTCAAACTCACCAGAATTACATAATAACATTAATATCTTATGAACTACAGCAGATTTGAACTCAGAAATTATCTGATTTACTTCTTTTATAGAAAACAAAATTATCCGTTAGAAAATATCGCCTCGCAGAATAAGCTGTAGTAAGCAGTTGCAAACTTTCTAACCGGAACTAGAGCAGGTATTGAGCTTGAGATTGTTATTGTTTACATTTACATTGAAAACACCATCCATACTTTTTGAGGAAAAAATTCCGTCCTCTAAAAGATCATGACAATCACATCACTATTTTGACGTCTACCGAACCAGTTTCTCTCTCTCAAACTAATTCAGCTACCGAACCAATATTTCCAAACCAACACACCCACTTCCACCTGCACATCAGAACAACCAGACCATGGTACAACTCCTGTCTCATCCCAAATACATATTGAAACTGTATTTTTGGCTACAACTAAGAGCTCCACAAATAAAGCTCCTCAATTTCGATAAAATACATCTGCCAGTTACACCGTGAAGCTGAACAAGCAAAATCTAGGAATCCTTAACGCTCATAACTTAGCTAATATCTACTTTCTGCTTTAATTTAAGTCGTACAAATAATTCCTTGGACCTGTAGATGCATTATTAACAACAGTTACTCACCCTAGTCATAACTGTCACCATATCTATAAATATCATTACTTGGAAGTATAAGAAAAAAACTCCACTGGCTGAAATTTAAACCTTTCTCCCAATCCCAAGTGATAGCTCTTGTCTAAGTGAGTGAGACGTCTTTAACAATTGAACTCTTGATTCCATGGACTTTTCCTACCTTAGGGGTCAAAGGTCAAGGTTGTGCAAATTTTGAACTGTTTGTCCCAGTCCCGTAAATCACGCGCTCGTCCTGGCGTGTCAACTAACTGCAATTTACACAAATCGGTTGGGTTTCAACTCCTTCTCAAAAGTACAATAGCTTCTGTACTGTTAGCCTTCAAACTTTGGTTAAGCTTCTGTACTGTTACCCTTCAAACTTTGGTTAGGCTGTGATCGCTAAATTTAACTTTGGTAACAGTTACCCAGGTTCAACAATAGACCAATAGCCAAGGAATTACAGGAAACACTTAACATTTAAAACTAATTTTATTACAACTCTAAATTCTCAACAAATATAACTCCAATCATTTCCAAATGCCATCTTGTGCACAAATATCTCTAAATTATACACTTTTTCAAGTTCCAAGTTTTTATACACAAGATTAACCTTTTCGATACAATGCAATTTTAAAATTCTAAGGCATAACATTCCATTAATCCAAATCAAAAAAGACAATTAAGAAATAAAATGCACTCTCATTTTAACTCTACTAAAATCACTTAAAATTTAGATTATGATATCTCAATAACCTGAAATTAAGCTTAAATATCAATGGCTCTCCTTAAAATATGTATCTAAAAACATAGTAGAAACAGTTTAAAATTTATGGTAAATTCTTTTTCTAAAATGGTATCCAAATTAAAATTAAAATTTTATAAGTACAAAAGAAATTTACGGATCACCTTCTGGAACGCAGCAAAACTCGTGGACAAAGCAAACTCCTAGTTACTGATAGCCAGTACTCCAACTATTCCAATTTATTTAGGCTTTCTCCTAGTAAGGAAGCAGGCACAAGGGAAACATCGGACTTTCAGTATTGAAACACTCGGGTTTGGCCCACAGTCTCGAACATAGCGGCCTTCAACTTATCTCCTTCGGTCATCAACCCAGAGACTTCAGCTTAGCTTTCCTCAAGACAACGATCCATCCTCTCAGCGGTGCAGTCTCGGATCAACCTTCCAACGGGCATGCTCCGTCCTATCCCATTTTAAAAGGATAACTAAAAGTTTCTTATAAATATCATTATTGTGATTGAATTTAAACTTTATCATAGTAGTGCTATCTATTGATGCAATAAGCGAACTGTTTCCGCTGAAAAAGTAACCCATCTTTAAAGGTATTGATAAAAAAAAAAAACTACAATAATTTTTTATTTATTACACTTCACGAGATAAATGGCTTTCAGCAAAATTCTACTTGGGACGCATTTCCCTCCAATAATCTTCACCAGATTTCCATCACCTACAGCTTCCTCCATCCCGCTTTGCAGAAGGCAAAATGTTACCAATCATGCATAGATGGATGACCAACAAGAATATATCTTAAGATAACGTTATTAAATACCACCCTCCAACTCAAATCCCTACAAATGTTTCAATTTTACTTGATAATTTACCATTCTAAACTAAAAATTCACTCCTGCAACGGGCTCGAGCGTTGTCCGAACAGTTTCGCCATCTGAATCTCTCAAATTGTATTATTTTTACAATCGATGAATCCAAACAATCAGACAAAATTGGAGTGGGAATATATACCTCCAAAGGGTACACGATCTCAGTCAGCTTCTTCCACATAAATCGGCTTTTACTATCGAATGAGTGGCTATTTTCTTTGCTCTCAAACACTGCGTTACAAGCAATGACCACTATATTTGTCTAACGGACAGCCATTCGATCCTTCTACCTGTAACTAAGGACACCTGAAAAATCTCCGAGAATCCTCTTCCTCTTGACCAAATTACCAGATCAATTCAGACAGAGAGATCATTTATTTGGGTTCCCCATCTCACACAAATAAAAGAAAATGAACATGCAGATCAGCTAGCAAAACTAGGGCTAAACCAAAATATCATATCACATCTTTCATCACCTCAAGATCCCAGCCAAGCCTTTCTTAAGGAAGCGCTCAATAAAGATCTCAGTGTAAATCACCTTGATAGATCTCAGGATCACTGTCCACTAATGAACTCCAGAACTCTTAATGTTCCAATCCCAAGGCTCAGAACTAAATCTCTTCTGATTAATGCGCAATTAAGAAAGTGCAATCTAATACAGAGCCCAAATTGCCTATATTGCTGAGGTGACGACACGAACGATTACTTCCTCCTGGAATGTCCCTCATAACAAAATTCTCGCAAAGAACTGTTCCAATCCTTATCTCTTCTGAATCTAGAATTTATTAATTCTTCCAAGCTACAAACCGTTTCTGACTTTTTACTGCATTTTTCTGCTATTTATCGTCCGGCAGTGGACTGATCGCAAAGACACGGTTCCCAGTAGAAAAGCATCACGGGCTGCATTCAGTAAGCGGGTGGGGGATCACTTTGATCAGCCTAAGTAGGGACCGAGGGTGCGTGGTATTGGTCCTCGTTAAACTGTTCTACCATAAAGTGACTCGACTTTGTGCGCAAGTGGTTGGGCTACCGAAGTAAGGGAGAAATCCCCTCTGCAGAGGTTCAAAATAGCGACGGCATGTCTTCAAATCATCCTCAGGGATACTTCCCAGTCCGTCGCCAATAGCCCATTGTGCAGCTCATGTGCAGCGGAAATAAAGCACCTGCCTACCGAGATACAAACCGTTTCTGAGAATTTACTGCATTTTTCTGCTAGCTATCGTCCCACTGAGGACTAATCGTAAAAGCACTGTTTCCAGTAAAACACCGAAGTCAACCATCATTGAGTGCGGTCAGTAAGCGAGATAATAACCACTTTGGGTAGTCTGTGTAGGGACCGAGGGTGTGCTGATCGGTCCTCGTAAAACTTTTTGACCGTAAAGTGGTCGTGTTCAAGCGTGCTGATCGTCGGGCTACCAAAGCAGGTGAGCCATCCCCTCTGCAACGGATCAAAACTGCGATGGCATCCTTAAGGGATGCTTCCATACCTGCCAGCTCTAGTGCGACGTAAATAAAGTACCTACCTTAACACTATTGGCGATCGCAACACTCGAATACGCCATCTGGGGAGAGACCGGTTTCATGACTTTGACCCTTCTCCTTTCCCTCGCCTCCTCTTTTCAGTTGTATAGGAATGTACTACAATATTTTCCCCTTTCTTAATATTTCTCCTTTTTATTTAATAAAAATATTTTTTAAAATTTCTGTGATACTTTTCTTTAGAACTATGTTTAATGTAGTTTTCAGTTCTATAAAGTTTTCCAAGTTAAAAGATTTTAATCTACTTGAAAATCAAGAGAGAAACTAACGTAGTTCCTTCCTCTATGACTTTCCACACGCTAATGGGGAAAGCATGGGAAGTGTTGCCATAGGTAGAGAGTTCTGCTCTACGCCACCTGCAGCCCATTTCGATCGCCAATTTAACCTCAACACTAAGCTTCATTAATAGAAACACAAAGCTATAAGCTAATGCAAAAATCTCATCAAACTTCTCTGCAATCAACAAGAATGACTTATGCGTTTTTATAGTTGTGTGCAGTTTTTTAAATTTTGGTGAATACTAAATCAAATGAACCCTGGATTTGGCATTGTTATTAAGAAACATAAATATTTGAAAACACGCTTATTTAATAAAATCTTCATTCGTTTAATGTTTGTAGCACATCATCATTATCTACTCCTATTTCTAAAAACACAACCAAACATGTATAAAACAAGTTGTATACTCTAAGAGAATTAGGAAGTGTATTTGATAAAAAAATAAATAGGAAACTGAATTTATTGCACTGTACAAAAAGTGTTTTTTTTTTTTTAGAGTAGTTTAATAAAATAAAACTTACGTATGACAGATTTTATTCATGTGACATTTTTTTTCTCAGTGGTGCAACAAAGCCTTATTAAAGATTGTGTGAGAAAAGGAAGAAGAAAATAATATAAATTGAATTTATGATGTGTTTATCATTAAATATTTAAAGAAAAAAATAAGATTTTGTGTATTACAATTTTTTTAATCAAAAATTAATCCAGCTGTCTGCCTAAAAAGTTCACAGTCAAAATTCTTTCACTGTTATTTTTGAAAGTCAAAAAAGTTTGTAATCAGATATTGTTGTTTATAGTTAACAATATCTGATAGTGTTTTTAGTGAATACTCATATTTATGCTAAAAGAAAGCGTAAAGAAAAAGAATTTTTAAAAAAATGTTCTATTATTTTCACAACCTGCCCAAAGTTTATATCAGTATTATGTGAGCAATTGATAAAGGTTGATAATTGAATTATGAGAAAAATAAATTGGTTAGTTTTTTTATTAATGTTGAAATGAAACTTTAATAAAGCAGTGTATATAGTGTAACATTTGCTCAATATCAGGTATATATTTCCTTTCATTAATAATCTCTGTTTTGCCATCGGTAGAATGAGATAGTGTTTTAATATTAAATATTATTTATGATCACAATATAGTGCAGGTGTATATTATGTGCAATATGAATTCTTCATCGAACAGTGATTTGTCTAAAAGTAATGCTCTTCGTATTGGTAAAGAACCTCATTCTGATAACGAAGACAGGCAGAATATTTCAGTAACTACTGAACTAACTATCGACAATACATTTCAGGTATTTGCAAAAACTTATTCTTGTAGTATATGCAATAAAAGTTTTCCAAGTGAAGGCAATCTCATTGACCATCAGCGTGTTCATACTTGTGAGAAGCCTTACACGTGTAATATATGTAATCGGAGTTTTTCTCAGAAATGTAAGCTAACTGCTCACAATCGTGTTCATACTGGTGAGAAACTTTATTCTTGCAATATATGTAAAATGAGTTTTTCTCAGAAAGGTAATCTAACTGCTCACAATCGTGTTCATACTGGTGAAAAACCTTATTCTTGTAATATATGTGGAAAAAGTTTTTCCCAGAATTGTTATTTAATGAAACACAGTTTTGTCCATACAGGGGAAAAACCTTATTCTTGTAATGTATGTAGTAAGAGTTTTTCTCAAAAAAAAAATCTAACTTGTCACTTACGTGTTCACACTGGGGAGAAACCGTATTCTTGCAGTGTATGTAGTAAGAGTTTTGCTACTAAAAGCAATCTAAATGAACATAATCGAACTCATACCGGTGAAAAGCCTTATAGTTGCATTGTATGTAATAAAAGTTTTTGTAATATCCGGGTTCTAATTGAACATAGTCGTATTCATACTGGTGAGAAACCTTTTTCTTGTAGTATATGTAATAAGAGATTTACAAAAAAGGGTGATCTAACTCGCCATAATAGTATTCATACAGATGAGAAACATGACACTTGCAGCATATGTAACAAGAGTTTTTCAAAAAGTGATCTGCCCGTCCATGCTAGAGTTCATACTAATGAAAAACCTTTTTCGTGTAGCATATGTAATAAAATTTTTTCTCAAAGAGATACTCTAACTAACCACATTAGTACTCATACTGGTGAGAAACCTTATTCATGTGGTATTTGAGTTTTTCACAAAAACGAAAATTAATATGACACAATTATATTCATACTAATGTGAATCCTTATTCTTGAAGTGTTTGTTCTTGTAGAATTTCGCCAAGAAAAGTTATCTAACTGCACATTATAGTGTTCATTCACACTAGGAAGTTTATTCTTATAGTTTATATAATTGCTGCTTTTCACAAAAATCTATTCTGACTGATCATAATATGATTTTGTAAAACCATATAATAGTCTTTGTTATAAGTTTTTTTTTTTTTTCTCCAGAGGTATGTCTTATCACATTTATGTTTATATTGATAATAAATTTTATTCTTGTAATGTATGTAATGACTTTTTTTTTCTGGAAAAATTAATACTTTTGTGTTCAGCAGACTGGTAAGAAATCCATATACATAATAAGAATTTTTCGAATAAAAGAAATCTGGATTCCTGCTTGAAACATTATTCTTGTATATGTGATAAAACTTTTTCACTTTAAGAAAATTTTACTGATTTCTATCATAATATCAGTACAAAAACTGCTGTCACAGGAGCAAGGAAACCTAAAGTTGGCTGGGAATTGATTTTTACAAAAAAGGGAAATATTTAATTTTTTATTTTTAAAAAGAAATAAAAAATTCTTACAACACGTCTGGAAAATTACTCAATTTAATGGTGTCCCTGATTGGCAAATTAAGTAAATCTAACATCAATTTACAATTTCAATGTTCCATGGTTAAATTTTCTTAAATTTATTAAAACTGAAACATTATTATTTATTAAATTGTTATCTTCAATAATTTTCTGTTTCAAGCTTTTTGAAAATACTATAACCATACTATTGCAATTTAACCACCATCTTAAATTATCTAAAGGAAGGAGTCAAGACAAAATGAAACTTAAATATTTGTATCTACAGCAAACAAATGATGAATTTTTTCATTCTTATTTACATCTATATATTTATTAGTGTTCTCCCTAAGCTTTTTTAGAAGGGTGGCCTATCCTGCCTGCCTTTTGATCCCTATAAATGTGCCCTTTTTGTAAAAATAAGTCGCCATCCATTAAAAACACTGCCTTTGAATTCAAATTCCTTTTAAAAAAGTAATTCACTGTTGGAATAATACTTACACACTGGTAAAATTATCTGTCTTTATAGGTTTAATTCTGATTACTATTAGAATTATTTATTTTGTTAGGATTATTCTCAACTGGTTAAGTTTTTTTTTTATTTATTTTAATATGGCCAGGGACTGTAGATAAGGGGTCCCAAGATTAAGTCATCCAAAAAAATTAGAAGTTTAAAAGTAATATGTTTTTCCTCGGAATTTCTGAAATATGCATTACAGTTAAGCATAAAATTTCACTCAAAACGACAATTGTAAAAAATTATATGTACATCATATTAATTAATTTTTTATGGAATAATTACGCTAAATTTATATGGTAGTTAGAAATATTTTTGTTTGTGCACAAGGTATAATTGATGCAATAATTTATTTTGTTCTGTTTGTAAATCAATAACTTTTAATCTAGTATATTTTACTCACTAATTTTTAAGTACCGTATCAAGAACTGCATCTAAATAAAAAAAATTTTAATGATTTCATTTAACATCTGTTTCTTTGTTTTAAATATGAATTAAAATTCGGAAGAAAAAATAACTTTTCAAGTGTAAAGCAAAGCGATTTTGGAAAATAATATATATTCACTGTTCCTCCATTTTCAAGGAGGGACAGTATCAGTGATCCGAAACATTTGTTTTGAATAGTGATTCTGATTTAAATCGTGTGGATTTGATAACTGATCTAAATGACTTTATTAAAAAAAATAGTTGCTTGATTCAAATTAGTAATCCATTTGAATTACGATTTAAATCACTTGATTTAAATAAGTCAAATTACTTGGACCAGTTATTCAAATTAAGTGATTAGGTTCAGTGATTAAGATTAAGGATTCTCAAGTGATTTGAGTCAGTTATTTGAATAGAGTGATTCGAATTAATTGAATCAAATCAATTTTAGAATAAAGTGCTTCAAATTAGTTATTTGATTCAGAAGATTCCAATTACTATACAAATTATCATGTAATTAAGTTTAGCTATTCAAATCAAGTGATTCGGATAATTTACTCCAATTAAATAATTAAGAACATTTATTCAGATTAGAAATTCTAATCACGTGATCCGAATCAGTTATTTGAATCAAATGATTCAGATAATATGAATTATTAATTCAGGTCACTAAATTCAATTAAGTGATTCAAATCACTATTCATATTAGATTCGGACCATTGATTCGAATCATGTAATTCAAATCAAGCAAGTGATTTGGACCATTGATACGAATTTAGTGATTCTGATAACTGAAACAAATCAAGTGTCTCACATTACTGAATCAAATCAAGTGATCCAAAGCACAATGTGAATCAAATAGGATTACTAATTCAAATAATTTAAATTTCTACTTAAAAAAGGTTATTCAAATGAAGTGATCCGGATTACTTATTCAAATCAAATGTATAGAATCATTGATTTGAATCAAGTGATTCATATTAGTAATTCTAATCATGTGACTTGGATTACTGATGTGAATCAAGTAAGTTTGGAATGAGTCCAAATCATTATTTGAATCAAATTATTAAATTCAGGCGTTTGAATCCTGTGATTTGACGACTCCCGCAGTTTGAATCAAGTGATTCGGATTACTGATTTAAATCACTTACGTGAGTCAACCAATCGATAGCAATTCTCGTTACTCTCGAATCGTGTAATTCAAACCTCCATTCCAATTTAATAAAATCACAATACGAATCAAATGATTTCGATCCGTTATTTAAATTGATTTAAACCATCAATTTAAATCAAGTGATACAGATCAGTCTTGCAAATCAAACACTAACAAAAGAAGATTCAGAACACTAACGAAAAAACAAGTGACACGAATTAAGTAATATAAATCAAAACATTCTCGAAACACTGATTAGTATCAAGTAATTTGGACCACTATGATGAATTACGTGATTCGAAGCAAATGATTTAATATACTATTCAATTCAGATTCTAATATCAGATCACATAACCATTACTTTTTGTTATTTTGACCAACAGTTAGTAAAAATAAAAAAGTATCACTTTAGAATTTGCTAAACTACAGATCGTCCAAGAAGAAAATGAAATCGTCATTCAATTCCAATACGCATAATTTAGGAACAATGGCTTTGAAATCGTCCAACAGGAAGACTTTTTTAGAAAAAGAAAAAAATTTATTAATGATTCAAAAAGGTAGTGCAAGAAGAATAACTACTCTATTGAAGCGAAAAACGTGCTACTTAAAGACAAAAATATTTTAATTAACTAACAAAATAAAAGTTTAGTTTCGATTAAATAAATGTAACAAAGTATGTATACTAATGACAACTTTTATGCAACAAAACCAACTAGTTCTGTAGTTCCTAGAAAGCACTTGTTTCAACGACCCTTGATTTTTTTTTCTTAACAATAATATGAACAGAAATATATTTATTTCTATTAATTTTATGCATTGCAACAATGTTTTTTTGTATGTTCAGGCATATGAGGTAAATTAGACTGGATATTCTGCAAAACAATGACATTAAAAAAAAATCATTTTTAAAATGGAAATGAAAAAGAAATTTACTTCAATTATACAATAAAGAATAATTAAGGCTAACAAGAATAGTCAATGTGAGGGGGGGGGAGAAGATCCTGAAAAAAAAAACCCAGAATACAGTAAATGATAACTCAATAAATTATAAACTTAAAACTTATCTATATCAGCAGTTCCCAACCCACAGTCAGTGAGCCAGAAGTAAGTCAAGAGCAGTATGACTGTAGATGTGCCCAGTACCACGCTGGACTAGGTGAACGAGTGTTGTCATTTTTTTTGTTGAAAAATAAATTGGGGTCAATACGAATTCCGCACCTGGCTCCCACCAACCACAGTGCTGATGTAAAATATCCTCAATGGTGATCATGGGTTAGAGTCCCCTTGCAGTCAGGCTAACGGTGGGAGGTTTTCTTGTCCATGTAACGCAAATGCGGGTTAATTCCATCAAAAAATTCCACAATGGTAAATCTCCCCCAATATTTGATTCAGAAGTTCGCATGTCTTCTGGATTAGGTTCAAAATTACAAGACTATAGAGTTGAACATTAGTAGCCGTAAACTCAAAATTGGTTCATATGACTCAAAATAACATATAATGATTTGAGGCTAAAACAACCCTCTTTTAATTCAGACAGCCATATTGATTTAAATCGGCATCATGGTGGACAAACAGTATCAAAAATCTCATTAAAGTATTTTTTTTGACAATTGTGACAGCACAGCTGTACAGAGTACAATGAAGTTATTTTCTTTAAAGAATTCTTGTACCCCCTGGGGTACGAAAACAGTTCAGCGGGGGTGCGCGTTCTTATGCAAAATATCTTGCGACAACAAAAATTTCAAACATTTTTATTTCAAAACAAAGCTAGTTATGACAATCTACGATTACGCATTTTTCCATTGGCTATTTTTTGCAGAGTTAGCAGTCAATAATTTGTGGTGTCAACAACCAGTTGTAATTTTAATTTTTGTGCAATTTTTTTTATCACAGCAAAAACAATATAATCCTTCTCACTGATGCAAATAAAATTATTAACAAAACTTAGTACCAAAAAAAAAAGTAAATATATTTTTAAAAAAATACATTCATTATTTTATTAGTGGTACAGATCGTTAAAAAAATTTAAAAAGGGTAATAAAAAATCATAAGTTTGGGAAGCACTGTTGTACAATATCGTTTACTAAGAATTATTAACATATATGCATATTATGTGTATAGTTATAAGAGACAATAAAAAAATGAAAGAAAAGGGGGAAAAATAAAGATTTATTAAGTATCATAAACAGCGCATAAGCTGCAAGTACATAGAACCCAGAATATAAGATTAAAAAAAAGGAAAAATATTTTAAAAATAAAAAATAATACAAATTATTTTAAAAAATATTATACATTAGTTCAGAAACTTTTTCTCTCTGAATCTTTTTTTTCCCTTTTGTGCCTTGGGAATCAGCACTAAAGTTACAACTTCTATTTATTATTATATATTTATTGTAAAATTTATATAAAAGATTCATTATAATTTTAGTTGCATAATTTAAATGCATAAAATATTTAAAACACATACAAATATAAATAGACATAAAATTCATTATAAGATTTAAATGCTTTCTCTATTATTTTGAATTCACTAATATTATAGTATTCACCTCCTTTCATTACAAGTTTATCATATAACAATTAACATATTTCAGTTTTAATTGTACTATTAGTTTGTTCCTCTTCAGAATGAACAAGGATGTGCTTATTTAAACAATTTTTTTGAGTAAAACTTATATTACATACACTACATACATAAGGTTTTACATCAGAATGAACAAATTCGTGTCTATTTAAATCCCATTTTCGAGCAAAACGCACATTACAAATATTACAAGAATAAGGCTTCTCACCAGTATGAAGAAAATTATGTGCAATTAAATAACTTTTTTGAGAAAAACGCATATCACACATACTACAAGTATAAGGCTTTTCACTAGTATGAACAACACTATGTCTATTTAAGTGATTTTTTTGAGTAAAACACATATTGCATATATTACAAGAATAAGGTTTTTCACCAGTATGAATACGATTGTGGGCATTTAAATAACTTTTTCGAGAAAAACACATATTACATATAGTACAAGAATAAGGCTTTTCACCAGAATGAATACGAAAATGGGTTTTTAAATCACCTTTTTGAGCATAACACACATTACATATACTACAAGAATAAGGCTTTTCACCAGAATGAATAAGCGAGTGCAGATTTAAATTACTTTTATGAGCAAAAGTCATGTCACATATAATACATACATAGGGTCTTTCACCAGAATGAATAAGTTTGTGTCTATTTAAATTACATTTTCGAGTGAAACACATATTACATGCATCACAAGAATATGGCTTTTCCCCAGTATGAATACGGTTATGTGCTTTTAAATATCTTTTTTTAGAAAAGCACTTATTACACGAACTACAAGAATAAGGCTTTTCATTAGAATGAACACTGTTGTGCTTTTCCCCAGTATGAATACGGTTATGTGCTTTTAAATATCTTTTTTTAGAAAAGCACTTATTACACGAACTACAAGAATAAGGCTTTTCATTAGAATGAACACTGTTGTGCTTTTCCCCAGTATGAATACGGTTATGCGCTTTTAAATATCTTTTTTTAGTAAAACACTTATTACATGTACTACAAGAATAAGGCTTTTCATTAGAATGAACAAGGTTGTGCTGATATAAAAGACTTTTTTGAGAAAAACTCATTTTACGTATGTTATGCGGAAAAGGCTTTTCTCCCAAATAAATAAGTTTAAATACATTTAAAAAATATTTTTGCATAAAACACTTATTACAGATACTACAAGAAAAAAATTATTTTTACTAGAAGCAACAAGATTCTGCTTAGCCAAATATTTTTTTGATGAAAAACCCATATTAAACAATACAAGTTTTTGTGGGTAGGGAATTAAAGTTATGTTTAAAAGAGAAAAGTGCACAACAATAAGTAAAGCTGACTTCCAACTACTGATATACTTATTTTTCATACATTTCTTTTATTATTAGAATATAAAAATCGTAGATACGCAAAGCAAATTTTACACAAATATTCTTTTACAAGGTTCTGAAGACAAAATATCAAAATAAGTTTTTATATATGCTATTAATTTATGTTTAACAAAAGAATAGTTTCAAAGTTAAAAAAGGGCAAACATGTAATTGTAAAAGTTAAAAAATTGACAAGTAAGCAATGAAGACTGCATTGATTGTTTAAATTTATTTTAAAGAATTTCAACGCAGAATTTGCTTCAACTTAATAATCTACTTAATTACATAAAGCAATTGTTTTTAAATGTTCAAAAGATATAAAGACTGAAAAGGGGAAATTTCATATTTGTTTCTAAGTAGTACCAAATATACAGTATTCAATAAGCTTTACATTGAAAAATCAATATGAATGTAATATGCTTTAAAATAATAGTTAGCAAAAGATCTTCACTTATTAACTACAACAAAAATTCATAAACCGCTGCATTGATACTAATATTTTTTTAAGTGCAAGTAGATAAGGAATGATAATGTGATCAGCATGATAAGGAAGCGCATAATCAGGAATCCAATTAATCAGACACAGATTCAGTTCCCTAACATCAAATGTCTATTTTTAGAACAGCAGTGCCTCTAATTATAAATATGTAAATAAAACTGCTCAAAAACTTCGATATCTATATTTTAAAATGCAGTCATCAATAACAATCATATTCTTTATGTAAAGCAAGCATCGCAGATCCATGTCAAAATTAACATAAGGTATTCTTCTTTAATTTTCAAAGAGGGATAATAGTTGATCTTTATGCAGTTAATAAAAGCATATCTTTCACAACCTTTTTATATTGTGTCCAAATCCTTGATTATGTCCTAAGAAAAAAAAAAAAAAAGCAAAATTGATTAATGAAACATAATTAATCCAAAATTGATACAGAATTGAATAAATATTGTGATATGATATAATAGTAGTATTTGGAAGGAAAAAACAGCCACATCTGATTCTTGGAAAATCTGTCTATTTTAATGTATGATAAAAAAATAAAATAAAAAAACATCATTACACCAGCAAATTTGTAACTAACATTAAAAGGGTTATAGACAAAATAAAAAATTGCCTTTTATTTTCTGTATAAAATTTCATATAAACAATACAATAGCATACATTCGTTATCACTAAATTTTGTGACTACCTGAAAGGGGTGTCAAAAAATAATAATAATAATTGTGTGCGTTTAAATTACAAGTCTTCTTGCTGAAATTGTGACAGTCCCAAAAAAGTTAGCTGAAAATTCCTTAAACATGTACAAAATTCAAGGCTATAGAAATGTGGAGGATAGTATATGAATATTGAAACCTAAATAACTGATGACATAACATAAATTTCTTTAACAAAAATATAAAGATACAAATTTAAAAAAACAGCCTTTCCTTATAATATTTCAACTCCGCACAATTTAACCTGCTACTTATACTATACCAATAAAACGTTATTGATAAGATGAAAAGTTTTAATCAAAAGGATTGATACTTATTCACTGTCACAACCTTTAAAGTACTTACACTTGCAATAACGTAAATGAAACTAGATGTAGTTAACGAGGCGCTTTTTTTAAAAGAGCTGTTCTCAGAATATCAAATTTGAAAGGTAAAATATTAAGTTTTCAAATATCCGTTTGGTAATTTTACTGCAAGACTTTTTAGTTTTGGTAGGACTCTAGTCAGCTTAACTAATGTTATTAAGTAATTTAATTATTATATTGTTTTTTTCGCAACCATTTTTACTATATTTTTTTCAGAGATTTTATTGGTAAAGGTAACAAAAAATACGATATTTATGATTCTTTTAAAAAAATTTACATTTCTTGCCAAGCCCGCAAGAAATTTATATGGAGTGTGGAGTGTTTTACATTTGAGAACAAAAAATAAAAATCTCGAAAGTTTTTGAAATTATATTTATTATAACTTACATTAATTTCTTCAAGATCAAGTATGCATTAAATTTACACATAAAAAACGATTTTATTAGTATTTATGTTTGGGTGTTTGTGATTTTCATAAACGTTTCCTGCTACCTCTCTCTGCTTTTCTTAAAACCACGCATGAGAAAATATAATTTTTTAAGAAATCAAGTGCGCATGAAAGGTAGGAACAGAAATAGGCAGTCGTACTACTTGAATCACTTTTATAACTAAAAAGCTCTTTGGAACTGAAATATTTTAACAGTTTATATATATTAAAAAAAAACTTAAACTTTAGAAGTGAGTGATGTTTATTCAATATTCAAAAAATACTCTACTTGAAACTGGATAATAATTAAATTTTGCAAATAATCTTCATGCATGATTTATGTTTACACATATGTTTACACTTTTTAGTTTTGTATTTAAAAGTGATATATCAAGTTTTGGAAATTAATACGTAAAATTAAAACTACATAGCAATTGTAAACTGTTCGAAAATTTTTTTCAACTTTTCTCCCTTTATTAAAAAATTATAAGGGCCGAAGCTGATGTTTTGGGTGTTCAACCTGAAGTTACATTTTGTTTTGCTGTGCTAAACTAGAACACTTGAAACTATGAAGGATTGTAAAAAAATCTTTAGAGAATATGTTGGAATGAAAATAATAATAGATATTAATATTATTTTTTTAAATTTGTTTGAAATTTTTTGTAATTTTAAGTTCTCTTTCACGAAATTTTTCTCACTTTTCCTTTACATTACCTTTTGTTTTGGTGCATGAAAACTATCGGGTATAAAAATTTGACATTACGTTGGGGTTTAGAAAATTACATACAAGGGAGAGTGACAAAGAAAAAAAATTAGCATTGGACAATTGCTTTGAAAATTATTAACTGTTTAATTTGTAGGGAAAAAATGTCATGTGTCAATGTCACTCCATAGCCTGCTGAAATACATCTACAGAGTTAAAATTTGACCACCGAAAGAGCCCTTTTTTTGTGAACATAATGCCATTTTGTTTCAAAAGTCCAATATGTTTTTAAGTTATTATAAATTTAAGCATTTTTTATTTATTTATTTAGTTTGCATTAAATATGGATTATTCTATTGTTCTAGACAAATACGGATTATTTATCTATTGTTCTAGACAGTAGATAAATGTATCTATTGTTCTATTAATCACTCAAGAGTAGATGTCAATCAAAATTAACAAAAAATATATAATGGAGAGAGATTACATCTTACCAGGTATAACGATGTAAGTCTTAATGTTTATATTGAAATTTAAAAATATATATAAAAAAAGAATGATAAAAACCCTTCCGTATTTGAATTATTAGTCTCCTCAACTAATAAAATATACTTCTTATTTATTTTCTCCTATTTTGTCACGCGATCTGAATCCCTAAGGGTGAATTTTTTTTTAAAATTATGGATGAATATTTTTTTAAATCTGGGTAATTGTTTATTTCATGAGTTTAACATACACAAAACTACAATAATTGTGTAATTTAAAAACAAAATCTTCTATGTTTTCATGGAAAATTTGCTGTTTAAGGTGAATAAAAGCAATGAATGAGAAGTAATTGCCAGAAGTTAGTGAGTTGGTCTTTTTTAAATGTTAGAAGAAACCTATTTCTTCTGGGGTGTTTTTCTTTTCCCCTTTTTATGGGAGAAAGAAACTAACCTTTTTTTGTTTATCTGTCATTGTGAGTAATAAAATTTTTGCAATAACAATTTCCAATTTAAATCTTTATTTTGACTGACGTCTCTTTTCTTCTTACCGTGTTTGGCGAATTGTTAAATATTTGGAGCAATATGAATTATAGACTGTTGTACAAGTAGACTTTATTTATTTTTTTTTTTTTTGTCGTCTTTGATAGCAATAAAAAATATTTGTCTTTAACTAAAATATACAATAAATTATATGAATTACTATATATTTTTTTTTTCAGGTTTTCCTGTTTAAGTTGGAGGTATTGCTCTTTGTTCCATGATTCTGAAAGATAGCCATGGAAGAAGACATACTTTTAAAATTTGTTTTTCTCGGCGCATTTAAAAAACTGAAGCCAGGCTAATATCTTTCTCTACTTCAGGAAATTATAATATTGAATAGTATTTTAATGTAGTGTTTCATTGATATTTAATCTTTGATTTCAATGAATAATGACTTAGATGTATTGTTAACAGTTTAATATTTCTAATAATTTTGCAGGCAGAGTATTTTAACATATTTTCTAGCTTTAGAAATCTCTGTCCCTTATTCTGCAGAGAAACTTTGTTTTTGTGGAGTACTTATAAATGCAGCTCTAACTTTTTTTTAACTAGTCGTAACAAAGTCCACCTTTATAGAGTTAATTGTACATGTAAAACTCTTTAACAAGTGGCTTTAGTACAAGTGGCCATACATAACTTAGTACTGTATGACAATAGACTTACTTGGGTTTAATATTCATATAGGAGAAACCATTTTCTTGTAGTTAAGGAAAAAGTGTATTCTCATTGCTCACTATCTTTTTTTTATTTTTAAACAGAGGTTTACTCTGTTTGACCCTGGACAAAACCTTATTCTTGTAGTATATATAATAATATGTAGTTTTCCACATAAACGTTATATGACTGAGCACATTTGTTGTCATACTGCTGAGAGACCTTATTCTTGCAGTGTGTGTAATAAATGTTTTTCATGTAGAAGAAGTCTGGGTGCTCATAGTCGTGTTCATACTAGTGAGAAACCTTATTCTTGTAGTATGTGTAATAAGAGTTTCTCCCTGTGGAGTAGTTTGACAGAACACAGACATGTACATACTGGCGAGAAACCGTATTCTTGTAATATATGTAATAAGAGTTTTTCATATCGAAGTAATCTGACTGCTCACAGTCGTGTGCATACTGGTGAGAAACCTTATTCTTGTAATGTATGTAAAAAGAGTTATTTAAATAAGAGTGCACTGACTTATCACAGTCTGACTCATACTGGTGAAAAACCTTTTTCATGTAACATATGTAACAAAGGTTTTTTGGATAGAAGTCATCTGACTGCACACACTCGTGTTCATACAGGTGAGAAACCGTATTCTTGTAGTATATGTAATAAGAGTTTTTCATATAGAAGTCATCTGACCGAACACAGTCGTGTTCATACTGGTGAGAAACCTTATTCTTGTAGTATATGTAATAAAAGTTTTTTAAATAGAAGTCATCTGACTGAACACAGTCGTGTACACACAGGTGAGAAACCGTATTCTTGTAGTGTATGCAATAAGAGTTTCTCCCATAGAAGTAATTTGACTGGACACATTCATGTTCATACTGGGGAAAAACTTTTTCCATGTAGTATATGTAATAAAAGTTTTCTACGAAAGACAAATCTTTGTGACCACATGCATATTCATACTGGTGAGAAGCGTTATTCTTGTAGTATATGTAAAAAAGGTTTTTTATATAAAAGTCGCCTAACTGTACACAGTCTTGTTCATACTGTTGATAAAACTTATTCTTGTAGTTAATGTATAAAGAGTTTTTTTCTGAGGATAAGTTAAATTGCTCATTGTTGTGTTTATACTGTTAGTTAACTTTATTCTTATTGTAAGTGCAATAAAATTACTTTTTTCAAGATAGTGAACTATTTTGTTCATAATTATTGTCATTGTAGTTTGAAACCTCATTCTCAAACTTTATATAAAAAGAGTTTTGTAGAAAAATATTTTAACTGACTAAAAAAGTGTTGTGAATAATAACTTATACTGCCAAATTGAAAGTTGTGTCTGGTAAGAAACCTTTTTTCTTTTTTTTCCTTTGTTGGCTCAGTTTGACGTAGCTAATATAAGACATTAAATATCTTGAAACTTAAAAATGAAACAAATAGTAATTTTACTAAATACTTTTTGATGCCTTTGGCTGAATGTTGGGCTTTCTCACTATCAAGTAGTGAATTCTTTTTTTGTTTGAGAGCAAACCATAGTTTGATTTATAAGCATAATACTTGTGTGTGTGTATATATATAGAGAGAGAGATAGATATTGCACAATATATTATTTCTGATATCTCCAAATTTTACCTATATCTAGTAAAACTTAAAATTATTCATATATTCATAAAATTTATCAAAAATACAAAATTTTCTTATCAGAATGTAGTATGTAAGATCTTAAAATTGTTATTAGATTCATTATCTAATAAAGTTTTTGAAATGAATTTAGAAATAAAGAATTTCAATCAACTGTAGGAATGAGTGCAACATTATTTGGAAGTGCTTATTTTTGGTTTTTAAAAGCCCTTAGAGGTAGTTTTTTCAATGTTTTTTTTGTTTGTTTTGTTTTAAAGATTATGATGAGATTAAAAATGAGATTTTTTCTTTATCATGTCGATTTTCGCCACGAATTATGCCATAAGACATTGTTCTGTTCGACGTTTTCACAATATATTCAACCCTTACCTATTCCGGCGTACCGTAGGTCCGTAGCGTATGAAAACGTCAATCGTTTTACATGTTTGATGAAATACTTGCAGGGTCCGCATGTGCGTATATAGAGCTGGATTCAGTGGGAAGGATTCTTGCCCTCTCATGTAAAACTCTTCTGCATTTTGCAAGAGATTCTCAATTTTAGGCTTCATTTTCCGCCCTCTGAAATCGATCCGAAGAAAATCTCTCGAATTTTCGCTGATTACGGGATCAACTAAACATTGTCAATTTTTTTTGTTTGTTCCTAATATCGATATAAAATTTTATTTCTCTTGTTAATTTCATCGTTGGTGAAGCGCCATCGTCTTCGCCACAGTCAGGTTTATGGCCTTCTCGCGATATTTTATTTATAGTTCAGTACCATAATCTTTGAACTTAATTTGGGAATCATTCACTAAATGCGTACTTTCATGTGATGTGGGTACCCAGAGTAGTCAAGAATGCCAAAGCTTCATCGCTTCAAAATTTCCTTTCATTCATTGAATTTAAAAATCATCCACCAATTACATGAAAAAAATTCTATTTTTTATTATACTTAATTACTTTTTTTTACTTATTACTTCTCCCCCCCCCTCTTACAAAGAATGAGTATTATCAGTATCTAAAAGGATTGAGATAGGTTTTATTAATACATTTTAGCAATTGTATAACATTTACAGAAAGTATTATGTCTAATAAATACTATGCACTTAAATTTCGGTTCAGCACAATGTGTATTAAGTTCATATTAGTACCATCCTGTCCTGCAGTGGACTGATCGTTAAGACACGGTTCCCAGCAGATCACCGAAGTCAAGCATCACTGGCTGCGGTCATTGTACGGGTGGGTGACCACTTGGATCAGTCTGCGTAGGGACTGAGGGTGTGCGGTATTGGTCCTCGTTAAAATGTGCTTCCGTAAAGTGCTCGACTTCGCGTGCAGGTCGTTAGGCTACCGAAGCGGGGGTGCCATCCCCTCTGCAGAGGATCTAAATTGTGATGACATGTCTTCGGATCATCCTCAGGGATGTTTCCCAGACCGTCGCCAATAGCCCATTGTGCAGCTCTAGTGCGACGTAAATGAACTACATCTAGTACCATCCTAAATATGTTCAAGAAATTATAACTTGTAATAAGTTGAATTAAATGCTATAGCGTTTCTCTTAGTTGGGAGTCAGATGTTTTTTTTTTTGTTAAACGCCAGTGTATTGCAATATTTTAGAAAATGAAAGTAAGAAAACACGTAACACGTTTTCGACTACTTTTAATATTCTAATAAGTAAATATAATTAGCTACTAACTATTTGATACTAGCGCTAACAAATGAAGTTTTTTTCCTTTTTCTTCTGAATTCTTTCATTTGAGCTACAGTATTTAACTCTTTTTGTAATTGTGGTTTTCTTTTATGTCCTTCAGAGCTTTTACGTTTATTTCTTTGTAATTTGGAATTTCTTTCTTCAACTTATTCAACCAAGCTTCGACTTTCGGAAAATCAGAATAACTGTGGTCCATAACCTGAAAAGATTGAACAACATTTAATAATTATTCATAAGAATTCATCATAAAGTATTCCAATACATTGTAATTGATACAACACTTATTTAATACGTATGAAGAATTGCTATACACCTTTGATGGATTTTATTATATATCCTTTTTTGTTAGTGATATGCTTACATTATTTTTAACTGTGTGCGTGACATGAAAAATCGTCTACTCTATTAACAACTTTTCCATCGCGCTATTTTAATAAATATATATATTTTTTTCTTTATAGAAATGTTTGTTAGTTTTGAGAATAACTAATGCCATAAAGTAAAAGTAAAGAAATTTTTTTCTTTTATTTTAAATTTAATTTTTCTTTCTTTAGATTATTTTCTGCAGGGTCAAGTAGACATATGAGGGTGCAAATTTTTTTATTTAAGCAACTAGAGAACAGTAATACTATTAACATCGATAGAATCTATGGATAAAAAGTTGGGAGAAAAAACGTCAAAGACAGTTTGAATGCCTGGTTTAACATGAAGAAGCTTCTAAATACTGCTTAGACTCCTCAACTTCTCTCTGATGTCTCTAGCTATCAAACCTGTTTTTATGGATTTAGTCTCGGTTTTCTGAGTTGTCATTCGTTAGATTTCGATAGTGTTTTTATTTTTCCCTAGCTTAAATATTTAATTGTGACGCTCAATGTGCATACTTTTTTCACTTCTATTTAAAAAGGATTTTAAAAAAAAAACGATGATTACAGATCACCCTGTATATAAGAGCATTCAAGTAATGAGGTCAGTAAATTTTCACTATTTTAGGTTATGCACTGACAAAACACTATTTTTTGAGAAGAAAAAATTTACCCCTTAACCCATAAAAATATGCAAATATATATATATTATCATTAAGTAAACACAATTAGTAAATAAAGACTAGTATTAATAAAATAATAGGTTTGATCGTTGGACCATCTGACGATATTTTTTCATCTAACTTTGTATTGAAAGCTTACAGAGAGGGATGTGGGCAATTTTCCTTGTTTTTTTTAAATTTTATTTTGGATCAGATAAATATTTCTTTCTTAGAAGCTCTAAAATATTAATATTTAAAGTGCTTTTAACTATCGGGGTAGTTGCTGGCATAAAGTAGTCTGTTGAACTTTTCATGTAGCGGTTTTTCTTTCTAATGATTAATCAATAATGGCAGTTGCTTTTTTGCAGAAAATAATTTAAAAAAAATTTTTTTTTTTTTGGAGGGGGGAATTATTTAATTTTTATTAAAATGAAATTTTAATTCGGTTGATTCTATTAAATCATCATGCCATACCAACTTACTCTTTATAGGGGATAAGTTGGTAAAATTTCTACAATTTCAACAACAAAAAAAATATTTTACAAATTCAACATTAAGTTTTAAAGATTTTTAATAATAATTGGTGTAAATATTATAGAAAAATCAGAAAGTGTTTACTATGCCAACTAGCCTACTTCTGTCCTAACAATAATACAGTAGTATTATAACAACGAAGCTGCTATTACAGCAAAAATCTCGTGGTGTTTTTCTTTAATATATTCATTTCTGTAAATTTCGACTACAAGTTAACTCTGAATAATTTTAGAAATTGATTCAAAAACATAGAAATTTTTATTCTCTCGTTGCTAAATATCCTATACTTTCTTACTATCTCAGATTATTTATTAATAAATAAACGATGATCACACATTAGAGGCTTGTAAAACTACAAGAGTTGTTGCAGCATATAAAATTAAAAGGGATGTAACTTGGAATGGACTGTTTCGTGATTTTTTTAAAAATAAATATGAAATAGTATTGTTTACAAACTGTTGCTCAGTGAAGTGGAACAGAATTACTCACAATCTCTGCGAAGTCCAGGCTTGTGATGACTGATAGGTCAGCGATTGTCATGTGGTCACCTGCAACGTATGGGGAACGACCCAAAAATTCCTCTAGTATAGCCACTTTCTTATTGAACTCGTCCATTCTTTCAGGTTTGACAGCCTGGCTTTTGAACATTACATCTTCCTAAAAATAACAATTATGAGGATAATAATAATCTCTCTCTGTATATATGTATGTGTGTGTGTACAGAAATACAAAGAATCGGTTCCATGTCTTGACCTTCCCTCTCCTGTCCTTCTCAGTTGTATAGGAATGTATTACGATATTTTCCCCTTTCTTGTGATTTTTCGTATTTTAATTGTCACAAATATTTTTTTTAAATTTCGCCGACGCTTTCTTTTGGTACTATGTTCAATGTAGTTTTCGGTTCCATATAGTTTCCTAACTTAAAAGTTTTTAATCTAATTGAAAATCAAGACATAAATAAACGTACTTCCTTCTCCTATGACTATCCACACGCTACTGGTATTGCCATAGGTAGAGATGGGTTCCGCTGCTCTACGCCACCAGTAGACAGTTTCGATCGCAAAAAAAAAAAATTTCGATCGCCAATTTAGCAAGGATACTAAAAAGATTTATTAAAGGGGTTTAACGGGAAACATTTTGTATTGTAGTAATAGAATGAAATAAGAATCACAAAACTTCACCAAATTTGAATAAAAAGTCAGGAAACTGTAATTTAACGAAGAAGAAAAAGGGTATTGCAATTGTATAAAGTTCACCGTTTTCGTGTTAATTATCTAAAAAGAAAGTTTGGATTATTCCACGGTTACCAGGCTATATTAAAAATGCTAAACGAAATATTTTATGAGGAAAATAAAACTCTTACCAAATACATAGATAAAGCCTTAAACAGGGTTGATATGTTAAAATCAAGCAGCCAATCAATGATAGCTCTCTTCTTAATATCTTTTGGATATAAAGCATGGTCTGGTGCGTATTGGTCAACCAAGTAGCGCATGATTGCAACGCTAAAACAAACAATAATGTTTACAAATTTGCAGTGGTCATGAGAAATGGAATTTTTAAAAAAATTATTTAAAAGAAATCTGTGTTCATCTTATAAGTATGTCCAGACAGGTTTTCATAGAATTGTTTTAATTACAAAATATATTAAGCAAATAAACAAACTTTTATTAGATAAACTAATGCTGTGCGTTAATTTAATTAATAGATGCTCTAGGGGCTTGATGGGGAGTTATTAAAAGCTAACGGTTTAAAAAAAAAAATATTTTTGTTTTAAAAAGCGCTGGAAGCACTCAAAACCATAAAAATAAAGAATTTATTGAAAGACAAGGGCGATACTGAAAATGCTAACAAGGTTCATAAGAGATCTTCGTTTCAAAGGGAAAACAAATGTTTTAAAAACAGCTTTTTAACAAGCCTTTCTGAACACATTTTGAGGCAGATTTTCTGAAATTTGCTAAAATGTCAAGTAACATGCGTTTTTCAACTCGATAGGATTAATATCAATCATCTATGATACATTTTTAAAAATAAACAGGAAATAAATTTACTGAAGTGTCTCGTCGATTTTCTAGATATTATATAAAGTAATTTAAATAGCAATGTGGTGAATACGATCCGGATTACGAAAGCTTGCGTTCCTTTTTCTTCAGTTCAGTTTTTTTTTTCGGTAATCATTTTTTTTCTTTCTGTCCACTTCTTATTAATGTTAACAGTTTCGTTTCATTTTATCACCGGCATTGCGACTATTACTATCCGTAGCCTTGTAATTTCGAACCCAACCCAGAAGACAATGAAAATTCGAAAATCTGAGGCATGTTACAAACTTGCCTTAATGGAGCCGTAGTGGCTCAGGTGATAGAGCACTCGCCTTCCAATGAGGTGACCCGGTTCGAAACCCAGCAATGGCTGGTCGATAAGAAATCCGCTCTTGGCTCGCACCGACCACAGTGCTGACGTAAAATATCTTCAGTGGTAGATGGATCATGGGTTAGAGTACCCTTGCAGTCAGGTTAACCGTGAAAGGTTCTCGTGGTTTTCCTCTCCATGTAACGCAACTGCGGGTTAGTTCCATCAGAAAGTCCTGGCAAAATTTCTCCCAATACTTGATCCAGAAGTTCCCTTGATATCTGGAGTGAGTTCAAAATTACAAGGCTAATGGAGTTGAACATCAGTCGTAAACCCATAAAATTGGGTCGGTTGTTGAACGACGGTAATAAAATACAAAATTATAAAAATAATATTAAAAGCTTCAATGACGTACCTCTCTCCTAAATAAAATCCTTTGTCGTCAATCGTAGGAACTAAGCAGATGGGATTTATCTGGAAAACAAAAAATCCTATCTTACAGCACATGACACAATGTGAAAATATTTTTGAATGGTTCGAAACAGTAACTAAAGGCATAGAATCTATGTAAATCTTTGCACTTCCTAGTTCTCATACGTAAAATGTTGCATACACTTCAATGTTACAGAGCTTGAAAAATATTTGCATATCTAACCGGTCAGTTCAACCTGACATATCAGTTTACAAGCCCGAGTGACATTTTTAAATGGCCAAACGTTTTATTTTTTTCGACTACATCTTTATGAAAACCCAAGAATCTATGTATTATTAATCTGTCGAAAAAATATCATTACATTAAAGTATTATTAATAATACTTTAAAAAAAGAATTAAGCATGAATAAGTGTTAAATAATTGTGTAATAAAGTGTTAATAAGTAAAAATAAGGGTAAATATAGTTCTAACAAAGAAACTTTATTATGAGATATATTAATTAATTATCGGCAAATATATATTTACAACATCCAATTTTCTTTCGTGAAAGACTTCCGTCGGCATATTCGATAAAAAATTATTTTTGCGTGTGTGAATGACTGGGAATGTAAGAGCAAAAAATATATCGAATTTTTAATTGACCCGAAAAGTATAATTTTCGTGTCTAGCTTTGCTTGGGACCGTATAGAACCATAATACTCATATTTTAAATTTGAATAAATCGTAATAAAACGCCAGCTGGACAATATTATCATACAAATTATTACATCTTAAACTTGATTATGATAATAAAACTCAATTTAAATGGAAACAATATTCATTTTTTGAACCTTAAAGGTTGCAAGAAATTTGCACCACCTCCGGAAAATTTTGTATGCAAGCTGGTGCCTTTCAATTATGGTTCGCAACTTTTCCGTTTCTTTATTCCATTTCAATTTTGAAGAAGTTATAAACTTTCAAATAGGGTCGCAACAGTTTACTCAGAAAATAGTCGAAAATTTGAGTTTCTTGTCTATTTTAACATATCTCCGAAACTATTTATGCCAAAGAAAAACGCGTTAGTACTCAATTATAAAATATGTTTATGCAAAGATTATTCTATGGATAAATACATTTTTATAACTATTTTTATTTTTGATGGTTTAGTAAAGGATCTAACAAATTTTGAGTTAAATGGTATACGAGTTTATGCATCATTTGAAATATTTTAATTTTAAAGAACAATATTCGACGATAATCACTCGTTTAGCTGTTGAGAAGTGAAAATTTTAAAATGATTCTAAATTTTTAGAGTTAAAAACTGCTTGACCGGCTATTAATTAAATTATTTTATCTATGTTCTACACCTTAAAGTTAATATGTGAGAATCTGATCATTAGTTAATCAGATAATCTTTTTTTTTATTTTTTTTTTCCACTGAAAAATTTTTTGAATTTTCTTATCTTTACAAACTTATATTGCAGATAAAAAGTAAAAAAATAACATTTCTGAGAGTTCAAAAGTTATCTTTTTAAGACATAAAAATTTTTACGTTTCGTTACAATTATCAGAAAAACGTAGCAGTTAAAAAATTATGTTTATTTTTTCTTTTTTTTTTTTTAAATATATTAAAAAAATAATTTACATTGTTTTTTTCTCCCTTTTACTTTCTTTCTTTCTTTCCTTTTTTTAAATCAAAAAGGATACATTAAGGATGTTAACATGTTATTTCATCATACCCACATAATTATTTAGTACACTTACATTTTTAATTAAACTAGATAATAAAAAAATTTATTTTCCCCAAGTTAGCGTGAGATAGCAGCGTGTCTACATCAGATGGACATTTTGATGCGAATCACATCTTATTTCTTAGCTTCATATTATCGCTGTATTCCTTTGCGGGTCAAAAGAATTTGAACTCAAATTTTAGTCAAGAATAACAACTAAAAAGGTTGGGGACCACTAGCATAACCTGGCTCTTGAAAAGAAATCTCTTTCGTCCCACTGTGAAATGATCGTAAGACACGAATCCAAGTAGATTAGCGAAGTCGAGCATCACTGGCTGGGCTCAGAGAGCGGTTAGGTGACTTCTTTGATTAGCCTGCGAATAGAACGAGGGTGAACGGTATCGGTCCTCGTTCTACCTTAAAGTGCTTGACTTCACAAGCAAGTAATCAGGTTACCAAAGCGGAGGAGCCATTCCGTTTCCTAATGATAAAAATGATTTCTTATATATATATATATATATATATATATATATATATATATATATATATATATATATATATATATATATATATATATATATATATATATATATATATACTGTGAATGACCGAAATTAGTGGTTGTTTACTTCCACCGCTGTTCCTTTCAATGTTGAACAAGCGCTTTGGTAAATATCCGAAATATATACTTGGTCTAGTTAAGTACCACTGCCCGGTATACATTTGTCCGGTATGCCCTACATCAGTGTATTTTTATGGTTCAGTGCCACTGCCCGGTTTGCCCCACATCAATGTTTTTTTAAGGTCAATAAGTGCTTCTGCCCAGTATACATTTAATCAGTACTCAGAACACTGATGTTTCTAATAATCTATCCTTAGCAGTTATTAAAATATCGTATAAATATAATAATATCAACGAATAAATTAATATCAAATCGGATGTAACAAGTATTTCGACATTCTCTTGAAAAAGTCGACATTTTCTTGATTTCTATCATTCACGGTAACATATGAAAAGCTGGAAAAAGTTCTTAACCATCGTCTCAGTTTCACCAATATTGGTATCAAAATTTTCAGAATATTTTGTTTCAAACCCAATTAAGCCTCAAAATAAAAACTTTTTTTATAGGATTAGTAGCAATTTCTCAAAATGTGTTTTCCATTCAGGAATAACATTTTGCCGTTACTATTTAAAATTTTGCGGAAGATATATATATATATATATATATATATATATATATATATATATATATATATATATATATATATATATATATATATTAAAGTTTAAAAACAATCTCTTTTAATAGAGCATTCTAATTAACGCATGTTCATCTAAATTATGTACTAATTTCAATCACAATAGCATTTAGAGCATTTTTTTACATACAAAATTGCTCATTACAAGTAAAAAAAAAAATTAATTTTTAAAACTAATTTGAATTAAATTTCTACTTACATTTTCGAACCATTGTTTCTTGTGCTCCTTATTAAAGAGATCCAAGTCTACAAGTTTCAAATCTATGCCAAGTATTTTCGCTGTCATACGCACTGTTCTGCAAGGAGGGCTCATGGGAAAATTGTACATGGTTATAGTAGTGGTAGGCATCTTGCAACTGTTCGGTATCGAACAAAACCTATTCAGAACAATCTTGATGAAGCTTTCTTATGAAATTTCGTTGTCAAAACTTATTTATATACGAAATTTTCTGCGTATTTATTAATAAGAAATTGACCTTCCAGTGACTCATCGATTAGAAATAAATTTTCGATTAGAACAATTATTGACGTTTTAATTCGAAAAAGCACTCGAAACAAAATTTCAGATGATACGCAATTTAGATAACTCTTTATTGCGTGTATAAATCATATTAAAAGAACTTATGAGGAAATCAAAGAAAATTAAGCAGTATAATTATATCATTAGAGCTGGAGGAAGAATATTGGTTTGCAATTTAAGAGTTTCGTTAAAACGTTGCAAAAGTATAAGTTAGAGAATTTTATTTATTTATTCTGGTATAACATTTTGTTCTTATTCGGTCGTGTCATGCAATCTTTATTTCAGTAAGAACCAGTATAAAAAATATTATTTTGAAATATAACTCTATTAAAATAAAATTGAAATCGTTTAATATAAACGCAAATAAAATTAAAGAATGAAAATTTAATTAAAAGTAAACTTTTGAAATAAATTGCTTACAATTGCTTGCAATTTTGAAATAATTGCATTGATGATAAAAAGGAAATTTACATAAACAGCAGATTCAAAATATATTTTGAAACCAGTGGTCGAGAAAACTACATTATTTTTGTAGTTTACTACAACTACAACTCTTTTGTTATAAATGTAGTTAACTACGACTACCTTTTTTAAATGTAATGACTACAAACTACTTCAGAATTTAGTAACTATTTCACTACTTTAAGGAGACAAACTTCTATTAAATATAAGGGAAGAGTTAATAATAATTAAAAAAATATTTATTTATGTTTTCATGAACTAGTTTGTTATTCCAAAACATATTTTTCGAATTTATTCATTTGATCTTCAACTTTTGATTCCTTTCTCGACAACGAATATTCAAATTAAGAAATTATTAAGTAGTACTTGAAACTATTTAATTGTTTAATACTCTTTTATTTCCTCTCAGAAATTAAGTATGTCAAAAATACGTTCTCTTCCTTTTAAGCAACATATAAATGTTCCATTCGCATGTGAAAGTGTGACCCAAGTGATTAATGATCTAGTTTTCGTAATGGCTATTTTAAATATTAGTTTTACGTGATTCTAAATACGTAATTCCTGATAACGCTCAGCTGTTGTCATTTTCATTGCATCCATTGACGGACCCGCGAAGATTTGTATCCATCAAATTCGAAAAATTAGTTGCGTTAGAGCCGTGTTTCTTGACTAAACTAACGTTAAAAGAAGTTTCCAGGAATCGTAACTAACTACTGTTTTTTTGTAAGCCACAACACAAAACTACTTTTTAGAAAAAAGTAGCACACTACACTACATACTACGAAAAAAAAAGTAGCGACTACATTAGTTTTACTATTTGTAGCAGGGCTCGAAAAAACTCGGAAATTTTTACTCTTATTTATTACAAACATTTATCATATAAATTGCACAATGAATTAATAGTTATTAGGATTACAAACACTAGGATAACATTATACAGTTATAAAAGAAATACTAGGTTACTAATAGTAACCTAGTATTTATTTTATGAAATAATTTATTTCTTATATGAAATAATTTATTTCTTATATGAAATAATTTAAATGACAAAGGTCAAGTTATCTGGAATGTCAATTTATCCGAGGGTACTGCGTTTTTTTAATGAATCAAATATGACATCTGCCAGTTCCATAATCAATCTAATGATTTACAGAGGTTTGTGCTCAGAAATCTGAAAAGGGTTTTCCATTAAGTAGAACATCATGTTCATAATTGCGTTTAACGCTTCTTAAGACCAGTACGTAATGTATTTTTTTGTAAGTTCATTACTGAAAAGTTCCTATCAACTAGAGGGTCATTATAGAAGTGAGGCGATAGACTCTTGTAAGATAACAAAAATTGAAAATGTATCACGAACTTTAACGGGAAAATGGCCGTCCGCGCGGACGTCGGATTCGAGAAATTTGTTGTCCGCGGGGAATTTTTGACCGCCGAGGACGGGCGGATGGGCGGTTTTTCGAGCCCTGATTTGTAGTGTCTTACTTCGGTCCATTGTTTGAAACAGGTTAAAATCATTGAATTTATTTTATTGTTTATTAAATTTCCTTATCAACATCAATTCTGATTTTTGAGTTTACTATTTACCTTACTGAATTTAAGTAAAGATTAAATTTTATACTTAGATACCAAGGCACTTAGATTTTTATTTATTTTTTTTTTTTTTGAAATATTAGTTAGACTTTTCAAATTTGTGTCTTTATTAAATAAATGTATTTATTCCAACTTTTTATGGTCATTAAAAGGAAGCAGGGTGCTTTAAATTCTTGCTTGGGGGTATTTTGTCCATTTACTTTGTTTCCCAGAAATTACATTATACTTTATTCAGTGGGTCAATATACCCTCTCATAGGGTCTATTTTAATGAAATAATTGATATAAAACTAAACTGATCGAAAAGCTGGCTATAATTTTCTGATTAATGAGTGAGTTTCAAAAATTTAATTTTGTGGAATGTTTTCTCTTGCTTTAGAATTTACATTAAAAAATTAAAATAAATACGTAATACGCTCATCTATGTATATAAAAATGAATGTCTGTTTGTTCTTTATAGACTCCTAAAATATTCGACGGAGAGCGATAAAATGTTACGTACTGATAGTTCGATGCATGAAGAAGGTCACTATAGACATTGGAACAAAAAATTTTAATTAGATCGTCCCAGAGACATCATTGAAAAAGGGAATTTTTTTATTAGCTTAGAAATTGCCATAGATAACAATTAACTGCGTACAATTCTGTTTTTTATATTTTTTTATATATAAACATTATCATTAGTTTTACATTTCTTTTTTACATCAAGATAACATCAGTGAAGTTTGCTGTTTCATAGCTCCCAGGAGTTTATTGCACGTTCTTTAACATTCAATTGTTTTTATTCGCTATGTCAGATAAAATCAATATGAACGTAGTGGGATAAGAGGACTATGTTATCAGATTAGTATTCCTAAAGCTATTCTTTATATCCTTTTATTTCTAGCCATGTCTTTAAAAACGTGTTTTTTAAAAACTAAACAATTTAAAATCATCGGTAATTGAAATAAAAAATATGCACTTAAAAGTCAAATTTATGGAAAAATAGTTCTAATTCAATTAGGGAAAACGCAAAATATCGCCATATAAATGACGCCAATGATTCTTGAATTAAGTTTGATAATGGGAAATACTTGAAATAAAAAGAAAAATAAGCTATTGTACTAAAAGCCAAAGGATATGAAAAAATAGTACTAATTCATTTAAGAGATGCTTAAAAAAAATCGAAAAATAAAAAGCGCTATGCCTTTTTTAACGCCAAATGTTCAATTAATTTTGGCGATAGGATCCAATTGTAATTAAAAAAATAAAATAAATAATAATAAGCTCCGCAGTGTAAAGCAAATGGTACTAATTTGTTCAGGAGAAAAATGAAAAAAATTATTATACAATTTTTGACGCCCATGATGTTCAAATAACTTAGGTAATAAATAACTTGTTAAAAAACCAAATTGATGGAGAAATGTTTAGGAGATACGGAAAATAATTGCCATACTATTATTCACGGCAATGATGCTTAATTATGTTTGGTAATATGCACTACTAGTATTATAGTATGGCGCTTTATGAGTAAATTTGGTGCCTATTAAAACTGCATCAATACAGTTTATTTTAATTATAGATTTTGTAGAAAGAGGCTTATTAAGGTTCCTCGAAGGTATAAGTACATACGAAAAATGCTTGATTGTGATAAATGTAAAATATCGTGAGCTATCTCCAACATCGATGTGGCAACAACATTATGCCAAATGATACTGAATGAAGTCAATTTTCATTTTGATGGGGTAAGCTTATTATAATGTGTTTCGCTACATCTAATTATGTAAAGCCACCGGGAAGGACAACGGACAATAATAAATGAAAAAGACATTGAAATTATTTTAGCTTTAATTGGATATACTTGCCAGTGACGTCATCGTAGATAAATTATGGCATTTAAGGCTCCTATACTATCAGGGGCTATACTATTAGAATTCAGGGGCTCTAGTGGCGCCATTTATTGATCAGCTGAAATAAATGCCATTTATTGATTCAGAAACCAATCAGATTCCATACACGCGCGTGACAGTGTTTTCAGGAATCTAATTAAATATGATTTATATCTCATGTGGTTCGGCATAATCATTTCACTTTTTCTCGAGTTGCAAGTACCCAATTGCGGCGGTATTTGTCTTTCAGCTTTGTGCACGATTTCGTAATGTTGTGGAGTATTGATTTTGATTTTTCAACCAGCACTAAGAACGATTATTCAGCTAGTACAATAACAGGGTGACCACTCAAATCAGATTTAAAATTTCCCTGATTTTTCCTGGTAAAAATCTTAAAATTTCCAGGTCCGTGTTTTGTTTTTGAAGTGAAACTTCTTATGCGACTTCCAACAAGGTTGCGTTAAACGTTTAACGCTACCGTTGTCATGGAAACTAGATTTCTCTTTACGTTCGTTGAGTGCAGGAGGTAAGAGAAAAAAATAGTAGGTAATATTGGCGTTTAAGAAAACAAAGCGATATTTTTTTTAAATTCGCCAAGAATACCTTACTGAAATTTAGAAATAAGCTGATTTCTTATTATAATTTTTTTTTTTTAATATATTTTATTATTAATATTTTTTAACTAAGCGAAATTTTTTTTTAATGAATTAAAGTATTTAAAAAGTTAATAAGTATATATTTTCTTATTAAATACAATTAAAAAAAATACTTTGATGCACATAGATACTCTGCTTTAGATACTTATTTTTCTATGCTTTTTTTTATTTTTGCCGGTTTTTATTTTATAAGTAAAACTTCTAATGCGACTTCTAACAAGGTTGCATTAAACGTTAACATGGAGGGGGTATGAAAGCACTGTTGCGTTAAACGTTCAACGCTCATGGGGAGGGGGAATAGAAAGAGACAGAGCGAGAGTGAATGCGTGGCACTCGAACGCATACGCGTAGAAAATGATAATTAAAAGATGCGATCAATTGTGAATTGTAAGCAATGTTAATAAAGTTTGTCGTAAAGAAACAATATGATTTCACTAAAAATCAATTTCTACCCCTTCCTATTTTCATTTCCACATTACGAAGTTTCACTTCTTCCGCGCGGAGGGACTCCACGCACTATTTTTTTTTTTTTTCTTACAAAGTGTAGGATGTGTACAAGAAAAGTGTCTATATTATAAAATATTTCATTCAAAATGTCATTTTTTTTTAACATATCATCTTGAGAAAAAAATTATTTTGACAAGATTTTGTTTTTTTATTTTTTAATGTTTTGATACAATATTAATTTTCAAAAAATTAAGATCATTGTACAGTTAAATGTTTTCGGATTTCAGAATAAAAATTATTGTCAATTGCTTTGACTTTTTTATTTAATTATTTTTCATTTATTTATTTGCAATTTGGTATCAAACTTATGATAGCAAAATTATATTTTAATTTTTGCTTGCTAATTCCGTAATATTTTATTTTATCATTTAAAAACGGCTTGTGGTCGTAATAAAACAATAGACCAAATTTGATTATTTTTCATCATAAGAGATAAATCAGTAATAAATATGTTAATTTAGTTTATTGTATCCTATTGCACTGTGCAATATGTGATAAAATGCTTAAAAGAAGGATTTCATATCAGAGATTAAAATTATAAAATTTGTGGAAAAATTCATAAATTCGCAATTGAGTGTTGTAAAAATTTTTTGTAAAATTTTAAAAAAAATATTCTGCACGAATTTCCCCTGACAAAAAAACTAGTTACATGTATTTAAAAACTTATAAAAGCTATTGTAGATGCGAAAGGAAACTCTACTAAATGTAAATTTAATGAAAAATTAAAATATTTACTAATAGATAGAGTTTTATTTATTTTATTTTTTGAAAATGTACGATGACTTTTGTGGCATAAAGTTTTTGTCACTTTTTAATGATTGATTTCTTAAAAATAAACTTTTCCTTTTGTTTTTAAGATATTTTATACAGTTTTGTTAAGATTAGAATACATTTTTTATAATTAAATATCCATTCTGAAATATTCATTTTAATTAATGGATAGTCTTATTTCATTGAATGTCATAAGTGTACCAACAATTTTGTGAGTCACTGTAATTACATTTCAATATAAAGCTGTACTCTATACTGTATTTTTTCTTACCAGTGCTTTTTATAAAATTTATTGATCATATTTTCTTTAAAAAAATATCTCAAGTCAAATTTTTAAATATTGTTTTTTTTGAAATAGCATTATTATTTTAAGAGATTCAGTATACAAAAATAAATGTCACAAATGTAAAATTGTCTAATTTTTTGTTCTGTACTCTATAGAAAAAAAATACCTTAAATTTTATACTTTTTTGATTTTTTTTCCTTTTTTGAAATTAAAACATTTAAAGAATTCCAATCTAAACACACAGTTTTTTAGTTTAGCATAGTTAATTGTTTTTGTTTTAACAACTAGAATCTTGAACAGCACATAACTAAAACACTAAGTTTCATTTTCCTTCTTCCGACTAAACACATATGAATTAAAAAAAATTATATTTTATGTCTATACATCATTTAATATGTTTCCCATATATTCCTTAGTCTTTGTCAGCTTTTTAGGGTAAAAAGAGGGATAGTTTTGGAAATATCATCTCTGGAATGCAATTTATGAACTTTCAATATAGTGATAACTATGCAATTCGAATTTTGAAATAAAAAATCAAATATTTACCAACAAAACAGTAAAATTAAATATTAATATATAGTTAGTTCTAAAAAAACCTTTTTTTTAAAATGAATATATGTTATAAAAGGTTAAAATGAAATAGAAAAAATTAGCATTAATGCAACAATTGTAACAATTTGTCGACAAACATTGCTGTTCAGCGATTGTAAAGAAATGTGTGATTGGTTAGTTTGGTGAGAAAAAATAATTTACAGATTTCTTTGAATGGGAACACAAAAGCTTTCAGAAAAAGAGTGCAATATAAAATATATTATTATTAAATTATAACCAACTAATCTTTGGCGAATTTTATTAAGTTAAAAATACAAAAACATTTTAACTCATTTCGTCAAAATAGAAAAAAATTACCACATAAGCATTGGAACAAACTTGAGCCATAAATGGATTCAGCCCATGGACAGAATTTTAAAACAGAAGCAAATATCCTAACCCCTTCTTCTACGTCTAGCACTATGTTTGCCTTTCTTAAATGACAGTCCCATAGTCTCCATAGAGATCAAAGGTTTCTACATTTGTTTAGCAACCCTTGACAGAATTTTATGTGGCATTCTAGTTTAACAGGGTTATAATGGAGCAAATTTTGATACAAGCAAAGAATAGCTAAGTTGATGACAATTTAACTGTTTGGAGATACATTTCCATCTAAAAAATGTGGGTATAATGGATGAAATAATTTAAATTAAGAAAATTAGTAAATAATTTAAATTAGTGAAATTAAAAAAATATCTAAGAAAAAATTTCCAGCTTTTCTTTAAAATTCTCTGATTTTTCCAGTGTAAAAAAAATTTCCCTGATAATTCCAGGTTTTCAAGGTGGGTGGCCACCCTGAATAATAAAAATCATATCTGCAATCAAAATCAAGTCGTTTTTAATTTTGTAGCTTATTTATAGGTCTTCCGCAAAGTTTGTAGCAATTGGAACTTTTTTGCCACCAAGTAAGCTTATAGATAAAAGTAGCGTGAAAAACCTACGTTTTACTCTGGGAAAAAAAAAAATTTTTTTTTTTTAAATAAAGAAGCAGCAACATGAAGTGCAATTATTTTATCACAAATGTACTAATATACTTCAATTTTTACATTTCCACTGCAGATTATTCAGTTAATAGATTTAAACATTTTATACAGTGTTTACAAAATCTCCTGTGCTTCCACTCAGGTCTCGTAGTAGGCCAAAGAGAAAAATCAAGACAATATATTTATTTAATAAGAAAAAAATCAGGTAAACTTCTTATGGCTAACTAACAACAAAACTAAATATATATATATATAATAAAGGTATATTTTGCGTGATATAAGTATAATAAAAGTATATATTATATCAAAATAATAAGGAATTAATTTTGATTAGAAAAATATTATTTGAAGTTTACAGCATAATTTGATTAAGGGAGCACTTAACAACTCATAGTTTGATATCAATGGGTAGGGTAGAAAATTATTATAGAAATGTTGCATTAAAAACCAATTATAGTATCAATAGGTTTAAATCTTAATCAAATAAACAAATATTAATTGGTTTAAATCTTGATCAAATAAATGCAAAGTTGGGCTTCAATAATCTCGAAATGAAAGCTTAATTAATATGCAGCTTAACATTTTTGTACAAAAGTAATTTTCTGAACGATCCCTCAATTCACCATTTAAAAAATCCATGATATGATTTGTTGATTGGAATTGATCATTTTTTAAAATCAAGTGAAACAGATGAGTCAAAAATTGCTAGATTTGTAATTTCATTTGTTGAAAATAATAATTACCATAAAAATACGACAATGTGAAACTAGAGTTTTTTCATTTTTTTTCTTAATTACTATACATTTTTGTTAAATACTAATATACTTTTCTCCTCAATTGTTAACAAAAATACTTCCAGCAGTTTTTTGCCTGTTACTTTGTTATTTAAGTATCCGCGCTACTTTAATAACGAAAAGTATATCTATACAACAAAGTATGTTTGACGCTAAATGTTTAATAAAACGTGGATTTATTTAAATGGTTCAAGTGATTTACAATTGAACCATTCTAGATATGCTCAATTGATTTACAATTGAACATATCTAGTTCCTTCGAAGTTACACTCTAACTTTAAATTGGGATGCTAGAGAGATCCCATCTACAACCATTACATACTTTATAAATTATTCTGCAACTATGTAAAAGAACCAGCAATATATTTTTGTAAATAAAAGCTTCATTTTGAAATGAGAATATATCTTCTAATTTCATAATCAACAACAAATAAAAAAAAAGTGTTTGTGACAGTTAAATTTTTATTAAATAAGACATTGGGAAAGCGCTTATTATGAAAATTCAAAAGAAAGACACGAATTCTTATCTTTTTTGCAGTTTCACTTCTTCATCAGCCCTTTTGATGAAACAGACACAGTTTTGATTGCAATTCTATTTATTAGCATTCTTAATTACACAATCAACATGAAAAATTGCATAAATAAATGAAAACCATTATTTACAATAAAATATACAATTAAATCAGAAAACAAAATCTTATTTATTCTAATCTAAAGAGAAATTGTACGTTTAGCTGTTAAAGCAAGACAAAACAAATATTTGTAAAGAAATTAACATCCTGCAAAGTCATTTATATAGAAATTATTACACTATATTCAAACAATAAGCAATGCACAAATCCAAATTATTTCATAACAGTTATCTTTAAAAAATATACAGTCAAACCTTCTTTCACATTTTATTTTTGTTTCATTTTTGAAGATTTTAATATGTTTTCTAAAACTTCTAGCCTTAAAGACCTTGTTTGATAATTTTATGAATCATTTCTTGCAAAGCCATGCAGTTAATAAGATATTAATAACAATATCTTATTAATAATATCTTATTCTATAAGATAAATCTAATATATATTACCACAGGATGGTCCCTCGTAGTTTTATTTTAAATCATAAACAATGTAAGAAAATTTATTAAGGTTTGGATGCACCAATAAGAAAATCTTTTTAACCCACTGACGGTTCTGCTTTTCCATGTTGTTAGAGAAAGAAATAGTGTATTAGGGAGAAACATTCTCCCAATTTTGTCCATTTGCTAAACCACCAGTGGCTTAAGAAATTTTTTTGGAAAGAGAATAATAAATAAAGAAGAAAACAAATAGACAAGAATGATATCTATAATACAGATAACATCAAAGCAACAGTTCCAGAAATAATAAGATAGATTGAAATATCAAATAATTTAGATCTTATTTTAAAAAATATATAAATCTTGGAAGTAACTGAATAATCTTAATATATTTAACTGGCATAAATAGCACACAGTTTAATAGTAAGTAAAATAAACAGTTTATATTCTATTATTTTTAAAATCAATATATTAAAAATCTAGCTTATCTTTTACCGCTATAAAATAAATCAAATAAAGTATAAAACCTAATCAAGATAAGCTAAATCATTAAACAAGGTTTTAATTGTTGAGATCTTAAATTAAAAATGGGTTTTCTTATTAGTGATAATTGAAACATAAGAATTTTTTAAGTTACATCAAATCATCTGATATTATCAAGTTGTAATGGATGTTTAATGTAAAAGAGTAAATAATGTTGGTTCAAAATTAATTGCAGGAAAAAGAAATAAATTGAGCATTCACGACACAGGAAAACAGCAGACGACTAACTACTGTACAATCTATTTAAACACTTGTTTTATGTTGAATATATGCTATATAGTGGTAGCAATATTATTAAAACATGGTTCTTCTAATGGAAAAATGCATTTATATACTTAAAATGCATATGGACAAAAAAATAAAACATTATTCAATGACTAAAAAAAATGTAAATGTAAAAAATGCACTGTGAAATGTAAAAGCATAACTTATTCAAAAAAAGTTATAAAAGCAGAATGAAAATGCCTATCATACCGTCTTGCAGCTAATATTCATTATCTCTTAAAGAAACAAATTGCACAATTTTTTTTCCATCTCATCATTTTAATACTATCAGGAGAATAAGAATACATGCTTAAGGTTTTAAACTATGCTTTTAATTTTGTATCAATGAAAAATGTATAATTTTATGATTATTAAATGCAATATCAAAAAACTACCACACTTAAAAGAAAAAATTTCACCCCAGACAAGCACATTTTTAACAAATAATAGCATTACTAGTGCCAATGGGCACTAATTTGATTTTAAGAATGAACTTTTTCATGAACACAAGATATAATTTTTTTTTTATCAGTTTAATTACTATAACAGGTATAAAATATAGTGAAATAAGCTTTCATTAATGTAAATAAGAAAGAATTTGCACAGAAATTATATTTTATCAAGGCATTGTCCATGTCAAATATCAGAACAAAATCTTAAACTTTTAAGGATAATAAAGCAAAATCCGACATTATAATTAATGTTTTTATTATGGCAAAACATAGTTTTTGTGATTTTTTTCCTTTCAATAAGTTTAGGTAAACTTGTTCTAAAACCTTTAAAAATATTTGTGAGAAATCTTTTTATTTAAAAAGTTTTAACAAAAAAAAAAAGTGGAATTTTAGTTCAATACCCTTAAACGATTGTTTGGTAGGAAAAACTACATCTTTTACAAATTCTATCAATAGTAACATAAAAAGATAATATCCTAAAATAAATGCTACATTTAATATTTTTTTCATTCATGACATCAAAGCTAAAACTTACTTATGATTACTTATAATACCTTTTAAAAATCTAAATCTATTTTTTAATTTAAAACTGATGTGCGCCTTTTCTCCTGATGTTTCTTTGAAATTCCCCTAACACATAATTCCCCTAATTCTTTCACAGAAATAATAATCCATACACTTCATTACAGTGGGATTCATAAATTAAAAACACTACTTTTAAGACATTTTGATATATCAAAATTAATTTTAAAATTAAAACTTAATAAGTTAAATGAGTAATAAGAAGTTCAAGGAAACATATAAATTTTTAATTCTATTTTTTTTTTTTTTTTTAGTAAACCCTAAATCAAAAGCTCTGAGAATGCTTAATCAGCTTAATTCAGTTTGAGACAAGTTTAAATTTATTTATAAATCTGCTCTATATATTCCTTTCTAAAATAATATGCTTTATTGTGCAATTAAACATGAAACTTTTTCTTTAATCCTCTTGTAGTTTTGACATTTTTTGGATTTCTCAGTTCCTACTGCTTACTTTATTCTATCCTAATTGTGGCCTTTATATTTCCCCAATACTGTTCATGTTACTTTCTGCACCATTTTTTAAAAATTTCATTTCATTTTATTATTATTTAATGGGAAAGTTGTGTTGGAAGTAGCTGCCACAAGAGCAGGAATTGCTTACATTTAAAGTAAATGTAAATAATATTTCATACTTGAGATTAGTTGAAACAGAGCCAAGAAAGTCATCCTTCTCAAAAATACAGAAAAAAAGCAGTTTTCCTTTACCTTTAATAGAATACCTTTAGATTTTCAGTTTTTACAAGTTTAGTTTCAACTTAATGAAGGTACCTCCTGAGCAGTTGGGGGAATTGAAAAGTTTGATTTAAATCATTTTTAGATTTTATAATGAATCGGTTTCAATGTGGATGAATAGAAGAAAAAAATACACAGAAAAAAAAAAATTTTTTTTTGAGTTTAAACTTACATTAATAACAGATCACTCATACAAAACCAAATGCAAATTGGAACAACATGAAAAAAATGAGATACATGTAACACAAATGCAAATAAGTTATAGACGTCATGGCAAATATAAAAGCCATATTCACTATCAGTTCATAACAGACATGTTTTTTCTTTGATTTTAAAGCTGTTATAGAAACTAACTACTCATTACTTTATATATATTTAAAAAAAAAAAAAAAAACAAAAAAAAAAAAAAAAAAAAAAAAAGAGAATAGAAGCAAAATTGTAGCAATAAAATTTCAAAGAAATCATCTTCTAAGAATAAAATTTCAAAGAAAAAAAGAAGGAAAAAAAAAAAAAGATAAAAATCAACAAAGAAATCTCTAAGTATAAATATTTGGCGACAATAAAAGAGAGAAATTTAGAAATGAAGCTAACTTAGAAATATAAGCTCAATTCATTTTGTAAATAAATAAAGCACTTAAATGCAATTTTTTGTGTTCTCTAAATTTACATAAATAACTCGTTTTGAACGACTAAAATTAATCACACTAGTAAAGTTTAAATAATCTCCTCAAAACATTTATGTTAATCATCAGCTGCTGCTCCTTGAAGAATTGTTTCAAAAGAAAATGGGACAAACATGTAGCCCATACCACCATAAAATTTGCTCTGAAACTCCACCCTTAAAAAAACAAAACAAAATAGTATTTTAATAAAGGCATACATGATATATATATATATGGATATCAGGCAAGGTTGTACTAAATTGATACTAAAATTTAAAAATAAACTTTTGCTTGATATTTCACTAAGTACATTTTTACAGACAACAAATTAATTATAGATTCTGTACTTAACTGTATAAAGGTTAACAATTAAGAGTTCATATATTGAAAAGATTTATTCAAATTTTAATACACAACTAAATCAATTGTACAAATATAAAAAAAAAATAAATAAAAATAAAAAATAAAAAAAAAATAAAAAAATTTTAAAAAGTATGTTTTTCAATTAGACTGAAAAGGAGAAAATATATATATATATTTTTATCTAACCTAAAGCAACAAATGTAGGGTGCATGACTGTTGAAAATTTAGTTAAATAATCTTTATCTTTTCTTTTTTTTTTTTTGGTTTCTTGCTTGTTAGTTTATTTAGGTTAGAAAGTCAAGATTATGATTGGAAATAAATTTTATTTGCACCATTCAGGTTATTAATCAAAAGTTTGATTTTTAGACACACACCCATGTATTATGAATAAAACTTTTAAAGCAACCAACGGAAAAAAAAAATAAATAAATAAATAAATAAAATAAAAATATTGAAAAATACTATTTTTCCTCTATTAGAAGTTTGATTGTTTATAATGTTTATTAGTTAATAGCAGAACTTGATAATTGAAGGAAACTTTTACAATATCATAGTATTTAAATATAGTAGAGTACAAATGGAAAAAATTTAAACATAATATTAATGTCATTTCCAGTATGTTTTTCTGTCTCTTTTTAAACGAAAGGAAATAAAAAATGAAGTTTTAAATAAACATATTAAATGATGCTATTATTAATCACAAAAAATTAAAATTAAAACTAGAATAGACTTACTTTACATAAAAAAACAGAAGGACATTAAATGTTTTGTGGATAAATTTGGAGTGATGCCTAGCTCTAGTATAATTTAACATTATGTATATTTTTGTGACATAGATAAAAGAAACCCTATTAAAGTAACTTAATTAAAATAAAAAATTAGACTAACACAAATTAAAGTGGATTTTGATGGTTAAAATAGCAATCATTAGATAAGTTAACATAGAAACCTAAAAAAATATATCAACTTTTTGAGTTCAATCAAATCTAATTTTTCGTCAAACATTTTTACAAATGAATTCTATGAACCTCTATTATATGCTAAAGCAAGACAACTTTGTTGAGTAAAAATGCCTAAATTAAAAGCCCACTAAATTTATAAGGATAGAAAGAAATACATGATTACCAGTGCAAACGTAATGCATGCAAAAATGCAGATAATCCTTCCATTACAAGTAATACTCCAATTGTTAAAACTGCCCATGCACCAAAAGTCAAGTAAAGTGCAAAGCCTCCACTTCCAGCTAAACCGAGACGCAAAACCATTGACCACAGCACCTCTGATAGTTCTGTTGGAGAAAAAGAAATTTTACAGAAGATGTTCTACAAGCATCAAAGAATTAAAAATAGTTATACAATAAAAAAAATTATATTCAGAGTCATTTAACTATGTTATAGACCTGATTAAATACGAGGGTTGCTATTTATATTTCTGGCCTTGGCAACAATAAGTGTTGCTAGGCGACCGCAGATGATTTTAATCGAAAGTTTGATATTTTTAAACATAAATTCAGCAGACGATTTACCATTATAGCTTCATTTGTGTTGTTGACAGTAAATTGAAAAGTTCTTCTCTTTCAAAAAATGGAATTGAATCGTGAACATTTTCGTGCCATTATTTTTCATAACTTTTGACGTGGATTGTCAAGACAAGAGTGCTTCGATGAACTTAATTCTTTATTCAGCGATAAAGCGCCATCCTACATCACTATAAAAAATTGGTATAACGAATTTAATCGTGGTCGATGTTCGATCCAGGACGAATCCCGTGCAGGTCGTCCAAAATCCGTTGTTGTGCCAGAAAAGATAAATGCTGTGCGTGAACTGATAAAGCAAGATCGTCATGTGACATACCGTGAGATACAGGTGTCTTTGGACATTAGTATGACTAGCATCAATAAAATATTGCATGAACATTTGAGCGTAAAAAAAATATTTTCGCGTTGGATCCCGCATAATCTGACAAACGCTCAAAAAAAGGCTTGTGTCGATTGGTGCAAGGAAATGTTGGAAAAATACGTTCAAGGTACATCAAAGACTGTGTATAACATCTACACAGGTGACGAATCATGGATCTATGCATATGAGCCGGAAACAAAACAGCAATCAACTGTATGGGTCTTCCAAGACGAGGCAAAACCAACAAAAGTTGTTCGAGGAAGAAGCACATCGAAACAAATTATTGCCCGTTTTTTCGGCATTAACGGTCATGTGGCAACAGTGGCGTTAGAGCAGCGCAGGACTGTCAATTCTGAATGGTATACGGCCATTTGTTTGCCAGAAGTCATCGGAGAAATTCGAAAAAAGCAGAAGAACAGGCGAATCATTCTTCATCATGACAATGCGAGCTCTCACACATCGACTCAAACAAAGGCATTTCTGACGGAGCGAAAGATCGAACTGATGGGTCATCCGCCGTACAGCCCTGATTTGGCACCCAATGACTTCTTCTTATTCCCACACATCAAAAATAAATTATGTGGACAACGATTTTCGACCCCCGAAGAAGCGGTTGATGCATTCAAAACGCATGTTTTGGAGTTACCTCAATCGGACTGGAAAAAGTGCTTTGAAAATTGGTTCAAACGCATGCAAAAGTGTATTGATCATCATGGAGAATATTTTGAAAAACAAGAAACCAATTTCGATCCTACATATTTGTTTTTTCATTATTTGGCCAGAAATATAAATAGCAACCCTCGTATATATTGCAGAAATTATTATTTATATATTGTGTATACATTAACCATAAAAAAATTTCGATTTTTAAAAAAAATTTAAATAATAAGCAAAAATATTTTTTTTTAGTTAAACAAATATTTATCTCTAAAGTCAAGCTGTTGAAGCAATTGTAGTGAAAATGATGAACAAATTTAAAACTTTGAGATACTCAATGAGCGTTAAAATGCATTTCTGAACTTTTTGTTTTTCTCTCTACAAAAGGCGACTCGTGCGATCTGTCGTTTTAATTCATTTTAACCTATAAAAAAATAGTAGATTGCTCAAAAATCAATTGGCTTCCACAAGATTCAATTCTACATAGATAAAAATGAATTATGACAGCAGTTACTAGCATGGGTGCCACTCTTAAAATATTTCAAAAATGAACTTTTTTTTTGACCAATTAACACAATCTAGAGTTGTTTACTAGAATTTTCAGAAATTTATAGTTCACAGACTTCAAAATGTACCTTCTATGATAAGGGCTCATATTTTAAATCAATTATCTAATTTTTTTCTCATTTTATTTTTTGTACAACAAGCAAGATAAATAACAGCTAACCTTGTACATCTTTTTACACCAATCACTGAACAATAAGAATTTCTTTCCAAATTGGATTTTAGTAAAAACATCAATAATCTTGATGCGCTGGGGGAATATGAAGGTCATTTTCGAAATCAGCATGTCAAATAGCATATAAATAAAATTAAAAAAAATCTTGTGTATTTTTCACAAACTTAAATTTCCCAGAAAAATGCATTTTAGCATTAAATGCAAAAATACTAGAGATTAATTTGTCAGTACTTTTAGTAAGAAATTGATTTGTAAGTACTTTTCAAAAAGTAAAATCTCTTAATGGTAAAAATTGACCCTTATATAAAAGAAAAATTGGTTCCAACTGTAAATAAATATTTGCCAGAAAAAGTTATGTGTTAGTAAATTAATGAGATTCTTTTATTTTATTTCCTGTTACTTATTTTCAAAAAAATATGGAGTTTATCGAATTTCAAACAAAATTACCATAGTAAAAACTAAGTAAATAAGTCTAGCTATTAAATTATCATTAAAAGCACACAGAAAACTTAAACTTAACAAATATAGACAGCTATTTTAAATAATGTTATCCGTACGTGCATGGGCTAAACTTAGAGCCCAGAGTCGAAGATAAGATGCAGTATGTGATATTGAACCAAGACAGTATTCAATTGTGTGAATCGCTTGGTGAATGAAGAGTTCTCCAAAATCAAACTCTTCTGGTTTATTTTGTTCAGGGAGTTGATTTTCTTTTATAACACCATCTCCCACTTGGCCATCACCTGCAGCAGGATCTTGATTTATCTGCAAAGAAAAATTTTATGAGAAGTTTCAGAAGAATGACGTTTAAAAAAATATTTTACAGTACTCGCTAAATTTTTTTTCTAATTTCAAGTTTTTATGATATTTGCTAGGAAATAATATTTCCAGGTGCCATAAATACTGTCAATTTGTTTTCTTTAATCTTGATGTATTTAAAATCCCTCAAAACCACAGAAAAGATTTTATTACTTATCTAAAACCAATAATTATTCAGTTATTTTTAATTAAAAAAATTCTTACTTTTGTTTTCAGCTAAAATAGGAAATCAAATGAATATTCACATCACTTGGATTCATCTTCTATTTGTTTATAATTGCTATGCGTCCAAAGCCATTAAATTTTAGCTTTCATCTGAATTTTCAGAATTTAATCCGACTGTTTTAGATAATAAATGTTTTATAACAAAGATAGGTATAATATATTAGGCCATATAAATAAAAATGTAAGAATTTAAATACAAGCAAAAAAAATCTAAAGATACACATGTTAGCAAAAACGACACTTCATCAGGGGACACATTACCTTGTCAATATGCTGGAGGCAAACCAAAAACTGACAGCACTTTGAGGTCCCACCCATTGCATTTAAATTCTCAAATTTGTATTTATATTGTTTAATTAAGACAATTTTGGTTTTTGTTGCTTTTTAGCATTTTTCCAATTTGACTTACTGTTTTTAAATTAAAAAATTTTTCTAACTTAAATTTTGTTCTTAATTTTTGTTTAATTCTATTTTCATACTTTGATTGAATAATATCTTAAGCCTTAATGCAGTTTAATGTAAATATGGTCTTAATATAACAAAGTTTTATAATATCATCAAATTTTAATGGTACCCACTCAACTATTGTTAATAGTTGACAAAACTTTTTAGACCTGAACATTTTAAGATTCAGTAAAAAAGGTGTAAGGGTGTACCCGATATTAATTATTCATATGATGCTTTAATAATAGAAAATAATTTTATTCATTTTTTTATCATTTTAATTTTAAAGAATGCTTTAGGTTTTTCAGAAGATTCATTTTATGTCAGGAAATACCCGTTTTAGGAAAAAGCAATGTTTTTAAAGGAAAGAATTTTTTTTTTCTTATATAGAATAGTTTTAGATTTAAAAATTTATTCCAGCTGAACTTTATCAGGGAATTATCTTCATAACAATAGAAGACCTTTCAAAAAAGTTCAGATTAAATTAAAAGACTGATTTTACTGATAATGTGGAATTTACATTCAACATTATAAAGCCCAAAATTACAATTAAATTATAAAAAATGAGGAAAAAATATTTTATTATTAAAATATTTTTTCTAAGTAAAAAAAGTAGAAAAATTAATATATATTCTAAAAGCATCGAAATCAAGCACATACATTTATTTAGTTCTGCATTAACGAAACAGCATTAATTTCATAAATACATATAAAAAACAATTTTTATCCTTAGTTAACTTTTTATTTACACAAAGAATAAAAATATTGAAAATAAATATCAGCATTACTGCTTATTTAATTATTCAAGAAATTAAAAAAAAAAAAAAAAAAAAAGTGAATCAGAAATTATTTTGCTTTTCATAAGGGATTTAAAAAAAAAAAAATTCCCTGGGCCTTAGTGAAACAAAAAGATCTAGCTTAATGATTTGTTAAATAAAAATACATAGCTATTTAAATAGCTAGATTAAATCTGAAGAGCACTAATCTCGAGAGTTTCCTCTTGTACTAATTTTCTGCATAAATATAAATAAAAAGCAATAAAAATACTTTGAATAATGCTTGTTCTATTATAATTTTTTTTTTTTTTTTATTTTTTTTTTTTAGTTACACATTAAAAATATATTTTAAAAGAAATACTTGTTCACAAAAATTAATTTTCTGCCGAATTTTTCAAATAAATAAAGATTAAACAGAAATTCTGGATTGGTTCCTGCATATAGAAAACTGAGTATAGATCAGGACCCCTTGGGAAGAAGATTTTCAAATTCTGAAAGAAAAAAAATTTAGCATTTTAAACCTTAAGAGTTCTTTTATTTTCTTTTAGAAGATTCTAATTCAGTTCCAGGTTTAAACTGATTTTGTATAAGGCAGTATATAAAAACCAGTTAATGATTTACAGAATTCAGTTAATGATTTTCAGTTAACGAATTACAGAATTTAACTTAGGCTGAATTTAGAGTAACTTTAACACCCATATATCATTCAACTTTAAATATTATGTTTAATCAGAATAAATAGGTTCAATATATGCTTACATATAGAGGTGTATTTTTCCACTGTTTGTACAGCATGTAGGGCTTTGATAAAAGCATCCAAGGAATACATAACAGAGCTATTGTAACTAGCATTCCTTGTATCACATGCTGTAAAAATAAAAGAAATATTCATTTTAATTATTAAAATAGATTTAACAAAGCAAATTCCAGGAGAAATATATAAAAACTACATTGTAAAAGAGATTGATCAACTTAAAACATTTTGTAAATTAATGATTAATAAGAATGTTTATATATAAGAATGATAAATGTAGACTATTGTTAAAGACAAGACTTATTTTTAGATCATTTTCAACAAAAAAATATATTTAACCACAAACTAGAAGGGATTAGTATTGAAACTATATGATAGTTTAATGAAAATGAAGTTAAATAAAAAAAACCCTGTTTTAAGAACCCGTGGATTATTTCCAACTTAAAAAAAAAAAAAAAAAAAAAAAAAGATCATAAAAAAAGGCATTAAATTTCCCAATTTGTAAATCATATACATTTTATTTATAATCATAATTTATACTGATTTAAATGATAAAAATAAATTGCAATTTTCATTCATACGTTGGAACTAAATTTAGCTTTTTAAGCGCCATTGTAGGTGGGAAAAAGATCATATTAATAAAAAAAAAATAATAAAACAATTATCTATAACTTAAATAGTAACTTTACTGAGAACATTTTTCTGACTGTTTCTCCGCAGAAAAATTTCTTTCACTGAAAGAATAAAAATTTTCTGGCAACTTTTTAAGTAATATAAAAAAATTTTTTTAACAAGGGCATTTAAAGAGAGGTAAAAAAATATTTGCCTATCCTGATAATGATATTTCTACTATTTATTAAAAACAGGCCTAGAAATAGACAAAATAATTCCTATTATTTTATGAACAGATACATTTATTTTAACTATAAATTGAATATAATAAGTCAAACTCACTTGTCCTGCATACATATTTCTTAAGTAGCATGGTTCTTCAGGATATTTGAACAAAAACATATTAATTAGCATGATCAGAAGACTAGGAGCACAACCTGCCATTGTTGCATCATAATTAACCCATTTGGAGAAAATTAAAAGAACTAAGTATCCAAAAATAGAGATGAGAAAGACTAGCTGAGGCACAAACTCACATGTAACATTTAGAGGCTGGTTGAAATACCTAACAAAGATGAATAATTTACTTTTAATACTTTAAAATAAAAACCCATTTCTCAGAAATAATCATTACATCATAAAAAATTTTACAGAGAAAAAAGTTTAAATAATAAAGAGGATAGCGACATTGCAAAAAAGAAGAGGAAAAAACTGGAATAAAATTTTAAAGACTGTGTATGAAAATGAATTAAGAAGCATATTTTGTGTGAAGCAAGTTTATTGTTTTTGTTTAAATGTTTTTATATGGGGTGGAAAGTATAAAATTTAATAATTTATGTAGTTTTAAAAAACAGTTTTAAATAAATATTAATAACAGGATTGATTTATAACAAATAAATAAAATTTTAAAAAATAGTCAAATTACATTAGAATAGTGGAATGTCAGGAGCATTAAGCTTTATTTAAATAAGAGAGTTTTACTCAAAGAAGATTAAATTACTATAAAAAAATAACATTATTAGTGCAAATATGAAAGATTTAGATAGCAAAACTGATCACAAAAATTTCACTTTAATTGATATAACATATAACTTTGAAAAAATTATTTTGTGGATAACCCCCTAAAAAGCTGTCACACTGAAAAATCTAAAATGGATTAATCACAATCTTTATTAATATATGAATATAAAGATGATTTGACATTTTCAGAAATAAAAAAGAATAAAAATCAGGAATAAAAAATTGGGAAAAAAAGAATTGGAACATAATAAAAAAGCGGAAATCACATCTCCAAGGAAAAATCTTGTGCCTGAAGAATGATTTACTTTTTGCATTAAAACTGAATCAACTTTTAAAGAAAAAGATACTTTAAATTTAATATTTCATCTTTTAGCATTTAATATGTATAATATGTCTCATATAGAATGTCTTCTAAAAAGAGTTTTTCTATATTAATTAATAAATAAAAATAGATTTTCTTATTAATTTTAAGATCTAGAAATCGTTCTTTCACAACGAGCCATAAAAAGTCAAGATACTAATTAAAAGATTATTTTCTAAAGTTATTGGGTATATATGCTTATTAAGGAAATCCCAAAAATTCCCTATAGTCTTCATAGCATCATCTGCTAAAACGAATCAAGAGGGTAAAATTTTCCCATTTAGATGATGTTTGATTACATTAAAAATTTTCTTGCAGCCCATTCTCTATAAAAATCTCTGAATAAGAAACAGGATAGACTAATTTTGTGTGACTTTTTTATGAAGAATCTGCTAGCAAAACTATGGCCTGAATGGCCAAACTCCTGATAACCAGATACTGATAAGGGAAACCTTTTCCTTAAAAAATTTTTAAGATGCTAAATAAAACTTATCCTGTAATTTTTTTAATGAAATTGAGCATTTTATTAGTGAGTTTTTAAATTAATTTTTCGTAAATTACAGAATATAGATTTTTATCTAGAAGGGTAAGTTTTTTATACCTAGCATTGTGTAGTTAAAAAACATTTTGAAACAGTGATACAGAAAGTAGCCATTTCATAATGAAAATTTTACTACACTTTAAATTTATTTTAAACAACAAGAATAGTATAAGACTTCATCTATAAAATAAATGTTTCACCCATCATATCTTATTCAAAAATAATTCTACAGACAAAATCATAATAAATTTACTGTTTTTGTGTAGTTTCTAAAATATATACAGCCTTTCCCTGGAATAAATACAGCATTTCTCTACATTTTATACAAGTAGTATATTTTTACTATATGTAAATTTTTAATTATATAAATTTTTTTTAATATACCAACCTATGATTCCACAAGCCTAGAACTACTCCAAAAACCATTTGGGAAACTCCAAATATGACAGACACTTTCATCTTATAAGAATTTAAAAACATGATTTTATTTGTAGAAACTTGCCATACCTAGAGTGTGCAAGAGAAAAAGGCATATATCAGAAATATGCAAATGAGGAAAAACAATTTAAGAAATTTAAAACATTATTAGTAAATTAATATAAGTTAGACTTACAGTAAATAAAATAACAAGATATAAGTTATTCAGAAATTTTAACTATCCTTACTCCTTTCAACTATCAACAAAACAAGATAAATTGATTTAATGAAGAAACAATTTAAAACATCTAATTAATTTCTTGCTGCAATTTAAATAATTGCTTGATGGAAATTATTTAGCTGCATCACATTAACTAGAGCTGTCAAAAATTTATAAATGCTAAGTTCTTATAATATTAAACAAAATCTTCACTTTTTTTGAATGGATTAATGTAAACAAAACTGTGGTTCCTGCCAATTTCTTACAGTAAAAAGAGCAGGGTGATACATTGAATATAATACACACTAAATAAAAAATACCACTATTTTATGGTTATATATTAGAATATTAAAATTCTGAGATCACATAGTATAAATAGAAATAATTGTTAAAAGCAACTCATAATTCAAAATCCCCAACAAGTGATACAATTTTTGCATCTTCTTACAGTGCAATAATACTTTCATTTCCTCCATGTCTTCAGGTTCAATCATAAACCTAATCAAAAACTTTTAACTTTGTATGAGTGATAATTAAAACTGAGGAAATCCCGAAATTTTTTGAAATAAATAAATAGAATGAAAAGGGTAAAAAAAAAAAGTTTTTTTACTGAAAAAGCTGCAAAGTGAAATATATTGGCATCAAAACAAATTTAAAAGAAAACTATGAATTATATGATTACAGACTAATCTTGCATGTGTGGAAACAAAGCTATTTCTACTTTCGTCTCATTATAAAAATATTTTGTTTTTACAAATATATGATAAAAAAAACATCTCTTTATTTTGAAATCATAGTTTTTTTTTCTATAAAAAAAAAATGGTACACTTCATTGAAAACATTGAAATATTCGTTTAAAAAAATTTTAAAAAAAATTTATTTGTATAATTTATGTTACCTTTTTTTTTTTTTAGAAATCACTTTAATGAACAATTAATAAAATGTTTCATTAATCATCATACTCTCATTTTCTCAACTTTTTGTTATTTGAATATTTTTTGAAAACTATTAGGGGTTTTGCTAAACATCTTTGAAGAAATCAGAAGACAATTGGTGAATTGTTGCAATATCAGTAAATTTTACAGTAACAATTAAATTACCAAAATTAAAAAATTGATGCAAAAAAGATTTATTACTTACAGGATCAACACCAAATGGATAAGGTGTTCCTTCATAATCTGTAGCATTTAACTGATAAAGTTTTGGTAAAGACTTGGTGCCACTATTAAAAAAAATATTGTTTCATAAAGAGAACAAGTTTTTTAAAAACAAGTTGAAGTAAGTGACGTAAAAATGTGGAGAAAAAAAGAATTATAGCAATTGATATTCAACAGGTAAGTAATCTACGGGGGAAATTACATTAAAATATAAAAACTGTAAATATGAATACCATACAAAAAATTGAAATAAACCTTTTTTTAATAAATATACCTGTTTATTAAACATGACTTTAATTTTAATGAAACATTAAATTTTTGAATTTAATATTAATAAGTTTAAATCAATGAATGTATTTGTGATACAAGTTTAACATGGGGTCATGGAAAAAAGGTTTGTAACAAATAAATGAAATTAAAATACAAAGGTTAACCAAAAAAATATAAAGGTAGAAAAAAATGGTTATTTCTCTTTGAGATGCAGTGCCTAGCCTTAAAGCAATGAAACTAGCCTAAAGAAAATGCACAAGCACATTTTATTAATAAATGCCTTTGATGAATAAATCAATATGATATCTATGGATATCTTATGGAAAACATGAAAAAAAAAATTCTACTTCGAAGCTTTTTTAAACATTGTCGCTTTAAAAATATGTTTCATTCAGCAGGTTTAATAAATACTGTATAACTTAAATCTGTTATAAATAACTGATCTAAAGCATAGTTTTGTGTTTTATATTTATTTCTTGTGTTAAATATCTAAAAAAACAGCTACTCTTGCCATTTTTTTAGACAAAACTATAAGTCAAACAGGTTATTTCATAAAAATTTTTAATTGCTATATATTCTAGAATTGGAAAAAAAAAAAAAAAAAAAAAAACTTGAAGCATTGATTATCAGATTAGTATTATGTTTACACAGCAGAAATAAGGTTTGTGTTACTTTGAAAAACAAAATGCTAAATTCAATTATTCTAATATGGTTGCAAACTTATTCATTGTCTTAATAAGTAAAATATATTTCACAAAGTGGGCAATACTTACAAGCGTTCATTCGGAAACCAAGAAGACCCAAATAAGTTGAAAGACTTTGAAAATATATCATTATACATCAACCCAGTATAAATTGAAAATGAACCCATCAACAGAATAATATATCGGCCATGGAAAAATGTCAACCATATCTAAAAATGAAATATTGTACTTCATTTTTAAAAAATCATATTCCAATTTTAAATCACAATACATATAGTATAAAAATGTTTCAAAATCAAATTTAAACTCAGCAAAATACAATTAAGTTTAACAAATAATGGAAAAAAATGTAGACTTAACATTTAATCTAGAATATGAACTACAGTTTCCTTGGAACACAAGCATTTCCAGTCCATGTTATTCAAGATAAAGAACTTTTGTAAGTTTTTGTCTATATTGACAAAAGATATAATATATATCTCAGTTTTTTTCTTCATACAGTATGCAATTTTATTTAAGTGTAGTAAAATTTAGTTCATGAACAGGAAAAAAAATGTGTAGATATGAAATTTTCCTACAGTTTTAGCAATTAGGAACCCGATTCTAAAATATATTGTAAAACAGCAGCTAAATTAGCATTGTTAGAATTACAGATTTACTAGACCAGTTCTTATTAATTATATAAAAAATATTGGAAAAAATCTCTGGTCAACTATAATGGTCTTAAGATAAAAACATTTTTAATTTCAAAAAGAAAAAGAAAAAAAATCTGGAAAAAAATTTAGTTGTTAGATTGTTGTTTATAAAACAAATACAAGAATAACATTCTAAACAAAATTAAAAATCACAGAAATAATAAAAATCAGTGTTCACCCTTATATGAAGAGTGAACACATTTTCAGTTCAGACACGAATTAAAGATCATTACATAAAGAACATTACCAATGTTAGAGTCGCTTGTTAATCCTTTTACTGTTAATAGACATAAAACTCTGGTGGGATAAAAAATTTCCTACTTATTTTTGATAATATTATAAATCATTAAAATATTGTAATAATTTTTTAGTTGTTAAAATATGTTATTTTTTTTATCAACTCCAAAATTTGAAAAATATAAAGACAGAGCAAATCACTTTATTTTGGAAGCACATACAGTGATAATGACTCTTGTCTAAATTTTTGGATCAAACATTTCTTCCCTGAAAAGGTTCAAAATCAGCAATTACCTACTTGCAGAGTAGCAAAGAGTAGATTTTTTGACACTTAGAAGACAATGTTTAATAATTATTAATCAGGGTGCATAGCCAAATCTTTCAACAAAAAATAAGCAACTTTCAAATACTTTTTAAGCACTCAAAAAGTATTTTTAAGCACTATGTATTTAAAAGTATTTTTAACAAAATACAAAACAATTTTCAAAGACTTTACATGATCATGATAAAATAACTAGTTTCTGACAAAGAATTCTTTTCTTGATTATATTAGTCATTATAAAATGCAGGGATGACAGTAGTCAGAAAGTAAAAAAGAGGAAATCCAAGAAATATATATATGTATACACAAAAATTTGAGAAAAAAAGTACGATTTTCAAACTTGTAAACCATGTGATTATAAATCCTGATGATCGATTTAAAAATTGTACGTATATATGAATATGAATCACATGCATGATTTTAAATTGAGAGAATATGAAACCCTATATCGAATTTAAAAAATGCGAGAATACAAATCATGATGCATAATTTTTAGATCACGTAAATACGAATCACGATGCATAACTTTTAAATTGCGCAAATACGAAGCCCAATATCTGCTTTTTATAGCATGTACAAATATGAAAATCGATGTTTGATTTTACAACCGCAAAAACGAATCCCGACATTGGATTTTAAGCCAGCGTGATTACGAATCCCTATATAGGGTTATAAAAGCGCGAAAATACAAATCTCAATATTGGATTTTTAAATCTCGTAAATAAGAATCGCAATGTACGATATTTAAATCATTTTTATAAAAATCGCAACGTTCAACTTTAAAATCAGGTAAATATGAAAATCGATGTTTGATAATAAAATCACGATTTTAAAAATGCATAAATAAAAAAACGCGATATTGGATTTTTAATCTCGTAAATAAGAATCATAATATAAGATAATCAAATAGCATAAATAAGAATCGCAATGCGCAACTTTTAAATCAGCTAAAAACGAAAATCGATGAATGATATTAAAATCGCGAGAATATGGATCGAGATATTTGCAAAGTCTGGACTTGGGATTTCTAAAAGGCTTGTTGGTATTGTTTTTGTTTAGACATAATAAATAAAAATTTACAAGATTAATTGAATGAGCAAATTAATATTTTCACCGCAAATCCACCTCTATTTTCTTTTTGTTTGCTTTCACGGCAAGAAACAGGACATGGAGACGTCTGAATTACGAAAATACGAGCTATCCGGCGGACGAATAAAAATACGGAAAATCTTACTTTCTGTGCGTAAAAGAGGAGAAAATAGCTAAAATAAGTAAAAATGTTAAAGGGTAAACAGCTAGGAGGTAGTTTAAATTTTCTGTTTATCCTAGAAAATCGTAAATAAATATAATTATTTTATTTCAACGACTGAATTTGAAAAAAAAAGCGGGAAATTTATTTTAAAAAAAAAAAAAAAACTAAACTTTCAGAGAATTGGAGTTCTTGATAAAAAGGCTGAAATTCGAGAGACAAAAGCGAAAATTTGCTAAATAGAGGAAAAATCTCATCCTTGTATAAAGGTCAACCAGTTTTATCCCAAGGAAATGATTTTTAGAGAAACTTCAGAGGAAGTAATGAGGACTTCAATGGAAAATTAAAATTCTTCATAAAATATTATAGCTTGTACAGAAAAAAAATTTCTGCAGAATTTAGCGGGAAAAGTGGAAAAATCTGAAGAAGAAAAAAGCAGAAATCCGCGGAAGAATCACATCCCTGAAAATGATCAAGAGATTTTTGGTTCGATATCAGAAGGTGGAAATTGGGAGTATCTTGCAAAATGCAGCAGACTTGCACATGAGAGTGCACTAATCTCACCGAACCAAGCTCAGTAGACGCACATACAGACTCGCAAGTATTTCATCCAACATGTAAAATGATTAGCGCTTTCATACGCTATGGACCGACGGTAAGTCAAAATTGATTGTGGTTGAATGTATTGTGAAAACGTTGAATAGAACAATGTGAAAAGTACGCTTTTGCATAAAACGTGGTGAAAATTGACATGGTTAAGAAAAAAGTCACATTTTCGAAAAGGCAAAATTAAGCACTTTTTACAAACACCCAATGAAAAAAAGCACCTTAAAGGGCTTTTTAAAAATTAAAATCGAAGCACCTTTTTAAAAACGCTATGCACGATGTTAATTATAAATTACACTATGCATTAAAAACTGCACATATCATAATGAATTCAGAAAAAAATAATAACATATTTCTTCATAAAAAGGTAATACATAAATTTTAATGTAATATATAGAGTATAAAACAAATATGATATGCAATATTTTATAGTGTGGAAATAATAAAAAAAAACTATTTTAAACTTTCAGTAATCAAAGTTTTACTCAATAAAATATAAAAAATGAAGGTTAGAACTAGGACTGGGCTATAAATCGATGTAGCGAGACATATCGACTTAACGCATATATCGGCTAGACGATACAGCGACTGTCATTCCAGGCGATGCATCAGAAATCTGATTTAAGCCGTCGAGTAAAGACAACGAGCGCAAAATGATATAGCGATATAACGATATAGATACGCAAGGATCTTCCATTCCAATGTCGACTCGCACTGTGGAAGACGATGTTCGTTTCGTTCTGTTGAAATGGCCTTGATTGGTGAGCTGTAGAATCAGAATCAGAGTTTTGAGACCATATATCCTAATATCGCATGTTCGTTTTCGCACCCCTTGGTTTTTTTTCTTCTTTGTCGTGACTTGGTATCGTTTCTTGTAGATTATTTTCAGTGGGACTAACTTCGTGATCGCCGATGTTACCTTGTTCTGAAGGCAATCTATTATTGAAAAGAATATATAAAGAAGAGTTTCTTCATTAATTAGTTTTTTTTAAGTTTTTTTTTTTTTAATAAAACTTTTTTTATTTTTAAATGTGAAAATTATCGTAAATCTAATTTAAGGCGCCCATAAAGAATTATATTTGTTAGGTTATTTTTTTACTTTCTTTTAATTTGTTAAAAACTTTTTGGATAAAACTTCTAATAATTTAATGGGTTTTATTACTGATTTTAAATTTATAAATCTTGTTGCTTTTATTTTTAGAAATAAAGTTAAAACAAAACTTATTTCTTGTCATTTGGACATATGTCAATCAACTTTGTTTATTCAAAAAAATTTAAAAGGTTTAAGAATTTTATTCATTTTTTTAAATCATTTAGCACTTCGCTTTATTAGAGTATAATAATTTTTTTTAAAAATATTCTTTTCATATTATTAGTTAATTGGCTAAATATATTATCGAATATCACAATTCTTTTGTTTTTATTTTTAAGAAATTAAACCTTACTTTGTTTTTCGTTCATAATTCGGTCATTATTCAATTTAATTTAATTATTTATCTGCAATAATAATAATAAAAAATAGTGTTTTTAAAAGCGTTTTTTTTTTCTAAAATTTATTTAGCACTTTGTTTTAAACATACAAATAATTTTTTAACGAACTTATTTTTTAAATTTTCTTTCTATACTGTTAGGTAAATATATTGATAAATTTAAATTTTATTTATTTTCTTATTATTTATTTTTAAATTAAGAAATCTTTCGTTTATTTGCGTGATCATTTTTAGAAAAAGGAACAAAACTTGCATTTGCTTTTTCATTTAGAAATTGAACATTACAATCGAACTTAATAATTATGTAATTATTTATGCATAATAGTACAAGGAAATATTGATTTGTAAAAAAACACTTAAAAAAAAAGTTTTTAACACTTTGTTTTAAGCGTATTATGAATTTCTAAACAAACTTTTCAATAAATATTTTAAGTAAGATTTGTACATTGTAGTCAATTTATTTAATATCTTTCTTAAGCAAAACATATATATCTTCAAATTTATAAATTGATTTAAATCAATCTGAGTATGGATTTATGATAGAAATCTGACTTTCTGTGCTTTACAAGTAAATGAAATTCAAAAATACTATATCGCGATACATCACTATATCGCGATGCAAAACTGACGATGCATCACGATATATAATTCCTAATATCGCCCAGTCCTAGTTAGAACATTTCATACTACTATAAGGAACATGAATCGCCATAATAGTTATTAAATATTTTATAAAACATTGAATATATTAAAATAGCACACCAATTGTAAATTGTATTGTATAGTAAATAATACAATAATATTATAATAATTTTTTCAAATAAAATTTTACAAACTTACCTCATTATCAGTCCTCTCAGCAGCTAATCCTTTTTCTTTTAGAACCATCCAAGCAGCAAAAAGAGTCATTAACAAACCATGTCCAGCATCTCCAAACATAACAGCAAATAAGAAAGGAAATGTAATGATAGTAAAAAGAGCTGCAAGAAAGAAGAAACATAATTTCAAAAAAACATATATAGTGTAAACATATAAAAAAGCACAACATTCATTTTTCAATTCGAAGTCTATTAAGTGAAAACTATTGTAATGAATGTTTCATGTTGTTGGCTGTAAGATAATTTTAGTTAGTACCCTTAAAAAAATTTTAAAAGGAGTAAATAACGAATTTAAAGTAAGGATATAAAGATTTAATTAAAAGAATCAAGGGATAATATGCAAGTAGATATGAATTAACTCAAATTACAGCACGAGAGTATAAAAAGAACAAAAAGTCAAAAAATACATATCAACTCAAATCACGAAATATAAATTAAAAAGTGGGTGAAATTATTTTGCGCAAAAAAAAATAAATTATTCTAATATTAAACAAGCCAATATTTAAATATCATTTATTTATCTATTTTTTGGTTGTTATTTTGTGTAATGCTTATCCAAATTGTTAAGCTTAATTATAAATAAATCAACATTAAAGAGAATAAAATAATAATAAAGTAAAACAATAAAATTTAGAAAGACTGAGCATTAAATTTTTTTTAAATAGTTTTTGAAGAGTTAAATTTTTTTTTAAAGTGGTTCATTGTTTAAGTAGAATTTCAATTTTAATTTGGTAAAAAATGATTTATTCAAAATAATAGCAGCCAACTTATGAGGACTCTACCTGCACCACCTTGGATTTCAGATTAAAATTTTGATTAATGTTTTTTTTATTACATCATTTTATGTTTTCTTAAATTTCCCAATGTTTTGACCATATAGTATTGTATGGCAGCACAATATTTTTCAAAGCAAGTGGAAAATAAATATGAATTAAAAGAAATAGAGCATGATAATTTTTAGAATTTCTATGAAATATTTTCTCAAAACTTTAAAGCAATAAGAATCTATGATTTGTGATTTTGAATCAGTAATTTAAAACTTCACATTTGTCAGTTTTTTGATTTTTTAAATTTTGATTTTGTAACAGTTTAAACTGGTGAAAACTGATTTGGATGATTTGTTTAAGGTCAATTGCATAAAAACAAAAACATTTGTCAAAAACATACAAATGCATACTATCTAAATACCTTTAAAAAAACTACTGATTGTAAAACTACTTTTGGTCAATTTTATCAGAAAAATTTAAGAGGATATAAATAACAGCATGTTTAAAATCTTAAGTTCTGATTAGGTCATGGCCTTAAATTTTATATGCATTGAAAGATACTGTGGAATAAAGTAAATAACCACCATCAGTCTCCACCCCTTTGACAATCGAGTTGAGTCAAGGGAAGAAGAGCCTCTTAAATAACAAAACTACTTCCTGTAACTTACAACTACAATAGAGAATTTGAAGGGTTTAATAGGGTTAAGGGGTAGAATATATGAGCAGTCTTATATTACTTTTTATAACTCACATACAGTATTTAATAATTAACAATAACAAAATTAAGCTAACACAGCTAAACACAAGCTGCTAAACAGTTAAATCACTTCAAATAATTAAAAAGTACAACTTTATTTTAATTTTACACATTTTTCTAATTTAATCTCAGCTATAAGAATGAGAAGTCTATCATTATGTTTTCTGTAAAAGTAATTTCTCCACTGAATTTTTCCATACTTAAAAATGAAATAAGTAATACGTACCTGGGTTAACTTCCCTATAATTGGCAACACCATACGCATCAACAATATTTTGGAATCCTTGGCTAAATTTATTAGTACGGTTGAAGGTAGGGGGAATTTCAGCTGTCTGCATTCTATGTAATATAGAAGGAACACTTCCACCACAAATTTCCTGAAGGGGAAAAGTACTTTTCATAAAATAGCTAACTGCCAATATGGATAGGAAAAAATCCAGTAGATTTTACAAAATAAAATAAACTTCATGATAATTGTTTAATAATAAACTAAATATTTTACACTTAGGGAATTTTAGAATCATCAAAATAGAAAACCGCAATATTATCAGGTTATGATTAACATTAAATTAACTTGCATATGTTATGCATAATGTTTACTCATAATTTGGAATAGTAATAGGCATTTAATTCATCAAAGATAGTAAAAAGAGTTTTTTAATTAATTGAAATAGGAAATACTGACTAAAATAAAATAAAAAGTTTTGAACTGATATATATAAATAAGGCTCACTTCATTATTTAGTACTTCATCAGTAATACTTATTTAAATATTCAAGCAAGCAATGATCTGTGAAAAAATTCTATTTTAATAGGGATTTCGTAGAAAACCTACTCAAATTTAGGGAATTTTTAAAATTGTACAAAAACCAGGAGAATTTTTATTAAACCAGAAGAAACTGGCAAAATCCAGTAGCATACTGGAAAATCCAGCAGAGTTGGCAATTATGTAAATATCATAATGCACACAAAAGCCGCTTTTCCGTATTGTACAACAAAAGGGGTTAAGAATTGTTTTATGCTGTTTTGTTAAAATTAAGATAATTTTGAAACACTTTTTCAAAATACTATTTTTAAAAAAATTAAGGTTATATATTTTTTATCGTCATATTTAAATTCTATATCCTCAAATTATATACTAAAGTATGTTTTTCTCCATAAACAGAGGTAGGACATAGACAATTTACATATTTTTATATGTAGAATTAATATAAAAATCTTCAACATATATTTCAAAGTTATGATCATAAATTAATCAAAAAGTACAAATAATTACACATTAATATAAACTAATCATAAAATTATGAATGCATATAACAAATTCCAAATATTGTTTGAAATGATCTCTATATTTATTGCAACTTCAAAACAGGCGTGGAAACAGATTAAATATATATATATATATATATATATACTCTACTTACTGTTCCTCGACACAAAGCCATCTGAATTTTATCTAAATCTGACAAAGCACACCAGCATTCTGCTATAAGACATTTCTGTGTGACATCCAAATTAAATAGATTGAGAGTGTGGTAAATGGCTTTGATTTTTCGGACTTTCACGAACCAACTTTTAATGTTTTTTGCCGCAGCAACAAGCACTCGATAACGGTGATCTTGCGTCTGACCTAAAACCTGTAATTAATAATATATCATAGAATTGGCGCTAAATTTACAATGAGAAATAATAATAATAAACAATTATATTGCTTACACTTAAAATGTTTCTGACCTAAAACCTGTAATTAATAATATATCATAGAATTGGCGCTAAATTTACAATGAGAAATGCGTCTGACCTAAAACCTGTAATTAATAATATATCATAGAATTGGCGCTAAATTTACAATGAGAAATAATAATAATAAACAATTATATTGCTTACACTTAAAATCAATTAGAATAATGAGCTATTAAAAACATAATGTTAGTTTTTTTGAGGAATGTACAATCTTTAACATTTAGCTATTTAAAGATGCATAGCATCCTATTAATTAAAAAGTATATTTAGGCTCAAAAATATAAGAACAAAAAAAAGGACTTGAACATCATTAACAACTTTTATAAACAAAAACTTCCTTTTTGTTAAAAGTAAATGCAATAAAAATACATTAGTCACAGAATAGAATAATAATTCCACGCACTTAAAAATTAAAAAAAATTCCATGTATTTTTAACACTAGAAACAATACTCATTGCTAGAATGACATTACATTAATAATGAAAACTAACAAAGCGGAAATTAAAACAAGATAATTCAAAAATACCAACAAAAAAATTGAAGGGAAATTAGTTTAGGAAAGAAAATGAGAAGCCATGGAAGCAAACGATGGTCGCTGTGATAAGAGAAAAAAATGTTTTCAAGTGCAATGTAGGGCCAGAAGAACTCAGAGGTCATTTACTAGAGAATAAGAATTCATATAACTAAACAAGATGATTTGATGTGACAGGAGAAGTAGAACTTTTAGCATGATCAAAATTAGCTTTATGTCCAAGGTTGTTATTCTCTTGATGGACATATCCATGCTATGTTTTTTTAACATAAATTTCAGAGTGGACAAAATATTGACAAAAATGCATTAGCAAGGTATGAGGAAAATGCCACAGCAATTCTTGATACTGATAGGATCTCTAAGTTTTTGAATTCAGGTTTATTAAAAAAGCTAGAAAATTATTTTAAGACTAAAACAGAATAGTTCAATGCAAATAATAATTTAGGTTGGTTCTAGCAAATAGTTGAAGAAGTCAGTTCAGATTGTTACTGTTTAGTGATAGCTGCATGAAGAACTTACAGTGTTTAAATCTTCAATACGCGTCATGACTCCAATGGACATCTCACGTCTGTCTGCTGGAGTCTCTGGACACGGGTACAAAGTTGCGCGAAACCTAAATAAATATGTGACAAAATATAAAACAGTGATAGAAAGCAGTATTTTTCAACATCTTCAATATTTCTTCACTTTAAAAAAGTGATATCACCTAGTAATTAAGTTAATTAAAACTTTATAATATATACCTAGTTCTAACAAAAAAAAAAATTTTATTAATTTTTTCAAAAAAATATTACTAACAAAATTAGCACAGTTACAAAAATTATTCTATTGTAAAATAAGGGAAGGTATTAACAGAGCAATTGTATTAAAAATTTATTGGAGATTTTATTAAAAATAAATTATTCTTCAACCGAAGCAAGATGCCAAAAAAGCACAATACACAAAAAAAGAAAATAAAAAAAGAAAAAATTTACTTACCCCTCGCATATTTTTTTAACTCTTGTTTTTAATTGATCTCCTTGAAAAAATATAATAAAAACTGATTTGTACACCTGATCACCCTGTAAACAAATAAATAAATTAATTTGACACTTGCCATTTTCTAAAAGAAAAAAGTGCGAAAAATAAGTAGAAATGTATTATTCATTATCTTGTAATGATATATTTCAGATCCTTGTCCAAAAAGATGTAAAGCATTAACGAATAAATGGGAAATCAAAATTATTTTAGTTTTTATTTAGATTAGTAATAATAATAAATGTAAAGTATAAAGTTTGAATATATAAAGTTTGAGTGTTTTGCATAAGGTCTGTTCATACAAATAACTTGGTAACATAATATTTGAACAGTCTATTATAGAGAAAATAAAAAAAAGAAAATTTATTTTTTACTTAAGTTGTAATTTATCATCCTATCCATCATTATTAAGCATGCTAAACAATGCAGTGTTTATTTATTAAGTAGGTAAAAAATGTACACTTAGCCTTCAGTAATTTCTTAACCCTTAGAGTACACAAAGTTTATTAAAGTGTTAGTAAAGCATCCCTCCAGCAGGCAACAACCCACAATGAGACAGAGAGGTCATGTAGGTTAAGGTTCCACAATTTTATGACCAATGGCATGATCGTGTTAATGTGGTCAGCATTACGCACAGCCGGCTCAGACAGGATGACACACATCGATCTAGAGCTGGGTGGGCTTTAATTGAACCCCAGTCATTTATAATAACAGCTTTTAACCACAGAACAATCAAGAAAGTGTTACAAGTGTAAGTTGCTATAAATTCAAAAGTAAACTTACGGTAACAGGGTCTTCTAAAGGTGTATCAATGTCTGCTTGGCGAAGAAATACATTGCCATGACAAACTCTCCATAGCATTCTCTCAAAAGCTGGCAAACGTTCCCTCAAAATAACTCCAGCAACAAAACTAAAAAGAAAGGGTTATATAATGATTGTAATAAACTCAAAATAGCTATATGGAGATAAAGTTTATGGTGCTTTTTTGCTTTTATTATTCCATTTATTATTTACTTATTATTATGTAGTTATTATTTTATTATTATATTTTAATTTACTAGCTTTTTTTTATTTTTAATTCTAATTCCTAAAACCCTAATTAAAATACATAAAAGTTTTTTACGTTCTGCAGCAACACTTGCAAAAATAACGAATTGAGGAGAGTGCTGCAGCTTGGAACATTGACAATTTCTAAAAACATTACGGAAACTTTAGCATTATTTGTACTTTCAATAACAAGAATGATAATAGGAAAAGAACAAACAGTTAGAAAATATCTATCTACTTATGAAAAAACAAATTTAAAATCATGAGAAGCAATTTTGTACTAAAAGAAAACATACTTATTTTAAGCTTTTTTTTTTTTTTTTACTGTATACATACGTTGACAGTCTAATAAACTGTTAAACTTCATATATAAACTCACAATAAAAGAGACTAAAATAATAATTAAGCAATAACGGATTAATAATAGAAAGTTTGCAATTTTATCATAAGTCAGAAGAATCCTATGCATGTAATTATGATCGTAACGAATACAACAAAATTTAGCATCTGAAATATTAAACTAATGCTTTAGTGCGATGAATCAGGCATAATAAAATTTTCAGAGTGTTGAAATAGTTTCAATACCTCGGTTTTTGTCTAAAAGCAGTAATTGAAAAAAATGTCATTGATTATTCATTACTAAATACTTTTTCCATATAGAAAAGAATAATAAATTTAAATTTTTGCTACTTATTTAAAATGCACACTAAGTGCAAAGCTTTATAAAAATATGGATGCAATAATTTTAAAATTATTATTCATTATACATACAGTATTTCCAGAGAAAATGTTTTTGCTAAATGCATTTCAATTTTTCACTTTTTGTAATGCCCGCAAAGATTTCATGATATATATGTAAGGCATTAAAAAAAATTTTAGGTGTTTCTTTTTTATTGTAAGCCTAATAAAAAGTAAAGCACCTTTAAGAACATAATACCACATTCTTACATGATAATTTTTTTTAAATTAAAAATTGCTTCTCAAAAAAGTTAAGACATTCAAATTAAAAATGTTCTTCAAAGGTTTTCACTAATCGCAAAAAAAATAATAGGTTTCAGCAAATAATATGATACTTTTAAAAATTGTTGAGAGTTTGTACGTGACTATTAGAGAAGTTTCATTTGTCTCCAGTCAGTACCGTCCATGCTTATTTAGAAAATGATGCAAAATGTCAATAAGAAAGGTCACAGTTTTTTTTTTCTTTTTTTAAAATGAAAAGCGTTTGTAGTCTAACTTCTTAATATTTGAAAATCTACACAAATGCTATTTTGTTTGAACACATATAAATATGTAGTCAAAGTTAGAGAATTATTAATTAAATTTTAATGGTTTTTAACATACATAAAGTACAAAAAAACCTAGTAAAATTGGTGATTTCTTTAAAAAGTTAAATATAAATATAGTTAAAAAAAGTTACAAGTTAAATATACATATATTTTTAAATTTAAATGCACTTTGTCTACTTCAGAATCTAGACCATTTTTTCCAGCAATATAGTACAAATAATTTAAAATTAAAGCTTTGTTTTGAGTTTAAGGTACTCAAATACTGTTTTTTTTTTTTTTTTTTTTTTTTTTAAATTTTCTAGAAGAAAAAAATTTGGAATAAAGTTTGGAAAGAAAATACTACTGTATAAGAATTTTTTAAAAATATAGGTAAACAACTGACCCAAGTTTGAGAGCTTGACCACCAGATCTTAAGCCTTCTTCCCCAAGAAGAGTAACATTTTCCTCTTGCATACTTGGATCGTGCATCTGCACATGATGAAATTCAGCCTATTAACAAATTCTACTATGTCACATGCAATTGGGGCCAAAACCAAGAGGAAAATAGCATGCAGAGTAAAATTATAATAAAGTGCAAAATGGAAAATTACAAAGGAATGACTAAGAAAGTAAAAAAGGTGTTTTTCTTTAGGAAAAAGAATAAACTTAAATAGAAACTTGTGCATAAGCAAGGTAAAAATGTAAAATAAAAATTAATTGCAAATTAGTTAAATAATAAGGCCCCATTCTAAACCTATATACTATAAACATAAATTTTTTATATTTCTTTTTCACAATATGATTTAAGTTCATGAGCAATAGTTTAGTAGTAAAAGGGATTGAAAAAATTGTTTGCAATATTGCATTTAAAAAAAATTATCACAAAGAATCCATTATAAAACTAAAACTTATATAACATGTTTATCAAGACTTTTAAAAGCCCCATACACAGAAAAAAGAAATAAAGCCTCTTTTGTACAACTAGCAATAACTGTGTGTTATCATAAAATGAGTAAACCAAAATAATTCAAGAAAAATGAGTCAGTGAACACTCTAAATACATGAACTTTGAATGAGTGTTTTTCTGAGTGTCAAATTTTAAGATATGATTATTTCAAATGTAATCTGTAATTAAGAACTTCATTTTGTATAAAATTTTGCTATTTTCAAGATAATGTTTTAAAAGAAAATAATAATCCATAATTTTTATCTACTGGGCAAAAACTTGTTTCAGTTATTTTTTAATTTGCGTTTTTGATGCCATCTTTCTCTTTACTCCTCATTCTCTCTCCTTTCTGTGTTATTGACTCCTCTTTTTTTTCTATGTATTTCTAACTCCATGGCTCGTTCATCTTGAAACACACTGTTTTCATTTATTTAGAGTATAATATTTAAAGAAGCTTTGATAAACAAATAACTTATTTATTTATTTCAAATAATAACCTTATAAGAAAGGACCGTATTGTCATAATTAATATATGATCTTATAACTTTAAAAAATGTCAATGGGCAAGAATTTAAATAATGATTGGGTATAAAAATTGTTTACAGTTTCAAAGTTGTTGCTATATAAAACTATGTTAAAGTCTTTAAACTTCAAATACTTGACTGTTGACTATAAACATAACAATTCAGAATGATGAGAAACATGTTATATTTTAATTTTAGAAAGAAAAAGAAAATGAATACAAGTAAAAACAAATGGATTGAATATTCAACTAAAAGGTACAATGCCAAACAAAAACAATATCACAGACTGTAGGAAAAGTGATCAAATGGTACTATAAAATAAGTTTGGGGTGACAATAAAAAAATAAAATGTGAAAGATCACCAGGGGGCATCGGAGACGCAGGGCATATGTTCATCTAAAGATAGCAAACCCCTAGCTAATCTTTAATAGGATCTGTGAGGCAACAGAACAACCAGGTAAAATATTTCTAACACTTAATTACCATAAGTAAAGAAATAACCAGCTTCTTTAAGAAACTAAGCAATTTAACCGTTAGAAACTGTGAATCAAACTATTGATCATGAACTCAGGAATTACTACATTAACTATACATTTACAAATATAGTGCATTTAAATTTTATATCATTTTATTTTAAACCCTTTTGCTGTTAAGTAAAGAGAATGCTGATACTAGAGAAAGATGTTGTCACTACTGCTCAACCCTGAAGAATAACATTAGGCAAGTGCAGTAAGACACCTGATGCAAGCTGTGTGGTGAAACCCACTAAAATTATTGAGCAATGTAATAGTGATACAGCATGCAACAAATTAAAGAACAATTCTAAAATCGGCAAATTTTAATTTTGAACAGCAATTCATATTTTATTCTGCACATCTCTATGCATGTAATAAATAAAACAAAAATGATAAAGCATAGCTTAAAGTGGAATACGTCAATTGAATTTCTTTTATAGACAATGATTTTATAAGTACATACAAACAGAAAAAAATGTTTAAATATAGTGTCATACACATGACAAATACACTAAATAAGTTTATTTCTCTAAGGATAACATTCTGTCAAAGTAACTGCAAAAGATTTTAAATTAATAGCTACATTAACAAAATGTAGAGACATCACAACTAGGTAGAACATTAGTAGGGTAATGAATTTTAAATAATTAATTTTTTTAAAAAAATTGTGTATTAAAAATTATTTTGTATACAAGTTAAAAGCCATGCTAAAAATAAAATAAATGTCAGAATTTGTAATTATCGTTTTAGTAACGTTAGGAGCAAAAATAAAAATAATGATGTTTATTATCTATAAGTTGAATGAAAAAAAATATCACCTTGAATAAAGTATATAATTTAAATTATGTCATAATTTTCTAATGATAATTCATCTAAATGATTGTTTCTGCATTCATTTCTAGGAAAGTGTATATCTAGGGATTAATCTGGTAACTAATCTATGTTTAAAGTTAAATAATTATTAAATAAAAAATAACCTTTGTAATTTAATAATTTTTTATTAATTAAATAGCCCTGGTCACAATCCCAGTGTCACATTTGCCATTCACTCAGTAATACCATTAAATTCAACCCAAGGTAATAACATTAATCTCAATATATTTTAATTAAGGTTTCCATTTACTATGCCAAACTTTCAAATAATTAAGCACGATACAATCATTACATAATTAAAAACAAGGGTATTTAAGTCTCCACAAACAATTTAAAATCCATTAAAATTAAAAGCTTTGAAAACAGTTTTTCACTGGTAAAAAAACAATTCACTTCATATTACAATGTAATATTTTTTTTTATTTCTTTCAGTAATCCTTTTGATAAAATTTAATTTTTATTTCTTGTTTTAATAAAATTATTTTTAACAGCAAGAATCAGTTTTCAAAGCTCCTCAATTTAATGCACTTTGATGGGTTTTTTATATTTTTAGAGAAGACTTAAATCACCTATCCATTGACTGTGATGTACTTAATTATGTGAAAGTTGCACAAACGGAAACAGTAATGAAATATATTGAAATTGAAAATATTACTTTAGACTGTATTTGGTGGCATTAGTTAAAGAATGATAACTACTACAATAAAACAATTACCAAATCAGTAAAAAAAGAAGATATAGATTAGATATCATCAAAGCAAGTTTAATATATAAATCTATCTAGCATCTATCATTTACGTTTTAAAGCTAAAAATGCAATATGTGAGAAAATCATAAATAAATATTATAATCACCTCATCAAAAAACTGTTGTGTTTTTCTTAAAATATGTTTCAACTCTGTTAACTCTAAATAAGTTTTTTTCAATGCTTCAGCATTTGTATTTACTTCTCGTAATTCATTCTCTAGTTTTTCAAATGTCGCCTGAAAACAAAAACGTATTACAATTAGTTTTTAATAAATAAATGTGAAATAAATAATAAATAAATGTCAATTAATCTTTCAATAAATTAATGTGAAATAAGAGAAAAAAAAATGCTGTGAGTGAAGTAAAACCAGGAAGCATAAAGATTTCCTGATAATTTTAAGCTCATTTATACAGAAAAAGTATAATTTTGATAAGCAATAGTGTTTTTAAAAATAGGTAACAGTTTTATGTAATTTTATATTATGTGCAATGATCGAGGGTGGGTTCTTGATGCCAAAAACTGGCTAAATCAGACAAAAACTAAGAATAATAGTCACTAAAACATAATGCATATGCCTTTTTGATTGAAGGGTTACTTGTACAGTAGGTTGACTATTGAAGGTCTATATTGATTCGTAGCACAGAGATAACCAAAAAAGATGAAAATAGAAACCCAAAAATTTTATATGCAAAATCACTTTTTAAATAATTGAAAAAATACCTCATATTTGAGCAAGAAAAAGGTCTATGTAAGGAGTATTTATCCACAGAATGTTATCAACGTTTTGAGTACTTTAAATATTTATTTAAATCACACGAATACAAATCTTGATATTTGATTTAAAAATTGAGTGAATACCAAATTCGATCTTTGATAATAAAATTGCGCGAATACGAATCTCTATATTTGATTTTAAAATCGTGATAAAACAAATATCAATGTTTGATCTGAAAATAGCATGAATACTAATCTGAATATTTGATTTTCAAATTCCATAAATACAAATCTTGATATTTGATTTTAAAATCACGTGAATACGAGTCACAGTTTTTCATTTTAAAATCATGTGATTACAAATCTTGATTTTTCCTTTTAAAATCACGTTTTTATGATTTTCAATGTATCAAATGTAAGTATGAAAACTCAATAAATTTATGTTACTAATATGAATTAGTGAATAGCTACTAATATAAATCAGTGAAAAAAAAAGAATATCTGGAAAGTATTTACTTAAACGTATCATTAAAAATTTATATATATTCAAAAAAAGGATTTCATTTCTACATTGTGTTCAGATGCTCCCGCAGACCTCAAATCAGTAATTGGTGGGTTGCAGGTCAAGTGCAAAAGTGCAAGATTAGGAGAATGTTTCTCCCCTATACACTATTTTCCCATCTAATAGCATAGAAAAACCGGTTTTGCTTTGCGGTGAAGACTGCAGGTTAAAATACACTTTTTACGGGCAGAACCGTCAGTGGGTTAAGAGGTCAGAAGTCATACCACAAGAAAAACTTTATTAACCAAAAAGTTTCAATTGCTGAAAAAATATCAAAATGCAAACAAATTAATGGAAGAGAACTTCTCCAAACTCTTTATCTTATCATAATTTATTTTTATTTTGAAAATTTCTTTTCTGTTTTCGAAACTTCATGACCTATTCTAGATTTATAAGTCACTTTTTCTATATTTTAAACTAGTTATAGAGGCGAAAGAGAATTTGAGACGAAAAGTTTCTCTCATGGTATGGCGCTCTTTAAATGTTGTATGTTTCATATACCAGGTAAGTACACTTTTATTTAATTTACTTTAAGTCCATTATCATTAAAATACTAGTTAAAATATTTTTGCAATTCAAATTCGACATACATTTTTAAAGACTTTTAGAATGTTCTAGAGCAATTTGTAGGTAAAATGCTGGAGATAAGTAAAATTATGATAATTTAAAATGATATCTTTGATAATTTAAAAATGGTAATATATATATATATATTTTTTACTTCTAAATCAATCATTTCTCTGGGCTGTGGAGCTTCAGGATTATCTCCAAAAGACATCATAGCAATGCTATCTTTCTTAATTTCTTTCTCCAAGAATCCTTTAAATAGGTAAGTGAACAATTTCAATAAGTAAAATATAGAGAACCATTTTAAATTAGTAGCACATTTTTTAATCACTACAGAAAACATAAAAACAAAACAAGTCACATAAATTTCATAGATTAATAAAATATTCAATTACATAGAAGAGACAAAATATAGTAGTTGTAAAAAATAACATTACCATAAAAACTATACTAACAGCTGCATAATAAATTTCAATATTAGTACCTCAATTCCAGTTATTATAATAAATACAAGTAAAAACATTATTTTACTAGAACTACAATAATAATTTGATACAAAAATATCTTCATAGAGAGGAATATGCTAATTTCAAGCCTGCGAAGTACTATATTTTTTGTAAAATATTTTATAGAGTAGTAGACATTTAAAAACCAAAGCTTTCAGAAATTTTTGTAATTTTGCCAACATTTTAAAAGCTTTGCCACGAAAGAGCTGGAACAAAGTGGCATTGCATATAAACTTTTAAATCATTTATATGTAGTGGTGTAGAAAATAAGTTTAAATGACTAAAAAATACAAAAGTAAAACAGAAACAGATTGAACAGGAAATTAAAATGTGCAAATGGAAATGGATTAGTCATGTTCTTATGTAAACCTAAAAAATTTAAAGTAAAACAGGATTTTGATTGGGACCCTCAGGGCAATAGAAAAAAAGGAAGACATAAATGACTCAAAATACTTGGCGCAGGACGATTCTCAGTTAATTGAAAACAATAGGAAAGACATGGAGAGAAGCAAAATATCTGGCCACAAATAAAATGAGATGTAGAAATATGATAGAAGCTCTATGCTCTGAATCGGGATGAAGAGAAATATGCATATATGAATGTACAATTTGTTACATTGTTTTTATTTTTGCTAAAAATGATTAACAAAATTCGGAAAAGGAAATAAATAATTACTGCATTTTCTTTCACCTACAAAATGCGAGAATATCGCCCATCATATTAGAATAAAAAAAACATATTACATTTATAATTTTAATACAGTTTTATTCTATACGAGTAGGTTTTCTATTCCTTAATAAACACAATGCTTCTGCTGCTTAAAATTAGCAATTATTACTATGTATTAAAAGTACCTTGCAGAAAAATATTATTTCAAGGAAAATTTATCGCACAAAGTCCAAAAAAATTCTGCCACCTGGGATCCTTCTAAAAACAACAAAAATTAAAGGACAAATTTAAACCTTTTTTTAAGGAATCTTTTTAATGAATAAATCTCTGCATTAGAAGCTTATAAATGACAAAGCTGAGTGATAACTTAAAAATGTTTCAAGAATTCTATTTATTAAAAATAAATAAATTTTAACAAATAAAAAGAAGCATAAAAGATAGTGTATTTTTGTCAATGAAAACAGCAATATAAGTGCAATGCTGCCATCTAGTCATTATATAGGATTAAATATTACTTTGGAAACTTTGGTTTTGACCATTGTGTATTTAGAAACATAAAGAAATCACTTTAACTGCCATGCCACCATGGATGAAAGATTTTTAAATTGTAAACAAAACTATAAAAAGAAAAAGAAGGAAAAAAAACCAGTTAAATCTTACTTAATTTTCTTTCCATTTCATCACATCTTCGCACTTCATTCACAAACTTTCTTTGGAAAGCATTCACATCAGGATTTAACTATGTACAAAGTAAGTTTCATATATATTTGGTGTTATATACACATAAATAATAAGTAAAAATATCAGAATAAAAAAACTTCAGTAAAAATTAGAGAATAAATTCATGATATTTTACAAATTGTTTTCTTCTAATTTACATTTAAAAAATACAATAAATCATTTCAAATTTTTAACCTGAATGTGTATTACCAAAATTAAAGAAATGTTTGACAATCAACTCATTTTAAAAAGCTGGTAGATTTATTGTTGATAAACTAGATAATCTTAAGATACTACAAAAAAAATTATGCAATTAAGCTAAAAATTAATTTTACATTTTATACAAAATAATATTTAGAAAAAAATTTAAGTTATTTTTGAAATAAACATTTCATTCTCAATCATTTTAATATAATCTTACTTAATGACTAATTCCAATCTTTTAAAATAAATAACTTTATAAAAAATAATGCTTTTCGTTTCTTCAAGAGGATTTCTTAGTAACATTAAATTTTGTAGTCTATTTTAGTTTTTCAATGAACATTTAGAATTTAAAGAATGGCTATTTAAAATATGTTAAAAACAGGTTCAAAATAATTAGCTAAATTTAGTAATAACCAGACTTAGATAAGATGAAAAACTTTCTAAATACAGAAAGTTTCAAGAAGTTTACATTAAAACTTCTTGAAAGAGTGTTTGATATATAGATTAAAATTGTCAAATGAAGAGTTTCTTAAAACTTTTTGGAGTAGGGAAATAATATTTATAAAAATTTTGTGGGACTCTATAAGTAGTGTGCAAATTTGACACATACGAGAGTGAAACTAACAGTTCCTCCACTTACACTGTAATATACTATTGCAGCTTGAGTTCATTAACTTCAATTTTAAAACATAAAAAGCAAAAATTTTAAATAAGTAACAAAGTTAAATAGATAATAAAATAATAAAAAAAAATTCACACATTAACTATAAAATCTTAAATAAGAATATTAACTATCAAATCTTAGCAAAATAATCAACACTGCACGATGAAGAATTTCTTCTATATTCGTAAATCTGATCAGCACTTTGACTTCACAGAGGTTAAAAGTGAAAATACAGTCTCACACAAATATGTTATTGTAGGAAAGAGTATAAAACAAGAGTTTAAAACATATTCAGAAATTATTTGTTTGAATTGCCACATCATTATTTATTTTAAGATACAATGTGCATAACTATTTAATAATAGTAAAAATTTTGTAATAAAATATCAAAACAGCTAAAATTTTTGGCATCCCACCCACAGTTTAAAAAAAAAAAAAATTCTGGTCTAAGGAAGCACAATTGTGAAGATAATTTCAAAATTTTTAAGTTGATAGTTCTATATTTTTTGAATCAGTTTAAGACAATTATTTAACTTTCTTAGTAACGCGAGAAGAAAATGAATTTAATTTTTCAATGTAACATGATTAATAGAAATTTTTCATGGAATATGATTATTAGAAATAATTTATAGATAACTAAACGCACCTATTTCATTCTTTAAACTATTAAAAATCATGATTTTAAAAAATTTGGTGTGGAACTTAATGAAAGCAAATTTTCGAAAAGGCAGATAAGCCAGTAATATAAATTAGGAGAATCGAAATGAATATTATAAATAAAGATTAAAATTATATATGAATAAAGTTAAGCAGCATGAAAAAGAGCACAATGTTTACACATAAACAGATATACTAGAGTATTGGTTCTTAATTGAGAAACAACATTCTTCAATGTTAAAACACAAAATAAAAGATGATACTGTGTTCTCCTAATCAAATTCTGAATTTTAAAACTAAATGTGGTTCTTCAATAATACAGCTTTAAATATTTTTTAGCAAATGTTTACTTTGAAGAGCAGGTAAACTGAATCACAACAATCAATTAGAGTTTTTTACATTTAATAAAATTAAATTAATACATACATCTCTAAATTGAACTAGACCTAATTCCCCAAGCTCTGAAACGCATGCATAAGCTGCCTCAGACTGTAAAAACAGCTGACAAAGTGTCATCTCCTCGCTTCGGAACAGCGATCCCATGGTTGAGCAGAATATACGTCAAGATCTTTATATCAATAATAGATCGTAAGTTACCACATTCTAAATGAATAGGAAAAAAAATTACTTAACTAAACAAACTTAAAAGACATTTATTTAGGAAGAAACATAAAAATAGGGTAAAATTAATAAAAATGTAAACATCACTAATAAATCGATCGATATGATCAAATTACAGAATATGCCTTTTATTGGTAGTCAACAAAACAAATAATAAAGTAATTCATAATTTGTTTATTACATCATTTAAAGGTTCTTATATAAGGCAAGAACTACTTTTTTAGTGGAATATAATTAATATTTCAACTAGTTCCACTAGTAGAAACGGAAAGAGGAGATTTTTACGGTACGGCAGACAGCATTAAAAAAGAAAGTTACGGTTACAAGTTGAAAAATTGACAATTGAAATGGGATACAGGTGGCGTAGAGCAGAAATCTCTACCAATGGCAACACTTCGCTTGCTTCCACCATTAGCGAGTGGAGAGTGGAGAAGGTTAGTTTCTGTCTTTATTTTCAAATACATTAGAAACTTTTAAGTTCAGAAACTATATGGAATTGAAAACTACATTGAATATTATTGTAAAGGAAAACGTCGTGTAAATTTAAAAAAATATTTTTTAACAAGTAAATTCGAAAAATATAAAGAAAGGGGAAAATACCGTAGTACATTCCTAACTACGGAGAAGAGGAGAAGGACAGGGGGAGAGTCAAAACATGGAACCGGTCTTCTCCCCAGTTGGCGTATTTAAGCGTTGCGATCGCAAATGCTCTGAATGATGGCGTTTTCTACACTAGGATGCAATGAAACCAGATAGCAAAATTAGGTTTATTTTCACTAAAAAAAAACCTCTTCATGTAAACCTAATAAGATTTTTACGTGGTTTGCGCTTAAACCTTCTAACCTTTAAACGACATCTGTGACAATCTGCTCTATTCTACGCACATTATCCTAATCCAAAACTTTGTAATATATAACAACCTTCTACATAACAACCTTAAATCGAGGTTGTCTTAGGGTTTACAAGCGGAAAAAAAACTTTAAGGTTAAAGCTAGTTTTAACATGAAAATCATCCTCAATCTATATAATTATAAGGTTTCTGTTTGCAGCGTTTCGTATGCTCAGCTAAAATCTACCTTGTCATGAGATTTTCATTCGCAATGCAATTTAATATTATTGCTAGTGCACGTCAGCTAAAAACATCATACTGAACGTGACGTCATGTTTCCACGATTGTATGACGGCCCGCTTCGTACCATTATTTGTTTTGTATTTCACTTTTTATAGCTTTTTATTCAGAGAAAAAATTCTCTCTTCCATCAATTTTGTTTTATCACTTTCGGGAAAACAGTCTTTGTTTTTAATCAGTCTGACTTATTTGCTATGAAAACTTGACGATTTATAAGTTAAAATATAGCTTAATATGAAATAATGTTTATTTATTCAACAATTTGATTGCGAACTATTAATTAAGTTATGAAATCGGACACAAAAACGCACTATATATATATATATATATATATATATATATATATATATATATATATATATATATATATATATATATATATATATATATATATATATATATATATATATATATATATATATATATTTATATATATATATATAGGGGTAGCCGGCCGCGACCTGTTAAATGTGGTCGCCACAGTTAGACCAGGAGGGTGATTCAAAGTTTGGACCCCTTAATATTAATTTCACTTTCTGCGTTTTTAGTCATATTTCAAAAATTATTTAAACAATTCAAAAAAAAAATTTATCCACTCATAAAACTCATTTACCCAAAGATAATTTCATGCAAAAAATAATTTTTAATAATTATTTATTATTTTTTTATTATTAGAATTTTGAATTATAAGGTGGGAATTTTTTCATACCATATTAGTCTACATATTTTTAAATTGAAAAATATTAAGTTTCAACTGTTTTTATTTAATAGAAGCTGAGAAAAATTAAAATGAATTATTTTTGAAAAAAGTTTGTTGGCAAGGAAGAAACATTTAAAAGGGGCGATTAATATTAAAATATGATTAACTTACGAGGAGCTTGACATCACACGCGTAGCGTAAAATTTCATTCATATTTTCTTAGAACTATAAAATGGATATATAATACTATAAATGGATTTCGAACCTTTTTATTTTTTTAAACTATAAAATATGATGTTTTTTTAAGTCATCTAAAAATTTATTTGCAATTTAGTAAGGAAATTTGAATAAAACATTTTATTCACCGAATGCCGAGTTTTATAAAAGTTGCTTCTGGTAGGATTAATTGGCGATCGCAACGCTCGAATACGCCATGTTGGGAGAGACCGGTTTCATGCCTTTGGTCCTTCTCCCTTCCCTCTCCTCCTCTTTTCAGTTGTATAGGAATGTACTACGATATTTTCTCTTTTTTTTAACATTTTTCCTTTTTATTTAATAAAAATATTTTTTAAAATTTCCGTGATACTTTTCTTTAGAACTATGTTTAATGCAGTTTTCAGTTCCATACAGTTTTCTAACTTAAAATTTTTTAATCTAGATGAAAATCAAGAGAGAAACTAACGTACTCCCATCCTCTATGACTCTCCACACACTAATGGGGAAAGCATGCAAAGTGTTGCCATAGGTAGAGAGCTCTACATCACCTGCAGCCCATTTCTATCGCCAATACACCAGATTGTGCTTATTTAATGTGATTATATTTCATTTTTTAGTTTGTTTTCCCAATAATTGATACAATTTCAATAATATACATACATATGCATGGATTTGGAAGAATATATTTATCAATTTCTTCAATATATATTTATCAATTTCTTCAGTATTATTAAAATTTCTCAGCATCTTGTATATCGTCTTAATTCGCGATCGCAACGCTCGAGTACGCCCTCTAGCGGATAGGTCATTTTAAGGGTTTTATTTATGAAGTTTTCATTTAGTTCTATCAGAACCATTAGCAGAGTAGGACTCCATTTTTTAGCAGCAAATCGAAAGTAAAATTTCCTTAAGTGTGAAATATCCTTTTGTTTGGGTAACATTTAATTTTTCACATTTTAAATAGGAATATTTAGTTTTGACCAAGTCCAAAAAGAAAAAGCATTACAAATTTCTTTTAGTTTTTTTTTTTTTTTTTTTGAAAATCTGAAAAATTTTAAAATTTTGTTAGCCGTCACAAATTTAATTGACGTTTGAAACACATTTATATCCCTCAAAAACATTTTAAATGCATAAAAATACACTATTATATAATATTTTTTTTTATTTTTAAAAAAAGCAAGGTAAACATAGAAATGCAATTCAACCATTAAATCTTCTATTGATTAAATTTCATAATAAAAAGTTTAGAGCACTTTCATATCCAATATCAATAAAATATTTAATCATAAGAATGAGAGAGAAAAATATAAGAGAAAAAAATATATGTATCTAAAGTAAATCCTTTCCATTTGCCACACTTTTCTTTGACCTTCATGATTGTGAAGAGAAGGAATTAAAAAAAATTTATCATTGCACTTCATGAATATTCATGATTTAGATTCGCGCACATTCACTTTTGTTTTCTTTCACTATATGACTTTCTATGTTGAAGAGGAAAAAAAATCATTTTTTTTCCCTTTAAAACGTGCACATTTACTTTTGTTTTCACATAAATCTTCGGGATTTCAAACACGCGCACATATCACTGGTGTTAACAGCAGCTTTTTAATGAAAGGAACTTTTAATAAAGGATCAAAAAGCTCCTCTATAAATTCAAAATCACTTTCTTGGTCACTCGGTGCCGACTCACTACCATGGATGATGTTTCTTCCAACTTAGAGACACTAATCTTAGACATCAAACGCTTTCATAGATGTGACAAGCTCGAGCCAATGTCAACCTTCCACTGGCGATGAGGTACAGGTAGTTAAAGTGATCGAGTGGTGAAATCAGTCCTTCCTTCCTTCATTCTTTTTTCACCCGCCAATGAAGCAAATTTTCTTTTTCTTTTCTCTCTTTCCCGGCGTGTGTGAAAGGATGGGAAAACAACGTTGCAGCCAGCCGGAAAATAGATAACAATGGTTTTCTTAGCAAGTAACTATCCTGGCGTCTTGTAATAAAAGGGCTAAAATCCCTGTTATCAGTGTTATAGTTAGCTTAAATAATGCAGTCGTAAGCCATCATACGTTCTAAAATGGTTTATTAACGGTAGGTTGGTATTGATAACAGTTCACACCTGCTCTCCACAAGGGAGGGGATGGACAAGACTTCTGACAATTCTGGAACAACTTATCAGGATCACAACATGATGAAAAGGACACGCAAAAACTATTGTTCCTATGTTTTATACAAACACATATTGGAGTAAAAAGGCACAGTCTCTGAAATACTTGTATCCTTACGCATTAAGAAAAATCATTTAATGCTTCCTAATATGAAAGTGAACGGGGGAGAGATTCTAAAAATAACTCCTCGTTTGAAATATAAATCTAATTATTATTCATTGGTATGTTACAGCCTTGAATTCCCAAAATAGAATATCTCTACGCTTATTCTTTAACAAAGACATTTTATGAAAACGAAAGAGTTTTAATTCTTTTATTAATACCAAAGTATTATAATTTTTGTATTACATATATATTAAGGGTCTTTATAATTAAAGTTCCACTTTGAAATGGCTATAAAAATAAAACTACCCTACCCAATGTCATCAAACTTGGTAAATGTCTATAACAGGTCATAGGCCTTTAGTTCCCGCAAAAAAAAAAAAAAAAAAAAAAAAAAAAAAGTTCAAAAATTCACCACCAGCGGTGAATGGCGCTGTATGCAATAAGGTTAAACGAAATAACAGAGGAAACATCAGTTGCAAACACTTTTATTGTTGCTACAAAGCATGCTCAATGTGGCACCCGCCATTTTCTGAAAGCAAATTAAATCGCAATATTGCATTCTCAACAGCACTTCTTAGCATATCTGGAGAAATGTTACGGACATGTCTGTGTATCGCATTCTTCAATTCCACTAAATTGGTTATGTTATCACCATAAACAATGGCTTTGAGATAACCCTACAACCAGAAGTCACAGGGGTTGAGGTCTGGTGGTTGGGGTGGCCAAGAAATAGAGAAGTTTCGGGCTACAATACGATCATTCGTGAAATGTTGCTGCAGTAACTGTTTGACACACCTACCAATGTGAGGTGGAGCCCCGTCCTGCATAAAGATCGTGGTGGCTAAAATGCGCCGTTGCTGAAGTTCAGGTATCACGAAACATCTGAGCATCGATTCTAAGCGAGCAGCAGTCACAGTGCATGTCACGGGACCAGCTGCCGATGGCTCCTCAAAGAAAAAAGGTCCAATTATGAAATTTGCTGTCATACCGCACCAAACGGTGACTTTAGGCGAATGTAATGGAACTTCGTGGATAACATGAGGGATTTCTTTGGCCCAAATCCTGCAGTTATGGGTGTTGACATCCCCATTTAAGTAAAAATGTGCTTCATCTGTCCACATAATGTTCCATGGCCAATTGATGTCCACCTCCATCCGTGCCAGAAAACTCAAAGCAAATGCTTCTCTTAAAGCCGGATCTCTAGGTTGAAGTTATTGAACAAGTTTGATTTTGTAAGTGTAGTACTGCAACACTTTCCGAACGATTTTGTACACCGTACTCAATGGTAAGTCGAGTCGACGCGCAACAGCACTTACGCTGCACGTCCCCTGTCTGGTGTCCATTGCTGCTTCCTCTACTGCTAATGCAACAGCCTCCTTGGTTTCCACAGACACAGATTTTCGTCCACGCCCAGGTACCTGTGGCTTGAAATTTTGCCATCATTTTCCGTAAACCTTGCGCAGAGGCGTATCTATGGAAAGAAGCGCCTATGGCAAATCTCGCACTGGCGCCCTTCCTAAAATATTTATAATCTCTTTTTTTTATGCGATACGAAATAAAAGTATTGTTTGAAGTATTTAAGCTTTTTGGTACTATTGCAAAAAGAGCAGGGGATAGCGCGTTCGCCTTCCAACAAGGTGACCCGGGCTCGATTCCCAGCGATGACTGCTCGACACGATTTCCGTATCCGACTTGCACCTACCACGGTGTTAACGAAAATATCCTCTTTGACGGATCATTGGTAACCTTTACCGTCAGACTTACCGCGGGAGGCTTTCGTGATCCTCCTCTCCATGTAACGCAAATACGGATGAGTTCAACCAAAAAAGTCCTCAGCGAAGTTAAATTTCGACAAAATGCTCGATACAGGAGTTCCCTTGTCTTCTGAATCGGGTTCAAAATTACAAGGGTACGAAGCTGAACAGTAGCAGTCGCAAACTCAAACAATTGGATCGGCTGCTCAACGACGGTTATAAAATTTTTCAAAAATATTGCATTGCAATTTTTTTTTAAATAGATTAATAAATAAATAAAAATTAACTATAACAATAAAATTATCTCTTTTTAATTGTAATGCATTCACGTGTGTTCGAAATCAGCATTAGTTAGAGATGAAAAAAGTCTGCTTTATCATATTTAAAGAAGATTCTCTTGCGTTTCTTCAACTGCCAATAAAAATCCTAACAATTTGTTTAATTAAGCAACAAATATAATTAGGAAACAAAAATACGCACACGCAACAAATGTCTCTGGGTTAAAGAAGAACTATAACATAACCGGATGATTACCCATTATTTTCAAAATTTAAACTGAATAAAATTGATTGTTTTTAAAAATAATCCTTTGCTAATACCAAAACAATAAAATCATTGCGATTTAATAAATTCATTAAAGATCACAGTATAAATAATTACGATTTGTTATGATAATTACAAATAAAATAGCGACAATCAAAAGCTATATTTTGGTTAGTTTTTTATTTACAAAAAACCGATGCTCTTAATATAATTAAGTTTTACAAACATTATATAATAACCGATAATAAGAAAAAATATGCATATAATTAAATACAGAACTCTAGACAAAATAGTGACAATAGTACATTCTTTAATGAGAAATAAATTAGAGGAAGTTGACGTCTTAGTTTAAGAATATCTAGAAATAATTGATTTTTTAACAGTGAAAAAAAAAAGACAAAAAGTTGAGAAATAGACCAAAAAAAAAAAAAAATATTCAAATTATGAAAAATTCTCTTCGCATCAGAATGGAACAAATTAGAGAAAAGGCAGAAAAAATTTAAACAGATTTGAATTATAAGTTTTTAGACGTTCAGTGCGCAAAAATAAATAAACGGACTACCCTGATAACTTTTGATATAATAATCAGATCTCATTTTCTCATTTTTAGTGGTTCAAGGAGGTGACTTAAAATATGCTAATTAATAAGTGCAGGGACAATATTTCAAGTTACGAAATCAGACACTAAAACTTACTTTCTCTGAATAAACATGCCATTTTTTCGACTGATTTGGATTTCTGTACCTCTAAGTATTGGGGGTAGCCGCAATATGAGAAGTAACTCCAGAGCTTTTCAATCGAATTTTAAAAAAAGTTTCCCTGAATTATAAAGGCCATTTGTTAAAAAATAACTTTTCGTAAATATTTATTATTTTATTTATAATAGTCGTAAAAAAATTAAATTGTAAATAATGAAATTTTTACATTGTTTTAAAAGAAGGTAATTTAACAAGGAAAAATACTATATTTTAGCGAAATTGATCAAATAGTTCCTAAGAAATCAAATTTTAAATATCCGACTTTTTTGAAATTCTATTTCTCAGGAATCCTAACTCCATATTCGAACTATATGAATTTAGACCAACGTGTATAACAGGGAAAAAAAACTTTTTTTTTTAAAAAATAAGCAAAATTAATTAGTTTTAAAAGTTGCTTTTTAGGAAGAAGAGAAATATAAATGATTGGAATATTTGAGGAAAAGAGGTTTTTTTTTGTATCTTTATGAAAATACATTATAAGAATGCGTATACTTCATTATTCAACAAGATCTAATTTTTCAATACATAAAATGCTTATTATTTTTTTATATTCTTAAAATAAAGGTAATTATTTAATGAAAAATAATTATTGTAATTGTTACTTTATTGATTTTTTTTTCTTTTCAAGTTACTAAACTCTTGTACTGGTTGGCTTTAAACAACATATTATAGCATTAATATTATTTTCTTACCATTTTACTTTGATTATAAGAAATAAATATATAAAGGACACTTTATGAACCCTTTTAAAAACAGTATAACCATTTTTTTCAAGTAATATAATATGTAGTGATATAAATATAATGTAAGTAATATGTATTGTAAAAGATTTATAAAATTAAAAAAAAAATTAATTATTTAATCTAATATTTTTTTTTTTTTTTTTGAAAAAAAAAGGAAGAAAATTGTAATCTGAAATAAGAGAAAAAATATAGGGGAAAGATTACAAAATTTTGTACCCGAGATGCTATGGAAGGGTGAACACAATTCTACTCCAGTTATCTCGTGGTAAGAATTTTAAATTTTACCAAAATTATCTAAAATTTGCAAGGTTAGGTTTTTAACTCTCTACCACTTAATAAAATATTTCGAAGAAATCTAAGCAGTTGACATCATTTCTAGAAAATATAACGAACGCATATAACGCTAACTAATAATTTAAGTATAATGTATTAGTTTAAATATTTAGGAAATTATTACTTACAATCAAAGAAAATCCTTGTAGTACACGTTGTTCACTTAAATCTATGAATCAACTATAAAAGCCCAGAAGCTGCATCAAAATATATTATAAAAATCTAAAGACTTTAAATATTTGATTTTCTTGACTTAAATTTTGAAACATTAACTAAAACGAGCAGAATTTTTTGTATAAGCTATGAGAACCTAACTACTTATAACGCCTGCCCTTTATTTTTCAAAATAGTGAGGTGAATTCATCATTAAATCGTTTCATTGGTTTAAATTATTTGTTGAGCGAGGCAGAGGAACCTCCTATTTTTATTATTTCACACTTTAGTGGAGATGATTCCCACCATGGGTTGTAAAAATCTCCTGTTGTGGAAGGATTCACGCTATTTTATAGAAGGGTTCTATTTGAAATCTATTCAGCAGTTGTGGAAAACGTTTTTCAAAGAGATTTTAACCCCTGATAAAATTGAAGATTTACAAGCATTTCACTACAGAATAATTAGTCTAAGTTAGACTGAGACACCCCATGGTTTTCACATCTCTCTGTCCTTTGGTCATCACCACCTGACCATCTGGTTTTTCTGCCTGAAGGGGTTCCATCCATTTCCTCCCTGGAAAATTGTTCTTTTAACTGGAGGTCTTACTTTCCTTAAGATAAGAGGAGAAAATTTTTTTTACATTTCTCACCAACTTTTGAACTTCCGAAGTTTTTTTCTTTCGCCTTTCATTTTTTTAGTCTGTTGTTGTTGTACTACTAATTTTTTCATATAGATAAATATTTTAAATTTAAAGATTCAGCTTATATTACTATAATTTAATTTTAAAATACAGCATTTTCAATTATACTTAAATAATATCAAATAATCAAAGTAGAAAAGCATTTTTTCCAAGTAAATTATTTTAAATTTAAATGAATGTCTAAGTAAACTATTTTAAATAAACGAAATCAATAAATATTATTTTTAGGATTTGTTTTCTGTTCTTATTATAAAAAAGGACACGATTTTAAATAAATACGTTATGTATTGCCGAGGAAAAAGGCATTGACTTACATTATACATTTGCTACTCAAGAGCTATAACATCATACATAGTGGCCATAGTGCTACAATACACATTCAATACAATTCTACAATATACATTCTTAAAGCTAGTACATATTCTATACTTTTGTAATCTAAATTATGTTATTTAGTTAATTATTTTATTTTTATATATAACCATGGTTTTTTGTGGCTATTTTAGTGTTTTTCCCCCCCTTGTGCAAAATTATAGTTTGACTCTGAGTTACAGTTTCAATAAAGTCTTATTTGTTAATAAGATTGGGAATTTTAATATTTATAACTCTTTCACGTGAATAACCCTTTTGAATGAACATTATTATTTTATCATCGTTTATACCTAGAAAAAAGAATTTTTTTTTTTCGTTTTCCTCAAAAAATTTTAAGTTAAGTTTGTGCTTTATTCTTCGTTTTTAGTAGAAAAAATGAAATTCATAATACACTAAAAAAAGAGAAAAAAAATTTAATTCCCTGTAATTTTCTATAATGAATAATGAGCTTACATTTTGTCTTTTCATTTTATCAGCGATAACTTAAATTCATTCTATTACAGCTTTGACGTATCGTGAAGCTACATTTTAGAAAGAAAAAAAAATGAAATTCCTTTTAATTTAAATATGGGAGCCGCGATGGCTCAGGGGATGGAGCGTTCGCCTTCCCATGAGGCGAACCGGGTTCGAATCCCAGTTGATACGAATTCCGCATCCGGCTTGCACCTACCACAGTGCTGACGTGAAATATTCTCAGTTGTAGACGGATCATGAGTTAGAGTCCCCTTGACGTCAGGCTAACAGCGGGAGGTTCTCGTGGTCTTCCTCTCCAATTAACGCAAATGCGGGTTAGCTCCACCAAAAAGTCCTCCACGAAGGCAAATTTCTCCCATTACTCGATACAACAGTTCCCTTGTCTTCTGGATTGGGTTCAAAATTACAAGGCTTCGGAATTGGGTCGGCTGTCAACGACGGTTATAAAATTAAATATAGGGTTAAAAGTCTTTTTGTCAAAGGATTTTGATGGACATTAAATGTTAATTGTTTAGGAAATTCTCTGAAATTAAAAATATTTATTGGAATGTATCGAAAAGTTAGTAAAGATAATAATAATTATAATTATTAAAAACTCTGCATTATTCTTTAAATTATGATATTATAATTAAAATTTGGTTTTTGCCGAAATCGTCGTAAATATAGTAGTAGAAAATAAAAAGCTACTTTTTATTACTGATTTATTTTAGTATTTATCGTGAATGTATTTATGAACATTAAAATTTTTCATTTATTTCGAATTCTCTGTTGCTTAACTTGAAAGTATAATGAAAGAAAAAGTGTCAAGTGAATGAATGCAGAAACGTGTATGCATTGTTATCACACAGACGTCAAGTCGTTTAAAAAGAGTTGGTATGTGGAAAGTTTTTTTTTTTCGTATTTCCCCAATTTTTTTTAATGTTGAATATAATATAACAACCTAAGGAGATTTCCCGCGATTTTGGAGTTAAGCAAAAACGCTGGAAACCTTGGCCCTCCTATTATCCCTAACTGAGGTGGTCTATGAGTTTACAAACGAAGTTATGAAAAAAATGAAAAACAGTGGAAGGTTAAAATTGTTTAACGCTCATCACCTACTTTGTTTTTATTATTAGCGATTCCCTTTCATACTTCACTCCCTCAGTTACAAAAAGAGTTCCTCAAAAGACCTATATGTTTTTGTTTTTTTTTTTAATTCTGCCATAACTTGAAAAAAATTTTTTTTGACAATTTTAATTAAAAAAATAATTGTTGATGTTGATTGATTTTGCGCCTTTTTGAAATAATGCGCCCATGGCATTCGTCATACTTGCCATATCCTAGATACGCCACTGCACCCAGATCACCTGATATAACGCCGCTGAATTTCTTTCTTTGGGGATTTATAATGAACAATGTTTACAGGAGGATCGTGTCGAACAATGATGGCCTAAAAGCCAGAATTACTACCGCAATAGCCTCTGTGGATGCCGACATGCTTGCCGTTACCTGGCGTGAAATTGACTATCGACTTGATATTCTCCGTGCGACGAAGGGGGCACACGTGTAAGTTCATTGACAAGGGTCATGAAACTTTTTGAGTCCATCTAACCATTTATGTTATTAATTTTAATCTATCTTTATTATTTTATGAGTTATTAAACATCAAAATGGGTCTGGGACTTTATAAACACCCTGTATAATGTTTGAAAACTTAATTATATTAAGAGCATCGTTTTTTTTTTTTATGAAACAGTAAATAAACTAACCAAAATATATCATTTGATTGTAGCTATTTTATTAGTAATTATCATAACAAATCGTAATTATTTATACTGTGATCTTTAATGAATTTATCATATCGTGATGATTTTATTGTTTTGATGTTAGCAAAGCGTGATTATTAAAAAAAAATCAATTCCCTTCAGTTTTAATTTTGAAAATGTCGGGAAATCATCCGGTTATGCTATAGTTCTTCTTTAACTCAAAACTACATTTGTTGTGCGTGCGTATTTTTTTTTTTTTTTTTTTTTTTTCCAAATTATATTTGTAAAACTTTAAAATATAATTGTGCTTAAATAACAATTTGTTAGAATTTTTATTGACAGTTTATAAAACGCAATAGAATTTTCTATAAATAAGGATAAAACAGGTCTTTTTATTTCTAACCAATGATGAATTCGAATACACGTGAATGCATTACAATTAAAAAGAGATAATTATGTTGTTATATTTAATATTTATTTATCAATCTATATAAAAAAAAATTACAATGCAAACTTTTTGCAATATAGTCAAAAAATTAAATACTTAAAACAATGCTTTTATTTCATATTGCATAAAAAAAGAAAGAGAATATAAATATTTTAGGAAGGACGCCAGTATGAGATTTACCATAGATACGCTTCTGGGTATCTGTCACACTTTTAACGCTTTTAGCTACGCGAATTGAATAGAAATGACAGAAGTCGAATGCCATTTATCTGAAAAAGAAAATTAATTTCATCCAGTTAATTTAAATCATGGGGAAAAAACCAATTTATTTTATATAAGTCTGTTGAAGAGCATTTGATTATAATATTTTAAAACCTGCCGCTAATATTGTACATATGACTTTCTTACTAATTCATATTTTTTTACTTTTGGGTTCCTACTGAACATTCCTACTGAAAGCACTTATAAAATTATCAACCCACTTGAATATGTAGACATCGAAAACAACTTGGCAGTATCGAGGCAGAACTGGGGGCAACTGCGTTGCAAATGATCTGTGAAGAATACCCGGAAAGCGACATGTATTATATACTGATGGATCTCAGATACATGATAGAACTGTGTTTTTTTGTAAACTATTTTCCCAAAGCGCCCCCGTGGGTCATTATAGGACCAATTTTCATGCAGAGATCCAAGCAATTTATCTAGCATTACAGAACCTAAAAACAAGATCTAATGAGTTCCTAAGGGTGGTTCTATTGGTAGACTCCATTTCTGCAATTCAAGCAATCACAGAAAACCAATGTTTTAAAACTAAGCTGTTAAACGAAATCCAGCTCGATATAAACCTCCTCAAGGAAATGAATAAAACTATAGTTTTACAGTGGATCCCTTCACATATTGGTATCGAAGGCAATGAGAACGCAGATTATCTGACAAAAAACGGAACAACTATGCCTCAAGAAATAACAACCGTCACACCTGATACTCTTAAAAAATAAGTTATGAAAAAACTCAACGAAATAAATAATTATGATTTAAATATAAAATCAAAAAGCAAAATAGGAGAAAATATTCAAGACAATTGGAAAATTCTCTGTTACCAACCCCGTAAAGAAGCAGTAACCCACTTTAGGCTTAAAACAGGCCACGATTTCTTATCAGAACATTTATATAACATAAAAATTATTGAATGTCACTAAATTGTATTGGGACGCAAGAACTCTCATGAATTGTCACGAACTTTACCTTTTTCATGTTAATGTTTAAAATTTTATATTGGTGAAATGTTTATTGATTCAAATGTGTATTGTTCTTTTTGTTCACTTCACCTAAATTGTTGAATTGTTTCTTTCTTATTTTTCTGCTCTTTTGTGATGCAATGAGCTGTCAAATGTTCTGGATTGAATTCCTAATAAAGCCATATGAAACACATACTTTTGGGTTCCAATACCCCCAAGTTTCAATAGGGAAACAGAATCAATATTTAAAATAATTTTGTTGGTTTTTAAAAGAAACTCAATTTTAGTTTTAAATATAAAAAAAAAAAAAAATTGAATATCAGCTGACTAAGAATTTAAATTTGCAGTTCTATAGCATTAAAAGTTCAAGCACCTTAGACATTTACCTTATAAAAATGTGAGCTCCCACAAATAATTTTTTTAACCTTGAAATTTCTCATAAGTGTCATTTAAAAATTATTTAATTGAATCTATTAAAATTACAGAAGAATTATCTATTCGAAACTTTTTTTTATAGTTTAACAAAAGCTGCCGAAAATGTAATATTAAAAACTTCTGGTTGATAAATTAAGATTTTTACTTGTAAAAAAATATAAAGATATACACTATTCTTTATATAATATAAATAATAGTGAGGTTAAAAATTAATATACTAGGTGGGCTGTATAACTAAAGCAATATTTAAAGTTACTTTCCCATGATTGTTAAATCGCTTCATTAACGAAAAACATATTACAATTCAGAGAGTGCGACCATCATTGCGCAATGCGCACATACCTTCTTTACTTTATCTTTAGTTTATCATTTCTGCTATTTTTTGTTACTTTTTTCTTCAATAGAAAATGATAATACAAAGAAAAAAACTAATAATAATTAAAAAATAACTACATTTACTCAACGTATTCAATTAAAATAATGAATATTAAATAACTTTTTTCAAATTATAAAGCAATATTTAAAGTTACTTTCCCATGATTGTTAAATCGCTTCATTAACGAAAAATATATTACGATTCAGAGAGCGTACATCCTTTATATTAGAGAAATATGGTAGTTACACTATGTATATGTACATTTATACCTAAATTCTTATTATTGTATTAATTTTTTTAATATCTTTTAATTGCAACAATCTGTAAAAAGAAACAAAAATGATTGCGAAGTGATCGGATGAATTGGTGAACGAAGCGAGCTTAATCTCCTTTTCCCCTTAATAATGTTCATGAAGAATTGCGTAAAATAATTTTATGAGGAAAATGAGCATTTAATCCTTATTTGGGCTATACGAACAGGAAAACCACGAAATTACGCGCCTTATCTTAACACACACAGAGTGTACTTTTCCATTTTTTTTTTCCATAACATTTGAGCTAATTTTTGTGAAAATTGTAATTTGCATCCTAGTCCATGCAGGGGCCGATCAAGACAAATCCAGGCCCAAGGCCCACAAAATTTTCCGGGCCCCTAACAAAATATTTTGAAATTAAATTTCTGATGAGTAATCCTGACAATAAAAAGAATCTATTGAACTGCATGATTCAAGAGAAACAGTCTGAAAAATTTTGAAAGCAGCCAATTGAAGATTATTTTTCTAAGATAAAGTTTACGCATCTAAATATTAAAGCAAAATATAAAACAACAAAACAATGTTGTATGAAAATAAAAATAATTTGGTGATCACAAACAATTGAAATCAGTGATTTTTGCTGTAAGTCCCTGATTAGCTGAATTATTTTAAAGATTGTAGCCTTACATCTACAGCTTTACATATTTGTTAAGAATAAGCTTTTAGTTCTTGTTGACACTAATCATTTATAAGAAACTTTGCTAATATGCATTCTCGTTGCATTTACTTAAGCCGTAGGAGTTAAAATTGCACCGATTAAAATTCAGCTGTACTTATGAATTTGATTAGTGCAATGTTCACACGAGTTTGGTTTATCACAATATAAAGAAAGTTTGAAACAAAAAATGCCTTTTTTTGAGAAAAACTGTTTCCTTCAGTATTATTTTTAAAAGTAATATTGTGGACTTTTGCTCATTTTTGAGGCCCCCCAGAAAGTGTGGGAACTAGGCCCGTGCCTATTGGGCCTAGGTGATAATCAGGCCCTGAGTCCATGTAAATACAAATTTGTTAATTGCATACTCAGAAAACTGTTACAGATTTTCAAAGAGTTGAACAGTTAGCGTTTTGGATATAAAACATGACGATGACATATAAGTTTAGCATAAAAATAACCAGAAAGAAAAAATGACTTTTTTTTTTTTATAATATATATTATTCTTAAAAAATATTCATTATATACACAATAATAATAATCTTATAAAAATCAAATAGTGTTTTGTTACCATAATAAATACGAAAAAGATGATCGTTGCACAATAGTTAAAAAAATAAATGCTTAAAATGTCAATGTTTACAAAAAAAATTTAGTTATCTTTCCTTTATTTTTCAAAATATAGATTTGCTGTCTACATTTAGCGCACATATTTCTTTAAACAAACTCAAAATATTTTTGTACATAACTTATTAATTCTTCTTAACAGAGACATTTCAAAATTAAAAACTATTCGCGATGATAGAGTGATGTTCTGAAAAGTGTAAAAGAAAAGCAATGACATTAAAACAAGAAACAGCATTTTCTCTAAAGTCTTTCCCCACCCCCCACACGCGATTGGGGAAATTGATGCTTGATTGCCGGAGGTTGTGGGTAGTCTTTCTAGAAAACTTCTAGTGTATCTCTCCGCTTACGAGGCGATGTGTGTGAAAAAGTTAATATTCTATAGATAGGGGAAGTCCCTTTCTTATGTCGCGTAACTGGTGCTTGACATAACAAAGATACATGAACTCGCCTTAGTGCTTCACTCTAGACGCTGGTATTTATTTAATTTTTATTGTTATGTGAAATATTAGATAAATTTAGTGTTTTAAAAATATAAGCACTTCAGTATTTAAGTTATTCTGTTAAATTTTTAGATTTAATAAGACATACTTCTAGATATAAATGGATTAATTTATGTATGGGGATATTTCCGAATCGTGATCTATTGCGCCAACTACAATTGCTAAAGGGCCAAAACTTGCAATTAAAAAGAAAAAACATGTAGATGTTTGCCCCTGGCGGGGGGCTGTGATTTATACCTTTTAAGTTAGTCCTTTTCTGTAATGTTTTTCTTCTTTCTCGGAAGTTGCCATGGCTTGGCGATTATTTTGCCTCAGATCTCGATACGGATATCTCTCGATAGATATCTATATCTAATGGAAACTTTCAGAGTTTTTGACCCCCCCCCCCCAAAAAAAAATACCAGGCGAAGTTTTTTTTTTTTTTTTTCAAAATAGGCTCAGATAGATTTTTTTATAAACATAATCAAAATATGCCCATATTTCAATTGTTATTTTTTATCGGACTCAGAAATAGTAATACATAAAATACAAATTCACATGAGCCATTTAAAAAATTTAGTGTATTTAACAGTGTCATACACAGTTCTACATGCTGCCCCCTGCAAGATTTAGAAATGCGACCTCTCTTAGATTAAAATTTTTTTATATGAATTACTTATATTTATGTTAATTTATATATTTTAATTTAAAACATTTTAATTAATAAGGAATTGAGATGGAAAGGTGAAATTAAGAAAATTTCTAGATTGAAACATTATATGCATTTAACAACTTACCACATTTAAATGGAATTCATCTTTATAATATAAAAGAAAATTATTCACCTAATTAAACTTTGAATATATTATTGTAATAAAGGGTTATTATTTGAAAAAAGAATTAGAAAAATATCTTATAAAAGAAGAAAAATATTTTTATTACAATTCATATGTAGGGGTGTACAACCCTTTCTTGGATAAAGGGTCCCATACCCAAGTATCTAGATATGTTGACTGCAAATTTATGATAATTTTAGCATAAATATATGTGCTTCAGATGCAATTCTTTTCATCAGTCTTAGTAATATATTTGCATAAAATTAAATTCTTTTAAATGTTAAAATTCATTTAAAACTGAAAAATGCCGAACTGATACTTTTCAAAAATAAAATATTTCTTTATCAAAAAAATTTATATAAAGATATAGGTAAGTGATTGTTTGTTGTTGATTTTTTTACAATGTCACGAAATACAAAAGTTTATTTTATAACAAATAAACTGTAATATTCTTAAAAGAAAGTAAAAAATTAAAATAGATAAATATTTTAATGAGGAACATAAATGCAATAATATTTTAATTAAAGAAATTCTATAGTTTTTACTATGATTTTAAAATAAGCTATCGCATTGTTGCACTAATTGAGATTCAACATTCAGTTTGGACTCATATATTTCAGCATACTTTTAGCTTTAGGACATTTATATTTAGTGAATTATAGTAAATTTTATGAATGTTAAATCTTGAAACGGTTTTTTAAGCTCTTTTTTATGTTATAAAAAAATTAGAAACTAAGTTCAGAGAAAATAAACATTTTAAGAAACCCACATTCAAGTTTTGCTAGTAGCAAAAAATAAGTAAATAAGAATTTAAGTACGAATAAAATTAGAATATATAAGTATTATAACAAAATAGTATTATATAAAGTAAACAAATTTGTGGTTCAAAATATTGTTAGTAGTTATAATTTAATGAACAAGATAATCATTTAAATATAAAGAATTCATTGAATTTCAAACAATGATAAAATACTGAATAATATGAAATTTATGTTAACTTATTTCCCGTTATAAATTTTATGTAATAAGTTTTCATGATTAATTATTTTATTGATCACAGTAAAACTAATTCAAAAGACATAGTTAAAAGAACCATTCAAAAAACTATTAAGAAAATTTTTAAATAAACAGTTATGTAGTTAAAGTAGCCTGCAAAAAACTTACTTTAACAAAAAAAAAAAAAAAATGAAACTAACTAAATATTTAAAAACAAAATAAATAAAACAGAAAACATCATATTTCGTTGACCCTAATATTATGCTTTTATTTCTAGTTAAAGAAGGAATTATTTAAGAGCATTTTTTTAATTATCAGCATGAAAAGATGGTGCTAAGTACATTTAAATTTAAGCTTCTTTTTTATTTTATTGTAATACATTATTTAATTATTTTTACTGGCAGTTTCTCTTTTTAACTAAAATTGTTCCCTTTTGAATTAAAATGTAAACCTAAAAAGTGTTAAACTAGGTAGCACTCTTTTCCTGTGGCAGAATCTCGGTGTTACAGAACGTTACAGAGTTCTTTCAGAAATATTTTTATTTTGAAAAGTTAAATTTAGTTTTCTTTTCTGCAGAAATTTACACCTTAAAATTTGAATCATGCATTTAATTAATCACTTTTTGGCGTGCTTAATTTACACCGATAATATTGTGAATCAATATGTTTCGATTGTATTTTCGCCAGTTATTGATAATGATTTTCACACGGTTTTTATACGGTATACTGATTTATACGGTACTGATTTAAACCCCGACGGGGTATAAATCTGTCTCCTGTAAATCAGTCGGGGGGGTATAAATTATACCCCGATATATTTCAAACAATATGGAAAATTGGAATCGTGCATTTGAGTATTTATATTTTATGGCAATGATTCTATCAATTTTTTGGTTGTTATTGATATTGATTTCTCCATAGATTCGAGTCATTTTGGCGTCGATCTTTATTTTCAGCAATTGCTGCTACAGATTTCATGATTTCTATTAATTTTTTTATTGTGATGATTATTTACGAAATGCAAAAATATCACCCATAATATTAGAATAAAAAAATATTACATCTTTAATTAAAAAAAATTATATATATTGTAAAAATAGTGTTATTGTTATTTAAAATTAGTAACATATATTTGTTATTATTAGAATAATCTTGCAGAAAGATTAGTGCTAGAGAGTTTTGTAGCAGATAGCTTGAGAAAATTCGGCCCCAGGGCACTTTTTTGTAATATCCACACAAAAAAACAATAAAACACACCTTAAAAAAAAAAAAAAAAACTGACCCTTAAAGATTGTTTCTCATGGGCACATTCATTACACTGGATGCAAGTCAACTTAAAACATCAAATAATAAAGTGAAAATACATAAAAAGTAATGATGTAAAAATTGACAATAAATATACAAATCTGATCTACTTACTGCAAAATTATTTATGATGCCAAAAAAAGTTGAGTTAACGAATTTTGTTATTTAAAATATTTTTAAATTGTAATTTGAACAAACTTTTTTCTCAGCGTCAAGAGTAAATTTTAAAAAATTCCATGTAACAGCTTGCTGTTCATGTTCTCTAAGTTCATTTGAATACAGAAATTTCCTTATTATTTCAAAGGCTTCACCATTACAAAATAAAATATATTATAATGGTGAAGCCTTTGTATTATAAACATTATAATATAAAAATTTTTATTATAATATTTACATTACAAAATTACAATTTTTTATAATATAAAAAAAGTAAATAAATAAAAGTAAAAAATACATATAGTTTAAGAGGTGATAGAAAAAGTCTTAGCAAGCAATTTTCACCATACAATACTTGGCCGGAGAGCAACCGGTGAATCACTAGGAAGTATATGATATTGTCTTAGGCAGCTCCAAAGAGCAGTGCACATCGACCAAAGGTCTATTGCCCAAGTCTTAATCCAATGTTGCCCTAAATGCTCAAATCTTCGAGCAGAATAGACATCACAATCACTGTGTATATGTCATAAAGTCTCCTCTTCAAGATGACAACCTCTACAAAGAGAATTAGATTCAATACCCATTATGTATAGATGTCTTCCTGTAACTGTTTTTGTTTATCTTAAGGAGCTCTTTTTGATGTACACTAGGACTAGTTGCGCCATTGCTCATGGGCAATTTTGCCATAGAGCTTGAATATAGATGCCCTGATGTGGGAGAAATTCCCAATGCTAGGTCAGGGTCCTAGAAAATCGCACTAGAGCCAGCCCGTGATATGCTACTGTCTCATGAAAGAACAAAACACCAAAAAAATTAATTAATTTTATTGATGTCATACATCCCGAGGTCTCACTGTATTTATTATACTACACAACATAAATATATATTTTTTTCTATTTTAGATATTGAAACTAAAGATGAGCTCCAGTGAAAAAAAGGGCAGAATTTTTAAGATTATAGTTTTAGGTGATTCTAATGTCGGAAAGACATGTCTTCTCAACAGATTTTGTAGTGGGAAATTTCCTCTGAATACTGAAGCAACAATCGGAGTTGACTTCCTCGAAAAACAAGTTGTTGTGGACAATGAACCTATGAGGGTATGAATGAATCCATTTTTGTTTTTTTCAAAAATATAATTGCATTTTTAGAAACACATTTTATAGTTAAACTTTGTTTAAAGTTTTCCATGTAACAGTCAATTTACAATAAAATACTGATTTCATTTGAAAATTAAAATTTTTATATTAAATGATTAGATTAGAAAAGAAATTGTTACAAATTAAATATTATTAATAAAAAAAGCTTTGAAGATGGTTAATTTCAAAAAAAGACTATTTTTTAAACAAAGGTAATAGTTAAAAAAATAAATATCTAGCATTTATTATTGGTATTAATGTTTACTACTTTTCTTAGTTTACATCATACATTAAAAAAAGCATTACTTTCTTTTTATTTACATTTAAAACTAATCGTGTATTACTAAAATAAAATAGATTTTTTTTTTTCATTAATAACAAAATGTTTGGCTTACATGATTATGCTACTTAAGAAAATGCTTTTGTCTAACATATAATGCATATACAAAATAACTTTTAAAAATAACTCATTGAGTGAGGGATTATACATATTTTATCGATGAGTCTAAAATATTTTTTTATGCAGTAGTGATTTAGTAATTCAGTTATAACTTCTATTATTTCTGTTGAAGTATTTGTTTCTGTTTTTTTTTTTTTTTTTTTTTTTTTTTTTAAGATTGGAATTTCCTATGATTTTCTATTTTGTTTCATTTAGTTTATAAAATTTCATTATCTTTTTTTATTTAATTTTGTTAGTTTTAATATTCTTATCATATAATTCTCATAATTTAGTATGATACATAATATTATTTATATATTTTACTGGATTTATTTTATATATGCTGTAATATTTAAGTAGAAAGATTGTCTTATGATATGATGTATCAAATCTGTTGGACAGCATCCACCAGTCTCAACTATGTATAATTATCTATTTATTTTTTTGTTTGTTTATGTCTATTTTCATAAATTGTGTAACTTATCTAATAGGCTATTTTAAAAAATTTTTATCTGTATAGTTACTATTCTGGGATACTGCTGGCCAGGAAAGTTCTCGCACAAGTATGGTTCCTCTTTACTACCGCAATGTCCATGCTGTTGTTTTTGTGTATGATGTTACAAAGATAGCATCTTTTCGAAATCTTCCACACTGGATTGCTGAATTTAAGGAGTATCAAGGACAGTCTGAAGACATTCCAAAAATATTAGTTGGAAACAAATGTGACGTTATTAATGCTATTGCTGTAAATACCAATGTGGCTCGGAAGTTCGCTATTGACCATGATATGCCTTTATTTCAAACATCTGCTTTTGATGATCGAGAAGCAGAACATGTGAATACAGTTGTTATGACCCTAGCTCATAAAATTAAAAATCACAGGCTAAATAAGGCATCATTGTCAAGAAGTTCTAATAATATTGTTCCTAGCATAAAACATGAAGAAACAAGTGCAGTAGGTTTTTGTTGCTAATGATCTATAAAACTATCAATTTAATTTAAGAGTGCTGTTATTCTAGTTTGTCATGGTTTTATTTGAGTTATAAAAAAAAGGGATTACTGTTTATTTTTTTTTTTTTTTAAGGATCTGATAGATTTCAAAAGAAAATTTTTTTCTTTTTTAAAAATAAAGGCAGAAAATTCTTATTTTTTAGAAACCATTTATGTTCATAACGATACATGATTATAGATCAAATTTATATATAAATTAATTGTGTGATTGATTATAAATAAATTGTGCCAATATTAATAAAAAAACACAAAATAACTTAGTTTTCCTTTTTTCATTAAGTAAATTATGGTAATAATTACAAACAAAACTATTGACAAAAAAACTAGTTTTTTTTTCTGTGCATTTTAATAAAATATATATATATGTAATAAACTGCCTAAATTTTTTTTCCTCCACAGCTTAATCTATATAGTATAAAATAATGAATTTTTTTATTAAATGTAAACTTTTTTTTTTCTTGATTTCTGTTCAACAAAAAAAAGGATTACAAATTTTATGTTTGAAATTTTCTTTATGTATACAAATAACAATTTTAAAAAAGATTGCTTAGTGAAAAAACTAAATGTCATACTAAATGAGACTGTATCGATAAATCTCATTCTATGTTTCCGGTTAATAATAAGAACAATTGAAAGCATGGTTAATGAAAATAAAACTGTACAATTTCGTTACAACAAAGTATACGGTTTTATGTTCGGATCATTTTGAGGAACATTATTTTAAATATTAAAATTTTACTAATTAAAATATTTATTATAGCAAGGAGCTATTCCTACAAAGGAAATTAATACATTAAATAATAAATTTTTACAAAAAATAAGGAAAAGAGAATTTCAAATCGTACTGATACAAACAAAGATAAGGTTCCATCATTAAAAGAAGCTGTGGACGCGATAGCTTCTGATTTTAAGTAAGTAACTGTTATATTGATAAAGTAAAATAAACAGAAAAGGTTTATCTTTAATCAACAAAGATGACACATAATGTTTGGCTACATGAATAATGGAATTAAACTAAAATGTAAACAACATAGTGTTGCCAGATTACAAAGCAAAGTGTAAGAGAGGTGTTGCCATTACAGTAAAATATATATATAACATTCATCCCCTCTTCATTTAGTTAATCAGTCACATAGTCTTTGAGGTAGCTCGGTGGACGTCTAGTCCTCTGAGTTGTGAGTGGCACGAGGTTTTGAGAGTTCATTTCAGCCATGTTATTTTCGTCTGTGGGTTCAAGTGATTTTTCTCTTATTCCTGTAGTACTCCTCTCTAAGTTTTGAACTTGTTCAAATCGTGGGGGAGATTCCAAGGTAAGGCGATGGAATTCATCTAGGTTCCCAGTGGAATCCCCTCGAGGAGCAAGGTGCCTCAATGAGACGCTGGTTTCTCTTCCGTCAGGCAGCCTGACATGGGCATATTCTGGATTAGCCTCCAAGAGTTCAACCTCTTGAACAATGGGTTCATATTTATTTTCTCGGATGTGGTTTCTCATCAGAACGGGTCCTGGAGTAGACAGCCATGTAGGCAATGAGCACCCATTGTGAGATCTTCTGATATGTGTGAACATCCTTTCGTGAGGTGTAGCATTAGTTGCTGTGCATAGAAGCGAGCGTATTGCATGAAGGGCTGTTTGCAACACCAGCTGCCATTGTTTGATGGCTAAACCTCTTGATTTAAGTGCCAGTTCAATTGTTTTCCAGATTAAACCATTGTATCTTTCCACCTGCCCATTACCAGCAGGATTATATGCTGTAGTACGACTGGTGGCTATACCCTGTGAGGTTAGGTACGTTTTTAGTTCACGCGACATAAAGGAAGACCCCCTGTCAGAGTGTATGTAAGTAGGCATGCCAAACAGAGAAAAAACATTTTGTAAGCTGGAAATAACAGTTGATGAAGAAATATCTTGACAGGGTATAGCGAATGGGTATCTCGAAAACTCATCAATGATGGTTAAAAGAAAGCGGTTTTTGTTGTTAGAGGGTAACGGGCCTTTAAAATCAATATTCAATCGTTCGAAAGGTGCTGTACTTTTGATGAGGATGCCTTCACTTCTGTGGAAGCGAGGTTTTAGTTCCTGACATGTGGTACAGGCATGAATGACTTTCTTTACTTCTTCGACTGAAAAGGGTAGGTTTTTGGACCTCACCCAGTGTACCATTCGTGTAATTCCAGGGTGACAGAGAGCAACATGAAGTTCCATTAGATCAGCTCCGGGTATAGTAGCTGCGGATATTCTGGATAGGGCATCAGCTGTAGCATTTTTGCTTCCTGGGCGATATACTATGTCGTACTTAAAACAGGCCAAATCAAGTCTCCAACGTGTGATCTTTTCATTTTTGATTTTGCCTCTATGGTGTTGGTCGAACATGAAAGCTACAGAACGTTGGTCTGTGAATACTTCGAAATGTCTGCCGATGAGATAATGCCTCCAGTAACGTAGGGACTCAACTATGGCATAGGCTTCTTTTTCTATCGATGAGTGTCTTTGTTCAGACTGATTTAGTGTTCTAGAAAAGAATGCTATTGGCCGACCAGCTTGGCTTAGGGTAGCACCTATAGCGAAATCAGAGGCATCTGTTTCCACACGAAATGGGGTGTTTTCTTCAATTGCAGCTAGAGTGGCATTAGCAACAGACTTTTTTAAAAATTCAAATACAGCAACAGCCTCCTTTGAGAGGGGAAATGGACCTTCTGTCAATAGAGGGCGAATTTTGGCAGAAAAGAACGGAATCCATCTACAATAGTGGGCAAACATTCCTAGAGCTCTTCGCAGTGAGGCTATATCCCTAGGCACAGGTAGACTCATTAATGGCTTTAATCTTTCTGGGTCGGGCCTGACGGTTTTGTTTTCAATTATGTATCCTAATAACGCAATAGATTTTGAAGAGTACATGCACTTATCATCGTTTAAAGTTACATTGAGTTTCTTAGCAGCGATCAGGAACTTTTGCAAATTTTTATCGTGCTCTTGCTGATCCCTTCCACAAATAGTAACATCATCTAAATAGGGAAACGTATCGTCCAGCTGTTCTTCTTGAATGAGTTTATCGATAGTTCTTTGGAAGCTTGCCACACCATTAGTCACTCCAAAAGGAACTCTACGAAATTGATACAATTTTCCATCAGCTTCAAATGCGGTGAAATGTCTCTCTGAGTCAATGATTGGCACCTGATGATAAGCACTCTTTAAGTCAATTCTACTGAATATTTCATATTGGGATATTCTGGAAATAAGTTCCTCAATTTTAGGAAGAGGATAAGCATCGAGTAAGGTAAATTTGTTTATGGTTACTGAATAATCAATGACCATTCTGGGTTTACGGTTTTCACCTTTAATAACAAATGCTTGAGCTCGCCACGGTGAGTGACTGGGTTCAATGATGTTTTCTATTAGCAGTCTTTTAACTTCTGCCGCAATAAACTGTTGGTCTTCTATAGTGTGTCGTCTCGACTTGGTGATCACTGGTCTGCAGTCTGGAGTTAAGTTGGCAAATAAAGATACAGGATCTACCTTAGCAACAGCTACAGAGCATATTTCCAGTGGAGGTTTGCTTCCCTCGAAAGGTGTAAGCAACTAGGTGCAGCACATGAAAGCGAGGCTAAGATGTGTGCAGATGTTCCTACTTCGCTTGTATTACGTTGTTGATTAAACTGTTATATTGATAAAGTAAAATAAACAGAAAAGGTTTATCTTTAATCAACAAAGATGACACATAATGTTTGGCTACATGAATAATGGAATTAAACTAAAATGTAAACAACATAGTGTTGCCAGATTACAAAGCAAAGTGTAAGAGAGGTGTTGCCATTACAGTAAAATATATATATAACAGTAACATTGTTATATTTTGTATATATTGTTATATATATATATGTTTTCATCTATAGTAAAGCTAATTAAGTTAAGAAAATATTACTAATATGATAATGACGTTACTAATCAGATCATACATTATTATACTTAATTCATTCTTTGAATTTTATTACACTAAGTTCGCTGCAAGTTTGGTTTATAAATGACTTAACTAAACATAATAAAACAAACTTAAACTAAATACGATACTATAATGTAAGCAATAAAAAATTATATTTTTATTTTCAAATTTAATTTTTAAAACTGTCAAAGAAAGGAAATATTTACATTAAAGTTTTAATAAAGTGCATAAAAAATAGTACAAATACCCTTACTAGATGCTTAAATAGTTAAGTTGCATGTAAAAGATTTAATTTCTAATCCAGATTGTAATAATTCATTCATTTACTAATCCTAATTATGTTTTGAATCTTTGAAAAAAAAATGAAACATAAAAGCTTTGTAAAATAATCTTGTGTTACTTTACTTCATTAATCTTTTATTTTGTTTAATAACTTGCTCATGATTTTTTTTTCTTCTTTACAATATCTCAAAACTATTAATTTTAGAGTTAGCTTTTTTTCTTTCACAATGTGTTTACTGGTATAATATTTCATAAATGGTTACTTATTATAACTAATAGTAAATATAAAACATTATTGACCCAGACATATATATATATATACACATAAAAAGCAAGTTATTATGGTTTGATACAAGAAGTAATCTATTATGGCAAGTTTGAAAATCACTGTCTAAGTGCCAATATTAAAAAAAAATGATGTTTATAATAATAAAAATTACAGATTTTTCCATCGTGTTGTATCATTAAATTTAAAAATAAACAAAGTTCAAATATTCCTACTCCTATTAAATCTTAAAAAGTAATTAAGTTTTATTTTGAAGATTACAAATCTAGATTGTAACCATTAATTTAAATATGGGCATAGATATAAAAGCAGAAAGATAATCACTCGACCAAACAGTCGTATCGGGGAGCTTTGATATGACTGGTCTAGTAACTAGTTTCTACTCTATATCCACATCGTCTAGTGAGCAGTTTGTCGGCCTAAACAAAACTTCATTGAAGTTTTTTCTTTATAGCAGCTGTATATAATTTTTTCTTTTTTTATTTGACTTTTATAAATTGTAATGGTTAATAATAATTAATAAAATTTTATCTTTGTCTCTGTGCCAGAAAAAGTTAAAATTTGCAAATTTTACTCATAAAATTTATTTTTTACATTCGGAATTTCAAATGCTTGAAATTAAAAAACAAAATTTAAGTACTCACAAAAGAAAATAATAAAATAAAATCGAAAACATTTTTAATTGAAATTAAAAAGCATAATTTAAGTACTCGCAAAAAATCAATAAAATAAAGAACATTTTTGTAAGCAATCTAAGCTGCCCAAAACGTTAAATTTCATATAAATCACAGTAAATTGGAAAATGTTAATAGTCTCATTATCGTCTGTTAGCGTTCAGTTAGTTATTAAACGTTTTTGAGGTTTTCATTTGTGCACAATGTAAATTCTAATTATTTTCATTCAAAAAGTCTTTTAAAATATAATTTTACTCCTGTATTTAAATTACAAGTCTCTGATATTTAGGTTGTGTACTTTACAACATTTATTGAGATGATAGGCTATATATCGAGGATGATAAAAAAATTATTGATTATTAAAAAGTAATTTCCTTGCTATAATGAACATATAGATAGAATCCTATTACCGTCAAGAAATTTGAAGGATATTTTCGCAAAATTTGATTTGTTTTAATTTTACATTAAATACGTCAGTACCGTCTTTATGCATGGGCACACCTGGGTAGTGCCCGGGGGCCCCAGGCACTCAAGGGGCCCTTGAGAATCTTACTTTTTATAAATTGTGTATATTTTTGTTGAAATGCTGTCTATTCTTTAAACAGCACTGCATCATATATATATATTTTTTTTAAATAAATATATTCTATTATATAAAGTGTGAATTTTTTTTCTACAAATAGTGATTGATTATCATGCAATCACCAATAATTTGAATAGTTTATCAACAAGAACACTTAAAAAAGGCAACCGAAATTTATTTTTCTACGTTCCAATGAAAATTTTATGTACTTGGGCATTGAAAGATGTTTTAATCACTGTTTAGTTTTATAAAATAATTCATACCTTTTGAATTAATTTTAATTTGTTATACCTTAAGTAATTAAATTAATGTTTATTTAATTTAATTAACTTCCATGATTTTGAAAATTATTTTATTATGTGAGGATTACAACTGGTTAGCATCTGAATTTTTTTTTTAAATTATACATAGTTTAAGTTTGTTGAAATTAATGAATCATGATTTATTTTTTGTATGTGAACGTTTCTTTAGTTCGTTTTTAAACATTATGGTAGTGGTCTAAAACATTTTTGTACGGCCCTGAAATAGCTTTTATAAATATGATTTTACTCCGATACTTAAATTGCAAGTTACTTTGATTTCTGGATTGAATTAAAAATAAGGGTTTCGTTATATTCACGAAGATGATTTCTGTCAAGGATGCTAAAAAAATGATTCATTATAAAAAATTTATTGCAATTACTGAGCATTTAGCTGGAATTTTTAAAGCGTTAAGCAATCTGAAAAATATTTCAGTGGTTTTTTTTCACGTGTAACGCCAAATATGATTGTTTTCTTAAAACATTCATAAAGGCAGCTATGAAGAGTTATTTGTGACGCTTACTTGGTCATCAGTTAGCTGCGCTTTTAGTAACTGAAGATGTAGACTGTCTTGAATGACCATGCACTACGATTAAAAGCATCTACGTGACACATATTTCTACCTGTTAGGTATTGTATAGTGCAGTGTTTCCCAAAGTGTGGTACGCGTACCCCCAGGGGTACGCGTTCTCATGCGAAATATCTTGCTACAAATGAAAATTTACGATTACGTATCTTTCTATTGGCTATTTTTGGCAGAGTTAACAGTTATTAATTAGTGCTATCAACAGCCAGTCTTTACTTTTGTGCGATTTTTTTATAGTAAAAAATACATTCACTTTTTTATTAGTGGTACACAGCGTTACGAAAAATTTTGAAAGGGAACAAAAGTCATAAGTTTGGGAAACACTGCTATAGTGTAATCAAATTCTTGAAGTGCCCATACGGGAATTAAGTTCTTTTTTGTTAAAAGTTTTTACTAAGGCGTCATTCTTTCATTCATTATCCGATGTTTTCTTTGACATAAAAAATAGTGGTTGGTTGTCATGTACAGGGCCGTAACTATGCCGGGGTCCCGACGGCTAAGGGGGACATGAAGAGACCACATCACTTTTTTAAAAATTAAGTACTCTAATTATATATATATAAATATAGGAAAGAAATTGTGTTACGATAGAATTGATGAAAATTTTCTTTTTTGTAATTGCATATCTACTTTAACATAAAGGGGAGGGTAGAACATACCTGCCAACCTCCAGGGAAAAAAATCCAGAAGATTTTATACGGTATAAATTTGAACGCAAAATTTGAGAAATGATAATCAAAAACTCCGTTTTTCAATCTGAGAGTGAGAATATCTAATTTACAATACTAAAATCAGTTTTGTATAGCAAACATTATAAAGAATTGTACATCTAATACCACATCATAAGTGTATATGAATCTATGAAGAGGTGAATGATGGAGCTAGCAAGATTTCAAAAGCAAGAATTTATATTTATTATACAACCTTAAAAACTGCTTCACACAATATATTGTGTGAACTTCACAAGACATACTTCTAATAACTTCTTCTATATGCAATAATTAATTTCCATTTTGTTATACATATATAGAGAGCACAATAAAATAGAATTTTGAATATGTTTATAAAGTAATGATTAAGTTAATATAGTTGCTTTCAGAAATTACCATAATGGAAAAAATACGTAATCCATATAAGAAAAATGATTTATAAATAATAGGTTAACACTGGACTCCAACCATATTTTTAAAATTGAGGAAAAAATTCACACTCCCAAGAAAACATTTTAATTAAGCACGAATAACTAAAACAAGTTGCATCCATCAGGGAGTTAACTAAAACTTACTTTTTAAAATATATATTATTGATATCATGGACACTATACTAAAATTAAAGAACTAATTGCTTTAATAATTTCAGAAAAGGTTAATTAAGTTAAAAGTATTACAATAAAATTATATAGCAATGTATGAAATTTAAAAAAAATTTCAATACTAAACTTTAAAAATAAGGGTAAACATGAAAAACAGATGTAAGACATAACTTGGTTAAGTAAGATAATCCAAAAAAAAGAAAGAAAACCTTGTTATAATAATTGGTACAAATGACAAAATAATCTTTTATGTCATGGATTTAATCTAAATTTTGACTATTGATGAAGTGGCACGTTTAGCCTTTTTCAAAATATCAGCACTAAACTTATTATCAAAACAATTTGTTTGTTTGTGACACTTCATTGTTAAAATATTTTCGAGAGTTTTTGTCGACATAGATGACCTAAACTGTGTTTTATTTTTCTTTACAACACTAAATATTCTTTCGCACTCCGCATTGCTATGGGGTATGCAAGTGATTCCCAACAACACTCTTGATATTCGGTCAAACTTAAGTTGTCCGCTGTAGTCAGTAACAGTACTCAGGTTATTTAATTGCATATCTATGGTGCTGCCTTTAAAGTTGGAAGAATCTTCATGCAATGCAGTGAATTGTTTTTGGAGACAGTCCCATGCATCTTCTTTGGTTTCTCCTTCTTTAATCATCAAAAGACAAGGAAACTTTTTAACAAAATATGTGACTTTTTCAAATGATGAGGTTTCAACATTTTTTAAGTCTGCAACTTGAGCATTGATCAAAATGTCGTTATTAATGGGAAATTTCTTGGTGATATAATCATACGAGGTAGCATAATAATTCCTTACTGATAAATAAAATTTTCTTTTTTCTTTTTCATTCAACTTTTTAACTAGTTCTACCGTTTTGAACCCAACAAACAATTCTGAATCCAACAATTGATTAGCTTCAATATGATATTGGATTTCTAAAAGGGCTTGCCCTATAATAACAGCAGGTTTAAGGAATTTCAGAAATAAGTTCTTTAAGAAATATGTTAACATATTATTCAAAACATGTATCAATGGTGAAGATGACTTTAATATAGTATTGAGCTTTTCAAAATCCGCTATTACACTCAATAAAAATAAGCAATAAGCTTTGTTTAGATCTGAAGATAAAAAATGAAAAAAATTTTCTTCTCTGCTGACAGAAGTTTTGGGAGTAAACTCGCTCATTTTCAGGTTTTTAGAGGTTCCTTCATTTGTTTTGAGCTTCTTATTAGAAGCGCCTTCCTCTTTTTCTGAATGCCTTTTTTGGCTTTCTACCTTTAGCACCCTTTCACTCATTTTTGGGATTTTAAATAAAGCCAAAGATGAAGACGTTAAAGTCTTTTATTTCACTTCCTCGTGAAAATATGCCAATAATGCATCCCATTGATCTATCACTCTGGACAGAGATCTCCCCATCTAACAACCATCGAGAGCAGACGTGCTTCAATATCTTCCTCACTTCTTTACTGTGAAGACTTTGAAATAACTTTCAATTTTTCTTTCCTCTTATAACTTTTTTCTAGATAGTAAAATATGTCCACTAAAGTTTGGTCAACATCAATGGGCAATGTTTCAGCTGCTTTTTCTGCAGCCAAATTAATTAAATGGCACAAACATCCCATTATAACTAAATTCTCGTGCTTTTCTTTGAGAAAAGAAATCACACCATTCTTTTTTCCTAACATTACTGCAGCATTATCTGACCCAAATGCTATGCAGTTTGTCAGAGGTATATTCAAATGCTCCAGTTCATCCAAAATAAGGCTGGAAATATTTCTCCCAGTAGAATCAAGACTTAGTTCCACTAAGGACAAAATCCTGGATTGAATTTTTGATGATTCAGCAACGTTGTAAGTCACAACAATAGGATAAAGCTTATTATCCACATTGTCATTACTTCCATCTATTGCTAGAGAAAAGACAGACTTCTGAAGACTGCAAACAACTTCTTCTTTGAAACTTTTAGACAGCTCACTTACAATAGCAGCAGTTTTTGTTCGCCCGCATGAATATTTTTTTGCTATTTCTGACTTTGGAAACATTTTTTTAAATAATGCTCCGGCATGAGCGGCAGCTGTCAATGGTATATTATGCTCAATGAGAAAGCTGGTTAACAGACACTCCGCTCTAATCACCTCATCATCGGCACTTGTTTTTTCTAAAAATTATTAATTGTTGAATTTCCAGATGCACATTTAGCATTTTTAACGTGCTTTTTGGATTTTAGGTGCTCATTTATATCATTTTTTCCGCCGTGACAAATCATAAAGTTGCAGGAGCAAACGTTACAATATGCGTATTTATCGCCATCTCGCGATCGCAAAATTCTAGGAAAATCACTGCAGTATGATTCCTTAAATGATTGAAGATAACGTTTGCTCATTTTCGTAAAAAAGAAAACAAGTCTAACAATACCGCGTGCTACTAACGAAAGTAAACAGCGACACAACAACTGACCGTTCCCGTAACCGGCGTCAATGTATGCGGCGCAGAGCCTTCCGTCTTCCTTCCCCTCCCCTCTCCTATATTCAACGGACTCCTCTGAAGATGCGCGCGCTTCTTCATAGACTGACGTCACAGTAGCACCCGCAGGGGAGTTGGCGAATTCTTCGAAAGCTGGGTTGTTTCTCCTTACTACGGTAACCCGCAACACAATTTCGGTGCACATTTTAGAGCATCGCTCCACAAAAGGCTCGTAAGCGCTAAATTTGGCAAGTTTTTATTATTTTTCCAAAAAATCGGGACAAATCCGTAAGATTTTGCTCCTACCCGGAAAAACGGAGGAAAATCCGTAAAACTTCCGGAAAATCCGGAAGAGTTGGCAGGTATGGTAAAAGACCTTTTCCGAGAATTCCGTCCCTTTCTTAAAAGAACAAACACGCTTCGCAAAGAAGGGCTGCAGGTACTGATTGTTAACACTTTCAGTATATTGCACTTCTGGCTTACTTAGTTGTTTCTACCACTATCTAGTAACAGACCAAGTGGTGTGCCAACTGGGGGGAGGCAGAGAGCCCCTCTAAAATTTAAGTGATGGGGCAAACAATGTGTTTCCCCCTCCTGAAATTTAGACACTCACCAAAATAAAGTCAAGTAAAATCGGTAATTTAAAAAAAGAAATTATTTTTTAATTTTGAAGCTATTTGTCAAATAGAAAACTTTATATTCCTGTAAAAATTTAAGTGGGGGTCGAATAATGTGCTTTGCCCCTTCTGATATTTAGTCATTCGCCAAGAGGAAGTTAAGTAAAATAGGTAGTTTTAGAGGGGGTGGGGGGTGGGGAAGCCATTTTTTCTCAACTTGGAAGCTATACACCAAGTAGGAAACTTTATTTTGTTATGGTTGTTAATGTGTTTTTTGACATTTGGGAAAGTAAACTAAAAGTAGAAAAATATTATATTTCCAATTTGAACTCTATTTTCTTCCGAAATAGTAATGAGGAGGGGGTGAAAAAAGTGTTTCGCCCCTTCAGCAATTTCATCGTACTCACAAATAATAAAAATTGGTAATTAAAAAAAATTTCATCTTTGAATCTATTTTCCAAATTAAAAACTTTATTTTCCTCTGAAATAAAAGTTAGGAGGCGAAAAATCTGCTTCGAATCATTTTGAAATTTAGACATTAATAGAATAAAATCAAGTAAAGTTGAAAATTTTTTGAAAAAAAAAATAATAATAATTGTTTGTTTTAAAACTTCGACGCTATTTTCCAGATACAGAATTTCCTTTTCCTCCTAAATTATAGTGAGGGGGTGAGAAAACTTTATTTTTTTCTGATATAAAAAAGGGGGGCAAAAATGTGTTTTGTATCTTCTGAAATTTAGACATTTCCAATACAAAATTTTATCATTTCACTTAAAAAGCTCTCGAGCTGTGGCGAAATACGAAAAAATAAAATTAACATTAGGGGGTCCAAACTTTACAACAGTTTCAATTGTACGTAATTTCTGAAAAAGAATTCGCACCATAAAGAATAATTTTTTTTGGAACGTGTTCCGTAAATTCCATTTATGACATACTGAATTATAATAGATGATTCATCAATAATAAAATCACATCTATTAGCAAATTCCCGCATTGAATTAAAATATTGTATGTAAGTTTCGATTTTCAACATTTTGCGATGAACTTCCATTGAAGTAACAGTATCGGAAAGTTCTTTAATTCCCTATTGAACGCTTCATAAATATTTAAATTTCTCTTTGAAAACGAAAATAATTTCTCAGTATTGCAAATGAAACGTTTGGTAGAACTTAATTACTGAGAGGAACTTATTTATAGCAGGGAATAAATACAAAATTTTCTTCAACATCTAGAAAAAAAATTTAAATGGAATAAAAATCTTCACCCGAAAATTTTCTACAATTCGAAGAAATGTCTCTTAAAAGTAACCAGAACCGTGAATTCTTTTCCGAATTCACTAACTCATTCAACAAAGAAAAAGGGTTCACATTATTTTGTTAACCAACTGGATAATTTTGATTTGAAGAACAAGAAAGACCTTCAATGTTTGATGCAAACTTTTCACTAACATCGGAAGTTGGCTGACCTTGAGTGGCGCCTACTGAAGAATAATCACAAGCATTAGATTCTGATTACTTACTAGTTTCACTTTCACTTTCGTTCTCCAATAAAAAAATATGTCCTTAAGGTTTTTGGAAATTCAATAATGTTCGATTAAACTTCTAAAATATTATGACAAGAATTTTGCCCATCACCTTCAATGTCTAAATGCAACAAATTGGCTACTGAAATAACTTCTTTTAAAGAAATAATAGCTTACTAATTTTCTTTATATTTTTCGAAATCAAAGTCATTAGGAAATGGCGCAAAATTTCTTATCATTTTTTTTTATTTTAAAGAAAAATAATGAAAAATAAATAAAACATTTGTTTAAAGATCGTCATTTTTATATGATTTCATATCATATGATAAATGTTAATATTGATATCAGAAAATTTTTAAAGTTCATATAAAAGCATGAAAAAAAAGTAATAAAAAGCATGATTATAAAATGTAAAATTATCATTTCTGCAAAATTTAAACTAATCCTTGTATATTGATTGATTTTAAAATATTTTATTTATCAATATTCATTAAGAATAAAATTTAATTAGTTGTTAATATTTTATTAATTCAGGTTCAATTTCATGTTGCAGTGTTCTTTTTCTCTGGTTTTGCCCTAACACTTTATTTTCTGTTGCTTTTCTTTCCGTTTTTTTTTTCTTTCTTTTTTTTCATTTAGCTATGAGAATACCTATTCTCAAATATGACAAATTTCATCCGTTTAACTTTGTTTAGAGCACTTTCCAATAAACATTTTTTTGTAATAGTTAATGTTGTTAGCAGTTAAAATCCCCCCCAAAAATAATAATAATAAAAATAATTTGAGAAACAAAAGAATTGGTTCATTAAGTAGAGTGGTTATACGCATGAAACTTTTTACAATTCACAGGCCACTCTGTTTTGCTTCGAACTCTTCTTTTTCATGGCGTTAGTATCAAATTTTTGTAAATTGGTCCCCAGAAACTTTTTGCCTTCAAAAAAAATCTTTGAAAGGAGACTTGTTAGTATTGCAGTAAAAAAAAAATATTTTAAAAAAAAATAAAAAAAAAGAAGAAAAAAAAAGGATAGTAGCGTAAATACTTGGATTTCTTTTAAAAATCTAACATCTTTTTTGAATGTAAGAGAAAGATGTGATAAAAATTATACTTATCCCATAGAAAAAGATTTTAAAAATTATTCCCCTAAAGAAACTAAAGTTTTAATTAAAACAAAACACTGGTTATAGACACATATTGTTATTATTATGCTCTTCTTTTTTTTAATTTTTATTTTTATTGCAATTGTAAAGAAGAACATTAAAGTAGAACATCGATGAATAGATTATAAATATAGTTAGAAAAACATCTCCCGCCAAAAGAGATAAAAATCTCTTTTGGTAAGAAACTTACAGAGAGATTTTAAGAGATTTTGAAATTACCCCCGTTAAATAATCAAAAATATTCTTATTTAACTTTCTTTTGTTTCAGAACTAACATTTATTGACCCTTTGATGTAAATGGTCCTCATAATGTCATGTACTTAATGCTGTTTTTAAATCATATTTTTTTTTTTTTTTTTTAAAAAAGTATAATAAGACTGTATTAGTCATGCTTATGACTAGAGCCCGGATTTTGATGACCTAAAAAATCTCAATTAATGCTCTTAAAAAGTGCAAAAAATGCCCTTTAAAAGTGCAAAAAATGCTCTTAAAAAATGCAAAAAATGCCCTTAAAATGCGAAAATTGCGCTAAAAACGCCTTATGACATAACTTAAATAAAGTAATAATATTGAACTAAAAGAATTTTTTACTCTTAAAAATTATTATGAGTCATTTCAAAAAATATAAAGCAATGCAATACTTGTTCTACGTTCATTAAAGTTTGAAAAATATGTTTTATATCCTAAAAATAACAAAAAAAAGGAAAATATATTGACTCCAAAACATTTTCATTTTGTATAGAAACTTTAATGAATATAACAACTTCCATCTCATTATTACTAAATATCAGAATTACATTGGATTATTAATTTTTTTTTAATATTTTGAAATGCAAACGAGCGTTTCTTGTCTGAAAGTTAATTTTTATACCTGAAGAAGCTTCTTTCAACGTCTACGGATGTTATTGGTGCGTACTTGAAAAAGACGGTCTCACTTACTGACAATTCTTCTTCAATTTGAAAAGATGTTGCTTCACCTGTTAATATCCTAGAGATTTTCTAGAGATTTGGAAGCCAGTGTAATAATGAAAAATGATAAAAAATAATAAAAATTGGAAAAAATTAACAAAAAATTTAAAAAATGCTTTAAAATGCAAAATATGCCCCAAAATTTAAAGAAAAATGCCCTATAAATCTAAAAAAATGCTCTAAAGGACAAAAAATGTCCAAAAATGCAAAAAAAATGCAAATGTCATCAAAATCCGGGCCTTACTTATGACACTATTGGCAGTCAATGGTATGAATTTGAACACATGAAATTGACAACAAAATTAAAGAATATTTTTGCTCACAGTATCTCTCACTTTTTCTCTTACTTGAAAAATTTAGTCAAATTTAATTGTAGCTTGATTTAACATTGCTTTTCCTGTTGTTTTTTCTCTAAAATTTGCAATATTTTAATATTTCTTTTACACACTTAATAGCCTATAAAGGATGTTTTAATAAAAATGAGGAGACTTGTGCTTAAATAAATAAGATCAGTATTCATATGCATCAGTTTATACGTTAAAAATACATAGTTAGAAAAAAATTAGATAATACCGTAAATCAACTATTTAAAAAAAAGTTTCACCTACTTTCTTCTTAAAATTATCGACGTAACTAGTGTCTTTACTAGGGCTAGGTTAAAACAATTAAATATGTCTTATTTTTTAATTCTATCTCCTCGAATCTGTGAAAGGAGAGTAGAAATCGACAATTGCCAACCTTCATCTCTCAAAATGTACCTCAAGATTAAATCAAGTTAGCATGTCCTATATAATAGTGAATTGATGTTTAATACTCGCAGTGGTTCTAACAACACAATACTCCCCCACCAGAATTTTATCAGGAATAGAATTCGATGAATGGATACCACTAGTTGCCGTATTCGCGGAAGACAGGTATTAAATTTACCGGATTTTGAGTACTTGTGGTGAGAGCTGTGTTAAGTTCACCGAGTTTTGAGCTTTCAACGAGAGAGCTGTATTAAGTTCACGATTGTGTGTGTTGTCTCTTCTGTGTGGCCAATGCCTATGTGAGGTGGTTATCTAAGTCTCGGCCCCGTCAGGGGCCCTAACTCATTCATCTGAGTGGAGTAAAGGAAGACGTAGCCGAAGCTCATATCAGTGGGGTAAAAATAATAAAGTACAATGTGAGATAAAGCAAAGAGAAAGATATATATACAGTAATATTTACAGAGAAGTGAAATCTGGGCTCCAGCCTGTCTCGCCTCCCTATCTTGCGGGCTTCATGGGGCACGGGCATTGATTGTAAACAAACAATCAATTGCGGGTGTCTGGGTGGCAAGGGTGTCATAGACTTAACATAGCGAAGTTTAAAAATAAAGTGTTTTTAACTTATATTCTGAATTTATTTAGAATATTACATATATTTTTTTTGAAAGATAGTGTACTAAACTTTAAATAGTGATGCAGTTTTAATTGAAAATTTCCTTTTAAATGCTGCAATTTGAGGATATACAGGGTGTTTATAAAGTCCCGGACCCATTTTGATGTTTAATAACTCATAAAATAATGAATATATAAACAAACTTATGGCATTTATTGATGGAATAACTCATATATTTTCCTTTTCAGGCATGAATATCTTTACTTTTGTAAATATCGTCTGCGCGTGTGGTTAATTTCAGATAATTTCATTTTTCAGTCTAAATTCGCGATCGCAACGAACTATAGGGGGCGTTGTTGTATGTGCCGAATCCCTGCGATTTCCATATGAACAGTCATTCAGTTACACTGGAGACGTCTTTAATGTAGCATGTAGCATTGTAACGTTCCATCTTTATTGTGGCTGATTAAATTTAAAAAAGAAAAATGTTTGTTTTCTTTCTTATGCAAACGGAAAAAAAAATGGTATCTCTTTTTTTTAGAGAAGGAACATCCAGAACACATCTGTAAAATATTTGTAAATAAAGAGAAAAAAAATAGGTATATTCATATAAGAGTTCAAACCTAATGCCTGAGAAATAGTTTTACTAAATTTAATGGTATAACATGAAAGGCCCATTTAAATTTTAACGTAAAAAAAAGAATGCTTACGAAACAAAAAGAAAAAAAAAGAACCATTCTTTTTTTGTCGCCATTTTTTAGTGTTACGAAAATGCGTCTTTGGGACTTGCCAAAAACAAAACAAGATGCAATTTTATTTTATTAGGAGCGAAATATTTTATGGAGTGAAATATATCGAAAATGTACCAAAGTCCATAGCATGAAACTTTATCTTAGTAAACGTCCGTTTAGGAAATGTTATTTCATTTTGAATCTTATTTATTAGAGTTCATAATGGCTATAGAATCAGGTGAGAGAAAAGTTTGTTTTGAATCTATGCTAAACTATATATCGGCCCATTTTCCACCGAAATCCGATTGACTACTTTGATTTTAAACAAAGTGTTTCATTTTAAGATTTTTTCCAAAAATTTTAAGTGTAGATTGGCGGCACTAAAAATCTGCCAAATCTGTAGCTGTGATTAATACGTAAGTACCGAATTTTTCTTCCATACTTTTCTGAATCATATTACTTCAAATATTAGAATATGCAAGAAGTATACGTAAACACATAATTTAATACCATTTAATTTTTCAAAAAAAGTATTTTGACAACAATTTTATCAAAAAATTATAAACTAAAAAGCGTAAAATAAAGAATTCTTAGGATAAAAACGATTTTAAAAATTCCTCATTTTTCAATAAAAACTTTCGTATTGTTTTTTTTTTTAATTCTTATAGTATTTAATCAGACGTAAAAAAAAATATTTTGTAGAGAACGATCATCAAGTAAGAAAAAAAATTATTTAAAAGCAAATTTTTTATTATAAAAATCATAACACTTACCTGATTTATAAGTCCGGAGAATTCCAAAATGATATGTTCTTTGTTTGAAAACTTTATTCTCAAATAATATATACATAGTTTATCCCTTCATTACTTTTAGGTAACATACCACACATCAAAATTTTATAATTGTAAGATCTCGATATGAATTTTAATATGTAGCTTAAAAACAGAATAGCTGAATTCTAGTTGAAATTCTTTCAAAACTAAAAAACACTTACCAAGAAAACGATAAAAAATTTATTTATAATCAGCACAAAATATACTTTTTCAAGTAATTCGGATTATTCTTTATTGTTGTTTTCTGAATTATGTAGATACAGAAATATATACAATTCTATGGAGAAGAAAAATATTCTATAACTATTACAGTTGTGTATGGAATTCATTGGAACACATTTATTCATTGGAATGACGAAAGCAATGTTGACTTCATTTTAACTTGTAATGAATTGAAGACAGAAAAATTATTTTACCGCAATACACACATCTGTAACAGCAAGTGATCATGAAATCATGTTATGTTGTTGGTAATAGAAAGGTAAAAATTATTGAGAAGTTGTTCTTCAAATGCTTGGCGTGTTCTGCTTCAATGTTTGGCATGTTCTGATTAGTTTTTTCAAGAAGTTTTACCTTTTCTTTAGAGAAATTTTGCTTCCTATTTGCTGCTAAGAAAATGGCGTCCGTCATTGCCAATGGTTATGTGGGAACTAATGCCCGATATTTACAGTCTCCCACTAGATGGCGTATCGAGTGTAGCGATCGCGAATATCTGTACTTTTCTAAATATCGTCTGCTTATTAATTGCATTTTTCTCTTTTTTGTTTTTGGCTATGGCAATGATATGTTTACTTTTGATGTGTTTGTTCTATGTAGTACTTTTTATGTGATGTTTTATTCGAGCGGATATTAAGGAGAATGCATACACCACAAGAGAAAGCACAGATTTTATGGTGGTTCATAGAAACGAAATCGATAGTGCACGCACAGAGAAATTGCAGAAGAATTTACCAAAACGATCCTCCATCCAAAAGCAGCATCTTGCGGTGGAAAAAGAATTTTCTAGAACCTGAAAGTTTCGCAGATAAGAAACGTTCCGGACGTCTTTCGTAGTTCTTTGAATGACCATTTTCCAGGAAGATGGATTGGGAGAGGAGGTCCAATTCCTTGGCCACCCAGATCACTTGATATAACGCCGCTGAATTTTTTCTTTGGGGATTTATAAAGGACAATGTTTACAAGAGGATCGTGTCAAACATTGATGACCTAAAAGCCAGAATTACAACCGCAATAGCCTCTGTGGATGCCGACATGCTTGCCGCTACCTGGCGTGAAATTGACTATAGACTTGATATTCTCCGTGAGACGAAGGGGGCACACGTGAAAGTTCATCGACAAGGGTCATGAAACTTTTTGAGTCCATCTAACCATTTATGTTATTAATTTTAATCTATTTTTATTATTTTATGAGTTATTAAACATCAATATGGGTCCGGGACTTTATAAACACCCTGTATATTTAGTCACTTTGTTTACGTATTTCGTGTGATTTGTAATGTTATGGCGCAACTTGATTCGAAATAAATGTATGGAATACTTGCATTAAAATGAATATTATTATTTAAGATTTAGTGTTTTATTTATGTGTGTATGTTTTTATTTATTTTAAAACTGATATATATTAAATATTTTTTTTGAATAATAATTAAATAAATTTTTATTTATTAATTAAATAAATTTTTATTTTGAATGGTACTTCTAACTATTATTTTTTTTTAGAAAACGTGTCCTCTGAACTTTGTATTGGGATAGATTTATGATTCATTTATTCCATTTTTAGTAAATTGTGGATTCCGCTAGGATTACCATGTTGTTAACTTCTTACATGTTAATTTTGCTGCTCTAATATACTTACTATACATGTATCAAAGTAATGTACATATATTAAAATTAATATTATTATTAAAGATCTTGCATTTTTTTTATTTTTTTGTGTGTTTTTTTTAAATCATTAAAGCAGAGTTAATACAAAAAATATATTTTGTACATGAGTGTCTCACAAAATAACATTTATTTAAATGAAAAAAAATCATGTTCTGATCCTATTTAAGAGTATTTACATTAGTGTTTAAAGATATTCTTCTTTAAATAATGGCAAATTGTATGAGAATAAGTTTTCAGACAGGGACCTTGATTCCATAGAGAAGAATATTTACAAATTAAGTGGTGAAACGTTTAGAAAGAACGCCGTCTGAGAGAAAAAACACCTTTGCCGGACTGTAGTTTATATTATCGCTGAGTAGCTCACAGTCAAATATTTGATTGTAATTGCACTTTGTGCAGCTAATTGCATCTTTGAAAAAGGAGGTACATAAAAGAACTATGTGTTTTTCTATAGAAGTAATGTTTAAGTCGTTATGTTAAGAATCACTCATTCTAAGTCTACGGGGAGCTCCCGTGAATCATTTTATTTTGGATGGTCTCGAGTTTACGTTTTTGAGTGGTCGTTAAGGCGCTCCAAGCAGGAGCTGCATAACTTATAATTGGTCTTATACATTGCAGGTATAAGGTTCTTTTTGTTTTTAGGGCTAATTTTGAGTTATGGCTAAGAATTGGTTTGAGGGAGTAGAATGCACCTTCTGCTTTTGCAGATATTCTGAGATATGAGAGTTCCAATTCATATTATGAGTGAAGGTTACACCTAAGTAGGTGGCTTTGTTAACAACAGGGATCACTTCATTGAATAGAAGGACATCACTATTTTTAATTTTTTTTCTTTTTGGACTTTCTCATAATAAGTAAAGAGGATTTGCTGGCACTAATGGAGATTTTCCAATTTGCACACCATTCTTCAATATTTGATATGATTTGCCTTAAGTTATTATTGGCGTTATTGGGATTAAGTGATTTACTGGGTATCGCAGCATCATCTGCATAATACGCTGTACAAATATCACTAAAATTCGGGAAGTCAGCTGAGTAAACTTCTGTGTGGCTATTAGCAGTCGAGTGTGATCCCGTTGCGTCTTAATGAGACTGAGGAGCACGATGACGTAATCACAAATAGCAAGCCAATATTTCAATGTGCACCATCCATCGAAGTAGGCGTGTTCATAACACGTTCGGATCACCAATGAGGGGAGGGTTGAAATCGACAATGCCAAATTTCATCTGTGAAAAGGTACCTCAAGATTGGTCCGAGTTAGCATGTCTTATATACTAGTGAATTGGTGTTTAATAAACTCAGTGGTAGTTATGCCACAAATCGTATGAATATGAAGACCACTGCCTTCAGTGTAATTTATTGCATCTATGTATAGTGTTAAAAAAAGTTTTCAAGTTATATTGTTCAGGAACTGCAATTGAAATTTAAAAATTATAAAGAAAACTCAATGAAAATTAAATATTACTTACTTTACTACACTCTATAACAAAACAAAAAAAATCGACGCACACTGCCGAGCAAGATTACAGTGGTGCATGGCTCGATCAGGGTGGAATGATGCCGATTGGGGACGTATAGTCTTTAGCGACGAATCCCGCTTCCAACTGTGTCCTGACGACCATCGAAGACGTGTTTGGAGACACACAGGGCAGAGGGGGGATCCTGCCTTCACTATTGCACGCCACACCGGCACTCAACAAGGCATTATGGTTTGGGGTGCCATTTCGTTTGACATCCGGACCCCTTTGGTCGTCATTAGAGGTACACTTACTGCACAGCGGTACGTCGACGACATCCTAAGACCTGTTTTGCTACCGTTCCTTTTGCAGCGCCCTGGGCTGATTTTTCAGCAGGACAATGCCAGACCACATACGGCACGTGTTACTATGAACTGTCTGCAAGCTTGTCAAACTCTTCCTTGGCCTGCCAGATCACCAGATCTCTCTCCCATCGAGCATGTATGGGATATGATGGGAAGGCGATTGCATCTGGCACGGAATGTTGATGACCTCGTTCGACAATTGGATCGAATTTGGCAGGAAATACCGCAAGAGACCATCCGGGAGCTTTATCGGTCTATGCCACGCCGTGTGACAGCTTGTATCCAGGCTAGAGGCGGGTCAACACCTTATTGAACTTGTTACTGTAACTCTGCAATAAATTATTCAATTGTTCTGAAATTTTAATTATTTACTATTCTGTACATTGTCTTCCTATCCACCAATTTTCGTTTCAATCGGACAACTCCTTCTTGGTGCGTCGATTTTTTTGTTATAGAGTGTACTACATTTGCGATAAAAAAGGAGGTTTTAAGTTTCAATACTAAAAACAAATGTTCTTTTTTAATAAATGATAAAAAAATAAATAAATAAAAAAAAAAAAAAAAAATCAAACATCACAACATGGGGATTAAGAAAAATACTCCAACAAACTGCCTTACTCATATGACAGTTCTGAATAAATAAACTTACAATGTCTGTGTAAGAGATTGGTAAAAATAAATTTAACACTATTGATTAGTAATTTACACAAACACTCATACAGCTATTATTTTGTAACTGAATATGAACGGAAAATAAAATATTGACAATAAATTTCATTTATACTGAATGAAATGAAATGAAATTTTTTAATATTCTATGCCGCTCAGGATTTCATAAATTGGAATAGATAAGGCAAATGTAATGACGAACTAACTCATTACCAGTCAACGTGTTAAGAATGATTCCTTACTTTTCAAAACGAAATTTCTTTTTCCAAAATTTTCCTTTTAAGCGACTTTTTCCAAAAATGCATATTTTATAACTATATTAAATAATTTAAGTAAGGTAAAAACAAAAGTAAACAAAATGATGCTAATGTTTATTGAAATTCAAAACATGATATCACACACATATTTGGAATTTTGCAAGCAATATATTAAGTTGTATACTTTTGATACAAATGAAGCAGTTTTATAACTGTATGATAATATTCAACATTATATGCAAATTGAAAATAATACAATTTCCAATTTATTTAAAATTCTTCTTACTGACTAATATTTATAACCATTTATATTAAATAATACAATACAATACTCACACAATAGCATTAAACTAATGGGGAGATATCTAGAACAGTTTTTAAAAGTTATTAAATACTCTCATTTTAATAATTTAAAAACTTTCTCTCCTACTTCTTTTTTAAGGAAAAAAATTACTTGCATTGGTAAAATGAAAAATACCAAAATTCTTTAATAGTACAATGGTGTCGAGCTGCACTTCATCATAAATCTTTTTTAAACAAAGAATACCAAGAAAACTGAATTGGGGCACCATTTTGTCACCTCGTTTAGGGTGTTAAAAATCTGTTTAAAACTCAGTAATGTAGTACAGACATAGTTAATGGAGTTTGGAGTAGTAGCGGATACCGCTGTAACATTGGTTAAATCATTGCACAATAACTTTGAACTTATAATAACGATATTAAATTGACGTTGCTCTAATTTAGATTTTTTTTAAATACCACTTTATCGTTTAGTGTACTAAATACGAATGGATCACCAGAAAGGTTACATCTGTAATATCACCCTCCCCAAAGTCCTGGGCTTTGTCACATTATGCTATTTCCTCGGAATTCGTCATTTAGTTTTCAAATTTGGGTAGAACATTGAAAAGGCGCATTTCGAGCTGTTCCATTTCCTTAAACACGGATTTCTAGTTATGTCTAGTGTATGTATTTCGAGCCGTATTCATTTCCTAAAACAAGCATTTCGAGCTGTATTCATTTCCTTAAACACGGATTCTATACGTCCAGAGTATGTATTTCGAACCGTATTCATTTCCTAAAACAAGCATTTCGAGCTGTATCCATTTCTTTAAACACGGATTCTATACGTCCAGTGTATGTATTTCGAGCCGTATTCATTTCTTAAAACAAGCATTTCGAGCTGTATTCATTTCCTTAAACACGGATTCTATTCGTCCAGTGTATGTATTTCGAGCCGTATTCATTTCCTAAAACAAGCAGTTCGAGCTGTATTCATTTCCTTAAACACGAATTTCTAGCTATGTCTAGTGTATGTAGAGCCGTATTGATTTCCTAAAACAAGCCTTTCGAGCCGTATCCCTTTCCTTAAATGCGCACTTCAACCTATGTCTAGTACTCGTATGTGTACATTTACTTCCTTTTTTGAAGATTTTAAAGCATATCAATGTTATACAAAACTAATCCAAGTTTTTAAGTGTAATGGAGAGAGTTTTCAGTGAGAAACACTACGCGTAGTGGAGCCCAAAAATGGCGTTTTGTCCGGTAGAAACCTATTTCTTCCGGAGCGGTAAAAGAAACTGGATGCATCGGAAGAATTTAAACCAATACAATTATTCAATAAGTAATATAAGAATAACTTATGTTTGATGTATTGAATAAGAAAGTTGAGTTTCTCAAGCCTACATTTTTTTTTTAAAAAAAATTATCATTTTTTATTTAACCTGGAAGCAGTTTTTATCTATTTGGTTTCTTTAAAATGCTCGAAAGACATAAAAAACTGTTTAAAAAAATTTCAATAGAAATGTTCAATTGGACTACATCTAATTTTTCTTTTAAATTTTTATATCTATCTTTTTTGTTACTTTTGATATTAAGTCAAGCACGAGCTCATAAATGTAAGATCTCGAGAAGGATAATTTTTTTCAACATTCATTGTTTAATGAAAAAAAAAAAAAATCGCGAAAAAAGCACTTGAAGCTGCGTTAACTTTCGAACAAAGTAGAATTTTTTTATAAAAGAAAGAAGCTGGAATAAAATTCATAAATAAAAATGGCCGATCCTTTCAGCATGTCAAATTAAACAGATGATGATTCTCAAACTAAAAAATTTTTCTTATTGCATCACATTTATTGTACAATTTTATACGCATCACCGGAATTTTCAGTTTCTAAGTCTTATAGCGTTAGCACTGCGAAACAAAATGCTAACTTAAAAGGAAAAAAATTAATTGCAATAACCCAGTGTTTCCCAAAGTGTGGTACGCGTACCCCCAGGGGTACGGGAACAGTTTAGCAGGGGTACGCGTTCTTATGCGAAATATCTTGCAACATACGGAACTTTTATTTAAAAACACAACTAGCCATGGAAATTTACGATTACGTATTTTTCTAATGGCTATTTTTTGCAGAGTTAACAGTTAATAATTAGTGATGTCAACAGCCAGTTGTGATTTTTAACTTTTGTGCTATTTTTTATAGTAAAAAATGCATTCATTTTTTTTATTATTAGTGGTACACAGCGTTACGATGAAATTTAGAAAGGGTACAAAAAAGTCATAAGTTTGGGAAACCCTGCAACCTATGAATAAATTGGAATTTTGAAGGAAAAAAAAAAAAAAGCTCGTGTTTGAAAGAAGTTCATAAACAAAAATGTTCCTTTCTCCGCGTCAAACTTCAACTCTATAGTAGTATTCCTGCGAGTTGCATAGTATTTTTACAGGTTTAACAGTAAACAATTTACGTACTAATTATAGAATGTTAATTTTTTTTAATTACTTTTTAATTTTTTTAAGTAATCCCTGTACATATCTCTACACTCCTTCGTAATTTGAAATTTCTAAGTTCATCTCAAAGCAGCGGTGGAAGCATTTACCATTTTTTTTTTTCAATAGAGAAGATTTAATTACACTTATTAACGTAAAATATTGGAAAACTATAATTTTAATTTAATGAAATAGTTACATTTGTTATTCTTTTCATTTGTTATTTTTTACTCGATATGATATATCTCTTCGCAGTTGTGTGTGCAAAATGATACATTAACTTGAAAATTACTACATTTATTTAAACTCGACTGCAATTCCAAACTGCTTAAACAACCGTTTTAGTATTTGATTTTTTTTTTTTTTTTTTTTTTTTTGGAAAAAGTTTCCATTATGGAAGAAACTTCCCATCCCTGCTGTAAGTGTAAGTAGTAAGATGTTTGTGTGTATTGCTGCAACATGCTAAAGATTCTCAAAACAAGTAAGCTAATAATCAGTTTGATTAAAAATGCTATGTTTTGAAAGAGTGTACCTTAAGGGTGTTCATTACGGAACACTCATAAACTACGCTTTTAGAAATTACAATTTTGCCTATCAGAAATAATGCATTTATTTGCTGTATACATCAGTTTAGCAAAATATTCCATTAACAGTTGTACATTTTGTTGATTCTCTGTATATCACTGGCTGTCAGTCCCTTCTTGTCTTGGACTTCCAAAAGCTTTTTGCCATTCATGGAAATCATTGTCTTTTGTTTACCGTCCTTGGACCAGGCAAAGTTGCCATACATCATAATGGAATCATGATCAAATTTATTGTAGATTATGTTTTGGTGTGCATCAAGTTTAGTGAATTGTGGTGCCATCCCTAAAAAAATAAATCATACATTCAAAGTCCGAACACGAAGTATTGGATTGATATGATATCAACAACCTAACTGAATATCACTCAAAAAAAAAGAGAAAAAAAAAAAAAAGAGAGAATATAAGGGGTAAGAAAGAAAAACACAGAAAATAATCCAAGAATCGGTATTAATTAACTTTTACTTTACGGCCAGGCGAATATCTGAATTAAAAAAGCTTTCGACCCCTTTTCAGTTTGTTCCTTAATCCCTAAATAAAAACATGTGGACACCCGCACCATATACATAATTATATAACATTAAAACAATTGACAGTTACAGTTACTTTACACTATATTTTAACCAAATGAGTTTCAATGATAAATTTTAACAAAAAATGATTGATAATGTCATTGAAACTTAATTAAATGAAACATACAAGCATTTTGTGAATGCCAATAAAATGTTAATATTATGCTATGAGGATACTTCGAAATTGTAAAAATTAAAAATCGTTGAAGGTAACAAATGAATTTGAGTTGGTAAAGACCGGGTATTGGGGTGAAACCGAGTTCATCGATTCTGACGAAATTACTTTTACGTTCTTGCGGACGGATTCTCAATTACATTCTACTAGGCAAGAAAGGGTGTTTTCTTGCTGTTGAATTTGTTTCTTTCACTGTGTCAACTTTCTAATGGTCTTTTGTTCTCAAACTCTCCTTATTTGTAGGTAATTACAGTTCTAAAAATTATATTTATCCCAGGTTATAAATACGCTTAATAAGGATTCATATCCTAACAAACAATAAGGATTTAGTCTGTTTCGTTTTGATAATCTTGAAGTTTGATTGAAAACCACAGGGGAAGAACGATTTTGCGTGTGGATAGAAAGAGTTTCTTCACTGAATGACCATTTTCAGAGTGTATTAACTCTCGAGGAAAACCGATTTTTAACACTATTGATTAATCAAATCTTAGTCATTCTCATAATGCAATAGAGAGCGATACAATATACCGTTTCTACCCTTGATTTTCAATTCGTATATTTCTGGCCAACCCCGGTTCAGTTTTTCCCCCTGCGCACTGTACGTTTAAAGAAAGTTGTCAAAAATAAAGGCAAAATTATATGAATAATAGGAATTAAAATTTTTATTTTAAAGAGAAAAAAAAAAACATAAAGGTTAATATATAACGAATACCAATCTAAGGAGGACAAGGTTAAAAAATTTTTAAGCCAGTTTAATCGTGGAAGAAAGTTAAGAGGATGTGGAATATGATAATCAGGAATAAAATTTTCTTCCGGCAACTAACTCATTGAGATGCTAATAGTTAAGACTTCCACAAAAGTTATTCTTCAGTTTTTGATACCGTTTTTTTCTCGCTTGAATTTTAATTTTTGACCCATAATGCATATATAATTTTATATATAATGCATAATATATAATAACAGATTTTAAGATGACTTGAACTATTGAAAATTTGCATCGTATTTTGTTTTTCTCCCGCTTAAATATTCATTTTTTATCTCTAGTGTGTACAGGATTCATAAAAAACTCGTAGACACACTTTAAACTATCATAAAAAATTTATTCCCTGTTCCAAGATAGTAATGTTATTTTTCCTCAACAGGTGGCAGCAGAATCAATGCTCTGGCTATTCAACCTACTAAATGGCAAGCAGTAAGTAAGTGATGGCTCGAACTCAGAAATCTGTTGATGAAAGTCACCATTATGAACATTATTAAAATTTTCATATCCCGAAATTTAATTTAGTAGAACAGAAAATAAGTTGGATATTTCAAAGTGCTTGTGCATTTCTGTTTTTATAGCATCCTGTACATGGTTTTATTTTTATTTTCACAGTTGAAGTTGCTCATTAAGAACAGAGGTCACAAAACATTCTGTATGGGTAGATTACTTAGTAAACTCATGTTTCATAAAGTGTAAAACTATAAATAAATAATGTACCCTCTTTTATGTTCTGCCAGTAGATGATTAAATATGTATCTCTATCAGATCTGTTGTGTTCATGAAGGAATCCAATTGTGTGTCCAAGTTCGTGAACAATAACTCCTTTGTGGTCACATCCTTTGCCCAGGGACACTTGCTGTTCACCTCGATCGTTCATGCCAACTTGTGAATAACATCTAATCCAAATAGTTGAAAAACATTTAATAGAATTTAATAACAAACATTTAATGAAGTGATCAGTTTTAGAATATGGAGGATTTTCTATAATCACCGCCCTTATTATATCATTTTGGGAAGTCGCAAAATCCTTAATTATAAGGAGCGTACACTCTATTCAAATGAAAAAAAAAAGAAAAAAAAAAAGATCCTTTATAATCCAGCAAATTTAGATTTTTTTGGAAAAATTAATTTCTTTGAAAAGTTTTATTATATTGCTCATTAGAGCGTTAGAAGCAGAATAAAGTCATTTAAAAGACACAATATATTAAGAGTCGAAAATTAACCATGACAAGCACTTAATATTTGAGAAAATATGTCATTTTTAATAATAACATAAGTGACACCTAAAAATTCCTCCAAAAGATTCGAAACGATCCCCCTTTTTTTTTAAAAGAAAAATTAGGGGGGTTTAAGGTGGATAGTTAAATTTCATCACATTGTTTCCCTTTTTTTTCTCAAGCTGAATTAAATAAAGCCAATCTACAAACGATCACATTAACAGTTTAGGTGTTATAAGGGTCTTACGTACAAAAAGTACAATTTTGTACCCATCTAATATCAATACCTTAACGATTGAGGCATTTTTTCTTTGTTTTTTTTTTCACGTTGAATCGAATGAGACTGTAAACAAGCCAATGGAACACACAGTTCAAAAGTTGCAAGAATTTTTTTATGTATAAAATAGTACGTACATCTTTTGACGCGTACTTATATACGCACTTTACATTGCTATCCAGAAACTATCTGAGCATGTAAAATATAATTTCTAAAGCAATTTTTTTTCTTTTTGCTAAATTGACTGATATAGTTCAGGAATAAATAAGATAATGAGTTAAGAAGTTATAAAGGTTTTGTGCACAAAAAATAAAAATTTTGAACTTGCACCTATTTACGCATCTTACTTTGCTTTGTTTTTTTTTTTCTCTTTTAATCGAATGAGACCAATCAAAAAGATTAATATTTAAGAAGTTCTTTTTTTATATAAAAACTACTATTTTTTAATTGCACTTGTTATGAGGAAACTTTAATAACTTCAAAACTATAAATACTATCAGTTCAAATTTCATTTTATTCAATTCAGTAAGCAAAATTTCATCGAATTCAAAGTAATAAGTGTACATAAGATATGCTAAAAATGATGCTTTCTATAAATAAAATCCTAGAAAAAAAATACATCAGGAAAGATGCGTTACTTGCTTGTCTAGAAGTTCCCCCGGAATTCATTCCCTCAGAAAAAGGAGAAGCATAAAGAGTAGAGTTTCATTTATAATAAACTTTTTTTCCACTACTGAAATTAATTCTTTCAAAGAAAAATAGTTTTTCTTTGCAATAATTACTGGACTATGACCAAAACTCAAGGAATCACTAACGAGGTAAAACAAATCGAACAATTTATGAAATGTCATTTTATTTGTCGTATGGAAAAGAACGACGTTTCCTATCCAATTTCATTTAACAAATTAACTAGTTGTTTCATATTTTTAGTTTCTTTTTTTTCCACGACTGACCTCGATAATAATTTGCCGAAATCTGAATAAAGTTCTTTTCCCCTCGATTTAAATGTAGAGTAGGATTGAGTAGGTTCATATGACTTGGCTCGAATTCCGGGTGATTACTGCAATGGCAAAAAAATCAAATTGCTGTCTGGCTAATTCTGGATTTATTTCGTGTTTTTTCCTCCGTGTAATGTACAGTTTAGTTTAAGTTAAAAAGTACCTCGCATTGATTGCTCATAATGTATTTTGATTAGAAATGTACTATATCCAAAAATTTTGCCTGGTCTGGGTATCCGATACTCAGTATAAATAAATTTTACACGGGCGGTTCCGAGTATCTTCAAAAAAATTGATTTGTCACTCGGAATAATTTTTATTTAAGCATAAAATATGTTAAAATGCGATACAAAATTCATTAGTTTAATAAAAAGGTCGCTGAAGGGCGCGACATGTAGGGCAACTGAATGCCATACATTATACCAACCACACGTTTCTATAGGTACCTCGTTAATGAGGGTTAATATGTAACTAAATAAATAAAAAATTTACCCTTTTCCTGCTAAAAGTTTGACGTAGTTTTTTTCTGTGGTCCTCGGTACAAACTTCAGACATGTATTCATGTTAAAATCATCCATAGCATCAAGAATTAAATTCTTTTTGTCCCCTGGAAGAACAAAGAATTACGTGAAAATCTGATCATTAGATAAGTACTTTTGTTTTGGCTAGTATGCATCAACTGGATGACGTCCGCCTTATGCACCCGGCACTCTCAGCTGATGCGCACGCATCAAGAAGCCGCCAAGCATCACCCCACACGACGTAGAAGACTTACACTTAATAAAACACTAACATTTTTTGGAAATAAAATACTCATAGTAGATAAAATCAAGGATCTCTTTAACCTTAATAAAAATTTAAATTGGAATAACCACATAAGTAAAGTTATTGCAAAAGCCTCTGGAATCTATAACAAACTAAAATGCATACTAGGTCCAAATTCTAAACAGTATCTTAAAAACAAACGTTATGTTTACATTACGTACATTAAACCAATTATAACATGTGCAATATTAATAATGCCCAAACTAAAAAGCTTAGCAAATTTCAAAACAAGACACTCAGTTCCTTATTTCATAAAAAAACAAATACATTGGCACAGACTTTAGAATAAAAACACTATCAGAAACCATTCCTTAACTAACTAAAAGCTCAAATTTGTACTACAACAATATTTTTATAGCAGAAATTTTAAAAGATTATACAAAACTAAGACTCTTAGTACACTTTCTTACTAGTAATGCTATTTTATCAAATAACTTCAACTAATCCATTAGCCTTCGACATGGCTTCTAAATGACATTCGACATAGGTTCAAAACATTTTAAAAAACATAGATTCTTATTTTCGACATGGATTCTAAAATTAATAATTCATGTTTGTGGTTATGGAACCCACTCTAAACTAGGGGAAATCTCAGATCATCTGTGATTCTTCTAGGTTCTATAGAAGAATCACAGGGGTTCTGAGAATTAAGAATTTTTCAACCAGTGATAACTAACTATAATTATATCCAGTTTGTGATCCGCAATTTTTTTTCCCAACATTTCCGTTGTTTATATGAAATTATTTATATAAAATATCAATGAAAAAAAAGCAGCAAAATTTAAACAAAAAACTTTTCTTTCGATAATAATATGTTGAATAAATTATGAAAAGGAAATGCACCCCTAAAAGAAACCGCATACGTATTTCCCAACGAGCAATTCAATTCAATCTTTCAAGTGACGTAATGTGAATATCTTGATGCTGATGGTTGCGAACGCCGCATCTGTTTACGTTATCAACTGTTCTTTCTATCTATTTCAAGTAAGCCAAGCCCGTAAAGTATCAATTCTCTCAAGTGACACATTCTATAGTCTTTCACAAAGATTTTAATTTTTTTACTATACATTTCTTATTTAACACAACGATAGGCATGGAGCCATTTAGAATATAAAAAAAACAAATTATGCATCGAAGTTAGATATATACACACACACAAAAAAACACGGTTACAATAAAATACATAAACCAATAATAAATATAAGTTAAAGACGTAGACGAAAAAGAATTATATTTTAACAAATTAATGTGCGATACGGCGTTGTGTTTAATTATCTTCACGTTAATTAACTTATATGGAAAAACTTAGTTTGACTTTAATCAACTCCTAGAAAAGAGCAGGCCTCAGCAGGGGTTACCATAAATAAGAAAGTCGATCCTTTAGTAGTTCAAACGTAATGACATTTTTCGTATTTTCCACCACTGCGCAGCTTAGTACCCCGAACGTAACATTTTTCTTGTTTTTCATCTACTGCGCAGTTTAACTTCGTTACACCGGACTACTACAATGATCCGTGCTGACGCCTTCTGAATTGATTTGTTGTATATTTCGGGACTCAACAGGTCAACTCAACAAATTGATTCGTATCCTCAGTGGTAGACAAATAACAGGTTAGAATCCCTTCGTCGTGGGAGGTTTTCGTGATTTTCCTCACCATGCGGGTTAGCTCCGTTAAAAAGTCCTCCACGAAGGCAAATATCTCCCTATGCTTTATCCAGGAGTTCCCTTGTCTTCTGGATTGGGTTCAAAATTACAAGGCTACGGAGTTGAACATTAGTAGTCGTAAACCCAAAATTGGGTTGGCTGTTCAACGACGGTTATAAAATAAAAAATCCATCATCACAAATTAGAATTCTAATCACGATCGCAAATAATCATCATATACGAATACAAGTAATAATGATTGCTTGTTATTAATTACTTTTATTAACTATCCACACTATATACTTACAGAGCGATCCTTCAATGATGTAGGGGACTTTCTTGTTTGGCCAACGTTTTGCTTTGTGAGGAATGGCATTTCTGTCCTAGAAATAATGAAAGGGTGATATGGATAGTTACTAATGGCTGGTAATGATTATATCTATAATAGAATGATAGCTAAAGTTAAAGGTTATCATACATTGGAAGACCAGGTATTTTAATTCTCCCGGAATGAAAATCTGTTTAAAAAGTTTTTTCGACGCTCTTTCACCGGAAAAAAACAGTGTAAGTGCCATATGCCAGCTAGAAACAAAGCTTTAATTTTCAACTAAAGTATATAGTACCATCTTAATGTAAAAAAGTATCCGGGCTTAGAAGAGTACAGACAAATAACTTAAATATTTTAAAAGTTATTAAGCTTTTTTTAAAAAAAGCACCTTTTAGCGAAATTTTACCTCCTAGATTACAATTAAAGAAATAAATAAATAATTCTCAATGTTTGCAAATTTCGATAAGCCCAGGTAAGCAAGCGTTCTTGAAATTTTTAAAGTTAGGCACAAGCGCTTTTCATTTTTACAAACCATGGCTTTTCTTCACATTGATGTTTTGCGCCATTTTCAGAATAAGCATAGAAGGCACTGGCTACAGATAGGCTAAACATGACCTAAAAGTAATGAATAACTGTTGAAAACTGACAGCAGTTATCAAAATAGCAAAATATTAATCAAAGAATAGTTTTTGTTTTCTTTCTTTTTCGTATGACGCCAGAGCCTTCCAAAAACAACCTTAATACAAATGATAAACTTACCGGTATACATTGAGAGTAATCTTTTATAGAGCAAAATTAACTATCGCCAATGGCCACAGGGTGACTAAATATTAAAAGTTACAATAAAATTTTTTTTTTGCAATTAGCCAAAGAACTTATACGCCCTTATACAATCTTTGAATTAGCCAATCAATTCCGAATTCACCTTGTGTGCATTTAATGGAATCATCATGAATAATTTATGCTACTCTGAAAAACTTCATTTCAGGCCTGTTTTTTTAAAATTAGAAATAAACTTTGTATTTACCATATTTTAAGAAATGATTCAAAAGAAATATCTTCCATTATTAATATCACGTTTTTTTTTTTTTTTTTTTTTTTTTTTTTTTTTTTTTTTTAAACCGTTTAAAACTTTTAATGTTTGAAAAAGTGGCCTCATACTTCGAAAGTGGACATTAGTGCTATATCTTATCTTGCCACAGTCTAGTAACAAAACATCCTGATTTTGTTGAATAGCTTTTTCCCTCCCAAACTGGACCGTCAAAGGGAAGTAGACATTGTATAAAAAATCAAAATTTTGCTTTTAAGAGTCCTTATTCAATTTTCACAAATAAGTAAACTGATGGTGAATATTTAGTTTTTTTTTTTTTTTTTGGCAATATTTTTTTGAACATGATTTTCGTCCAATTGGAACGGGATAAAAATATAGCTGTCGTTATTCGGAAATTTAAAAAAAAAAATTCTGACAAAATTATACGATTCTGCGATCAGTATTTTTTGAAAGACAGTTAAGTATTATACATTCGTTTGTTATTATATTTTTGATGAATATTTTCAATTTTGCCTAATTTACGAAAAAAAGAATTTTATAGCATTATTTAAATCAGTTTAAACAATAAATAAAAATTAATTTTTAAAAAAATATAAGAACAGGCAAATGTACAATATTATATTACCTATCCGAAATAACTAACGACTTAACTTTATTGTTTACACTTTTTAAAGAAATAATCCAGACAAGTTTTAAAATATCAAAAGTTCTTTATCTAATTAAATGAATTCTTTTTTTTTTCCAGCTTTTTCTTATTATTTTTTTTATTTAAAAGGCATACCAGAATGATATCATTGAGGAAGGTTTTTTTTTTCAGCTGCGAGAAATTTTTGAACGAATCGTGGATATTTTCGCGTAGCTGATCTTAAATAGGTTTTTGTTTGTAAGTTACATTTTTCATATCAAAAAAAAAAATATATATTCTTAACAGGATATTTTTTAATTCACTAGTGTGAATACTAAGTGTCTTCACTTCTCTGCTACGTAAGGAGAGGTGTAGGAAGAAGACGATAATATATTACAGTTAATGATGCGATACTTTTATGTCATATGTTTTTTATCTTAAGTGTTATTTTCAAAGGAGTAGATAAGTGTATATGTACCCTAGCTGAAAAATAACTTGTGCCCTCATTGGCACTAATATTCATTAATCTTAACTCAATAAGATTAAAAAATGCTGATATTTTCCGATATTGGCTCTATATAGAATAGTTAGATTAACCTACATTTTATATCAGCCAATATCGGCCTTGTATTGGCGATTCACCCGATTTTCTTCACTTCACCCGATATTTTACAGTCACTTTTAATCAATATTGGCCCTATGAACAATTGTTATTGCCCAATATTAAAAGCCATTCTAGGACCAATAGTAAAATATCTAGATATTCCAATATTGGACCCTCAATGCATGTTCATACAGAGCGCCCGATTGGGACATTGTTGCTAAAATGCGTATAATGTTGCCATGAATGACCGAAATCAAGACAAGGTCAACTTTCACCAGTGAATGTCAACAATCACATAGTCTCTTTGATGAATGTGATGAATGTCCGAAATATTAGTTATATCCGATTTGATATTAATTTATTCGTTGATATTATAATACTTATTCGATATTTTAATATCTGCTAAGAATAGGTTAGGAGAAACATCAGTGTTCGGAGTAGCGGTTAAATGCATACTGGCAAGGGAATCTTAAAAAAACATCAGTGTAGGGTATACCGGGCAATGGCACTTAACTAGACCTAGTATGTATTTCGGATATTTACCAAAGCGACTATGTGATTGTCAACATTCACCGGTGAAAGTCAAAAACCACCCATATCGGTCATTCACAGTAACATATATAAAGCTATACGTATACTTGTGCATTCACACAAAAAATGAACTAATCTATAAATTAGGGAAACTCGAATTAGGAAAAATTAAGTACTTGTATAAATGCAACAATAAAATGTTTTTTGCGGAGTATTCTGTGATGAAACGGCTAATTCATATTCTACTTAGTAGAATGATGTAAAAATTTCAGGAAGCCAAACGTTGATACTTAACATTAATGAACAAGAATACTCCGTTTAGCGACCACCGTAGTTTTTTCTCACTCATAGTTTTTCCTCCTTTTAAAAGTCAATATTTTATACAAAAACAATGAATGCTTTGTTTTTAAAATAAACTATTACTATAGTTTTTTTTTACTCTTATCAATATGTTAATCGCAACGAAATCACCGATTACTTAGATTTGAAAAATAATCAAGTGTACATGAAAAAACTAAATGTACATGATAAACTTAAATTTGGCTAAGAAATACAGATTGTTTGACTTAATACGAGAAAAAGATATGCGAAGTAGCTTTACTTGTTAACCAGACTTACAACGAAAAAATTCAATAAAATTCCAATAACTAGAGAAGAAATTTCAAATTTTGAAAAAAAAAAAAAAAAAAAAAAAAATCACGTTAAGTAAACAAATAAAAATGGCTCCTTCTGCATGTCTAATTTCAACTCTATAGTTGCATTTCAACTATTTTTAATCATAACAGTTAAAAATTTCTCGCTCAAATTTTTTTTTACGGTTCATTCTATTTATTTTATTATTATTATTTTTTTTTAAAGTCTTAAAATTTTTGCTCTGCAATACAAAATATAGATTAAATAAAGTGAGGAAAAATTCTCGAAGAAAACACTTATTTCAATAAATTTCAAACTTATTGAAAACTTGCAAGGAAAAAAAAAATCCTCATGCTTAGTTTATTAGTAAAATGTTCTTTCAGCAAGCCAAATTTCAATTATGTAATTGCATTTTTGCGGTTTGTTAGAATCCCGCATAATATCTTTATTAAAAATTAAACTTAGTAATATCTATATCTAATTAACGAATGTTAAGTACTTTCCTTTCATCGTACTCCCTGCATTTTTTTCTATACTTCTTCGTAATAGTAACTTTCCAAGTCTGATATTTTTTGGGCGGCAAAACAAAATGCAACGTAAAAATTAAACACCCAAAACATCGGTGGCGCCGATAATATATCGAAAATATAGTAATATTCTTTTAAAACATCAAAATACTGTAGTAACAGTAATCATATTGGAACAGTATTACTTACAGTTGAATCTATTCCAATGATATCTCCCTCGAACAAATCAGGATTCTGCATAGCCAAACGACTCTCTTCTGTATTTTTTTAAAAAAAAAATGGTTCAAATTATTTGTGTAACTCATTATATAAAACAATTACTTATATACAGTTTAGAGCTACTAAAACTACTAAATTCAGTGTCGCGACATCCCATAGAGAGCCAAGGCCTATTTGACCTTGGGCTCTGCTGGGCAGGAGCTGATGTTCCGCTTGGGTGGTCAACCGGAAGCGGAACCCCCAGTGTTTAGCACCCAAGCAAGCTTGGTGCTCATTTTATGAACCCACTGAAAGGCAGATGCCCTGGGCCCCAAAATCGAATACAAAGTTTTTTTTTTTTTTCCTTCTTTAATGAACTTTTTTTGAACAAAATATCAATACAGTGGAAAAACTGTCAGTTTTATGTTAGCTTCTTCTAGCGAATCCATCGTATCAACGCAAAAAATCTATATCTCACAAATCCAAGTCTTTCTAGTGTGGAATTCAGCTAAATTTTCGCAATTACGAAGGACAAATTTGCCCAATCAAAAGCTGTATTTTTACATATCGCAAAATGCAATACGTTTATAAAAATACAGATTTCTGATTGGCTTAATTTAGCCATCATAATTGCTAAAATTTAGCTGAATTCTGTTTTAATGTCAGCAAGGATATGAATTTTTCGCAGCTAGATGTCAAAGTTAACAATCAGAAATCTGCATTCGGCATGATGGACATAGAATTGTTAGAAAATTCTGCCTTGGGCCCCAATCAGGTTAAGTCGGGCCCTGACCGGGCGTCGAGAGCTAAAGCAATTTTGTTTAATTTAAGCTTATGATGATAATTAAAAAACACATAGCATACATTCACAAAAAATATTTTAAAGTTCTGATCAAATGTATTCACAATTTTGAGTACTTGAAAATTTTTTTTAATGAAGTGTATTGTTCCTAATCACCGCTCTTAATATGCAGTTTTAGAATATTTGTCAAGTATGAAATCATACAATTTTATATATAATGGATCGCAAGTTAATATTTAAATGAGAAAAATAAAACGTAACAAAATCTTATCGATGTAATTCTTATACCTATGTTGCAGATTGATTCACTAGTGAATGGATGCATCGAATAAAGAAACTATATTTGATAGCAAAGAAATTTAATGACAGTAAAACAATAAAAAAATGATGGCACGGTATTTTTAGGGCTTCTCAATAAGACGCTGCCCTGTTCTCAACTCCTCGTGGCGAGGGGAGTTTTTTCTATCGACAAACTATATTCGTTGTGGGCAAATCAAGTTCCGTGACAAAAATAAGGTAGTCGTCAAAATATTGCAATTTGTGTTACACTTCTTGTAAATAAAATTCGTGTCTCAGGGTCATATATTCTATTTCGTCTCCTAGGCAACGGTATGATAGACAGCATCACCACTCTTTTTTTTACTGCAGTTAGAAAGCATCCATATCTCATTGTGCAGCTCTAGCACTTCGGTCAGAACATTCTTTTTAAAGACGAGTTTGCTTGTTTCATAATAAAGAAAAGTAAATAAACTAAAACTGGTAACACATGTACTTTTTTTACCAGTATTCATCTAAACTATTTAAAATTACGACATTAACTATTCATTTCATTCTAAACATGGACCATCCCATTCTAAACATTAACCATTATTCTAATCTCATTCTAAACATTAACCATTCGCTATAAACTTTATAGAGAAGACTATACCTATAAATTATAGCTAACGCAGGGCTGATACTTACCTGGAAAAGATTAAAAACTGATAATAAGAACAATTTAATTTTTCCCTTTTTTCGCCTCAAAAATAAACTTTTTGTGACTATTACAGCATAGAAATGACTATTATAAGCATGCAATTATATCTTTTACATGATAATAAATAGTAGTAGTTTCGGTGTGATTCATTTACCCTGAAGGAAGGATTAAAATACTACTAATTCCGGCAGCAGCTCTGTTAATATTACAGTTAAAGAATATATAAAATCATTTACCTGCATTGTCACCAAAAGCTATAGCAATAAGCACCGTTAAAATGCACACAGAGGGTATCATTGTAATTTAGAAAAGATCGCGAGTGTACCCGATAATTCCTGACTGACAAATTAATAAAATCACTGATACAGTTTTTATATAAATGTATTTATCAGCAATCTGTTTTCTTGTTTGAGAATCAAAACATCTGTCAAACAAAAGCTGTTATTTAAAAAATATTTATTTGATAAATTTATTAGTCCAGCTGCCTCTACTTTACATTTATGCACATGCAGTTCCTTTCTTTTTTTTTCTTTAAAAAAAAGGCATGTGTGACACATGTAGTCGCACTTTTAAGATTTCAAATTTATCAAGTGTCGAAAAACAGCAGATACAGCAAGAATAGTGAGATATTAAGGTATCTACCTTAATTTTTATCTAATCAGAGTAACGCATACTAAAATCCAATCCTTATTCCTCAATGGACTCGCTCTAAATTGACTAATTATTAAGTGCTAGTTTTGAATAAAAATACTAACTAAAGCACATCGTTTACCTTATTTTTGGCGGATTTGAATTTAAAACCCCTCATTTTATAGGGGTTACAGGGAGGCATACAAAAAGAGAGTGAAAGGGAACAATCTCTCTACGCATTTTAATCTAGTCAAAGGGGACATCCAATTGACGATTAGAAACACTGAAGTCCATTACCGTTATTCTTATTTTAAAATAACATTTTTTAACGAGAAAATATTTCGCTAAAACAAAATATTTAATAAAAAATAAATTATGATTTTGTAACGCAAATTTAATTTAAACTTTTACTTTAAAAAATGAAAGCATTCTTTACTTTTAATATGAAATCATAATTTTTTTTTTATGAAAGAAGATTTTTTGCTTCCACTTATACAAATATAAATTTAAAATATGGATTTAAATAAATATGCCAACATTTTTTTATAATTAAATTTGCTTTACCCACATTGACAGACCTGTTTGCTGGTAGCGCTTAAGGGCAACAGATCCGAGGTCCTACCCTTGGATAAGACTCATATTCTCCCTACAGTGGGTTAATAAAATATGTACATATTATGTTTGGAGCAGGGGCGTACGCAAGGAAGGGGTTTAAACACCCCCCTTGAGCTCAGACAAAATGGCAAAAATAAAAATTTTAGTTGAAATTATGCTGGCTATTATTTTTTAAGACTATATATTTGGTTCTAAGGATGTTTCACCGAACATACCATCTGTGGTCTATACCCCCACCCCCAACAGAATGAAAGGAACTCCTGAGGTAGGTATACTGACATCGAAAACAAGTACAGGGGTTAACATAAGATTGATTTTTGGCATAACAATAGATAGTCAAAAATCTCGCCAGTGATATGTTTGTAAATTACACCTTCCCTCTTACACATGAATTAGCAACGCATGCTCGACAAATCGAAACCCAAAATCGAAATACTAAATCAGTTGTGACTAGTATTGACAGCACTGGTCTAGTAACTAGTTTTACTCTATATCCACGCCCTCTAGTGAACTGTGGTGTTTCTTTATTGTAATTTGTTCCTTTTTTTATTTGATTTTTATAAGTTGTAATGATTAATATAAATTCATAACATTCTGTCACTTTGCAGAAAAATCGGAAATTCGCAAATTTTATAACACATTTTTTTCCGAATTTTTAAACTTTAAAATTAAAAAAAAAAAAAAAAACTAATATGTACTTAAAAATTAAATCTTTATATCATTTTGAAATTCAAATACTTGAAATTAAAAAAAAAAAAAAAACACACAATTTATGTACTTACAAAAAATAAATTAATTAAATTAAATAAATAAAATAAAGAACATTTTAGTGAGCAATCTGAGCTGCACAAAACATTAAATTTCATATAAAGCACAAGAAATTGGAAAATGATAATAATTGCTGAGATATAGTCTCATTATTATCTGTTAGCGTTCAATTACGAGGGTTGCTATTTAAATTTCTGGCCTTGGCAACAGTAAGTGTTGCTAGGCGACCGCAGACGATTTTAATCGAAAGTTTGATATTTTTAAACATAAATTCAGCAGACGATTTACCATTATAGCTTCATTTGTGTTGTTGACAATAAATTGAAAAGTTCTTCTCTTTCAAAAAATGGAATTGAATCGTGAACATTTTCGTGCCATTATTTTTCATTAACTTTCGACGTGGATTGTCAAGACAAGAGAGCTTCGATGAACTTAATTCTTTATTCAGCGATAAAGCGCCATCCTACAGCACTGTAAAAAATTGGTATAACGAATTTAATCGCGGTCGATGTTCGATCCAAAATCCGTTGTTGTGCCAGAAAAGATCGATGCTGTGCGTGAACTGATAAAGCAAGATCGTCATGTGACATACCGTGAGATAGAGGCGTCTTTGGACATTAGTATGACTAGCATCAATAAAATATTGCATGAACATTTGAGCGTAAAAAACATTTGTTCGCGTTGGATCCCGCATAATCTGACAAACGCTCAAAAAAAGGCTCGTGTCGATGGGTGCAACGAAATGTTGGAAAAATACGTTCAAGGTACATCAAAGGCTGTGTATAACATCTACACAAGTGACGAATCATGGATCTATGCATATGAGCCGGAAACAAAACAGCAATCAACTGTATGGGTCTTCCAAGACGAGGCAAAACCAACAAAAGTTGTTCGAGGAAGAAGCACATCGAAACAAATGATTGCCTGTTTCTTCGGCATTAACGGTCATGTGGCAACAGTGGCGTTAGAGCAACGCAGGACGGTCAATTCTGAATGGTACACGACCATTTGTTTGCCAGAAGTCATCGGAGAAATTCGAAAAAAGCAGTAGAACAGGCGAATCATTCTTCATCATGACAATGCGAGCTCTCACACATCGACTCAAACAAATGCATTTCTGACGGAGCGAAAGATCGAACTGATGGGTCATCCGCCGTACAGCCCTGATTTGGCACCCAATGACTTCTTCTTATTCCGACACATCAAAAATAAATTACGTGGACAACGATTTTCGACCCCCGAAGAAGCGGTTGATGCATTCAAAACGCATGTTTTGGTGTTACCTCAATCGGACTGGAAAAAGTGCTTTGAAAATTGGTTCAAAGGCATGTAAAAGTGTATTGATCATCATAGAGAATATTTTGAAAAACAATAAAACCAATTTCGATCCTACATATTTGTTTTTTCATTATTAGGCCAGAAATATAAATAGCAACCCTCGTAGTTTGGAAAAAGCATTTTCCTGGTTTTCATTTGTGCGTAATGGAAATTCTTATTATTTTCATTCAAAAAGTCTTTTAAAATGTGATTTTACTCCTCTATTTCAATTACAAGTTATTTTGATATCTGCGTTTTGTACAAAAAAGTAAAAAAAGTACAAAAATAAGAAGAGCATTTCACAAACATTTACTAAGATGATAGGCTATATATCAAACATGATAAAAGAAATATTGATTATTAAAAAATTTCATTGCTATAATAAACATTGAGGAGAAATCCTATTATATATAGGTTAATATATAGTTTATATATAGGTAATAATATATAGGTTACAACAATATAGCTTTTATAAATATGATATTACTCTGATACTTAAATTGCAAGTTACTTTGATTTTTGGGTCGTGTTAAAAGTTAAAAATATAAGAAAAGTGTCTCACAACATTCACTAAAATGACAGATTGTCTGTCAAGGATGCTAAAAGATAATTAATGGTTAAAAAAATAATTTCATTGCGATAATGAATATTTAGCTAGAATCCTATTACCGTTCAGCAATCTAAAAGACTTTTTCCTGATTTTCTTTTGCATTTAACGCAACATTTGATATATCTAAATTTTAATTTAATTTAACATAATATATAGGTTACTACAAAAGCTTTTATAAACAAGATTTTACTCTGATATTTAAATTGCAAGTTACTTTGATTTCTGGGTCGTGCTAAAAGTTAAAAATATAAGAAAAGTGTTTCACAACATCCACTAAGATGACAATTTGTCTGTCAAGGATGATAAAAAAATTAATGGTTAAAAAAATAATTTCATTGCGATAATGAACATTTAGCTAGAATCCTATTACCGTTCAGCAATCTAAAAGACTTTTTTGTGGTTTTTCCTTCATGTAGCGCAAAATTTGATTATTTCTATTTAGTCTTAATTGAAATAAGTTATTCTTATAACTTTAAGGATTATGATTGTACTCCAAGTAACTTATGAGTAATTTTGATTTCTGGGTTGAATTAAAAATAATAAGGACCTTTCCTTATATTCACAAAGATAATAAACCGCCATCTATCAAGGATGGGGGGAATAAATTTGATTATTTAAAAGTAACTTCTTTTAGATAATGAATATTTGGCTGGAATAAAAAATCTGACCGATAAAAGCAATCTGAAAAACATTTTTGTAGTTTTCTTTAGCATGTAACACAAAATTTGATAATTTAATTTTATTTAAAATAGGTTATTTTTATAGCTTTTATAAGTATATAATTGTATTTCGATACTTAAATTGTGACTTATTTTGTTTTACTGGTTGAGTTAAAAAGAAGAGCTTTTCGTTTATATTCAGCAAGTTGATACATTATCTGTTTTATAATTTTATAACCGTCGTCGAAGAGCCGATCTAATTTCGTGTTTACTCCTACTTACTGATGTTCAACTCCGTAAATTCAATTTTAAATCCAATCCAGAAGACAAGGAGAGTCCTGGATCAAGTATTGAGAGAAAGTTGCCTCCGTGCCGGACTTCTTGATGGAACTAACCAGCATTTGCGTTACATGGAGAGGAAAACCACGGAAATCTCCCACGGTTAGCCTGACCTCAAGGAGACTCCTGATCTTCTGAGCCACAACGACTTGGCCTGATTAATAATAAAAAATGGTTGCTTACAAAAAATAATTTCATTGAGATAAGCATGAACATTTAGTTGAAATCCTATTACCGCCAAGCAATCAGAAAAACATTTTCGAGGTTTTCTTTTGGGTGTAACGCAAAATTTGATTATTTTAATTTCAACTTAATCTTGGTTAAAAAAAAATTTTTTTTTATAACTGTTATAAACATTGTTTTACGCCGATATTTAAATTGCGCGTTACTTTGATTTTCGGGATGAGTTTAAAACTACAAAAAATATGATGAGCATATCGTTATATTCGCCGAAATAATTGGCTGTCTGTCAAAGACGCTAAAATAATGATCTATTGCATAAAAAAAATTCATTACGATTATTGAGCATTTCGCTGGAACTCTTTAAGCGTCAAGCAATCTGAATGATATTTTCGTGGTTTCCCTTTACGTGTAACACAAAATATGATTATTTTCTTTAAAAAAAACATTCATAAAGGCAGCAATGTTTAAATATTTACATAAATTATAAGTTATTTTATCTTTATTCCTTGTTAAAGCAAAACTAAATGAAGAGCATTTGATTGTGGGCGATTCATTAGCAAGATAGATAGTCTTACGCGGACATTGAGAAATGAATTGGGAGATTTCAATACGGATATATATATATATATATATATATATATATAATAATAATAATAATAATAATAATTTAAATAATTATTCGTACAAAGGCATTAATAAAAATCGAAAATTGATAGATGCGCTATACAATAGGATTCATAATAAATACTACGAATAATAATTTTCATGAAAAAGATTTTTATTTTTAATTATCATCGGAAAATTTAACAAATTTTCGGTTGCATGGCTTATATTTTGCTTAAAAAAATGTGTCATTTATGTGCATTTTTAATTATAACGATTTTAAAACTAAATGATTAATTATCCACATCCAGCAGGAAAATTAATTTACCTATCTTTAATTAAAATTCTTAAAAGTATCCTTACTATTCTTTAGAACGCCATCCTCACTGGATGTACTTTTACACGCGAGCGGCAACGTGATTAGTGAGTGTTGAGGATTTCAGTCGCATCCGAAAAAAATCACATTCAGTGCAAACGGTCCTTTAAAAATCTAAGATATTCTGTTGTGTTAGTCATGAGCATAGCCAGTGGAGATCACGGTAATTATTTTTAAAAAACTGCTCGTCCATTTTAAGTTTTATGAATACATTTATATTTAAATACATATTAAAATAAATACGCATATGTGCAGTGCATAATAAAACGGACCACCCGGAATTACTTTTGATCGAATAGTCGGATCTTAATATTCTAAGACTCAACCTAAATGGCTCGGTTGAAGGGTGAGCTCAAATTTACTAACAATGTAAAATAACATATTAAAATATTAAAGTCTTAAAAATAATTAAAAATCAAAAAATAAAATGTAAATTGTAATTGTGTGTCCACAGAACAGCACTTCATCAGGGGACACACTGTCTGCAAACACACAGGAGTCTTTCTGTTGTTAGTGGCACTGTTAGTTTTGGCTTCAGCCACTAACAACAGAAAGGCTCCTGTGTGTTTGCAGACAGTGTTTCCCCTGATGAAGTGCTGTTCTGTGGACACACAATTACAATTTACATTTTATTTTTTGATTTTTAATTATTTTTAAGACTTTAATATTTTAATATGTTATTTTACATTGTTTTAAAATACAAATTTGGTTTTTAGCTGCATTGTGCGCTGTACCAGTTTGAATTGGATTAATAATTGTTTAGTTTTTTTTCATACCTCAAGTATTATAATTTTGTTTTTGGATTGTATTTGCTCAAATTTACTAATTAATAAGGGCAGACGATATTTTAATGGATTTTGATTTTTGATCCCCTAAAAAAAGGAGGTAGCCGCAATCTTGTAAATATGGTTGGACTCTTGTACGTACTTTAACTTTATGCGTATTTTAAAATATCTCGAGAACATTTTAAATGAAATAAAAAAAATTGCATTGAATTATAATATTCGTTTATCCAAAGGTTATTTTATGAAGGGTTAAGTAATTAGTACTAAATATGCTAACATATGTAAAAAATATTATACTTATATAATTGGTGAGTATTAAAACACCAATGCTAATTAGCTTTACTACCGATACCTAGGAAGTAAGTGTTTTCTTCACCTCGAAAGGGACATGTATCGAAGATAATTACTTGACAAAAGTAAATTTTAAAAACTATGAGTTAGCCATGAAGAACAGCATCACACCAAGCAATGCTGAATGCATTTTTTTTAATTCTTATGAAATGAATTACACAAAACGAGTTTTTATTTATAACGTAAAGCCACCAATAAGGATGTATTATTAAACAAAAGCTATATTAGCTATATTATCTGAAAAACTTAGTGGAAAATCGAGGTAAGTTATTTTCTTATAACAAAAAAAAAAAAAAAAAAAAAAAAAAAAAAAAAAAAATATTGCATCCGAACTATTTCATTACCAATTTTTAGTAGATGCCGGGACGAAATTCTTTGCTTTATTTTATTTACCTGTGCCATATTTGAAATGAAAATCTTGTAAGCATACTAAAAACTTATGTGGTTGAGTGATGCGAAGATTAAAATTAAAGTTTAAAAAAATTGATTGATGATTAAAATGAATCCTTTAAGTAACCACTATTCATATTGACGCAACCTCTTTTTGTTACTTTCTCTCATTCATTATTTCCCCCTAAAAATGTCACTTACCTGGTTCTTCCATTAAGCTCTTTAATTGTGTCGATATATGTTTTCCAGTTCTGAGCATGATTTCGTAGTGTTTCTCAGTAGTGATTTATTGATTCTTTACCTACTTTTTATTTACCTAGTAGCAGTAATTGGTCATGACTATTCGTTTTGAGCTCTTTTGGATAATTTATTATATCGCGAGAATTTTATTTCATTGATTGTTCAGATTGTTTACAGTCAGAAACTAGCAGAAATTAATTATTTTTATTAAATATCAACTTTCTTAAATTTTTAATAAGGAATAATATTTATTTCTAAATAGAAAAATTGTTCTTTCTATGAAACTGAGAGCAAGATTTTCATGTGTGGAAAACTTTAAATTGCAACTATGAATAATTAAATCAGTTTTCCATAATTCCTCCTTCACTTCCTTAACTATTTTAACATAGTTAAATCAATTTCCTTTTTGAGTTATCTGAAGTGAAAGTATTAGAGTCTGATAAAAGTTTTTTGTAATTATTTTATATTTCTAACAATAATCAACTGCGACATTAAATACGCTTATAAGCAATATTATTCAAATAATATTACTTTTAATTAATATTGCTTAAAATTGTTATAATTTCAAACAAATCTATTTTTGATGCTTTTTTTAATAGCTAAGACAAAATGTTTACGCACATAAATAATGTTTAAATAATGTTTCTATTTAGAATCTTATAAAAATAAATCGAATAAAAAATACAGAATACTGTATTTCATAAAGTGTGCTAATTCGGGTTAGGAAGCTCATTACCGGCACAAAATGAAACAGGAGAAAAATTATAGTTCTTCAGAAACAAAGATGTCTGCAAAGAAGTTATAAAGTGAGTAGTTTTAACTTTAAAAAAAAAAAAAAAAAAAAAAAAAAAACTTTTGTGTCAAGAAACAAAAATCAATCAAATCGGGTGGAGAGGACCCTTGATCAGCGTAATATCTTGTTTTTAGGATATAACCTTTTTTAATGTCATTTTAGAAATAAAATCTTGTTTTTTTAAGTAATAAACAAACAAAACCAAGTATAATAAAATAAATTAATTAAAAAAATAAATTAATAAAAAAGGTTGAAAGGGGGCTCATGATACAAACTTTAAAAGAAAGTTTTCATATTTAGTTTTAGTTTCTTTTTTTGTTTTAACCATTGAAATTATCAGCAAATGCATTAATAAAGCAAACGTCTCAGGAACGTTAGCTTGTAATCTTTTCTTCCTCAAAATATGAGAGTTCTCGAGAATCATATATACATTCTTCTGGTACTTCGACAGCAGACGACTACAAGCGAATATACCGGTTGTGTTTTACAAAAGAGCCATTCCTTCCTATAAACTTTCCCCTTTGGTGATCATCAATTGGCATATACTGGGGCGAAAAAGAGTGCCAATCTAGTAGGTAATAAAACCTAGACTTGGTTGAGAGTATGGGGATTCATCATCCCCACGCCCACAAAAAGGGGGAAGCAGAGACATTCGGTGAAACACCCCTGACACGATATATTTTTATTTGCCTTATGCTTACTTTTTTTTTCTCACGGTATTTCTCAGAATACTGAAAAAACATTTACTATAATAGGGTTGTACTTTTGAAACCAAATTCACGTGATACTGTTACGGGCGAGCCCCGATCGCTGGTTCCTTTCTGTCCTGCCAGTCGCGATAGTTTTCGAAACTGGCTGGCATTCGCGAGATCTTTATGCGATGATTCTGAAATGTTCAGAAAAAAATCACAAAAAATCGATCGAAACTGCTGGGGCATTAAACGATATTTTACTTGGAAAGATGAAACCTGTGGATGAACAAGTTGACAGTGCAGCAAGCAGAAGAAAATTATAAAATAGAAAAAACATCACTCCAATCATTGAAACCATCCTATTTTGTGGAAATCAAGGTCTTGCTCTAAGAGGACATAAGGATTCGAAATGAAAGAAAATTAAACAGCTATGTGCAACCCGTTGGATGGAAAGATACGCCTCAGTAACAGCTGTGGTGGAACTTTTCGGGCCTATCGTTGAAACTTTTAAAAAAATATCAGAATGGAAGGATAAGGAATCAGCTACTCAAGCTAATTCCTTACTGTGCACAGTATCTAATTGTCAGTTCGTAATGTCTCTTTTGTGCATTTACAAAGTTTTCACCATAGCAATCCATCTTTGTAGATACCTACAAAAAACAAGCATAGATTTGATAGAGGTAGTGAGTCTTGTAGAAGATGTTATTAAAGAACTAAAATTAATGCGTGAAAATGCCACTGAAATATTCAGCTCTTCTTCTCTTATGCAAACAAGCATTGGATCTTCCATACAAATCCCTAGAATAACGGGAAGACAGAAAAATCACGCTAATTTTCCCTCATCGACACCCGAAACATATTTCAGAGTTAGTGTATTTATTCCATTTATAGAAAATTTTATAACACAATTAGACTTAAGATTTGTATCGCATCGTGATATTTTGAAAGGATTTCAGTGCCTTCTTCCTGCCGATCCTTTCATTCGCCAACCTTCAAACATAAAGGCTTTTGAAGCACTAGTGGAATTTTACGCTCAAGACTTGGATACTTGTAAAGAAAGCCTTAAGTTTGCACTGAAACTTTGGTATAAAAGGATTAGTGAAGACGGAGGTAGTGTTCCAGAAACTGCGGCGGATGCTCTTGGAATGTGCAGTAAAGATATAACACCAAAAATTTTCAGACCCTGGAAATATTGGTCGTTCTACCTGTTTCAACGACTGCAAACGAAAGATCCTTTTCGACTTTACGCCTTTTAAAGACTTATTTACGCAATTCAACGGGTAATAATAGAATGAAATGATTGGCGCTCTTAAACATTCATAGAAAATTTACCCCAGCTGTAGAAGACATTTTAAATGAACTTGCGAAAAACCCCGTTGTTTGGATATTACAGTGTAAATCAATAAATTTTTAGCGTGTTTGTATACTGGTTTAATTCTCTATTTATAAGTAGGTTATGTTTTCTTATTTTTTTTGGTCATAGAATAGTTCTATAGAATTTTCACATTTACATGGTTATTATTTAGGTAGCTGTTACATTATGATTAGTTTTTTCCGGCTTGATTAATTCCTACTTTTTAATAAAAATAAAATATTTTACCTCTTATTATAAAAAAAATATGTTCTTAAACTTAAAAAATCAAATCAAAATTTAACTAAACAATACTGTCTAAATAAAAAGTCAAAATTGTCTAGCTGTCTAAATTAGGGAAATAATAGTGTTTATTACATTCTCGAATTTCTTTTAGTAGTTTCAGAAAATTATGAACACCCCCCCCCCCCCCCCTTGAAAAAATTCTGCGTACGCCACTGGTTTGGAGACTAATTAATTGGGCTCCGCGTAAAGCCTTTGCTTCTTTTTGTTTCCCAGTGGCGCCATCTATGACCAAGAATTCGACGTCTGCCACACCCGTTAATAGGATGGACCCGTTCACACATCCATCCACAGATCGTATTTTTTATCTGAACCAGAGAACGATCAATTTCTACTTCAGTACACCCAGAGGTATAATTTGTTATGGGAACATGGAGGACTTTGTGACCCGACAGATTTACGAGCACCAGTCACCATTTTCTGCACGGGTAGTCTTCGGACTTGGTTAATTTTTTTTAATGAGTTAAATTTTCATTGCAATTTTTTTATGCTTATCTATTTTTTGAAAATTTTAGATGGTAAGCTTGCTTTTAATTATTTTTTTATCTTTAAAAAACTAATATTTAACAATAAAAAACAAGAATTAATTTATCACTCTATAATATCAGCTAGTCAAAAATACTGTAACGTAAGAAAAAAAAAAAACTTTGCTATAACATTTGTATTTGAAAATTTACAAGTTTTATTTTAAATAAATGGCTTCTATAATTGAAATGCCTTTTAAAATGTTCATTGTCAGTTACTACGGTTTAAATTTTCAAAGTAGTTTGTTTCATAAAACTTGATGTAACTTATTATTGATTTGAAATTGAAAATTCTGTAATCTCTTAAAAAACATTCGCTAATAAAAAATTCTTAGGTTTGTGGCCCTGGCTAGATCTCGAGGGTTTAAATAAAGAAAAGCTTAGTGCCAAATATTTTTATTAATAACAAATAGCACACGGACAAACATAAATTTGAATAATTACGAGAAGGAGGAAAAGGAAGGTCCATTCTGTCCAAAGTCTGAGCATCTACTGCCTGTTCAGATGGCGCTATGGTTGCTACAGGTTTATTTTTTGAATAATAATTAACTCATGGTTCCCACGGTCCTTAAAAACTGCTTAGTTTTTATTATGGAAAATAAGGGCCCTTTACAGTACTTAATTTTGTTGCAAGGTTTTTAAAAGTCCTTAATTTTTCAGTATCACTATAGTTGATAGGAAAAATTCTTCAGTTCAATTTTTTAAAATAAATAGTTGTTCTTTTATTACCTAGAATTAGACCATGCATCGAAGATAGAACTTTTTATAGGAGAACAGGAAGGGATGTGTTTGAGAGGGCTATAGGCAAGGGAAAGAAAGCATGTCCTTTCATTAATAATATTCTGTCTTTTGCCTATATTGATACTGTATGAGAATTCTAAAAAAAAAAAAGAATAAAGTGTGGACAAGGGAAATACTGCACACATGGAAGAGATAGTGCCTTTTTTTTCGGAGGGGGGGGGGAGGCAGTTCCAAGGAAGACCCACCACGACCTTCAAAATCAACAAAATTCAAGAAATTCAGTTCTACTGGCAACGCATCGTTACTTCGTTATAGGAATGAAGTAAAACCCTAAGAATATAATTATCAGAAAGAAAACAAATTGAACTAGAATCCATAACAAAACTGTCTCCAAAAATCTTGAAGAATTAAATAAATTTGTATAATATTTCAGTATGTAATAAATAACTGAAAATTATAGAAACCAGTAATATGATAAATCCCCAAGTTTTTTCAAATATATTTTATACTTTTCTTCCTGAGTACTAAATAAGAATGCATGATTTGCTTCTAACAAGAAAGTTAAATATTTGGTAACTATTTATAACTTGTTTTGTTGAAATGTAAATTTTTTATTTAAATTTTCAGATTGTTACGCTATCATTTTTATTTCTTAAGGATGAGCAGATTGTTACATAAAAATTTAAATCTACTCAAGAGATCCCAAACTTTTTCTTATTAATGTCAATTAGAATAAAAAATTCAAACTTAGATTTTAATAATCATTTTATTCCGTTAACATTGCAACTTAATATACTGTTTTTTTTTCTTTTCTTCTTTTTATGAAATTTTTATTTAATTTTTGGTTGCTTTAAAATTAGTTCATATTTTTCGCTAGATTGTTTAGTAATATTATGTAAAGTTAATTAAGCTAATATAACACATTTAATGTTCAGTAATTATTTCAAAATGGTTAAGTTACATACTATTTTCAATATATTTTTATAAAGTTTTTCAATATTTTTTTATAAAACGTTACCTAATAAGTTGATATTACAGGATTGCTTTATAATAAAAGAATACCACTTTCAGTTTTAAACAGTTATTCGTGATAAAAATAAAATATCAAATCATAGTAATAGTAGAGAATAATATTAAGAATAATAAAGGATGATAAGGAAATATTAAAAGTAAATATGTATAAATGATGAAAAAATAAATAATTTATCAGTATTTGTTAATTAAGGAACCTTATCAATTTTCTGGCCATAGGAATGCGTTGATACCTTTGAAAAATTGTTTTAGACCTTTTTATTTATATGTTACACTGAGAACTAATAAAAAACATATTGATTTGAAAATTATAAATCTTAAAAAACATAATTGTATTTTTATACTATAAAAAATTTTCATAAATATATTTATTGCAATGAATTTAGAAAATATATTAAGTTAAGCTTAATGAAAAAAAAAAAAAAAAGGGAATGATTTAAGGTGCTTAGATATTGGTATGGCTTGTTTTTACTTGAAATAGTACTTAATTTAACATGACATAGTGGAGAAAACTACTCTCACGCATAACTCTGATTCAACTTTTTAGTATTAATTCTTCTAATATCTACCCTTATAAATGATATATTTTATTAATAGAAAAGAAAGATTTTATTTTGCATATTAGAAGTGGGGACAATATCTGTAAAAAGTAGCGAATCCCAGTTCGGGTAAATAACGAAACATAATTTGATTTTCGGGCGAAACAAAAAGAAATTGAAAGGAGTTCAGTAGAACTATATCTAAGAATCATTAGGCAATCAAATTGGTTTTGCTATTTTTTCATCCTTTCCTCTTAGTCAGAATTTATCAAAATCTTAGGAATCAGTGTTGAGAATAATCAGAGCATAAATGGATTTAAAATTAAAAAAAAAAAATAGTTATTTTAATTTATCTAATAATCCAAATGATTACCTTACGTCCCAATTTAGTTATGTTACGCAAACTGGTTTTTTACGATTTTAATTACATACATGCTACACGTGACTTTGAAATTAAATCAGATTTTTATCATGTTCCTGTTTTTTTTTTTTTTTTTTTTTTTTTTTTTTTTTTTCGTTTAAGCACTGGCACAGTTAGCGTATAATTTTTCAAAGTCATTTTTAGCCCCTCAAAAAATAGTTTTTCTTAATGAAAATTTAAAAAGTTTTGATGGTTTTTAATTTAAATCATTTCACGATTATCACATTCATATAAGTGTTATTGTAAGTACCAAGATTTTTTTAAAAAAATACATAATTCAAATACAATTTTTTAAACGAAACAAAACAAAATTTAAGTATTAGTGGTAATTTTTAACTATAATTAAAAATTCATAGGAACCACGCAAAAACTATACTACTTTGGCAATTGACAGATTCGTTTACGTAGCATGAAAATGTGTTAGTTGTAATAATTTTTTTCAACATGGCATAGAGTAATAATTTTCCTAACAACTTTTTCTTTCTGACAAATAATTTCTTTTCTGAATCGTTTGAATCATTAATTCTTAGGGAAAGGATCTAAAGAAAGCACATGCCATACAGAAAATTTTTTTCAAAACTTCTGATTTTTTTAAAAAAGTTTTTTCTTTAAATCCTTAAAAAGATATTTTTTATTTATTAAAAATATAGGAAATTTACATATAATTTAACAAAATAAAAGTTTAAATTTAACAACGCAACAAAATTTAAGCATTATTAATTGCTGTTTAACGCTGCATTTATTTAGTTTATAATTGAAGTTAGTAGTTTATGAAAGATAAATTTTCTTTTATCTTTATTTTCCATTAATATATATTGAAATAATTTTTAAAGATACCTTTGTTAAAATCAAAAGTTTAATAATGATTTTTTTTATCTCTTATAATTTTAAATAATTTGAAGCATTATCGAATTCAAAATTTATATTCAGATTTGTTTCAAGGATTAATTTCTTGGTAAAACTTGATAGACAATGATGAATTTTCTTAAAATTTTTAACTAATAAGTTCCATTTTAGACGATTTTTCCTAGCTTACGATTTTTTTAAATTTCAGTAGATGGTGACGTTTAAAACTATTTTATTTGATTTTCAAATAACTTTTAAACATTTCGTTTCGACATTGTAAGACCGGATTGCGTCAAATGCGTAGCAATATTAGGTGGCAGATTAAGCAAAATTTTTATTCTTTTAGTTTCTAAGGACATTCCATATCTAAGAATTACACGGTTAAATAATAAATGTATGTGATAAAATATCTTACTTTCTCAAAACTTTTCGGAAATAAGTTATGAATGAAAAAATAATTATTAAACTTTTTTACATTTTGATTGTCTCCACATAAAACCACTAAATGGCACAAACATCTAAACTGATGAAAAGTACGGCATTCACTCAACTACGATAGTTGGATAATTCTACCTTATAAATTCACCTTTTCACAATGATGAGTAATCTTAGGTGGCATAAAATACAATATTAAATCATGCCATAATGTGAACTACCAGGATATTATTCTGAGAAAATATTTCATAATACACTGAGCAAAAATTAGATTAATAAACCGGATGAATTCAACTTTTCATAATGCTGCATATTCGCACAATGTGACATAAAATACAATATTAAATCACACAATAATGAATATACAACTAGAACGCTATCTATTTTGCGAAAATATTTTATTATTTGCACAACATAAATTGGGTTTTTCAGCGTTAGGAACATGAGTGTGAAAAATGTTTAACATCTTTATTTTTACATAAAATAAAAGAATAATTCACTGCACATGAATATGATTATAATAGCTACAACACTATTTTGCATAAAAACATAATCCAAAGATAAGAAAAAAATTAAATTTTAAAAAATCGCTTTTGCAAATTTTTTAAATTAATTTCTTTAACCATGAAAAGTTTAATATTAAATAAAGTGCATTTCCTTTTAACCATATACAAAAAAATACAATATTTTGTTCAAGACATTTAAATTGCACTGAACCATTATAAGAAATGAAAATGAACTGGAAAGTTAGTACGAATGACACATTGAAATTATTTGCATATTTCATTATTTAAAATAATAAATTAGCAAAATATAGTTTTTAAAATTTAAAATTTAAAAAAAAAAAAAAAAAAAACCTACTAATTTTGAATAAAAAACTAATAAAAAATTTACTAATTTTGAATTTTAAATAGCTGGCGTGATCATTTATGTTATTTTATAAAAGTTATTATATGATCTAAGATGTGCAAATATGATTAACAAAATTTATATCAAGTAATCATTTAAAAAAACTGTCATAATATTCATTAGAGCAATATTTTGGTAACATATATTATAAGATTTACAAAATAGTGAAAGCTTAAATAAAGTTTAGATTAAAGAACAAGATATTAATTTTATAAAGCAAGCTATACTATATATATATATATATCACAAGTATGAGCACAACTGTGTTCTGTCAGCTTATTTCTTTCTGAAAAACTCTTATTACATGTACTACAAGAATAAGGTTTCTCTCTGGTATGAACACTACTGTGTCTAGCCAATTTATCTTTTTGTGAAAAACTCTTATTACATACATTACACGAATAAGGTTTCTCACCAGTAAGAGCACGAATGTGTTTTGACAAACCACTTTTATATGAAAAACACTTATTACATACACTACAAGAATAAGGTTTCTCATCAGTATGAACACTACTGTGTGTAGATAGATTCTTTCTTTGAGAAAAACCCTTATTACATATACTACAAGAATAAGGTTTCTCACCAGTATGAACGTAACTGTGTTCATTCAGTGTACTTCTAAGTGAAAAACTCTTATTACATATACTACAATAATAAGGTTTCTCACCAGTATGAACACGAATGTGCTTAAATAGATCATTTCTTTGAGAAAAACTCTTATTACATACATTACAAGAATAAGGTTTCTCACCAGTATGAACAAGACTGGTTCCTAGCCAATTTATCTTTTTGTGAAAAACTCTTATTACATATATTACAAGAATAAGGTTTCTCTCTGGTATGAACACTACTGTGTCTAGCCAATTTATCTTTTTGTGAAAAACTCTTATTACATATATTACAAGAATAAGGTTTCTCACCAGTATGAACATAACTGTGTTCATTCAGTGATTTTTCTAAGTGAAAAATTCTTATTACATACATTACAAGAATAAGGCTTCTCACCAGTATGAACACAGTATGGACTGGCCAATAGGCAGACCGGGCAAATGCCGGGTGGGCCGGTCTGGCCTGAGGGCCGGTTGGGCTGAGCCAGCAGCGCAAAAATTTTTATTAATACATTGCATGAATTTCAAATAATATTGCGCAAATAATAATAATATTAAATAACATATATATGATATATGTAGTAATAATATTGTTTTAATATACAGGGTGATTCAGACCATGCGTACCACCCATTTTTTTCGAGAATGGAGCAAATAATCGATTTGAAGTAAAAAATCTAATAGCTAAATCGACCCCAAGGAATTCAATAATGATATTGTTAATTTCCGGAAGTACCGGAATTTGAACACAAATTTGATTTTTTAATTGGAAACCTATATCTTATTTAGCATCATTGAAGAGGGTTTTCAAAAAAAAGGAACTTTTACTTGAAATTTTTTTTTATATCTCTTACTGTTCTCAAGATAATAGATACAAAAAAATTCTGTTTATTTACTTCAATTTATCATTTTTACCAAAAATAATTAACTTAAATTATCAAAATCGCTTCAATTTTTATAAAACATTGGAAGGAAAGCACAAATGTGTTTTAATGAAGGTATAAGACATTATGACGAATTTTTTTTTTTTTTTTAGTGAATATGTCAAAATCTATTTAATATGTATTTTCTATTAATCTATTTAATATGTCTTATAAGACATGTGCATAACACCAAACATGACTAACTAAACTAAATTTAATATACTATAATAAACTAACTAACTAAATTTAACTAAAACAGTAACTAAATGTATAAATTTAGTTTTAGGAGATACCACGAAGGCATTAATTGAAAGTGCATCGCTTTTCAGCCTACTAAATAGCGTCGCAGTATTTTTCCGTGAATCATACCAACGCATGAACATCTGGGAACAAAGTAACGAGCACGGAAATAAAAAAAGGCTCGCAACTATTGGAGAAACACGTTAGTGGTCTAAAGATTCTGCATTAAAGAAAATTTTTGGTTCATTTTCAAACTCAAATTCAAATATAAAGCCGTTATATGTCACATTGATTACAAGTTTAGAAACTATACAACTAATTTCAAGCCAGATATCTGTGCAAAGGCAAAAATATTTTTAGAATCATTTTGCAAATATGAAACAGTAATCACCGCCAAAATATTCTCAAGAATATTTGAATAAACTACACCGCTCTCCCAATATTTGCAAACCTCCGGTTTTGACATCTTAAAAGCTTTTGGAATGGTATCACAAACGTTCAGAACTAAAAAAAATAGTGAGAGATTTTTAAGGTGTACAAAAAGTTTGATGATTTTATTATTCGCGCAAATAAGTAATTTGAAGAAACTGAAACTAAAATAGAAATTCAAAAAAAAGATTCACAAAAGAGATTGAAGAAAAGAAAACTGATGCCGGGTGAGACAGCGTCGAATGAAACAGTTTTTGATGATGAAACCACTGCATTTAAGATAAACGTCCATAACATTCTTTTCTGCACAGTTGTAGCGTCAATGGAACGCCGGTTTCCCGCGAATGGAAAATTGTACGCCGATTTTTCTTATTTATATCCGAAACGTTTCCCTGAAATACGTCTTAACAAGCTTCAATCTGGCGAACTAAATGAGTTAAGCAAACTCTTGATAAAATTTGACGAAACAGCTAGAGGTGAAAATTTGTGGATTGAACTAAGAAACTTAGCTTTACATTGGGAAAAACTGAAAAATTCAAACTTAGAAGATTATAAAATAATCAGAGAAGATCATTCAAATGAAGATAACAACGATTTTACTTTGGAAACAGAAGAAGAAGTAAGTCTAAAATGTGAGACACGCAGTGCGTGCAAAAATTTTGTTATTTGTTGCTACAAGATATTCCAGAGATTCAATTTATTGACTGATTCTTACAATTTAATTGGTCTAGCATTAAAATTTTTACTAACATTGTCAATAAGTCAGGTGGCTTGTGAAGGTTCATTCTCCACATTAAAAGTAATTAAAAATTGAATGAGAAGTGCTTTATCCTCGGATAATTTGAATGCTCTCATGGCAATAGAAAAAGATCTATTAATGAAATTACATAGCAACGACATAATCGATAAAGTGGCAGAAAATAGTGAGCTTCTTCAAAAGTTATTAAATAAAATTTTCATTTAATGACTTTTGAAGAAGCATTAAATCTATTTTTAAATTTTTTTTTACATAAATCATTCATGTATGTGTAGTATAATAAATATTTTTATTTCCTCTTCATCTTTCACCTTTTTATTTTTATTTTATCAACCTATGTTTCCTCATAAGAACCATGTATTGTAAACTGAAGTATATTCTATAGAGGATTATTAAGCAATTTTTATCTACTTCGATATCTTTCTTACTTCGATAAATTAACTTACGTTCATGAGAATTTATAAGTAAAAAATGCCTAAAAATGATTCATTAGGAGCCGCGTGCGCGCCGATATGTCTAAAATGCCCGGGCCAATTTTAGATACCAGTCCGGGCCTGAGTTGGACTATATGCTATCCTTTTATTTATTCATTTATCTTTTTTGCCATCAGCGTGTCAAAACACACAAGTTGTTGAGAAAAGTAGATGTAAATTTGATTAATTCGAAATTCCCCACTAGAGGGCTGACAGTCAGTCTTCATTGAACCACCAAGCAGTAAGCATTATTAGCTAAATTAATTGTCTTCTAATGTAACACTTTATATAATCTGAAGGGTTCCACCCTAATAATATGGAACTCCTTTTTGTTATATTAAATATTTGTTGTTTTCAATAATGATTGCCCTTTACTTTTTGCACATGGTGCATTTGGCCACGAAGTATTTTACGAACTAGAATTTAAAGCAAGAGAAAATAAAGTGTTATTTTTAAGTTCAAGGGCAAAACCGAAAATGACAGTGAAAGATACATGATCACTTCAAGGAGACAGCTAGTCTAATTCTTTGTATGTGCAAAGTAAGCGTTTTTATATCTTTCTTAGTTGCAGCATTCGTTTTGAGGTTTTGATTATTGAAAATTTATTGTTTTTATTTTGCTAAGGGTGTGACTTTGTATTAAACGTTCATTATGGCTGAAAAAGATTATTTAGAGAGAATTAAAAGAAAAAGGTCTAGTGAACGAAGTAGTTTTACTAAATTAATAAATAAAATTGATAAATTATTAACTGAGCAAAATGTTGAAATAAATGTATTAGATGAGAATCTTACTGTGTTAATTGAAAGGAATCAAAATTTAATAGCTTTGAATAAGGAAATTGAAAATATAATTGATATTAATTTGTTGGATGAAGATTTAGCTTATAGTGAAGAATATCAGGATAAATATTTGACGTATGTAGCTAAATTAAAGCAATTGATAAAATGTAAAGGAATAAAGGTTTCGGTTAATGAACAAACAGTTGAAACTGTAAAAAATGATTCGGTTATAACTGAGCAGAAAAGAGTTAATAACAATTCCAGTATTAAATTACCGAAAATTCAAATTGTTCCCTTTTCGGGAGATCCGAAATATTTTAATTCCTTTTGGGATTCTTTTGAAAATACAATCCATAAAAATGAATCACTTTCTAAAATTGAAAAATTCATTTATTTGAAATCTTATCTTACTGGCCAGGCAGGTAATGTTGTATCAGGTTTTGATTTAACGAATGATAATTATGATAATTGTATTAAATTATTACATGAGAAATATGGTCGTAGAGATTTAATTTTGAATTCATTTGTTAATAAAATACTTAGTTTTCCGAGTGTTAAACATACTTCTAATATTACAGCATTACGGAAATTGTACGATGATTTAGATATCGCAGTTAGAAATTTAGATTCAATGAAAGTTCAGTCTGAATCTTATGGTATACTTTTGATACCAATAATTTTACAATTATTGCCTGAAGATTTGGTTTTAGATTTTCAACGAAAACGGAAATCTAAAGATGAAACTGATGTTAATGAATTATTGCTGTTTTTAAAGAATGAGATAGAATGTCGTGAATCGGTTGCGTTTTTAAATGATAAAAAGACTAACTATAACCATCGAGGTAGCTATAATTTGCGTAACGAGCAAAATAGGTATATAAACAAAAATTTTAATAAAGGCACACCCTCAGCTACTGCGCTTAATGCACAGATGACTCAGTCAATATGCATTTTTTGCTCTGAACCCCATGACAGTTTCAAATGTAATATGTCTTCCCAAAACAAGGTAAAATTATTGAAAAATTCTAATCGTTGTTTCAAGTGTTTCAAATTGTTTCATGTAAGCAAGAATTGTCGTGTAAATAAATTGCCTTGTTATAAATGTAAGGGATTAAGTCATCATGGGTCTATTTGTTTAGGAGGTAATAAGGGGATAAATAATGCTAAAATTAGTAAAATTCAAAACGCTGAGGAAAAGTTAAATGAATCTTCTGATTTGGTTGCAATTTCTAATGAAACTCCACCATCGATTATTTCCAATGAAGAAGTTATTAGTTCTGTTTCCCAATGTAATAATAAAAAAGTTGAATGTTCTAAAAGGGTTTATTTGCAGACTTGTACTGCTGAAGTTAAATCAGATTCTTCGTCTCAATTGACAAGAATTCTTTTAGATAATGGCAGCCAGCGTTCGTTTTTGTCTGAACGAGTTGCAAATAATTTAAATTTAAAACCGGTTGCTTACGAAGTTTTATCAGTTTATTCATTTGGAATGCAAAGAGCAACAGAAAAGGCTTACCCTGTTGTTGAATTCGAAATTTTCAAAAGAAATACGAACTTTAGAACTAAAATTAGAACTCTTGTCATACCATGCATTACTGGAGTTAAAGTGGAACCTCCCGACCCCAAAGTAATTGAATTTATGAATAAAAATAAAATTGATATGGCTGATTCTTATTTGGAAGATAATGATAATTTGCTGAGTATAGAACTCTTAATTGGTTCAGATTTATTCTGGGAATTTCTTTTATATGAAAAGATAACTATAAATAATCGCCTGTGTGCAATAAAAACTGTTCTTGGATGGGTGATTAGTGGAAGTAGTTATAAACGGGAGCATACATTGTCGCAAAACATAGCGGTTATGAAAAGTGTAATTGAATCAGGTGATATGTTTGATTTAAGAAAATTCTGGTCACTCGATTCCTTAGGTATCACCAAGGAGTGTGAAATTTTATCTCTAAAAGATAAAGAAACAATTGATAATTTTGAAAACAATTTAAAATATGAAAACAATCGTTACAAAACCGGATTACTTTGGAATTCAAACCCCGATGATCTCGATAGTAATTTCCCTACTGCCAAAAAGCGCTTTGATAATTTAATGATAAGATTAAGTAAAAATGAAAATATTTTTGACATGTATGCAAAAATTATTGAGGATCAGATAAAAGATGGAATCGTTGAGGAATGTAAGGATAAATCCATTAATTCTGGTTATTTCATGCCGCATACAGCTGTTTTAAGACCCGATAAAGAAACATCTCGTGTTCGGATCGTTTTCGATGCTAGTTCGAAGGATATTGGTTTAAAATCCCTTAATGATATGTTATTGTCAGGTCCAAATTTGAACCCGAATATTTTGGATGTCATACTTAATTTTCGAAGGCATGAAATAGCATTTTCTGGTGATATTGAGAAGGCGTTTCTAATGATAGAGATAGATGAAAATGAGCGCAAATATTTAAAATTTCTTTGGATTGATTATGATAATTGCGAAGGTTTTAAAATTATGAATATGAAAAGGTTACCGTTCGGAGTTACCACTTCCCCTTTCATTTTGAAGGCAATAATTAAGTACCACATTAAAAAATATGCTAATGACAAACCCGATTGTGTTAAAATGTTAAGTTCTTCGTTATACGTGGACGATCTGTACTGGGGAACTGATACAGTTAATGATGCATATCGACTGTCATCTGATGCTGTAAATATTTTACAATCCGCGAGTATGAATTTAAGGAAATTTAATTCTAATTCAAACGAATTAAAGAAATTATGGATTCAAAATGGTATTGCCATTAATGAATCAATTGCACATGCAAAGGTATTAGGTCTTCGATGGGATACAGAAAATGATGTACTATTGATTGAATATAAAAATTTAGAGCAGTCGTCATCTAGGTCAAGTCAGTGCACAAAGCGTACTGTTTTAAAGTTTGCAGCTCAAATCTATGATCCTATTGGTTTAATTTCTCCCTTTGTTATTAAGATGAAAATTTTGCTGCAAAAAATTTGGAAGGCTGGACTCGATTGGGATGACCCTCTGCCTTTAGATATTGAAACAGACTTTAACAATTGGATTTCTAAAGTTTCCTATTTAAGTAACTTTTTTACAGAACGGAAATATTTTGATAACTGTGATTATAAGAAAGAAATTGCCATTCATATTTTCACTGATGCTAGCACAAAGGCCTATGGTGCTGTAGCGTATTTCAGATATGCAAATATTTCGAACGAAATTAAGACCTCTATCATTATGTCCAAAAGTAGGGTAGCACCAATAAAGACTTTAACATTGCCCCGCTTAGAGCTTATGTCAGCGGTAATTGGTGCTAGAATCTATGATTATTTACACAAATTGTTTAGTGACATTTGCCAACAATTTTATTTGTGGACGGATTCACAAATTACATATTTTTGGATAAAGAATAACAACTCTTTGAAACCCTTCGTGCAAAACAGAGTGTCTGAAATTCAAACTCTGACAGATCCTAAACTTTGGCAACATTGTCCTGGAAGTTCAAATCCTGCCGATAAATTAACTCGAGGAGAGTCACTAAAAAGCCTTGTTGATGATAACTTATGGAAATTCGGACCATCTTGGCTCATGGAGGATGAAAGTAAGTGGCCTCAAGAAAATACTGAAATTAATAATCAGCAACATTCAGTTGATTTAGAACTTAGAAACAGCGTTATTTCTCAACACAGTTGCCTCGCAAATTCTAAAGAGACTTTACTGATTTTAGAAAATTACAGTTCTTTATTAAAGGTGAAAAGAATTGTGGCTTGGTCAAAGCGGTTTATCCAAAACTGTCGAAGTTACGACAAACTGAAAGGTCCATTAACTACTGAAGAATTAAAAGAAGCTGAAATTATTTTAATAAAGGAGGCGCAAAATGACTATTATCAAGAAGAAATTAAAATTTTGATGAAGAAGGAAGATATAAAAAATAACTCCAGCATATTTTGTCTTCGTCCATACCTAGATGAAAAACAGATATTAAGAATTTGCAGTAGACTGTTTCAATCTGAAGTGGATCCTGAAGCAATTAATCCTATATTGCTACCCAAGAATTCGAAATTTTCCGAGCTTTTGATCACTGAAAAACATAAAAAGTTGCTTCATAGCGGAGTTAATGTCACTCTTTCGCAGATTAGGAAAAGTTATTGGATTCCACAAGCCAGACAACTTGTGAAAAGAATTATTGGAAGATGCGTGGTTTGCAAAAAACACTTTGCCAAACCAGCCAATCAGCGTACTGGAGAGCTGCCTAAAGATAGAATTTCAGAATCTCCGCCTTTCTCAGTGGTTGGAATTGATTTTACTGGGCCTATTTACGTAAAACATAAAGATGAACTTTTGAAATCTTATATTACTGTGTTTACTTGTGCAGTCACACGTGCTGTACATTTAGAACTAATTTCCGATTTGTCTACGAATAAATTTATCTTAGCATTACGACGTTTCATGTCAAGAAGAAATAACTGTAAAACTAATTATTCTGATAACGCAGCAACTTTTAAGGCTGCTTCAAGAGATATAACGTACTTCTTTTCTATTATTAGAGGAGAAGAATTTCAAAATTTCATTTCCTCTGAAGGCATTGTGTGGAAGTTTATTGTTGAGCTTGCCCCATGGTGGGGAGGGTTTTATGAAAGGTTGATGAGAAGCATTAAAGAACCTCTCAAAAAGATACTTGGAAAAGCTCAACTTTCCTTCGAAGAAGTCATGACTATCTTAGTTGAAATTGAAAACGTCCTTAATCGTCGACCACTCACATATGTGAGTGATGATAAGTCAGAACTACAGCCCCTGACACCTGCTGATTTTTTGTTTTCTGGACTGGTCAACGAATATCCATATAATTTCTCTGAGCTTATCAATGTGACTGCAACACGAGAAAGTCTGATAAAAAGAAGGCAATATCAAACTTGTCTTCTGAAGCAGGTGTGGTTGCGTTGGGAAAATGAATACTTGTTGACTTTGAGGCAACATCACTTTTCCAACAAACCTAACTGTGAGGAAAACATAAAAACAGGTGATGTAGTGCTTGTTCAAGGCAAAGGTAAATCCAAATTTTTATGGAACTTAGGCCGTGTCCTTGAAGCCTATAAGGGTCGTGACGGACTAGTTAGATCCTGTCTTATAAAAACTAAAACTGGAGTGTATAGGAGACCAGTTCAACTGCTCTATCCCTTAGAGCTGAACTAAAAACTGATAATTAACACTCTGATGATATTTTAATAATTTGATATTCCTTTAATTTTGATGTTTCAAATTATATTTACTGTCTTAAAAATAATTGATTAGTGTTTATTTTTATATTTTAGTTTTAATATGTAATGTGCTTGAAAAAATGTGAAATGTAGAAACTTGCTATTGTTTTATGATAATTTCTTTAATTTAAAATTATCAGGTGGGGAGTGTTGAGAAAAGTAGATGTAAATTTGATTAATTCGAAATTCCCCACTAGAGGGCTGACAGTCAGTCTTCATTGAACCACCAAGCAGTAAGCATTATTAGCTAAATTAATTGTCTTCTAATGTAACACTTTATATAATCTGAAGGGTTCCACCCTAATAATATGGAACTCCTTTTTGTTATATTAAATATTTGTTGTTTTCAATAATGATTGCCCTTTACTTTTTGCACACAAGTGACCCTTTACTCAATAAGGCTGAGCATCTCTAACCAAGATAATATGCACATCACGAACTACGTATACTCACAAAAATGAAAATGAGATCTTAGCTGGAAGAGCAGCAAAGTTTTTCTAACCTTAAATTAGCATATAATGTTATTTATTTTTCACTCTCTGAAAAATTAAGTTACTACAATCAATCACTTAGATAATATTATACAGAAAATCAAACAACTTAAAATATTGTAATTAAGGAAATTAATAAAATATAATTTATATAATAAAATATAATTTATATAATAAAATAAAATATTATAAGTCATTATAATCAAGTAATCAACAAATATGCTGATAGAATGTGGGAAACAAACTTTTGAACGTTAATGTTACTGTTAATGTGCCCATTAAATTGGTAAAGAAAGACTAGATTTCGCCCTTTAACGGATTATTTCATTTAAACTGAAGGTTAGTTATGTAATTTGCATATTAATATATCAATATACAAAATGATTTATTTTGAGCTTTAAAGGTAAAGTAAATATTGAGCCAGAAATATCATAAAATACCGATTAAGAACTTCCGCAAATTTTAATGAAAAAATGTCCGAGATGCACGATGAAGCGAATAAGCAATGCAAAAGCTGGAGAAAGAGAAAAAAAAAATATTGATTATATATTTGATTTACCACAGATAACTAATTTAACTATATAAATAAGAATTTATAAAAGCTTTTCATTGATATCCCAATCGTTGTGCAGAAAAAATTAACAGTTGTGAACAGAATTAAAATCCCACAGCAATGTAACTTTTCTAAATGTAACAAACAACAACTGATTGTGAATTCATGAAATAGAGTTTCATGACAAACGGAATCCTATTACCGTTCAGCAATCTAAGAGACTTTTTCGTGGTTTTCCTTCACGTGATGGTTTCGTGGTTGTCACGCAAAATTTGATTATTTTAATTTAATCTCAAATTTTATAGCACATTTTTTTCAAAGATTTATAATTTGTAAATTTTAAAAAGAAAAAATTAATATATTCTTAAAAAATTGATTTTTATATCGTTCTGAAAGTCAAATGCTTGAAATAAAATAAAAAAAAAATTATAATAAAAAAACAATTTAAGTGCGTATAAAAAATAAATAAAATAAAAAAATTGTAAAAATAACTATAAAAATACAAAATAAAGAACATTTTCATAAGCAATCTAAGCTGCCCAGAACATTAAATGTCATGAAGAACAATAAATTGGAAAATGTTCATAAATGCTGAGATAGCCAAATAATTGTCGGCTAGAGTTCAATTAGTTTGCTATTAAAACGTTTTCACGGTTTTTATTTGGGCGTAATGTAAATTCTAATTATTTTCATTCAAAAAGTCTTTCGAAATATAATTTCATTCCTGTATTTAAATTACAAGTAACTTTGAAATCTGGGTTGTGTGCAGAAAAGTACAGAAATAAGAATAGTATTTCACGATAAGATGATAGGCTATATATCAGAGATGATAAAAATAATGACTGATGCTATATGAGCATTTAGACACTCTAATGAACATTTTAGATAGAATCCTATTACCATCAAGAAATCTGACAAACATTCTCGTGGCTTTTCTTTGCTTACATCGCAGAATTTGATTTATTTAAATTTAATTTTGCATAATATAGGTTACTACAGTAACTTTGATAAATATGCTTTTATTCTGATACTTAAATTACAAGTTACATTGATTTCTGGGATGTGTTAAAAATTAAAGAGTCTTTTACAACATTCTCAAAGATGACAGATTGTCTGACAAGGATGAAAAAAAATAATTCTTGATTATAAAAAATAATTTCATTGCAATAATCAACATTTAGCTGGAATACTATTACCATTCAGTAATCTAAAATACTTTTTCGTGGTTTTCCTTCGCATGTGACGCAAATTTGTTTATTTTAATTTAATCTTCATTAAAATAAGCTATTCTTATAACTTTCATGAATGCTTAAATTGTTAATTACTTTGATTTCTGGGATGAATTTAAAAAAAAAAAAGAGCGTTTCGTTATATTCACAAAGATGATAAGCCTTCTCTCCAGGATGATAAAAAAATAATTGATTACTAAAAAATAATTTCCTTTAGATAATAAACGTTTAGCTAGAATCCTATTACCGATGAAAGCAATTTGAAAAACATTTTCGTGGTTTTCTTTAGTGTATAACGCAAAAATTGGAAATTTTAATTAAAACAAGTTATTTTTGTAGCTTTCATAAATATAATTGTATACTTCGATACTTAAATTCCGACTTACTTTGATTTCTGGGTTGAGTTAATAAAAAGAGCTTTTCTTTAGATTCAGAAAGATGGTACCCTATCTGTTAAGGATAATAATAATAATAAAAAGAATAATTTCATTGAGATGATGATGAACATTTAGCTGGAATCCTATTATCACCAAGCAATTTGAAAAACGTTTTCGTGGCTTTTCTTTGCGTGAGACGCAAAATATGATTATTTTAATTTAATCTAAATTAAAATAAATTATTCTTTTAAGTTTCATAAATATGATTGTACTCCGATACTTAAATTGAAGTTATTTTATTTTATATACCAAAAAAAGCAACCTGAAAAACATTTTCTTGGTTTTTCTGAGCGTGCAACGCGAAATTCAATAATTTTAATTTCAATTTAATCTTGATTAAAATTAATTATTTTTATAACTTTCATAAATATGGTTTTATTCCGATACTTAAAGAGCGAGTTACTTTGATATTTGGGTTGAGTTAAAAATTACAGAAATATGAAGAGCATCTAGTTATATTCACAAGGATGTCTCTCAAAGATGCTAAAAAAATAATTCAGAATAAAAAAAAAAAATACATTGCGATTACTGAGCATTTAGCTGGAATTCTTTAAAAGTCAAGCTATCTGAAATATATTTGCGTGAAACCCCTTTACGTGTAAAGCGAAATATAATTGTTTTCTTAAAAAAAAACAAAGGAAAAAAAAAACATTCATACCACTACTAACCATTTCAAAAATCAGAGTAAATGCTTTATTATAAAATTGATATGCCAAGAACTTGGAATTATGATGAACTTGCCTGTATATTTTGATTCAATAAATTGGTTTCTTTTTCCCTTCCTACAATTTTATTTTTAAGTAAAAAATGAGAACACACTTGTTACATCGTCTGACTCTTATACATTACTGTTAGAAAATTTGACGGGCCATCAGGTAAAGTCATCTGAATAAAATTCGATCATCTGAATAAAATTCGATCATCTGAATAAAATTCGATCATCTGAATAAAATTCGATCATCTGAATAAAATTCGATCATCTGAATAAAATTCGATCATCTGAATAAAATTCGATCATCTGAATAAAATTCGATCATCTGAATAAAATTCGATCATCTGAATAAAATTCGATCATCTGAATAAAATTCGATCATCTGAATAAAATTCGAGCAAATAGTATTGTATTTGTAATGGAGAAAATATGATGATAAACATGAGCTTTTATACAGTGTTTAAAGTCAAATACTTAAGTACTCGGGTTCCTATGATTTTATTATTAAAATAACAGCTTGATATATTTAAGTAAGAAAAAAATAAAAAACTTTTTTCAAACCAAATATTCTTAAAGCCAGGAAAAGCAAAAAAACCTGTTGATTTTCCTGAAATATACTTGGCTTTCGACCACAAACGCCTTAAACTTAGTTCTCGATTAAATAAATTTCCGATGATTTTAATCCTTCATCTCTTATTAACCTCGTTATATAATGTTATTGATCAGAGTTCGACAGCACACATGTGTTTGTTCTTTCTCTCCTAAATATTGATTTGATCCCTACACATATTTTTTATTCCATTTCTTATCAGGATTCGTAAAATATATATTAACGGCCAGAATTATCTTCTTCAAAAATGGCAATTATTTATTTAAAATTTGATCCTTTTGTGTGTGATCATATCTTAGTGTCAACCATATCGGTGTCACGTATCAATGACATCCCATAAAAATCTAAATGCACATATTAACTGGGGTAAAGGGATTAACTGAATACTTAGTAAAATAAGAGCTTTCTTTGATGATATGTGTTTTTTTCTTCTTTTTTTTAAAATTAGTGGTGAAATCGTCTAATAATTATTCTTAAAAAATCATTGCAAGGTTTGCAAGGGTATATTTTTTCAGACACATGCGAGTTAATTCAAATCAAATAAATGTACTACACGTACTCTCTTTTTCTTTCTTAAGGATTCCAACGAATAAAAGAGTATCCAGGAGTTTCCATGTCTTCTAGATTGGTTCAAAAAATACAAGGCTACGGAGTTGAACATTGATAAATTAGTTGAAGATGTGATTTTTAAAAAAATAAAAAAAAATATGACTGTTTTTATATGATTTATTTTAGCTTTAAAGGCCTTTCGCATTGCATCCTATTGTTCTAAAATAATCTGATTTTGAATCTGGTTAAAAATTAGCTGCTTGGGCAAGCTTGAATGACACGTGCAATCTCATGCAGTGGAAGTTCTCCCTCGTTCCGAATAAATCTCCTCTATAGTTTAATTCAGTGGCTCTAGATCCGAATTTTAATATCTATATAATCTATTATAAGTTATTTTGAATTTATGTTATCCTTCTTTTCCAAATAAATGTGTATTTATAGCTAGCAAATTTATATGTAACTATGTATTTTATTTTTAGTTAATTGAAACCTTTGTTTAAAGATAAGTTATGAAAAAAAATAAACATTACTTAGTTAAATTTTCATTAAAATTTTTATTTTTTATGCTTATGTATTTTTTGTAAATTTTAGATGGTAAGATTGTTTATAATCAATTTTTCCTTAAAAAACTAGTATTTAACAAAAAATAAATAAAAAGAACTAACTTATTACCCTATAATATCAGTAAATTAAAAATACTATAATGTAAGAAAAGAAAAAAAAAAACCTTTAAAACATATACACTTGAAAACTTACAAGTTTTATATAAAATAAACAGCCTACAATTGAAAAAGCATTTTAAAATGTTCATGACTACATAAATAATTTTTAGTTCGAAATTGTAAAGTAGTTTGCTTCATAAAACTTTATGTAACTGATCATTGATTTGAAAATTCAGTAATCTGTTAATAAAAAATCCTTAGGTTTATTTTTTGAATTATAATTAAATTATTTTATGATGAGGTATGAAAAAAAATGACATCTGCAATAAAAACTTCGGTTGATAAATATATTTATCAACTAAATATATTATTCAACTATCTAAAAGTTTTGAATATTCATAATTAATAGCATTTGATTAAGAAAATTAGTTTGCTATTTGCAATGGTGAATATAAAATGGGATCTATAATATAATACAATATATTATTTTATTATGATATTCAAAAAGTTCTTTAACACTAAACATAATACATACACTTAATATATACCTATTTCTACCGTAGCAGATCAAATGACCAGACTTTCTGTTTCTTGATTGAATGTATGAAATATGGATGTTAGGAAGAAAAAAAAAACTTTATTATACTTAAACAAAATTGTATTTTATAAATTATATAATACAACATTTTATTGTATAATTTTTATGCATAACAAACACAATAAATACGAATTTTAATTCATTGCTCAACGATTTCTTTACATATGTAGGGTGTTTCCGTTGTACATTTTTCACAATCATATTTCTTCGAATTATTATTACTTCTATAATTCTTATAATTATAAGAATGTATAAGAATTATAATTCTTATTATTATTCATATAATTATTATTATTTCTTTTAAGAACTTGTAATGTCTTGATTGTTTTGACATTTTTCTGGGTAAAAACTTAACAGTTAGTTAGAAATGAAGTAAAGCTATCAAAATAAAATATAAGCTACTTATCAAAACATGTAGTGTTTGACACTTTTTCTCACGGAAAAATGCTAATCTCAAATTTCAGGTACTTTCTTGAAATTTGAATTCACAGTTATTCTGATTGAACTAACTACGCAAGTCTTTGCAGAAATGTGCAACTAATCGAAAGCAATACGTTGAACACGCACTATATCGTAATTTCTGATCCAATAACCTTATAAAGTAATAAATTTTTCTCCGTCCGGTTGTGGTAGAAATAGGTATACGACAAGTATTATTCGAAATAAATAAGAAATAATAGAATATTCATTGTATATAAATTGTTAGAAAACGTCATGAAGTCAAATGTGCAAAAACGACAAGCGCAATTTCGATGCAAAAGTTCTTAAAAGGTCATTTGACCTGTTATGGTATGTTTAGTGTTAGTTTTTTAAAATAAAGCTGTATTAATTTGTTGCATTAATTTTTATTCCAAATTATTGCTTTTTTCACTATTACTTTTTTAAATATTATTTATGGACTGACGATAAATAATATTATGCTTTTAACTAATTTATAATTGCAATCTGTTTAATATTTCAATATAACACTTCGCTAAATATTTCTTGAAATTGTTTTAAGAGAGATCCAGAGCGATTTTTTCCGCTGTGAAAAAACCTTGGCAGTCCTAATATTTGATAATTTGAACTTAAACTAGGTAAAAGAGTCGAAATTAACAAAGCTTTCTATTTATTAATAAATGGAAATAAATATTATAGCTTATAAATAATTGAAGAAAATTTTCGCTTAAACTAATAAAATATAAATTTAAAACATGGATTTAGATTTCTATATATATGTCGACCTTTTTTTGTAAATATGGTCCAAGTGGTTCGGTCAGGAAAGCGATCCTAAGCTTGAACCTCCTAATGTTAATTTTACTTTTTGCGAATTTCAAGAACTTTTTCAGCAAGTTGAAAAATCTTTGAACACAATTAAAAAAATTCATTTATCAAGATAAGTTCTTGTAATAAATTTCAACAACTACTTATTATTTTTTAAAAATTCATTTCGAAAGAAATTTCGAATTGTAGGGTAGAAATTTTTTTACATAATTTTAAAGTATCTAATTTTACATGGCGAAGACAAAATTTGAGCTAATTGGTAGAATAGTGCCTGAGAAATAAAATTTTTAAAAAATTGCATTTTTAAAATTTGATTCCCATGTTGATTTCGGTTGAACTGTTCAACCGATTTCGCTCAAATTTTGTATTTTGCCATGTAAAATTAGATACTTTAAAATTATGTAAAAATTTATAAACCTTACAATTCAAAAGTTTTACAATTAGTAAATACTTACTAAAAACTATTTTTTTTGCATAAAATTATCTTTGGGTAAACGAATTTTATAATTGTGTGCAAAGATTTTTGAATTCGCTTTAAAAGTTCGAGATATGGTGAAATATGCAAAAAATAAAACTAACATTAGGGGGTCGAAACTTTGAATCGCTCTCCTGAGTAAACTGTGGCTACCCCCGATATTTTGGGGGTCAAAAATCCGAGTCCATCGAAAAACAGGAAGATTTATTCAGAGAAATTACGTTTTTGTGTTTAATTTCGTGACTTAAAATATCGCCAGCATTTAATTATTTAGATATTTGAAGTCGAGCCATTAAGATTGAGTCCTACAACTTGAAAATCCAATTAAATCAAAAGATACTCAGGATGGTCGGGTTTTTTTTTTTTTTTTGCTCAATGTATACTTCGCTTCTGGTAATAATACCTCTTAATAGCAATGCTCTGAATTTATTCCATCAATTCTTACTCATACTTAATACATATATCTATATTCTACATCTTTGCATTGATTCCTTTATGCCTAACAAGAAAGAAATTATTTTTCTTAATTTTTTATTTTAAATTTTTAATGAGAATGCCATTTCGGTACCTATCTACCATAGTTCTATTCTCAGTCATGCTTTTTTACCATGGTTGAGCCAAAGAATATGTAAGGGAGAAGACCAGCTCTCATAGGTTCCCATGTAAACCTGTTCCGGAGGCAACGGTTACCTCCATCAAGGTGTGGAAGTATTGCTAGGAAAACAAATTGCCTCCTAACAGAGGGTCCCTCCGTCCTATCCCCGTAAGCAACCGCTCCCAACAAACAACTTTTTCCTTGTCTCTCCCCTCCCCACTCATGTAAATAGCTAATGAAAAGTGACTCGAAACTTGTCTGCTTTTGTTCTTTACAGACTTATATGGCTTTGAAAAAGGTTTACTTATTAAACAAGGAAAACATTTACTTGTGACGAAATCATTAAAAAATAAATATGATTTATTATTTTAACATAGGTATATAATTTAAATAGATATCGGTCACTTAAAGATCTCACTTTAAAGATGGCGAAAAATTTGTTGTTAAACAAGTTTAGAGACGCTATGATGGATGAAAGATGTGCGCATGCGTCGGCTCAAAAACCTTTGGCGCTTTTCTTGTCATACAGAGGCACCTTGGTGGTCCCCTGCTACGTATCGGAGAAGCTAGACTTCTTCTCACATTATATATTCTTTGGTTGAGCTGACTCATGGGTTTTTATTTTTCAATCAAATTGATCGAAAAATAATAAATTAGAAGTAAGTTCTCTAGAACATGATTGGAAAAACTTAAAACGATAACTAACACGGCAGATAGTAACTCTTGTAACGTATGTACTTCAAATGTAAAAGTCCCCCACGAGATGGCACAAACATCTAAACTGATTCAAAGACAACTGACATTAACACAACTACGAAAGCTAGGTTACTCAAACTTATGAATTTAACTTTTCTTAGTGATCAGTAATCTTACATTATATAAAGTACAATATTAAATTACGCCATAATGTGAACAACCAGGACACTATTCTGAGAAAATATTTTACTATGCATGCAACAAAAATTTGATTAATAAGCCTAATGAATTCAACTTTTTCTAATGCTGTGTAATTTCATGTGACATAAAATACAATATTAAATTACACAATTATTAACACGACTATGAACAACTAGAATGCTATCTATTTTGAGAAAATATTTTATTACATGCAACAAAAATTAAGTTTTTAACATTAATAGCATGCTAATAATCATAATTATTTTACATAAAACAGAAGAGTGAATTACTCCACATGACATGATTATAGAAGCTATAACACAGTTTTGCTTAAAAAAAATTCTTAAGAAGTGATAAATTTTAAGAATGTCTTAAACAAATTTTTTAAAATTTATTTTTTCTACAAACTAGCAAATGGAATTTTAAAGTAAAGTGTATTTTATTTTAATCGTATATATATAAAAAAAAATAGAAATATTTTATACAGATATTAAAATTGTAATACAAAAGATAAATTAAAAAAAAAAAAAAATTGGGACAAATTTTTAAAACTTTACTTCTTTAATCATTATGTTATACTTCTAAATTTAATATTAAATGAAGTGTATCTATTTTAAACATATACAACAAAGTACAATATTTTATGCAAGACATTTAAATTGCATTGATCCATTATAAGAAAAGGGCTACAATAAATAAATATTTCACCTGCACACTAACACATATGTAAGTATCTTATAACAAGAAAATTATTTCATGAATATCCATGAATTGGAAAGTTATTACAAATGAAAATTACTTAAAATTACTTGCTTCTTTCTTTATTTAACATAATAAATTAGCAAAATATAGTTTCTTGAATTAAAAAAAAAACCTTAATAAAAATTTTCAAATTTTGATTTTTCAATAGTTTGAGTCATCTTCTGTGTTCTTTTTTAAAAGTTTGGTCAATTATACCATCTAAAATGTTCAAATGTGATTAACAAAATTAATATCAAGTAATCATTTCAAAAACTGTCATAATATTCATTAGAGCAATATTTTGGTAACATAAATATAAGATTTAAAAATGATGAAAGCTTAGAAAAAGTTTAGATTTAAGTACAGGATATTGATTTTATGAAGCAATTTATACTACTTTATCTTTATGTTTCATTCTTGCAATTAAACCAAATTTACTTCCAAACAAAGAAAACTTACTTCTCTCTGATTAGAATATAAAACATTTTGTAATTGAAAGAAATGAAAAAAATTGCAATGGTATAGCATGTGTTGCTAAAAAAGATTCATTAAATAATTATTTAAAGATGTTACATATAATTTTAATTAAAAGCTGCTATTGAAGGTTTTTTTTTCCATTAATAAATATTAACTACAACTGAGGATTCTAATGCTGAGAGAATAAATAACAATTTATATTTTGGCCAAGCATAACTGGTTGTAAATAAAGCGATGTTATCCAGTAACCAAGGTCACAACTTCTACTAAGATGTGCTTAGAAGGATTTATTTAAATTACAATCCACAATTTTTCAATACTCAAATTTATTTCACAGGCATTATTTCACAATGAATACAAAGAAACAAAAATACAATGAAAAATGCGTCACAAAATTTAAAATATTTTGAAAAGAAAAAATTTTTCCAGCTTCATTAAACTGTGTTTAGTCCAGTGACACTTGTGTGAAAAAGTTTACTTATAACTGAAGCAAGATGAAAATCTATTCTCAGTGAGAAATGGCCTATGTTTCGTCAGTCTATTTTTACATATGCTGCAAAAATGAACACACCAGCATGAATCAGGATATGATTGAAAAAATTATTTTGACGTGTTAAACTGTGTTTAGTCCAGTGACACTTGTGTGAAAAATTTTACTTATAACTGAAGCAAGATGAAAATCTATTCTCAGTGAGAAATGGCCTATGTTTCGTCAGTCTATTTTTACATATGCTGCAAAAATGAACACACCAGCATGAATCAGGATATGATTGAAAAAATTATTTTGACGTGTTAAACTGTGTTTAGTCCAGTGACACTTGTGTGAAAAATTTTACTTATAACTGAAGCAAGATGAAAATTTATTCTCAGTGAGAAATGGTCTACGTTTTGTCAGTCTATTTTTACATATGCTGCAAAAATGAACACACCAGCATGAATCAGGATATGATTGAAAAAATTATTTTGACATGTGCAACAAGAATAAGGTTCCTCATCAGGTTCAACAAAACTATGATCAGTTTGATAAGCATTTGTTGAGAAATGCTTATTGCAGATCCTAAAAGAATATGGTTTCTCAACCAGTATGAGCATGAATGTAAATACTTAGATCACTATTATTTAAAAAACTACTTTATCATATTCTTTAAAGATATGGAGGGTCACTAGTATGTACAACACAGCATTTAGTAAGATAGCATTACTGAGAAATACTCTTATTATGTTACAACAAACACAAACAAAGTCAGTCTTTAAAAAAAAAAAAAAAACTCTTTTTAAACACATTAGAATAATGCAGTTTTTTACCAGTATGAATAACACTATGATAAGTTGGATGGTCTTTGAGTAAAAAAACAAACTTTTTCTACGTATACAAGAATATGGCTTCTAAACAGTGTGAACGTGAATGTGACGAGTTAGGTAATCCTTTCTTGAAAAAGTCTTATTACATAAATTACATGAAAAAGGTTTTTCACCAGTATGAATACGTAAGTGGTTATTCAGAAGATCTCTTTGTGAAAAACTTTTATTACATGTGCCACAAGAATATGGTTTCTCACCAGTGTGAGTTCGAATGTGATTCGTTAGATGATCCTTTCTTGAAAAACTCTTTTGACATACACTACAATTATAAGGCTTCTCACCAGTATGAATACGACTGTGTATAATCAAATGACTCATTATCACAAAACCTTTCTTACATATACTACATGAATAAGGTTTCTCACCAGTATGAGTGAGGATATGTTTAGCTAGATAACTATTGCTTGCAAAACTCTTTTTACATATACTACAAGAAAAATCACCAGCATGGACTCGGCTGTGTTGAGACAAACTGCTTTTACATAAAAAACTCTTATGACATATACTACATGAAAAAGGTTTCTCACCTGTATGAAGACGACTGTGTTTAGTCAAATAACCTTTTTCTGAAAAACTCTTAGGACATATACTACAAGAAAAAGGTTTCTCACCAGTATGAAGACGACTATGTTGAGTCAAATTACCTCTAACTGAGAATCTCTTATTACATATACTACAAGAATACGGTTTCTCACCAGTATGTGCACGGCTGTGTTCAGTCAGTGTGCTTTTTTGTGAGAAACTCTTGTTACACGTGCTACAAGTATAAGGCTTCTCACCAGTATGAACACGACTGTGTTCAGTCAGTTGACCTCTTTGTGTAAAACTCTTATTACATACACTACAAAGAAAGGGTTTCTCACCAGTATGAACACGATTATGTTGAGTCAAATTAGCTCTAGTTGAAAATCTCTTATTACATGTAGTACAAGAATAAGGTTTCTCACCAGTATGAGCACGAATGTGTCCTGTCAGTACATGTTTTTGTGAGAAACTCTTATTACATATACTACAAGAAAAAGGCTTCTCACCCATATTGTGCTTTGTGAGAAGATCTCTTTGTGAGAAACTCTTACTATACTCTTATACGACAAGAGCAATATTTTTCACTAGTATGAATTCTGTAGAGTTTAGTCAGACTACTTCTTTTTGAAAAAATCTAGTTACATATATTTCAAGAATAGGGTTATCTTACAGGATGAAAAACACTGTTACAGTATATGTTTATTTTTCCGAGAAAAACTTTTTTCACTCATACATCACAATTAAGATTTTTCAACAGTGTGAAGACAAATGTTAATGTAATAAAAATGTGAAGAAAAATTCTAATGACACGAAATGCAAGAAATAAGACTCTTTCTTATATGACCAGTATTGCCTGTGGGTCTCTCCTTGATAACTTTCAAATTTAAATCACTATGATACTTGAATAGTACACAAAATCTTGTTGTAAAGCAATTTCGCATGTGTTACCAGAGCAAGAATCATAAGATAAAAATTATGTGTAGTTGAGTAAGATCTCTAAAAAAACTATCATAAAAATGCTGCAAGAAATAAAGACATCAATTCACTTTGCAATGAGATTAAAATAAAAAGGCATAAATGTGAGAAAAAAAGGATCTATTCAAAATCAAATTTTTGCTATGTTTTTTTTTTATTCGATACAAATAATAGCTATAATTAAATAATGGAAAACATAATTATTCATTGATTAATATGAAGGTTAGAATGCAAAATAATTTTTACTACAGAAGTAACTTATTCTGAATTAAATTAGGCTCTTATTAGCACATGTTACAAAAAAAAGTATTTTGTATAAAAATACTTATACTTTGATTAAATTTTTTAAAGAAGCAAAATAAAATAATGTAGAAATATAATAATTTTGTTAAAGGATTAATTTAAATTTGATTGAGTTGTAAAATTTTTTATTCAGAAACTATGTTTTCATAATATTTCTGCTTTGTTGTCCATACAAAGACACAAAACTAAATTTTTTTATTTCACTTTATGTTTTTATCACAAAATTCAGAAAAAATATACCTCTTTATGTATGAGATTCATTTAAATTCAATACACAATGAATGAATGCATTCTAAGACACACTGTAAAATCAATGTTATTTATTATTATAAAGACCAAAATTTGAACATGAATAAACAATGCTATTTACAATTATATACATGAAATTATCAAATTTAAATGATCTCATTCATAATTTATTTCACACATACATCGCAAAAATATGGTTCAATATAAACTATTAAGTCGACAATTTTAATTTTTAAACTTTTACTCACTTAAAAGATTTGACTTTATAGATATAGATGCAATGTTTTTGCTTTAATGGTACATTTTTGTATCAGTGCTCTATCACACATATAGTAGGCACGCGCTTATCCATTAACATTATAAGAGTGTCAAGAAAATTTAATTCTATCTATCTATAGGTATTAAATTGCATAAACTGCACACAAATATTTTCTCAGTGCGAAAAAAAAATTAAAATTGTTTGTATATGAATATTAAATCATATGTGTTTATTAAAGTAAGAGATAGTTTAATTACCAGCAACTGTATTCGGTATCTTCAATTTTAATCGATTTACAACTGTTTGATAATGCACTGTATGAAAAAGTTCTTTCAGTATATTACTCAGATTCAAACAATTTAATTCTTTATAGATTGATTGATTTATCACAATGACTGTCGAAAGAAATTATTTCTATATTGTGATCACAAAACGGTTAAATAAAAATATTTTTTATTGCATACTTTTTAGAAAAGAAATAAAATGTTTTCTAATAAAGAAGAAAAATTATTAACTGCACTTGGAAACTTATAAGCACACAAACTACCAACTTTAAATTTCTAAGTATAAAAATATATTTCCGTTAGAACATCATTGTCACTATGACACAGACACAATTTACTGTTTATGTCACAGCATAAAAAGGTATGTCATATGTTGCCTACATAAAATAATATTGCCTTTAATAATATTTCTTTTTTCTAAGAAGCATTAAACACAAATTGCATGAATAGTTCATTAATAATATAAATTGCACAGAAAACACTTTTTTTTATTATTTATTAAGCACAGCATGAATTCTATTTATTGTCCGCATTACAATATTTTTTTAAAATAATTTTTAGCATAAAGAAGATAATATCATGAGCATAATATGTGAATGCAAATAACCTTTTTAATTCGTTTTCTATATTTTTCCCTTTACTCTGAGTGCAATTCCATAGGAAAGGTTTTTTGAATACGCAGACATATATATTGTGAGTTTTATAACTTCACGTCTCCAAGTACGATTAGTTCTTCTAATTCTAAATATCACATTAAGTAAAGTACAAATTAAAAAGCAATTTTATAAAGCTTTTCCTTACACAAATCAGGTAAGTAAAAGTGTTATTCAGTCTATGGAAGATGGTATGAATTAATCTTATTTCAAATAAGTTAAAAACTCTTCCACAAACAAGTGCATAAATGCCGTGAAAGTTATTTACGTTTTCCGTTGCCTATTTCGACCCACCTGATCTTCGGCAACTAGGGGATATTTTGAAAATTTCCGTTGCTTTGCTGCCCGACTTTATAATAAATAGAGGCATTTGATTGGTCGATAACACCATCGTTTTTATCTCGTTTTTTCAGGTTTACTAGAACGGCAATTTTAGCATTTCTGTCAGGCGCAATTTCGTTCGCTCGGTTTGATAATTTAATCAAACCAATCGAAGTACTTCGTTGACAAAGAATATAGAGGCTGCTATCCCCTCCTTTGCTTGTGTGTACTCTGACAAAGACATAAAGGCAGTAAGATCAATCTCTATACCAAATGGACGTTCTCTACTTAATTTTTTTATTTCATTTTTGTAAATTGTAATCATTAATAATAACATTCTATCTCTGTGCCAGAAAAATCTGAATTTCACATTTTTTTTTTTTGACAATTTTATGACACATTTTTTTTCAAATTTTTTAAAGAATCATACTTTGTAAATCTTAAAATTTAAAAAGAAAAAATTAATACATTTTAAAAAATTGATTTTTATATCGTTCTGAAATTCATATGCTTGAAATTTAAAAAAAAAAAAAAAAGAAAGAAAAAAAAAAAAAAAAAACCTCATTAATTTAAGTGCTTATAAAAAATAAATAAATGAATGTAAAAATAACTAAAAAAAATTGAAATAAATAAAATAAGATAAAGAACATTTTTGTAAGCAATCTCAGCTGCCCAAAACAATAAATTTCATGAAGAACAATAAACTGGAAATTGTTAATAATTGCTGAGATAGAGGCTCATAATTGTCTGCTACCATTCAATTAGTTTGTTATTAAAACGTGTTCATGGTTTTCATTTGCGGGTAATGTAAATTCTAATTATTTTCATTCTAAAAGTCTTTTAAAATATAATTTCATTCCAGTATTTAAATTACAAGTAACCTTGATATGTGGGTTGTGTACAAAAATACAAAAAAGTACAAAAATAAGAAGAGCATTTTACGACATTTACTAAGATGATAGGCTACATATCATAGATAATAAAAAAATGATTGATTATTAAAAATTGATTTAATTGCTATAATGAAGATTTAGATGAAATCCTACTACTACCATCAAAAAATCTGACAAGCATTTTTGTGGTTTACCATTGCTTGTATCACAGAATTTGATTTATTTAAATTTAATTTGGCATGAAATATGTTACTACAATAGCTTTGATTAATATGCTTTTATTCTGATACTTAAATTTCAAGTTACTTTGATTACTGGGATGTATTAAAAATTTAAAATATAAGAAGAGTGTTTCACAGCATTCACTAAGATGACAGATTCTCTGTCAAGGATGATAAGAAAATTATTGATTATAAAAAAAAATTTCTTTGCTATAATCAACATTTAGCTGGAATCCTATTACCATTCAGCAATCTAAAAAAACTTTTTCGTGGTTTTCCTTCTCATGTAACGCAAAATTGATTATTTTAATTTAATCTTCATTAAAATAAGCAATTCTTATAACTTTTATGAATACGATTGTACTCCGATACTTAAATTGTTAATTACTTTGATTTCTGGGTTGAACTAAAAATAATAAGGGCGTTTCGTTATATTCACAATGATAAGCCAGCTATCAAGGATGATAAAAAAATGATTGATTATTAAAAAGTAATTTCTTTTAGATAATAAACATTTAGCTAAAATCCTATTACCGAATAAAGCAATCTGAAAAACATTTTCGTGGTTTTCCTTAGCGTGTAACGCAAAATTAGGTAATTCTATTTAAAATAATTTATTTTTATAGCTTTCATAAATATAATTGTACTTCCATACTTAAATTCTGACTTACTTTGATTTCAGGGTAAAGTTACTAAGAAGTGCTTTTCGTTATAATCAGAAAGATGGTATCCTATCTTTTAAGGAAAATAATAATTAAAAAATTGCTGTTTATAAAATAATAATTTCATTGAGATGAGGATGAACATTTATCTGGAACCCTATTTTCATGAAGCATTTTGAAATTTTTTTTCGTGGTTTTCCTTTGCGTGATTATTTTAATTTAATCGTAATTAAAATAAATTATTTTCTGATTTTTCATAAATATGATTGCACCCAATACTTAAATTGCAAATCATTTAATTTTATATACCAATAAAAGCAGACATTTCATGGAAAAACATTTTCATGGTTTTTCGTAGCGTGTAACGCGAAATTTGATTATTTTAATTACAATTTACTCTTGATTAAAATTAATTATTTTTATAACTTTCATAGATATGGTTTTACTCCGATACTTACGTAGCGAGTTACTTTGATTTTGAATTGAGTTAAAAATTACAAAAATATCAATCTCGTTATATTCACAAAGATGAGATGCTGAAAAAAAAATGATTCATAGTAAAAAAAAAAAAAAAAAAAAAAAAAAATTGCGATTATTGAGCGTTTAGCTGGGAATTCTTTAAACGTCAAGCAATCTGAAAAATATTTTCGTGGTTCCTCTTTTCATGTAATGCAAAATATGATTGTTTTCTTAAAAAAGAAAGAAAAAAAAAACATTTATACCCTTACTAACCAGTCCAATAATCAGAGTAAATGCTTTATTATAAGACTGATACGCCAAGAATTTGGAATTATGAAGAACTTGCCTCTATGTTTTGATTCAATAAACTGGTTTCTTTTCTGATTCCCTTCCTACAATTTTATTTTTAAATGCAAAATGAGATGAAATTTAAATAATAACTTATATCAGAATAATATAAGTTACTAGGAGGCTTCGCCCCCTGCTCGCTGGCGCTCACCAACCCCTGGAACTGCTTTCGCAGTTCATTTCGGATTGCTTCGCAATCCAATGCTCGCTTTGTTCGCTCATTGGATACGTTCTTAACGTCTAGCCTTTGTATACTTTTTTGAATACTGAAGTTCCGAAAACTTTTCACTGTAGAAAATTCTAAACCTGCACATTTCAATATTAATTTGAAATTGCAATTGTTAATTTGGGCATTTGGCGATACAACACTTATAGAATTGAAGGATTTGTTACGTCAAGCGCCCAGGTATTGATTTATGTTGCTAAGTTAACTTTAGAAAAATTCTATGGCTGGCAACAGCATTTTTATTTTTTAAGTTGTTTATTTTTATTTTTGCCGCAGCTGAATTGAACAACCTGATAATGCTCACTCTGGTTATTGTTTCCGTTTTTAAAGCGCTATCCCCTCAGCTAGATTTGGCATGTGACATTTTTAGATGCAATCATTGGTCGATTTTCTAACGTTGCCATTCGGGAAGTTGTAATGAGGCTTTTTTTTGGTGCCGTGTAAGAGAAATATATATGGATGGTGTTTTCTACACTAGGGAGCGCTGAAAGTTTGGTGCCGCTTATGCTTCCGGGTTACTGTTTCTGGTTTATTTCAAAGCCATTTGGCTCACAACGTGTTAATAATGTATGCCAACTTTCAAATTTAAACCTGAATTATAATGTATAAATTAATCTTGCTCCTCGAACAATATGCTAACACTAACATAAAATGGTGCATAGTTTGCAACACGAACAAACAGTAATAAACCAATGGAAACAGGCCAAATCAAGACTGCCAAAAAAGCGAGTTATTCAAAATCTAGCAACCATGTCACCTTTTTTAAAAATATATATCTAAATAACTAAAACAAATTTTCACTTCAAACTCACCAGAATTACATAATAACATTAATATCTTATGAAATACAGCAGATTTAAGCTCAGAAATTATCTAATTTATTTCCTTTATTGAAAACAAAATAATGTGTTTGAAAATATCGCCTCGCAAAATAACATGTAGTAAGCAGCTGCAAACTTTCTAACCGGAACTAGAGTGGGCATACAGCTCGAGATTGTTATTGTTTACCTTTCTACTGAAAACACCATCCATACAGATTATTTAAATAATAACTTATATAATTTTTAAAAAAAACTGTTGATTTTTCTGAAATATACTTGGCCTTCGATCACAAACGCCTTAAATCTTTGTTCTCGATTAAATAAATTTCAGATGATTTTAATCCTTCATCTCTTATTAACCTCGTTATACTCGTATGTTTTTGATCAGAGTTCAACAGCATGTTTGTTCTTTCTCTCCTAAATATTAATTTGAACCCTACACATATTTTTTTATTTCATTTCTTATAAGGATTCGTAAAATATATATTAACGGTCAGAATTAGGGAACAACAAAATTATCTTCTTCAAAAATGGCAATTATTTAATTAAATTTGAACCTTTTATGTGTGATTACATCTCAGTGCCAACCATATTAGTGTCTCGCATCAATGACATCCGATAAAAATCTAATTGTCAATGCACATATTAGCTGAGGTAAAGGGATTAACTGAATGCTTAGTAAAATAAAAGCTGCCTTTGATGATATGTTCTTTAAATTAGTGGTGAAATCGTCTAATAATTATTTTTTAAAATTCGTTGCAAGATGTATTTTTTCAGACACATGCGAGTTAATTTAAATGAAATGTACTGTATGCTTATATGTACTCACTTTTCCTTTCTGAAGGATTCCAACGAACGAAAGAGCATATATCAAGTTTTAATATAAACTTTATGTTATCTTACCCAATTTTAGTTTCAACAAAACTTATCGCTGATCAACGGAATTTTTTTAATGGTTAAGTCTATTTTGAATCATTTTTAAAATCAAATTGCACATCCTTTTTTATTAAATAAAAAAGAATATAGTGCAAGTTTTGATATCAAGATTTTCCACATCAAAAACGGCAGTTTATGAAATTTTAGCTAATTTTTTTATATTTCTCAAAGTAGCAGCAAAACATGGTGATTCCGTAACTGATGTAAAATTATTGTTTCTCTTTCAATGACTAAAAATAATATTTTAAAAATATTTTATTTAGTTTACTAATTATAAATGATCTAATCAGATCATTTATAATTGGCTTTGAAGCTCACATCATTATTTTTTAATCTCTTGTATCAGTTCTGAATCTTTCAGCATATCTGCTTCCAGTCCAGTTGTTTGACATCGGCCAATTCATTTGTGACAAGAAATGACTCCTTAAATTTTTTGCTTTGATTCAGCCACCACTTTTGGTTCAATGCATATTTTTATTTCTGGGTTTTTTGAACTGATGTTGTTTTCATAGACTCTGTGACGTTGCTTTTTATTTTACTTCTAGCATCAGCACTCGGTGTGTACATCATTCGCTGGAGTGTAAAAACACTCCGCACAGACACACAAGGAATAACAGCCAATAAAAAAAAAATTAAAGCATTAAAATATACGAATATCAATAGAATATCAGCACTAGAAATAAAAACAGAAAATCAGTCAGTTAGCGGTGCCTGCAACTGTTCCCTATATTGTAGTTTGTTGTCCATATTTAATGAATAAAATTTTCTCGTAGAGACTCACTCCTGAGGTCAGCCTTACGAAGTAGAAGTTTGGGATACTCGATGCATGATTCATTCATACGAGTAATAAAACTGCCCGTCAACTTCTGTTACTACCATTTTTTCGGCTTCTTTCATATTTTTTTAAAACTAAGTTGATGGCATACGTCTAAAGTAGCTTTGAGTACAAAGCTCCAATTCCAAGCTCAGAAGACCTGGCTATCAAAACTGACTTCGCTATATTTCCTTCATATTTCTTCACTAAGTTAAGAGAATGAAGAAATTTTCGATGAAGTAGCTCAACGAAGAAAAGGGCTTGATGGTCGTCTTTAATTTACCATTCACACACTCTGTTGTTAGTTTTGTTCAATAGATTTCCATATTTTGAACACATAAGGGTCCATTCCTAAAAAACGAACAATTTATATAAATTGAAAATTAATTTTAATAAAAATGTTTAATTATTTCATACTTGAAAATATAAGATCAGGATTTTAATTTAAACTTTAAAACATCTTTTGAGATTTTTTACCTTTCAATTAAGGTTTTTTACAGAAAAAAAAATTGTACTCCTGTATTTAAATTTTGTATTGACCAAAAAATAAGATAGATACCTCCTAAATTTACTCTTCCTAAGTATTTGAATTTTTGTATTAAAGAAATATATGAAATTTAAAATTGAAGCCTAGCTAACAGAACAGAATTTCCCAACGAGTTGTGATAAGAGGCGTGTAAAAACTTAAGTACGACATTTTAAATACAATCGGTTGATGTCGTTGTTCTTACAATATAATAAAGAGAAAACATTTTACTAATGAATAATAAAAAATAATATGCAACTAAGATATACACAGATGGTATCAAGGGTGAGAATAACCAATCGGGTAGTGGTGTATATATCAGGTCCCCGAATGGTGAACAAAAGATAGCAATTAGAAACTGAGACCATTATTCGGTTTTCAGAAGCGAACTGATTGCCATTGAGGCGGGTCTGAAGGCCATACTGGAGGGGAGGAAGGGAGCTCTGGTGAGGTCTGGATTCTATCGGACAGTAAGAGCTCAATCCAACACCTAAGGGACTGGAGTACTGTGGGTGACAGAACTAGTATCTCTGTTCTAAAAATACTGAAACAGATATCCAAATCCCGAACAATCCACCTGCAATGGATCCCCTCACATCAGGGCCGGATTTAAGCTTGGCGGGGCTCTAAGCTACTGAAAATGATGGGGCCCTTATAAGTTCAATTCGATATCTATACACCTAAAGTAAACTGTCATTGTTTTTCATTGTTGAGTATTAACATTATGTTATAAAAAAATCGTAGAACCATTCTGCTATTGCAAATATTTTTGAACGAGGAAAAAAAGAGTTACAACGGAAACACATTTTAAGATCATCATAAGCACAGGATAAAAATTTGGTATGCTGAAAGGGCCATTTTATATTTAAGTTTTTTTTTTTTCAGTTTTGAAATTCTGAATATATACTATTTGCAATTTAAATTTATTTTTTTAAAAAATTTTTCTCAACTTCTTTTTTTTTTTTTTTTTTTTCACTTTACATTTTGCTTTTCTGTCCAAATTCTACAGGACTTAGAAACATGAAATTATGAAGGTGTGTAGAAAATATGCAAGGTGTTTAGAAAGAATACAAGAAAATACAATTTGATTATTAGTTTTATTTCTTTAAAAGCACCGTTGAACAACCGACATAATTTTGAGTTTATAACTACCTATGTTTAACTTAGCCTTGTAACTTTGAACTCAATCCAGAAGACAAGGGAGTTGTGACCCCAACCGATTTAACTTGCACCAGTCTCCATTTTATACACGGGTATTTTTCTGCCGGCTAGATTGAAACTCCTATTCTCACGAACACGAGTTCCAACGCCCTACCTACCTACCAGGCTATCCCGTCCACATTATTAGTTTTTTTTTCATAACATTCATTGAACAGGCTACCCAATTTCGAGTTTATGACTCTTAATGTTCAACTCCGTAGCCTTGTAACTTTGAACCCAATCCAGTAGACAAGGGAACTCCAAGATCAAGTATTGGAAGAAATTTTTCCTTCTGGGAGGACGTTTTGTTGGAACTAACTCCACATTTGAGTTACATTGAGAAGAAAACAACGAAAGCCTCCCACAGTTAGTCTAACAGCAAGGGGACTCTAAACCCATGATCCGTCTGCCACTGAGGATATCCGCTGCCTTAGAGCATGGCATAAAATCAATAATTTGGTAAATTTTATTTTTTAGTTTTGCATTTTTATTAAATGTGTGGTAAAAAGAGCTATAATTTTTAAAACCAGAATTTTCGATGCTTTTTCTTCAGAATGAAATGCTTTAAAAGACAAATATCTGTTAATGTTTAATATGTAATAAATCAAAAAACATAAACCATATTGAACTCTAACGAATTGCCCCTGATAAATTTTGTGACAGAAGAAAAAATTAAAGCATGTTAGATTTCTGGATTTAGAAACACCTTCTAGTTTTAGTATTCAAACGAATTGGTTTCGGTGTCTTTCACCCCGCTTGTCTCATTAGTGATTCAATATATTTCGATATCATTTTTGTTTCGTTCTTACTTAATATTAATTTGTTTGCGACAATTAATTTTTATACCTTTTTTACTTAATTTTTTTGTGAGGAGTTAATATCGAGTGCATTAACTGAAATTTGGCTTTTTTTGTATGTCTTTTTTAACATCCACACATTACATTTACATCCACATTTTTTAACATTTTTCATCTTCCACACACCCACAAGCAACTGTCTGCTTAAAAAAAATACGATAATATAAAATGAGATAGCAAGACAAAACGTGTGGAGTTATCTAAATTCATATTCAAAAGTATTAGTTAATTGTTTTTTGAATTGGCAATTTCAGTCATTTTTTAGATATTTTAAAGTGTTATTTAAAACTGCAGCATATCATATGAAAGCATTAAATGTATCATTTTATTTTATTTTATAACCGTCGTTGAACAGCCGACCCAACTTAATGGGTTTACGGCTACTAATGTTCAACTCCGTAGCCTTGTAATTTTGAACCCAATCCAGAAGACAAGGGAACTCCTGGATCGAGTATTGGGAGAAATTTGCCTTCGTGGAGGACTTTTTGATGGAGCTAACCCGCATTTGCGTTACATGGAGAGGAAGACCACGAGAACCTCCCACGGTTAACCTGACGGCAAGGGGACTCTAACCCATGATCCGTCTACCACTGAGGATATTTCACGTCAGCACTGTGGTCAGTGCAAGCCGGATGCGGAATTCGTATCGACTGGGATTCGAACCCGGTTCGCCTCATTGGAAGGCGAACGCTCTATCCCCTGAGCCATCGCGGCTCCTAAATGTATCATTTGTACAATTTTGAAGTAAATTAAAAAGTAACTAGGAGGCTTCGCCCCCTGCTCGCTGGCGCTCGCCAACCCCCGGAACTGTTTTCGCAGTTCATTTCCGATTGCTTCGCAATCCGATGCTCGCTTTGCTCGCTCATTGGATACGTTCTTAACGTCTAGCTTTTGTATACTTTTTTGAACACTGAAGTTCCGAAAACTTTTCACTGTAGAAAATTCTAAACCTGTACATTTCAATATTAATTTGAAATTGCAAACGGTTCACATATTTTTCTTAATCACACTATTCTAAATTTCAGTTGTTGAGAAAAGTAACTGTTGTAAGTTTTGTTTTAAAGTCTTTCCCACCAGAGGGCTAAAGCCATGTGTTGTAAAACAATATGAAATAGTAGTCTGCCACTGAACGCCGGATGTAAAGCATCGGCTTTGATAAAGATAATTTTGTATTTTCAATTCTCTGAAGGGCACCACCCTAAAAATATGGAATTTCTAAAATAAATATATATATATTTAATTGTTGATGAATCCCATCATTTTGCGTTATCATTAGTGTTCAGAAGCAGAACAACTATAAGTTTTATATTTTATCACAAGAACATAAAATGTATAAAAAACAAAGAAAATAGTAAAAAAATGAGTATAGTCATAGAAAAAGTTAAAATTATAATATAGTATTTGTCAGTTAAAATAAAATTTTTTGTTTAAGTCATTGTTAACAATTCAAATTTCTCCGAGGCAATTCTAAACCTTAATTTTGTTGATGTTGTTCTAAAGTTGTTTCATTAGAACGTCGTGCTCGTTCTGTAGCATTTCTAATTGTTTTCCGTTGATATTGCTCTTCTTCGTAGATTGTTATATACCGTACGTAGATTATTAAGATTCATAATTTAACTCTAATAAAATTTAACTTAAAATAAAACAAAATATTAACTTTAAATATGAAATAATAAAACAGCATTTAACTCATAACTGATAATACAACAAAACGTGGAATAGTAAAGCGCTCAACTCTAAATAAAATAGCAATAGCATAACACTTCTCATTTCTGCCAATGATAAGGAACTATTTCAGAATTCAAAACCAACCAACCGTTTTTTTCTCGGCGACAATCGGAGATGTGGCACACCCATATTCGGTTAGAATTCGGTGAGAATCGAAGACAAATGCTTTTGTGTTTATGTAATGAGTTCACAACTTCTTAATTATGTGGATAAATACGAAAAAAAGTTTAGAGATTTGCACAAAACGCCTACAATTAAAAACGAAAACTGTTGCCAACGCGAGAAAAGAAATATCATCGGTTTTATTGATACATACGTACGTATTAGCGTTTTATATAATATAGATTGCGATCATTAGAAAGAGATATTAAATAGTCTCATAAGCAAATGAAGAGACAAAATTATCTTAGAGATTTGTTCAAAACGAATACAATTAAAAAGGAAACGCCATAACAAAACGTGGAATAGTAAAGCGCTCAACTCAAAATAAAATAGCAAGAGTTTTACGTCAAGCGCTCAGGTTTCATAATTTTGATCTAGCTGCACTTGCATGTCATTTTGATTTATGTTGCTAAGTTAACTTTCAAAAATTTCTATGGCTGGCAGCAGCATTTTGAATTTTTAAGTTGTTTATTTTTATTTCTTTTAGAATTCGTTTTTTTTTTTTGTTTTTGTTTTTAGCGAAATGTTTTTAATCTAACAGAATTCTTTGCTGACTGTTCTCTCTATATATGAAGAAATTAAAGTAAATATTTAAGTGTTGTGAAAAGAATCTTATTTAGTTGTACAAAGTAATTCAAATAGCATAACACTTCTCATTTCTGCCAATGAAAAGGAACTATTTCAGAACTCAAAACCAACCAACCGTTTTTTTCTCGGCGACAATCGCAGATGTGGCACACACATATTCGGTTAGAATTAGGTGAGAATCGAAGACAAATGCTATTGTGTTAATGTAATGAGCTCACAACTTCTTAATTATGTGGATAAATACGAAAAAAAGTTTAGAGATTTGTACAAAACGCCTGCAATTAAAAACAAAACGCCTACAATTAAAAATGAAAACTGTTGCCAACGCGAGAAAAGAAATATCATCGGTTTTATTGATACATACGTACGTATTAGCGTTTTATATAATACAGATTGCGATCATTAGAAAGAGATATTAAATAGTCTCATGAGCAAATGAAGAGACAAAATTATATTTTAAACAAACCAAAATTTTTTTTTACCTTATGAACTAAAAAGTTTTTATTTTTAAATAATTTATTAATACTCAAATTGTTTAAAAGATGATATGTTTCTTTCTAATGACAACGAAGTTTTTTTATTTTATCCAGTGATTTATTTATATTTTTTAAATTTTTTTTTATTTGTTTTTATTTTATTAAATTATATGCACAGGCTTGAAATAAAAACAAATCTGTCAAAATTTCATAAATAGTTTCGATTTGCAATTTTAAGACGTTGTTTCGACTTTGATTTAAAAATGTAAAAGCCTTATGAAAATGTAAAAGCCTTATTACTTTAAACACACTATAACAACAAAAATCAAGGAATTAAAAATAGAAACAATTATGATCAATAAACAAATGAATTTTGTGTACGAAATGTAATATTTTACAAATTAAAAATATTTCATATTTAGGGGAAACATGAAAAATTTGGTCAGACAGGAGGTTTGAGCAATTTATTTTTAGCATATATATTTAAACATTTGTTTAGCAAATGATCACTTAACTTCAATGCTTAATTAAGCAATATCACATGTTGCTTCTGCCTATTAGCATTAAGTAAAATTAAAATAAAATGACATGTGTTATCTGAATTTCATCCAGAATAGACCAAATCAAGAATTTTGGCAAATAGGCCTGTCAAAGAGGGAATTGAATACCGGTAACTAAATAAATAAATAAACTAAAAAGATAAATTACTGTATAAAAAAGATATATTTCTCTCCATTAAGTTAAAAATACTGAATAAACCTTAATATTTATTCCTTAATAAACACTAATATTAATATTTAACAATGTAACTTCAGATTTTTTACTTTTCAACATTAAATAACTATTAGATTTGATGTTTCTTTAAACAAAATTATCGCACTTTGTAGATACTTATTGCTTTGTTGGTTCTTTAAAGACTTATCCTTCAGAACAAAGTGGGTCAAGTTACCCTTTAGTAAAAAACTTTGACCTAGTTCTTCAGCTCTTAAAAATTATTTATAAAATATATTTTTTTAATTTGGCAAAGATTTTAATATAAGTAAAAAATATTAATGTAAACATAGGCAAATATAATAAGCTATTAGAAAATTAATAATTTCAACTTTGAAATTTATTATGTTAAAAAAAAGTATAAATGAAAAACTGTGCAAACCTTCCATATGTTTTCCCTAACCTCAAAATTGATTTGATAAAAACATTTGCTTACCTCCAAAGGTGAAAAATTTATGTCTTCTTGATGTCCTTCGAAAATTTTGATACAGGAATTCGGAGTTCGCGGATTCATGCACGATTAATTTAGATTAATTAAACAAAATAAAATCAATTACAATAATAAAGTCAATTAAACAATTAAGATAGCTGAAAAAATTAGGATAATTAAAGGAAAAAAAGCCTTTATAATGAATTAGAAAAAATATCTAACTTTTGTAAAAAATAAAAATTAGAATTGAGAGAGGACCACTTGTGACACAACGGAAATCTTGATGCAGATTAACCCAAATAAAGGAATACAGTGAAACCTCCGTTAAGCGGACATTCGTGGGACCGAAAAAATTGTCTGTTTATGAGAGTTGTCCGTTTAAGGGAAGGTAACCCTAATAACGAAGTTTAACACCGTAAATTGTTTTTAGAATATTTTCAAAGGTGTAGAAATAATTAACTAGTTTACAATAACTATCTACAAGGATATTTATTTAAAATTTAAGAAAATTAATATATATATATATATATATATATATATATATATATATATATATATAAAAGTTTGATATAAATATGTAATTTTAGATGTAGATACTGATAAATGAATAAAATTTTCCTATCAGCATAGATACTCAAGTTAGACATATGATACCGAATAGGAGTTTTCACTACTCAGTCAGTTTCAATTATTAAGTTTATTCCCCTTACACCTACCTGTCATTTGATTAGGGAACATGGTTAATATCTTCTTGAAAGTAAACCTCCCACGATTCACAGAAAAAAAAGCAATGCCTACCTGTAAGTCATGAGGAGGAGTTGATTATTCACAATTGATCAGCTATCAAGTGTCTGAATAAATGTTTCATTTACGTGAACCTCAAAGATTATACTTCTGTTCTCTTTTTTACCCCAGCTGCGTTAAATACAGTCTTCAAATTGATAAGAAAACTAATGAAATTTTCAATGGGAAAGAAGTGTTGGGAGCATTTAAGATGCCATTTCAACTTGTGGGGTCTTATAACCTGTATGGTCCAGATGAAAAGATCAAAAGATGCCGCAGTCCAAATTATTTCACAAGAGCAGTATCGTTTTCTCTCCTTTCTGTACAAAGATAGAGCAAGGTGACAGGAGAAAGATTGACTCTTCAGCAGTGAAATAGCTTAACAATATTTTTAGTTATGGATAAGGCAAAAAATTTGCATGCTTTAAAAATGGTGAAAAGTTGCATTTTCCCCCTTGTAATTTAAAGCAGAAATAGTAGGTTTTTTTTCAAATTTAGAAAAACTAGTGTCCGGTTTGAAGAGATAGAAAACAACATTTCAGGGCCAAAATGACTGTCCGCGTCCGGTTACGGGAGTGTCCGCTTTGCGGAGAATGTACATAATGGTTTACTCATAGAAGATTCCCGGGGAATTAAAAATATGTCCGTATTAGGAGGCGTCCGTTTTGCAGGAGTGTCCACAACAGGAGGATTCACTGTACTAACAAGACCGTCCCTCTTTTTATTTGCAGTCCTAGAAATTTTTTGTTCCAAGCAATTTTTGACCTGAAATCAAGCAAAGGGGTGTCTCAGTTTCTGTGGATATCCCATATTTCCGAAGTAAGGACAAAAGAGCCCAAGGCAATTTAAAGAAGCTAAAAACTTTTACCCACAGTTTAAAGTAAGTCGGCTATTTGACAATTCTGTGGGAGGTAGATAGGAAAGCAGGGATATTTACATCAGTCGAAAGAGTGTTTTATTGCTCTTTTGGCTAGAAAAATGAAGACAATTATTTTATATTTCTAAACACTTCGATTAAAATTTGAGAAGCGTCCGCCAATGTAAAAAGGAAAAAAATGTATTTTGGGCTTCAAAGGGCCCCAGCTCCGAATAAAACTTTAAAAAAGAAGAAAATAATTGGATGTGGGGGCCCTTGCCATCTCGGGGCCCCAAGCTAGAGCTTATTTAGCTTATACGAAAATCCGGCCTTGGTCTAGACTGTCAAAGATGCTTTAAGACGTATTGTGAAGGGAAATTAGAGAAGAGGCTTGGCAAGTTCCTTCTTCAACAACATTGCACTCCCACCACAACAATAAGTGCTAGTCCTGCGGAACTGTTGATGGGGAGGAAGCTAAGGGCCGTCTTAGATAGACTCAATCCAGATCTGACGGCTGAGAGGAAGTTGAGACAGGAGCAAGATGCGTATAGAAAAAATGGTGGTTCTCTTCCAAGATCGTTCAGTGCGGATGATCCAGTCTTTGTGAGAAACTATGGATTGGGTCCAAAGGGGTTTTTAGCAACGGTAATTAAACCCGCAGGTCCAGTTTCCTACCAAGCTGTGACCACAGGAGGCGAGGTAGTTAAACGTCATGTGGATCAAATGCGAAAGCGTATTCCTTATCCGTTGACTGTTCCGTCTGATCCGAGTGTAGCATTTCCACCAACACTGAGTGTTGAGACTGAAGTACCATCTCCCATTCCTTCCAGTGCTGGTTCTCAGAGTAAAGTGGTTGAACCTACAATACCAAAACAAGAGTCTTCTGTTCCAGTTCCAGAACAGACTTCAAGAACCTTGAGGCCCAGACATACCATCGTCAGGCCAAACAGGTATAAAGACTTTGTTCTATCCTAGGGCAAAGGGGTGTTGTGATGACAGCCAACTTCACCTTCCGTCATCACTACGAGTCAACGACGACAGCCTGTAGTTTGTGAATAGCCGCGCTGCCTTACCTTTCCAAGAGTATATAAACATTCTAATAGATGTTCATCGCTAATCTTGTTACGTGCTGCAAGCATGTTATTTGTTATGTTTTTGTTGTTTTATTAAACTTATACTTTAGTTATTATGTGTCTTACTTGGAATACCACACCAAGGATATTTCACAACACAACACGCTGCAAGTTCCATACCACCTATACTGTCGGGTTACTGTTTTCGGTGTATTTTAAAGCCATTTTGGCTCACAACGTGATCTTTGTGTTTTGAGATTCTTGCAAACGTGGTATTTGATTACTTATTACTTGTGTTTACAATGCTAGCAATATTCGTGTTTTCGATGCTATAGATGCTAACACTAATGTAAGATGGTGTGCAGCTTGCAACAAGAACAACCAGTAATGGAAAGAGGCCGAATCAGGACTGCCAAAAAGCAAGTTATTCAAAATTTAACAACCATGACACTTTTTTTTTCAACAAAATATCTATAAATATCTAAAACAAACTTTCACTTCAAACTTACCAGAATTACATAATAACATTTATTTCTTTTGAAATACGGCAGATTTGAGCTCAGAAATTATCTAATTTATTTCTTTTATTGAAAACAAAATTATCCGGTTAAAAATATATCGCCTCGCAGAATAACATGCAGTAAGCAGCCGCAAAGTTTCTAACCGGAACTAGAGCAGGCATACAGCTCGAGATTGTTATTGTTTACATTTCTACTAAAAACACCATCCATCTAATTTACTTCTTTTATTGGAAACAAAATTATTCGTTTGAAAATATTGCCTCGCAGAATGAGCTGTAGTAAGCAGTTGCAAACTTTCTGACCAAAAATAGAGCAGTCATTAAGCTCGAAATTGTTACTGTTTTCATTTACGTACTTAAAACACCATCCGTTTAAAATATCATCTGCACTTAATTATCATCATATTTAAGGTCACCCTTTTGAGCTATCGAGTTTTAGAACGAAGATCTTCAAATTAAAAGACCAATAAATCAGAAGTTTTTCAGGGTGGATCGTTGACTTCAGTATACTTGCGTGCAACGACAGCTTGTAAGAAACTGTTGTAGCCCGCAAGTTCATAGTGTAATGTATAAATGAATAAAGAATAATGAAGTGTTTATTTAAATTCTGCACCAAAGATCCCGGACTCACAATAGCGCATAACCACAAGACACTGATTACGTTATTACAGTGCGTTTGAAACTGAATTAGAATTGAATGATTAGGCTATTGTGGTATTTAAGACTAAAAGTTAAATCGATAGTACGATTTAATCGCTTCTTTCATCACTTTGCCCATGACAACTATTGGCTTTTTGTTGTTATTTTTTTATCAGGGCCATTTGTTGTCGGTGTAAACATCAAATAATTAATTTTTAATGTTTTTATTTAATTTTTCTCTGTAAGTTATATTTTTAGAGAAATTAAAAAATTAAAATTTTAACATACATCTGATTTTCAAAAATTATGACATTAAGTTTCGTGATATATATTTATTGTGCTTAGCGTTAAAAAAGTATACTGCAATAAAATTTTTATAAAAAGCGTTTGCCAGGTAAGATTATATATGGAATTTTTTTGTCCAAAATTTATGGTATCTTTTATATTTTTTAATTCTCTTGTGTTATTGTATTTAAAATTAATATTCAGTATTTAAACAAAATAAATTTTTCGATATTTTTAAACCCAGGAAAATTTTTAAATATCCCTTTCATCTAATAATGAAATCTTTTATTTTAAAATACTTCAGCTATAAATTTTGTTTTGTGCTTAAATATCATTGCAAGTTTTATATTGCATGTAGGTTTATTTATAGTAAAGAAATTACTTATAATTTTTACGTAATCTAATATATCTTACAATATCTCTATCTCTTTTTCTACTCATCTGAATGCTCTTCAAATTTTAAAGCAATTACATTTTGGTATATACATATAAATAAAGTAGTTTCGGTTATAGCTCTACTCTGGAAAGATCTTTGGGATATTTACATATTGATATCTGTTCGAATCAATTGAAATCACTAGAGTGCATTATGAAATTACCTGGTTATTTTAAAATTAAAGTAATATAGAAATCTATCGTGCCAATTACAATCGTCAAGGGGCCAAAAACATTTTAAACTTGCAAGTTTATTTAAAATAAATATGTACATGTTAGCCCCCCGTGATGGCTCTGAGTTATACCTTACAAGTTGGTCCCTTTCTGTGATTTTTTTTATTTTAAAGTTTAGTTAGTTTTAATATTAGTTGCTGCTCAGAAATTGCCAAGAATCTGTCACAGATCAGGATACAGAAGATGCCATCTTCAAACATAAAATAGTCCTATGTGAAATTTTTATAAAGTTGCGGCCCGCCATTTGACTGGTGTTTTTAATTGCAGCCCTCGGCCACATGTAAGTTGGAAACCCCTGATATAACTTAAGCCACTTCTGGACAAACTTCTCCATATTTTTTTCTTTTAAAATTTTTGCAAGTTTAAAATGTGGTATTTTGGTGATTGTCAGTAGCGTGAACAGGTACCATTAAGGAAATACTCCCAGTTGGTTCATTTCAGATATATTTTTTTGTTTCTCATGTGCCACCTCAGGTTGTAATCAAAATTTGACAGCTTTTGGTGTATTAAGACATTTTTTATATTATGGTTAACATTTGATATAATAATCCTTGTAGTCCTAACAGTTTTCTCCCTGGTTTTCAATTAACTCTAACCATTTGGCTAATTATAAGCACTTGACGCAAAAGTGCTAGAAAAAAAGTTAGCCAAACGAAAAAAAGAAGTTAAATTAATTTGCTCCTGCCACCCTAAGTTACTGATCTAAATTCAACTATTGGTTAGAAAAAGTACAAAATGAGTTCTAAAAAAATCAAATTATGAATTCACGTAATACCCGTGGCAGATTTGCGGTGATATGACGACATGGTAGCAGAAAGTTAAGAGTTTTTTTGCAAAAAGATTTTTCTTTTGGTAAGTAAAAAATCTTGGTTCTCTTTTCTGCAAAAATTTACTCATAAAATTTGAATCACACATTTAAATAATAACTTTTTGAAACGTATTCATGTATTGTTGAATCCAGATGTTGTATTAACGTTAGATTAAAAATGTTAAATTAAAAAAATTTGAAATTTGTTTGTCATAATAACATTGGGATTTAAAGAAAATGTATGGGAATGACTGAAAAATGATCTAAAATAGGAAGATATCATTTTTTAAAATTTTTTATAATTGATATAGATAAGTCCAGTTTTTAGAGGTTTCTGAATTTTAGAAGTCTGAATTTTTGAGGTCGTGCTGTATATTATTGTAGATGTAATACTGTGTGTGTTATGTGCAGAAAGTTTTTTGTTTTGCACAACTTATTAAACTAACTTGTTGCAGGTTAAAAGATAGACAGAATGAGTTTCAGCAGTGATGAAGTAAATTTTCTTGTTTATCGATATCTCCAAGAATCAGGTGAGTAGTGTTGATTTGAAGTGAGTATTGAAAATTTTTAATGCATTTATTTACATAGTAAATAAGTAGACTATTGAAAAATTCACATTTTTACATAGTATCCTGCATGTTAACATAAAGTTCTGTGTAGTGCAGTTATTTTAAAACAATTTGCATTCTCTACTGAGCTTGGGTGGGTTTTTAAGAAAATGCTTAACCTATGTGGGTTTGGGTTTATTCTAATATATTCTACATGCAGTCTTATATATCTATCAGTGTTGCACTGAACTATTGTGATCCTGCTTCTCAAGGACCCATTAAGGTGGAAACTATGGGTCCTGCTACAAAAGAAAAAAAGAAAAGAAAAAAAAAAAAAAAAAAAAAAACTGATCCCTGAAAATTTAAATGAGAAACATTATTATACTTTTTTTTCTAATTACCTGATTTGAAATTCGCTGGTTGTAATAATATTGTATTTAAAACATTAGCAAATCACAAATGATGTGAAAATTTAAAAATGGAAAGATAAATAATTAATAATTAAAGAAAAAATATTTGAAAATGATCTGAATTTACAACTGAATCTTTGCATCAAAGCATTTTTAAAAATGATAAATGGAATATATTATTTTATGGTTCAAACTGTAGCTATTGATCTATTTTTAAATTTTTTTTTGTGGTTAACTATATGTTATATGATCACACCTTATGATTGTATAATTCAGTGGTTTCAAAGCTTCGAAATGGAGGAAATTGTCTTCTCTAAACGCTATTGTAAAACATTAGAAGTTGAAAAGAAAAATGGAATCCAAAAAGTACGCTACTCACAGGAAAAAAAAAAAAATGGGTATATGATGCTAAAGGAATCATGGGTGAATTATTCCTTTTTTAAAAAAAAGAAAAAAAAAAAAAAAAAAAAAAAAAAAAAGACTTAGAAACTTCAAATTTTGGTATGTGCGTAGAAAAATGTACTGGAAGTGTGAGGGAATAAAAGAAAATTAGCATTCAATTATTTGTTCAAAATTATTAACTGTTGAATTTGTAACGAAAAGTACCATTTGCACTGTACTGCATGCCACTGGAATACAACTAGAATTAGAGACTTGAAATTAAAGTATTAAAAGGACTATTTTTGTTAAAGAACTTAGCAAGAGCTTATTTTGAAATTTTAATTTATTTGGAAGTATTAACTTATATTTATAAACTTGTGGGTTAAGACTTATAAACTTATGAAAGTCCGTATAAAAATGTACTAGGAGTATGATGAAAAATAAAATAATAATTAAATTATTAGTTCAAGAATTGTCAACTATTAAAGACGGAATAAAAAATTAAACATTCAAAAGTTAGTTTGAGAAATTATTAACTGTTAAACTTGTAGAGAAAAAAATACCATGTTTCTCATCAGTTACTGGGATAAAATTTGACATGCTGAAAGAGCCATTTTTATTCATGATTTTAACGTGAATGTTTTATTCAAGCAATGCCAAGGGGAAAATATTTTTTTTGATATAACAAAGTTTTTGAGAAATTAAAGTTTGAGAAATCGAGAATATACTGTATATGTTAAAAATACAAAGAAAGTAATGAAAAAAAAATTAAAGAAGAGAAAAATTATTTAAATACAAAAATATTTAATAAAAAAATTTAAAGAAAAATGAAAAAGCTGGAAAACAAAATTACGAGAGATATAATCTTGTTGTCAGCTTACAAGATTTTATCTGCAAAAGATTAAGATTATAAAGGATTATATCCACAAAAACACTCTTTTTTATGGTTATTATTCATGTGAGCTGACCACGAGATTATATATTGTCTTTATTTGTTTTCAGCTCTTAAATTTTCAAAATTTAAAAAAAATTATATTAATTACAATTATAGAATAATTGTTTTTATTATATAATAAAATGTTTTAAAAGACAAATATATGTTAATGTCTAATATTTATTTAAGGAATAAACCTATTGAAATCTAACGAATGGTCCCAGAAAAAGTTTGTGAGAAAAAAAAATATTAAAGCCCGATAAATTTTCGGATTTTAGAAACGATTCCTTGTTTCATTATTCAATCAAAGGAGATTTGATGTCTTTTATTCCAGCCGCATCATTAGTGATTCAACATATTTCGATATCATTTTTGTTTCTTTTTTAGTTAAATATTATTTTGTGACAGTTAATTTGTATTTCTTTTTTTACTTCATTTTTACAAGAAGTTTAAAAATGTATATTGAGGGCATTGACTGAAATTAAATAAGCTTTTTTTTTACAGTAACTCTTTTACTAACATTATCTAGGCACCCATGTACAACTGTCTGCTCAACATAATGTGATAATATAAAATGAGATAGCAAAACTAAACCTGTGGAGCTAATTAAAATCTTCTTCGAAAGTATCAGTTAATGTTTTTTTTTTGAATTGGCAATTTCAGTCATCTTTTAGATAGGTATTATATAAAACTGCAGCATATCACATTTGTGCAATGAAAGCATTAAATATATAGTTTGTACAGTTTTAAAATGAAATAAAAAGAAATTCTGATCCTTAGGAACAGATAGTCTCATGGTCGAATGATGGAATAAAATTGCCTTTTTAGCAAATCAAAAAACTTTTTCAAAAAGCTTTTTGTATATTGACTAAAATATAATAAAATTTTATATTGACTAAATTTTCTTATTTATTTTTAAATGATTTATTAATACTCAATTTGTTTAAATCACGCTATGTTCCCATCTATTGAAAACAAAGTTTTTTATTTTATTCAGTTATTTATTATTTTTTTATTCAGTGATTTATTTATTTGCTAATTTTTTTATATGTCTTATTTATTTATTAATTTTGTTTTATTAAATTAAATCCACACATCTTGAATGAAAACAATGCTGTCCAAATTTCATTAGCAGTTTGAAGTTCCGATTTACAATTTTAAAAAGTAGTTTCTATTTCATAAAAACCTTATTAATTAAAAATTCAAAAGTTTTTACACATAATAATAACAAAAATCACGGAGTTAATAATCGAAGCAACTATGATCAATAAATAATAAAATCATAAGCTAACTGTAAAATCAAAATAAAATCACATTTGTTATCTTAATTTCATCCAGCCAGAATAGACCAACCAAATCATGAATTTTGGCAGATTGCACACCAGTTTACTAAAAATCACAAAAAAAAAAAAAAAAAAAAAAAAAAAATTATATATATTTATCTCATCTTACTTAGTTTAAATCTTTGAATCAAACTTAGATATTAGATAGTACTATTAGATATTAGATAGTACTATTAGAATATTTCAACTTTGAAATTTTATTTTGAATAAAGTAATTTGCATACCTTCCATGTTTTCCCGAACCACAATAATAAGTTGATTTGATAAAAACACTTGCTTACCTCTATAGGTGATAAATTTATAAGTCTTCTTAATATCTAAGGAATATTTTGATATAAAATTTTGGAGTTCACAGGTACGTGTACGATTAATTTGAAAAATGATAAAATAAAGTAAAATCTGTTATAATAATTAGGTAAATTAACCAAATAGGTTAGTTAAAACAATTAGAATAATTAAAGGAAAAAAAGTGTTAATTTGAATTATTACTTTAATTTTTAATAAATTAAAATATCTAAATTATGTTACCAAAAAAAATTTGAATTGAATGACGGCCTCTTTAATATGGTTGTGTCGCAATGTAATTTTCAGGACTAGAATGATCCCCCTCCCCCCAAAAAAATAAATAAATAAAGTAAATAAATATTAAAACGACTCTCCCCTTATTAATTGCCCTAGAAATTTTCTGTTTCAAAAAATTTAATATCAGATTATTAGACAAAAGAGTTCTTCTCTGGATAAGTTGATTTAATAAAGTTTGAATAATTTAAATTTGAATTGAATGACGGCCACTTTAATATGGTTGCGTCGTAATGTAATTCTCAAGACTAGAGTGATCCCCCCCCAAAAAAATAAATAAAATAAATAAATGTTAAAAAGACTCTCCCCTTATTTATTGCCCTAGAAATTTTCTGTTTCAAGCAATTTAATATCAGATAAGATAAGGAGTTCTTCTCTGGATATCCGATATTCCCAAAGTAAGGACAAAAGAGCCCAAGGCAATTTAAAGAAACAAAGAACATTTTTTCCACAGTGTAAAAAGAGATGGTTATTTTAAACTCTATGGGTGATGGATATGAAAATGGAGTTATTTTCATAAGCGAAAAGAGCGTTTTATTCCTTTTTTGATTTGAAAAGTAAAGTGTAACAATTATTTTAAATTTATAAACACTTCTATTAGATTTTGACCAGCGCTGGCCAATGTAAAAAAATAATTTATTTTGGGCTTCAGAGGGCCCCAGCTCCGAATAAAGCTTAAGAAAAGGGAGGCTCTGGTGGCCCGTTGCCTTCTCGAGGCCCTACACTGCAGCCAATTTAGCTTATATGTAAATTCCGCCTTGATTATGACCTATTGCTAAATGTATTAACCATATTATGACATTGATTGTTGTTTAACTTTTCTATAAACACTGAATGAAGTGTTAGTTGCTTTAAAATGCTTAGAGCTATAACTAATGTGCATGTTTTATAGGTTTCTCGCACTCTGCCTATACATTTGGTATTGAAAGCCACATCAGTCAGTCGAATATAAATGGAGCCCTTGTTCCCCCCGCAGCACTCCTTTCCATCATACAGAAAGGTTTACAGTACACAGAAGCTGAAATCAGCATTGGAGAGGTTTGATTACTTATATCTATCAAACTGTAATACGTCACACAGGTGGTTCTTTTGGTTGCAAACTTTAATGAACAATTCAAAAGTAATACATATTAACCTCTATGTAACACTATTTTATTTTTAACTCAAATTTTTATATCAAATTATGAAGATATGTGACTAGTGCAAAAACATAACTTTGGAAAAAATTTCGGAAATTGAGTTTAATATAAATTTAAAATCCCTGTTAAGTACTTTTGTTTTTATTTCATTTATTGCAAAGTTATAGCAGTTTTTGTGTAATGTGATAGCACTGGATAGACTAGTTATTTTAAGTCTTTCGTAAGTATTTTAAGTAATGCGTTTCTCTCAAAACCAGATTTTTTCACATTTTACACCATCTTTCACAGGATATATAAAGTAGTTTTTAAAATAATTGTCTACATATTTTCATGAGCAAATTTTATGATTATAGCTCACATGTTTTGAATTTTAGACTAAGAGAAAAAGTAAAATTTCAATTTTTATGCATATTTTTCCACAAAGACAAGTGCGAAAATTTTTAAAAATTTGCTTTTTTGACTACATTGATTCTTAACTCAGCTGTGTAGGCTCTTGCTTTTAAGTATTTCAAAGCATAGTTGATAGCCTTTTAAATAAAGCTCTCAACAGATTTTTTGTTTTGGGGGATCGAAATGTTTTTACTGTTTTGCTTACATGCAAAAAAATACCTTATTTTTACCTAAAAATGGCCATTAAATAACAAAAATAAAACACTTTTTATTGGTAGTTTCATAAGTTTTTACACCTTATTACACAAACTAGTTTTTTGAAATTTTATATTAATATTTAAAAAAAAAACAACTGTCGGAATACCTAGTTATATACCTTAAATAATCTTGATTATTAATTAAAAACTTACAATTATTTCATAAATTTTTCCTTACCCATCTATTTAAAATTAACCTGGTCAATTCACCTTTTTGTGTGCTAACACTTCGCCTATGACTGAGGAGCATCTATTTGATTGCCCCTCTCTTCTTGACATTCGTTCCTGTGACGACTTTCGAGCCCTCTCACCTTCTGGAGCTACTTCACTATTGTATTGGACTACAAGAGGCCTTATGTCTGAGAAGACGATGGCAGGCACAATTTAAAAAAAAAATTAAATAAATAGATAAATTTTTACGATTGTTTAAGAAAACAATAACTATTGAATTTTCAATTAAAAATCACAAACTAAAACAGAGTATAAATGTTCTTTTTATCTGATTTTTTAAATCTAATTTTATTTCAAAATTAAACAATTTAAAATTATACTGTTTTTGTAAGCAGAGCAAATTTTAAAAATTGAGCTTTTAGATTTTTATTTAGGTGTTAAATACTAAGTTTTATGTCCTGGGGATATTGTTTATAGTTTAGCTTAATTCACGAACTCTTTGTTGCAATTATTAAAAAATAATATTAAAGGAGTAAAATTTTGCTAAATTATCCTAGAGGTATAATTTTTATAAGAATTCAAATAGTATTCAAGTGTTTTCCAAAAACTCAGTTGCTATTACACCTGCAAAATTTTTTACAACCTGCATTATGATTTACAGATTACTCTTATGAACAGAAAACAAATCTGAGGCATTTTCATATTTTATTGTGAAAATTCATGTATTTATAATTTTCTTCTTCTTTTTTAATCTTCTCATTTGACTATTTGAATTTTAATTATTTATTGAATTTTGTCGAGGGAAAGAAAGATTTGTATAGATTTTGAAAATTTATTATTCAAATAAAATTTTTATAGTGTTCTAATTTGAATAGCCTTAAGATAGTTAAAAAAAAACCTTGTAAATTTTCTAAAAATGCCTTAAATTTAAAACTAAGATTAGTGTTAAGAGTGGAAATCCTAAGTAGAGTTGTTCAATATATATATATATATATATATATATATAACTGACACAATTTACAGTGTTTAAATTTTGAGACTGAGTAGCTTTGAAAAAGAAATTAAGAAGCTATGTAGCAGTGTTACCTAGTAGTTCTGAGAGTAGCTTTTGAGGGGTGAATTAAAGCCATTTTATTACATAGATTATATAACTATAACTAAGAGATAAAATATGCGAAGTAGACATACTAGAATTATTGCTTGAATAAAAAATCCACATTATTTTCAATTTTTTCACTATTTAAAAAGATTTTACAAAGGTTTTCAAAAAAATTTTATTAAAATATATGTCATTTAAATTTTTTTATTTATACTATTTGACAGTAAGTTTGAAATTCATGTCACAATTGACAACTTCACTGATTTTATTAAAAAGATGTCCTTTTCAAAACAATCTGGAATTGTTATTTACTTGCTTCAAAGTTGACTTTTTAGATTTTATTCTATTTTAAATTACAGAATCTCTTTCATAAGCTGCTTCAGTTATTGTCAGTATGAAAGCAACAGCAATTTATTTCCTAAATTCAGAAATAAAAACTTTATATAAACAGCATTATGAAAAATAAAGTTATTTAACTAAAACTAAAGGAATAATTGCAGAGATTATGCTCAACAGTCACAATCTTATTTATTGTCTTAAGTGTTTTTGTTCCATAAATGGAAGTTTTTCTTCTTGTGCAGGATGGTTCTGAAACCATGATTGAATCTTTATCCCTAATTGATGCAGTGATGCCAGATGCCGTTCTTTTGAGACAACAGCAAGCGCACAACTCCAAGAATTCTGTTGTCAAAACTGAGAATGCTAATGCAAATGGTGAAGAAGGAGGTGAGATATTTATTTTTATGTATCATTTTTAGTACTTTATGTCTTGGAATTTAGTACTTTATCAGGGGTCTGTCCAGGCCAAATTTACTACCGTTTAGCGGTACCTTCACAAATTCAACTTTAGGAAAAATGGTACTTTCTCAAAATACTTTTTCTTAACATTTTATTTTTGTATCCTGTAAGAAACGATAAATCCATATTATTACCATATTTTTGTTTTCATTTTTTTAATATAATTTTTCATTTTTTACAAATTATGTCTAAATTTTCACAAAATAGGTACTTCTCAGAAAAGCCTAGACAGACCCCTGTTTATGTTTGTGTTCAGAGAGTTAATAATTTAAATCATTGTTTCAGTGGTTTCAATTATTACAATTTATCCATAATAATTACAATTTCTTTGTCAAGATTGCTGTCTTATATTAAGCACTAAAAATTACAGTTTCTGAGAATTTTCATAATCTGTTTAAAGTAAGCTTTTCCTCCTTAATTATTTATAATTATGAAATTCGCAGTTTGTAGCTAAATTTTTTAACTTCTTAAACTATTCGATATACAATATACATAAAGAAACAATTTAGCAGAAACAAGAAATAAAAATAAAAAAAATCAAAGAAATCTCATCTTTCCCTCTTCCAGCAATCTATTCTAAAACTTAATCTTTTCGCATTATAGAAAAGCAAAAGAACCTAAACTTAAATCTGAAATGCTGAGATGAAGATTTTTAGTGGTTAAAATGCAAGATATAAAAAGACAATAAGGGCTAGTTCTTAATCAACCATTTAGAACATTAATTCCAAGTAATCACACTATAATTTCAATGATGTTTAATTTTCCATGTTACCTAATTTTTAATTTAGTACTCTTATCTAAGTGTTTAATTTCTCTCCTTTAATTTCCCTAAAAAATGTAATCAATACCTTTAACTTTGTTCTTTTTGTTTGTTTGGGGACAGAAATAAAATTTGTAGTTAATATGCTACACATCTTTAAATACTCGAGAGAATAGTAACCTCTAATTATTTAAATGAGAAAAGGCAGAGAGTTTTTCAATTTTGAAACAAATCTTTATCAAAAATTTTATTTTACAAAATGAGGGTAATGATTTTTTTAAAATACAGCTTTATTTTGTTTTGCTATTTTAATGATTCCGTTCCTTCAGATTGGATTTTAAAGTGGCTAATTTTACAATATCGTGGTTTTATTTATAGTGATCACTGTACAGCTAAACCTTAAAATTGCGCTAATGTGAATATTGTAAAATCTAATTGTGTACATTTCTACGATATTGTATTTCTGAAAACTGATAGCTAGTTTAGAAAATTGCCACCTCTGTTGTATGTAAACTGTTTTTAAAATTAAGTTAATCCATGTAACTGGAAAAAACAAAAGTTTCAAAAAATTTATTTGTATATTTGCATTTTTTTAAAACCAATTTCTTTTTCTAATTTTGTGCATTGACAGGGTGTGTAACGTTTATAAAAAGTGCTTAAAGGTGCTTATTTTCGATTTTCGTTATTTAAAAGCCCTTTAAGGTGCTTTTTTTCATTGGATGTTTTTAAAAAGTGCTTAATTTTCCCTCTTTCAAATAAGAATTTTTCCTTTACTATGTTGATTTTTACTTCCAATTATGCAAAAGCACACAGTTCACATTATTCTATTCAACGTTTTCACAATTAAATCAACATCAAACAGTTTATGATTACAATCTAATTTAAATGATAGTATCAATTATCACATTACATCACTTTTAAAGCATTATTTTTAAGGGAGTGAAAACTGAAAAGCCTTCAATGAAAAGAAAAATAAACAATGAATACTTTAAAGAAATTATAACAGTTGTAGTATTTTTAACATAACAGTTTATCTAGCATAATCTATTATAACAGTTGAAATACTTTATCTAAAAAAATCTAAGAAAACCTAATTTCATAATTATGTAAAGAACTGATAAAATTTAATCAAATTCAATTTATTAAATAAATCACATACTAAGTTTAAAGACTACTACAAATCTTACATTGAAATGCAGAGTTAAAAATACCAAAGTAATTCTTAAAATCCAATATTGTTAAGCATAAATGCCTAAACCAACTCTTTTAAATAATATAGTAATATAGTACATTTATTTTAAAGTTCTGTCTAAAACTTAAACTGGTAATAATATTTTTTAAAAAAGTAGATGGGGAAAAACTTTTAAATTTCTGTTACAATATTGTTTAGATATAAAATATTCTGATAATATCTATTTTTAAACAATTGTATTTTAGTTTCTCTTAAATAAAAATGTTCAGTGGGAATAGATTTCTTTTAGGCAAAATTCAAACTCTGCATTAGAAATGCAATTTCTAAGGAACTTTTTTTTTTATCTTAATTTTTTTTTTTAGAGATTAATAATGAAATTAATCATTTTCAGATTCTTAGTTTTATTATAATAGTCATGAGATTTTTCTGATATTTGCTGAATTCCATGAACCTTAAGACCGTTGATTTTATATTATATTTTATAATCGTCATTGAGCAGCCGACCTGATTTCGGGTTTACAAATACCAATGTTCAACTTTGTAGGCTTGTAATTTTGAATTCAGAAGACAAAGGAACTCCTGGAACAGGTATTAGGAGAAATTTACCTTTGCGGAGGACTTCTTGGGGCAAAAATTCCTAGTTATAAAACACAATAAAATAAATTTGCATTTAAATCTATTTTGTGGATTATAAACTGAAAATATTTCAGTCATTATAAATTTATCATTCCTTTTTTATTCTTAAAAATGGGAAGCATTTTTGATATTGCCTATTTGTTTGCATAAAATTTTAATTGTACAATTTTAATTTAACTGGATTTTCTTTTGCCTTTCTAAAAATTATCTTACTGTGTTCAAAAATGTATTTTTAATTATTGTGAACTTTTTATTCTAACATTAAAGTGTTCATTGTTTAAATTTCGTTTTGTTGTTGTCTAGCAGCAAATCACTCTGAAAATATGGATGTAGATGGTAGTATTGAAATTCTGAGCAGCCGCACCACTATACTCAGAGGCCATGAATCAGAAGTGTTCATCTGTGCTTGGAATCCAACATCAGATTTACTTGCATCTGGGTATCTGCAATTTTTTTTATTATTGAAAATAGTTAAATAGAGAAATTTTTTGTTTAATTTACAATGATATACACAGCTACAAATTCAATTTGTAAGCGATTCCTTAATTCTAACCCCCTTTTCTGCTATTGAAGATAGGTTTTGTTTTGTCATTCGTTTAACATGAATATTAATTTAATTAAACTTCGAACTGTGCTTGTTACTCTTTATACATTCAAAATGAAATATGATGTAGTAAATTTATTTTGTGGTTATTTCAAAGAACTTTTTGTTTTTAACATAGCAATTCTACAGTTTAATCAAAAATCTCAAAATCTTTATGCAGTACAGTAAAAGATTATGAAAAAAAAATATTAATTTTATTATATTTTTCCTAATAGTAACCCTGTTTTTTGTAAATTACATTGTTTTTTGCTTTTTACCCATTAGTTATCTCTGACATCAAGAAAATTGTTTGTTTAAGCATAAATTTTTATTACCAGTTTTGCACAGCTTTTTTCAGTTCATTGCTTCAGTAATTTTCGTTTTTTCAAACTGAATTTTTGAAGTAGGTTAAATGACCTAAAAAAAGTTTTAAATAAGGAATAATAACAATTCCTGTTCTTTACTTATTTAATATATAACATCAAATGCATTGTACTATAACGGGTTTCCAACTGGCGGCCCCCAAAGCCTTTTTTTGAGGCCAGAAGTTTTCTCGAAGAAATTCTCCGATTTAACTTTTTGAAACCACTCATTTTGAACGAAAATATTTACACACACATTTGTAAATTTAAAATGTAAATATCTATTCACTGGTGTTTGCAGCAGACAAACCTCAATTTTCTCATTGAACATTTTTTGTGCTACTATGTAAGTTTTAATACCCACCTTTTTAAAGTTTTATGTCTTAACAATTAGATATCTGTTGCACATTAATTGTTTAATACATAGGTGCACATTAAAGTTATTGTAGCCCGAGTTTTTATTATTTATTTAATATTTTTAAAAATATTATTAATAACAATTAAATAATTTTAAAAATCTACTTCTTCTTTTAATTTTTTAATTCAATACTTTCGTTTTTTACAACTTGGTAAAATTCTGACAGTAATATCTAATGTTCCTTCAAACATAAAAGGGTCCTATATAAAATTTTGATAAGGTTGCGGCCCGCCATTTGATTTGTGTTTTTAATTGTGGCCCCTGGCCTCATGTAAGTTGGAAACCCCCGTACTATAACATTATATTTCTAGCATTGCATTGAACTCTCACACCTGAGTGCTCACTATTTGATGTAATAATTCTATTCTTTTCTTATCAGTTAAATTTTCAGCAGTTATCACAATTGATTTTTGCATTTTTAAAAAAATTTGATATTTTTAAAAAGATATTATTTATTACAACATGAGCACTGGAAATGTAAATTTAATGAATCCCTTTTCGACACGTCCGTTTCATGTGATTTCGTTGTAAATGCACAACATGACTTTCTCATATATTTTTTTCCATGTATTGCTGTATGCCGTAGATTTCAGCTCTTTTGAAATACTTTGGTGCTATGAAGGTGGTGCGAAAAAGGAGAAATATGATTTTTTTTCATAATATATATATATATTTTTATTTATTTATTTTTTTGTGTGTTGATGAAAAAAATACATTTATTTAATAAAAACTTTTTTCTTTAAATTTTACAAATATTGCCTTTTTGCTTAAAAATGACACTCTTTAATTTCTATATTTTTAAAAAAAAAAAGAAAAATTAAACACCGAAAAAAATTGAGAAATTTTTTTTGGATAATTTCTTCTTTCAGCAATGACGTGTCTGAATATAGTGATATAAAAAAAACAAAAAAAAACATTTAATTTATTCTTTTAGGTCTGGAGATTCAACTGCCAGAATCTGGAATATGGAGGACAATGCTGGCTCCAACAGTAGTAACCAATTAGTCTTACCTCACTGCATTCAGAAGGGAGGTACTGAGGTGCCCAGCAATAAGGATGTCACATCTCTAGATTGGAACGTTAGTGTGTTTCCACTTCTTTTTCTTTGCTAACCTTTTTTGAGTGTATAGATTTCTCTTTTTACTTCAAGTGTGCATGAATATTTCTATACTTTGTTGAAAGTTAAGAAAGAACCATTATCCTTATAGAGAGAGCCTGTTTAATTGTAATTGTATGCCAAATGGATGCCAAGTTCCCAGCATGAATGTATATCAACAATCGCCAACTCTAGAAACGACGTTGCACGTCCTTTTTGCTTCCTTTCATAAATTGTGTGAATTGAGGAAAACAAAACTTATATCTTTCTATTAGCATTTCAGAAAATTCTAAGAGAATAATATTGTTTCTTGCAAAAAAATTTCTTCTAGATCAAAGCAAAAATAAAAATTCCTTATCTTGCATTTGATTTATTAAGGGAATGTTAGCATAAGACACGTAATTTTTAGTAGTCGAATCAAATCTAAAGCTATTGCAGCAGCGTTTTCACTACAACACGAGAATTTCGCATATATTTTTCTTTTCTCGCATTAAAAATGATTACCGTGAGAATTTCGCGCATTCTATAAATCAATTTCAAAATTCGCGAATTTCTCGCATTTTGGAAAAAGGTTTGCATTACGCCATTTAGAATAAAATCCGTTTCACTTTTCTTCCTGGATCTTTCATTATTTTCAACATCTGCCCCGTTATCTAGCTTCCCTACTTACCAGTATTGTTCAGAACCTTTTGGGACAACAGCTCTACCTTTCCGAACCACGGAACCCCTTCCAGAACAAATTTCTTTGCAACCATGTGTTTACCGTAGGTAAGGTTTCTTCATTTAAGACGTTCAAATTTTTTATGCACTAATGTAAGATGGACAAATACATTGTAAAGACAAAATCTTCTATGATGATACAGCAAAAATATTCAATGCTTTTACCCCTTCCTTCTCGCTCTCGTGAAAATGACGGGGTGAGTTTTGACATCCGAGATTGTCGCAGAATATCGTCTTTGTATGTTAATAAAGCAAAAAAAAGAGAAAATGAAGTTTCTGAAGAAACAAGTTTATTTAAAAACATTAGTAAACAAAAATGCCACAAACAGAGTGACGAAAAGAAAGAATACACAAATGATCTGCTTCAACAGAAGCTTAAATACTGATAACGGGTGATGTCATGATCCACGCAAGAACGACCAACAGCGAATGAAAATAAACTGGCCGATCCCCGCAGACCATGACCTCACCGACACAAGTTGAATGCATGAGATCGACGACCGAAAATCGAACCTCATACCTTTTACCCTCTATTTGTCTAACATGTGGCCCCCTCTCATGCCTTCAACTTTTACAAAAAAATACACATATACAGTTTATCAAAATCTTCAATAAACTAAAGAAATATTTAATTTCCTTAAACTAATACTTAAATTCTTTCATTCCTGTAACCATCCAAAAGATTAAACTTTCACAAATACGTTTGAACAAAAATGTTCAACTTCTAACTTAGTTAAAGGTTTTGTAAAAATGTCCGCTAAGTTAAACTTACTCCTAACGTGTTTAACTGCAAAAAATTTATCATAAATTAAATTTCTTAAAAAATGATATTTTACGTCGATGTGTTTCGTTCGACTATTTTCAATAGGTGAATGAGAAAAATCAATTGCAGATTGATTGTCACTAAATATAATACAATCACTTAAATTTATGTCTTTTAAATTTAATTCTCCACACTCATCTATTATACGCTTAATCCACATTACCTCTTTGGCAGCGTCAGTTAAAGTCACATACTCTGATTCCATTGTAGATAGACTCACATATCTTTGTTTGAAAGTTTTCCAGAATATCGGAGTTTTATCCAAAAACAATATTATACCACCTACTGATATTCTGTCATCCCTGTTAGCAGCAAAATCTGAGTCACAGTAACAATTAACATTTAATTCTCCAATATTTGACAATTTGAAGAAATAATCTTGAGTATTTTGAACATAACCTAATAATCTTAATAAAGTATTCCAGTGCTTTAAACCTGGATTTTCTTGAAATTGTGATAATATATTTACCGCATAGGAAATATCCGGTCTTGTGCGATTAGCTATATAAGTCAAGCAACCCAAAATGTTCTGAAACGGCAATTTTGCCATTTCATTCATTTCGCTTTTAGAAGATGGACAATCAGCTTTTGATAATAAGTTACCCTTAGTAATCGGCAACGATGACAAAGGAAATTTAAAGCTAGAAAACATTTTACAAACTTTTTGGATATAACTCTTTTGATGTGTTAACATCTCACCTTCTTTTTGAACAAATTCAACACCTAACAACTTACGCGTTTTACCCAAAATTTTTAAATCAAAATTATCACTTAAAAGTTTAATAACACTGTCTACTTCATATTTTGTTTTAGCAAAAATAATTATATCATCTACATAAATTATAAGAATTACGTTTTTATATACATATTTACAATTACACCATTTCAATCTTACAAACTTTAAATTTTCAAGTGTATTATCTAATTCAAAAAACCACTCTCGACCACTTTGTTTGAGTCCATAAATAGCTTTCTTTAAATGACAAACGCGGTCTTGCTTATTTAAATCAACAAAACCTTGAGGTTGATACATAAATACATCCTCATTCAAATTTGCGTAAAGGTAAGCACACTTAATATCTAATTGGGTATGATACCACTCTAACATACAAACTAAGATTGTGAAAAACATTCTTACAAGAACAAAATTAATCACAGGACTAAATACTTCATCGTAACTTTCTCCTCGTATTTGTTTAAATCCCTGAGCAACTAAACGTGCTTTGTATCTTACAATTTCCCCCTTTTCATTTACTTTAGTTGTATAAACCCAACGGCTTCCCAAAATTCTTTTATTTTTAGGAGTTGGAACCAAATCCCAAACTTTTCTTTCTCTCATAGTTTTAATCTCATCAGAGATGGCTAATTCCCAATTTTTAACTTGGGGAGATCTTAAACAGTCTTTATAATTTCTAGGAATTTTTATTTCAATATGATTAGCTTCGTGTTTTATGTTATGATTAACCTGAAAATTTGAAACTTTACCAGAAAAAGCATTTTTCCCACTGAAATCAAATAAATCCCTATCATACTTTATCTTGTTACTATTACAGTAATTTTCTACATCGTTATAGGATCTTAATCTCATATTTACCCCTTCAATATTATAATAAATATCAGTTCGACTATTATCTGGACGGGGTACAGCTTTTCTAATCCACGAAATGTTTTTACACGGAATTAAATCGGGTTTTACTCTTGAACTACCTGTATCTTCATCTGAGGAACTTTCGTCCAAATCGGGACGTTCCGATTCAAAACTAGCAAAATTACGTTTAATGGGTTTGGTGCCCAGTACGGCTTCCACCCCAATTACATTTTCGTCAAAACGAACATTTATTGTTTCAACAAGTTTCCTTTCGTTTTTAAGCCAAATTCTATAACCTTTCGTTTGCATTGCATATCCTAACATAATACCTTCTTTAGCTCTCATTTGAAGTTTATTTCGCAACTGTTTTGGTTGACCCACAAATGCTAAACAACCAAATACTTTCAAATGAGTGACTGATCGTTTTCTACCACTATACAGTTCAAAGGGAGTTTTAATTTGGTTTTTGTGACAAACTCTATTAAAAGTGTAAGTAAAGCATAGTAAAGCTTCAGCCCAAAAAGCATCTCCTAATTTACTAGATTTTAATATTGTCTAAGGCAGTTAAATTATAGCGTTCACTAACACTGTTTTGCTCTGGCGTATAAGCGTTAGTACGCTCAGCTTTTATACCTTCATTTTCAAGAAAATCACTAAACTTTTTATGGCAAAATTCCATGCCATTATCAGTTCTAACATTTACAATTTTACAGTTTAAAAATCTTTCAGCTCGCTTTTGATATCTTATGAAACTATTAAAAACATCAGATTTCTTTTTAATGGGAAAAGTAGTAACTTTCCTTGAAAAATCGTCAGTGATAGAAAGAAAGTACCGACTTCCACCATGTGAAACGGCAGGCATTGGACCACATACGTCCACATGTAAAAGTTCCAAAGGTTTCTTAGACCTTATACTTAAATTTGGTTTAAACGAAATTCTTTTAGATTTCGCTAATTTACATTCTATACAATTACTATCTGAAAAATTGAGATTAGGTAATCCTTTCACACTAGAATTTTTACTTGATTGAATTATATAATCACAATTTATGTGGCAGTATCTTAAATGCCAGATATCTAGATCATTTATCTGAACAGATACATTAAACAATTGCTCATTCGAGTCACTAGCATTTTTATCAATAATTAAATCTTTATCAGGCTTAGTATAAGTATTAGGTTTAAAATAATACAAGCCATTAATTCTTTTACAATAGAAAATCTTCTCATTTACCCGATTATACACAGAAATACAATTTTTAGCACCTACAAAATAACCTCCAGCTTTCTCTATTACAGAACCAGAAATGAGGTTTCTTCTAAGTTTAGGAGAATACATGACATTTTGTAAAGTTACTCTGTGCATTTTACCATTTAACTTATTAAAAAATTGCACTTTTCCAATACCTAAGATTGGGCTTTCAATGTCACCTATAGCTAACGACATAGAAGCATTTTCTACAGTTTCATATTCAAAGAATAAATCCAAATTATTACAAAAATGTGTTGAAGCGGCAGTGTCAAAAAGCCAACTTTCTTTCTCAATTTCATGACACACATTGCCAACATTTGCTTCAACGATATAAAGACTATTATCTAAAACATTTGTAGTTACATTACAGTAAGAATTATCACTTGCATTTTGTTTAAATTTACTCTTTATATTCTTTGAATTATACTTTAATTTTTGCTTACAATCGGATATTAAATGACCATATTTATTACAACGATAACAAGGACCTATCTTAGATTTATCATAACTAGTTTTGAATTTAGACTTAATATTAGCAGATTCTAAATTTCCCTTACTATTAGAAGAACCAGATTTAAACTTATTAGTTACACTTAACTTTTCATTAAAACTTGAATTAACATTATAAGCAATATCACTAACATTATTTAAATCAAAATTTAGTTGCTTAAGTCTACTTTCCTCCAGAAGTAATTCGTCTAAAATGTTCTTAAATTTAAATTTAGTGTCCTCCCATCTATAAATAATTTGAACAATACCTTGAAAGTCCTTGGGTAAGTATCTTATAAGTTGGAATCCTTGGTATAGGTCGTCCACCGGATGTCCTGCTTCTTTCAGCTGAGAAACCAGGTTTTTCAATCTCGCTGCAAATATTCCAACTTCTTCTTCTGTGGTGTATTTCAGGTCAAAGAATTGGTCTAGGAGTTGAACAACTATCGCTCTCGTAGTTGGCTCAAAATGTTGTTTTAGGATTTCCCAGGCTTCAGCACCATCAGTTGTCGCTGAGATCAGGCTTCGGTATTCGGGTTCAATACTAAGAAATATCGACGTGTACGCTTTGTCACGTCTCCAGAGGTATTCTTGACTTTCTTTTCGACTTGCTTCTGACGAATTCGACGAATTCAGGAAATCTATATGCAAGTTCGAACATTCCATGATGAAACAATTACAATTCGAAGATTCTGAAAGGGAATATCGTTCCAGACTAGATACCAAACTTCGTAATCCTTAGAAGTAGCCATCAAATTCGGATGTGCAAACTTATATTCCGAACAAAAGTTCTTTTAAAATTGCTTACTACTAGTTTTGTCAACTGGAGAAAAATTCCTTAGAAGAGTCATATTTTGATAATGTTCTATTATTTTTCGAATCCACAGCATCTTGAAGTATACCATAACCAACTTGAGATTTTACTGACGATTCACTTTGCAAAAATGGCGGATGGGAACGGCCCCCATCTTAAAGATTCTCCATTTGAAGTTGACAATGACTTGGCTGAGTCCAGGCTAATGAAAATTCAATATTCAAGACGATAGAAAATAAATCCCGGCTATGCCTGAAACTTGCCCCATAACCATGACATCCGAGATTATCGCAGAATATCGTCTTTGTATGTTAATAAAGCAAAAAAGAGAGAAAACGAAGTTTCTGAAGAAACAAGTTTATTTAAAAACATTAGTAAACAAAAATGTCACAAACAGAGTGACGAAAAGAAAGAATACACAAATGATCTGCTTCAACAGAAGCTTAAATACTGATAACGGGTGACGTCATGATCCACGCAAGAACGACCAACAGCAAATGAAAATAAACTGGCCGATCCCCGCAGACCATGACCTCACCGACACAAGTTGAATGCATGAGATCGACGACCAAAAATCGAACCTGATACCTTTTACCCTCTATTTGTCTAACAAGTTTTCGCTGGCTATTTCTTGCTCCCGTGATATTGACGGGCTGGAGTGTTCAGTAGTAATGCGCCAATAAGAATAAAACTAATTAATTTCTTTTGCCTGGAAAACATTTCATTTCCCATTTTACTCACCATATAGCAGTATGAGGATACTTTTAAGGTAATTGTAAATAGTTAGTTTATTTTAAACTAGATACTAGCACTAATCAAATATGTGTGTTTGGCAAAATAGACACTCTTATGACCTTTTTCTTGAAAACTAACTGATCGTTAAGGGGTTAAAAAATAGAAGATGTTAAAAATGTATTATAATTAAAGAAAGGATTTTTTTTTCAAGTCTATTTGTGTTTTTTTAATGTATAGAAATCTCACTTAACTTTTTGAAATCTCGCCCTGTTTTCGAGAAAGGGTGAAAAATTCTCACCCATTTTTTTTCTATGAGGAAAACACTGTGCATCGTCTTATAGTTGTTTCTTTTTCAAGAATGAATGTTCTCTTTATTTATTGAAATATGTCGCCATGTCTAGGATTCCAGTAAGACTTTTTTAATTACATCCTTTTTTTAATAATTCTGTGATATATAGCATAAAAGATAGCACGGATTGAATTTCTGTTTGATGTGTTTAGCTTTTGAAAGTTTTTAAATTATTTTGATAGCATGTTTGTATAATTTGAAAGCTATGTGTAGTTGCGGATGATTACTTAAATTCTATACTGCAATGGTCTTTTCTCAACTTGCAACAGAGTATAAATGTTGAATAAACTGAATTGCATCAATTTTCATAGAATTTCACATGATCACAAATATTATTTTAAATTTGAATTCCTTATTTTGTTATCAAAAGATTAATTTTTTTTATAATTATTATTATTTATTTTATTTTATAAGAGCTAATAGTTTTCCCAACTTAAATCCTGTGAGTGCTCATTAACACTCACTCTCCATACTAATGGTTTTTTTAAAAAATAAATTGCAGGTGCAAGACTTTGCTTTCTCTAGACATAATTTCTTAAATTTTTTTTTCCTCATACACATTTTAGCAAGTTTACGAACCTGAAATATTCATTTTATTACAATTTCTTAGCCTTAACAGCTGCATAAAAAAGGTTGCATAGATTTTTTTAATATTTTTACTTTAAATTTGAAGAACCCAAACAGAAACTGAAAACATAAGACATAGTAGTTTTTTCTGTTATTGAATTAATGTTGAAATAAATGCTGATTTAATCTTTTTTTTCCTCCATAAATTTGATTCTTAAATATAGTCCAGCTACAGTTAGTATAAAATATTAGATTTTTAGTAATGTATAATTTTGTTAATTCAAATTTGTCAGTTGTGTACAGTGTTTCTTAATGTCACAAGCAATTTCCTAAGTTTATATATAATTTTTTAAATATTTTGAATTGAGATGATTTATTCTTAAAATATCCATGTGTATTTGCCGTTGATAATTTGATATTCATTTTCTTTAGTCGGATGGAACATTGCTTGCTACTGGTTCCTATGATGGTTATGCTAGAATGTGGACTACAGAAGGTACAAAAATAAGTTTTCCATCTATTTTTTTTAAAGATACACTAATCATGAAAAAAGTTTTCTAAAGAGAAATATGAATCAAATCTACTTTTAATTTTTCAGGTAAATTAGCTAATTTGTTAGGGCAGCATAAAGGTCCAATATTTGCTTTGAAATGGAACAAAAAAGGAAACTACATTCTTAGTGCTGGTGTTGACAAGGTAACTATTTCTTTTGTTTTAATGTTAGTAATATGTTTTGAACATAGTTTCTTTTATATGTGAAACAAAGCTGGGTTGGAAAAATCGGAGAAATCTCTTGGTGGTTGTGCGGAAAAGTTATTACCTACTTTCATTTAGAAGTATTTAACGTATTCATTCATGGATTCGCAGATAATTATTTTTTTTTACTAAATTTTTATCATAAGAGTTAGTTATAATTCTAAGACTGCTCATGTTAAACTGGGGATCATCTACAAATTTTACAAAATTGATTAAACTATCTTACTTTCTTAAATTTGTGTTAGAATTTTTGGGATTCTTGAATAATATAATCCTTATCTTGTATCAGTCGATAATAATGTAGAACTTGTGGTGTTGTCAGTTTAAAATAAAAAGAATAAAGGCAGCAGCTAAGGAAATTAAAGTAATATTGATGAAAGTGACAAATACCAAATAACAACTTTTCAACATAGACCAATATTTATGTAGCATGCTGAAGCCTTTGAATCATTGAAGTTTTCTGTATTCACACTAATTTATAGAAGATCAATTTGTTACAAATGCTAAAAAAATTTATGTTTGTACAGAGAAAAAAAGTGTTCAAACAAAAATTTCGAAATATTTTAAATAAATATGTATCATAAATACTTTTGCTTTAAGTATGTAATTTTTCATTAAAATATTTTACTCTTATTGCAAATTTATTAACGTTCAAGTCCAGTACTTTTTTATTTGTATATTTTCAAGTTGTTATCTTATATGTTATATTGACCAGCATTTATTGTTTTCTTGTATCTATAGTTTTTAATGAATCGTCCTATGAGAAATGATCAATCAGGGTTCTACTGTGTATTCTCAACAAAATCTATACAGACTTGTCAAACAAATCATTTACTGTATTGTCTGATAAAGTCTAAAAGCAATCACTATCAATTTGAATTTTTCAAAGCTGCTTACTTAGGGTACATCTTCTAATTTATTTTTGTCACATGCTTAGTCTTTTATTTATTCAGATGTGCCACTTATCTGCATATTTGCAAGCTTTTTAATTTTTTTTATTTGTAAGTTGATTTCCCCCACAAATTAACTATCTTAAAATTGCAAATATTTAATATGACGAACTGAGGGACAATCCACAAATTGTACAGAAGGGATTAAAGTAATCTCTGATAAAATAGATTAAAATGATTTAATCCATTTAACAATTAAATAATCTCTGAATACAACTTCCAATAAGTATAAGTTTGTATCAATAAGTACAGTAAGACCTCGATTATCCGAGCTAATTGGGACCGCTAGTACCTCGGATATCGGAAATCTCGGATACTAGAAACCATGTATAAAAACCTTCCGTGCTTGTGAATTTAACTACTTTTAAAGTAAAAAACTATAGAACTTTTTTTAAATGATAAAAATAAACATATATAAACTTATATTTCACAGCTAAAAAGATTTAAAAAGGAAATCAACTCTAGCAAAACAACTCTAATCATCTAAAGCATTCATGGATGTTGTCTTCTCAGGATGTAATATTTCTTGGAAGTTGAGTGCTTTTGTGGGGAAGAAGTGTCTGTAACACGAACTAAAATTTGTATAATTTTTTCCAAGCTTAGTTTGGAAAGTAAAAAAAATAATAATTGGACTTCGTTATTGCCTCGGTTAACAGAAACCTCGGTTAATTGAAACTCGGTTAATCAAAGTTCTACTTTATACAACTCCCTATGTGAATTGGGAATTGATTGGGGAATCATGATTGTTTCAAAGATTTGAATTCATCTATGATAAAATGGATTTAAATGATTTGATAACAATTCAATAATCTCAGAATTTGTAATATGTAGAATTGAGGGGTTTGGAGGTTAATAATTTTTTTTAGATGTACTCAGAATAAATGTATTTAATTAAAAATATTAAGTTCTGTTTAAAACATATTAAACCAAATTTTAATTTTTAAGTGATTATTAAATTGCTTCTTAGTAAGAAATGATTCCTATTGATGCTTTAGTAAGTAATGGCAATTTGAAACAATGAACATATGAATCATATTCACATAACTTTAAGTGAAATTATTGAAAATACTTACCAAACACCTTTCTAATTTATAGTTTTCTTAATATAATTTCTTTAAATTGTAATTTTTTATTTTTTTTATCATTGCTTAATTTGTAAACATGTTTAAATAGTTTTATGTTATGCATATTTCAGCTTTTTTTTTCCTATCTAAAAACTTTTATGAAACTACTTCCAAAAACTGCAATTTGACATAGCCTTTTACCTTCAGTTTTGCCAAATAAACATTTTATATTTGGATTATCAATTCAAATTTTATATAATCTAAATTCATTAATTTAATTACATTGCATTTTATCAGCACAAAGTATTTTAGCTTTAGTCTGTAGGGATATAATCAGAGAGGGCAACCTGCTCTGTATTGTTGACTAATATTTTCTATTGGTGGCAACTTTTATATTTTAATATGTAATTCTTGGTCTAGTAATTTCAACTTACAAGGTTTTTACCCTCTTCTACTTTGAAATAATCCAAAGAGATGTATAAAATGTAACTTTTTTAAAATTTTTTTATGTTGAGAATTTTAATAAGTTGGCAAAAATATCTATAAATCTGCAAATTTTAGTTTATAGTTCTCTAAAGCATTTTTAAACTATTTTGTAGATTGCAGAGCAGTTGTTGGCCTTTCTGTCTAATGGTTCGTTCTTGTTAAAAAAAAAAATAAATAAATAAATAAAAAAAGAAAAAAAAGAACATACAATAATTTTGCTTTGTTTCTTTACTGGAATGTCAAATTTTTCTAAATTCTGCAACTTCTTTTTCTAACATAACTCTTTTTATAAAGAAACACTTGAAAATTTGAAATGGTATCAAAATTTGCATTATCTGTAGAATTTGTTCAAAAAATTGTATTGATTTTGTCCTTTGTAAATAAAGAATTTATATTTGTTTAACATACATATCAAATCAGACTTGAGTTGCATATTTTTACTTAAATTATGGTGCTAGACTTGGAATATTATTTTATCATAATTGTTATTTATAATAAAATTAATATCAATTGTTATCATAAATTACAACTAAAATATTGTTATCATAAATAACCACGATATTGGATTATATAAGAAAACATAGTATCTGGTTTCATAGACTTGTATAATCCTTTATAGAGGAAAACTCATAACTCACATTTTGTGCATAAAATGTGAGTTCTTGTACTAAGTAAAAACAGATAATGCAATATATAAGGATAAAGAATATCTGAAATATAACACTTCTTTGATGTAATCCTCCTTGCGAATAACTTTTTTTTATCAAAATTTATTTTGATCTGATTTACAATTAAAAAACAATTTTATTATATTATTTAAAAAATGCATATTGAGAATTTAAAAATTGATTTCTCTCTTTTTCAGACTACTATTATATGGGATGCGGGTACTGGTCAATGCAGGCAGCAGTTTGCTTTTCACATGGGTAAGTTATCGGCAGCAACTGTATCCTTCTTCATTTTATTTTATTTTTGACACCAATTGTTTTCAAAAGTAGACATGTTGTGAAATTATAAAAATAAGTCATTTCAGGATGTTCTGATATTGATTTGTTCACATCAGTTTTCACCACCTTTCATAGGTATTTCTTTAAAAGTATTTTTTTAAAAAGCCAATAATGTTAGATTTCAAATGAGATATCACTTAAAAGGAACATTTAGAAAATCTTGCTTTCTACGTAGACATTTTAACAGACTTTTGATTTATGGGGGAGAAATAGTGACAAAAACGGAAAAATACTTGACTAATGAAGTTAAATTTTGATTTAATTTTATTATTTAATACATTTTTCAAGTATTTAAATTAAATACCCTTGGTGTTTCATTACACTAGGAACTGTCCCATTTTACTACACCAAGTACCAAATGTTATCTGTGATGTTTCACTACGCCCATTCAGTATTTCCCTTACAGAAATTTAAGGTATATTATTTGAGATTGTTTTGAGGGTTATTCAGATTTGATTTCAAAAACAACCTTTAAAGATCAACCTCCCAGGGGGATCCCTCCCTAATAAAGGTGTATGAAGTTTTTTTAATTCTAACTTGAGGAGATTGTTGGAAATCTACTATAACTTAGCTTAGTAGATTACCCAGCTTAGGAAGGTTGTTTTTGAGGTGTACATATTATTTTTTTTACACTTCTTGCAAATACCGATGGTGTGAATGATTTCACCCGATCTAAACTAAAATTATTTCTGAGTTATATATGAGGTTTATCAATGAGGTTATTTTTGTTGTAAAACATAACCTCATTTTTTACCTCAGGTTTATTTTTTTACATCTGTCAACCTTAAAAACATCTTATTGTGTTGTAAGGCTCACCACCATTTTTGGTGCTGAGATACACTTAAATTAATGCAGTGTGCACATTTTCATATAATATTATTATACATATAATTATTATTATACATATTATTATTATTAAGGATATTATAATCAATCCTTTAAATGTTTCATGTGTTTTTTATTGTAGCTCCTGCCTTAGATGTAGATTGGCAAACTAATACTAGTTTTGCATCTTGTTCTACTGACCAATGTATTCATGTTTGCAAGTTAGATGTGGATAAGCCTATTAAGACATTCACTGGGCATACAGTAAGTGGATACCTTTTTTCTTTGATTCTTTTGTTTTTGTTTTGAATGTTTCGTATGAAAACTTTTCATTGATTAACAAATAATTAGTGATTTCTTTGAGTACTTTAAGTTAATGAAGTGAATTTTCTAGCTTAGTATTGATTTAGATTATGCTTTAAAAATATATATTACTTATTTTTTTTTGTTAAATCTCAAATTAATCTGAGTATTTTGCTGGTTTTATAGTTCGGTAATTCATATATCAAGTTGATTTATTGCCTATCAAGTTGATTTTGCTTTCAATTTATCATTGTCAAATTTTAGCTTGCTATTTATCAAGTTGATTTTGCTTTTTTTAAAATTTAATCTACTTGTGTTTTGTTGATTTTCAATATTTTTTTTTTATTCCGTTAAGCATTTTGATTTTTTGAATTAATTTTATTTCTGTTATTGCTTATTTTGTAACTCTAAATTATTAATTCTATGTTTCCTTAATTTTGTTTACTTATACTTTTATTGATTTTTAACTCCTTGTTATTAATTGAAGTGCTTTTTCATTCTAGAATGAAGTGAATGCAATCAAATGGGATCCACAGGGAGTATTATTGGCTTCTTGTTCAGATGACATGTCTCTGAAGGTAATTTTCATTTTATTTAATGTGATAATTACATAAGTATTGAAATTTATAATGTCATGATTTAAATATGCTTATAAAGCGGATGCTATTATATTATCTCCATTAAGCAAAGAAAAATGCTAAACTTTTGTGGTTTTATAGTCGAACCCCACTCTAATGAACCCATGATATAGAGAATGCTGGGTTGCAGTGGATTCTGATTTAACTGACTTTATTTTATACACTTTAGTAGACAATTAGAAGAATGTTATTTTTTTTATTGGGGACTCTTAATTTTAGCAATTTTATCTATTCTCATTTAACAGATTTAAAATTTAGAACAGTTGTGATTGTATATCACGACATTTCTTTACATTGTGCCTAATCTAACTCTTGCGTGCTTTTTTCTTTTAACCCCTTGCACTACGCTTGAATTCGGAACAAGCCGTGCCTAACTTATGTACCAGAATTTTCGCGAAAAGAGCCTAAGTGTCGGAACTTCAAATACAATATCTTACGCATATGTTTACTCAGTTTTCAAATGTTATCTGGACTATAACAATGTATCCTAAGTAGTACGTAACTTACATTACTAAGAAGAGCCCGATTGTTCAGCCCGAGATTAGGACATCAAGTTCGGCGCGTGATATTCATGTTTGGCCTAAAATTTTCACCTGGAGTCAGACTCGTGAAAATAGCGCATGGGGTTAAACTAAGGTGAACAAGTTGGTAAGCAGCACATCGCTCTGTGCTAAAGAAGGACAAGCAATTTCAGCAACTTTTTATCTTAGAAGTGAAATCGAATTTAAAGATTCTGAATTATTTTTCAAATAATTTTTTGTTGTAACAAAATGTTATTAAAAACCACAATTACAAATGAAATAGATCAACCAATTTTTTCAGATAATGGTGATTTAATTGCACTTATACATTCTTATAATTATGGGTACTCATCAGTGTTTTAAAATTCAAATATAAATTTTACCAGGAGTATTTCTTTATTGACCAAATTTTCAGCAGTTGAAGTTGAGCATTCAAAATTTAATTTTTTAAATTCAATTTAAATATTCTCAAGTTAATTTTTTTTCGCATTATTTTCAAGATCAAGTATTTACTGCTCAGAAGGTGATATGTTATTCTATATGTTTATGTTATCTTTAGATCTGGAGTATGAAGCAGGATACATGTGTACACGATCTCCAAGCTCACAATAAAGAAATTTATACAATTAAATGGAGTCCCACAGGACCTGGTACCAACAATCCTAACATGAACTTAATTTTAGCCAGGTATTCCCTCAACTATGTATGCAATTCTCTATTTTTTTTCAGGATTAAATTGCTTTATTTTTTGAAGCCTGAAAAATGTGTAAATGGTTACATTTTTATCAAATGTTCTGAAAATTGAGGATTTACTTGACGAGAAGTAAATTTCAGTTGCCCTTTGCCTTTTTTATAATCTGGAAAAGGATTGAATGTTTCATTTTTTTCTTCAAGAAAAAAGCAAGTTATTTACCCACTGGCGATTCTGCATGTAAAAATTTCTATTTTTTTTTATCCATCCAAATGATTGCGCTCATGAAAAACAGCACTCCCTTTTCTACCTACAGATGGGTCTGCACATAGAAAAAGTCTAATTTTTTTGGGCTAAAAAGCCCTTCTATCTAGAGTTAGTAATGAGAAAAAATTATCCTTCATACAACAGTTTTCTGATTAGAGAGTGGTGGAAATAAGCCTTTCAGCTGTATAAAAAAAAAAAAAAAAAAAAATATGTGAACATATGAAAGCACTAAAACTAAAAATGAAATTAAAATTTGACCATAGTGTGTGACTTTTACAATGTAAAATGAATCACATTTTTATCTATGAAACAGTGTGGGGTTTCAATTTGCTTTTTTTCTGTCTTAGATAAACTTTTGTGTCTCAGATAAACTACAGTCATATTTATTAAAGATTTGTTTTAGCTTTAAAAAAATACTGAAGCAAAAAATATTTGATTTTTTCCATCCTGTTCCCTTTAACTATTCTCTACATACTGTTGAATAGTTTTTTGCAATTCATCAGATGTTAAAGATTAGCTTACAGTAGTAAACATAAATATCACAAAACCTTATTTTTTTAAGTGCTTAACAATTTGGTAAATGTATTTGGAAATATTTATGTAATGCAATATTTAGCTCTTTTTCTAAAATGTTTTTGCTCAATTTCAGTATTTTGTATATTTTGTTAAAGTTTATTTTTTAAATGTTATAATCTGTAATATAATTTTAAACAAAATACTAAAATATGAAAATATGAACTATTCATAAGTAATATGAAATAAATAAACATTAATGTTTATTTAGTAATAATATTCATATTTTTGGTGTGTTTGGTGAAAATTTTAATGGTGTATAAGTCAGACTCAAGCTCTAAGAAAGGTTCAGAGCTGTGCATTTCAACTACCAACTCCATAACTCCGGTGAAAATGTTAAAAAAAAAAAAGTAGAAATTTAAGAAGAAAAAGAAAAAACAGATTAAAATAAATTTAGAAATTTGTAATTAGCATTTTATAATCTTAGTACTTTTCAAGAATTCAGAGAAAGTTTTAATAGAATGTTAGGCTCAAATACTGTCTCCCCAGTTCTGTTAATTTAATATTACTGGTTCTTAATATAATTCAAAATTGTAAATTTAAGAATATTGAATAATTGGCCTATTAAAGGATTAAGAACTTATAAACATATTTTTTTAAAATTCGGTTTCATATATTGTTATTCACAAACAGAAAATATTGGAGCAATATTTGGGTCATGTTGTTTGGTACTTTATTTTGTTTTTGATGACTGTAAATTTTTTATAATTCCTTATGTTCAACTATTCTATATATTGCTCGAAGAAATTTAAATAATTTTGTATTTGTTGTTTTTTTATGTTGCTCAAATGAATCGATTGCTTTTTTTTAAAATTCTTAAACATTCATTCAGCTTCAAATAAAATGTTGCTTTTGTTGAGCTGTACTTCCTTTTTCAAAATGTTTTAAGTAATCAAGCCAGATATGGATAATGTTTATACTTTTTTTCTTTATTTTTGCTTGAGAAAATATTCTAGGATTCAGATCTTTAAAAAAGGTTTAGATAAGCTAAAAATTTAGTTTCTAGTCCCTGTTAGAATATTTTGAGTTACCTTTGGTTGTAGGTAAAAAAAAAGCAAGCACAAGAATTGTATAAATTTTCCACAATACTTTGTCCTCTAGAACAGCAGTTACCAAATGGTGGTCTGCAAACCATTTGTGGTATGTAAAAAAATGATTTAAATTAGTGAAAATATTTACAAACCACGATTTTAGCTTTAGTGGAGCCAATCGAATTTCCTCTGAAGTTCCTAGTGATGTATGGCTTTAAAATCATCCTGGTTGAATATTATTCCTTTTATTGTAATTATTAATTTCAATTTGATTATACTCATAATTATGATTTGAATTTTTTTCTCATCGTTGGTTATTTTAAAAGAAAATTTCATTGAAAATATAAAGTGATCTCATTTAAATAACTTTTTAATTATTAAAATTTTTAAAATTGACTGATATTCATCTCTTATTTTGAACTGTGGCATTTAAAAACCCAAAAATGAAATGATGGTCCATGATATTAAATATTTGTGCCATCACTTTTGAAAGTAGCTAAGTTCATTTTTCTTGTAACAAGATGTTTAGGGGTTTGCGTTTGAATGAATTTAAAAATATTGGCAATGGTTAATCAAATTGAGCTTTTGTTTTAAATACTATAGTTTGTTTAAACTTTAATTAATTATTAAAATATTTTTTAAAAAATGCTTTTTAATTCCAAATGGATTTATTCCACTTTCACAAATGAATAATTTTCACTTGGTGGTCCATAAAGGTCAAAAGGTTAGCGATTGCTGCTTTAAAATAATATTTCTAAGTTGTATATGCACCCCATCAATAATGTTTTTAGAAAAATTCAAGAGATGTTTTCTTTAACTGATCTAAATTTCTTTTCTTATGTTATGAAAGAGCCATTGAGCGATGGCTGAATGGTTAAGGCACTGAACTATCTTTGTCAAAGATTGGGGTTTTATTCTCAGTGGTGGCTTGAAGCTCATCAAGTCTCAGATCAATGGGTACCAGCTTGTCTGTGAAGTAAAGGCAGTCTCTGTGTAATACTCACGATATTGCCCCAGTCATGCGGCTGCTCATGTAATTGTGGAGCCTTAACCTCCATGACACTGTTTGCTCACATTGATCTGTTTCAGGAATGCTTTACTTTTGTACTTTGTGAAAATGGTATTAATATGTATTGATTGCTTTAATTTGATTATTTCAGTGCTTCGTTTGATTCTACTGTGAGACTGTGGGAAGTAGAGAGGGGGGCATGTCTCTATACATTGACCCAGCATACAGAGCCAGTCTATAGTGTTGCTTTCAGTCCTGATGGAAAGTATTTGGCCAGTGGTTCATTCGATAAGTGTGTTCACATTTGGTCAACACAGGTAATGTTCAAACTGTACCTTTCTCAATTAAACCAATTTTGTCAAGAAAATTCAAAAATATAAAGGAAACTTCACAATTTTATTAATTATAAATTTTTTGATATTAAATGACTTTAAAATTCTGAACTTTTTACTGAATATAATATGTTTTTAATAGGGATTTGTAAATTCCATCTTAAAGTAGTTGATCGAGAAATAACTTTTAATAAAAAAATGCAACCAAGTAAAAGATGCCAAATGATGCTACCAAGCAAGTTTTAATATGTTTTTATGCTTAATATAACATGTTCCTAAATACTACATCGTGTTATTAGTGTTTGAATAGGGTTATGTTTGTAAGTAGGGTTATGCTTTAATGTTTATAAGCAGTCAATAATCCGTTTTTTGATTGTAAGTTTTCTATATTATTTGATTATATTGATTTCGATAAAATTCTCTTTATTTTTCTTTATTCTGGAAATTGTGGCGTGCTTTTAATTTTATAGTGAAGGAACAAACTTTGTAAAAAAAATGTGCAGTTCAAAAAATGAATCTACATGATTAAAGAACATTCAAATGTTTAATTACATATTAAAATAAGCCCTTGCTATGGAAAAGAAGTGAAGTTTTTTATTTTTTTATTTTTTATTTTTCTTGTTTCAATTTTTATTTACATTTTATTTTTATTATTTTTTAATAATTTTCTAGCCAGGTTTTTCAAGGCTATTTTTTTCGATCAAATTTTCCTATACAGAGTTAGTTTTTTCACTTCTTCTTGATGCTTTATAATAAACTGTTTACTTCATTAACCATTACTAAGTGAATTTCAGCTATTTACATACTTTTCATTGATAGATGTCATTAAAGTTTCTCTTTGTTTTACTTAACATTTTTTTAGTAATTGCATAAGAATCCCTTTTTGATATTCTTCAAGCAATCTTTCTGGTATGTTTTTTTTACTCACGATATAATACTAAATTAATTAATTATAAACTGAGCCAGAAAGTAAAAAATGCAGACTCAAATAATTTTTTTAATACATTTTTATGACATAAAAACATATTTAAAATTTCATTTGTGTTTTTTTTTTTCAATTTGAAAAGTTGCTTGCCTCAATGAATCACAATTCTGACTCTTGTGGTGTATTTAAAATCGAGTTGTTGATAAAGTTGTGTATTTAAAATTGCATGCTTTATAACGAAGCCCTTTATTTAGTAAAAATTTAAATGTATTTATTTTAAATTAAAACTTATTTATGTTATAAAAATGTTTGTGAGTGGAATATTTTATAATATCAATAAAATAATTTTTTTTTAAATATTGGAAAATTTTTAAATTATTTATTCTCTAGTTTTGTGGCAGGGAGAAGAAATTCTAACTTTCAATCCTAAAAGTTTTTATTGTGAGACATTTTGTATTCTTGTATATTAAATGTTTAATGTCCAATTTCTTGCATGTAGACTGGTCAACGAATCAACAGCTTTAGGGGATCTGGTGGTATTTTTGAAGTATGCTGGAATTCCAGGGGTGACAAAGTTGGTGCTAGTGCTTCAGATGGCAGTGTAAGTGCTTTTGTTCTCACATTCAATTTTATTTTTCGAATCAGTTCTTCACTTGCATCCATGTTTTTTTTCTTCTTTTTTGCTCCCTGATCAAATAACTGGGTGCAAACAGTTGTTTATAGGGCCGATATCACCTCTGGGTACAGGACGACTAAATTTATTTTAACAAATGGCAATTTAAAAATTTTAGCCGGTCAATCAACATTTGATCGCTACTGTCCTTTTGCCAAAAATGCATTCTGTGTGATTTTTAATTTTTTAAAAATAAATATAAAATTATTTTGAATATTTTATAATATTTTGAAAATCACTTTATTTCACCCTTTTTCTAAAACTTTTTCTTCATTTAAGAAATGAACTTCCTAATCTTAATCATATTTTGAGAAAAGCTATTTGAGAAACATTTTTAATGTAAACCGTTTTTTTAATTGTTTAAAATTTTTAATTTTCAATAAATGTCCACTGTAAAAAACACTAACTGACCAGCAGCAAAATTTCCTAACTTTGCCCTATAAGAATAAAGCACTTACCATAAAACATTGCCTTGTCTGTTTATATTTTAAAGTTGATTTATTATCTGTGTTTTTAGCAGGGCTCGAAAAAACTCGGAAATTTTAACCGTTCCCGAGGACGGCTTGTCCAACAATGCACCCGTCCTCCTTTTAAACTAACCCGTCACTTCTAAATAAATAAAAATATAATTTTCTCTTATTTATTACAAACATTTATCATATAAATTGCACAATGAATTATTAGTTATTAGGAGTACAAATACTAGGATAACATTATACAGTTATAAAAGAAATACTAGGTTACTAATAGTAACCTAGTATTTATTTTATGAAATAATTTATTTCTTATATGAAATAATTTAAATGACAAAAGTCAAGTTATCTGGAATGTCAATTTATCCGAGGGTACTGCGTTTTTTAAATGAATCAAATATAACGTTTGCCAGTTCCACAATCAATTTAATGATTTACAGAGGTTTGTGCTCAGAAATCTGAAAGGGGTTTTAAATTTAGGTAGATGTTCATAATTGCGTTTAACGCTTCTTGTTAAGACCAGTACGTAATGTGTTTTTTTGTAAGTTCATAACTGAAAAGCTACTTTCAACCGCTGCAGTACTCCCAGACAGAGAAAACATCAATTCCACCAAGCGCAGTATGTTGTTGTATTTCTAGATTAGAGGGTCATTATAGAAGTGAGACGATAGACTCTTGTAAGATAACAAAAATTGAAAATGTATCATGAACTTTAACGGGAAAATGGCCGTCCGCGTGGAATGTTTGACCGCCGACGACGGGCGGTTTTTCGAGCCCTGATTTTTAGTTAACCAGATTGAGAGCTCTGGACCCTACTGTGTTTTTAAAGCTAAAAATGTGAAAGGATTATTTTTTTAAAAATTTTTTATATTTTTTTATGAATTGATAAATTTTTGTTCTAAATCTATTTTAGGTGTTTGTACTGGATTTGAGGAAGATGTAACCAGCTTACTTTTTCTGCTAGGATTTACTTTTTATTAAAGGGGTATGATCTGAGTTTAGGGAGAGAGGGTTGCGACGATTTCTCTCAGTGTGAGAAAGAAACTGTTTTTAGTGGTGGAGAGAGAAATGTGCCTGCTTAATAATATTGTACAGAAGATATAAAAACAAATTGTTCATTTTAATAGTTATTTAATGTTTTCATCTCATAATTTATATGTATTGAATAAAAATCACTGTATTTTACAATCTTTTGTTCATTTTATTTCACATCCAGTTTTAATAGCTCTTGAAAATTTGATATGGACTCTTGAGCTTTTTTTTTCTGGACACAATTTAATTTAACAATTAATTTAACAACTAAACGAGAAATGTCATGTTTACTTTTCCTTCTTTTAAGCTCTAAGCATCAAATCATGGGTCAAAATCACGAACTTCGGGGTTGAGGTGGCAAGATATATTAGAGAGGAAACTTTTTTAGGCATCTCTTCATATTCAGAAGACTAAACAATGAAGTGATTTTAAATAAATCTGAATTCGTACGGGATCAATTGAATACTACACTGTTATAAGTATCTGGTACCCGTGACAGCCTTGTAAAAAGAACTGTCAACTTTTAATATAATAATTTTTTTTTAAGAAAGACTCCTTAAAAAAAATATGGCAAATGTTTTAGTCAAAAGTATGACATAACATTGTGAATTTATTTAGATTCGTTAGTTTATTTGATTGAAAAAAAATTTCTTTTATAAGAAAAATTTGAAAAATGGAATCAAATGTTATGCCCATTTTTTTAAAAAAATAGTTATGTTTATCTTCCTAAACACACATATTGAGTTGCACCCATTTAAGCACTCGTGTGCAGAATAAAACGCTTTCTGACAAAATGTTAGAAAAACTGCTGCACTTAGCATTAGTTGAGACCATCATTTGTTTGGATTATCTAACTTTATTCACTATACTTATATAAAGTTTTTTAAAAACATATATCTCCTATTTATGAAGTGTAACTTTATTAAAGTTTCAGATTCAGGACTCTAGATCAGTGATTCCAAATTGAGTTCCGTGAGTTCATCGAAGGCTCACAGGGGTTCCGAGAGTTGACATTTTTTTAACCAGTAATGACTTTTGAAACCAGTCATTATATTAATATCTAAATAAACAATTTATTAGATATTTTGGTAAGTTTCTTGAAATTATTTTAGTGAAATAACAATTAAAAAGCATTAGCAAAATTTTAAAAATATATATTTCGTCCAATAATAATGTATTGAATAAATTATGGAAAGGATATATGCATTTATATATATAATATATTGCATTGTTATTGCTCGTCGAATTTTTTAATTCAATATAATAATCAAATGAAAGTAATGAATGAAATATAAAAATCGTAATCAAATTTTAGAATAAAAAATTATGTGTTTTTGATAACCATTCTTAATGTTTAGAACAGTTCTTTTTTGAAAATTATTGATTCAGTGTACTTTATTCGTTTTCAGCTTATGAGCATACATCAAAAATAAAATAAAAATTCAAAACTAGTCTAAATGTCACTCTAGACCTGTAAATTTAACTGTTTGTTATAAAACTTATAATTTTAAGTCTATTTTTGGTAAAGCGATAACTGAATAAATTTTATTCTCCACATTAAATGCAATCAAACTAATTCGTTATTATTATTTTTTAGTTAATATATTCACAGCTACTAATTTGAATTATTAAGTTGGAGGTTCCACTTAAAGATGCTCGATTATTTAGGGTTCTGTAGCTGTAAAAAAATGGTAACCGCTGCTCTAGATCTTGGGTCTCCAAGATGGGCGCCAGAGTTTTCTAGAGAGTCTGTAAGAATTTGCAGAATATAAACTTTAAAAATTAAGTTCACTACGACACTAATATTTTTGTAAAAATTTTCTGCCGAAAAATCAGTTACAATTTATAACTCTGTATTTATTAGAGTTCATTAAGGTAGTTATTAATATAGCAACATATTAAGTAAAAGAGTATTAGCCCATTTTACAATGAAAAAAAAAAAAAAAAATGCTTGATATCCTGCAGAAAACTACCATTTAAACATTTGATTTTAAAATACAAACTCATTTTTCATTTTTAACAAATTATTGAAAATTTTTTGTTGTCTCTTGAAGCATTTAAGTTTTAATAAGTCTTTACTTCATTCACAGTCATTATTGGACAACTTGTTATGAAAAAAATTTTAAAATCAGCAAGAAAACTCTGTTGTGTTTACTTTAAATTTAAAAGCTGTGTTTTTTTTTAAAATTATTTTTTTTAAAGTTTGAAACTCTGTTTACTCGGCTATCCTAAGAAATCGTTCTCAATTTCTCATAATACGAGGCGCACCCAGAAAGTAAGTTTCTCTATTTATTGGCAACAAGTACAGCAATGTTTCAGATATTTTTAAACATAGCCTCCACCAAAATTGAGACACTTGTCGTATCGTGGAATCAACTTTTGTATCCCTCTGTCGTAGAACTCTGCCGCCTGTGAATGGAAACAGCGTGTGACATACGTCTTCAGCTTGTCGTCGTTGCCAAACGGTCACTTGAAGGAAGGCAGGAATTTCTTGAGGTGCACGAAAGCGTGAAAATCGCTGGGAGCTGTAGGGTGGATGATCAAACAATTCCGAGCCAAATTCCGTCAAAACACCTGCTGTGAGTCGAGCCATATGTGGACGAGCATTGAGCATTGCATGGAGGAGCACAACACCTGCAGTAAGCATTCCAAGCCTCTTGTTTTGAATGCACGTCGGAATTTCCGAGTGTTTCACAGTTACGGTCAGTGTTTACTGTTTCACCACGTGGTTCCATTCACAGGCGGCAGAGTTCTATGACAGAGGGATACAAAAGTTGATCCCACGATACGACAAGTGTCTCAATTCTGGTGGTGGCTATGTTGAAAAATAGCTGAAACATTGCTGTACTTGTTGCCTATAAATATGTTTCTGAAAGTGTGAATTCTTTTTTTTTTAAAATAGGGAAACTTACTTTCTGGATGCGCCTCGTAGCTAGTAAATTCCTTGACTTAATCAAATACGTATTTTTTTTTTTAAATCGAAGAAAAATAATCTGAAATTTACTGTTTGAGAAATTCAAGTAAACTTCCCTCATATTTTTCTCAACATTGGAAAAACAGTGGATTTCTTATAGTAATGTTCTATAATTTAAATCACTTAATTTAATTTGAAATGTATTTGTCGCTTGGATTTATTGGTAATAGAACTCTGATCGATTTCATGTTAATTCTTAAAAGACTGAAATCACTAAATCTTTAATATATTACAGCCTACTTTTTTTAAACAATTGCATTAAACGGATAAATTAGTTTCTAAAACAATATTTAATTGATTACATGATTTTCATGGCGATATATTGAATTTGAATCGATGTTAACAGCTTTAAAAATTTGTTTATAATAATATCAACCTTTAAACTTCTATTTAATATGTAAGTAAGTTTCAAAACAATAAAGAAACATGGATAAAATTCTGAATTTTTGTAAACAATTTTTTATCGTATCGAACTTCCCCTTTGGAGATGTTTATTGAAATCATCAAATAATAGAAATCATTTAGCCAGAAGGAGATTTAAAACCATAAAATTCTTTTTTTTAAAATTTAATTACAGAATGTGTAATAATGAAGAAGCATATACATGGGTCTAAATCCTCCCGTAAATCCTATGTTTCCTACATAGTTTTTAACACCTTAAAAAAAAAATCCTATATTTTTCTACATGACTAAAATAGTCATATAAATCCTATTTCGTCCTATACTGTAATATCATTGCGCAAAATGTACAGATTTTACTCCTCATAAAAGAAAGTAAAATCTGCACTATGAGTTTGTTACTTCAAGTCATAATTGAAATTTTTGTTGGCGAAGTTACAGATGAGGGGAATCTATTAGAATTAAAAGATAATCTTCTCCAATACAGTCTCTGTGCTTGTCTAAGTCTGTCCTACAATTTTTCATTGATAGGTATCAGTCGAAAGAGGTTTCTCTCTTAATAAATGAATTATCACACCTAAAAGATCAAAAACGAAAATGTGTACCATCAAAGGTATAAGAATAACCAAAGATGTTGCAAAAGGAAAGGCTACAGATGTTAGCACTGCTCATAGAAATTAAATTTTTCAGTACGATTATGTTAAATACAAAGCCCTAAAGACTTCTGCTCTTAAAGATCGAACCGCAAGCCAAACCTGATATAATACATTCTATAAAAATACATTCTATACATTCTATAAAATTGACAATTCTACAAAAAGTTGAATTACGAAAACTTTTTCCAAAAAGATAACTTTAAAGAGAGATTTAATCGATTATTATTTTGAAGCGCACAAATTTTGGCCCAAGAAATTAAAATGTAAAAGTTATTATATAAGTAATCTAAAATTGAAATCTTATTAATTTCGTTGATAAAATTAATACTTGAGATAAGTTTTTAATTATTATGGTTTTGTTAAAAAATATTCGTAACGCATTATTTTCATTTGTCTATATATATTTTAAAATAAATATCCTATATTTTTTTTAAAAAATTTTACTTCTATGCCTGCATGTATTAAACTGTAGATTCGATCATTTTTTTTAAATTTTTTAAAATTATTTTAGTAAATTTATTGAATAAAAGTGGATCTTTTGGATTTTTACGGAGTTAACCAATACATTGTGTCTCTTTTAAATAAATGCACCTTGATTTTGCATAGTAAATGGACGCAAAGAAAAACAATGTACCCAGGGTCTACAATTGGGGACCTCTCTATATCTATGACTACACTAAACACGTATATTAAGTTAGACGTTATCTAGACACATTTGGGTGATTCTACAAAAACCTAACAATATCGTGTCCAAACAAACCCGAACAAACAAGCCCGAAAGCTGAAGATAAATAAACTGTTATTTTTTATTCTTTTAAGCCATAATTTTGCTCATGTAAAAATAATTGCATTTAACCTAAATAAATAGTTTTTGAAAGGGGTGATTTGTGAAGATAAATTGGTAAAGAGTTATTAATATCTATCTCATTGTTTATAATGCATCAATATTTTATGATCTACGAATGTCCTACTTTATTAATGGTGTATACGTCGTACGCTGTTTTTCGTAATACGTGTTTTGAGAGTTTGAAAAGTCGATTTCGTCACCGGTATGTCTTATATTTTCTCGTAACAGGTTTACTAACATAAACTCGGCCTTAACTCCCTAACCAATTCCAAAAATGTCTGTTTTTTAAAAATCTATTTTGCTATATTGCTTTTTCGTTATTGCTTAGGTTACCTCTTATTTTGGATGAGTCGACTCATACAGTATCAATATAATTTAAAAGATACCCGAAACTGTAGAACTCTTCATAAAAAAAAAAAAAAATCTCTTTACGAATGTCGTTTTTTAAGAGAAATAAAATAAACTATTTTTGATAGTATACATAAAAATCAATATAAACCCCTGAAATAACTGTACAGAGGTACTAAAAAATCCATTTCCAGTGCTGCGAAACATCGAAATAAATTATGCGGTGATACATATTCTCCGCACTATTTTTTTTTTTCTCACCAGGAAACAAAATACCGAGATATTTCGAATATTTCAGACTACCGCGCATAAGTCACCAATTTAATCTTTTCCAGAGGAAATAGAAAAAAAAAAGTTTATAAAAAACGGGGAGGGGAGATACTGTTCCGCAAGAAAGTAACAACACAAAATTTCAGCGCTTCTTCGTAACTTTTGAGGAGAGAGAAATGGAAAAATCGTGTTATTTTTATTTTCCTTTTTTTTTTTCTTCTGCTGCTTCCGTCCGCAAAATCGAACTTCACAGCCGTTGCGGCCGAAAAATACACATTTTAAGCATCACCGAGTTCCTCCTGTCCTCTGGATACGAAAAGAATATCTTCTTAAGTCCGAGGCATCGAAAAAGAAAGAAGGTTTCTCATAAAATGATTTATGTAGACTTTCTCTAGGGTAGAATATTTCTCTTTTCGAACGAAAAAAAAAAAAAAAAGGAATATTCGAAGATCTTGAAGTATTATTTGACGGGACTTAAAAGCCCCCCCCTTCTCCAATTCCTGTGGAATGAATGTAGCGAATCATAAGAGATATATTTTTCCTCTTTCTTTTCATATTTCGTTATTTGGAAATAATATATTTTTTTCTTTCCCTCTTTTACCGGGAAATGATATGTTTTTTTTCTTTTCTTCTTCTTCTTCCAAAACTCCTTTATGTTTGTTTGCTCTAACGAATAAAAACACAAAACGCGTTTTGAATGTAACTCTTAAAATTGTCAGACTTAAAGGTGAAGAAGTATTGTTTGCATTGAAGTTTATACGCTTATTTATATTCATTACTTTTTAATACTTTCCAGTTTTTCGGTAAGCGAACTTAAGCATCAGGATCATTTTCAATTACATTTTTGTTTTGTTTTGATATTTTTTATTTATGCAAGATTTCGATTTTAACTCACTCTTTTTGATTTTTTAATTTTTTTTTTTTTTTTTTTTTTGAAGTAGTAACATATTACTGACGTAGAAACCTGTCAGTATATCCAAACGATTCTAAGTGAGTAATATGTTAGTACATATAATCGATTCTAATGGAATGTACGATTTTTATATGGTTTTGATGGATCAGAAATTTCGCTTAGCGTTATAACGCATCAAATACGCCGAAAACCGTAGGGGTGACGTGGGGAAAAAAGGTAACGACGCGTTTCCAAACATATAACTCTCCTTTGAAAAAAAATAAGTACCGCAGCAGATTTACGCGAGGAAAAAAAAAATAAAACTAGCTAAAATAAAAACTTTTTTTTTTTCAAAAATATCTTTTCATCTGTATTAATAACATAATGAGAAAATGAAAAATTACGTTTTAAAATTTGAAAAACATATTTGTTAAAAAATATGCAGATATGAGTATTTAAAGTAGTTCTTTTGTACAGCTCATGCGCAGAAAAAAATTTTTAAAATTATTTTTTCATAATTTTGTAGTTAATCGTATGTGGTAACTAATGGAAAAAATTGATTTAAATATCTTAAAAACATAATAAGTTTTAAGCAATTTTCTAAATAATTTTTGTATCTTTTGAAAGAAAGCTCAAAATAATCAGGGGTTTTCCCACAAATTTTACTATGCAGTATTGCAAATTATACAAGTGGAAAATTTCTTATCGTTTTGAGCTTTCTTTTAAAAAGTACAAAAACTGCTCAGAAAATTGCTTAAAACTTTTTACGTTTTTAAGATGTTTAAATACATTTTTCCCATTAGTTGCCAAATATGATTCAAATTTATGAAGAAAATTATGAAAAAATAACTTTAATTTTTTTTCTGTACATGCGCTGTACAAAAGAACTACTTTATATACTCTTATCTTGCGCATGTTTTAAAAATTTTTTCACTTTTTAGGACACTAGTTTTGTAATTACACCAAGAATTTTTGTTTTATTTTACTGAATATTTTAAAAGCTATAGTACAAAAGAACATAAGACAAATGAATTAGTTTTTTTTTTCAATAAAAATGTTCATATTTCCATAAATATTTAAACTAAATTTGCGAAATTTTATGCATTTATTGCAAAAAACAACCAAAGTAATTTATACAAGCTACAAACTTATTGCTTGATTTTCTGGCATAGGGTGTTGAAAATTATTTGTTTTCTTTCGTAATTTCTTGTGTGTACCGGTACTTGAATGCTTTAAACTTTATTGCAAAATACCAAAAATCACACGAACTTAACATTTTTAAAGTTGCAAAATAGTCCTCTAAGTATTAAATATAAATTAAAAAAAATATTGAACCATTGTTGTAGGGTAGTGTATATAGATAACTGTCATAGTGTGTATTTTTATCAATAAATTGATTAGATGTAGTAGTTAAATAACCTTTCATTTTGAACACTATCTAAATAAAAGTCTTTTTTCAAAATTCCTTTTTTTTTAAAATTTACAAACAGAGGCCTATTGTTTAAACAATTCCATTCTTCATCGCAAATCGATAGTGTATAGTGTTCCGTAATCTATATTCGCACGCTATTTGGTCATTTAAAATAAATCTCGTGCTTAGAACTGAAATTGTTTATGACCAAACTTTCACACTTTGTATCCTAAATATCCGTGATACTCACATCTTTATTCAACTTTATTTCTTTTTTAAACACATGGTGCATTATGTGCTTCAATAGTTTCAATTGCTTTTCACGAAAAGCGTTATTTGTTCATTTATTCAAATTAAATATCAGTATTTCGTTCAGATAGTCATGACGATGAGATGATTTTAGTATTTTTGAATGTGTTTTTCAAAGAAAAGTAGTGTATTATATACATATATATATTAAAAACTCTGTGCCAGATAATAGCTGGCACAAAAGTAACGAATCTCTAGTATACGGCTGATCGTGCTAACTTTGAGCAAAAGTTATTCATGAATTGGGAAAATTTCATATACATTAACGCTTATTTTCACTTTTTATTGACTTATAAATAACAGTTTGAATAGTATAATTTTCTAAAGTAAGATAATATTATCGTATCCAATTTGAAATTGTAGAGTTTTTTTAACATACAAAAGAAAGAAAGAAAAAACGACTTTGTCCTACGATGTATGTTGGACGTTATGTTTCGCAGAAATAAAAAACATCACAAATGTGATTTTGAAAATTTTAAAGCAAAAATAACTAAAATAAGTCATAAGTTAGTAATTATTAAATGAGTATTTGAAACAATAATATTTGGTGTATTGATAATTTGCTGACACACGATAAGAGATTAAAAAAAAAGAAAAAATATTTAATTTAAAACAGAATAGGTTTATTATGATGGAATAAACATACAATATAAATGATAAAATGTTTGTAATACCCTCAGTTTTAATAAGAAAAGGCACTTCGGAACGAGCTTCATCTTGAGTCACCTTTCATTCCAGATTCTGGCCAGTCTTGAGAATGAGTTTTCATTTTTGAGCGCTCGAAACATATTGACTTTTCCACCTTTATAATTATTGAAGCAAATGAAATTTTTACATTATTAAACATTATATATTTTTTTCTATATTGAATCAAGTAATTGCCTTTATTATTACCTTAAATTAAATCAATTAACAGAAATGTAAAAGCTTTAATCGTTATAAAAATTTATCTTGAAAAGGTAAATGTCAAAATAAAGCCATTTTGAAACATTGTCAAAGGCAATTTGAGTTTTTAAAACTTTAATGTTAAATACACATTATCATATAAAATAGAATTCAAACTATACACGCCTTGCAAACTTCGAGTAAACGGGCTTAAGTTCTCCGTACGCTAAATTTAGATGTGTACCACTTTATCCGGCAGAATTATAATTCAACTAGTAATGAACATATTAAATGATAAAGCTCGAAAGATCCCATCAAACTAGACGCGAAAGATGCATAAATAGAAGAGCATCACTTTCATCTAAAACGGATCATTTGATACATAGGCCAGAACCATTGATGTATGGCTTAATAATTGATAATTCGTAAATGACCCTGTTCTAACAATCATCTTAATATTTATGTTTGCCATTATCTGCCTCTCTATCTGTTATTGGAATGTTTCCTAGTATTTCAATTGCTAATGTTTCATATCGATTCCGCCAAGAGTTTCCTGCATTGAATTATCAGTAAAGAACTTTCCTCAGAAATTATTTAGTTTTATTAGTATCCGATAATGTTATTAGTGTTTGAGTAAATCGACATGGCTAATAATTTTACTGCAACTGTGATGAATTGAGCAACTTTTTAATAAAAAATATTTTAAATAATAGATAATATTTAAATAATAAATTTGTTTATTACCTATCCACGCTTGTTTATCTAAATACAAACATTATTTCCAATAAATATTTATTATTTTTTATTACTTTATTTGATAATCTTGGAAAAAGTTAAATTGTGTGACATGCAGATTTTTACACCATTTTAGGTTTAATTTTAAATGAATAAATACAAAATTGAACGAAATCAGTCTAATAGTTCTTGAGAAACAAAAATTTAAAACTACGTTTTTTTAAAAAAAAATTATGATTCAAAAATTGTTTAATTGATTTGGCTCAAGTTTTGAATTTCGTTCATTTGAATTAAATAATTTAAAGTGACGCTATAAAATATGCACATCTAATAATTCAATATTTTTTACCATTACTGTATAAAATAATATAATAGAAAAATAAGAATGTTAAATAAAAAAATAATAAAAAATAATAAAAATTTTAAATTACCATTTATTACAAACCAAAACATTGAAAGAATTATTTTTGCAAATTTTAGATTTTAAAGAATTGAGGAAAAATATTTGAAGTTCGTCATCTTAACCCAACATTCCCTATTAAGTTTACCAAACTTGTTTAATTAATTTACTTTTAATATTACCTTAAGTGTCTTGATTATAGGTAACTTTACATTAATGTTATTTTGCATTTAATATTAATATTGTCTAGGCATATAGTGCGAAATTCGGAAATTTTGCTACGGTAAAAAGTCTAGGTATATATTACGGAAATTTTGCTTCCATATAATGTTTAGGTATATAGTAAAAATATTCGAAAATTTTGCTGCTATATAATGTCAAAGTATATAGTACAAAATTCGGAAATTTTGCTACTTGTCAGTCGAAATTTGTAGCTCTTTTAACAGTGCCCACTTTTAAAAAAATGAGGCAATTTTTTTTTAAAAATTTAAAAATTTAGAACGATTAAAAAACTGGTGATATGAATAACGCAAGAAAAACTTTAAAAACATTTCTCAAAATATGGTGAACATTAAAATGTTCATTTTTAAAATGAAGAAAAAATGAAATGAAATAAGCGTAAAATGAAGTAATTTTAAGAATATTATGAAATATTCATAATAATTCAAAATTTATTAAAAAATATAATAAAATTTATTTTGGTGCATTTTCGATGAAAAAAGTGGTGATCGGTTGGCGATTGACAGACAATTTCTTAATTGCCGTTTGTTATATTTAGTCGCCTTGTGGTTGGTGGCGACCGTTAATTTTGTCTTACATCTTAGGTACCTTTTATTTTGTTTGTCAAAGAAAAATAAGAGAAGACCCGTTATTTCAAATAAACATTATAAATAAAAGTAGAACCTCATAAAATCCCACAGATTACAAATATAAACCCAATTAAATATCATTTGTCTTATAGCGAAATGAAAAATAAACATTTCTGGATTTTTACGGAAATAAAATAACTCAGTTGCAGCTGAAGCTACTCAACGTGATTTGTAATCTGTTGCTGTGAAAATAAGAGATGTCTTCTTATGGCTCATATTTTTTTTTCTTCCTTCGAGAAATAGCAGTCACAATAATTCTTTAAACGAAGACTGTCACATTCGTTTCGAGCCAAGAGGTACACTTGGAGGAAAAAAAAAATAAATATTAGATACGGGAGTCAGTTATCATGTCTCTTTTGAAGTTCAATTTTAAAAGGATAAAAAAATGTGCGATACACTTGCCGTATTTTATTTTTGAAAATATCTGTTTTACTTTATTTTACATTTCAATTAAGTTAAATAAGAAAAACTATCTCTCTCACTATATATATATATATATATATATATATATATATATATATATATATATATATATATATATATATATATATATATATATATATATAATACAAAATGTCTCACACGAGTCTTTCTACATTAATATTCATAGCTAAGAATATATTTTTTTATTAATTTTAAGACGAAGAAATCGTTCTTTAGCAAAGATTCATAAAAAGTCAAGATGCTAATTGAAAGATTATTTTATGAAATTAAAGGAAATTACGATTCTTAGAAAATTACGCATTAAGAAAATACTAAAAATTCTCTACAGTAGCGTCATGTTTTTGAGCAATTCAAGACCTCTAAATTTTCCCTTTTGGATGACGTTCGATTACGTTAAAGATTTTCTCGCAACCTATTTCCTTTCATAATTCCTGAATAAAAGCGGGAACAAACCAATTTTGTGCGGATTTTTCATATTTTCTTGGCTGCATAAATCTGTTCCAAATCCCAACATTCTTACTATGCGAAAGCATAACATTATCAAGAGTAATTATAATTATCAAGATTCACTTAATTTAAATTATCAAGAGCTATTTTTATGTAATCAAGGTGTTTTTCTCGAAAGTAGCATTCCATTGTTTCATTATGTTTCCTTTGGGAGAAGATATCTATTTACAACGATCGAATTTTGGTTAGCTTGAGACGATGCAAGAAATATGGATAAAAAGTATTTTCCATCGAAAGAAAGAATTACTTAACCTTTTATCAGGCTATTCACTTCAGAAACAGTTCATTTCTAAGAGAATTTTTTTTTACAAAGACGAAAGATCACTCTCTTTACGATTACTTCATCGACTTACCATGCTTGATCGATCCTGTGACTGCACTGTTAGGAATTTCTCGGAAAAAATGGTTTAATAACAATTTGTTTAATTTTTATTTCACTATATTCAAACTAACTAGTCAAATAACCATAAATAAAATGGTATTCAAACTGTTAACTGTGAGAAACACTATTGAAATGCTTTCACCTAAAACGGTTGAACAACCATAATTTTATAACCCCAACTATTTACATATAATTATGAATGCACGACAGTAATTCAAAAAAAAAAAAAAAAAACAGAAGTAGAATTTTTTTTTTGTTAGGAAAAAGATAACTTAGCGGGTGGTCGTAATTTTTTGTCACAGTAGCGAAAGGCTATCCTAGGTAGCAGAGAACCTTGAAATTTACGTCAAAAATGAGAATGTTTCACTTTTAAATTTTACTAAGCAATCGTAAAATTTACGTAAGTTGAAAGGCCGAATAACAGCAAAAAATTAATATCCAAAAAACCGAAAATTTGCGTAAATTTTTACGTAAACAAATGATTGTTTATTTTAAGAATATTTTTACCAACCACTTTTTACTAGGTAAGAATGAGTACGTTATTTTTACATAATATTTACGTCAACAATACGTTGAAATTTACGTAAGTTGAAAGGTCGAATAACAGAAAAAATGATTATCCAAAAAACGGAAAATTTGCGTGAAATTTTACGTAAACAAATGATTGTTTATTTTAAGAATATTTTACCAACCACTTTTTACTAGGTAAGAATGAGTACGTTATTTTTACATAATATTTACGTCAACAATACGTTGAAATTTACGTAAGTTGAAAGGTCGAATAACAGAAAAAATGATTATCCAAAAAACGGAAAATTTGCGTGAAATTTTACGTAAACAAATGATTGTTTATTTTAAGAATATTTTACCAACCACTCTTTACTAGGTAAGAATGAGTACGTTATTTTTACATAATATTTATGTCAACAATACGTTGAAATTTACGTAAGTTGAAAGGTCGAATAACAGAAAAAATGATTATCCAAAAAACGGAAAATTTGCGTGAAATTTTACGTAAACAAATGATTGTTTATTTTAAGAATATTTTACCAACCACTTTTTACTAGGTAAGAATGAGTACGTTATTTTTACATAATATTTACGTCAACAATACGTTGAAATTTACGTAAGTTGAAAGATCGAATAACAGAAAAAATGATTATCCAAAAAACGGAAAATTTGCGTGAAATTTTACGTAAACAAATGATTGTTTATTTTAAGAATATTTTACCAACCACTTTTTACTAGGTAAGAATGAGTACGTTATTTTTACATAATATTTACGTCAACAATACGTTGAAATTTACGTAAGTTGAAAGGTCGAATAACAGCAAAAAATGATTATCCAAAAAAACGGAAAATATGCGTGAAATTTTACGTAAACAAATGATCGTTTATTTTATGAATATTTTACCAATCGTTTTTTCCTAGGTAAGATTGAGTACGTTATTTTAGCATATTATGTACGTTAACAGTACAACAAAATGTACGTAAGTTGAAACGTCGAATTATAGCAAAAATTATTATCCAAAAAACAGAAAATTTCCGTGAATAAATTTGAACCGAAATTTAAATGATAAATTTACTTCGTCAATAATATATAAAATACACAGAACAGATAATAATACCTCTTGAAGTATTGAAATTTTACCTTCATGCTTAAAAATCCGATCTTTAGATAAAAAAATATTTAGAATATTTTATTTTTAATTTTTTTAAAAACTTTTCTGGTGCCATACTCTAAAAAGCCCACAGTCACTGCCGTTGAACAGTACCGGTAGTAAAAGTTTTTTTTTTTCTCATGAGATAACTAAATTCAAATTTTTTTTTTAATTTGAAAAAATACCGCTGCGAGATCTTAAATTAAAATAAGGAAAAATGAGAAACGAATAATTATTAAAAATATATTTTAGAAAATTATTAAGTATAAAAAATTAAATTTGGGCAAGCAAAAATATTTTCTACAAAATTGGCAGTAAGTAAAATATATTTCTCGTGACAAATTCGTTAGGACGGATACAAATAATTTGCTTAGTTTAAAATAAGTTATAATTGAAAAAAATATTTTATAACCAATATACATCGTTTTTCTTGAAATTATTAGATTGGGCGCTAAAGATTAGCCACAATAATCATTTTCATTAAAAGAATGAAAATAAGGGATTTTTAGTGTTTTACGTAATTATCCCTCACACCCCTCCGCCTCTTTGTATGAAACAATAATCAAATCATAAATCAGTTGCTTACGTAATATTTGAATGGTCACAAATTAAATATTTGGTTAGCTTTTGTAACAAATGTATTCGTTTAGTCTTTGCCAATATATTGCAAGGTGATGATAGGCTGCAAGAAATTGTGATCGCGACGAATTCTCGCTACGGCGAGTTGTATCTGCTACGAATTGTGTTCACGTCGAGTAGTATTTTTGACGAATTGTTCCTCGACAAAGTGACCCTACACCGATTGGGTCAATTAGTCGATGTAACTTTTCAGACATCTCTTCAAACTGAGAACACTCAACGGCAAAGTGGTTTTTAAAAATCTAAATTCTTACAACCACTATTATAAATTTGGAGAAGCTGTGACAACTTTGTAAAAAGAACTGTTGATTTTTAAGCGATCTGGAGAATTTTTTTTTAATCAAAATTTTCAAATTTTCGAGAAAAAAAAATGATATGACTAGTTTTGTTTTGAACAATTTGATACCAAGTATAAGATAATAATGAAAAAAACTTTCAAAGTCACAGTAAATAGAATAAAATCCAATTCACTGAAAATAGCACGTCCATTTTCAATAATGAAACTGACTGGAAATTCAAGTATTTTGTTTCAAGTTTTGTCTTTAGATCTGTTTTTCTCAATTCAAATTTTCTTACCTTGCTTGCAAGAATAGTTGACTTCTAATTCTCTTAATTCACGGTGTCATGACAAAGTGGTTTTTAAAAATCTAAATTTTCACCGCATTAATTTAATTTCACTACAGAATTCGTAAAAACCTTGTTAAAAGAACGAAGAAAAAAAAATGATATGGTCAGTTTTGCTCTGAGCAATTTGATAAGATAAGATAACAATAATAAAAAAAAGAACAAGTCATCAAGATAATAATCAAATAATGAAGTATTTTGCTTAAAGTTTTGTCTTTTAATCTGTTATTTTCAATTTAATTTTTCGTACCCAGCTCGCAAGATTAGTTAACTTCTAATAAACTTATTTCGTATTAATACTTGAGTATAGTATGTTGCTTAAATTCATACTACAAGTTGAAGATCGATAAAAATGTTATTTTTTTGGTCAAAATAAATTTTTTTAAAATAAAATTCACAAAATTAGTTTAATTTTAATTCAAGAAATTATTTTTATTATTCGTTATCTTTGAATTTGTATGGTTTTAAAAAAAGTGCATTTGACTGCGTATTAAAAATAGTTTCAAGTCGCTAATATGATTTTCATGACTTTTATGTGAGCGCCCGAAACGTCATAGTATATTTTTTCTCTTTAAATGTTAGCTCTAAAGACAATTAAATTATAAAAGTTTTTGTATTGTTTCACAAGATCGTTTGCATATAAGTAATGTGTGGGCTCATTTTAAACTCTTGTAAAAAATCCAGAATCCTAAGTAAAATTTTATCTAAGTTATAAAGTATATTTATGTCTTTTCGGTGATATCAAAACAACCTAGACACATTAATATTTTTCAAAAAGCACTAATTGAAAAAAAGGGTACTAAGTGATTTAAGCAAGTGGATATTACATTTCAAATTGTTTCAAAATTCATTAATTTATTTAAAATTTATTTTAAACCCATTTTTTAAAGAACAAAATCAACTATTTAGATATGAGAGAAGACAATTTTCATAAGAAAAGTTTAAAAATAGAATTAAATGCTTTGTCAACAAAATCAACTATTTAGATATGAGAGAAGACAATTTTCATAAGAAAAGTTTAAAAATAGAATTAAATGCTTTGTTTCTTTTTCCTAAATAGCTATATCCATTTTCTTAAAATTGCATTTTGAGCTGTGTCCATTTTCTCAAACACGCATTTTGAGCTGCGACCACCTTCTTAAACACGCATTTTGAGCACCGACCATCTTCTTAAACATGCATTTTGAGTTATGTCCATCTTCTTAAACACGCATTGTGAGCCGTGTCTATCTTCTAAAACACGCATTTCGCGCTGTGTCGAGAACATAAAGCCCATCGACGGCTTATATTATGCTTAAAATATAAGTCATCTAGGAAATGAATATTAGTCAAAGAATTTTGCAAAAATTATCCAGAAGCCCTAATTCTATTTGTTGTCTATTTGTTGTTACTTAACCATAACTGATTTTGTATATAAGTTGATTTTCTTTTAACACTGAGTTGGATTTGAGAAAGGATTACGTTAAAAAAAAAAATCCTTGTCAATGTAAAGTAAGTACATTTTCATGTAACATGGGATTTAGATCTTGAAAGATTTTACACAGCTTATTATTAGTGAAGGAATGGACAGTTGAAAGTATCTTTTGACAGAAATGTTCCTTGTTCTCGGAGAAGGAAATCTCTGGAGGAAGTCAATTAAGGAACATTCTTCTGCTTACTGGTATTTCGTTTATTTTTATTTTGATATATTTGATTGACTTATGTTTCTTCAGTTAATGATAGAGATTTATATTAAGTCATTTCTAAAAACGCAAGTAGTTGTTTTTAGTTCAATTTAGAAATTTATTTCAAACAGTTCACTTATATTAATTAAGTTTAGTTACGCTTTTAAGCACCGAATATCGTTTTACTATGCAAATTTTTTAAACAAATCTTATTATAAAAACTATTAACTTGGTTAATTTAGTTGAATTAAGTTTAATTTAATTACGTTCTCTAAAGCATCGAAGATCGAGTAATTATATGAATTTTTTTAAAACAAACTTAGTTTAAAAAGAGAATTTAGTTTCTAAATCAAAGTAGTCAATCGGATTTCGGTGGAAAATGGGCCGATATAGAGTTTAGCATAGATTCAAAACAAACTTTTCTCTCACCTGATTCTATAGCCATTATGAACTCTAATAAATAAGATTCAAAATGAAATAACATTTCCAAAACGGACGTTTACTAAGATAAAGTTTCATGTTATGGACATAGGTACATTTTCGTTATATTTCACTCCATAAAATATTTCGCTCCTAAAAAAATAAAATTGCATCTTGTTTTGTTTTTGGCAAGTCCCAAAGACGCATTTTCGTAACACTAAAAAAGGGCGACAAAAAAAAAGAATGTTTTTTTTTTGTTGTTGTTGTTGTTCTTTTTTGTTTCGCAAGCATTCTTTATTTTACGTTGAAATTTAAATGGGCCTTTCATGTTATACCATTAAATTTAGTAAAACTATTTCTCAGGCATTAGATTTGAACTCTTATAAGAATATACCTATTTCTTTCTCTTTATTTACAAATATTTTTCCGATGTGTTCTGGATGTTCCTTCTCTAAAAAAAAGAGATACCATCTTGTTTTCGTTTGCTTAAGAAAGAAAACAAACATTTTTCTTTTTTAAATTTAATCAGCCACAATAAAGATGGAACGTTACAATGCTACATGCTACATTAAAGACGACTCCAGTGTAACTGAATGACTGATCATATGGAAATCGCAGCGATTCGGCACATACAACAACGCCCCCTATAGTTCGTTGCGATCGCGAATTTAGAAAGCATTTAGAAATTTTAAAAATAAGAAGCCATTAAACTCCAAAAAACGAGCACAAAAGCTGCAGACGAAAATTAGGACATATATTTATGTAAGAAGAGAGTGGAATGATAACACATAGCCAATCATAGAAGATTTCTGGTTAATAACACACAAAACAGCCAATCGAAAATTGAGAACGCATGTGTGTGAAAAGGTAATAATTTTTAATAATGCTGTCTGCAGAAATGCTACAACTAAACTTACCAGTTAAATATTTTTGCGATTTTTATTTTGTATTGAATGTGTGAAATATATGGAACAGAGTTTACTTTAAAATACTTATATCTTTTATGAAAAATGGATCACCGTGAATATCTTAGGCGATATCAACAGCGACATACTGCTGAACATAATTTAGCAGCACAAAATTACCGGGTAAATAACCGTAGTGCTATCAATACGCGACAGCAGAATGCGCGGTGAAGAAACGTTGAAGAGTCAAGACGTTTAAATGAAAACGAATAATATGGAAAAGAAATTGATAAAAAATTTTGTATATAAGGAGGCTTTGTAAATAATTTTTAATTTTATCATTGTTTTCCTTACTTTTAATTGTTTTTTACTTACTTTCAAAAAATCGTTCAGCCAGAAATATTAATTAACAGTTCATATTTTTTTGAGATATTTCTTAAATAATGCATAAAAGTGCAAATCATTGGTACACAAAATGATGTGAAAAGAAAAATCAATGAAAAATGTACATAGCTAGGTTTTGTGAATATTCAGAGGTCTATTGCAAATAATTTTTAATTTTATTGTTTTCACCTTATTTTTCTATAACAATTCAGACCAAAATGTTTATTGATCATTTATAACATTATTATTTCATTTTACATTTGTTTTTTTATTAGTATTCAATATGACAAAAAAATAAAATTGCTTAATTTCATTTGTCGAATCTCAGTTACATATGTTTTTATTATATAATTTGCTTTTCGTCTCATTGAAACTAAAATATTTTGTCGGTTGACAGTATTGAAGTTAATTGGGCAATTACTTGCAATGGGTTTTGCTTTTGAAATATTACTCAGCATCACTTATCAATATTACATGTTTTAATTTCTTTGCCATATTTTAAAGATTTTTAATTATGGTTATATATTAGGTTTTAATTGTTTTCAGTATAAAATTTAAATTACTGGGGGGGGGGATGAAGTACCATATAGGGAGCGTCCGGCATCCTATAAGATCAACAATGATTTGAGTTAGGGGTAAAAATATACTTGAGGGTGCCCCTTGGCGAAATTGGCGACTCATGTTGGGCGCCATTTCTGTTTGCGCGGAACACCGTGGTAACAGGAATGGCTGCCGAAATATAATGATACTTCAATAAAACATTTAAACAAAATTTTAACAAAACATCGGCCAAAACTTTATAAAATTGCAATGAACCCGATATGAGCAAAATTAATAAACCCAATAAAATGCATTTTGAATCGAAACAAAAATTAATGGAGTAAGCACAGAAAGAAAAGGAAAAAAGCAAGTCCCTTCTTCGTTAAGATGGAATATCCTCAGATTTAGGTGCACCGAATTCTCTAATAGCAGTTACATACTGTTTAAATTTATCATAAATAGAATCTGTGTACCTCCATCGCCACATAAATTCGGTGAAATACGAATCGAAATGACGTCTGTGGTACCGGACTGGCGATGGTATTTTTTTCTAAAGTCCCTTTTTATGACTGCCCACATATCTTCGATCTTATTGACCAGAGGCAAAAGTAACCTTACCAGCCGGTATCCAACGTAGAACTAACGGACCTCAGAAATTACATACACCGTTAAACATAAAAAAATAACGATAAAATTTAAACCAATCAGAATGACGATTGGGTTTTAACATCGCCCAGCTTGGCGATCAACCGCGATCCCAACTTGGCGAGAATCAAAGGGCACCCTCAAATATAGTCAACCCGAATTAGGCTCTGCCACGCGTGCTTCGGATAACGAGGATTAATCTCCGGCTAATGCCCTATAGTAATGTGTTAAATAATATTGCTTCCTCGCTTTATATAAGTTTATAATATTGTTTGTATTAAAATTGCTTTATATAAGTTTATAATGCTGGTATTAAGGACCTCTAACATTTTACAATCCTATCATATTCTCTCTATGTGATGTTGGTGCAGAAAAATTGCCAGCTAATCTCCAGGAAAACAACTTTAATTTTGTTCGCGAAGCAAACAAAAATGTAATTGCGTAGAAATTTGCGGGGGTTGGCGAGCAGGGGGCGGAGCCCTCTAGTATATATATATATATACTAGGGGGCTCCGCCCCCTGCTCGCTACCGCTCGCCAACCCCCGAGAATTGCTACGCAATTCTTTTTTGTTTGCTTCGCAAACAAATTTTAATACATTTATATAAGGATATAAATGCGCGGCAGAGTATAAGGGATTTTATTTAACAATGTACTAATCAACTTAATAATCAGTAAAATACAAAATTTTTAGTAAATTGCAAGGAATTCTATCATAATAATGAGATTCGAATACATATATATTAGAAGTTATTATAAGGGCATTAGCCGGAACTGAAGTTCCGTTACCGAAGCACGCGTGGCAGAGCAGATTTGATTCAATTCAGAGGGAATCATATACTGGATGCCGGACGCTCCCTTTAGAGTGCTTCACCCCTCCCCCAATTAATTGACATTCAAATTATAAAAACAAAAATAAAAAACAATCACAATTTACCATAATGGTTATCAAAGAAAAAAACTATGCAAAAAAAAAAGATATTTACAAAACTTCTGCATAAACAATGTTCTTAAAGCAACATGATTAAACTCAAAGGGAATCATATACTGGATGCTCTCTTTAGAGGGCATCACCCCCCAATTAATTTACATTCAAATTATAGAAACAAAAATAAAAAACATAATAACAATTTACCATAATGGTTATCAAAGAAAAAAATATGCACAAAAATAAGATATTTACAAAACTTCTATGTAAACAATGTTCTTAATTGAGGAACTTTCAATGTCACTATTTGCACCAACAATCTGAATTTTTATCCCTTACATGCTCCGGCACCTTGATAAAGCAACATATAGTTGGCCATGGCCAAATACTGGAGAATTCTGGTCCATGTAAAGGCCAACTTTGTCAAAAGTCTGGCCTTGAGCTTTATTGATTGTCATAGCGAATGCGAGTCTGACTGGAAATTGCGTGCGATGCAAAACAAAGGGCAACTCTTTATTATCACCAGTATTTAAAGTAATGCGAGGGATGCAAGCTGAACTACCAGCTTTACTTCCAGTCATAACTGTACAAAGGAGAACATTTTTAGTTATTTTCCGTACAATCAAACGTGTGCCATTGCACAATCCATCGGCAATACACAAATTTCTGATTAGCATCACTACAGCTCCAACTTTAAGTTGAAGATTATGAAGCGGCAATCCTGTGATATTGACTTTCGCCAAATATTCTGGCTGAAAGCGCAACATTACACTTTCATCGTCCGTTTCATCACCATCACATGAAGTAGCTTTATCATATGAACGGCATTCAATAATATTGCCGGGCAGTTTTTGTAGGACGGCACTGTTAAGTTTATGAACTTGATCATTTAGTGGAGCAAGAAGAACTGAGGTGCGTAATACATCTTCAGTTAGTATTTCACCGAAAACTTCACTAATTATGTTTTCACATAGGAATTCACGAACTGTCAGATGAGATACTGAACCGTTTCCAACAGTAAGAAGCCAATCACCGAAGCTTTGTGCTGTAGCACGCATATTTTTGTTAAGCGAAAATCGCTTTACTGTTTCCCACATCGGCAAACATTTCATTGTTCCATTCACAATTTGGTGTTTGCCTGCTCTTTTGATAACCGGCAAAACTTGTCTAAAGTCACCGCCAAATAGAAAGCATTTCCCTCCATATGGTGCTTCGGATTTCAATAAGTCTCTCAGGGTGACATCAATTAATTTAAGAGCAACACCAGGTATCATCGAGGCCTCATCCCAGATGAAGAGATCTGCATTGACTAATAAATGTTTAGTCCTTTTGTCCAAATAAATAGGGCTAAGTTGTTCTTCTGCTGATGGCATTGTCAATGGCAGCTTAAAAATCCGATGGGCTGTACGGCCATTTGGTAATAATATGGCTGCAATGCCTGTCCGAGCCACACATATAATGTTTTTATTTAGATGCCTCTGGTGATGGTATAAGCATTTGTATAAAAAAGTTTTCCCAATACCACCTGGGCCATCGATAAAAAATAATTTGTTGGAATTGTTAACATCATTAATGCAATTTATAATTTCTTGAAAGGCTTGTTTCTGTTCAAGGTTAAGTTTCGATATCATATCTTGAGAAATTTCGAGATGCTGCTCTGAAGAAACTTCATCAACATTTGATGGTTCTATCGTAACAACAGATGGTAATCCATAGTCAGACAAAGTTTTGTCCTCACTGTTCAAACGGCTTTCAATTTCCAGAAGGCACTCATTCTCATTTGCATTTTCACACATGTAGCTTTTAAATTTATCCCACAACTGAATGGCATCAATTTGATTGCAAGTCAATAACAAATGTGAGAAAAAAACGCAGAGCTCTTTGGGCATCATAAAATGAACCACTTCTGTTAACATTTCCTCCATTTTATTGTCCCCATCACCAAATCCCAAAGTATAAGCTGCTTCACGAAAAGAGTTGAACGTTACGCCATCAACTGTTCGCAAATCCTCAAATGATACTGGACCACAAACATGATGTAGCAAATATTTTAAGAAGAATCGTTCACTGTCTCTGGGTGAAACGGCATACATGCGAACAACTATCTTATTATTTCCATGGTGCCTTCTTTTCCATTGGCGATCTTTTTGTACCCACACATAATGCTTTGGGATCTCGATATATTTCAAAGATCTTGCTTCCACATCATTCTCATTCAACTGGAAAAAACCCATCAACTGAGTTACAGAATTCACAGAATTTATGGCATTAACTTCTTGACCCTCTTGAAATGTTACCTGTTGATTACCAGGCAAATGTACTGGCAATCGAATAACTGTATGGCTGTTGTCATGCATCGGCAATTCCAATAAACGCCAAGCTGCCTCCATTGAGCTTACATATCGGCTATCGATGAACTCGTCAACTTCATTTCTTAATTGTACCCCATTATCATCATTCGAAATTGTCACCTTGATTCTGTCGTGCCCTTTGTTAACATATTTAAAAATGTATTTGTACGCCATTACACTTCCACAGTACTCCACATTGATATGACAATTGTATTTCAGAAGGAGATAGGCATTGTAGGGAACAACCATCGAATTATCGACAGGAATTAGCAAGTTTCCAATACGTTTGTTATAGAAATGCATATCACTCCTGTTATCTCTACGTCTATATAAAGGAAAACCATCACCAGACATATCCGTTTCTTCTCGAAAAGCGAAAGGAAATTTTTTTGTACAGATGCCACTTGTTTTGTCATAACATGGAGTTGCTTCACTATGTGGGCCATGTAACATATGTTTGGACACTTTTTGATGCAGATTTGGAAAATTATCTTTTGGAGGTATTTCAGCACAGATAAATCTATCAATTGATGATGGGGTCAGTAATTTGTCCCGTGGGTTGAGAATGAATAAACAATGGGCATGTGGGAGACCTCTCTTTTGAAATTCAATATTAAAACCCATTACTTTGCCAAAAACCTTTCCTGCAGCTATCTCTTTCACAAACTCCTCAAATCTGCAATAGAATGCTCGTACAACAACATGTGGAATGTCACTTGCAGTGAATCCTGTTGGAAGTTGACTCAAGTATTCTCTAATTTCTGGCCACTGTGGATTTGCTGTGAAAGTTACAAACAAATCAGGTCGTCCGACATCTTTTGAGAGAGCCATACAATCTTGGAAATGCTGCTGCATTGCTCTCGGACTGCCAACAAATGATGATGGAAGAACGACAGCTCGCCCAAGTCGTACAATGTCTGAGGTATTGGCGGAACTATACTGCACATGATCAATCAGCCCTTGAAGTGTTTCTCTCCGAAATAAATTCTGATGACTTTTGATATAATTCAGCCTGTTCCACTCCATAGTAATGTAACCATGTAGAATATATTGCTGGGATAAACGACCAGCAGAGGTGAAAATGTTAAAGTCTCTAAGCACTCGCAACCGCCATCCAAAATACTGTACAGCAGTAACACGACTTGATCCTGCATTATTTGGTACGTTTAGGGAATAACCAGGATCACCTGATGGAAAAAGCAATGGGAAAACCATTGGTTCCACATGATGAGACAGTTTATAAATTTTTTGACACACAAACTGGTGTTTTGGGTATGCGATAAATTGTACATGATCAGGTATTAAACCTTCAGCACCTGTCACAACAACAGCCGACACTTCAGCAGCAGCACCAGATGTTGGAAGATTATAACGTCTGCCATCAGTAGTGGTCAACTTGTGAAATTCAAGGCGAACACTCTCCGTAGGATGCCTCTTATAAGCTTCAAACAGCGATTTATACACTTGAGCGAATGGGTTTAGCTGCATAACATCTTGAATGATTTTTAAAACACTTGGTTTGCAGCGCTCAGATGTTCGGCAGGCCAAAGCAGTTTCATTTTCATGGATATAGATTTGCGCAAAACGTGGTTTTTCATTGTTCGCTGGTATGATGCTGGTTGTGACCATTGCGTTAACTTCCCCACGAAGAGCAACACAGCTTATACCTTTAAATTGAATTTCTTGGGTTGCACAAAATGCTGCCATAGCAAAAGACGAATTGTGAAAACGTATATTTTGCCTGAAATTCATTGAGTCATTGTCATTTCCCAATAAAAGCTGTTTCAAAGTTTCTGGATACGGATGAGTTGGGTTCAGCTTTATCTTGCCATTGTGACAGCAATTGTGTTTTATTCTTCCATGCTCTGCTACAAAGGATAGTGCCCTGCAATGAGAGCATTCTACAGACATAGATCCAATCAAAAGAGGTGGACAGTCATCACTGTACGATTCTCCCAAATACTGATTTTCATCTATTTCTCGAAGACGATTAGCTGCCCTACTTCGATTTTCTCTTTGGCGGGCATTAGTAAGCTCTCGATTATTTTGTCGATTTATTCTTCGACGCTCTTGTTCATTTTGACGAAACGTGGAATCCAATCTCCGCTGTCTGCGATATTCTCGATCGCGATCTGTCCTGTCAGACATTATACTGAAATTCCAAATGATTGTATAAATAAATGTGATTTAAAATTTAACCATTTTAAGGTAAGCAAGCCTCAGTAAGCTTTATAATAGCAAACAACAAAAATGTAAACATTAAAAGATATCAATCACTGGATAGGCATAAGAATGATAAGATAAGATGAGATGTAATCAGCAAAAACCCACTCAAAGTAAATCAACAAAAAGCTTTGACGCGAATGCGTTCACTTTTCTGATTGGCTTAAAACTGCATCCTCGCTTGGATTAGCTACTTCTTTCATACTGTCACGTGATACCTTAGATTTCATTGGCTGGTGCGACACCATCATTAGATTTTTATATATAGTAAGATATATATATATATATATATATATATATATATATATATATATATATATATATATATATATATATGTATACACATCCATATACAAAGACAAGGCAAGAAGTGGAAATGAAAAACATTTTTTAAGAAAAAGAAGAAAAACTGAAAAAAAAAAAAATTAAAACAGAAAACAAAGTAATATAAAACTCGTTGTCTGCTTACACGATTATATCCTCTAATTAGTGCGCTTTCTAATATTGTATTAATATAGTTGAAGCAAAACAAATTAATATACAGTATATATTTCTTTCTAAATTTCTTGTTATTGTGTTATATTCACACACATTTTAAGTGTATTTACATATTACTTGCATTTAAAGTCCTCCAAAACCTCTTTTTCTGAGTTGAATATATTGCTCTTGTATTTTGGTTCTTGTTTGAGGATTCAACCACATCCAATACCCCTTTTATTCCCATTTACATGTGTTTTAAAATTTCTAAAGATTTTTCCTTCCGTGAGATATTTTGTTACCTCCACAAATGGAATGCATAATTTATAAGGAAGGGGAAGTGTTCAATTGATCAACCACTTCTTTGCTTTTAAGAGTCAGTTACCCCACTCTGCGAACTCATATCTATTTCCTTATCGCCATTCCGTTCAATATTAACAGAGTTGTATGCTAAACACGTAAAGAATATGTTTTTTACAGTGGATACATTAGGTGCATGCTAAAAATGCTTTTTCACAGAATTTAAATAAATTCAAATAAAAAGCAAACAGTGCGAAAATAATAAAAAAAGAAACATGCTTATTATGCATGCCAGTTAACTAAAAGTTATAAACTTAAAATGATAAAAGGAATAGCTAGTCTGTTTTGTGATTATAAGGTGAAAAATTATAAGGTGAGTGTTTGTATTTATATGTTTGAAGTGGAATTAATTGCATATAATAGTTTTATTTTTCTCATTGTGAAAGACGGAATTCAAAATATAGTTATTGAAGTTACGTTTTATTTTTTTTAAGCATCATAGCATAATAAAATACTGAGATAAGGGGGTGTTTATTCACTGGATCACCAAACGATGAAAAACCAGTGAAGGAACAAGTTTTCATTTACTGGTTTTTTATTGAAAATAAAAGATAAACTTTAACTTTTTTGTACCATTAATGATGTTCCGCATCAAAAGTATGTTAAAAATACGAAAAACAACTTCTAAACAGTGAGGGAACAGGCATGTTCCTTTACTGGGCATAGATTTCCCAGTGAATGAACAGTATGTGTTAATACGAGGGTTGCTATTTATATTTCTGGCCTAATAATTAAAAAACAAATATGCAGGATCGAAATTGGTTTTATTGTTTTTCAAAATATTCTCCATGATGATCAATACACTTTTACATGCGTTTGAACCAATTTTCAACGCACTTTTTCCAGTCCGATTGAGGTAACTCCAAAACATGCGTTTTGAATGCATCAACCGCTTCTTCGGGGGTCGAAAATCGTTGTCCACGTAATTTATTTTTGATGTGTGGGAATAAGAAGAAGTCATTGGGTTCCAAATCAGGGCTGTACGGCGGATGACCCACCAGTTCGATCTTTCGCTCCGTCAGAAATGCCTTTGTTTGAGTCGATGTGTGAGAGCTCGCATTGTCATGATGAAGAATGATTCGCCTGTTCTTCTGCTTTTTTCGAATTTCTCCGATGACTTCTGGCAAACAAATGGTCGTGTACCATTCAGAATTGACCGTCCTGCGTTGCTCTAACGCCACTGTTGCCACATGACCGTTAATGCCGAAGAAACAGGCAATCATTTGTTTCGATGTGCTTCTTCCTCGAACAACTTTTGTTGGTTTTGCCACGTCTTGGAAGACCCATACAGTTGATTGCTGTTTTGTTTCCGGCTCATATGCATAGATCCATGATTCGTCACCTGTGTAGATGTTATACACTGCCTTTGATGTACTTTGAACGTATTTTTCCAACATTTCCTTGCACCAATCGACACGAGACTTTTTTTGAGCGTTTGTCAGATTATGCGGGATCCAACGCGAACAAATTTTTTTTACGCTCAAATGTTCATGCAATATTTTATTGATGCTAGTCATACTAATGTCCAAAGACGCCTCTATCTCACGGTATGTCACATGACGATCTTGCTTTATCAGTTCACGCACAGCATCGATCTTTTTCTGGCACAACAACGGATTTTGGACGACCTGCACGGGATTCGTCCTGGATCGAACATCGACCACGATTAAATTCGTTATACCAATTTCTTACAGTGCTGTAGGATGGCGCTTTATCGCTGAATAAAGAATTAAGTTCATCGAAGCACTCTTGTCTTGACAATTCACGTCGAAAGTTATGAAAAATAATGGCACGAAAATGTTCACGATTAAATTCCATTTTTTGAAAGAGAAGAACTTTTCAATTTACTGTCAACAACACAAATGAAGCTATAATGGTAAATTGTCTGCTGAATTTATGTTTAAAAATATCAAACTTTCGATTAAAATCGTCTGCGGTCGCCTAGCAACACTTACTGTTGCCAAGGTCAGAAATATAAATAGCAACCCTCGTATGTTGACACTTTAATTTTCAATTCATGATTACAAAAAAAAGTTAACATTTTCCAAGTATTTATATGTTATAATTTCAAGAATAGGCTTGTTTTTAAATATGCGTATGGCTTATTAATTCATAAAGAGCATTAAAAAATAATCAAAATTAAGTGTTCCTTTACTGGGTGTTCATTCACTGGTAAGAGCTGTTCCTTCACTTGGTCTTCTTACTACTTTTTATTTGTACCTCCAAAACTTTAAAACAATATTATGTAAGTTCTCTTCATTTTTTTTTACATATTTTGCAATTAGTAACAAATATGTTGACACTGTCATTTAACTAAAATTACGAATTTTGAAATGAATATGATTTTTTAAAAGGCAAGCGAAGCTTAAGTGTTCCTTCACTGGTTAGTTTACCCTAGTTGGAAAATTATGCTTTATGTTCATTTCTTGAATTTATAAATGTAATTAAAAAATATTTGGATTACCAAAGCATGTAAATGAATTAAACCTATGTATGAAAGTTTGATAACGATGGTTAACAAATAACACTTGGGAAAATCATCTTCGAGAAGATAAAAAGTTAGTGAAAGGGTTTTGAAATTCGGATAGCAGATGCAACGGATGATTTCAGTCCCCGATCGCTTTTAAAAAAAAAATCCTTAAAATCTTTTACTTAGTTCGGTCGAGTTGCACTTTTAAGCATTGACTTTTTCGCTTATGCTTAGTATTAGCCATTGTTAAAGGTAAAACTGTTGATGATTCTGTTTTTTTTTTTTAACACTTTAAAGATAATTGCAGCGATGTTAATGTTTTAAATTCAATAGAAAAAAGAGTTTAGTCCGTGTTCATTAAAACGTAAATAATTAATATTTTTCGTTATTTCAGGCAAGCTAAATGATTGATATGGAATGCGTCATTGAATTAGCATTTAGCATTAGCCATTGTTAAAAATACAACTGTTGACGATTCTGTTTTTTTGAATGCTTATAAGATAATAGCAGTGATAATTACTGCTTTACATCTCTATTTTATAGAAAAAAAGTATGTATTGCATTGTTCTTTAATACGTATTAAATTATTTTTTTCGTTATCTCAGGCAAGCTAAATGATTAATGTGGAATGCATCACTGAATAAATATTTCTCAGATTAACTGAAACCATGAGTTTATTTTTGTGTGTATAATTATACGATTTTGATTGACGGCTTATAAACTAAAAATTAAAAATTAAAAATCAAGAATGTATGTTGTAATTGAAATAAAAAGATTTAAATATTTCAGTAAAAAAGCTATCTGAAATCAAGTGTTAATTCAAATTTAGTTATGCTTTTGAAATGTGTATCTTTAAAAAAACTTAATTTAAAACCAACGGCAATTGAGGCTAAAAGAAGTTATGTTTGAAAAAGAAAAATTAATGGAAAATGGTACTTATTCTTTAAAGGAGAACCGTAAAATATCTCCCTACTAATTTTGATGCCAATGATGCTTAATTTCAGTAATAAGTACAAATTGAAATAAAAAGATTTAAATATTTCAGTAAAAAAGCTATCTGAAATCAAGTGTTAATTCAAATTTAGTTATGCTTTTAAAATTACTTAATTTAAAACCAACGGCAATTGAGGCTGAAAGAAGTTATGTTTGAAAAAGAAAAATTAATGGAAAATGGTACTTATTCTTTAAAGGAGAACCGTAAAATATCTTCCTATTAATTTTGATGCCAATGATGCTTAATTTCAGTAATAAGTACAAATTGAAATAAAAAGAAGTCTTGTATTAAAAATCTAAATTAATGGGGAAAATGAATGTACTTGTTTAAGGGGGGACCCCACCCTGAATATTTCAAATATTTGAAAAAATTTTTATTGCATTTTTCGAATCTTTGTACCCTTCCTAATGTCTGTCTAAAACGATTTCTCGGTACCGAACTTCGTTTGGAAGTTATACCGGAAAATATAGAGTAGTCGCTAAGCAGGTTCGGCCGGATTAGGAGGGGCGACATTCTTTTTGTGTCTCATCCATTCTGTTTACTGTATATAGAAACTTATTATAGGCATTTCATTTATCGACCATTATATATATGAAATTAAACGTTTTCCCCTACCATATGTCAAAACTTAAAAAACGTTTTTCTCAAAACGCTGTTTTTTGACCTGGCCTAACGTTTTTCTCATGATCGAAATAAGATGTTCTTTATTTTAAATTACGTAAAAATATATTCTTTAGAAAGAAGAATAGGATTTTTTTTTGATATTTTTATATTTCGATTTTATACTAGTATTTTAATGAAAAACTTAACTTTTTTTTAAGTTGCCGCCATTTTGGTAATTTTGCGAATATCAAAAAACCGCTATGCTACTTTTTAGATAATGTCTTTATGTTTCAGAAAATCTAAACAAAATCGTTTTCCTATGTTTCAGGACTTCTAAATCCATCAGGCCACTGAGGTGCTACTTTTTGATGACCAGCCACACACGGAGCTGCCATCAACTTATTTTTTATTATTTTGTAAGAAAAAAAATTAATTTCAAAATAGACTTAAATTGTAGTTAAATAACATAAAAAAAAACAAGGAGTCTCTGCATTGTCTCTATTACGTAAAAAAAATTCAAGAAAAACATTAATATTTTACCATCTCAGGATGGGGATCCCCCCTTAAGAGAATCGTAAAAATCTCCATGCTATTACTTGCGTTTTTCTCTCCGTGCAAAGAATAAGTATTCCGCTAGTCTGTTATATATATATATATATATATATATATATATATATATATATATATATATATATATATTGAGGTTATCTTTTGCGTATGTAAATATATTGAGGCTATATTTTGTCATGCTAATTTTGAAAACTATAGTGAATCTTCTTATATTATTTATATGTAAAAAGTGAGAAAATATTTTTGTATTATATATCGATTCTTCCAATTTATTATATGCTAGTTGAATTCCGTTCTTCGTACTGTGTGAAAAAAATAAATATTCAATAAATTAGTCTTTCATAACACATAAGTTATGTATAAAACTGAAAAATATATACCAACACAATAAATAATCTAAAACAATTATAATTTTATTTTTTTATTATTTGGTGTCTTTTCCCATGTCTTTGCACTATTAGATTGAACAAAACCCATTTTTAGTAGTAGTAGATCCTATCAAAATAAGGATTAACTGCATTCTGCTGCAATGTTGTTGCTGCAGTTCAACTCGTGATAGTCAGGATTTACCACCCTCAAGCTATTTTCTCCGAAAAATTTCTTTTAACAGTATCTATTTTAATAGGCGTCAAATTAAGTTTACATTGTACCTATATTAGGATATTTGCTGCCTATTAAAACCACTCCAATTACTATTATACCAGTAGTGCCGATTACTAAATTTAATTAAGCATCATTGGCTTCATGGCGAGTTTTACTTCATTTTAAACAAATCAATAATTTTTCTCGATTAATTGTTTTTTCTTTCCAGCTCATAATTTATATTTTTGTTACCATTATCCTTGATTTTAAATTATTTAGTTTTATAGAAACACATTATAAAAGCATAAATATGAGCAAGATAAACACGTGGTTTCAGTTAATTTTAGGAATACTAATTGGATGAAGTAGTTAATGGATTCTACCATGTTCACATAATCGCTTAGTTTATCAGATAAAACGAATAATAAATAATTAATTAAGGAATTTGCAATAAATTCTTTTTTTGAAACATGAACATTTTTTGAACATTTGAAACTTTTTAGTTATCTGAAAAATAAAATAGAATCATCTATATTTTAATTTTAAACAATGGCCAATGGTAATTCTACATTCACAAGTCATTACCGAACGACCTATTTGAAAATTTCGTACGAATTTTACAATCGAGAGCTAAAATTTACCTTAGCAGCCTCTGTTATAATTTCAGGATGGTAGAACAAACGGTTCTGGAGTTATAAGAGAAGACACGCACACACTCTTTATTTTATTATCATAGATCTCTAATATCCTGAGACTGAAAAGGTCTCTCGGAGAAACAACTACTACAAAACATCAATGAAATTTCTTCGAAAATTATCTTATTATATTTATGGAATATCCTTGGAATATTTGTCATGAATTTCTTAGAAACATTCATAAATTTCAATGAAATTTATTTGTTTTTTAACATTTCAAGATATTTATTGATCCTAGTCAGTTTTATGGGGACTATGTTCCAGGTATTTTATGTGCAAATTTTCATTGAAAATATTGGAAGTATTATTATTCTATAAATGAACTACAAATATTATTCTACTACATATTATAATATATACTTCATATAATAATACTACATATTGGACGTAGATTGTATTAAAAATATTGGAAGATATATTAAAGGGAGTCAGTTGAGCATAGATAAATAATTTTAAAACTGATCTTTTTTGATGCACCTTTTCTAAGAAACTGCAGGGGTGCTACAAAATACAATTACAAATATTGAATCATTTTATTGTACAAATATTAAATAGAAAACGCTAAATACACAAATATAATGAACATTATAAATGGAAGTTTAAATTTTTTTTATTCGAATCGTCCACCATTTTTATCGATTACAAAAGATAATTTTTTATATCATTGTCCGATGGCGGCACGAATAATTTTAAGAGGTAAATTGTCCGATTCAAGCAATAAAGAAGCTCTGAGAGAGAGAGTCTACTCTTCTGTTCTGATTAGCATTAACTTTAAACTCTAGAATCCACCAAACACAATAGTTCAAAGGATTTTGATCTGGTAAAGAAGGGGGCCAATCTTCTTGCTTAATAAACCTCGGACAATTGGAGCCAAGTCTGTGTTGCTTTGGTTCGGTGCGATGGTGCAGATTCTTGTTGAAATATTCAAACCTTTTTGGAATATAATGTGTCAGCATGAGACAATAAGTGTGTAGCCAATACTTCCTTTTTGTAATATTCAGCGCTGATTTCTACTCATTTATCGATGAATTTCAGAGGAAATTTTTCCTTAATTGACTTTGCAGCCCAAACCATTAGAGAATTCTTGTTCTGAAAGCGTTGCACAGTTCAAAAACTTTCAGGTACATGATCGAAGGTTGCTGAATATACAACACCATTTTTAGCATTATAATTATTTTTTGTGAAAAATATTTTCTCATCAGAAAAGATTATTCTGTCGACACTTTTGCTACCGTCCCAGTTCAGCAATTTCTTACATCTTTGTAACCTTTTTAATTCTTATGCAGTTGTCAGAGCTTGAGCTTTTCTTTTGCAATAAGGATGGAATCTCAGGTCTTCATTTAATATAACTTGCATAGTTCTCCTACTCACGTTTACTTCTGCTGCTTTTTTTATTAGCAGAAAGTTTTTCTTCGATCTTTTCGCGAATTCTTTAACTGTGCTTTTTTTGTACGAATTGAGAGTGGACGACCCGACCTAGGTAGATCTTAACAGTATCCAATAATCGATTTATAGTTCTATTAAATGCAAGAGATTTTAATTGCTTAAGAATTTTACATGCAGAAAATCCGCGATCGAAAAGCTGTTTAACCTTTTCGGTTCCATATTTAAATTTATTCTAAGTATTTTGCACTTATAGAAAGTGCCAGCCACAGGAATAGTGAGAGGGCAAGTGTTTTACAGAACGATTAAGAGTAATGTACCGGTAACTGCTGGGTATTGAAAAAAAAAATACTAAAAAGGGCTTATAAAAATGAACATTAATTTATGTGAAATACTAAAAAATACAACTTGCATTTTTTATAAAAGGAAGTAATTATGGCTCATGATACGAAAATAATGGTAGTCCAGGACTGGTCAGTAATAATGTAACAAAATTAATAAAAAAGCATACCTATATGAATTAACAATGACGAGGAGGTTGTGGTGGACCTAAAATTTTTTTTTATCGTTGATGCACAATTGTAGAGATTCAGGTGTAGTCAAATAAAAAAACTATTATGTTGTTCACCACAAAATTCTTTATTTTTGAGGATTTGGAGGATTTATAGAGCACAGCATCACACTTTTCCTTGATGAATTAGATTTTGGGAACAAAATGTTGCACCCATCTTATTTTATGATTTTGGTATACTTTTGAAGCGATGGGCATCTGGAGCGGAAGGCATGGTACATAAAAGAAAACTCGTCAACGTCTGGAGGCGTATCTATCTATGGCGGACACCGCGTCTCAAAAAAACAGAAATATGAGGATCCATAAATTTTCTTTTACTGAAAGAAGGCTGCAAGCAAGTTATTCTAGCTGGGCATAATGGCGGGAGTCAGATAAAAAAATGTTAAAAATGGTGGATGGTTTTGTTGAAGAAAAATCAAAAGTTTTGAAAAACTTAATGAAGGCCGCGACGACAATCAGCCATGACGTTGGTAACACCATATTCCGACCTCGGGGGTGAGGAGGGAGTAAAAATGAAAAACTCCGTTAAGAGGAGGGACGTACAACTTGACGGACTTGAATCGAATGCACGGAGTTTCTCTGCGCTCAGATATTTATACACAATGCTTAAAGTTCAAGTTGAATTACCAATATTTTAGAAAGTTAAAGTTAAATTTCCTAAACTTTCGAGTTGAGAAGTTACATCTATATTTATTTAAAAGTTTTATTCCCACTTTCTGATTGAAATGGAAGAGTTAAGGTCACGCATACTTCGAGTCCTTCGTGCACATGAAAGAAGCCGGCAAACAGGTGTCATTCCAAGAAAAAAAAGGGTGGAATGTTCTACAAAAGGAGGGGTTGGAAAGAATGGGAAAAGGAATTTTCGGGGGAGAGTGCCTCAATTGCGTAAAGCTTAAGAGGCAAGAGGAATCAGATCAGCAAATTTTAAAGATTTGTATCTATAATTAACCAAATTAGAAAAGATATTAAATTAAACTTGTGACTCGATGTCACACTTACTTTTTGGAGTGTTACAGTATTTAGTAGCCACCCTGTACTTATGATATCGCTTTGAAATTTTTTTGGGATCTTTGAGATTATATCAATTTTAGGCTGTGACAATGTTTTAGCGTTAACAAGAATACCTTTTCAGTTATGAAGGATTTTTGTTTAAAAATGATTGAAACTTTTTAAAAAATTAAAAGTTTTCAGTTCATAATTTAAAGAAAAAATGTCTGAAAAAGCAATTTATTAATAGTTATCACAATGTAAACATGTATATGTTAATATTCTGTGAAAAAAAAGAAAACTGACGCAAATCTTGTTTAGATGCTGAGAAAAGGTACATCGAAAAAGGTCAGTGTTAACGTTATTGGTATATGTCTTCCCCTTAGTTAATGCAATTATTGAAATATTAATTATTGTCGTTAAAAATGTGCCTCGCGCAGCAGCTTCTTTCAAGATAAATAAATGTTAAGGTATCCCGTTAAAAATCGGTCATTTGAACAAAAATTTCGAAATTTTTTATTTCTATATTTGAACTTTTGTTCATTAGCTTTCTAAATCTCTTAAATTTTCCCCCCTCCAATCTTTAGAATCGAATTTTTTGTTGTTTTTCTGCTTTCTAACAGACGAAACCGAATAGCAATTCATACTTTAAATACTTTTTCAGATAAACGTTGATACTGAGAAAATATTTTTACGCTAACACAAACGTTACAAAAAAGCAAGTTTATTATGGAATTCTTTGACACTTTGTATGTAGATTTTCTGTATTGTAAGCAATGTTTTGAACTAAACGTTAAGATTTAAAAAGGAATTTATCATTTTTATCATATTTGAACTAAAAATGTTTAGAATTTTTCTTAAACAAATCAATACTGAACAAAAATATGTTTAGTTCTATTTCATTGTATATTTGAAATTTTTAGTTCAAAAACCAGGTAATCATATCATAGATCTAGAAAAATATTATATTAATACATTTAATAGTGATATTAATACATTTTAATTTGTTGTAGAGCTGTTAGTGTGACGTGAAAATTTTCCAGTTTTTATGCTCAAATGTAATTTTATTTAGAAAACAAAGATTAAAAATTTCTAAAGTTAACTTTAGATTTATAATATTAAAAACCTTGCTTACCAAAAAAAATAAAAAAATAAATACAAATTTCAATTTCAGTTAAGGCTGTTTTTAAAACAAAAAAGAAATGCAGAAACCAGTACGATGACTTAAAATGATTTGGTTACAAACAAAATCTACAACAAATGCCACTTGAAATAAGTTTAAATATTAAAATTTAATCATCAAATGTATTGAAAATTGAGCATTTTTTGGAAGAAATTTTACGAAAATATGAATTTACATATTTTCTTATTCAAGTAAATATATATTTTAGAAATCATTTTAAGTAATATTTTTCTTAAACCTTACTCATGACTAAAATTTTGAGAAATTAATATTAATTTTAAAATCTTATAGAGCAAGGGATTTTTTTAATTAGGTGTATAAACAATATATTTTAATTAATATATTTTTAATTTTTTCTATTGAAACTTGATTAATTAAGTATGCTGAATATGCATAGATGATATACAAAACATTGAGTCTGAAAATTCAAAAGTTAGAAAAATATTTTTGTAGGTCCATTTTGTCTTCTTAAAAATACAAAAAAGCAATAAATAAACAAATAATAATAATCATAGAGCTGTTTATATGAAATATATTATTTTGGTAAAAGGAAAAACAAACTTGAATCCTTCAATAATTTCATTTTCATTAAATTATAAAAATATTTATATAAACACATTTTTTTCCTTTTTACTTTACGTTAAGAATGAGCAATTTATAAAAAGGCATCTTATCTATTAATTAGTAAAGCTTTTATTAACATTTCTTTATTACAGGGAAAAAGAAAATTAGAGTTTTTAAAAATTTCATATGAAGCCTTAAAACAAAGACTTGAAGATACTGACATTAATTCTTTTTAAACTACCGAAACGTAGCATTTTTAAGTTTTTACGGCTGATTTTGTTTAAATTATTGATTTTGATTTGTTTCCTCATGTTTTCAAATCTATTTTCTTACGTTTAAACATGTAAAATAATATTTTTTTTTGCCAATTTATGGAGTCATTTCAACATCAATTTCTTGTGCAAGGTTTTACAATTGTAAGGCTGCTATGTGAGTGCGATATCTTCTGCCTCAGTCCATACTGTGACTCACACATTACATCACGATATCATACTTCGATATGGGCTACCCACCATATATTTATCAGACAGAGGAACAGCGCTTCGGAGAGGTTTAATTGTACTTAATTATTGCATATTTTAAGAATCAGCCTTTTTATAAAGACCGTAAGTCACAGATCATAAGTCTATCCGTGTATAAACCGAGAGTACGTTTTTTCTTTGGAAATTTACAGAAAATTCCAAATCGATAAGTGAGACAAAATAGAAAAAAAAATTATAAGACACGCTGTCTTTGTGGGCAGCCTTCAATTTCCTTTTTGAACTACTCAGCCATTTTACTTTGTTTACATTTTTGAAAAATAAAATTCATTATATGTCACCGATTTTTTCTTTCCAGCTTTTGTTTCATCTTTCTCTTCTTCTCAAGCCTTATTAACATGCTAGTTTCAATTGATGTCATCAGCAGTTCATACTTGGCAAAAAGTCAAAGTAAATCTGAGTATAACTGCGAGAGCTATCTGAACTCTATAGTTAGAACGTTTAAAATTTACTGTTCCTTTACTGATCTAATTATCTGTTTTAGGAAGAAAATAGGTGGCGAAATAAAATCTTATTAAAAAAAATATTTTTCTTCATTATCATTTTTATGTGCTTCTTTTTTCAATTGTTATTTTTAGTCGCTTTATTTACAACCATTTTGGTATGTTTCACAAGTTTCGTTTTGGGATATTTAGAGATCTGTCGCTAATACTCGGCAAAGTATTTTTGTTGTTGATGTTTGCGAGGAATTTTGTGAAGTTAATGAATCCGATTATAAGCCAATCCCTTTCCCACTTCACTTTTCGAAGATATTCCAAAAAATCTTGTCGTGTATTCGGAAATTTATGGTAAATTTTAATTTGTGCTAGTTGGTGGGGTATATTCATTAGTGCCAAAAATTATTATGTTTATTTAGTACATTTTATTTTAAATAGATTAGAACATTTTTCAAACTATTTTTTATGTAGAATCGTACAAATCACAAACAAAATTTACATTGTAGTTTCTTTATTTCATAACGAATAAGGTGAAAATGAATTAATCCATAGTGCGTTTCCAGTTTTCTTGTTTGTGCCTCGCATTCATGAAAACCGCCAGAAAAAAAATCTTGACATACATCAATAGTTCTTTATATTTTAAAGTTTATTTTATGCAGTCGGTTTTTTTTTCAGTCGGAAAAAAATGGTACCTTTCGATTTTGAGTATAAGTTTCAAGTCAAAGCTTCTAGTTTTTGTGTAAAAAATATCCCGAAGAAACCATTTATCATGTTTTGTAGACATTCTGAGTCTTTCAGTCGATGAAAAAGTGTCAAATGGTATGTTCTATTTCACAAAACGTTGGTTCGAAGTCTTCTGAAACTTTTTTGAATCAAATGCATTAGAGGTAGCCTGATATGAAATATGCTTCAATATGGTTTTTCTTTTCTTTTACGAATGCGATTCATCTTAAATTTACTATACAACTGAATAACTCTGAATACGTTCTAGTGAGAAAGTTTTGGAAAACCCTCATCACATATTTCAGTTTCAAATTTAATATGCAAAATAAAAAAAATATCGATAAAACATAAGAAAAATATTTTTAATGGATCGAATTACTAGTACGTCCGTGGTCGAGTTTACAATTCATAATGAGTTCTAGAAATAAGTGAGTACCAATTTGTTTTGGTATCAGTTACAATTTGATACAATTAAATATCAGACACAAAACCTTTATACTTTGAGTACCAAGTACTAATTACTATTAATCACTATTAATCTTTCATCACTGTTGATCTTAAATTAAATAAAAGATGAGGATTATTAAGTAAAATTTCTATTGCTTCTATTAGAGCTAAATATTTATATTGAATTTATAAACTCATTTTTAATTTTAATTAGCTTAAAATGCAGAATTAAACATAATTTTGGAGGTTAAAGTAAACAAAAGTTAATTTAAATCGGATACAAAATTACCAATATTTTTTAAAAAAACTAACATTAATATGAATTTATTATTGTTATTATACATAATAATAAATAATAAACGCGGCTGTGTGTGACTGTAATCACAATATATCGCCCCAGAAGCCTCGCCCAGACACGAAACTCGGCACATAATTGTGTTTTGACGTAATGAAGAAGTATTTTTTTTCTTTTTCAAAAATTTGGATTAGTTTTTTAGTTATCAGTCATTTTGTAAGAAAATCTATGCTTTTTCGTCTTCAAAGAGCCATATTCAAAAAACTATTCGCGATCGCAACACTCGAGTACGCCATCTAGCGGGAGACTGTAAATATCGGGCATTAGTTCCCACATAACCATTGGCAATGACGGACGCCATTTTCTTAGCATCAAAAAAGAAACAAAATTTCCCTAAAGAAAAGGTAAAACTTCTTCTAAAAAAACTAATCAGAACATGCCAAACATTGAAGCAGAACACGCCAAGCATTTGAAGAACAACTTCTCAATAATTTTTACTTTTCTATTACCAACAACATAACATGATTTCATGATCACTTGCTGTTATAGATGTGTGTATTGCGGTAAATTAATTTTTCTGTCTTCAATTCATTACAAGTTAAAGTGAAGTCAACATTGCTTTCGTCATTCCAATGAATAAATGTGTTCCAATGAATTCCATACAGAACTGTGATAGTTATAGAATATTCTTCTTCTTCATAGAATAGTATATATTTCTGTATCTACATAATTCAGAAAACAACAATAAAGAATAATCCAAATTACTTGAAAAAGTATCTTTTGTGCTGATTATAAATAAATTTTTTATCGTTTTCTTGGTAAGTGTTTTTTAGTTTTGAAAGAATTTCAACTAGAATTCAGCTATTCTGTTTTTAAGCTACATATTAAAATTCATATCGAGATCTTACAATTATAAAATTTTGATGTGTGGTATGTTACCTAAAAGTAATGAAGGGATTAACTATGTATATATTATTTGAGAATAAAGTTTTCAAACAAAGAACATATCATTTTGGAATTCTCCGGACTTATAAATCAGGTAAGTGTTATGATTTTTATAATAAAAAATTTGCTTGTAAATAATTTTTTTTCTTACTTGATGATCGTTCTCTACAAAATGGTTTTTTTACGTCTGATTAAATACTATAAGAATTAAAAAAAAGAAACAATACGAAAGTTTTTATTGAAAAATGAGGAATTTTTAAAATCGTTTTTATCCTAAGAATTCTTTATTTTACGTTTTTTAGTTTATAATTTTTTGATAAAATTGTTGTCAAAATACTTTTTTTGAAAAATTAAATGGTAATAAATTATGTGTTTATGTATACTTCTTGCATATTCTAGTATTTGAAGTAATATGATTCAGAAAAGTATGGAAGAAAAATTCGGTACTTACGTATTAACCACAGCTACAGATTTGGCAGATTTTTAAGTGCCGCCAATCTACACTTAAAACTTTTGGAAAAAATCTTAAAATGAAACACTTTGTTTTAAATCAAAGTAGTCAATCGGATTTCGGTGGAAAATGGGCCGATATAGAGTTTAGCATAGATTCAAAACAAACTTTTCTCTCCCCTGATTCTATAGCCATTATGAACTCTAATAAATAAGATTCAAAATGAAATAACATTTCCAAAACGGACGTTTACTAAGATAAAGTTTCATGTTATGGACATTGGTACATTTTTGTTATATTTCACTCCATAAAATATTTCGCTCCTAAAAAAATAAAATTTCATCTTGTTTTGTTTTTGGCAAGTCCCAAAGACGCATTTTCGTAACACTAAAAAATGGCGACAAAAAAAGAATGGTTCTTTTTTTGTTTTTTTGTTTCGTAAGCATTCTTTATTTTACGTTAAAATTTAAATGGGCCTTTCATGTTATACCATTAAATTTAGTAAAACTATTTCTCAGGCATTAGGTTTGAACTCTTATAAGAATATACCTATTTTTTTTCTCTTTATTTACAAATATTTTTCCGATGTGTTCTGGATGTTCCTTCTCTAAAAAAAAAAGAGATACCATTTTGTTTTCGTTTGCATAAGAAAGAAAACAAACATTTTTCTTTTTTAAATTTAATCAACCACAATAAAGATGGAACGTTACAATGCTACATAAAAGACGTCTCCAGTGTAACTGAATGACTGTTCATATGGAAATCGCAGGGATTCGGCGCATACAACAACGCCCCCTATAGTTCGTTGCGATCGCGAATTAAAAAATGCATATACTTTTCTCCACTGTTATAAATGTATGCTAATGCGAACCTTACAATTGAAATATTAATTTTCAACAACTTAAACCAATAATATACGAAGGAATTAATAATTTAATTGTAAGGTTCGCATTAGTTTACATTTATCAAAGTGGAGAAAAGTTTAACTTTTGTATTAAAAATGTGGTAACATATTCGATACGTAAATAGAACGCTTCGCTTTGATATATTTCTCGCTGTTCATAATTGTTATAATAAGTTTTTCTTCTTCTTTCCACGCTCTATTTTTTTTCTTAAGCGAAGACGATAATTTTTGTAGCGATATAGAAATAGAAATTGATACCGTAAAAAATTATATAGAAATAGAAATTGATACCATAAAAAATTAATTCGTTTTCGTGTTCTTTTCATGTATTTAGCATTTTAGTTTTTTTTTTTCTTAAGCGTTGTAGCTATATAATATATAAAATAGGAATTTAATTGTTTTTGAAGGAACGATCACACTTACCTTGGATCTCTTTGGTTTTTCTATTCTTTATTTTAACAGTTTTTATTAAATGTAATTAGTTATTTTCAGAAAGTTTCAGTTTGCAGGTAAGCACTTAGATTTTAATATTGAAGTTTCATGATTTGCTTTCATAGTAAATGTTGTTCTAAAGTATTCGTTGACTTCTTAAAAACCCGATTACTGACATGGTAGAACCGCCTTCCAAAAAACTTTGTATTTTGTCAAAGAAAAAGATATTAAGAGATTCTCAAAGAAGAAGAAGGGCCCAAGAAACGTCTGTGGAACATCAAAGAAGGATGGACATGACCGAATTTCGACAAGCAATTCTAGAGCCCAAGAAGTATCAGAGAAACGTCAAAGAAGATTAGAAGAGGATCGTGTCTCAACTAGCAGTGCTAGAACCGAGAAACACCTGAGGAACGTCAAAGAAGATTGGAAGAGGATCGTGTCTCAACTAGCAGTGTTAGGGCCCGAGAAACACCTGAGGAACGTCAAAGAAGATTAGAAGAGGTTCGTGTCTCAATTAGCAGTGCTAGGGTCCGAGAAACACCTGAGAAACGTCAAAGAAGATTGGAAGAGGATCGTGTCTCTACTGGCAGTGCTAGGGCCCAAGAAACATCTGAAGAACGCGGAAGAAGATTAGAAAATAACCGTGTCTCAACCAGAAATGCAAGGACCCGAGAAACATCCCAGGGACGTCGAAGAAGGCTAGAAGAAAATCGTGCTTCAACATCCCAAGCTCGATTGCATTTGTGGCAAGACAAGGAAAACTCTGGCGGACAGCTGGCCGCCTTAAGCGGTTAGTTTTCAATGAAGTTGTAAAAATATAATAAATGCATACATATCAGAGTCACGAGTTCATACATTAATTACGAATGAAAAAGGAACTAAAAATACTTTAAGTTTATTTATTTTTTAAAATTTAATTAGCTGGTGAGAAACTAGAAAATACTTCAGCTGATGCAGAAACATTTTGGGAATCAAATTGAAAATAATTATTACTATAAATTTAATTTAAAAACCATTTAAATGAAAATACTACAATATTTTATCTATTGTTAACATTTGTTAAGGATATTAACAAGCAACTGATTTATAATTTATAGCCATATTTAAATTTATAAACATCCGGATATTATTTTTTTAAAAACATTTTTTGGCTGTATATCAAATTGGTTAACATCATGAATGCACAAAATTGTTCCTTTTAGTTAAAAAAAGAAAATGTATTTTAACGCATTTATTGAAAATTTTTGCAAAAAGTTTTGTTGATGCCAATCACTAGAAAGAATTATAAATTTACCTTAAAATGTTTTCTGCTGGTTAAATTCAAACTCAATTGTTATCAGAGTTTTGATCTGTATTTTGATGCTCCCACCTTTTGAAAATTACTCTAATATATTTTGATTTATTATTTTAATTGCACACGTTTACGGAATTCAGATTTATATAAAAATTAATATAACTAATTGAAAATTAATATAATAATTTTTATTGTTTAATAATTATCAAAAGGTAACTATAAATCTTTATTATAAAATATTGAACAATAAGGTAATGTCATACGATTACTTTGTAACCTAATATAAGAAAAGCGATTTTTTTTAATAAGTAAAAAATGGTTTAAGTTTTATTTTTTTTACTTTGAGTGATAATAATAATAAAAAAAAAACCAAGGTAATAACGGTAAATAATATTAAAAATGAGTGATAAATATTACTGATAAATACTGTGAAATAAGGGGGGGGGGGATATTTTACTGGTGAACAATGTTATAGGTTTTATTAATGATGACAGCTGAAGATCACTCTATCTCCTTTATCTTTATTAACGATCCCATCACATGATTTTTCCTTCCAATGAGAATGCAGGACACGTTTTAAACAAAAAATATGCGTAAAGTATATATTTTATACATACCTATCTGAATACCCGTTCTTTGTACGGAGTTAATAATAATAAAAAAAATCAATATACCAGTACTGAACGACAGTACGAAATCATGCACAAAACTGAATGGTATGTACAGACACAATTAATAAAACTAAAATAATTTCAATTCTTTAGTTATTATTATTTTGGTGCTCTTCTCGGTGGCTTTACATTATTAAATTAAACAAAACGCGTTTTTGTAGTTCATCTCATTAAAATAGATATTAAATGTACTCAGTATGATCCTGATGTTCGCGGCCAACGCATGTTAGTTGAAATTTACTAGTGTCAAGCAACTGCCAATTAATTTTCTCCGGTGCATATCCTTCAATATAATTCTTAATACCTTTATTAGTATATTTGGTGCTTATTGCATAGCTCTTCAACTTTTGAGTTTTGTGCGCAATACATTAATCAGTGACGCCAAACTGAAGCCGAAGTTTTAATAAGAAATAGAATTCTTATAAGACCCTGATAAGGACATTGCAATATGAACATTTCTCTATCTGATTTTTAATTTACCGTTAAAACTACATTTATAAGTAGTTGGAGAAAGTTTTTTTAAGTCTATTTCATTAAAATATTAATACACTATTTTTGCTACCACTGGCAAAATATTTTCAGAAACTATGGAAATTGGTTGTAGAATTCTTATCAAAACTGCACAAATTACCATAATAAGATTAGTACGTATTACCAAAATTAATTAAGCGTCATTTGCGTATGGAGCTTTTCTACGGTTCCCGAAAACGAATAAGTTTCTTTCACTCATTAACTTAGCTTTCAGGACACAGCTTTTTTTTAAAATTTCATTTAAGATCTATTACTTAAATTTAGTACGCATCGTTGGCATCAATAATAGAATGGCTATTTTTTGCTTTTCTTCAAAATGAATTAGTACCACTTTCCCCTTAATTTTTCCTTTCAAAAAACAACTAAATTTTTTCGTTACAATAACCATTAAATATTTAGCTTTTTAGAAACACGTTTCCACGTAATAAATATAAACAAAGTAAGCACATGGTTTCAGATAACGTTAAAAACACTTATTTAGTGACGTAGTCATATTTTGCAACCACGTTAATGTTGTTTAATTTGAATAATTGAATTTTATCTAACAAAGCGGATAAAAAATAATTGAATATACGTAAGTATGTATATTGAATAAGTATGTGTAATAAACTCTTTTTTTGATCAAATAGAGGTATAAGCTAGTATATATCATTGTTAAACGTTCAAATAAATTTAAGAACAAGAAAAAAAGGAAAATTATAATATTTAAAATAAATCGCAATTTAATTTGCTAACTGTTTTTTTTTTTTTTTCCGTCTTCATTTAAAAATGACATCCTTAACGAATCAACATCTAAGCATTTCATAGAACTAAAATAAAACTAATGACCAAACGATTATAAAGATCTTTATAAATTCAAACGAGTACTTGCTTTTGAGGAAGAAGACGATCACTGATACACAAACAGACACGTGACCTATGACCACAGTGCCAGCTGATCGTTTATAAACAAGATGGCGCGTTAAATTCGAGCTAAATTTCTCTTCATAAGTTAGAATGTTTATTAACGTGTAGTTAAAATGAAATGAAACGCCGTATCGCAAGCCGTATTCGCTGAAATATTATTCTTTCTCGTCTTTAACTTAAGTTAGATTTATTATTTGTTTATAAATATTGTTGCAACCGTGAAGCATTTTTGTTTGGTGAGCAGGACAACTTCGATGAATAAGTAGTTGATGTTCTACACGGCTTCGTGCTTGACTTTGTGTTAAGTAAGAAAGAATTGAAATCTTTGTGAAAGAATATAGAACGTGTAGCTTAAGAGAATTGACACTTATTGGGTTTCGTCTATTTGAAATAAAATGGAAAGAACAGTTTCTAACGTAAACAAATACTACGCTTCAACAATTAATCAGAATCGAGATTGTCCAAACTGCAAAAAATCTATTGAAAGTAAGTGAAAGTATAAAAAGGAAGCGTGTCGGATCGGCGAAAATCAACATATTTTTAATATTAATGTAGAGTCCTATAAGTTCTGAGACAATTTTTTTATAATTATGCTGAAAGGTTACAGTTAACCTAAAAAGCAAAAAAAAAAAAAACATTAAAAATCACGATTTGAAAAAAAGCAATATTTCTCTAATTTTCTTCCTTGTTTAAATGAAATTGTTTCAATTAAATAAGTTACGTTATATTCAACATGGAAAAGTAAAGCATTCCCGCAACTGCCCGCTGTGGGTCTTGGATGTTAAGGCTCCACAATTTCGTGACTAATAGTAAAGTAGTCAACCTTGCTTACGGATCACCTTTACTTTATAGCCAAGCTATTGCTCATCGATCGCTAGGTGGAGCTGTTCCGAGGTGGCCTTCAAACCGCCACTGGGGATCGAACCCCTGTTTTCTAAATTATCAATTTGGTACCTTATCCACTGATTCAACATACAACCCAGAAGATAAATTTTCCTTATGTTTCGTAAAAAATTTTAGTAACAGGATACAATTCTTCCACAGCCACTTCATATTCTCCAAAGTCATTTTTAGTTTTTTTCCCCACAGATATAGACAAATCAAACAGCTCAGAGAACCCTTGTTTTGCTTTTTTGTTGTTGCTGAAAATTCTGAAGCTCTCTCTAAGACTATTACTGAATTCTAAAATCCGATTCAGTCCAGGTAAAAGCATTGTTCAGCCTCTCCCAATTTTATAGGTAGATCCCTCATTCTTGGAATATATTTTTGTCGTCATCAATATTAAAATTAGCGATTTGATTTGTATCAAAAACTAGATCAGTTGGTAATGAAGACACTATTCTGAAAAATAAAAATTATGAAGGTTATCGGTAATTATACGGACAATTGTCGATTATTTTATTTTTTAATCGTCATTGAACTGCCGACCCAGTTTTGAGTATACGGCTGCCGATTTTCAACTCCAGAACGAGAAATTTAACGTGCACCAGTCATCATTTTGTGCACGGGGAATCTTCAGCCCGGCGGGGATCGAATTCACGACTTCTTGGATATGGGCCATACGCCTTATTGACTGGCAATCCCGGCTCTTATAAAGTAGATAAATAGATTTCTTTATATTGATTTTTTTTTAAATTTTGTAAATAAATTCAATAACTAAATTTCTAGTTTCATAAATAATTGAAACTAAATTTATTTATTCTTTTTTATTGTTAGGGTTGTAGTTGTAGTGGTAGTTCATTTACGTCGTACTCGAGCTGCGGGCTATTGGAGACGGTCAGGGAAAACATCCCTGAGGATGATCCTCTGCAGAGCTCTTTTGATCCTATGCTGAGGGGATGGCACCCCCGCTTCCGTAGCCCAACGATGTGCACGCGAAGTCGAGCACTTTACGGTAGAACAGTTTAACGAGGACCCATACCGCACACCCTCGGTCCCTACACAGACTGATCCAAGTGGTCACCCACACCGCACACTGACCACAGCCAGTGATGCTTCACTTCGGTGATCTGCTGGGAACCGTGTCTTAACGATCAGTCTACTGCGGGACTTTTTTTTTATTGTTAGGGAAATGTTGTTCAAAGAATAGAGTTTAAATGTTAAGAGTTTATGAAAAACATCGCTTTAGATTTCCTTCTGGAGTAATATTTTGTTAACATATAGCGTGGGTATTTCGAGAAGAATCTGCATATCTGTGTGAGGATTAAGTATATTATTTTGAATATATTCGTGCAAAATTTATTACTCTATGCCATACCAAAAAAAAAAAAAAAAAAAAAAGAAAAAAGATATTTTAAAGTGAATTTGGAAGACCAAGTTTACGCTAGGAAAGTTAGTGGGTGGGATTTACCGTTAAAGTATAAGTCGGATTATACCTGAATTTCTCAGATAAAATAAAATACTTGCAGCTGCCGAATTTTTTAATGGGATTGTCTATGTATACTTACTTCGTTTAAGGAGATAGGAGTTGCTATGAAATATTACCGTCATGCATACTTCTTTTTTGGCAGTCATAATCTTCTATAGAATTTATGATAACTCTCCTCTAAATAAATCTATTTTTGTGAGAAGTACAAGATGTGGAATTTTGTTTATGAAAATCTTTGTATTAAATTTAAGTTTTTTTATTAAGTTGTTATGTGCAAAATAAATATCCCAAAATTTATAAAAATCATATTTCATAAACAATGTTATCAGTAAGTATAGTGAAAGCAGAAAATAAATGGTTTTTCTCACAGTTAGCAGTTTGAATACCATTTTATTTATGGTTATTTGACTGTTTTGTTTGAATATAGCAATATAACAATTATATAAATATTATTTAACCTTTTTTGGAGAAATATCTAACAGTGTACCTTTAAACATTAACTTAGATTTAAATTAATAGAATTAACCTAGAGGATGAGATAGTTAAAAATGCAACTTCAACTGCTTTTATGAAATCAAGCTTTTGGAGTTTTATTAACGTAAAAATGCAAATTTAATAATATTTTGTTCTTTAAAAAGAGATGATGATTTAAATCTATAACAAAACAACAAATATTTCGATCGAAGTAATAGCATATTTAACATGCATTCATTATGATAACTTTCAACGACGTAACAAAAACTATAAAGAATGTGAAAAGGATATAACTGTCAAAAATCTGTTTATTAGTTACGACTAAATATTAAATTTAATGTAATACTAAAAAATTCTTTTCTTAATTTATTTCCTAAAAGTTTAATGACCTGTCCAAAGAGTGTAAACATTTCAGCTCAAGGAAAAAATATTTTGAGAAGCAAATTAAAATTCTTCAAAAGTGAATTTAAAAATATTCAGAAGTTGATCCTTCAAAATATCAAGAGTATTAAAAGTATTCATCTATTCAAAATAGTATAACAAAGTTTTCGAACACATTCTGAAAAAATTAAATATTTTATTCAATCTTTTAATTTTCTTTTATAAAAAAAAGTTTTATTTACTAAGTTTATTCATAATTCATAACCTCAACTAACATACCAAGTAAAAGGATTTTTCATATTTAACACATTAAGCAGATACAGTGGTGCACTATTACTCCGAATTTTACGTTGAACAACGCACACAATTGTGTGAAGGAACACTTTATTTCAGGTTAACGCCAAATCGAGCGTTCATGAACAATTTAAAGCGTGCCGTTTAAATCTTAAAACTTATATTAGAATAAGCTTAGATCGAACTTCGCGCATTCACGCTATAGTTAAATTACTTTCACTTTCAAAAACACAAATGTTGGTGCACTTTTGATATTGCTAGTAGTTTTTTTGAAATCGAGAATGAGTTAGAGTAGGCTTGTTGTTTCCTACGCTTTCATGCATCAACAGTAACAAAAGTTCGCTCTTATGTAAGCTTTCAGTTGTAGAATAAGGACAAATATATTTTCATTTTTGCCGACCGGACTACGTAGGGATGAAACCTCCGTGAAAGACCTCCCCTATGAAGCAACCACCTCTATTTACGACCACTTTTGAGAGGCATGGAATTTTTTCCATAGACTTTGCGCTTAAGAAAACCTTTCGACGAGACAACTTAACTTAAACAACTTAAATAACAAACATAAATTTTAATTTATTTGAAAAAACTTTATCATTCATAATTGGTAAATTTATTTTTACTCATAATCATATCAGTTGGGATCATTTTAATAAACATTAAATTTTATTCATAGATCTGTCTTTTCATGACGCCTACAAAAGTGTCATTTTCGCACACAGAAAAGGACACTGATTAAAAGTAAAATTGCTTTCAAAAAATCATGTGCCTTCGATAACACTTTAAAGTTAATAGAGGTAACCTCTATGAATGACCAACCTCCATCAACGACCATTTGACTGTGGAACGGAGAGTGGTTGCTTTCGAGAGGTTTCACTGTAATTTTATTTTGAGAATCAGCCTAAATTAATGATTCTTACTTTATACTGTATCGTAAAAATAACTTCTCTGACTCTTATGTGTAACTTATCTTAATTGTAATTGTTTTAAAATTTAGTTGTTACTAAATATCAAGCTGAATGTAAAGCTACTTTACACCAATTAGTGTAAAAGAACATTGCTAAACACTCCTGGGTTACATACTTTGGTGTAAAGTACACTAAACTTTTTTATCGAGCAGAAAGTTTTGGTTTGAAAATTTACTTACTGCATCTGACTATAAGGTGTAGGAGAGTTCACAAAAGTGACATTTTACACATTTGAATTGTGCTGTTGTGAACATAATATTTATGATACAATAATTTTAAATCTTTAAAGATTTGTAATTGAAATGTTTTAATAATTTCTTCAGATAAGGAACAAAATAACGATTAGAAAAATACAGCCCCTCAAAATTCTTACGTGGCGAAACTTATTACGACAAATAAAAACTACATATGGTCTAGGAGAGTTTACAAAAGTGACATTTTACACATTTGAATTGTGCTGTTGTAAATATAATATTTATGACACAATAATATTAAATCTTTAAAGATTTGTAATTGGACTGTTTTAATAGTTTCTTGAAATAAGGAACAAAATAACGATAAGAAAAATACAGCCCTTCAAAATTCTTACGTGGCGAAACTTATTACGACAAATAAAAACTACATATGGTCTAGGAGAGTTTACAAAAGTGACATTTTACACATTTGAACTGTGCTGTTGTGAATATAATATTTATGACACAATAATTTTAAATCTTTAAAAATTTGTAATTGAAATGTTTTAATAATTTCTTCAGAAAAGGAAAAAAATAACAGTAAGAAAAATATGTTCCCAGAAAATCGGTGACGTGGTGAAACTTATTACGACAAATAAAAACTACATTAGTTTTTTATAACTTAAATGGCGAATAAAATTATTGAGCATCATTTCTTGAAATCTTTCTTGTGAAATATCTTGTGTGCTTACTTATATCTTTCATAATAACCTTCACGCAATGCAAATCCTTGTTTTTCTTGTATTATTTAGAGATTTCCATGCGAATGTATCTTTATATTTGAATAAAAAGTTAATTAAGAGAATTAAATTTGCAACTTCGATTAATTAAATCGAGTGTTTTTATTTCCTCCAGATTTAAAGCTTTTGAAAAAAAAGTTATAGAGCTGAAAAAAATCCCTAGTGTAATCTCAATATAATAACCTCCTCAAACTTTTCCTAAGTTAATATAATTAGGTTTTAATTAATTTTATATGAAGACTGCATTCTTTATTAAGATACTTGTTCTTAAAAAGTGAAACAGAATAAGGTATACAATTTCGCAAAGAATAAATATATTCATTAATTAGGCTTTTAAATTAATTATGTACAAACTTATTAGAATTTCAATAAAATTTGAATAATTTTGAAGTTTTAAAAAATTTAATTATAGATAATTGAGAACATAATTACATATTTATTGTATTGATAAAAATTTGATAAGATATGAATAAGAAAAATTATTATAATAATTAACAAGGTAAATAGTTGAGCAATTTGTTTTTTACCACAAAATTTTTTCTAAAATTGTTTTCAATAAAAAATAATTATTTTTCCTTTGATAGGAAGAGATTTTTCTTTTAGAAATTTGAAAAGAAAGTTTGTCTTCATGGGGTCCCGTGGTTTAAAATTGCTTATTTCATAATTATTCACTACATTATTATAATTACTAGCCGTTTTATATAAGAAGCAGATTCCATGAGAAAGTGAACTTAATTCACATTATAAAGTTCAACCTGAAAAAACATAAAATTTAATAAAATGTAATATATATTAAGGTTATTTAGAATATATATCATATATTGCTCAATTAGACTGATCTATGTATATATGTTGCGCAATTTTCAGTAAGCCAAGACTGGCGAAGTATACTGCTTGTAGTATGTTGTCTTATTATCTTATTAAAAGGTTATTGTAATAAGCCAAAACAAATTTATTCTAATTGAGTTTTTCTTCCCACATTTCCATATGAATCCTAGAATTATTATACTAAAGGTATTTAAGCTGATTGCTATAAGCATGATAAATATCAAGCATTTTCCAATCAGCTAAACGCATTGCAAAATACCAGTGGCATTTGTAACGAGCTGAACTTTTCAATTAGTTTATGACTTGTTAATGGTAACTTAAACCGGTAAATGGTAGCTTAACAAGAGCTGTCTTCGAACGCCACTATGAGTTCTTACCTTCTACGGACTTTCTGTTCGTGTGCATTGGAACAGACTATTTCATTTATCTAAAGTTTCATAATTCTGCGTTTTCGAATGATTCTTGTTGAAAATAGTCTTTTAATAATCTCAGAATGTACTGTTTTAACTTTGTTCACTTATTTGGCAAACAAATTGCCAAGCTGTGAAATCAAAGCAATAAATAACGATAAAATAGCTAAATGTGGGAATATTTTAACAGAATTAAGATAATTTAGTGTATGATGACATTTTACATGATGGATTACAATGCAAATTCTCCATTCCTATGATTTTCTCCTACCACCCCTCTAAGTTTTTACACGAAGCTCAGTACATAGTTTAATGAAAAAATAACTATGCTCTAGGAATTAATGGTGAAAAAGTATTTACTTTTTAGGAGAACCATGAAAAATTGCCATACTATTATTAACTCCAACGAATCTTAATAAATTTATGTAATGTGTACAAATCGAAATAAAAAAATTTACCAGAGGAAAATCATGAAAAAACACCACGGTTAGTCTGAAGGCAAGGGGTGGTTATGCTCTAACCCATGGTCCATCTACCACTAAGGATACTTTACGTCAGCACTGTAGTCAGTGCGAGCTGGATGCGGAATTCGTATCGACTAGCCATTGCTGGGATTCGAACCCCGTTCACTTCATTGAAAGGCGAACGCTCTATCCACTGAGCCACTTCGGCTCAATAAGTACTAATTGAAATGAAAAAAAATATGCTATGAATTATAATTAATAGAGAAATGGTACAAAATCGCTTAGGAAAAAAGTAAGAAACTGCTAAATAATTACTGACGCCAATGATGTTTAATTAATTTTTGAAATAAGTACTAACTGAAATCTAAAAAAAAAAGCTCTAGAAGTGTAAAGCAAATTATATAGAGAAATGACACGAATTCGTTTAGAAGATACGTAAAAAATAGCCAGATTTTAATTGATGCCAAATAGCCAGATTTTAATTGACGCCAATGATGCCAATTTTAATTGACGCCAATAAGAGGCACTATTAGTAGTAAGGCAATTGGAGCAGTTTTAATAAGTATCAAATGTGCAAATATAGGCACAATATGTTATGTAAATATATTTGATACTTATTAAAACTGCATCAATACTAAGAAACTTTAATACAGATATTGTGGAAAGAGTTATTTTACGGTCCCTCTAAAAAGAGAAGTACCATAGAAAATCACGTGATTGTGGTAAATTTTGACTCAAGGAGTTGGTTTCGAACAATAGGGCATCATGCTTAATACAGTTAATCTTTATTTTGACGGGATGAACTTCTAAAAACGTGTTCTACCTAATTTAATAACATATGGCTAAAGGGAAGGACAATAAACAATAAAAAAGTTAAAAAAAAGGCATTATTTTAGTCTTTTTGATATATTTCTTTCTGTTTTGTTCTGGTATATTGATTGCTTACTTTTTCCACCCCGTACGGAGAACGGGTATTCAGCTAGTCTACATCTGAATGTTTTTTATAGATTCTTAAGCCTTCCGATTGAAAATGATTAAATTCGGCATACTGATAGCTCGAAGCACAAGGAAGGTCACGGTTGACACTAGAATATTTTACGATGAGAGAAAAACGACAGGGTATTTTTTGATTGGTTAAGTTTTAGCTACTGTTTTAAGTTTAACTATAGACAATTAAATTTTTCAAATATTTTATAGATAACATTTTTATAGCTCTATTTGATAAAAAAAGTTTATTGCTCATGCTTTAATATTTAATTATTTTTCTTCGCGATTTCATATAAATTTTATGAGCAACATAAACGTGGTGGCATTTATTAACTACGTCACAAAATTAATATTTCTAAAGTTATCTGATACCACGTGTTTATTTTGTTTATAGTAATACTTTTAACAGATGTTTCTATAAAAGTAAATAATTTAAAATCTAAATAATACTTATGTATTCAAAGGCAAAATTAATAGAAACTAACTGGCTAAGGAGAGTCGTAACAAAAAATACTTATTGACGTCAACGATTGTTAATTAATTTAGGTAATTTATGCAGAATGAAATAAAGAAATAAACTATGTACTAAAAGGCAAAGTTAATAGAGTGAAGGAACTAATTCGTTTACCTTAAGAAAATTGCCATTGTATTATTAACGACAATGATGCTTAACTAATGTTGGTGATATGTCTTAATTGAAATAAAAATTACCTATCTTCTAAAAAACACAGTTAATGGAAAAAATACACCACTTATTCGGTTCGAAAAACTGTGAAAAATCTCCATTTCATTATCGATAAAAATACTTAATTGTTATTGGTAATGTGTATTAATTAAAATAAAAATAATAAGCTACATTTTAAAAAGCAAAGTTAATTGAGAAAAGGTCAATAGGAAAATTGGTTGTTTAGGCAAATCGTATTAAGAATTATGTAAGCATACTAGAAACTAAGGTGAATTAGTTATGTTAAGATTAAAGTGGAAGCAAAAAAAACTCTTTTACATTAAACATACCCATATTGATACAACCACTTTTGTATTTTCTCTGATTCTTAAATATCCCATTGTCACTTACCTGGTTCTTCAACTAAGCATTCATTCTTAACATTTCAGAAGACAAGGGAACTCCTGGATCAAGCATTGGGTGAAATAAGCCTTCGTGGAGGATTTTTTTGATGGAACTCACCCGCATTTGCATTACATGGAGAGGAAAACCACAAGAACACCCCACGGTTAGCCAGAATGGAAAGGGACTCTAACCCTCTGTCTACCACTGAAGATATTTTACGTCAGCAATGTGGTCGATGCAAGTCAATTACGGAATTTGTATCGACCAGCCATCGCTGGAATTCGAACTCGGCTTACCTCACTGGAAGTCGAACTCTCTATTCCCTGAGCCATCACGGTTCAGGATCTATTAATAGCAAAATTGTTAATTAATAAATCTTGAAGTTTATAGAGGGAATATGTTTCCTTAGATAATTTTAATATATTTTCATTTGTTTTGCGCACATATATATCTGTTTATTTATGCTTTTTTTTTTAAAAAAAAACACCAACATGTAAGCAATGTTATTTTCATAAAAAGTCTAAAGGATTATACACATCATATCTGTCGAATACAAAAGAACGTTAATCACGTGTATTTTGTATTAATCATCACAATTACAAATTCTTAACCTCATAAATTACAATTTTTCGCAGTCCTTAATTTATTTATTCTTCTCTCGCATTGATAGTTCACAAGATCAATTAATAAAACTGATTTGAACTCATTATTTTAAGAGAATGGTAATACAAACATAATCTCTTCCGCAAATGCCAAAAAATGCGGAAGAAAAATAATCCCCTTTCCTTCTATCAGGCAGTGCCATCTTCCTCATGTAAAAGCATAACACTCGAATATGATTAATTGCCCCCCAATGTTTGTCACATTGACTAATGTCTCTATCGGGTGATACCGTGGGTAATTATTCATGAGTGCAACAAACACACAGACCGGGGTGTGCTGCAGCCATTGACTAATTGATCCTCTGCGAGCACTGTGACCCAATAGTTACATTTATGACTTGCATCCTTATGACATGGTAAGAGATAAATTCTGGGAAAACATCTTAAGGGGGGATTAGTTTATGACTTGGAAGATGTGGAGATGGAATTTGGAAGGAAAAAGTTGGAAATCCGTGTTTGGAGATTTTTATGGTTTTTCTTGGAAGTTAGGAAGGTATTTCATGGATGAGGTTTGTGGATTTAAGATAACTCGGATTTGAAATGAGCTATAAAAACTAGAGATATATTTCTGAGACATCAAAAATATTTCTGAAATAAACATTTCTTTTAATATTGGGTTTTCTGGGTTCTTAAGGGGTATTGGACACTTTTCAAAAGGTGGGAATAATAACACTACCAACAGCTAATTCTATTGATATTTATGGTGTGTGCTCTAAATGATGCAATACATTGTACTTTTCTATTTAAATAAATTTAGCAACATAATAACTTTTCCTCATCGAATCATCTCATTTTCTTGAACAATAAATTTATGGCAAAACTATGCGTTTCATACGTAACATAATTTGGACAATTCTACACTTTTCGTGTAAGTTTGATACAGAAATAGTTCATAAAAACATTGTACTTGTATATTTGAAAAAAAAATATATTTAGAATAAGAATAAATACTTTTAAAAATACTTGCTATAATTCATTTTTTTTGTTGTCGAAATATGAAAGTGCAGTATCGTATGTTACTTTATGAAAACACTCAGTTGATGAAGTTTATCAAAACACTCAGTTCATGCATGAAAACACATAGCTGCTTTTTCTAAAATTCTTTCTAACTGCAAAATAACTTATCCATTGCTATTATTTGTCAAAGATATTATCCAATAACGGTCCTATTTAAATTTTCTACTATGTTTGTTAGTATACATTTCATGTTGCATTGGTTCAAAAAAGCAGACTTTAAAATTTACTAGTTGAAAAAGTTGCGTTCGATTCTGAAATTTTACATAAACCTACTGGGTCATGAGAATTTTTCTTCGCTTCAAAATTAAACCTTTTAGTGTTTGACATATTTTGATAAATGCTTCTAAAATATGCTTGACATTAATAAAATCAACAGCGCTTTAAATAGTTCAGAAATTCTAATTTTAAAAAAGTCGCTACGTATTTTCAAAAATAACCACTATTAAAAATGCTACTACTAAAAACTTGGCAAAAACACAATTTCCTAAATTTTTTCAATATCACTATGCTTTCATGAACTTTTTTAAACATCATGAATATTTTTTCAGGATTCTCTTCCATTAGACTACTATGCAATCAATTTTAAAATTTTTGCTTTGCAAAATATCACAAAGCAAGTGCATTTAAATACTCTACATTTCACTATTATTATCTCTGAATTTCATAATTTGTACAGTCTATCTATCTGTAAGTTAAACTATATATCGAGGAATATTATTTCAGTCAATCAAGAAAATAACAAAACCTAGACTTTCTTGGACAATGTTTACGACAGTTCTAAAAAGATGGTAGCATAACACAAATCTAAACTTTAAGCTCTGAAAACAATTAAGTTTAAATTTGATCCACGATAAAAATTTTAAAGTAAGTTTAAAAGTCTGTCTATTGACTGGTATGAAAATAAAATATTGTAAAAGTTTTCTAAAAATAACTTGGTAAATTGTAACTTGGTATAATTTTGGTATAATTTTGTAACTTGGTATAATTTTGGTAAAAAGGATCACAAGGTCATTCAAGACGTTAACCAATGCAACAGCAACAATTTTTTTTTTATGCAGATGTTTACTAATAAAAATATGAAAGCGATGTGCGATGCTTTCAGTTATACGGCATACCGTTGGAAGTCATTGTTTTTGCATAACAGTTGTAAGCGTAGCAAAGGGTCTTAGTGGGAGAATTGAGTGCAGCTAGCTACACGTCTTCTTAAAGCATCAAAGGTAGTGCGATCAAACATACAATTTTATGCTCGTAGCAGATGACATCATTCCAATGCAGTGCTACTATTTTACATATTTCAGTTATACTTATTTGAAAACACATTCAAATTTCAATGGAGTTGGCTTATTTTTGGGAAGGTTATCGTTATGTTTGTGATTTTTCCTTAATTTTAGTTTACCAGTGTTCCCGTTTAAATGTTTTTGAAGTGAAATGTTGTTTTTAAATCGAAATAATAGAAAATAATTTTAAGTAACTATAAGTCTGCAAAGGGTGGGCGAACTTTATTGAAAAGAACTATTGTTTTTGAAGAATTGGTTTCACCATCGCGAAATTGAGCTGGATCGTCGGAGTTGCAGTAAAACACGCCTCTTCCTTTCGCAACCATGTTCACTTTCTCATATGAATGACAGAAATAAAACTTGTTTGTAAATCGCTACATGATAGCCTCTTTTTTCGCCGATGATGTCTACCATGTACTCCAAAGCGTGCTTTCAACTTCTCGTGTTATTAATTAAACGAGAAAACCGTAATCATCTCTGGAACTATCTGTTTTTTTTTTAGGATGATTCAAATTTCAGAAGAGCTGAAGTTTCATTTGAGTTCAAGCAAATTTCATATTATTTTTTTTTAAAAACTTATTGCCGATAATTATCGAGAAATCTTGTATTATTATGATTAAAATCATTTCAGATATATAATATGTTATTTCCTTTTAGCAATTTTCATTTTATTAAAATTTGCTTAGAGGTAGGTTTTGTATCCTGCTTGATCCGTCTCATTCTTCATTGTTTTTTTTAAAATCTCAAATGTCGATATTTTTCCAAAAAAAAAAAAACTTATTTTGTTCATAAAATATATAGTTATTATAATAAGATTAATTTCTCGATCTGTAACTCATAACTAAATGAACGATTACTAGATATGGAAAATAATCAACTGTAATTATAAAAATATAATTTATTCTTAGAAATACAAATTTTTTGACACAATACGAAAAAGTAATATAGAAGTATTTTTACTCGTTAATGCTAATCCTATACTATTATAACAGATCAAATTGGAAACGGTCAGTGTCTCCCTTGAATCAAGATTTTATTTAGATATTTTATGCATTCCCATATACCTCTCCTTTTTTATCGTTACATTTAAATATCTACTCAAGAGTGAACTTATAAATTGAAGATCTCGAGACTCGAGAAATAAATGAATTGCTTTACAGAAGCGAAAAAAAGGGAAGTATAAGTTTCTTTTTAATTCAAGAATCCCTAGTACACTATTAAATGTACCAATATTTCGTATCTATTATTTTATTTTATAAGGAGTGATTCAGTACTATGGTCAAAAACATGGAGAGAATGAGCATCATAATCATCACATCATAAGATTTGAGAATTACACAGCGATCCGTATTTGGAAAAATTATCATGTTTTGCTAGGAGACTGACCTTTATGAACTGGCCGTGCATACGCATTCTTCCAGGTCTTTTGGCTGATCAACCTTTATTTTAAGTTTTAGTTATTTTAAAAATTTGCATTAAATTATTTTAACTTGTAATACTCACCATATTGGTTGCAAAATTATTAAATTACAATAAAATAGCTATTTCAGGGCCGATTTGAAGGCAATTTCTGACAATAATTGCTAATAGAGAACTCAAGATTACATAAAATAAAAAATAATTAAGATAAGTTCACAATTCGGAGGCTCTCCTCATTTCCGATCACGGAATATATATATATATATATATATATATATATATATATATATATATATATATATGTATATATATATATATATATATATATATATATATATATATATATATATATATATATATATATATATATATATATATATATATATATATATATATATATATATATATATATATATATATATATATATATGCTGTCAAATAGTAGTGATAAATCAATTTATCATTACTATTTGACAGCACACGATTTTATTTCAAGTTTAACATGGAACTTCTTTTAGTTGTTGATATTTCGTTTGAGGACACCATTTAATGATTCCTCAATTCTCATTATTTTAATTCGATCAATTATACAAGTAAGTCTATCATATTTTTTTATTGATTCACAAACATTTTTAACTTCTGGGTGGCTACAAAATATCGAATCATTTTACTCTGTACATATATTAAATAGAAAATAATAAATACAGAAATATGGTTAACACTATAAATGGAAGTTTAACTTAATTTTTTTAAAATTCGAATTGACCACCATCTTCATCGATTACTAAAGATTACGCCATTTTCCGAAGCCGGCACGAATCATTTGAATAGGTAATTTGTCACATTCAAGCAATCAAGAAACTCTAAGAGTGTCCAAACTTCTGTGTTGCTTAGCATTAATTATGGACTCTAGAATCCCCCAAACAAATTAGACTAAAGGATTTAGGTCTGGCAAAGAAGGCTCTCTAGCTCTTCTGGCTTAATAAATTTCAAAGAATTGATATGGAGCTAAGACTGGTTTGCTTTGGCCCGGTTTTACGGTGCAAAATCTTGCTGAAATATGCAATCGATTTTGGGATACAATCTATTAGCCTGTGGCAATAAAAGTGTAGCCAATAATTCGTTTTTGTAATATTTTTTTAACATTGATTTTTACCCCTTTATCGATGAATTTTAGAGGAAATTTTCCATTAATTGACACTACAGCCCAAACCATTATAGAATTCTTGTTCTGAAAGCTTTGCACAATTTGTACACTTTCGGGCATATCAAATGTTACTGCATATACAACATTATTTTTAGCATTATAACTTTTCTCTGTGCAAAATATTTTCTTATCAGAAAAGATTATTCTGTCAGCACTTTTCTTACCGTGATGGTTTAGTGATTTCTTACATTTTTGTAACCTTTTTAATTTTTGTGCAGTAGTCAAGCCTCGAACTTTTTTTTTGCGATTAGGTCAAAAACCCAAGTCTTCATTTAATATAAGTTGTATAGTTCTCCGACTCACGTTCTCTTCTGCAGCCATTTTATTAACAGAGTGCTGTAGATTTCTTCGTATCTTTTCACGAATTTTTTTAATGTACTCTTTTGTACGAACTGAGCGAGGACGAGTAGATCAGGGTCAATTTTTACAACTATTAGTATCCAACAATCGATTTATAGTTCTATATATAAATGTTCCATCAAACCCAAGAGATTTGAATTGCTTAAAGATTGTACCTACTGAAAATAGGTGATCGAAAAGCTGTTTAACCATCAAACTTTTCGATTCCATCTTTAAATTTATTCTAAATGTTTTGCTTTAAGCAAAAAAAAAAAAAAAAAAAAAAAAAAAAAAATTATAGAAAGTGCCAAACACAGGAATAGTGAGAGACAAATTATTTTACTAAATGAATAAATTTGATTCCTATTATTTTTTTTTTTTTAGTGTCACAATATTTAGTAGCCTCTCTGTAATTGTAAAGAAAAGTATTCGATGTTTAACTTTAATGAAAACTTTATAATGTGTTGATTTTTTCTCGAGATTTTAAAGTGCCAACGAGTTTTATAATTCCTGCCATCAATATTTTACAAATTGTATTAAAAACAGTGTTGACTTATTTTCTGTAGTTTTGGTATGGTTATTAAAATATTTGGGCATGATTTGCTTACTGTACTTAGTTATAATAGCATTTTTTTATGTACGCTTTATGTTTTATTTAAATATTTATTTTCACAGATATGCACAGAAGAAGGTGAAGCTTGACAGCTGAACAGTTAAAGAAATTAAAATTGTGTTGGCAGAAATTTCATGCATCAGATCATGACACATCTGAGTACGAAATAAAAACTTGCGAGCACAAAAATATTGTATTGCAAATAATAATCAAAAATTTTATTTAATTTCTTTATAAATGTCGTTTACTTTTTACTATTTCTAATAATTGATATTTAGAAATAAAAAGTATATGAACAAATATTTTATTACTCTTAATGGTATGATTTTTACTCTCAAAATATCTCCAATCATTAGTCGGGATTTTAAAGTTCCAAATTGAAACAAATATATGAAGAAAAAAAAATAACATTGAACATTAAAAAAATATTTGACAGTGTTAAATAACCACTAACAAATAAATTTTACGCATTTTGTAATTAAATTTACCACACATGCGTAGATTTATGAAAATTATAAGATTGCCAAAATACTTTGTTAATAAAGGGTTAAGTAAACAAAACGATTTTTGTACCGTAGTGTCAATCCGTTGAAAAATGAAGCTCTGCATCATCATCATCAATGGCTCGACAGTCCAGGGTTGGCTTTGGCCTCCTCAAGAAGACGTTTTCAGGCAAAAAAATTTTTTTCGCTAGTGTTTTCCAATTTTCAGTTTTTAAGACCAAAAGGTCTTTCTCTAGGCCATGTATCCATCTCACATTCGGCCTGCTTCGTTTTCGTGTACCAACTGGTCTGGCATTGAAAACTTTTTTCGTGTTACGGTCTTTGTCCATCCTGATAACGTAGCCTGCCCATTTTATTCTTTGTCGTTCAAGAAAGTTAATAATGTCAAGTTCATTATATGAGGGATAAAGCTCTAGATTTGATCTTCTAAGCCACACACCATTTTTTTGAATTCCTCCAAAAATATTTCTCAAGAACTTTCTCTCAAAGGTATCCAACATAGCTTCATATATACGAAAAAACATACGGTACACAACATAGCCTCCTGTATACGAAACAAGTATTCTTTTCCATCATATGTAGGGGGCCCTGATTCAAAATCGCTTCGCTCACCAATCTCCATACTTGTTAACAATCTTAACTATAAAAAATTTGTTACATCTAATTTCAAAAGTATTCAGCTGGTTGATTTATTGCATTAAAATAGATTTTGTTCCTGATTCTGGGATGATAAAAAAACTTACTCATTTTTCTCAGTTATCAATGCAACTTCATGCAAAAACTTGCTTTTTAAAATTTTTAATTTCCGGTTATTATAAAAACTCGTTCAATGTTTTTAGCCAATGACATTATTGAGTAACAGTCTCTCTTTACAATTTTAATTTTTGGCAATAGTTTTTTAATTAGGTTGGCAGTAAAGAATTTAACATGAAAAGTAATATAAAAACAATTACACTGCCGTGCAATAGAAAAATCAACGTAAGCAACAAAAAATTAAAAATTGAGATTTGTATATATCTGACATCTATGTATGATAAGATTGCAAAAAATGTTTTTCAAATTTAAATTTTGTTCTATAAGTTTTCTGAAATTCTGTTGTAGTTTTCATTGCATTAGCAATAGAAAGAAAATAGTAGTAAAGCCAAGTTTCTAGACATCTATCGTGAAGCACTTACGTTGCTTTTTCATTTGCACGGCAGTACGGCCTATAAAATATTAATTATACCTTATTTACCGCTTAATAATTAGGAAACGGTAATACAGTATGTTTATCTTAAAATGTTGCGTAATAAAGTATAGTATCAAAGATTTAATTTAAAATATGAAGGTAATTACTTTAGATTTTGAGTAAGATTTTATGATGATTTTTTTTCCAGTTTAATAAAAATATCACTATAGTTGAAATGACATTAATGCGTTAAATATGTATGGTATAATGAAAAATAGTTGATGCCATGAGTACGTTTACCAAATGTTTATTAAATACCTCTGTAATCAAAATAGAAGAGAATGAGTATACCGTTCAATAGGAAATAAATAACTTATAGGTAAATACCATTATAACTTAAGTTAATTGCATACAAAAACATGTCTACACATATCGAAAGCCTCTTGTTTTAATTTACACAAAATGCAAAAAAAAATAGTTTGTTCGTTACAAACGAACTTCAGATATATAAGTTTGATTTTTTTTTAAAGTATGAGTTATCTGATTTACTTAGAAAAATTATTAGTTTACTTACCTAATAAAAAGTACAGACGAATCATCGTAGAATTTTTTTAAAATTATAAGCAAAAACCATGAATTATTTTATAAAGAATCGCTACCCAGATAATAATAGGTGTATCACGTGATTTCATCGAATTTAAAAAATTTCACTTAAATAGTGTATGCATCAAAATGTCGTTTTTACACTGTTCTTAAACTATAAATAATGTTGTTTTATTTTATTTTTATAAGTATAAATAGAAATAAAAACAATCTGCAAGGTGAAAAATATTTATATGAATGCGTGATCATTTGGTTAAGATTTGAAATGAAAATTTGTTTTCATTACTTGAAAAAGCTTGAATATATATATATATATATATATATATATATATATATATATATATATATATATATATATATATATATATATATATATATATATATATATATATATATATATATATATATATATATATATATATATATATATATATATATATATATATTATATATATATATATATATATATATAATACTTAAATGGTAACTAAAAGTTTGCGTTTGCATTAATTTTTCAACCTTAACGTAATAAAATATTCTTAGTTTTTTAAAAGAAAAAAAATAACAGCAATGTTTCCAACTTTAAGTGCATATCATGAGCCGTGATGGCTCAAGCGATAGAGCGTTCTCCTTTCAATGCGGTGAGCCTGGTTCGAATCCCAGTGATGGCTGGTCGATACGAATTGCGAATCTGGCTTGCACCAACCACAGTGCTGACATAAAATATCTTTAGTAGTAGGCGGATCAGGGGCTAGAGTTCCTTTGCCGTCAGGCTAACCGTGAGAGGTTTTCATCTCCGTGTCACGCAAATGCGGGCTGCTAGTTTCATAAAATAGTCTTTCACTCAGCAAATTTCTTCCAATACTTGAACCAGGAGATCCCTTGTCTTCTTGATTGGGTTTAAAATTACAAGGCTATGGAGTTGAACATTAGTAGTCGTAAGCCCGAAATTGGGTCGGCTGTTCAACGACGGTAATTAAAAAAATAAAATTGCAAATCATATCTATATCAAATGCTTTATAATTAATCTTAAAAGGGTAGATAAATTTTAATATGCGGGTAAAATATATTTCAATATGCAGTATATTGCTACCAATATTGACGTTTTTGAAAAAAAAATGCATATGCTTTCTATTTCAAGCATTTCTTACTTCAGTTTAAGTATATTATAGGCTGCACACACCCTCAAGTCGACATTGCTTACCTACACCCTTGAAACTGTTTCAGCATTATTAGAATGCTTCGTGATCAGAACAAACGAAGCAATGTTATTTCACCTCTTCGTCTCAATGTGGAACGAATTGCCTCTAAAGCTTGGTTTTTTAAGAATTGTTTTTTTGAATATTTAAGTCATGTATTTAAGATTAAGTTTAGACAAGACTTTTCAACAAAGAATTCTGATAGCTCACATATAGTCGCTTAACTTAATAGCTGAGGACAGGGCCCCTTTTAAAATTTTTCATGAAACTGAAATTGACCCCGTCAAAAGAATGAACCCATATGTCACGTGTCCATAAAGTCGTGTTGGTGGGCAAAAACGAAGGTGAAGACTTGAGCTTTAGAAGAATAGGGGCATTCTGCGGACAAAAGCTTTAAAAGGATAGATGCATTCTGGGACAAAAGTCACAGCATGAGCAGTCCAAGTTTGCCTAAAAAGAAGGGGAAGACTAGAAGCTTTTGAAGAGTAAGGGAATTCTGTGGGTAAAGACTCAAAACTTTTGAAGAATAGGGACATTCTGTGGACAAAAGTAAACAGCATAAGCAGTTCAAGGTTTGGCAAACCAACACGACTAAACAATTAGGACGAAGCCCCATAATGGAGCCTCATCCCATTTTTTAGGGAAACAATTTCCAAGTTATAACAAAATTTCTTGGCAATATGGACATGTATTGTTCTCTTGTAGCATCCATTGGCGCAATTTTCATGAAACAAATGTCTTTAAGTCAATTGTGCGGGACTGTACATCAAGTCCAAACAAATTCTGCAATTGTCTGGCTCTTTAAAAAAATATTCTAGCATGTCCTGTAAATAAATATATTCAATCATTTCCTTTCCCATTCTAATCCAGTTGTAATGGATGAATGTTTGAATTCCTTCTAGCTTCCACTTCTTAAAAGCCATCTCCAGGAGCCAAGTTTTTCCAAAAGAGTTCAAAAAGAGCGAAGCACAATGGATCCTTCGAAACAACTCATTACATTGACAACGGATGGCACGTCCAATTTGTGAACCATTGCAGCAAAGTCAAATTTACTCCATAAAAAATTCCATATTTCAGTCATGCAGTACCTTTTCATAAAAGGCATAGGAAGAGAAGGTCCAACCACAATTGCACTCCGTCCAGTGCATTTGAGACTTTTTTCAATAAACACAGCAAATTGATCAGCTTGAGGATAACCCTCACGATGGTACATGAATCTATAAAATTTAAGGTTAATGGTGAATATGAAATGGAGGGACTCTGAATCCATTTTATGCGCGAAAAAGGAGGAAGTGTTATGATGTGTGGCATTCAGATCGTCCACAAAGTGTTATGACTAGACAGCGGATAATATGCAATTGCATACGTGCATATGCAATTGCATATTTTAGCACTTTTTGCCATTTGTGCATATAAATGCATAAAAAGGTATATTTGCTCTTATAAATGCATATTTTCAGCATTTTATGGCTTTTCCCTCCTAAAACCATATCACTATTCTTTTTATGTTAGCATAAGGAACGCTTTAAATTTTGTTTTGTCGTTCTTTATCACCTGAAAGGGTCAGCTGGATTGGTGTTGCTGGGGGTGATTGCAATCACGTGAAAAAGATGTAGAAATGAGGTGTGTGTCGGGAAGGGGGGTACAAAGGGCCCACCCAAACAGACATTCGTCATAAAATCCTCAGAAAGAAATGGTCAGATATTCTAAGAAGGGATGTCTTTTCCTGGAATAAATAATTGTCAATCTGTGTGGGAAAAATAAGGCTTCTGTGGTAGGTAGAAAATGACCTCCCTTTCCTGTGATTGATTAGTTAAAAGGTGGAGTGAATACATTTTCGGAGAGAGCTGCAATTCTAACATATTTCGATAGTCCATCCGATAGATAGATAGTTTCGACATCCATCAGTTGAATACGTAGTTAGTGAAGCTTCGAACGTGATTTTTGACTGCTGAATTTTATAATATGCCAAAAATTAGGTCGACTAAATCAAATTTAATGAAGACATGGATTTCGGACTATGGGAAGGACTTTACGACCGATGGGGAAATGGTATTTTGTGTGATTTGTCAAAAACACATTTCCTGTGAAAAAAAAGTACCAAATCGATCAACATATAAAAACTAATGCTCACTCCGCGAAGAAAAAGCAGAATACAAAAGGATTTGTTCAAAGTTTATTAACTATTCCTGTTCAAGCAGCTAAAAAGGAAAGTGATTTTTCTAGTGACTTATGCAAAGCCTTAGTAAGCAGCAATATTACTTTAAAAAAGTTAAATAATCCTAACTTAAGACAGTTTTTAAAAAAATATTGTACCAATCAGATCATTCCCGATTAATCGACTTTAAGGAAGAACTACCTTCAACCGATATATAACGAAGTACTGGATGATATTCGTCGAGATATTGGATTGACGTCGATGAGACGACAGATAAGTGCGGTCGCTATATTGCTCATTTTATTTGTGGAAAAATGGATAATATTCCTACTCGACCACATCTTCTAGCAAACAAACCCCCTTCGAAAAAGTCAATCATTCAACCATAGCAAGGTTTGTCAATGATTCTATCGGATTATAATGGCCTGATAGAGATGGTTCTGAAGATGTTTTGATTTTTGTCAGTGATGCCGCTCCGTATATGGTCAAATCTGCAGCAGCACAGGAAATTTTTTTCCCCAGAATGCTTCATATTACATGTTTGGCTCATGTTGTTCACAAACTGGCTGAGACTGTTCGAGAAGTATTCTCCTCTGTGAATGATTTAATTTCTAGTATCAGGAAAGTTTTTCTCAGGGCACCTGTGCGCATAAAATTGTATAAAGAAATGTATCCTGATTTGCCCTTACCTCCACAGCTTGTGATAACTAGGTGGGGTACATGGATTGAAGCTGCACGTCTTTACGCTAATAGTTTTGATGCAATAAAGTCAGTTGTAGATGCAATTGACAGTTCCTGTGCTTCTTCAGTTTATGTCACAAAAGAATTATTACAGGATATCTCTTTGCAGAAGGACTTGGCCATAATTGACACTCACTTTTCTTTCTTAAGTGGAGCAATAACAAAGCTCGAAACACGAGGTCTTCCCCTGGCTGAGGGCCATATCCGAAATTGAAAAAATTCAACAGTGCATGAATGCTCTTCCAGACTCAGTTGGGAAGAAAGTAAAAGAAAAATAGTGTTTCGTTCAAAACAAAAATTCGGGTTTTGCAGCAGTGAAGAAGATAAATGATTTTCTTAATGGAAACGGAACTGAACTTCCAGAGAAAGTAAAACCAATGAGTACGAAATTTTACCAGTTTTGTCCAATAACATCGGTTGACGTGGAGAGGTCATTTTCTGCTTTCAAAATGATTTTTGATGACCGACGACATCAATTCACCCTTGAAAATTTGGAAAAACACTTAGTTGTGTTTTGCAACAAAAATTATTCAGTTTAATAAAATCTTTCCGGAAAATGCGATGATTTTTCTTCTCTCATTTATCATACTTCAGTTTTAGGCTTTTTCTTCAGAAATGTGTAGATTCAAGTAAGAAATATTTTGATTTTCTTCCTTTTAACAAAAAAATGTTTTAGCTGTGTTTGTTGGAAAAAGTAAGTAGTAGTATTTAAATAAGTTGAACTTTTAATTTCTATTTTAAATGCATATTTCTAGTTTTAAGAGCATATATTCAAGTTTTTTAGTGCATATTTGCATGCATATTTTGTCCGTTTTTTAGTGCATATAATCCGCTGTCTAGTTTTGACATTCTGATTGGCCATGTGACAAGAAATGAAATCTTAAAGAATGACAAACTGCTTTGAAAAAAATATACCCCAGAGGGGTTTATTTATTTATATTATATAAATTCAAATTTACAATACAATACAATACATTCAATACAATAAAATATTTACATTACTCGCTTCCTTTGTTTTTTTACTGATAAATTTGATGGTGTTACTGGATTAAATGAATACTGTCTTTTCCTACAGTAATTCACAACTGTACGTAAATCCAAAGCCTCCAAAGATTCTGAAAAATTGTTTAAAAAGTCTCGGATGTTATCCCATTCTTGATCTTCCGGTACTTTTCCATTATACCGGCGCAAGCGATAAAGGCGCCAATAATGATGCAACCAATGCCGAATTATTTATCGCCGCTGGTAATCTTTTGTCTCCACATTTTCAAAACAAGTCGCATCCATTTTTTTTATCGGTCATGTCTTTTTCTTAATACAAAAAAGTAACGCAGAAAGCAATGAAAATTTTGGATTTGCTCAAAACAGAGGAGGAAGCGGTCAGATTCCTTCAAGAGAAAGGCGTTTTGGTTGAAATCGCAACTGTTGATAAGAATCACGAAATGACGTCATGATCGTCGAAATTGACGAAAGTTTGTTTGCGAAGCGAAAAAACAATGCTGGATGGATTCTACCACAACAATGGATCTTCGGAAGAATTTGCTAGGAAACGAACAAATGTTTCCTTGTGGAGGTGCCAAACCGATCCTCTAACACTTTCAAAGCAATTAAGAAAAATATCAAAAAAGAAACTATAATGAATTCTGATTCATGGAAATCATGCTGCACTAGTAAGCTGGAAGATGAAAGTTTCGAAGGCCGGGCTTCAACCGCAATCGATGCAAGGCTACGTAACGTTTGAACCGAGCATCCAACCCCACCACCACGGAAAATACAGCATTGCAATGTACAATCCGAGCTTCAACCGAAATCGATTCGAGGCTACGTAACGGTTGAGCCCAGCATCCACCACCGCTCCCACGGAAGCTACAGCATTGCAACGTACAATTATAAATAACAATCAATTCTCTCCATTCAAACTCAGTCACGTTGAAAAGGAAGTGGTCCACAAATTATTAGGTATTTTAAAACAACTCTTTACCATCACGTTTGATCAGCCCTTTTCTGACGAGGAATTAGTAGCCTTGCAAAATGTGTTTTCTTTTTTTTCTATTCTATTTTATCATCCTTTCTAATATTTCTTTTTCGTTACTCGATTGTTTTAGTAGGATCATAAAATGTAAAATGTTAAAACACATTATTCTTTAATACATTTTTCAGTAAATAGCAAAATTCTAAATTTATATTTTTAAATAATCGAATAGGCTTGAAACCATATATGTACAATAAATCACAAATTGCTTTAAAATTTCATGAAAATTTTCGATGGCATCTTGGGTAAATTTTTTTTAAAATTGGTAGTATATTCTTTTATTTTTTTACAGCTTTTTAAACTTGTTAAAAATTATTTTCTAAGCAACGTTAAAGATTTTTTTTTCAATTATTTCAATTTAAATGCAAGTATGATGTTGTTTAGAAAATAAATTTCTCATGAGTTAAGATTTTAAAGAGTAAATTTTGTTTCAATGCCCAAAAATTATGTTCATGCTGTTCGTGATTTTTATAGACACTACATTTAGGATTCGGATGAAAAATTAATGATAAACAATCAGAGAGTTTGGAAAAATCGGTCCACTTTTACCAATTTTACTTTTTGTGTTAATAGCCGTGATTTGACCTTGCAATGTGTTTTGCAATGTGTTGTGTGATTCACGAGTAAAGTATTATGACGACCAATCTCCAGTCTTGTTTACTCGAACTTGGCTTAGCCCAAAAATAGTTTTATTAACCTATTATAATTTTATTAAATAGAGATTTAAGTTTTTTAATTATAAATTACATAAAATTTTGCACAATCTTAAAGATTGAAGATCAAATTATCCTAGAGTAAACGAGTTTAATATTTGAGTTTAAAATTTTTTCTGATTCTCACAACTAGATTCAGAAAGAGTGATAGAAAGGCCAATGTGAAAATAACATTAAGGGATCGAAAGTTACAACCATTCTCTTTACTGATCTATGTATGAAGACCATATATTCTAAATTGTCAGTATCGTTTTGACTACAATTTGATTCGTTTTTTAGAGCGTTTTATTGCACAACATCTTATGATTTTCAATAAAATAATTACCATGATTAAACTGAATAATATCAAGATCTACAGATTCATTTTAATAAACTCGGCCTTCATATAACATGTTCGCCATTATTTAAGCAACAACATTCTACGGCTTTCGCCTTCCTTAACTTTAAATAAAATATTAACAAAAACTATTTCTGCATCTAGTGGCTACAAGTTCTCAACATTTACTTAAGAGTTAAAATTTATCATTGTTTGAAAGTATTGTTAGAGATATAGGGTTAGTTCATGATTTAGGAATTAATTTAGTAATTTTTTTTTTAAGTTGAAAGAAATTAGTTGTCAAAATAGAATACTGTAGTTTAAGTTAATGTGCACATAATTATCGGGTATGATTTACTTTTAACCGTATAAGTGCAATATTGTCAAACAATTAGTTTGATATTTATGTTTGATTGAGAAGAAGTATAAAGCTGATTGTAGTGTATCTACCACTACAAAAATATTATTCCAATTGACTAGTATGTAAGACATGTTAATTTGATTCTATTAAGGGGTACCTTTTCATAGATGAAGGTTGACATTATCGATATCTACTCTCCCCACATGGGTGACCCGGGCGTAATGTGAACACGCTTACCATGACAGAAACTCCCACTTCAATTTGAACACGCCTACTTCTATGAATTCCACATTGAACAGTTGACTTTCTACTTGTGACTGTGACATTACCCACCTCCTGACACCTTTGCTACTCAGTCAAGATCTCTCACAACGTCTGCCTGTTTACACTCGACTGCTAATGTTTACACTGGAGCGACAACGACCATGAACTTAATACAACTCTCATGATTAGCATTTAAAATATTCCGGTGATCTTAATACAGCTCTCTTGGCTTCTCCCAAAACAACAAGGAATCAACTTGTTGAACCGTTCATCGAATTCTATCCCAGATATAATTCTGGTGGGGGAGTACTGTAGTGTATCTACCACTACAAAATATAATACCAATTCACTAATATATAAGACATGTTAACTTGATTCTATGGGACGCGCGATGCTCTGGGTCTGAGCTAGCCGAATGAAGTTGATGTCATGCAGCCTTTGGATCAGGCGACCTTGCTCAATTAGATGTCATGCTGCGCTCGTGATGTTGATGCTGTTGACCGGCCAACTAGGATATGAGAATGATGTTATGAATAGTGCCTTCGAGACCTAGATGTCGACCAGGGTTCATGGACTTTGCATTCAAGATTTCTGACCATTTCATGCTGACTGCTGATCGACCATTTTCCTTTTCGAGTGAGTAATACGTATTTAATTCTCTTTCAATTATGTTTGGATGTGGCAAAGGAGGTAAAGTTTAGATTTGACCATTTCATTTTAATTACTTCAAAAATGTTATCTCGACGCTGCGGACGTGGCGGCAAGATTACTCACACGCCCACCAAGAGAATTGTAATACCAGTGATATATCCCAACTACATAAAGCCAGATGCTAAGCCCGGTGAAATTTTTGAAGATGAATATGGACACTTCCATTGCTGGTCCAAAAGAGGAAGTTATTGCACGCTCAGCGATTTTAAAGTGCCTGAAGGAGCTGTAAGACCATTTTATTCGGCCAATTCAATTCCGGTACCTCTACAAATTACGCCTGAAACACCGACTACATCAGCTGATGCCCCAGCTATGGAAATCAACGACAGAGACCAGCATATCGAACAGACTAAAGAAGTTTTGACCTCTGACTCAGAAAGTATCAACAAAAACAACTCAGAACCTCCTACAAAGAAAAGGAAAAAGAAGAAGAAAAAGCCAGCTGATGTCAATAAAGCTGAAGATAATTACACAACCACGACTACAAATAGATGCTCTTTTCCGCTAGAGACCGCCACTATCTTAGCACCATCAGAATCCAAAGAGGATTTCAACAAAGCTCCTGATCCACCCACAACTTCAGTGAAAGTTCTACATATCAAGTTCACAAAAGTTTTAATCCGTGGACTACCAGTTGACTTCAAAACAGAGGATATTTCCCTTGAATTAGGGAAATTAAACATCGAAGCCCACCAAGTAATACAGTTTAAAAAAAGAGTAGGAGGAACCTACAGGCTACTCCCTATTTTTCTCACAATCCTTAAAGAAACGGAGAATCACCGGCAAATTTTCACCATCACAGACATACAGCGGATTCCAGTCCGAGTAGAACGTTTTCGTGGCGGTCGGGGACCGCTGCAGTGTTTTAATTGCCAGGAATACGGCCACGATCAACGGACATGTAATGCACCTCCCAGATGCGTGAAATGCGCTGATAACCACCGATCCTTCGAGTGTCGTAAGGATAGACTCACACCACCAAAGTGCTGCAACTGTGGACCGCAAACTACACGGGATGCAAAGCCCGCCCTAGCAGGAAGAGCCCTCGTTCTGTTCCTTCTACACCAGCCAAATTGGCTCACAGACTCGTGTCCCTAGTGAAAGAGCTGCAAATCCTACTAAAAAATGAAGAAGTGTTTCGTCTTTTACAAAGGATCCTAGGAGAGACAGCTTTAGTTCAGTGACATTTTATTTCTCAATTCCGGACTTTTCATTTCAACATTGAACTCTAAATTCTGGACTTTTAATATATATCCTAATTAAACATATGCTAGTTAAATGTAGAAATTTAATATGCATCAATTTCTGTTAATTCTTATTTATGTCAACCTATGTATATATATTACAAATTATGTTTATATTTATATATGTCAACAGATGTCAATTTAGATTCGATATTCAAATGTTATATTTACTATATTTATCTATGTCAACCTATGTATATATATTTCAAATTATGTTTATATTTATATATATAAATATGTGACAATTTAGATTCGATATTCAAATGCTATACCTACTATATTTATCTATGTCAACCTATGTATATATATTTCAAATTATTTTTATATTTATATGTGCAAATTTAGTTTCGATATTCAAATGTTTATTTACCCAAGCAAAGTGCTTGTAATTTTTTATTAGCTACCACATCGACTGCTAAATTCAAAATGTTATCACTTTAAACTTATGTAAATTTCTAGATGTATGGGATAGGGGCCGCTGCGCGGCCCAGGTGCCCAACTTTTTATAAATAAAGAAGAAAGAAAGAAAGAAGATTCTATGGTGGGGTACCTTTTCCTAGATGAGGGTTGACATAGTCGAGATGACTCTCCCCACACTGATAAAATTTTTTTTCAGTTAAATAAAAAAAAAATTATTTTGTTATTTTGAAGTATATTAATTTGTCAAAGTTTTTAAATAAAAGTGTTTATTTAAAAACTTTGTAAGTGAAAAAATTCTGAGAATAAATTAAATAATGTGTTTAGTTCATTGTTAGTACATAAAGCTCGGTTGCTATTTTTTTACTTATTTTTTTAAAAAAACTAAAATGTTTCATTCCTGTGGTTTTTTCCTACCAGCTGCTTATACTGCGGCTTATTTTGAGTGGCAACAAAAAATTTTCAAACAAATAATTTTGCTTCCAATAAAATAAATAATATGATTTCTGAGTTCAAATCTGCTTCATTCCATAAGATATTAATGATATTAAGTAATTCTGATATGTTTGAAGTGAAAAATTGTTTTAAATAATTATAGAGAGATTGTTAAAAAAGGCAACATGGTTGCGATATTTAGAAAAATTCGTTCTTTTGGCAGTTCAGATTCGACTTCATTTGACTTATTATTACTATTTGTTCTTGTTGTACGTCGAGCATACTATTGAGTTAGTATTTAGTTCGAGTATGAGACAAAATGTATTTTAAAAAATATAATTTCTATTTAAATTTGGAAATTTGCATAATATTCATAAAGTAATGAGCTTTTTATAACGATTTTTATTCTAATCTCAAGTTTTTATTACCTCTCAAACCACTTGTTTACTATCTTATTCATCATTTATGTTTATTATTTCATAACTACGTGTACTGTCTTACTATTATATTATATAATATAAATACTATTTTTTTTATTTTTCACAGTAAGTAATAACTGTCGTCACAGTGAAGAACATGTTGAGCCAAATGGTCTCAAAATACACAGAATATAGTAAGCCGGAAATATAGGCGATAAAGAGTCTGCAGCTTTCCCTACTCCCTAACGTATAAAACAATTTACTTTCTTGTGTTTTCTAGCATAAAATTGCATTAGCAAAAAAGGATATTTTAATTTATTGTTTTCTTTCACAAATAAATCTTTATTTATTAATAATAGGAGGTTCTCTAAAAGAGTGGTCCCAGTCGTTAAGTAATCAAATAGAGGATAATTTTAAAATGCTAGATAGAATATTATTTAATATTCTGAATAATATTATTGGATATAATGTTATGTATTATTGAATATAATATTATGTAATATTATTGAATATTACATTAGCTCTTATAGTAGTAGTCATTAAATTATTGCGCATCATGCTGGCTGTTCATACCAAAAATGCCTTTACAGTCTAGTAAAAAAGCATATAATAGTTCGTTAATGTGTCTACTTCTCTATTTGGAAAAAGCTTAAACAGCAAATCAGCATAAGATTCTTGTATATAGCTTATCATGCTATCGCTGTATAGACTAGCTATTTAGTACTTGATGCAGGTTAGCATTGTGAAGCATATAATCTTGTAGACGTAAGATTGTAGTCATAACAATACATAGCAGAAACTAGCCTATTCCTGTTGTTACTATTGTTATTACTAGAATGGTACTTTTGACTTGGGAATCCCTAAATTTTATTATTATTATTAATTATTCCATTTATGATCTCTTATGTTATTTGATTTTACATTTTTATTCTATTATTTTAAACTCTGTTTACTATGTAATTCGAACTTCATCACCTGGTCACTTGATTACCCGATGTCTGCCATATTTTGAAGATTACTGTACTTCGTGGAACTATTTGTAACTGTTACTGTGATATGTCATATAAATCGAATATGATATTGATATGATCTTGATTCAATATAAAACAACTGAGTGAGGGAAATTATAATCAAGCCCACTATAAAACAGAGTTGTTGGGGAAATATAAAAAGGATCATTAATTTGTGAAACTTACTATTTTGCAAAAGAGTTTCTTGTAAGATAATTAATTAGATGTGAAATTTTGAGCCTATTTCTATTGTGAAAACTTTTGTGTGTGTGCTTTTTTTAAAAAATATTTTTTATTTTTTATTTTAATCAAGTGACATAGGAGATAACACACAGGTGATAGGGTGGTTCAACCGGATCATTTAGCCTGGGTATCGGACCTAGATTCCCTCCTACAAGAAATTTGGTGGGTTCATTTGACTACTTTTTAATCATTTTTAAGAGGTAATGAGTAAGTACTTATTTCTAATTCTGCTTTCATGGTAAAAATAAAACTAGTAAAATTATATCAGTAACTGCAAATATTATATCGTGAAAATTTTTATTTCTTATTTCATTTTATTTTTTATAAAATAAATGTTGTTTGGTTTAGGCCATGCAAAAATTCAGGATACATTGAATGAAAAACTGAGCGATAGAATTGCACGTTTTTCAGAAATGTTATGTATAATGATATTGACCCTTCTAGCCCATAACTATGCATTGGGCATATAAAAAATCAATGACTGGTTTGTTCCACTGCTTTATATATACACTCATGTCCATAAATTAAGGATAATTCAGAATCACACGGAAATCAAACTCTAAGATTAAAATTTCACCTCTAGAATTATCACACACATCCTGAAGAAGAGTATGCAAATTACTGGAAACCACTAGATGACGCTGGTAGCACGTCACAATGACGAGAGTGTAAGAGAGGGGTATATAAGGAATGGTGGCAAAGAAGTAAAATTGTTTACAAGCGCTTTAAAAGCCTTTCAGTGCCATAACCGCATAGTTATGGCACAAAGGAAGCATTTGGATGATTTTTTACGTGGCAGAATCATCGGACGACTGGAATGTGGACGTACCCAGCTGGAAGTATCCGAAGAACTTGGAATCTCCCAGAGTGTCATCTCCAGGCTTTGGCAACGATTCCAAGATGATGGTAATGTGAGTAGACGTTACATCACAGGTCGCCCCGAGTTGCAACCCCGAATGAAGACCGGTATTTGGCAGTTACTTCCAAAAGAAACAGACGGAGCACAGCATCAGACCTGTCTCGTCAGCTACCGGTACGACAGTTTCAAGGCAGACCGTGTACAAGCGCTTAGGGCACATTGGTCTATATGCTCGTAGGTCTGTCAGATGTGTTCCACTTACCGCAACTCACTGTCGCCTGCGATTAGCCTGGAGTAGAGAGCATTCATTGTGGACACCGCAACAGTGGTCTTGTGTGATGTTTTCCGACGAGTCCAGGTTTAGTTTGCAGTCTGATTCTTGTCGGACTTTCATATGGAGAGCGCCAGGTACCCGTTACCACCAAGACAACACCATTGAACGACACCGTTACGGTGGTGCAGGATGGCTCGTTTGGGGAGGAAATATTCTTGGTTCCAGAACTGACCTGCATGTTCAGAGTTAACGATGACAGGCCACATCTATAGAGATGTCATTCTGGAACAACATGTACGTTTGTTTCGGGGCGCCATGGGTGCTGAATTTCTGTTTATGGACGACAACGCCCGTCCTCACCGTGCAAACATTGTAGACGAATGCCTTCAATCGGAGGATATCACCCGTATGGATTGGCCAGCATACTCACCGGACTTGAATCCAATAGAGCATGTGTGGGATATGCTTGGCCGACGAATTGCAGCCCGTCAACCTTCTCCCACCTGTCTACCGGACTTTCGGAGGGCATTGCTTGATGAGTGGTGTAATATTCCCCAAGATCAGATTGATAATTTGATACTCATCATGCCTAGGCGTTGTATGGCCTGTATTGCATCGTCCAGGAGACATAGTCCGTATTAACCATCATACTAACCATGTTATACTGTTTTTTGTAAATAGCTTCTTTTTTGAAATTTGCTCCAGAGAGTAAAAATCGCAATTTTTATTAATTATGTCAAACATATAGTATCTTTTTTGCTCTTTACCTTTTGTTTAATACATAGACTTTACAAATAAGTCAAATTTGTTTGGCTTCTGTCTCTTTCTGTGCCTGAACTTCATTATCCTTAGTTTATGGACATGAGTGTAAGTTTCTTTACTATGAATTATTATAACATTCGGCCAATGATCGAATTAATTTATAAGTGAACTAATTATAGGACACACATGCTATAATTAGACAAAATGAGAACTTTTTTCAGCTAAAAGTACGTAATTGGTTATAAAGAGTTTTAATTTGCTCTGCGAAATAAAAAAATCTTTAAAATAAGGAATATAGTGCAATGTAAAAATGTATTCTAATACTGGGACGCCAAGGCCGTAGAGGTTAAGTTTTCTCTATTCTATTAAATGATATTTATTAATACGTTGTGACAAAATGACGTTTAATTTACAAAAAAAAAAAAAAAAAAACGGAAGTAAATAAAAAATATAATTAAAATAATACTACTTACAATTTTCATGCGAACTTCAATGTCGTCTTCAATCAAGAATTCCTGAGGACAAATGACAAAGCATTTACTCAATCAAAATAGCAATTGTTTATGGCATTGTTAAAATAAAAGTTTACATTGTTAAAAGATACGAATAATGTTACAGCTTCCTTTGATATTTTATGCAGAAATAAATTTTGACTTGTTGCAAAAAATCAGCAACAATGTGTGTAATTGTTTTTTTTAAACTTTGTTTATTTAATAGTGCGAAGGTGTGGTGCATATGAGGAAATAAATGGCATCCGGATAGCTTTTGTATTTTATTTAAACAACATGATTATATATAAGCACCCACATTCACAGAAACAACATATATAAAACAAAAGAAGAAGAAAAAACTAAAGAGCGCTGCTCGGCAGGCCGCATCGTTCGTCCACTCTCTCTCTCTCACTCTCTGAGTTTTTTTCTAGTTTCTTGCTAGGCGGCGTTGCTAGTTCTAGTTTCTCCACAATAGTTAATTTAATATTAAAATGGTTTGGGTGAGTCGATTAAAGACAAGATAAAAAAAAGTATGGAAAGTACGGTCAAATACCGCGAGAATACATCGACACAAAAAATCGAAAAATACACTCGTAAAATCATATCAAATGAGGAACTCAATTTCAGAACTTATCCTTTAAATCTCTACCCCCCGGAGTGGTTTAGTAGAGTCAACTTCAATATCTTAAAAACAAGCCCCTGTTTTTTTTATTATTTTTTTTTTGTCGTAGATTCTAATTTTCCGAAAAAGGACGAACCCCGATTTGACTTGCAAACTGTTGCATTTTTGTTCTTAGATATCATTATTGTTTTATTTTGTATTATAAGAGGTGTTAAAGGCCAACCCATTTTTGTGTTCATAACTATCAATGTTCAATTCAGTAGTCTTTTGATTTTGAATCCAGCCTCGAAGACAAGTGAACTTCTAGATCAAGCATCGGGACAAACTTGACTTCGGGGTGGGACTTTTTGCTAATATCTTCTGCTTTTTGATAACTTCTTTTAAAAGCTCGCCTTTGCATAGCATGCAGAGGAAAACCATGAGAAAGTCATACTGTTAGACCAATGACAAAAGCATTCTAACCCCAAGTCTATGTACGACCACTGAGAATATTTAAAGTTCATTCGAACTGATAAAAAAAATCACAAAAGCAATAAATTTGGAGATAAGAACGAGACGCTAACTGGCAAGAGTTTTGCAAATTGCGGCTGGAGGTGATTATGCTCAACACTGAAGGTACCTAACTGACACATCCGATTTATTCATTTCATGCATAATCTAATATCTGCAGAACCATAGTTTTTTCTGGTTAATAATTTTAATGTTATTTTATACATTATTATGAGCACTATAATGTGTACCAGTTTCATTAAATCATATGCGTAATATTTGAGTTTTTGGTCATTTTTGTGAGTTTTCCTTAACTTATGAAAACCAGTTTAGTTTGAATGAACTATGAAAGATAATAGGCTGCATCTATTCAGAAAGTGCAAAATCGAAAATAATAACAGTAATAACAATAATAATAATGTATAGGCGAGAAAGTGTCAAGATATAACGTGTGCATCATAGGTTTTGTGAGTCGTTCCCCTAAATTTTCTGCGAAAATTAACTTAAGTACTTGTATAAATATTTTTTTAAAACAGGAATGAAATAGGTAGATTAGCTAGCTAATTGCCTTGAAAATTTCTAAATATTAAAATAAGCCGAATGATCCGAATTTTAAAAAAAATAAAAATCTTCCGTTTATTTATTGTTTTAAAACTGTAATGATTGAAGACGATGAATTGATATTTCAATATAAAAATTGAGTGATAAAAAATAAAAACATAAATCAAGATGTAACGAGAATCGTTATGGGGTCAAAAAGATTCAATGGGTTAGAAATAAAATCATCAGAATATCGGATTAACTAAATGTCAATGTAAATGTTAAAATTATTACTTAAATGTGTTCTTAAATTACACTTCCAGTTTTAACTGACAAATGAATTTGTTTTGAAGATTTTCAATTTCTCTTTTCTTTGTTTTGAAGATTTTCAATTTCTCTTTTCTTTGTTTAGAAGATTTTCAATTCCTATTTTTTGTTCGTCTGCCCTCCATAATTCTTATTTTTCTTCTTACTTTTTTGTTCTTTTTTCATTTAAATATTAATTAGCTATTTCTAAAACGTGGATTCTAATTATAATCACAATTCTTCGTATATAATATAATTATTCTAATATAATTCTTCTAATCGTAATTCTATTCGAAATTCTTCTTTTCGAATATTATGGGAAATCGAAAATTCCTATAAGGGTGCTGACCAAGGGTGTACAAATCCAGGTCGCAATGGTGTTTAAAAATCAGTGCTGGTGAAACATTTAACATTGAAAAATTTAAAATTGAAGCTGTTACGCTACTTTCCCTTCATTAATACGTTGGTGCTAAAAATCTGTCCTATCTGTTAAAATAATTTGAATTTCTCTAGACTCCTGGTGATGGCCTCGGTAGCAGAAATCCTCCAGTACGGCTCTGTAGATTATGAGAGCATCTGAAGATTATTTTTTATCTGCAGATTTCAGAAAATTAACGATTAATTCCTAAACTTACTCAATTACTATTTGGTTCAAGTTCTTAACAAAATTTGGTTGCCAATTTCTGATTTTCTAAAATTCCAAGTATCCTTTTTTAAATAACTGGAATTTAAAAAATAAAAAATTCAAAGAAGTAGAAAAAAATTCTTAATTTTCCACTACTCTAATTAATTGTTTATTAAGTGCATTCAAATGATTTATTCCTTTAAAAAAGAATAAACAATTAAATTAAATTGTGTATAGTTTTTATTTATTACTTTTATAGTTTTGCTAAACACATGTTTTAAGTTTGTTTTATACTACAATAGTCTCTCGGCCTGATGCCCGGTGGCTGAGGGGTAGCGCTTCGCGCTTCCGTGCCACAGGTCCTGGGTTCGATCCTCGGGCCGGGCAAGGTAGACTCAGTCTTTCATCCTTTCAGTGGGTCGATAAATGAGTACCAAGCATGCTTGGAAACTAAATACTGGGGGTTCCGCGTTCGGCTGACCGCCTGACCGGAACATCTGCTCCTGCACCCCATAGCCCAAGGTCAGGAAGACTGAGATGGGCACAGTAGGCAATGGCCCTCCATGGGCTGTCGTGCCACTGAGTTTAGTCTCTCGGCCTGACTGAGTTATGGTCGTAGACAAATTTGAATTTAAAAAGATTGTTCTGCAGATTGACTCTGCAAATTTTGCTACCGTGGTGATGCCTAGCGAAAACAACACCAATAAAAAATATGTATAATATTAAAACACACAATAAAAGTTGCATTATAATTTTAATCACAATCTAAATGTTTTGAAAATAGTTAGCATGGTGATCCGTAAATATATTTGCGAATATCTTTTAAAACAGATATGAAAGTATTCTTTTTTAGAATATTTTCGACGCATAAATGAGACATTCGAGCCTTGGTTTATGGATAAAAATAAAATGTGCGTTTCTTTATGAGAATTCACAAGATGTAAGTATATTTATATACATTAGGTGCATATGCATCATATTCATATCAAAATGGCGAGTGTGAAAAGAATTAATAATTCTTTTACACTTTGTTGGCAGCTCCCTTGCGAAATTATATTTGTCTGGCGTTTTGTCTTGAATCAAAAATGTTGACGGCTTTCCGTTGTGTTATCAAATAAATGAATATCTATAAAAATTATTCTTGACATAAGCAGAAAGCATTTCTGAGGATTTTTAACGCAATCTGACATAAACAGGGAAAGAAGGGAAAGAAAAAAAAACAAAAAAAAACAATCACATTTTACGTGCTAAGATTTAAATATAGGGAAGAATAGGGATTTTTATTTCGTCTCAAAACTTCTCGTCGCACGTAGCATTGGAATGAAACCCCATTTAAAAAGGCAAATACATCTTTTCATCTGTTTTTTTCAGTCGTAGTAATTGCTAATGACTTGATGTGAATAATGAAGTTGTACCGCAATATTTCATCTGTCTATTTCATTCTTAGATTTCTCACCGGTATTCGCACGCCAAAAAAATGGCGGAAAAGATTCTGGCTTTCTTATGCCTTCACATCACGTCTTGTTACGCAAAGTATTGTTCTTGTACGTGATGTATGAAAAGTTTTGTATATTAGTTCTGTGAGAGATCCTAGAATCATACAAGAAAACAAAAAAAGCAATGGTCGCCAAGGGAGATGCATATATTCAGGTGATATGTTACAGCCTTCGCTATTTTCTTGTTTTTTTCCCCTCCATATCCCAGAAATTTTCTCAGAATTTCATTAGAACTCCATACGTTTTTTCATTTTCGATTTCAATTCCGAGGAAATAGTTTGCTGAAAATCGGCTAGACTTTAAGAAATGTATATGTAAAAATAGAAGGTTTTTCTTTGGGGATTTTGGTTTAATCGAATTTCGGTACATGTTTCGTGCAACGATATGTTTCTTGACTGCTAGTTTGCGAACTGTATTTTTCTTCAAATTAATCTCATCTGACTACTGCACTCATATTTATAAAATAATTTCGGTATTTTTTAATAGATATTGATTTTTTTTTTGCTTACTACATTAAGCTTTGTAATGTAGATTGTGCCTAGCAAACATTTTAATTGTCTTTTTTAAAAAATTAGTTTTTATTATTAGTTTTTATTAAATTTCAAAGAGACCGGATCACGAAATTGGGCGAAAATGACATCACTACGTGTGTGGGAAGGGAGATTTTATGTATTGTCTGGCGTTTACTGAACCTCGATTACAGATTTCGTTTTCATGTGACCTCTGAACATACTTCATTCTTACTTGCTTGGAGAAAATAACCAAGATTTACGGAAACCATGGAAATGGAGAGGGTAAATTGTGGAGACTGGAGAGATCACGTAACCTTGCGATCTCACTTCTATTTATAAAGAGAATAATAATTTTCGCAATTTTAAATTACGCGGTGCAAGAAATTTTTTTTTTTAACTTTGACTTTAAACATTTCTAAATTTGAGGTTTGCATCAGTAACATTTTTATATCAGCATATTTAAACAATTCTCAAAAAATGTGTCAAGTGTCATATTTTTACATGAAATAGTTATTTTTTTGTGTTATGTAAGTGGGAAAAGCGTGCAGCGAAAATTTTCTGGAACAGCGGCGCTGAAAACGGCAGTAACTTTTTATTCTATTTTAAAAACACTATAATGTTTGATACGTTCATCAACCCCTGTGGTTGCTTTTCATTCACCATCGTTTTTTTTCTTCTTTTCAAAAGTTGATATTTGTTTCAAAATTTTATTTTGTTTATAAAATATATAATGACTATAATTTAATGTAATAACACATAGGTTAATATGTTAATCGAAAAGAAATGGACGATTATCAGGATTTTAAAAATAATCAACTGTATTAAAAAAACAACAACTTAAACTTATAAAATAAGGTAAGGGAGAGACCTTAAGAAGCAATAAGGAGTAGCTTTAAGGTGACCCAGGCAAATATGCCCATACGCCGAGTACCGTGATGTTTCGCCGCCACGAAAGAACCCACACAGTATTTGAGGCCAAGCAGAAAGTGGACTCTCAGGTACAAGGCCCCGAGTCACGCACGAGGAAAAGCATCACAAGTCATGTCGGATGACAAAGGAGGCCAAGAAGGGAAAGCTGTGAGCTGTGAGGCCGGGGTGGAAACAGAGACGCCGAGTCTCGGCACCAGCCTGGATAGACAGCAGTCGAGCAGCCACCCATCGGGACCACCAAGGTTCCTCCAACCAGAAGGCGCGCAGAACCCCAAAATCATGCTTTATTAAAACATTAAAGCACAAAAGCCAATTAAAAGTACAGTAAAATCAATTAAAACACAAAGATTCGAGCGCTGGATCGGGTGTTACATGAGTCATGCCCTAGGGCTAACGGGAAGTCAGGAACGGAAAGTTGGACTAATTTCTATATCTTGTTCTTTTCTTGATCATGGTTTTTGCCCATTGGATCGAGGGACAACTTTTCTGCAGAACGCTGTGGTTGGTTTTGTACCCCAAATGGTACTTCGAGTTCGCCTCGATGCAATTAATGCATTCACTCTTTTTGTACCCGCTTGATCCGCAGTTGGCACATGTTTCCTCGTGCTGGTAGTGCTTTGCTACATGGCCGAGCCTGTTGCATTTGTAGCATCATTGTATTTGTAGCGAGCCTGTTGCATTTGTAGCATTTTCTGGATCATGGTTTTTGCCCATTGGATCGAGGGACAACTTTTCTGCAGAACGCTGTGGTTGGTTTTGTACCCCAAATGGTACTTCGAGTTCGCCTCGATGCAATTAATGCATTCACTCTTTTTGTACCCGCTTGATCCGCAGTTGGCACATGTTTCCTCGTGCTGGTAGTGCTTTGCTACATGGCCGAGCCTGTTGCATTTGTAGCATCACAGGGGACGTAAGTACTCTCTGACCGCATAGGTGTGCCAGCCAATGTTGACATGACCTTTTTTGACTACTTTGCAGAAAGAACTAGGGTCAATGCGTACGACCCAATGGACGCATCTCTTTCTCTTGATTGAGAACAAAGCCTCTATCTCCTTCTCATTTATTTTTCTATTCTTCTCTTCAAGTTTGGAAGCGAGTTCCTCCTTTTCGATTGTTTCCTCTACTCCATAAATAATGACTCTTGGCTTCCATCTCTTTACTTCTTGACATTCCAGGTCTTTGCTCAGCGGGGTGTCTTTAAAGCGCTTCACTAATTCTTTGGTGTCGCTTTTCCTTTCCATTTTCAAGAGCGCTCCTCCGTCTCTTGTCTTTCTTATACTCTTTAGCCCAATGAGGTCTGAAGGTTCGTAGTACTCTTTAACTTTTTGAATAGTATCACCCTGGACATCCTCGTTCTTTGGTTTAATTGTAATACAAAAGTCTGCTTTCACTCCCGAGGCCCCAGCTGTGGCGTTTTTTCTGGTCACTTCCGCATACGTAGGCGCCTTTTTCTTTTTGCCCTTTAAAGAAAGCTCAAATGCTTTTCCCGCCTCATCATGGAGCCCCCTGGTGTAAGAGAGCAGCTCATTTTGCCTGTCAATGATGTCCCTCAACTCAAAAACAATGGACCAAAGCTGTCCTGCTTCCACTACACCAATCTTTCTGCCAGCTTTATTGTTCATGAATCTTGTGAACTTCTCAAAAATGAATGATTTCGAACTCGCCCTTTCCTTTTGACTCTCATCAAATGAGTCCTAAAAAATCTCATGTAGTTCTTCTACCTCAAATTCACTATATATTCACTACATATTTTAAAATCAGTTAAAAGGAAATTTCAATTGTTAGTCAAAAAAATCGCCTCTAAAATCAGTGAAAATAGACCATGACTCTAATAGGCGCTATGACTAAAAAGTAGTCTTCGGTCTACCGCCCCCTCCGTCTGCGTTAGCCGTCCTAGGACGTTACTCCCTCGAACCACAAAGAGGTGCAGAGCGGGTATTGTTTGCAATAGGTTGATGTTAAGTGGTAGACCGTTTAAGAGTTTGACGCGGGGAACAGACTCTGGGCCTTGTTCCACCGCGGGTATTTTCTGTGCAAAGTACCTTTGATTGCTATTTTCAAACTCTAAGGGACTCGAGGGCTTAAGAAAAGTAATTTTACTTGTAAGCAATTTTTAGCGATAACATTATATTGTAAAACAGTTCAAATTAGAAGCAGTTTATAGCTATGTTTTTAAAATCTTCAATTCATAGATATACTCGTATATCTGGCAACATCTAATTTTTCACTCTTTCTTTTTTAATTTTATTTATTAAATTTTTCAATTTTTATATCGAGTAAATCACGAGCTTATAAAATGAAGATTTCGAGAGGGATCAATACATTTTTCTACTATAATGGATAAATAATCATTATTTAGAGTAAAAAAAATTAAGAAAAAAGTAATAAAATCGGAATTTCGAAAAAAAAGCTCGTTATAAGTTCACAAATAAAAATTGCCCTTTCAGCACGTAATCTTTATATTTGTTCTAATTTCAACTCTGTAGTTACAGATTTGTTAGATTCAGAGCAGTCTGAGGTATTTTTAACTTCAAGTTCTACAGGGAAAAATATTTGAACTCATGATTGAATTTTAAATTTTATTTTATACTTATTAACTCTTTGTACACTTTATCGACACACCTTCGTAATTTCAAGTTTCTAAGTCTTACAGATTTATGAAGCAAAGCGAAATGTAATGTAAAGCATAAAAAAGTGAGAAAAATATGTTTGAAAATCATTTAATATTGCAATAATTTCCGAACAAATTGAAATTGAAAGAAAAAAAAAACTCATGTTCAGTTCAAAAACAAAAATAACCCTTTCAGCAAGTCTAATTTCAACTTTATAGTTTCATTCTTGGAAGCCGTACTTCAGCCGCATGGTATTTTTTAATACAAGTTTAACAGTTAATAACTCTTTAACTAATTATAAATTAAATTTTTTTTCTATTCCATTGTACTTTATGCAAATTAAACTTTGTGTTACATCGTACTCCGTGCTCATAATTGAAAATGGTCCTTGCAGAAAATACAATTTAAACTCTGTTGTTGCTTTTTAGCTCACAGTATATCACAGATATTTTTTACAACACATTTGTGTGTGAAACAGTTTATAGTTCTCAAATTAATTATTTAATCTTGATTTTATTATCCCATCATACTGTTCCACACGCCTTCATCTTTTCAAGTTTCAAAGCTTTATAATTTTCCTCATCAAATCAAAGTGTAACGTAAACAAGACAAGTGTAATAAAATTTGCGAAAAAAAGCATTTAAAATTGCAATAAATTTTCTAACTTGAATTTAAAAAAAAGCACGACCTTAACTTGAAAAAAGGCTTTTTCAGTCTTTCAAATTTCAAAGCTGCAGTTGCATTTCTGCGGTCTGCAGAGCGACTCATATGGTATTTTTTGTTATAAGCAGGTTTATGGTATTTTTTGTTACAAGCATTTTCGTTAACAATTTTTGAACTAATTATTGAATGTCAAATTTTTTAGTCCCTCGTACTTTCTATACATTTTCGTTTCAATTTCGTAATTTCAAGTTTCTAAATCTTATAGTTTACATGCAGCAAAACAAAATGTAACGTTAAGTTTAACATCCAAAACTAAACATAAAACAAAATACAACGGCGCTTACAATTTTTTAATATCAAGAGATAGAAAGAGAATAACAGCAACAGTATTTGTACAGAAATCACTTAAATGTAGCGTAACAAAAGCTGAACAATGTTTATTATTCTAACACAAGTAGTGAATAATTATGTCGAGAGTTTATTATATTTCTTTTGCCATTTTAATAATATATTCATCATTCATACATTTTTAAAACTGAAATACGATTTTGGGAATTGAATAAAATAACAATGTAACAACTATCTCATTATTTCTAGCATTTAAAGATTTGAAGCGAATTATATTAGTAAATATATTGTAAACGCATAACTAAATTATATCTTTTATACAAAGTCTTTTGTGTTAATCCCAAACCACTGTGCATAAGAGTTTTAATTCCAAAGCAATATAGTGCGGAAAGGATGTTTATGTAAATAGAAAATAATCAATATAAGCAATTTTAAAATTGGTTAATATCCTCCAGTTGCGCATAACGCTTAAAATTTTCAAAGATTTAAAAAAATTAGCTTTTTTTATAAATTAGAAACTATTTAAAATTGTACAAATGTTAAATAATAGCTCTTTATGCATATTTTGTGGAGAGTGAAACAAATTAATCTATCATTACTACTTTTATGCTTATTGGTCTCGTGATATGTTGGAAATAACTCAATTTTTATCAATCTCATCAGCAGTCACATAATCAATAGAAGAAGATAATTATCGGGCAGAGCTTTGAAAGTCCTAAATTTTGAGCCTGAGAGAATTTCCTTGACAGCAAATTATTGAAACACGAATGTTTTTTTCAATGCTGTTTTCAAGGAAAATTCAATTCTAAATTGAAAAAAATAATAAATGCTTAAATTTTTTTTAGAGAAGTCAGGATGCTAGAAGAAAAAAATATGCTTGTACAGTGCGCATAAAATAAAAGAAAACCCTGATAACTTTTGATCTGATAATAGGATCTTCACGTTCTAAGACTCACTAGTAATGATTCGAAGGGTTGACTTCAAATAAGCTAATTAATAAGCTCAGAGGATATTTTAAGTCTTTCATGTTTTTGACAACACACATTTGATATTTCAATTCTTTGGTGCCATTGTGAAAAGGAAATGAGTACATTTTTTCGTCACCGTCGCCGTGTGAGTGAAATATTGAAAAAGAACGCAATATTATAAATAAATCAGTATAAAATAAAATAAAATAAAATAAAATAAAATAAAATAAAATAAAATAAAATAAAATAAAATAAAATAAAATAAAATAAAATAAAATAAAATAAAATAAAATAAAATAAAATAAAAAAGTTTTGCACATCATCAGAAGCCAGCAACACTACATAAATTTGCAAGGAAGTGCTGTGTTTCATTTTAATAACGTGGATGATTCGTTATAACAATGTGCTGACATTTGTTAGAACTGACATTAGCTGGGACCCTATGTAGGCTATGTTACTATTAGATGAACCCTATAGTCTCTATTGAAACTTGAGAACAAAAAATAAGAACATTTTAAATCTAACACCAATAACTTTTCATTCAAAATTATAATACAACCGACTTCTTTCAAAATCACCGAACACTAAAACCACAACATTAACAGTCATCTTTCCAAATTACTGGAATTGAGATGGTGCATTATAAATGAATAGTCTGTTATGGTTTAGGCAATGTGTACAATGCGGATATTGTGTGTGTTATTGCAATGAGTAGTTTTTTAAAATTTTATATTGAATTATTTATAATATTGAATTCTTTTTCTCATATTTCATATTACTTATATGCTCTGATTTTCGTAGATTTTGTATCTGGACCAAAATGCAACACAACATAAAAATACTATACGATATGTAAAAATTGTAGGAAATTAAAATTTTTCACTTATTTAATACTTAACATAACTCAAAAAATTAAATAAGTGTTCTGCATATTTCTGCATGAAATATACACCCGCTGAACATGAAAAAAAATATTTCAACATGACACTAAGTCAAATATTTTTTCGAAAAAAAAATTTCTTATGGCCTGTATGAGTTTAGCTACATGTAAGAAAAGCTACATATTTCTATGCAAAAGTCGAAATTCTGTCATTGTTCAGGTGGTAATATGAATAGACATTTATGGGGCTACGCCTCCATCACTCCGTTTTAACACAGATATTCAAAATTTAAAGAAATTACAAATTTGATTTGTAACAACGTAAAGAATCTTCTCATCAAACGAACTGAAAATATTAAATTGCCAAGGACCCTGCCTAGTGGTAAAATTGGTCTTCTCTTTATTCCTGAGATGTAATTCGACTTACCAATAACTTAAATCTAAGATTGAAAACCACACATTGCCAGCAAGAGTGTCTATACTCTGTTCCAAGTAAAGAAAAAACCATTATCCCAATGGAGACAGCCTGTTTGCATCAAAGTGTATGCCAAATAGATGCCAAGCTTCCAGCGTGAACTTATATCAATAACGCCATCTTTTGAACTGATGTTGCACTGCATTCTTTTTGCTTGCTTTCATAAATCATGAAATGAAGAAAGCAAAACTTAATTAATAATAAATTAGAAAGTATGTAATAAGAATAATAAAACTGATATAAAAAATCATAGCAAATATACGTCTTTCTATTCGCATTTAGAGAAACTGATGAAAGAATAATAGAAATTGTTTCTTGCGGATCATTTCCGCCTACAGCGTAACAAAGGTAAAAATTTATTTCTTATCTCGCATTTGATTTGTATCGGGTATGTCACATGCATAAGACACACCAATTTTAATGGTTCAATCAAATGTGGCGATTTTTCAACATCGTAGAGTTGTTTCTTTCTGATGTTCTAAGTTATCGAAATATGTTACAAAGTCTAGGATTCCAGACAGATTTCAAAACTATAAAATTTTTTAAATAATTCTGTGATATATATCGTGAAAGATAGCCCCAATTTAATTTTTGTTTGTAGTGTTTAGCTTTTAAAATCATTTAAATTGTTATGAAAGCATATTTGTATAATTTGATAACGAAATAAAATGGTACTATATGCCGACGCGGATGATTATTTAAATTCTAAACAGCAATGGTCTTCTCTTAACTTGCAACGGAGTATACTGTATATTTTATTCGGGATGGTGGATAACTATTCTCTCTGGTTACGCTATTACGACTAGTTCGAGGCAAAATCTTGTAGATCCATCTTTCTTTCATTCTAAAACAATTAACGACGGTAACTATGATGTGCTTTCCTTACGATTCTCGATGTAATATTTTAGCATTTTTTCCTTAAGAAAATGGGAGTCTTCTGATTTCCTGTCAGATATTTTTACAGAAGAAAGAGAGGTTTAAAAAAAAATGAATAGAGACTGTAAATAAGAATTGTTTTGAATTTAATAAAAAAAAAAGTTGTGAAAAAGATTCTGAGCATTTAAAATTAGCGCTCTAGAGATACTTTTGAAAAATAGTAACGGCATAAAATATAACAAATTGAGAAAAACAGAATGATACTACAAATACAGTATCGTGGCACATAAATCCCTATTTTTTTTCTAGGAGTACTTTTTCAAGTGCTATAGTGTTTATCTTTAGCGAAGTAGCTTACTACTCCATAATCCAGCGAAACTTTTTATATCAAGGTTTTCCTTTACGCGCTTTTATGATGTCAGTCGTGGCTTTCCTTTTCTTCTTTTCCCGTCTGGTGCCCATGAGCTTGCAACACTTACAGGATTGGATCCATTTGTCTCTAGTCCAGTGGTTCCCAAACTTTTTTGACCCATGGACCCCTTTTTATAGTCAAAACTTGCCTACGGACCCCCAAGTGAAAAACTGCATATATGTACGGTATAAAAATTACAAATTAAAAAAAAACATTTTGTTGAAGAACTATTTACTGAAATTATATCTTTTGTTTAAAATAAAACAAAAAAAAATTAATGACTTGGATGAACGTGATGAGATTTTAAGAGTGTATTTATGTCTGGCTCAATGTTTGTGAGCACTAATTTCTAATCATTTATTTATTTATTGTGATGAGTAGAGCCCGGATTTTGATGCCCTAAAAAATCTCAACTAATGCCCTTAAAAAGTGCAAAAAATGCCCTTAAAAAATGCAAAAAATTCCCTTAAAAAGTGCAAAAAAATGCCCTTAAAAAGTGCAAAAAATGCCCTTAAAAATGCTCTAAAAATGCGAAAATTGCGCTAAAAATGCCTTATGACATGACTTAAATAAAGTAAATGTTTTACTCTTAAAAATTATTATGAGATATTTAAAAAAATATAAAGCAATGCAATACTTGTTCTACGTTCATTAAAGTTTGAAATATATGTTTTATATCCTAAAATAACAAAAAAAAGGAAAATGTATTGACTCCAAAAAATTTTCATTTTGTATAGAAACTTTAATGAATATAACAACTTTCATCTCATAATATTACTAAATATCAGAATTACATTGGATTATTAAATGATTTTTGATATTTTGAAGTGTAAACGAGCATCTCTTGTCTGAGAGTAAATTTTTATACCTGGAAAAGCTTCTCACAACGTCTACTGATGTTATTGGTGCGTACTTGAAAAAGACGGTCTCACTTACTGACAATTTTTCAATTTGAAAAGATGTTGCTTCACCTGTTTATATCCTAGAGATTTTCTTCATTGTTTGGAAGCCAGTGTTCTTCTCCAAAACTTTGTTCAATTTAGCTGCTACACTTTGTGCTATCTTTCCCCTTGCTTTTTGCAACACTTGACTCACTACTTCAATATAATTTATTGCATCGCAAAGTTCCAATTCTTGTTTCTCTAAACTTGCAATTGTCGAGGATACAATAGCAAAGTTAGACTTATAAATGATAAGTTTCCTTCGATTTTATCAGAGGCCAACACGTTTTGCGCTATCTTAATTGATGCAGCATCTTCTGAATCAAAACAAATTATAAGAAAAAATCTTGTTCATGTAATAAAAATGCCCCAAAAATAATAAAAATTGGAAAAAATTAACAAAAAACTTTAAAAATGCTTAAAAAGGCAAAATACGCCCCAAAATTTGAAAAAAATGCCCTATAAATCTAAAAAAATGCTCTAAAGGACAAAAAATGTCCGAAAATGCAAAAAATGCAAAAAAATGCAAATGTCATCAAAATCCGGGCCTTAGTGATGAGGCTCATTACGGCACTTAAACTGAGACAACAATATCCTCTTCCCACGTTTTGTCTATACAGAAAAAGTTTTGCAACAAACGCAGTTTTATGATTTTAGTTTTGATTAAATTTAATTGTTCATCTTGTAGTTTCAAATTAGTTTCGTTAAGTTTTGCAAATATACTGAAAATACATTAGCTGCAGCTTGTGTTAAGTTAGCCAGTAAACCTCGGTATCTTCCTACCATTACTGGAGCACTGTCAGTAGCTACAAAAATGATATTAGTCAAGGGTATAGCTTTTAATTCAGTCAATAGCGTTTTACCTTTCGTATCGCTTTCCAAACATTTAGCAAAAAAAAAAAAATTTTGGTAAAATTTTTATTGTTTTACAAATCTTACATAAGCTAAAAGTAAAAGCTTCGTTTCCTGGATAAGCGGACTCGTCAAGTTTTATGGAAAATTCGGATATTTTTAAGTACTCACATAAAGAATTTTCTACGCACTGAGATATTTTGTTAATCCTTCTTTGTACATTATTATTATTCGGTGGAATTCTTTTTACAATGTTAAAAGCTGGTTTGTGCAACCCGGTGAGTATTATCTCACTTACAGCTAGTAAAACAAGTTCTTCAATAGTGTGAAGCTTTCCGGACTTTGCAATCATGTAACATATAGAAACATGCAATCCATCGTCACCTCACTTAGATGTTGTCCCTATAAGTTGCTGCAAATACGGTGTTTTCAGATATTTTTCTTTGACTGTTTGAGAAATTGTTAAATATTTATCTTTTTGTCACTATGGATTTTTATCAATTGTTCGTTAACCTTGAAATGTTTCATTGAATCACTTATTATAGTTTTATTACATAGAAGACATACAGGTAAAGTACTATTTCCTGGTGAAGATATAAAGACATATTTCAAATATTCAACACTGTATTTTTGGCGTTTTTTCTTCGACTCATTCATACTGTTATCTCTTAAAAATTGAACAAAAGATATAAGAAAATTTGTAAATCAACTGTTTAATTTGTAACAAACCACTGTTAATACTTCTAAGCACCCACCTTTATTTATAGTTTACTTAGGACGTAAAAATTGCTACTATTTTATTATCTTAATTTCCATAATAATAAAAACCAATCATAATTTAATTATTTTATATTAAACCTCACGTGGACCCCCTGACGTTGTTAAATCAGTTTTTATTTTTAATGGACCCCCTGAATGGTATCACGGAGCACTGGGGGTCCATATGGACCACTTTGGGAAACACTGCTCTAGTCTATGACTGAGCCATTTCCTTGTCCGTTTTACCATTTCTCCATTGATAGATGGGGTATAAGAGTTTGTGAAAAGGTCATAATTTTATTTGATATTGTACCAGAAAATTCTTAGTATTATACTTAAATATTTTTGGAAAAGTTTCTAGTTTTTTTAAAAAAATATATATGAGTATATACATGTGTACATACTCGTTTATGTATTCGTATAAGTATTGAACAATAAGGAAGAGGAAGAATTTAGAAGAAATTTTGTGCAATTCTTTTATTTAGAATATATAGTGTTTAGATTTTAAAACATTATTTTGAGAAACGAATGCATAATGCGGCAGAACATGAGTGTGAGT